>CM070875.1:55925242-57312742 GCA_036365515.1 Torymus aiolomorphi | reverse complement strand
TTCCCCTTCCCCGGGCCAACTCGGGCGCGCGCGTCCCCACTTGCCGCTCGCTCGTCCCCTGCCGCGGGTGCGCGCGTCCGGCACCCCGCGGCGCGGGCACAATTTACAGGGGGATCGCGGCCGAGCCTCGGGTGTGCGGAAACGAGGGCCCGGCAGCTCTCTCCGGCAACTTCTCGCCCCCGACGCTCGCGATCCGGCCGGTCGCTGGACTCAGCCCAGTCAAAAGCTCTATCGCGCCCGGGCGAGGGCCGCCGGCAGTGTTGTATGGCATCGTCGCCGCTGTGTAAAGCTGCGGCGGGGCTTCGTACGGACGGGGTTTCCCGCCTCGTGTTTATGCAACCCCGCGCGTGTCATGGAGTGCTGAGCGACATCATACCCACGATGATCCAGCACTGTTTTATATAAAACACTAACTTGATTACAAGCGGCGCGCTGCAGCTGCGGGGCCTCCTGTCGCCTTCGATTTGGCCCGCTGGCTGTTCCCCGCGAAAGGAAAATTGATTAAGACGGCAGGCTGCGCCTCTCGCCCGCAAGCTCAGCTATCAGCGGCGGCGGTCTATCGGCGATTCCGCGTCTAAAGGGCCGCGGGAGTTCTCGCGCCTGAAAGCGAGGAGACGAGGCTCGCGGCCCAAAGTGGCACACGCACGCGAGCGACACGAGCTGGCGTGCGCGCGTATTTATTTGGAGCCGAGGCGGCCGCGTGTCTCGCTCGCGCGCTGCGCGGCCCCGCAGGGTGTAGGACGCGCGCAGCGTGCCCGCTGCGCCATTGAGGCGCGCGCGTGCTGGCCGGCCTCGCACGGCCCGACATCCTTCACGAGCGCTGGACGAGCCGAAAACAATGGCAGTTCTGCCGCGCTACATTTCGCCGGACTAACCTCTTCGCCGAAACTCTCCGGCGAGTTGCGCAACCGAGCGCGTCTGCCTGCGGGGGCTGGTCAACTTCCACCTACTCGCCGCACCAATATTTGTAATCCTCCTCGCTTTGGCATTTTGAAAATGTGGCAAATCTCAGCGTTGAATGTAAGCAGCAACAAAACAAATATTAACAGCGTCGTTGGAGAGACTGGGGCAGATTGGTTAAGTTTGAAAATTGTCTTATATGTCGGAGAAAATTTTGCATTTTAGGAAATATCGGATAATTCTTTAAAAAAAATTATAATTATCTATTTTCACTTAATGGAGATTATAATAATTGCTTTTTTATAATTTTACGACTTTTTATTATTTTATATTTTAATTTTTAATGTTATTAGCCTAATTTTTAGGCACGACCTCTACTCGGGAGAGCCTTATAATTTCACGAAAGTGAAAATTGTAAGAATTCAAATACTGAAAATTTAATGTGTAAAAACCATTTTCCACTCAAAATGAGTGCGTTTAAAGCATTTTCTGTGATGTATGTATGTCTGTACGCCCGTATGTACGCATGTTGCTCGATTATCTCAATGAATTTTCGACCGATTCTTTCGGGATTCCGGGAAAATACTCGTCTAATTACACGTAAGTTCTGGTTCTCTAGCGAGAACGATCGATAGAAATTTTTCAAAATGCCAGCACAAAGAAAAATTGCAAAAACTCGATTTTTAACCCTTATGTCTAGAAAAATTAATTTTAAGCTAATATGTACAGGTCTATTTACTAAAACTAGTTAAAATACACCTTTTTTATGTTGAACACTTTTTTGTACGAGAAATATTTGCCAAGATAACTGCGAAAAACGGCAAAAAATGGTCAAAAATGAATGATTTTCGGCTATAACTTCTCAGGATTTTATTTTACACAAAAATTTTAAATAAATAAGTTGTAGATAATATTGAAACAAAACTTTTTCCTATTTAACATTTTTTTATAACATCAACTCCTGACGAGTTAGACTTATAAAAACGATTTTAAACGCCAAAATATACATAAAATGGACGATTTTCGGCTATAACTTGTCAGGATTTGATTTTTCACAAAAATGCTAAATATAAAAGTTGTAGATAATATTGAAACAAAACTTTTTCCCATTTAACATTTTTTTGTAAAATCAACTCCTGACGAGTTAGACTTATAAAAACTATTTTAAACGCCAAAAAATACACATAAAATGGACGATTTTCGACCATTCGTAACACTTGACAGTATTTAATTTTACAC
This sequence comes from Torymus aiolomorphi, assembly GCA_036365515.1. Lineage (NCBI taxonomy): Eukaryota > Metazoa > Arthropoda > Insecta > Hymenoptera > Torymidae > Torymus > Torymus aiolomorphi. The sequence continues at coordinate 57,310,603 of CM070875.1, read as the reverse complement.
AAAAATATTCAATACATAAGTTATAGATAGTAGTTAAACAATCCTTTTTCCCATTTAAGATTTTCATGTAAAATAAATAATACCTGACGAGTTAAATCTATAAAAACGATTTTAAGCGCCAAAATATACATAAAATAGACAATTTTTGCTTATCGTACAAAGAATTGATTTCTAATAGAACTCTTAAATACAAAGGATATAGATATCGTTTAAATACCAATAAAAAAACTAAAACAATAACAAAAACTGTTACATAAAAGCTGTCAAAACTTACAGTTTCTTGTCATGATCTAGAGAACTTAGTATATAGTAAAATCAAAATTATAAAAATGTTTAAAAATTGCCTTGTTAAAAATCTATAATTATGTTATCTTACTGTTTTGATAACAAATAGAAATTTCATATAAAATTACACAGTTTAACCTGTTAATTATGTTCACAGAACCTAAGCGATTGAACTAAGAGAATCAAAATTGTCTAATATTATAAAAGTTAAAGTAATATCATATTATACAAAAAAAACTCTATTGTAATGTATGTGTTATAGATTTTGTAGTATAGTAAAGTTCAATACGTATAAAGAATTAAAATGAAAACTATGAAATAGGCAAGACTCACTTATATATACAATAGATACCTTGAAATGAGTTCTTATACCCTGACTAAACTTAGAAATTAACTAGATGAGCTAATATGACCAGCAACAACTGCTTACCCGTATCGCATCTAACCACACACACAGCACTTTTATGATATCCCCCAGTTCCTAATTATCAATCCCCTCACATTCTAAAGCACTAACACTTGAAGATCATTGTAGAGCTGGGGAAGCTGCAAAATGAGGCTGGATGGCCCAGGGCAGGCACTACTCCATGGATGCCAGTCCGCTCAGAATTATCTAATAGCCATCTGAGAAGAAAATACTATAGAAACTAACATGCGTGTCTCAATCTCAAGGACTGCCTCACTGTAGGAATGAACAAAATACATGAATAGATCAGTCACTGATCTAGGAGACAAGCGAGGAGAGTTGAGCACCTAGAAACCACATATGACTAATGAATAGATGACACAAAAAACATTACCATATAAAAGAAAATACTGTAGCAATGGTTGTTGTTCACTATTCTCGCTGCACCAGCTACCTCTAACAATTAGAGGGGAAAGACTGGTGGAATCTTCACTTGTTGTTTCATTGCTGAAAACACCTCCATCTTGAGAGTCGCTGAAGGTACCAGCAGCAGATTAACTGTACACAGAGCCACTAGTATAAGAGTCAAACACATACATGGAAAGTTGAGTATTTGAAAACCACATATGACTAATAAATAAATGAGTCAAGCAACATCACCACACTCAAGAAAGATTCTGCAGCAGTGCCCATCGTTTACACTACTCTCGTCGCCTGCAGATACCTGCAACAAGAGAAAGTACCATCAGCTTACCTATCAGAGAGGTTAGGAACGAGAAAGGGCTTACGAAATTTGCTCTCGCGGTCGACACGCTGCCTTCCTGTTTCTGAGGAATATCATCATCAACCAGTAAACACAATGAAAGGGACGACATTCTCCAGGGCGGCGTATTGCAGCAACTACCGTCATCACTGGGAACGCCGGGAGCTAGACGATGCGATTGTTGACATCACACCATGGGACATACGCGCGCGCACGCCGCCGTAGGGCCGCAATCAATCAACACAACTTACTAGGGCTAGTAGCAGAAAGCGCGCGCGCGAGATATGTAGATATATCGTATCTTATATACAGGGGCGCTCATGGTCACGTGGGTCGCAAGAGTTTTTCCGCTGGTGCGAACCGCGAACGCACTATGCGCAGTCTATAGCCGAGATGGCCGTTACGGCTGATGTACTCTGCACGCACGCAGCACCAAGCCAGATTACCGTTGACGAATGCACCAGTGTTGAGTTTTCTCTTTTTGTTTTTCTCCTATTCGCGGTATTAGTGTATGTGTGCATGTGTTTATATGCATAAGTTATACGAACATCAGTGAGCGATTAGTCTCACAGTTTTCGTTAAACTTTGTAAAATTTAACTTTATATTTTTGTATTAATCGGGAGTAATGAAACGGTATTTTTCCTTATGTTATTCAAAAGCATTTTACTTAACACAAAAATTTCAAATACAAAAGTTGTTGATAACATTGAAATAAAAATTTTTCTATTCAACATTTGCATAAATAAAAATAAAAACTATTATTATAATTCAAATAGAAATAATGAAAACAATGTTTTTAATTTTAAATATAATTGCAATCATATATTACTTATACGTTTAATATTCCTATGTGTACTTTAATCATATCAATTAATAATACTTAATTAATTTATATGAATCATAGACTATTTGAAAAGTTATCTGCATATATCTATGTTTGTAGAATTATAAGGCAAATTTTCTACAAAAAAATAATAAATATGTAATAGTAAATGCATCATTTCCATTTAAATTTTACTGCAGAGATGTATTTATGTGTATTATAATGATAATAACGATGAAAATAAGTATTACAATTAATGAAATAATAAAATTATAAGGCTTTTCTAAGCATTGCGGTCGTGCCTATTATGTAAAAACGAAGTTTTTACATAGGGAGGGGGCGGGCGACGAGCGAAGCGATGAGCAGGTGTGTGTGGGGGCGGGGGGGGTTGGCGTGTCGAGCGCAGCGAGATTGATTTGGACTGATTTGTTTGGAACCAGCTCGCCGTTCAAATAATCACTTCACTACTAGATGAAAATGGTTCGATATAACACAGAAAGCCCAACAGAGCCTTATAGAAACAGTGCTAATGAAAGTTGGATCATTTGTAGTTGTTAATTCATTATAACTCATTTTGTTGTTGAATTATTTATTATGTGTTCAATTTCATGTTCTCGGATTTAATTGTTTTATTTAATATAACTATAGCCAAGTCCATGCACGCTGCGCGCGCTCTATGTACTTTTTTTTATGATAAACATGCAAAGAATAATTTATTCTTTATAAGCCGGAAATCTTTTTCTTTTAATTTTGATGCATCTTTAATAATTGATATAATACTGTAGTACATTTACTTTTATACAAAATTTTGAGGCTAGAAATTATAAGTTTATTCGAATATTTTTTTTTCGTGAAATATTAAGGTCGTTCATCTGATTTTGAATTTATTTGGGAAGTCTTTGAAACTTACGTCGCATGTACGTGACATCATTATCTATATCATATCCTTAGAAAAAAGAGCCTAGCTTCACCGTTATCAAGATATTAAACGGCAAAGTTGAACATTTTAACATGGCCTCTTATACATGGCCTCTTATGGGACGTGTACGCGCTAAAGATCGTTACAGTCTATAACTTCGAAGATACATTTGGCGTTTGTCTGAAAAACTAATATGTTATTAACATCAATAATTAGAATAACATTAAAAGTTCAGAGATCCTAGCTTTACTGTTTTTAAGATATTGTAGTTGAAAGTATGGAATTTTAGGTGTACGGCCGCGCGCGCAGGCGCGGTGGGGGTACACACAGCGAGCAGCGCTCTGTGTGCGCGCTCACAGGGCCCTTTCTACATCCTATGTGTGTTCTGTCTGTTCTAGGCAACTTCTCTCTATGTCTGTCTCTGTCTTACATAAACGGAACAGATCTATCTGTCTTTGTCGGGAACACACAGAACACACAGAACGCACATATGTAGAAAGGCCCCAGACGGCACGGAGCTATGTGTGTGTCTCAGTTCCGTTGTTCCGTATAAACACGCGCTCTATGACTACGGGGTGGGGGCACCATGTGAGTAAACCTGTGCGCGCGGTTCGGGGTGACATTAATTCTTGATATGTTCCTCGTCGGATGAACCCCCTTAAATAAAGAATACAATCTGAACATAATATTGACATAATTTATTCTAATATTAACATAATTGTTTCTTCTAAGATTAAAACATTGCTTATTGTTTTGAATTTTACCGTGCAATTCAATAACTAATCGTATTGTGTTTTGAAATACTTTTCTACTTCTGGCCATCACTTTAACAAATAATTAAAACATGTTATTTATTTTTTTTAAGCTGCAACCAACATTAATTTGATTATTATTTATTTAATACTTTTCACTTTAATCATTTTCATTCCAATAAATATTCCAATAAATAATACCTAATTATCAAATGAAAATGCATACACTGAAAAAAAGATTAGTAGTTTCAAGTAAATATTTAGTTGAAATAACTAAATGATTTCATTAAAGCCTGCCAACTAAATATTATATTGAATCAGCTAATTTAGTTATTTAAAATAACAAAATATTTAGTTACATGAACTAAATATTTACTAAAAATAAAGAAATATTTTATGAAGTTAACTAAACAATTCATTGTATCAACTAACAGGTTATTTAGATTGATAAAATATTAAATGAATCCTATAAAATATTGTATTGAAATGACTAAATATTTAATTAAAGCAACAAAATAGTTTATAAAATTGACTAAACGATTCATTGCACAAACTAATTAGTTATTAAGAACAACGCAATACTTAATCAATTTGATAAAATATTTTATTCAAATTATAAAACATTTATCTGGAGCAACAAAATAATTTATGAAATTGACTAAACAATTCATTGCATGAACTAACGGGTTATTAAGAACAATGAAATACTTAATCAATTTGACTAAAGATTTTCTTGAAATTACAAAATATTTATCTGGAGCAACAAAATATTTTATGAAATTGACTAAACGATTCGTTGCATGAACTAACGGGTTATTAAGAACAATGAAATACTTAATCAATTTGACAAAAGATTTTACTGAAATGACTAAGTATTTATCTCGAGCAACAAAATATTTTATGAAATTGACTAAATAATTCATTCCATCAACTAACGGGTTATTAAGAACAATGAAATACCTAATCAATTTGACTATAAATTTTCTTGAAATTGCAAAATATTTTTCTGGTGCAACAAAATATTTTATGAAATTGACTAAACGATTCATTGGATGAACTAACAGATTATTAAGATCAATGAAATACTTAATCAATTTGACAAAACATTTTACTGAAATTACTAAGTATTTATCTGGAGCAATAAATAATTTTGTGAAACTGACTAAACGATTCATTGTATTAACTAACAATTTATCTTGTTTGATAAATTATTCAATTATGTTGACTAAATACTTGTTTTTAATTACTAAACATTTAATTAAAACAGTGAAATATTTTATGATACTAACTAACCGCTGCATTAGATTAACGAAATATTTAATAAATATGAATAAATGATTTGTTGAATCAACTAACTGTTTAGTCAATTTTACAAAATATTTTGCTAATTATTTCAAAAAAATTATAAAAAATTTTTTTTTAATAATTTTGAAATAAAAGTTTTTTCTTCCTTGTAGCCTTTTCGTACAACCATCGGCATTGAAGTTGGTGATTTTTCCTGAACTCCTGTAACTTAATATGGATTCTGCATAGTTATTATATAGTAATTTTATTAATATTAAATCAAATTATTATTACATATTCGCATTAATTTATATTAATTATCGCTCGCAGTTTCGCATTTACATATTATCTAACAGAAAAAAACGCAGAAAAAGTTTTTGACCTAAGGTGGGATCGAACTCGGGACCCTCGGATTACAAGGCTAACGCTCTAACCGCTACGCTACGCAACGCTTGTACCCTGCAGGGGACAAAATTTCAATTTTAACTAAGTATAGAGTTGCATGTAAATGTAAAATATCGCGCACATCAATCTAATAATTAATTATATTCTTATAATTAATATACATTCTTAATTACATTTTAATTAATGATTTATAAACTAAATAATATGTGTGTAACTCATCATTTGTAACTAACATTTATTTGAAACTATGAAATATTTAGTAAACTTTAATATAAAAGGCCGTGTGAAGTACCGACACGACTCTACCTTACCGGCATCAACATTTTAGATTGTAAAACCTGTTAGTTACAGTTACTAAATATCTTGTCGGCTTAATAAAATGTTTGTTTAAAACAAGTAAACATTTAATAAGAATGACAAAATATTTGGATATAAAGACATTGGCATTTCAAATAATTTATTAGTCAGACCTAACAAACATTTATTTAAGTTGACTAATTGTAACTTAGTAATCGCGAGACAAATTTTTTAACCAATATTTTGTTGGTGTGAGGAAATAGTTTTGTAGATAGAAGTACGCAGTTACTCCTTTTAACAAAGATTTATTTGAAACAAAGAAATATGTAGTCAAATTAACTACATACTTTTTTATTATCATAATGCTGTTTTAACTAAACATTTAGTTAAATTTAATAGTTATTTATTGTAGTCTAAGAAATATTTAGTCAAATCAAGGAAACGTTTGATTGACGAGAGAAGAAAATCGCGAATCATTTTCGTTCAGATCGCAAAACCTGTTAGTTACAGTTGCTAAATATCTTGTCGGCTTAATAAAATGTTTGTTTAAAACAAGTAAACATTTAGTAAGAATGACAACATATTTGGATACAAAGACATTGGCATTTCAACTAATTTATTAGTTAGACCTAACAAACATTTATTTAAGTTGACTAATTGTAACTTAGAAATCGGGAGAGAAATTTTTTAACCAATATTTTGTTGGGGTAAGGAAATAGTTTTGTAGATAGAAACACGCAATTACTCCTTTTAACAAAAGATTTATTTGAAACCAAGAAATATGTAGTCAAATTAACTACATTCTTTTATATTGCCATAGTGCTTATTTAACTAAACATTTAGTTAAATCTAATTAATATTTAGTATCTTCTAAGAAATATTTAGTCAAATCAAGGAAACGTTTGATTGACGAGAGAAGAAAATTATCGAATCACTTTCGTCCAGATTGCAAAACCGGTTAGTTGCAGTTACTAAATATCTTGTCGGTTTAATAAAATGTTTGTTTAAAACAACTAAGTATTTAGTAACAATGACAACATATTTGGACACAAAGACATTGGCATTTCAACTAATTTTTTAGTGACACCTAACAAACATTTATTTAAGTTGACTAATTGTAACTTAGTAATCGCGAGACAAATTTTTTAACCAATATTTTGTTGGGGTGAGGAAATAGTTTTGTAGATAGAAGCACGCAATTACTCCTTTTAACAAAAGATTTATTTGAAACCAAGAAATATGTAGTCAAATTAACTACATTCTTTTATATTTTCATAGTGCTTGTTTAACTAAACATTTAGTTAAATCTAATTAATATTTATTGTCGTCTAAGAAATATTTAGTCAAATCAAGAAAACGTTTGATAGACGAGGGAAGAAAATTGACGAATCATTTTTGTTCAGATTGCAAAACCTGTTAGTTGCAGTTACTAAATATCTTGTTGGTTTAATAAAATGTTTGTTTAAAACAACTAAGTATTTAGTAAGAATGACAACGCATTTGGATACAAAGACACTGGCATTTTAACTAATTTTTTAGTCAGACCGAACAAACATTTATTCAAGTCAACTAATTGTAACTTAATAAGAGTAAGAGAAAGTTTTTAACTAAATTTTGGTTGGGATAAGGAAATAGTTTTGTAGATTGAAGTACGCAGTTTGTCCTTTTAACAAAAGATTTATTTGAAACCAAGAAATATGTAGTCAAATTAACTACATACTTTTTTATTGTCATAGTGCTTATTTAACTAAACATTTAGTTAAATCTAATTAATATTTAGTATCTTCTAAGAAATATTTAGTCAAATCAAGGAAACGTTTGATTGACGAGAGAAGAAAATTATCGAATCACTTTTGTTCATATTGAAAAACCTGTTAGTTGCAGTTACTAAATATCTTGTCGGTTAAATAAAAGGTTTCTTCAAAACAAGTAAGTATTTAGTAAGAATGACAACATATTTGGATATACAGATATTGGCACTTCAACTAATTTATTTATTTGAATCTATGAAATAGTTAGTAGTAACAAGTAAAGATTTTGTAAATTAGGATTCGATTCTTTAATAAATCCTTTAGCTAGTTGAACAAAATCATGCTGTCGAAGTTACTAAATAAATAGTTGAGTTAACAAAATATTTGTTAAAGGAATGAATGGTTTAGTTAATGCGTCGGAGATATTTCCTTGTTTTTAATTGTTTAAATCAACCAAATATGTAGTTGTTTCAAACAAACATTTATTTGTTTTTAGAGATTGGGTTCATCAATATTTCATTTATTTGATTTAAGTAAATATTTCGTTAACTCTACCAATTGATTTTGCTAAAAACAATAAACATTTATTTGAAGTTATTTTCTTGTTTCAAGAAAACCAATTTAGTTCTTTCAATGAAACCTTTTAATTGAATCAACCATACCATATTTGAAGTAACTAAATGTTTAATTAAATTTACTAATTATTTTTTTAACTAAATAATTTAGTTGATTTTACTCTTTATGTAGTTGTTTCAGAGAAATATTTAGTTGATTTAACTAAAGATAACTTTACTAAATATTTTACTAAATATTTAGATGAAACAACAAATCTTTTTTTTCAGTGTATTTAATTTTAAATTCTCGCGCTTTCCCGTGTAGAAATCTCCCCGAGTCCTCCCTACATTTGACGGGATCCCGGCGAGTTTTCCATGATTCGTCCTTAAATGCGTAAAACTCGCTGGGATCCGACCAGAACCCTATTTGTTATCCTCGAATCTACATAACCTCAAATGAACATTAGTTTTCCTCGACAGAATCCGCAAAATTTACAGAAATCAGCAGGTGGCGCTGCTCTTAAATAGAAAAACGGATAAGAATCGTACGTGTATTCCGCTCTTAGAAAAATTAAGGAAATTAACCAGAAAAACGAAACAGATTCTAATGGGTATTACTTTTAAAACTCCTTTATTGGGAAAATTGAATTTTTTATACATATATTTTGAATGTTGTTTGCCTATTCGTAAGGTTTGAAACCACGGATTTTATTCGGATTTTTAGGCATATATTAAACAGGTTTTGCTAACTTCCCTGTCGTAAATTATAAATGTTAATTATTAAATTATTATTATTAATAATGATAATTAATAATTTTTTAACAGCCATATTATTCTAGTCATAATAATCAATTAATAATTAATTATATTAGTTAATACTTTTAGTTTTTAGTTTTTATTTAATTATTAATTACTAATATAAAAGTATTATTATATTAATAATAATAAATAATAAATATTTAATAGTTATTAAATAATTTAATAACTATTATTAACTGCTAAAAAATGTTACAAACAGTTATAAATAATTAGTAACGTCCAAAATCCTACATTTTATAACTATTTTTAACAGTTTATAACTCTTCTTAATAGTTTCTAACTTTTCTGAAAAAAAATATTTCCGCTAGAGTTTTACTAAAATTTTCAAATTAGATTTCCTGGGAAGCATCGAGTCTGATTTACGAAGTTGTCAGCAGATTTCTGTTTTACCCACAGAGAGCTTAGGAAATCGAACCCGATTCTAATAGGGAAATCTTGTAAAAGCCATATTATTTAACATGTAAGAATAATAAATAATAATTTTTCAATAGATTGGTTCATTTGTTTAAAACATTTGATTAATAATAGGAATGTTTAAGTCCTATTAATATTTATTTTTTGTTATTTATAATAATTATTATATAATAAAAGTAAAGAAGGTTGAACTATGCAAGTATCGTAAACAGAACTGTATATACACTGAGAAAAGATTAGTGGAAAAATTATAAGAACGCCCAATAAAAATTATCCTACTGATGAGCACGGAAACCGACCACACACTGTCACAAGTGACCTATTTATTATACTTCTAATACCTTTTACTGTTTTTTATAAGAAAAATTGCAAACAAAAAATTGGAAAAATTGCTAAATAGTATGGTAAAAATGACAATTCACAAATTTTACAATCCACTAGGGTAATTTTTCTGATATATAGATAGCAATGCACGGTGCTTGACATAACCTGCAAAGCTGTAATTTTGTAGCCAAATAAAACTATCGGGTCGCTGTAACAAATGTAATTGTTATGTAAATAGCTTCAATCAATATTTTAAATCATTATAAATCAATCATTTTCTTATTGTGGATGTTATTTTGACATAATGTAGATAAAAATAAATGAATACAATTATATACAATTATCAATGGAACATATGTAGACGATTCGGATCACCTTCCATAAGTAGTACTGTGTGGCACAGTCGGTAAGTTAGTTCACCTGTCAACTCGAAGGTCCAGGCTTCGATTCTCCATCCCGGCCGCTTTTTTCAGCATTAAAAATTCGTCATTTAATTTATTATTTAATATTACTTACTTATTTACCTTGTATAAATTGTCAAATTATGAAGAAAACATTTTTTTCTCTATTTTTCGAAGCGAATAGAAAATTACTCTACTGCCTTATAAAAACTATCAGACTGACTATAAAAATTACCAGACTGACAGTCTGTGGTCGGTTTCCCCATACAGTATGGTAATTTTTACTGAGCGTTCTTATAATTATTCTACTAAGTTTCCCTCAGTGTTCCAATACCCATCTTAGAGTAATGGTTAAGGCGTTGGACTAGCAGCTAAAAGGACCAACCCGCGTAAAAATTGAAGCTATTGCAACAACATTGCTACTATATTGGAAATTAATATCGCTGATGTATTGGCAATACAGATGTACAACAATTGCAAGTCTATTGGCGCTATTTGCCTTGGGTGTTATTTCCAATGTATTGCCAATATCTTAAGATTTAATTTTCTAAAAAAAAAAATTCTTGGGTGGATTCGAACTAGGAATCTTCGGATTACTAGACTTGCTCGCTACCCACCGAGCTAATTCGTTGTTTCTGTCAATGAACGAAATGGAGGTTAAAAGTTGAAACAAGTGATCATTTGTTTTGAATTAGATTTAACCTCTATTTCGTTTATTGACAGAAACAACGAATTAGCTCGGTGGGTAACGAGCAAGTCTAGTAATCCGAAGATTTCTAGTTCGAATCCACCCAAGAATTTTTTTTGCTTCCTCCTAGAGGAAGCTTTGTGATAGTACATTTTTGAGTTGTTCTAAAAAACATGTTATAATTGTGTTCCGAGGTGCTAGGAATCAAAATACATGGTTTTTGAAAAATGTCTGTATGGATGTGTGTGTGTGTGTGTGTGTGTGTGTACGCCTGGGTCTCAGCTTCTACTCGGTCGATTTTTCGGACAGGTCTCATTTTTTTTGTTTTTTTTTGCACGATGGCGGGTCAAAAATCCGTTTTTTGATTTTCTCAAAACGGTTTTTTGATTTTTTTAATGATAGGATCGAGATATTTAAATCTGATGGGTAGCATTCGAAAGAGCGTAAAAAAATCTATAATTTCCGAGAAAAAAATTTCTCTAGCTATCCCGGTTCTCTTGTTATTGACAAAAACGTGTTTTTTTTTTTTTTTTTAAGCTGATAACTTGGAAATTAAACGGTTAATTTTTTTGAGAAAAATCATGATAATATAGAATATAAATAGCTATAATCTGTTAAAATTTGAATACATTCTGTAGGCTAGATTTTGAGTAAAAAATTGAAAAATGAAAAAAATCAGTTTTGTATGTCCAACGATTACAAGAGTAAAATTGACTTAATGGCTTCAAAATTCCTTTTAGAGGTAGATTTTTTATAGTTCTCGGTCGAGTTCTTTGGGCAAAATGATTGGTCCATAAATTTCAGAGATATTTGAGGTTAAAAATTTGTTGACATTTTTTTAAAATCGTAATTTCTCGAGAACGGCTCTATGTATCTGTATGGGGTGGGTGGCATTCGAAAGAGAATTAAAATACCTATATTTTCTAAAAAAATTAATTTTCTATCTATCACGGTTCTTTAGTTATCATCAAAAACAAAAACCTGTTTTTGTTAATAACAAAAGAACAATGATAGCTATAAATTTTTTTTTCTTAAAAAATATGAATTATGAAATATAAAAAAAACACGTTTTTGTTAATAACAAAACAACCGTGATAGCTATTTGTTTTATTATAAAATATAGATATTTTACTTCTATTTCAAATGATAACTTTATTTTTCAGCTCCAAATTTATATAAATTTGATATAAATAAATAATAAATAAATAAATAAATTTAAAAATTAACAATTTTTAATATTCATATATGAATTTAATTATAATTATGCAATACATTTTTTAAAAAATTATAAATTTTGTTATTAAAAATTAACTAAAGGAATCAACAAAATACGGTTGAGGAAGCTACGGGCTAATGAATTGGCAGCGGTTTTTTTTAGAAAATTAAATCTTAAGATATTGGCTATACATTGGAAATAACATCCAAGGCAAATAGCACCAATAGCCTAGCAATTGTTGTACATCTGTATTGCCAATACATCAGCGATATTAATTTCCAATATAGTAGCAATGTTGTTGCAATAGTTTCAATTTTTACGCGGGAAAGTTCAAATCCCGGTGACATCAAAATTTTTCTAATTTCTTTATTAACAATTTCAGACTTTCTATAATTTAATATGTATATAAATAATGTTATAAATTAAAAATAATTAATTTCAATAGCATTATTCAATTTTATATACGTTTAAATAAACATTAACTTGTGCAGAACGTAAATATATTAAATAATTAATAATAAGCGTGAAAATGAGGATAAAAGTTTTTTTTGTTTATATCCGTATTATTATTTATATTTTATTTATTAACAATCGCTTTTATTTACTATTTTTTATTAATAAATGATCGTTATTAATATAAATTAATTTAAATTTAATTTAAACAAATAACGATTTTTTTGTTTGGTAAGAAATTAATTATACAACGTTAAATAAATGTTCGTTAATTAATAATATATAGATATTTCATCGTAGAATAATTAAAATCACGATCGAATTGTACCCGAGAAGTAGTCCCCATTCTTATCGGATTTCCCCATCCGAATCCCAGAAAAAAGTGGGACATCACCCGGTCGGGATCCAAATAGGATTCCCTACAGGATTCCTACTAGTTGCAGGGAATCCCTAGCAGATTCCTGCCTGAATCCTTTTTGAATTTCTACACGGGTTTTATCCAAGAGCCAATCACAGATCAAATCTATAGAGGCTTCACTTTTTCCGGTCATCACTTTTTTAAGAAGGGATAATATCGTTATTTCTTGCATTTTATTTTAAGAGCTTATCCCAGATCCACGGCCCACCTATCCCGCTTGTGGAGTAGGTTGGCCAAAAATCGTGCGGTTAAAAAATTGATTCTAGCTTTTTTCGAAGTCCGCCTACAAGTTTGAAAAACTCATAGATATTCTCTAGATGGAGTATACTTTCATATATTGAAAAAGTTTTGTTAAATTTATAGTTTTTTGTAAAAAAATAAAATGTAAAATGTTGGTTAACTAGCCCCGATATCCCCTACTCTCTAAATTTCAGTTATTTAAATTTAGAGAGTATAGCCTGTGCAGACTTTAGAGTCGATTTCTATCAAGTAAAACATTTATTCCAGTACTTAGGAGATATTTGATTCACCGTACAGTATTTTAACATTCACCAACGTCTATGCAAAACTTTTTCTGAATTGTTGGCATCGATTTTTCATTCAATACTTACAAGGAAAGTTACAAGCAAAACCTTTGAAAAACAGATCTTAAAATTAGTTCTGATCGCAGGGCCTTTTTTCGTGATCTGAGTTACCGAATCTTAAATATCCGTTGTCTTATTGAAAAGTGATGTATTATAAAAACAAGATTATAAAAATAGGCAGAAAAAAACTTTATTTTAAAATAGTTTTTAACAAATGGGCTTCTTTTTAAGGCAGTAGAAAGCTAGCCTCTCGTAGCCCAGTTAAGATTTTTTTCCCAAACATTGTGCACTCTCATTGTTAGCTTTGATACTGGTTCTAAAACTAAAAACTAAACTGTTAAAACTGTTAGTTCTTCTGCTTTGAACTAAACGCTAAGAAGAATAGAATAATAGAATACCGGTTATTATAATAGCGAAAGGCCAGAGAACGGCAAGTGCAATAGCCTGCAATGATGGGTGGAGGAAGTTTGGGGTTCGCTATAAAGTTTTACGAGTTATTTAGGTTCTTTGCGGTAATAAGGGCAATAGAGAGTGGCCATATTCGGACCTTGAAGAAATAGCTCGTTGAGGGCTCCGCGCTACGATTCCTGGGTGCAAGTAAATCTGCTCTACCCGCAATAATCGCTCGGCGGCTGAGATCGTGACCCAGTGGCCGTATGTCCCAAGGTCGGGGAAAGCGAGGGCTGCCGATCTCTCTCTCTCTCTCTCTCTTTCTCTGCCGCTCAGTGGTGAGGAGGCTCTATGTCTGCAAACGATTTTCAAATAAGACAATGGGCGCCGCAATTTCGGGCCCTTTGCTCCTCGTTCTCGCTGGTCATTGACCCTCGACTCGCCCCCGGCCAAGCCCATGCCTGGGAGAACAGAGAGGCAAGTCAGCAGCAAGGTATAGTTTTACGATATGCGCAGGGTGGCCGCGAGACCGCACGACGCCGGCCACGGACAATGCTATCGAGGATTTCACGCAATAAATTTTTTCCGCCAGTGGCTGCGACTCTGCGCGCGCTGAGAAAGAGAGAGCAACAGTAGCGGCCAACTCATTTCCAGCTATAGTCCCAACCAAGCTTGTCTCTCCACTAACTAGTGAAAGCTCAAAAACTTTCCAATTTATTGTCACGCGCACTCGTACCTTCCCCTCTCTCTCTCTCTCTCTCTCTCTCTCTCTCTCTCTCTCTCTCTCTCTCTCTCTCTCTCTCTCTCTCTCTCTCTCTCTCTCTCTCTCTCTCTCTCTCTCTCTCTCTCTCTCTCTCTCTCTCTCTCTCTCCCTTCTCTCCGTCTGTCGAGAGGCCCCGCCGGGATCTCGCGGGTGATACTGCGCTGACGCTCACTGGGTCAGGCTGCTGAAGCTCCGAAAGTTGCATCGACGACTCTCACGGGGGATTATAACGCGTGGCATGTGTGCGCCCGGATTTCGCGGTAGCATCGCCGCCTGCTGCTGGCCTCGCAGTTGAGCTCGATAGCTATTCTTCTTGTTTCAGCTTTAAGGGCAAATTTATTACACCCGAGAAAGCCAGATAGCTACCGGTGCAGCTCACTTATTTTCAAAGAAACTTGCAAGGACTATTTGAGGGCTATTTTTCGGAATCTGATTATGCTGTAAAATGAGCTTCAAGACTTATATACTTGCGGTTGCGCTTTCGTTGCGGGGACCTCGTGGGATCATTATCGGCAGGGGACCAGCTGCCCATTTATTACGCTATTTAAAATTATTCCAAGAATACAGTCCAAAGGCGTGACCCAACAACATAAAGACTCTTTTTTTTTAATTATTTCATTAATTACTGAATAATAAACAATAGACAAACAGTACATCTTTTAAGAAAAGTTAAGAAAATTATACTCAACTTTTCATTGGCACAAACTGGCTTTCGGGGATTTTAGAAACTTTTAAGTACTTCAGTTTTTATTATGCAGCTCGCAAAGCAATAAAAATACTTGGGGTCTGAACAATACTACTTAAAATATAGCACATCTTTTTTTATGTAGTTATAAAAAAAAAAAAATTTTATCGCTCGCTGAAAAAGATAAAAACCGTCAAAATCCGTTTATTAGAAAGGCAAAAGTCACTAAACTGCTAAAATATGTCTAAAAGAGGCAAAGTAAAAAAATCGACGTTCACGTCAAAAAAGTGAAAAAAAATCGGTAACCGCATAGAGAAAAAAAGGTTTAAAGGACAAAATTCAACCCTTCTGAATAACGGTCTTTGTAAGCCTTTACGGTGAGGCAGGAATGTCTTTTTTTTTATATAGAAAGACTACGGAGCCTTTGACGTTTTCCAAAAGAGTTCGGAAACATTTTCTCTGAAAAGTGAACAAAAAATATTTCCTGTACCTAAATTTTCCCAGACCTTCAAACTTTTTAACGGTGTCACGTACAACTGCGGTCTGCAGCATGATTATCTCTGAAAGGATTTTGCTAGCATTATAGATGTACACAAAATATGCTGATCTTACCCTATACCTACTATTAAAACGCGTAGAATTTTACTTTAATCATTATTTGTGCAGCAGATAGAAATTTACAAACAATCGATATAATGCCACTACGATCATTACTTAGGGTTGTCGCGTTAACCCATTTCGTCCCAAAAAAACCTAAATTTTAACTTTTTTGATCTAGTAAATTTTCAAAGAAAAAATCAATAAATTATTTTGATAATGTATATCTCATTGCATTTTTCCAATATAAAAATATTAGTTACATTATTAAATTATTATAGTAATTTAATTATTATAATAATGAAATTATTACTATTAAAAATATATATTATTATATAGCAGCAAAAATATCACTTTATCGTGTATTTTTGAACGTGAAAGTTATCGAATCGTTTCCATGGTCTGAATTTTGTGGCATGTTTTAAGAAGAAAATATTCTAAAATCTTAGTTTTCCATAATTTTGGGCCGGGAATCGCACCCGAGCCTGTAAATCCGCGTAAGCGGCCGCAGTCTTACCGCTACGCCACGCCGCACTTTGTTAAAAGATACTTCGTCTCGTCTACATATGACTACCAAAAATTGCTACACCTTTTATCAAATTTTAATACACTTATACCAATAATTGCTAAATAGTATATTACATACGAGTTTGTCACCCCATTCTTAGAAATTATAGTAATTTTTAGGGGAGAAGCGGCTTGGTTGGCGCGGCGGTTTCGATGGCGCACCTGATTATTAGAATTATTATTCAGATTTTCGGCATGCAAACTAGTTTTTCTTAATTAAAAATACAAAATTAATAAACATACACAAAACCATTAATATTGGAGCCTATTCTGATAAAATATTAAGAAAAGTATTTTTGAGTCACGTTTCATGTGGTTAGTATCATGTTCGAAATTGATCAATTGACAAATCTGAAATGCTATGATAATAAAAAAAAATACGTCATAACATAGTTTAATTTATTTACTTTCATATAGTAAAACTCGATTATTGCATTTATTTATAATTAGGAAATAAGTTGAAATAATAAAAAAGTCCGAAGCGGCTCGATTGGCGCAGGCATGAAAATACACCGCCTAGCTTTATTTATCAAAACGAGTGCATTCTTATATCGTGTTATAATGTTTACGCATTAAGTGCATTATTTAATATTTTTACTCGCGCAGCAAGTGTGTATAAAGTAATATCGTCCTAGAGAAAATATTTTGAGGGTATGATTATTTAGATGGGCAAGATTGCAAAAAAATACAACCAGTGGGACAAAGATAAGTTGGAAAGTGCTATAAATAATGTTAAAGATGGAAAGTCTATTCGGGCAAGTTCAACACATTAGTTTGCGCAAGAGATCTAAAGCTATATACGTGTGCGCCAATCAGTCCGTAAGAGGCGGGTTGAATGGCGCAATTTTTTTTTTTTAATAAATCGTTTATATTCAATAAATTGTAAATGCTATGCTGTAAAAAAGTTTTTAGTTGGATACAGTAGATGTTTGACTATCTTCACGTATAGTTCATTTTATGTTTTAACTATTTTTTCATTTAAATAATCAAGGACAAAGGTTAGGTGCGCCAATTATGCCGCTTCTCCCCTACATACAAATTTATCTCCGTGTACGTGTCATGATAACTATTGGGTCCCGATATATCAACACACTGTAAAATATTCAATATGGCGAACATTTTTACTTTGATTTCAAAGCCAATGCTGTTTTTTCCATTGTTTGTTGTAATGTAGTTGTGGCAACAGAGTAAATGTTTGTTTATTGAATTTTCTAGTAAAAACACTTGTGCCACCAGACCCAGAGAACATTGCGATTTTTTTTTTTTTTTTTTTTGATATTTAAAAAAATGTCAGGTCCTAACAAAAAATGGACAACAGGGTCAGAAAGAGGGGTAAAAACTCTACAATAGGATGTGCATTTTGAAAATGATTCATCACTGAAAATTTATTAGATGAAAAAGAGTGAAAATGTCTCGGGACAAGACGGGTTAAAATCGATGCGAAGAAAATCCGACTGGAAGGTCTTAATTAAAATAATAAAGGTATTATTGAGGATTCCCAGAGAGCCATGGCATAGGCGATGGTGCAGATGCGCGTGCGCCCTCGTAACGAATCCGCGGAGTAGGGAGGCTGCCGCGAGCGTATAGGGGCGGCAACTTAGTATACTCAACTCCACTTCCCGTGTACCCCCCGCGCCGCACGCGCGGACCGCGCCGTACAACATTTCAGCTTTCGACACCCCGTGTGTGTACAAATGTTTCCATGTTCGCCAACTCCCCGGGGAACGACAAGAGCCCCCGGGAAGGAGCGTATTATTATGTGTCCAGGAAAGCCTGCGGAATACCTCGTTGACCTCTTTCAATAGTAAGCAGCTGCTAAATTACATGTGTAATGACATAGTAACTTTTGACTTTGACGTTTTTGTGGCTGCCTTCGTTCCATCAGCGGAGCTGGAATTAATATTTCAAGACCATGGCCGGACTATAGTTCGCAGAACGATTACGCGCTCACTTCAACGAGATACCATACTAACACCCCTAATAGCACAAAATATTTTAAAAGATTTGTAATATTTCAAAATATTTTAGAAATATTGTTATTATATTATAAAAATATGTTTGTTTTTTAATATTGAAATATATTTTTCAAACATTGTAATAATTATACAATATTTTAAAAACATATTCTTTTAATTTTTTTTTTCAAATATTATATAATATTACTAAAACATTTCTTCGAAATATATCCGTGAAGTAAAAAAAATATTTTTAAGAAAGATTTCAAAATATTTTTAGATTATTTTAAAAAATGTATTTTAAATACATATACAAAAATATTGTATAAAAGTGTTTCAAAATGTTTTTTAAATGTTTCTTAAAAATATTTTTAACATGTATAACAAAATATTACAAATCAATTTTTTAACATAACATGTTATTTTTTACATGAAAAAAATATTCGAAAGAAAAATTTCAAAGTATTTTTAAATTATTTAAAAAATTAATTTTATGTATATATCAAAAATGTTTCCTAAAAATGTTTCAAAACGTTTCTTAAAGGTTTAATAAAAATATTTTCAAGATTTTGTAAAATATACCTAAAGAATTTTATGAAATATACTAGTTACATTTTGAAATTATTTATAACAGTTACATTAGAAGAAAGCCGAGCGGTGGCAGCCGTAACTGAGTGCATTATAGCGCGTCGGATTTTCAAATCGATGGACTCCAGTTCTAGCCCGAATCCCGTCACTTTTTATTAAATTATTTATTATACGAGGCATCACTCGTAATGATAAATGTTTCATAAAAATGTTTTGAAATGTTTCTCAAATGTTTATTAAACTTTAAAAAATGTCGATTCCTTCAAAGGTTATAGTAGTTTAAATGCTAGTGTCAAAAAGGCATAAAAATACGAAAATCACTGAAAATCGCTGATTATATTGTCTGTCCCGACTTAAAGCCTGTTTTTGTACCTTTTTGACGCTAAACTTTCAACTGCTACAACTTTTAAAGCAATCGATATTTTTTAATATTCAAAAGAGCAAATTATAGCTCTTCCTTTCAAGTTTTAATTTCTTTTTTGAAAAATCATGTAAGTCGTTCATGAGCTAAGTGGCAGAGATTTAAAGTAAAAGGATAAATCGCTTCGAAAATAGATTTATTGTTTTGGTCAACAAAAAGGATTGGCAAGCGATAACCCATGTTTACGAGGTTTTTTACGTTTGGGAACACCTAAAAGAAACCGGAAAAACCATATGGCATAGGTGTACTCTCAAAAAAATTGTTCCCGTTTTTGTACCCCAGTTGTTTGAAGTAGTTGGGAGATTCGCACATATAACTATTATAATAATTTAAATAATTTGTTTCAATAATAATTTTATTATTTAATTAATTAATTACTACCCGAATGGAAAAAATAAACGGTACTACAATGTAAATTATCGTATGTTTCGGCACGTTCCTTTATGTGTCGCTATGTTTCTGTACCTTTCCGTACGATTCGGTACGTTTCGATACGTTTTGATTAAGATTCGGACATTTTATACGAAAATCTACCAAAACGTACCAAATCGTATCGAATCGTACGTAAACTTGCAGAAACGTACGGTGACGCACAGTGACATACTTGTACGTACGAAAATGAACGGAAACATACTTGTATGTACCATATAAATGTATCCATATGCAAATATTTTTGTACCGAAATGCACCGAAACGTACCGAAACGTACCGAAACGTACCGAAACATACCGAAACCTACTGACATGTACCAAAACGTACGAAAACGTAAAGCAATGTACGACAACATACGTGACCTTACAGAAACATGCGATAACATACGCAAACGTACGGAATTGTAAAATGTAATATTTTACGAAAATTTGTATTCTACAAAAACTTTTGAAATGACAAATATTTTCCAGTATATTTCAAGTTCTCATAATTTTCTTTACAATACCGCATATTCATGTACATTGATGTACATTTTCGTACGTTTTTGTACGCTGAGGTACGTTTCCGCATGTTTTGGCACGTTTGGGTACGTTTCGGTATGCTTAGGCAAGAAATTTTTGGAGACAAAAAATAATTTTTCTCAGCATATGTAAGTTACTGTAAGTTTATGTACGAGGCTGTACCTTCGAGTACTCTGACATACATTCCCGTACGATTCGGTACGTTTAGGTACGATCCCGTACAAATGTCCGAATCTTAATCAAAACGTACCGAAATGTACCAAATGGTGCGATAATTTACAACAATGTACTAGATTGTAACATAGTTGTACGATTATTATTTCCATTCGGGTAGCAACAAAATCCTCGCTCGCTAACGCTCGCTCGGTTATATTTTGATGGTGATCATACTGCATATATATGAATGCTAAATAAGTATATTTCACAGATACAAACTGTAGGATTTGAATTTTCAATCAGATATAATTTGACATTTTTATAGTATGTAAAATTTAGATTATAAAATTCATTAAGGAGTAAATACATTTTCAATCATCATTAAACTAACAATCTATATTTATTTTTATTTTTATATTTTATTTCTTGGTATACTCTGATGGGAACCTTATCCATATAAGTTAGAGAACTTGTCTACAGGATTATCAATGGATAGTATTAACTTCCAAAAAAATATTCGGCCATATAACAATGTTCTTGCTTTGCAAGTTTTGGAGCTAATTTCGAAAATTTGTCTAGAAATGGACCGCAAGTAATTAGAATTTGTGGGCAAATATATCATAATGTTTATGCTTTGCATCCAAATAAAAATAAAGCTCGAAAATATGGACAATTGTACGTTCTTGATAATGGAATTTTCATCATAATTTTTCATCATTACGAGTTAGTCAGACTTTATCCTAAAGTGAGATAAACTGTCAATAATAGGACAATGTAAGGGTATATTTTGGCAAATATGTAATACTCGATAATAGGTTTTCAACATTATATCAATATTGTAACACATACATCAAGCAAAAACCGCTGTCAATTCTTTGGCACTTAGCTTCCTTAAATTAATTTATCGATACCTTTTATTAAATTTAAATTCTAAAAATAAAAATGAAGATAATCACTTGAAATTTTAACCAAATATAGTCTTTGATGAGTGTAATAAGTGGTTAAAATTTTAAGTTGATAAATAAAATATTCTCTGAGAAAACGCGATTCAACAATATTTAAAAAAAATGTTTAACCTCAAATATCTTTGGTCATAATGAACCGATTTTTTCGGGTAACGAACTGGGTTCGAAGATATAAAAAAGATATCTCTGTGCCAAATTTTAAGACGATTGGTTGACTTTTACTCCTATTATCGTCGGAGAAAGAAAATGCACTTATTTTCATAAATATTTTTTTTCTCGAAAATAAATGAAGATAATAACTTGAAATTTTAACCAAATATAGTCTTCGATGAATGTAAGGTAAAAGTACCCTTTATGGAACAGTTTTTGCTAGTTTAGAGTTTGGATTGAAATTAAAACTATTGTACAGGAGTAATATTTACAATTTTTGGATATCAATCGATGGGGTAAAGATCAAAGATTAAAATGAGACCTTAAAAAAGCAAATTGAATACGAATTGTAATTATTACAACTAAAAAACCAAACCGACACCAAGTACGTATTATGGAACGACATTTTTACAGATTGTCCCCTCGTTCCATAATCGATGTCCCCATTTTGGAACAGGATAGAAATCAGTTTTAATTTAATAACTTATGTACTATTTTACTTACAATAAGAGGCTTATGATGTACAAATGATGATTTTAAATTTTTTATAATTTTTTTATTAAAAAACATGAATATAAAATACAATTTTAAACGTATCAAATTAATACAATAATTGCATACAACTTAAAATACTTAATACTTATTTTTAAATATTTGAAATTACAATTAATTTATTTTTTGGTTTGGATTTATTATTTGCTACACTATTTTCATTTCGAGCATAGTCTCTTCTTCCATCGTATTACTTTTTAAGTTATTTTCAAGATTACTCGAGTGAAGATTTATTTTTTCAGAAGTTATTACACTTTCTTGACAAATCTCATTATTGACTGTTCGACTGATAGATTATTGTGTTTGATCATTGTATACTATATTGCAGATGGAGAAAAAACTCCTAAAAGAATTCAACATGATTAAAATAAGAAAAATGTTAATATAGTTACATGAATAATTTGCAATTAGATTGTACGAACCCCATTGACTTAGTTTCTCAATCAAATTTTCTGTTGTAAAATCTTCACAGTTATCGAGTAACCATTCTTCATTTAATATGCAATTATCCTTATTTAAACTGTTGCTTAGTTCTATACTACTTTTCTATATGAGGTTTTAAAACTTTAGACAAGCCAGGTCTTGAAGGAGATTCTTGTGGATCTTTACAGCTCTGTGGAGAGATGTGGCCGGGACATTCAATTTAGCTGCAATTTGCAGTGCAGCATTAACTGGATTAAAAGCTTTTTTGCAATTGTAATGCAGAATACAGTCTCCTTTTGATTTTTAGTTTCCTTTTGTCTGGTTGAACTTTCTTGCGAATAACTTTGTTGTGCTAAGCATTCTTTTTTAACATCTCTTTAATATCTTCCGTAGTCTCATTTTATTTGTCTTATGTTGTGCCTTTATTTTTTTTCTTCGCTGTCATTTTTCTTGAGTTTCATATAATCTGTAAATAGTACATTACGGTACAAGTGACGAAAGTTGAAGTTCCGCCACTGCGTGAAGTTGGCCGCCATATCACGCAGTGGCGGGCCTTGAAGTTTCGTCTCGTGTACCGTATACTATTTTTCTTGATGTCCGGTGGAAAGTACGTTTGCCACTGACAATGATAACGCACCCGACGGGCTCGAGAGCATTGAGTTCGATGCCCGCCCCCGACATTTGCGGCACGAGCGCAGCGAGTGCTGCTGGTCGGGGGGGGCGGGCATCGAAAACATCACGTGCATAATTTTAATAAGTGAATTTTACTGAAGATCATGTAAAATATTTTTATTTTGCGTGCAATTGTTACAATTGTTACACGTACAATTATTAAACATGCAGTACTTTTGCTCCATTTGCAGCAACAAAGTCAACTACTTCATTTGTATCTGAAAAAATAAATGATCACTCAAGAAGAAATTCTCACAAAAAGTGCAACATTATTAACGATCAATCTTTTATCCATTTCACAAATTAAAGCAATATAAATCACTTGTATACCCGATGGGCCGCATTGATTCTGACAATGCATACCCCGTTAGTGACTGTCACACATAATATTTAAATCGTTAACATAACTCGAAAATGATATGACATGCATTGCTAGAATGAATGTCCATCGGGTGTACCTTGATGATCAGAAGTGATAGTTTTTGTTGTAAATATAGGTTAATGACTTTGAATATGTTGACAAAACCTCTAAAACAATCTATTAATAAAGTCTACAGTTGCCTAGTTACCAATTCAGAATCAATGGTTAAATGTCCTTCTTTCGCCATCGAAAACAATGGCGAAACCACGTACTTTCCACCAGGGCATCAAGAAAAAATAAAAAACAAATTTCTAAAGGAATGTAACTTACAAACTGATTTTTTATCAAATTTATAGGTTAGGTTTGTTATTTATGTTTCACAATCAAAATTTCACAAACAAATATATACTTACTTATTAGTAAAATGATGCAGGAAACTCAAATGATTGTTCACGCACGTCTCAAGATAATGTTAAATAATAAATAACTTTAAAACTGTTGAGAAAACGCGCTCCATAAAGGGGACATGCTTAGAGACAGAGGTCCCCGAACTTGGAACGCCACCTTTCGCTGTTCCATAAACTCGGACTACACTCGTTTATATGCGGCAATTATGAAACACTAAAATATTTATTGAAAATCTTTATTGCTGAAGAAAAACTACTGTAAAACTTTAATCTATGAGTAAAAAACTGCATATTATAAAAAGATTGATATTTGAAAAGTATTGGAGTGCATAGTTACAGTTAATAAAATAAAACGTTTGAAACCAGCACCATTGACTTCAACAACCACAGATTTGAGTCGATCTCAGAATACACGCAGTCATATATTTTTTTTAAATTATAATTATCATGTAGAACTGTGAATCTCTTTGCATATTACATAATAAACTTTCACTATTCAGATAAAATTTTGATATTGTTTATCTGTATCATTAATAGACTTTATTTTACTATATTTCAAACTGTTCCATAAAGGGGTCACGATTTGAGCGATGTTTCATAATGGGTACTTTTACGTTAATAAGTGGTTAAAATTTCAAGTAGATAAATAAAATATTTTTTGAGAAATTAATTTATGAAATATGAAAACGTTTTCCTTAATAACAAATGACAGACTAAAGATAATTTAACTTTTCAAAAAAGAAATTGTAGGTAATTTAACGACCTTTCAAAAAAAAAACTAATGATATTAAGTTATAAATACTGTAACATATTAAAATATAAGAAAAACGAAAATTTCAAAATCATTTTTTGATATTAAAACAAAAGAAAACGCACAAAATCCAAAGATAAGTTATGGCAGCTCTATTCTATATGAAAACGAAGAGAATAAGCTTTGTCTCACGAAAATCGATTGAT
This sequence comes from Torymus aiolomorphi, assembly GCA_036365515.1. NCBI lineage: Eukaryota > Metazoa > Arthropoda > Insecta > Hymenoptera > Torymidae > Torymus > Torymus aiolomorphi. The sequence goes on along the minus strand of CM070875.1, from coordinate 57,285,484 downwards.
TGGTTCAACACGCACATACGCACACATGCACACACGCACACACGCACACATGCACACACGCACACATGCACACACGCACACACGCACACATACAGACACGAAAATTTTTTTGCTCAAAATCCTCAAATATTGGTACCAAAAGTCTTAAAACATGTTTTTAAACATTTTTTGTTTCAAAAATATTTTTCACCATTACAAAGCTTCCGCTTTGAGGAAGCAATAAAATTTTAGATACATAGTTACGAATATTTATAGCAAAATTAAGGAAAAAGATACTACAGTTATGTCGTTTTAGTATAGACAACTACCCAAAAAAGTTATCTCAAAGCGGGACATCTAATTTTTAAATAAATAATTATTAAAATCGATCTGTTAAGTATTAACGTTATTTATGAATGTATGAGAAGTATGTATGAATGTTAGTTTTCTTACTATTAACTCAAAAAATGTCAGAAAGACATTGAAAGTTGTACCAATGCTCGTGAAAAACAATCAAGATGCCGAGTTCGTTCATGGTTCATACACTGCTTTCAAAGGGTACTGTTTGTTATATTTTGTGTTGAATTCATAACGTTTTGGATTTAAAAAAAAACAAATAATCGAATAATTAAAACTCAAAAATGACTAACGAATTTTGACTTCTATGATTTAAGTTAATATACATCAGGTAATTATTAGTATTTGTTACTGTCCCAGTTCAGAGTGCGCTTTTGACGTCATAGTAATGGCTATTTTACCTTAAATATAAAGTATACATTAATTATTATATAAAATAATATACAGTCGTTAATCTTGTATAATTATATTTTTATTTTATTTTTCAGCTGTTACAATTGTTAAAAAATTTTTTGAAAAAAAAAACGTTTTTTGTCATTTTGAATATTTGCTTTAGATAAATTTAAAATACAATGGGTTTGACCGAAAAACAAAAATTAGTTGTAAAAGGGATTGGGTCACGTACTGGTGATGAATCTATGTTAAATGATGAACATATTTTGGAATTTAATAATATACTTAAAAATTGTTCATCTTTCAATATGCAATCGTCGCTATTGGTTCAAAAACCTTATAATATCATTTCAATACCAATTAATTGTGAATATATACAATTACTATTCTCAGGTAATTCTAAAAAAGGTCATTGGATTTGTATGTACTATAGCAATAACATTATACATGTTTATGATAGTCTTAATGCTAAATGCTTAAAAGATAAGATAAAGTTTTCATCAATAGATTATTTCTAAACAGTCCTGAATTAAAAATTACTTTCGAAACAGTACAGTCACAAACTAATTCTTATGATTGCGGAATTTTCGCGGTAGCTTTTGCGATTTCTATTCTCTTTAATATATATCCATGTAGCTTATCTTTTGATATTTCTCAAATGCGATTACATTTGTTAAAAATATTTGAAACACGTACCATAAGAATGTTTCCACTTTCTCAAAATTCTGCCTATGAATATATAAATTATGATTTTTCATTGATACCGATACGAAGATCTATCATTCATAAATATTTTTGTCGAACAAAAATGAAATTTTAATGCTGAAGAAATTAATATGATAGAAATAAATATTCAAGCACGATTAATTTTTGAACAAAATAAAATTATGAACTTGTATAGTAGATATATTAAATCTTGTACAGAGTCCATTATTCCAATGGAAATAGAGGATGGAAATGCATCTTTCAATTCATTGCATTACAATGATATAATTATAAGTTTGGAAAATACTGCTTCAGAAAAGGTGTCGTTGCCAAGTAAAAATGAAATTTGTAAAAATAAGGATAGGAATAGAGTATAAATAATAGCGACTACGTATACGAAGATGAACCTGAAAAGATTTTTTCCGCCCTTTAACCTCAAAATGCCATCTTAAATGTCATTTTGCGGCCTCGGACGGAAAAATACGTTACTGAAACGTGGACGTAAGAGAATTTTTACCTCATGCGACTTTTCGACCTCGCTTCGCTCGGCCAAAAAACGTCGCATGAGGTAAATAATCCTCTTCCGCCCGCGTTAGTAATATACTATTTCTTACTCGCCCACCCGAAAGTACGTACTTCCGGCTCGCATTTCCGGGCCGAAAGAGAAACTTTCGCATCCTATTTTAAACCAACCGCGCGCTCTGATTGGCTGCCGAAATTTCCTGACCCGCGGCGCTTGAGCGCCCGCGCGCATGTCCGACGAAAGATGCTTGTGCGGTGTGAAGGTTAGACACGTACGAAATAAACAGAGGAAAGTGCACGGGTGATGAGAAAAAAGAGTTAGTTGAAATAAAAAGTGGTGTTGTTTGATCGTGGTTATTGTTTTTTCCTCTTGTTTCCTACACGTACTTTCGAGTCGTGTAGAAACAATTAAGTAAACGTACGGACGGGAGCATCCGAGGAAAATATGTTTGTGTGGTGTGAAGGTTAGACACGTACGAAATAGACAGAGGAAAGTACACGTGTGACGAGAAAAAAGAGTTAGTTGAAATAAAAAGTGGTGTTGTCTTTTTTTAATGAATGTGTTTCTGATGCCCGCCCCGACCAGCAAAACATCGGCTTCGCCTCGGTCTTGCAAATGTCGGGCGGGCATCAAACCATTTGTGTAACAGCGAAAGTAGCTGACGGCCAAAAAACCAGCTCTCCACGCCGGGCCGAAAGAAAAAACAGTCGGTAATATCGACCGAGCTACCCAAAGCGGCCGACAGAGGCAGTACTATCGAGCGGGCCGAAAGAAAAACTAATACTCAAACACAGCTAGCAGACGACAACGCAATTTTATCAATTATTTAACAATTATAGAACGTACTTTCGGCCGGGGAGTAAGAAAAATAGTATACAATACTTGGACGGGAAATTGGATGCCCTGGCCGTGCGTTATGACGCCCTCGGCTTCGCCTCGGGCGTCATACCACGCATGGCCCGGAAATCCAATTTCCGGCCCACGTATCGTAATGTACTATATTGCACAACAAAAATGTTAATTGTGAAAATGTGAATGAACAAACAGAAGATGATAATAATTTAAAAACAAGAAAACGGGCATCAGCAAAAATGCAAAACATGGGGAGTGATGAATTTAAAACAAAGGGGTAATGGATTATTTACATAAAAAAAAGAGTCTGAAAATATGAAGATTGGAAAAATGTTAATTTTACCGCCAAATTTTACAGGTAGTCAATGATTTTTAAAACAAAATTATATGGATTCAATGTCCATTATAAATCGTTACGGAAAGCCTGATTTATTTATAACAATGACTTGTAATCCAAATTGGAAAGAAATATCAGAACATTTAAAACATTATGAAACAGCAATCGATCGATCTGATATTATTGTCAAAGTATTTCATCAAAAAGTACAAGAATTTAAAAAATTAGTAAATAAACGAGGTGTTTTAGGAAAATGTATTGCTTATAATTAAATTGAAGATTTTTTCCCCCTCCATGGTTTTATTGTAGAAATTATGCTTTTCTCGATCAGGCGGGGGTAATATACGAAATAAAACAAGTTTATTTCTTAAGTATTATGAGCAACGTTTCGTTGACTAATCCGTCAACCTCTTCAGGCTAAAAAATTGTTATTGTTAAAAAAGTTATAATGTATATATATATATATATAGACAATGATAATTTGTATACAGAAAACAAACGCAACAATACCTCTTAACAATTTTTGTTATATGTTAACCCATGTTAACAAGTCAAAACGGACGACATTATTACGCCGAATTTTTAACTTATCGGAAATGCGACGAAATAGACATATAAATTCGCGCTTATATACACAGCTAAGACGTGTATACAAGTGGAACAAAAACAATAACACCAGTTCGTTAGCATTTTCATTTCCTTAGTACCGGAAAATATGATTTATTAAGAGTAAATATGTCTTCTTTCTTATTTATGTTATTGTTATGACATTTGATATGCATCATTTCGGACGTTAATCTTTTTTTATAATTGCTTTCGTTATCCAAAATTTCAGCGCCCTCCCAATCGAATTCATGGTTAAAAGAATTTTGATGAATGGTGACTACGGAATCTTTATTTTTGTTATTTTTATGTTCATTGACTCGTTTTTTAACGTTCTTTTTGTTTCCCCTATGTATGTAGCCGGACAATCCTTGCATGTAAATTTATATACAATGTTCGTTCGGTCCCATTTTTTTGTTACATCTTTGCCAAGTTTAATAATAGAGTTAAGACTCTTTTTTACTAACGGGACTGAAGTAATATTGTATAGTTTTAGGATTGACGATAATTTTTTGTAATTATTATTTATATAGGGCAGCTGAATTTTTGGAACATTTTTGAATTTATCATTGCTTTTTTGCGTTTATGTTTGAGAGATATTTTTCGGTAGTGTATGTTCTTTTTTATAAATTCTAACGGATAATTATTGTTCAGTAACATACTTTGGACTTTTCGCAAATTATCCTTGTGGAATCTTTTATGTGACAATAGTATTGCTCGATCGACAAGGTTGTAGACAATGTTTTTCTTTTGCTGTACTGGATGATTTGAAGAAAAGTTAATTACTCTCCCGGACGACGTTGATTTTTGAAACCAATTTGTAATTAATCTATTATTCTTTTGCTTCCTCAAAGAGGAAGCTTTGTAATGGTGAAAAAAATTTTTGGAACAAAAAATGTTTAAAAGCATTTTTTAAGACTTTTGGCACCAATATCCGATGTTTTTGAGAACAAAAATTTTCGTGTCTGTATGTGTATGTGTGTGTGTGTGTGTGTGTGTGTGTGTGTGTGTGTGTGTGTGTGTGTGTGTGTGTGTGTGTGTGTGTGTGTGTGTGTGTGTGTGTGTGTGTGTGTGTGTGTGTGTGTGTACCGGCTATAACTTTTGAACGAATTGACCGATTTTCATCTATGAGGGCTTATTCTCTTCGTTTGGACATAGAATAGAGATAGCTTAACCTATTTTTTCATTTTATCGTTTTTCTTTTGTTTTATAACCAAAAAATGATTTTGAATTTTCAGTTTTTTTGATTTTTTCATATCATACAGCCATTATTACATAATATAGTAAACTGTTTTTGAAAGGTCTTCAAATTACCTACAATTTCTTTTTTAAAAGTTGAATTATCTTTACTCTGTCATTTGTTATTAAGGAAAACATTTTTATATTTCATAAATTAATTTCTCAAAAAATATTTTATTTATCGACTTGAAATTTTAACCACTTATAACAATCATTGAAGACTATATTTGGTTAAAATTTCAAGTGATTATCTTCATTTCTTTTCTAGAAAAAAAATATTTTTGAAAAAAATTGCATTTTTTTTCGGACGCGATAACAGGAATAAAAATCAACCAATCGTCTTGAAATTTGGCACAGAGATAGCTTTTTTATATCTTCGAACCGAGTTCGTTGCCCAAAAAAATCGGTCAATTACGATTAAAGATATTTGAGGTTAAAAATTTTTCTTTTTAATTTTCGAATTGCGTTTTTTCAGAGGATTGTTGATTTATCGACCTAAAATTTTAACCACTTATAACACTCATTGAAGACTATATTTGGTTAAAATTTCAAGTGATTATCTTCATTTGTTTCAGAGAAAAAAAATATTTTTGAAAACAAGGGAATTTTCTTTCGGACGCGATAACAGGAGTAAAAATCAACCAATCGTCTTGAAATTTGGCACAGAGATAGCTTTTCTATATCTTCGAACCGAGTTCATTGCCCAAAAAATCGGTCAGTTTGAATGAGAAGGTCAGATATATTATTTACGTACGTGTTCACTAGTCAATGTTATGATCAGAACTAATAAAGCAGCTGTTTATCTGTTGTTTATTAAAAATAAGGTATCCTAGCAACTATAGAAGATGAACATATAACGATCATGTCAGATGAAAACATTACGTTCGATTGACGTGTATTTAAGTACTCTATCGATATTTAAAAGAAATTAACTTAAAGTTTTATTACATTTTATTTAAATCAATTCTATTATATATAAATGTATTAATATTAGAATAAAATTAGATCAAAATAACTTGAGCTTAATTTATTGTAACTGTAATAACATTATTTTTGCACCTAAAATTTGCGTAAAATAGTATTAATCATAAATGCTGTACACTAGGGTAGATGTCCGTATTAGTGTGGGTTTAAGAAACTCTTCAGTTTTGTCGCATAATAATAGACTATTTAAGCTGTATCAGAGATTCCGGGTGGTTTATATAGATAATAAAAGTAATAATCTACACGAAACAATTTTTTTTTATAGAAAAATATTTATATTTACGAAAGTTACAAGCAATATAAAAAAAAAAATTTTGTACGCATTTGTGTGCCCTAGCAGACATCAAAGTACATTTTTGTGTGCCCCGTATTAATGTGGATGTTCACGTTTGTGTGCCCCACATTAGTGTGTCTTGATAATATTATCATTGCCAACAAAATTATTTTGTTAACTGTAGTGCATTTATAATCAATTTCTAACCCTTGTTTACATTGAATGTTAATTAATTCCAATACGGTAAAAACTGCTGAAGGTCGTCAATGCGATATGAAACAACGTTTGTGCGCAGACAACCTAACCTAACTTTTTTGTTCAAGCACCGATACGAGCATGCTCGTATTGTATTTGTGCACACACAAATCTGGACAAGTCGTTTTTCACTGACCCTATTAGTAGACACCATTAATTAAATATTAAAATCAATTGAAAACCTTTATATTAAAGTTTATTATATAACATAATATTATTTTATGATATAATCAATTGTATCCCACATTAAAATCCTTCCGAAACATTATTTAATGTTACTTTTAAAAATGTCATTTCTTAGCAAGTTTGGACAAGGAAACACCGTGACACACCGCAAACCGTGAAACATATTTTTGAAAGTTCTTTTTTAATGTTATAGTAAATGAAAACAAATTAAGTAATTAATTCTATTTAAACTTAATTAACTATACTTTATGAAAAAAAAAATTTTAGTGTTACGTTTTTACTCGTTCACTTCTAGGATATGTTTTAATAATAGGGCACACAAATATGGACAGGCACACTAATAGGGACCACTACCCTATATTCAGATAAACTAAGTGCTGGGCAATTGTAAAAAAGTCAATTTGGAAATCATCAATTATTAATAACAAATAGTTTCTTCTTCAATAAGATAAAATTAAAAAATTATATTAATATAATCTTACAAAAATATTCTATTAATATGAAAATGTATTTTTTAAAAGTCATAAATTTGAGATAATTTAATTTAGAAAATTTTTTATTTTTTTTTGTGAAAAATTTATTATTATAATTTCAATTTAATGAAAGGAATCGATAAATTGTTTTGAGGAAGCTAAGTGCCAAAGAATTGGCAGCGGTTTTTATGATGGTTATGTCCAAAAAGTTTATACTATTATTATTTTCTAATTCATATGTAAACTGTAAATTATTGTGATACGCATTAAAAGTGTTACTAACACACTCTACATGTTCTTTTTTTATACAAATAATAGTGTCATCTACGTATCTATAGTAAAAGAGAGGAGTGCAATTATGTATGTTTTTTAATTTTTCTAAGCACGACTTTTCTAAATCATCCATTACAATGTCAGCAAATAATGGCGAAATGGGTGAGCCCATTGGCGTTCCAAAAATCTGTCTATAATATTCATTGTTGAACGTGAAAAAAGTGTTGTTATATAGAAAGTGTACACATTTTTTTATTTCATCTAGTGGAATCGTGCAATCTGAAACGATCGATTGTGCTCATCTGTCAATACTCTCGCACACCAGTTCTACCGAGATGTTTGTAAACAAAGATTTGACGTCTAATGAAAGTAATACATAATCACTGTTTAACTGAACATTTTTAAGTTTTGTCTTTAATTCAAAGCTATTGTCAATATGAGAACGTGGAAGTGTTATACAATTCTTTAATTGTTTATAAATAATATTCGCTAAAAAATAGGTGGGACTGTTAACTAGAGAGATAATAGGTCGTAAGGGTGCGCCTTCCTTGTGTATTTTTGGTAATCCGTAGTATTTGGCTAGAACTGTGTCCGTCAAAGTTAATTGATTGTTGTGAAATTGTTTGTGAAGAAATTCATTGTTATTCAGAGATTTCAAAATTTTGGAAGTTTCTTTTATCAATGAATCTAAGGGATTCTTTTTTACTTTTTTATACGTGTTATCGTCAGAAAGAAGTTCTAACATTTTATTGTTATAATCTGATTTATTAAGACACACCGTTACGTTGCCTTTATCCGCTTTAGTGAAAAAAATATTAGGATTATTTTTTAAAAACGATTTTCTAATATTGAGTTTTTTTATAAAAGCTCTCTCTTCTTTTGAAATGTGATTAACTTTTTTAAGTGTCATGTTAATATTGTCCGTGATTTGTTTTCTAATATCATTTTTTACTGTGTTATTATCTTCCATGAATTGTAAACAATTTTCCACGTTCTTAACAATAATGAATACGTCGTCTTTGGTTATGTCCGAACTGTTACTAAAGCTAGGTCCTAGCGATACAAGATCCGAAATTACAAATTGGTTTCAAAAATCAACGTCGTCCGGGAGAGTAATTAACTTTTCTTCAAATCATCCAGTACAGCAAAAGAAAAACATTGTCTACAACCTTGTCGATCGAGCAATACTATTGTCACATAAAAGATTCCACAAGGATAATTTGCGAAAAGTCCAAAGTATGTTACTGAACAATAATTATCCGTTAGAATTTATAAAAAAGAACATACACTACCGAAAAATATCTCTCAAACATAAACGCAAAAAAAGCAATGATAAATTCAAAAATCTTCCAAAAATTCAGCTGCCCTATATAAATAATAATTACAAAAAATTATCGTCAATCCTAAAACTATACAATATTACTTCAGTCCCGTTAGTAAAAAAGAGTCTTAACTCTATTATTAAACTTGGCAAAGATGTAACAAAAAAATGGGACCGAACGAACATTGTATATAAATTTACATGCAAGGATTGTCCGGCTACATACATAGGGGAAACAAAAAGAACGTTAAAAAACGAGTCAATGAACATAAAAATAACAAAAATAAAGATTCCGTAGTCACCATTCATCAAAATTCTTTTAACCATGAATTCGATTGGGAGGGCGCTGAAATTTTGGATAACGAAAGCAATTATAAAAAAAGATTAACGTCCGAAATGATGCATATCAAATGTCATAACAATAACATAAATAAGAAAGAAGACATATTTACTCTTAATAAATCATATTTTCCGGTACTAAGGAAATGAAAATGCTAACGAACTGGTGTTATTGTTTTTGTTCCACTTGTATACACGTCTTAGCTGTGTATATAAGCGCGAATTTATATGTCTATTTCGTCGCATTTCCGATAAGTTAAAAATTCGGCGTAATAATGTCGTCCGTTTTGACTTGTTAACATGGGTTAACATATAACAAAAATTGTTAAGAGGTATTGTTGCGTTTGTTTTCTGTATACAAATTATCATTGTCTATATATATATATATATATACATTATAACTTTTTTAACAATAACAATTTTTTAGCCTGAAGAGGTTGACGGATTAGTCAACGAAACGTTGCTCATAATACTTAAGAAATAAACTTGTTTTATTTCGTATATTACCCCCGCCTGATCGAGAAAAGCATAATTTCTACAATAAAACCATGGAGGGGGAAAAAATCTTCAATTTAATTATAAGCAATACATTTTCCTAAAACACCTCGTTTATTTACTAATTTTTTAAATTCTTGTACTTTTTGATGAAATACTTTGACAATAATATCAGGTCGATCGATTGCTGTTTCATAATGTTCTAAATGTTCTGATATTTCTTTCCAATTTGGATTACAAGTCATTGTTATAAATAAATCAGGCTTTCCGTAACGATTTATAATGGACATTGAATCCATATAATTTTGTTTTAAAAATCTTTGACTACCTGTAAAATTTGGCGGTAAAATTAACATTTTTCCAATCTTCATATTTTCAGACTCTTTTTTTTATGTAAATAATCCATTACCCCTTTGTTTTAAATTCATCACTCCCCATGTTTTGCATTTTTGCTGATGCCCGTTTTCTTGTTTTTAAATTATTATCATCTTCTGTTTGTTCATTCACATTTTCACAATTAACATTTTTGTTGTGCAATATAGTACATTACGATACGTGGGCCGGAAATTGGATTTCCGGGCCATGCGTGGTATGACGCCCGAGGCGAAGCCGAGGGCGTCATAACGCACGGCCAGGGCATCCAATTTCCCGTCCAAGTATTGTATACTATTTTTCTTACTCCCCGGCCGAAAGTACGTTCTATAATTGTTAAATAATTGATAAAATTGCGTTGTCGTCTGCTATCTGTGTTTGAGTATTAGTTTTTCTTTCGGCCCGCTCGATAGTACTGCCTCTGTCGGCCGCTTTGGGTAGCTCGGTCGATATTACCGACTGTTTTTTCTTTCGGCCCGGCGTGGAGAGCTGGTTTTTTGGCCGTCAGCTACTTTCGCTGTTACACAAATGGTTTGATGCCCGCCCGACATTTGCAAGACCGAGGCGAAGCCGAGGTTTTGCTGGTCGGGGCGGGCATCAGAAACACATTCATTAAAAAAAGACAACACCACTTTTTATTTCAACTAACTCTTTTTTCTCGTCACACGTGTACTTTCCTCTGTCTTAATTGTCCTCTGTGTTAATTGTCTAATACATTGTCCTCTGTGTTAATTGTCTAATACATCCCACATTTTATGAAGCTGCTGTTGCAAAACATTTAGTGAATGAGGATGAAGAGTGGGATAGATGTTTAAAAGAAGCGACACAAGTACTTATTATTTATAAAAAATTATTTTTATTTATTTGTATTTATCATAACAACTGATAAGAATTTTTCCATCGGTCTTACAGTCTTACAAATTAAATTAAAATAATTAATATTTATGGCAGTCAGATTGCCCTTGTTTATAATCACCCCCGCAGAATCTGAAATAAAAACTTAATTAAAATCTGGAAAAAACTTTGTTAGCAAAGGACGATCTGACTGCCCACCACCACCACATTGTCCGACGTTTCGAGCCTGCTCCGGCTCCTCCTCAGGGACTGAAATAAAACCCGCGATACACCTCCTTATATACCATGCACCCATACCCCCTTCTTTTCTCTTACCCCACCACCCGCTACATTCCCCTCTCCAACTTGCCATTCTCACTTAAATTAATAAAGAATGATAAATGCTATCTAATTTACTTGACTCTATCATTAAATTTACATTATTCCGATTTCTTAGAATGTGAATACTTTCAAGGCTTTCCCTCTTATATTTATTCTTAATCCCCTGTTCCAAAATATCCACACTCCCAAAATCGAAAGAATGCAAACTATTTAAACAATGTTCTTTCAAACCCGATGTACAACTTGAGCTGCGTAAACTATATTGATGTTCATATATTCTCTTTTTCAAATATCTACCCGTTTGACCAATATAACAACCATTACAATCCCTACAATTAATTTTATAAACAACTCCCGATTTCAAACATTTATCATCCTTGTCTTTACAATTACTAAATAACCTTTCTAAATTATTATCATTTCTAAAGAAAACTTGAATATTATGTTTACTAAAAACCCTTCTAATCCTTTCCGACAAACCTCTAACATATGGTAAACTAAAATATGCATTCTTTCCATTTCTATTCCTTGTTTGATTATCTACCCGCTGCTTCAATCCACCATTATAAATTTCCCACACTCTCTCATCAATCATTTTATCAATAAATTTTACGGGATAACTATTTTTAATAAATGTTTCTCTAACTAAATTTAAATTCTTTTTCCTAAAATCTTTATGTGACAATTTAATCGCTCTGTCAATGACACCTTTGATCGCACCTGTCTTGTTTCCGAATTGGTGGTGAGAATCAAAATTTAAAAATCTACCTGACCATGTAGGTTTTCTATACCAATCTAATTTCACTCTATTATTATTACCTCTAATGACTCTAATATCTAAAAAACTCAATTGATAATCTTTCTCAACTTCTTTTGTGAATTTAATTCTATCATGGATAGAATTAAACACATCCACCATTTCATCCACAAAACATTCTGGTACAACTGCAAAAATGTCATCAACATATCTTTTAAAAATAATTGGCTGAAAAACCAACTTAGACAAAGCAATACTTTCCAATTTTTCCATTACTAAATTGGCTATAACAGGTGACAAAGGTGATCCCATTGGACAACCATATCTTTGTTCATATAGACTATTATCAAAAGAAAAAATTGTGTTTTTAAAAACCAAATTAAGTGCCTTTATAAATTCATCTTTTGTTAAACTAGTATGTACTTTAATTTCAGACCATTTATCTTGTATAATATCATTCAACAACTCTAAAGGTATATTTGTAAACAAAGATACTACATCCAATGAAACCATCCTATGATCATTCGGAATAATAATATCTTTCATTATACCATAAAAACTCCAACTATCTTTAATATATGAATTTGTTTTACCCACTATCTTGAACAATATATTAGACAAAAATCTAGCAAGTCTATACGTCGGAAAATTTATCGATGATATTATTATTCTATATGTCAACTGTTCTTTGTGAATCTTAGGAAGCCCATAACATTTAGCTACAGTGCCATTTTCACATTTTAAATATTTAAACATACTATCTTTAATATAAGCTTTTGTTTTCCAATGCATCAATAATTCTTTCAATTTATCTTGTAGTCTATTGATATGTGGATTCCTAATTTTCACATAAGTGGTATCATCCTCCAACATAAGTTGAATTTTATTAATATAATCCCTTTTATCTGAAACTACAGTTACATTTCCTTTATCTGCTTTTTGGAAGATCATATTCGGATTCTCTCTCAAGAATTTCTTCGTTATTTTTAATTCATGGAATAAATTACTGTTCAAATAATTATCAAATCTATGTTCTCTTTTAAAATTATCAACAACTTTAACTAAAGAACTCCTACATTCTTTTTTAAACTCCAGATTAAAACTACTCATACTACTTTCTACCTCAGCGATGATATTCTTGATCGGAAGAGATTTACTTGAATATGATATTCCAAATTTAGCACCCTTTGACATGATATTTACCACTTCTTCTGGTATTACTTTGTCAGTTAAATTTCTAAACCAATCCTTATTAACATTGTTAGTTTGATTGACCTGAGAGTGTTTTCTATGCTTTAAATATTCAAATTTTCTTTTTAATTTACTCCTATGGTTATATTTTACTTTTTCAAAGTGCCTCTTTTGACCACGAAAAAATTCTTGCAAATCATTCTGTTCTATTTTATTATATAAATATCTTTCAAGCTCTAATAAATATTTATTCAAACGATTAATTTCAAAATTCAAATCTCTAATTTCTAAGTTAAGTAATTTATTTTTGAAAAAGAAAATATTTTTCCGTAGATCATAAGAAACTCTTTTATTGTAATCCCGATAAAAACCCTTATCATCAAATTTTTTTCCAATATGTTTAGGAAAAATATTTGATTTTTTACACCTTAGAAGAAAAGTGAGTTGCTCCTTTAAAATTACAATCCTTAAAACCATTTTTACCCATTTTGAGCAATAATCTTTTACCACCTTCCCATAAATCCCATATATATCTCTAAAAAACATTTTACCCCACCTTTAATAGACCTTAGTTTTATCATTAAAAATATTACTTATGTCGACTGCAATTTAATATCAACTGATAAGAATTTTTCCATCGGTCTTACAGTCTTACAAATTAAATTAAAATAATTAATATTTATGGCAGTCAGATTGCCCTTGTTTATAATCACCCCGCAGAATCTGAAATAAAAACTTAATTAAAATCTGGAAAAAACTTTGTTAGCAAAGGACGATCTGACTGCCCACCACCACCACATTGTCCGACGTTTCGAGCCTGCTCCGGCTCCTCCTCAGGGACTGAAATAAAACCCGCGATACACCTCCTTATATACCATGCACCCATACCCCTTCTTTTCTCTTACCCCACCACCCGCTACATTCCCTCTCCAACTTGCCATTCTCACTTAAATTAATAAAGAATGATAAATGCTATCTAATTTACTTGACTCTATCATTAAATTTACATTATTCCGATTTCTTAGAATGTGAATACTTTCAAGGCTTTCCCTCTTATATTTATTCTTAATCCCCTGTTCCAAAATATCCACACTCCCAAAATCGAAAGAATGCAAACTATTTAAACAATGTTCTTTCAAACCCGATGTACAACTTGAGCTGCGTAAACTATATTGATGTTCATATATTCTCTTTTTCAAATATCTACCCGTTTGACCAATATAACAACCATTACAATCCCTACAATTAATTTTATAAACAACTCCCGATTTCAAACATTTATCATCCTTGTCTTTACAATTACTAAATAACCTTTCTAAATTATTATCATTTCTAAAGAAAACTTGAATATTATGTTTACTAAAAACCCTTCTAATCCTTTCCGACAAACCTCTAACATATGGTAAACTAAAATATGCATTCTTTCCATTTCTATTCCTTGTTTGATTATCTACCCGCTGCTTCAATCCACCATTATAAATTTCCCACACTCTCTCATCAATCATTTTATCAATAAATTTTACGGGATAACTATTTTTAATAAATGTTTCTCTAACTAAATTTAAATTCTTTTTCCTAAAATCTTTATGTGACAATTTAATCGCTCTGTCAATGACACCTTTGATCGCACCTGTCTTGTTTCCGAATTGGTGTTTCTCAACTTCTTTTGTGAATTTAATTCTATCATGGATAGAATTAAACTATTTATCATAATCCTATTAATGCAAGAGAATTATATGAAAAATACAAAGTTTCCTTCTATAATTCCAAATATGAAAAAAGTATTGGTGAAAATATTGCATTGAATATAATTCATAAAAATTTACAAATAAATGGATATTCTTTAACTGATTTTAAATTACCAGATATTTCTACGTATATAGAAGAATATAATGATGAGACATTTTATGAAAAATGCAATACACTGAATGAAGTACATCTTAAAATAAATACACTCAAAACCAATCAAAAAAATATATTCAATGCTGTTTTAGAAAGTTTGAAACAAAAACAAAAAAATTGTATTTTTATTACTTACTTAATATTCTAATAGATTACTTGAAATTTTATAATATACCATTTTTATGTGTAGCTTGGATGGGTATTGCAGCGAATTTATTGAAAAATGGAAAAACAGTACATACCACATTTAAATTACCTTTGAATATAACCGAGAGTACCACATGTAATGTGAAACATAATTCAAATGATGGTAAAAAATTTAAAGAAGTACAAATTATAATATGGGATGAAATATCCATGACATCTAAATTTGCTTTTGAAGCCGTTGACCGCCTTCTTCAAGATATATGCAATGCCAAAGAAATTTTTAGTGGTAAAACTGTACTTGTTTCAGGAGATTTTAGGCAAATATTACCAGTTGTTCGGCATGGTAGTCGCATTGAAGTTATTGAGAATTCAGTCAAGTCCAGTTATTTATGGCCAAATTTTATACGCATGACACTAAATGAAAATCTCCGAGTATCTGATGATGATAATAATTTTAAAGAATGGCTATTAAGTATAGGCGAAGGAAAACGTTCAAAATCATATGAAGATTAAAATAAGTTAATTCACATCCCTGATGAAATAATGACCAAAGAAGAAGATATTATTACAGAAATTTATGGAAATGAAATAAAATTTAACGATAAAAATTTAAACGATAAAATTATTCTGGCACCTAAGAATAATGATGTTATTAACATTAATAATGAAATTTTAAACAGAATGGAAGGGGATACTATTGAATATTTAAGTATAGAGACAGCAGAGGATGATAATGAACAAAATCTCGATGTTATTTTACCAACTGAATTTCTTAATTCAACTCCCAATGGACTTCCACACATAAGCTGAAATTAAAAGTCGATGCAATAGTGATCCTTTTAAGAAATTTAAATTTAAATGAAGGTCTTTGTAATGGAACAAGGTTATCAGTGAAGAAATTGTTAAAGTATTCAATTGAATCACAAATTTTAAGCGGTAAAAACATAGGAAAATTAGTGTTAATTCCAAGAATATGTTTATCACCATCCAAAGAAGAAATTCCATTTAATATGCGTCGCAAACAATTTCCAATACGATTAGGTTTCGCAATGACAATTAATAAATCACAAGGACAATCATACTATGAAGTCGGTGTCTACTTTCCAACACCAGTCTTTAGTCATGGTCAATTATACGTGGCTCTGTCAAGAGTTAAAAGTAGAAAAAATTTGAAAGCTCTTTTACTAAGCAATGCAAAAATAGAATGTGATAATATAAAGCATAACAAGAAAATTTACACTAAAAATATTGTGTACAAAGAAATTTTATAATTAAAAAATTTGAATTCTAAATTTAAAAAATTAATTACAACATTTTGATAAATATGATTGAAAAGTTAAAAAGAATATTTGACAACTCGGCTGCAGCGTTCAAAAACGTTGAATAAAAAAAAATTATTAAAAAATTAATAGCAACATGTTGATAAAGTCATAATTAAAAAAAAATTATGGAACACCAACATCATTGTGATAAATGCTGCGCTGGAAACCGAAAAAAATAATTAAAAATTCGGCTGCAGCATTTGAATAAATACAGCGATTTGTAAAAAAAAATAACAAATAGTATGAACATTTCAAAAATTGCATGCGCTGAAAATAATTATTATGAACGGCAGCATCATTTTGAATGTAGCGCTGGAAAGTTTGATGAAAAAAAATTATATTATGTTATGAATTATATCTTATAGGCTAAACAGAAGTCAAACGGCTGCAGCATTTTTACAAATGCAGCGCTGAATAGTATTATTAATATAAAAAACAATGAGTTGCAGTATTTTTGGAAATATATTTTTGACTGCCAGCCAAGGAAGTCACGTCATCACGCTGGAGGTGCCGAATACAGACACATTACTAACCTGTGGATTTGATGCGATAATTAGGAAGGTATTTATCGATACTTTTGATTTATACTTTTTACTGAGATGTAAGCAAAATAATTTTTGATCAATTTTTTCTTTTACAGCTATACAAAAGATCGCCTGTTTACTGAAAAAAAGAACGAAGATGAGTTTCTGCGAGTATTACATGAGCCACTATAGTTGAAACATAACACGATAAATATATATATGTATATATATATATATAATTATCCCCCCATCCGTTTATGGAGCCCATCCCTGTATATTAGTACCTACAGCCCAGAGATCTCTATGGCAAGTGACTAAAGAAATAATGGACCCTGGGGTTATAGACTCTAGATCGGGCTCCATAAACGCCCGAGAAAAATATTTTATGGGACCCGGGCTCCATGAAAGAAAACGGGCTCCATAAATATGCTCATGTGTATAAAAGGGCTCCATAAATCTGTTAAAACAAATGTATGTATATATATCTATACGTATATATATATATATATATATATATATATATATATATATATATATATATATATATATATATATATATATATATATATATATATATATATATATATATATATATATATATATATATATATATATATATATATATATATATATATATATATATGTGTGTGTGTGTATAGAAGCTCTCTGACAGCGTGTATGCAATAAGAACATAATTGATTATCAAAGTTATAAATATATTGTTCAATATATTGATATTTAGCTGAAATGGTTAAGTAAAGGTTAAGTAAAGATTTTGAAAAATAACGTTTACACGTTTTAAATATTTATTTTAAATATTTTTAAAGCACTGCTAATTTTACACTGATGCTGCATTACTTTTGCTTCTTTTGCGTTTGGCACCTCGAGCTCACGTCATATCGATTACGTATTTGTATATATAGACATGATGTTAACATTTTGATGTTTACATTAATCATAAATGATCCCGAATTAGTCCCGAAATTTTCACGAAATGATCCCAAAATTGTCCCAAAATTATCCCGTAACTTTCACGAAATGATCTAAAAATTGTTCCAAAATTGTCCCAAAATTGTCCCAAAATTGTCCCAAAACTGTCCCGAGATGTCCCAAAACTGTCCCAAAACTTCCAAAAACTGTCCATAAATTGTCCCAAAATTGTCTGAAAATTGTCCGAAAATTGTTCCATAAAAATGCGTCAATCTTATTAAAGAAATTATGTACTTCCAGACCGGAGATCCGGAGAATCGGAGAAAATAGTGGTGTCACTTTCACGAAACGATCTAAAAATTGTTCTAAAATTGTCCCAAAATTGTCCCAAAAATGTCCCGAAATTGTCCCAAAACTGTCCCAAAACTGTCCATAAATTGTCCCAAAATTGTCTGAAAATTGTCCGAAAATTGTTCCATAAAAATGCGTCAATCTTATTAAAGAAATTATGTACTTCCAGACCGGAGATCCGGAGAACCGGAGAAAATAGTGGTGTCACTTTAATATAATATAAGATTTAACAGCATATTACGAATCATATTTTTGAAACAAAAAGAAATAAATACAGAAATCATAATTAGAGGACTCAATATATTTTATTGAAAGCAATAAAAAAAAATCTGACTAGGAATCGAACCTGAAGCAAAAGATTATGAGCCGTGAGCCTTACCCTCACGACTACAGTTGCAATTGACAACTGCTATTCCTCAGTGTACCTTGATTCTTGTAAGAGGCCTTTCACTTCCTCATTGTAGGATATCGCATAGTTAGCAAACCGTGTAGAGGCAGCTTAATAATCTACCACTGCAGGTAAGTATAATATTCGTAAAATAATAAATATTATTCTATCGACAATATTCACGCGTCACCGAGTTGTTGTAAAGTATTCATAATGGTGTGTAAGGCACGACAGCACTGGTTGTAGTCACGTGATCTTGCGCAACTCGCTGCCTCTCCCCCTGTCCGTAGCGTTCGTTACTTCCAAAGTACGAACGCTACGGACAAAGTTCGTAGGTTTTTCCAAAATGTAAGCTTACAAAGTTCATGACTGTAGACTAGTGGCGCCACCACAAAGATGAAAATGCTAAACATCATAAAAATGATAATAATGTTATTGTAATCTTAAATTATAACAGAAGTATCATTATATGGATTATTTAGACTAAAAAAGTGTAAGAAATGTGCTTCAAGAGCACGCAACGTAATAAGCCGCTACGCTTTACACACACAGCGAGGAGCTGGCGTTGCATGCCAGCGACTACGGGAGGGCGCCACGCGCCGTGTAGCGCAGCGCAGCGGACAGCCTGCCGTCTTCCCCCTCTACCCCCCTCGCCTACAACATGAGAGCACGAGTGACGCCGCTCTCTCTCTCCTGTGCCGCACGCCGAACGCTACGGACGTCCCCTGCAAAAACTATCTTATTAAAATAGATTCGATCCGATTAAAAAATCCAACATGAATTAATCGGAAATCTTAATACGAAAATACCAGATTTAAAACTATTAAAACTGATTCATTGAAATCAGTTTTTATCAGAATTAATCCATATTTTTCTCACCTTATTAAATCCGATTTGATTCATATTAAAGTTTGAATTTAAAAATTAAATATAAATTAAATCGGATTTAATAAGGTGAGAAAAATATCAATTAATTCTGATAAAAACTGATTTCAATCAATCAATTTTAATAGTTTTAAATCTGGTATTTTCGTATTAAGATTTCCGATTAATTCATGTTGGATTTTTTAATCGGATCGAATCTATTTTAATAAGATAGTTTTTGCAGGGTCTCTACATCTCGTGTGCCATAGATATCTATTTCAGAGCCTCAAAATAAAAGATTATTTTTTTTTAAATAAAAGTGTCCAGAGCCTTATTTAAATATACCATTCCAACAGGTTATAGGCCCAGCCACGCTGTGTTTTTTTGGAAGGACGGACTCAGAAGAAAGGTGGTGAGTACCTGAGTTTTGCGAGGCTAACCTAAAGCCGCGGCCATGTTGAGTCTTTGACCGCATGGCAAGAGCTTTTCAGATATAAGATATTTAGACAAACAAACAGTTAATTTAGAATACGCGACAAATAGCTCTCTTGCATTAGAGTAAATAAAATAGCAAATTGAAAGAACTAAGACTAACTTCAGAAAGTTAAGATTAAGTATTTAGAATAAAATCTATTAAGACGCAAAATCAGACGAGATTTGGACGTGTGAGATTTTTTATGTGTGAGATTTTTTATGAAGTGTGGTGCGGGCGTGAGACGCAATTAAGTGAAGTGTGCATGTGGATTCCGATTTAAATTACTTCGTGTGCAAAATTCAGAGATTTGGAGGGAGTGAGAAATTCGTTGTGACGTACGCGCTGGGTGCACGTACGGACACGCTCACGCGGTCGGAGCGTTAAGAAAGACAGAGGCCATTTTTTTTTCTCCCAGACGGGCGTGCACACACACACATACAAATTCTCAGAAGTAAAGTCAGACGCGTTATATACACTGTAATGACGACATGAGACGTAGATGATACTGTTGTACAGAGAATTCTTGCCATCATGTAAAGTCGTTACAACCTTGTGAATTATTGGGACTGTGTAAGTGCACGGCCAACTCTCTGACACTGTTGGCGTCATTGCTGTGCGTGACGTCACGATCGGAGGGAGCACGAGCGCGGCCCCGGTACACTCGGAAGTAACGACTAGCTTTAACCTTACTAGACTTGCTGTGCGGTCTAGTACGGAGAGAAGCAATAATACAACTAAATAGATAAAAGATATTATTTTATACAGAATAAATATTTGGCATTCCAGAATCCAGAAGCTCAGAGGTTAAGATAAGAGAGAGACAGAGATATACAGAATGTCAAGCAGAGGAGACAAAACACCAGAGAGAGACGCTCAGACCGGAAACGTACAAAGTAATTTGTTTCAGTATATATATATATGTATAAATATTAAAATATAAATAAATAATTATCTCTATCTCAAATTAAATAAAGTCATTTACACAGTGTAATAAAAATAATATTAATATATTACGATTATTATAAAAAAAAACATAACGAAATTAATATTGCTATTATTCAGAGCAGAATGTAAATAATTAATATAAGAGAATCAGAATACAGATCTGTAAGATTGTTCTTTAATTCAGATTATTCAGAAAGACCAAATATTTATAAGAATAATTATTTACACATAATCAGACGAGAACACAACATCATCTCCACACACGCCGCGCGGTCTACCACACCCTCCACCAATAAAGCCGTCAAAGAGAGCGAAACATGACGTGGATGTTTGGTTTCGCGCAATGAAAGAGAACCACGAAGAACAGAAGGAGATGATGGCACACATGAAAACTTTAATGGAGGGCAAAAGCTCATGGAGACGATGCTCGACGTGGAAACGGCGAGAATCAGACGACTAGAGGTACCTCAACCCTTCCATAATTCCACCACCATAATCCCAGATGAAAATACTAATTCAGAATCAGAGACTAACAATACACAAACACCCCAAAACAGCATGATAGTAGAAATAAATGAAACATTTAAAAACTTTACTTAGACGTTAGAATCGAATAAAAATAATCAGAAGGTTAACATCAAAAGAGATTATAAATTAACACAAAAAGTAGTTTTAAATGTGTGGTTAGATTGCCTCTATTCAGAATTAAGAACAAATGATTTAATGGACATAGTTGATGATAAAATACAAACACCAACAAATTTAACAGAAAAAGAAATAGAAAAGAAAAAATTAGTAGTCAGAGATATTATCATAAATCATTTGGACGAATACTATCACAAGAAATTTTGAACTTAAAAGATCCCAAAGAAATTTTAATTAAAATCAGAGAATTCAGAAAAGTAGAAGCAAACATGACAGCTTCCTCAGTCAGGGCTCAATTGTATCGTTTAAAAATAAATAAGAAAGAAAAGATAAATGAATTTTGTGATAGATTTGATACAATTATAAGAGAGTATGAGAGTTGCGATAAAAGTGTGCCACTTTCTGAGGAAGAGAAAAGATCAGCCTTTTACCAGGCGGTTTCATGCGACAACTCTGAACTCCGTTCAGCCTATCTAATCAGAAGACAAACTGACAATAAAGAAATGACTTTAGAAGAAATAAAATCATTTCTTTTACAGTTGGAAGCAGAGAAAAAGAGCTCAGAGGAAACCAGAGGTCCCAGAGCGAATTTAATTCAGAGTACACCAGAGTGGCAGTCGGGGCCGCATGCAAAATGCTTTCGGTGCAACCAGAGGGGGCACATGGCACCGAACTGCCCGCTGAAGGCACAGAACAGATGGTTCTGTTATTTCTGAACGCTGAGACCGACCACAAAGGCACTAACTGTCCCAACAACGACAGTGCAGGCACCCAGAAGGTTTGATAACAATTATAATAAAGATTATACCACAAAGAACAACACAAACAATTACACACAATTCAGAGGCAAAAACATATCAGAGGGAGAGGTAATAACAGAGGCAGAGGTGTTGCTATAAGAGGTGGTGGAAGGGGAAATTTCAGAAGTAGGGTTTTTAAAAGAGGTGGTAATCGAGGAGCGAGAGGCGCGTCACAAAACACCGTAAAGCAAGAAGCAGCAGCATATATTGCAGGTACGACTAAAGATTTTAATAAACTAAAAACACAGACACAGATAGCGTTTATAGCAGACTCAGGTGCTACCGACCACATTGTAAATAAGGGTATTATATTAAGCAATATTAAGCAATGCACAGGACAGTTTATCAGAAGCGCGAATAAACATGACTCAGCAAACATAGAAATAGATGGGAAAGAAGATTTAGTTGTAAAATCAAATATTAATAAAGACGAAATAATTATTTTGAAAAATGTAATATCAGCAGAGAACATATCAGAGAATTTAATCTCTCTCAGACGTTTTGCAGATGTAGGCTTAGGAATTTACTTAGATGATGAAATTTTGAAAATCTTTGACAAAAACACAGGTGCTGAATATATTACAGGGAAATATGAAAAACCAAATTGGTCAATAAATTTAGATGTAACAAAACAAAGAAATATTGAGAATATAAATACAGATTGCGAAAAATATTCATGCATGGCTAGGTTAGTTACATTAAACGAGTTTTGCAACAATCTCAGACGGATGTTCTGAATATAGAAACAGACAAATTACCAGAAGAGAATACAGAGAAAATTGAAACAGACACGTCTGAGATTGGGAGGGAGAATCGAGAAAAACTCGTTCAAACAAAACCAAATACCAGAGGCCCTCAAACTAGCGACTTCGATTTAGATGAAAGAATTTTAAACAGAAAAATACATAACCTAGATAGCATGAGCATAACTGAGTCAATGGAAATTTTGAACTATAATGAAAAATCAGAAGATAACAAAAAGAGCAAATTGAATGAAGTCATGCTATGGCATATCAGATTAGGTCATGCTTCTCTAGGTTACCTTAAACAGATAAAAAATCAGATGAAAGACTGAAAGGAATTAAATTTGACAAAGACGTTATGGATTGCGAAGTGTGTATTACGGCAAAGATGGAAAAATTGCCTTTCTCAGAAGACAGAACCAGAGGAATCAGACCCCTGGAAATAATACACACGGATACAATGCAACCTATAAAACCAGCTTCATTTCCATGTGGCAACAGATTTATAATTGTATTTGTGGATAACTTTACGAGGTTTGCAAAAGCCTACTTGGTCAATCACAAAAATGAAGCTGGCGATTGTCTTGAAAAATTCCTAATAACAATGAGAAATCTATTAGGCAAAGATGAAAAAGTCTGTTATATCAGAGCTAATAACGGAACAGAATTCATCGGAGGAAAGTTCTCAGAAGTAATGAAAAAAGAAAAGATAGAGTATAATGTAGCACCTCCACACACACCAGAACTAAATGGAACAGCAGAAAGATTTAATAAGACGTTGCAAAATAAAATCAGAGCTTTAACGATTGATTCTGGCTTACCAGAAACAACCCTGCAAAAACTATCTTATTAAAATAGATTCGATCCGATTAAAAAATCCAACACGAATTAATCGGAAATCTTAATACGAAAATGCCAGATTTAAAACTATTAAAACTGATTCATTGAAATCAGTTTTTATCAGAATTAATTCATATTTTTCTCACCTTATTAAATCCGATTTGATTCATATTAAAGTTTGAATTTAAAAATTAAATATAAATTAAATCGGATTTAATAAGGTGAGAAAAATATCAATTAATTCTGATAAAAACTGATTTCAATGAATCAATTTTAATAGTTTTAAATCTGGCATTTTCGTATTAAGATTTCCGATTAATTCATATTGGATTTTTTAATCGGATCGAATCTATTTTAATAAGATAGTTTTTGCAGGGAATGTGGATATTGGGAGTAGAAGCCGCAGTTCACTTGTACAATAGAATACCACATAAGTCGTTAAACTCAGAAACTCCAATAAATATGCTAACTCCAAAAGGTAAAAATCACTTAGAGAAAATCAGAAGATTTGGAAGTATAGCATATGGCAAAATACCAATAACCGAAACGAAGTTCTCCGAAAGAGCAATTAAAGCTATAATGGTAGGGTACTCGCCAAAAGGCTACGTCCTTTGGCATCCTTCAACTGGAAAATTCCTTCACTCCAGACATGTCAGATGTAATGAGAAACTGGTTTATAAAGATATCTACAAACATAATTCAGAAGAGAACAACAAATCAGAAGAAACAGAAGAATCTAAGGATCCAGAAAAAGGAATAGTACCAGTACACTCAGAAGAGATAGAAACTCAAGCAGAAGAGAATCAAGAAAATAAACCAGAGGAAAAGCAATCAGAAAAGAAACAAAAAGGTAAGAGGCCAAAGAAGAGAAAAGCAGAAAATAAAGAACCAGACAACTCAGTTGCGAAGAAACGCAACCAACCCGGAAGAAATGCAAAAACCATGGAAAGGAGAGAAAAATACATGGCAATCAGAAAAACTCAAACAACAAAACAATTAGAGGATACAAGCTTAAAATTAAACAATAAAGTAACAACATCAAACCTTGAAATAACAAGCGATAGAAACAATTCAGAGGACGAAATCAGACATGCTTTTATTGCAACCATCAATAAAGATACAACAACATACTCAGAAGCTATAGAATAGAAAGACAAAAATAGGTGGTTGGAAGCTATAAATGATGAAATAAAATCAATGGAGGAAAACAGAGTATGGCAATTTGTTGATAGACCCTCTACAACAAAGGATGGCAAAAAGGTACACATATTAGATTCGAAATGGGTCTTTAAAAAGAAAACAGGAGAGAAAGGTGAAAATGTGTACAAAGGCAGATTAGTAATCAGAGGCTTCAAAGACAAAAATATATACGAATTGAAAGAAACATACGCACCAGTATCCAGATTAGCGATAATCAGAGCGGCGTTAGCCATAATAAATAAATACGACCTAGAGGTATTTCAGATGGATGTCAAAACCGCTTTTCTGAATGGAATACTGGAAGAGGAGATATAAACTGTGATGCAGAAATCAGAAGAACAAAAGTATGCAAACTACAGAAAGCTCTATATGGTCTGAGAATCAGTCCAAAAAGATGGAATATAAGGTTTTCAGAAGAAGCACTAAAACTAGGACTGGAAAAAGACATAAATGAACCATGCCTGTTTACCTGAAGAAAAGATGGAAAAGTAGTTATGTTAATTCTATACGTAGATGACATACTACTAGCAGGTAATGACAAACAAAAATTAGAAGAAATCAGAGAGAAACTAAGTCTTGTATTTAAAATGAAAGACTTAGGAGAACCAGAGAACTTCTTAGGAATGAGAATTATCAGAGCCAGACAAAATAAAACCTTGGCATTAAAACAAACAGAATACACAGAGAAAATCTTGGAAAGATTTAACATGACAGAATTCAAAACTCAGAGAACACCCATGGTGACAAGACAAGTTAAAAACAGAGAACTCAGAAGTGAAGAAAACTCGAACGAATCAGAAGAACCAAAAATAAAAACCAAAGCACCATACAGAGAAGCCATTGGAAGTTTGTTATATCTGGCAGGAGCTACGAGACCAGATATCGCATTTGCAGCCAACTATTTATCCAGACGACAAGTAAATCCAACAGAAGAGGACTGGAAAGAAGTAAAAAGAATTTTTAGATATCTCAAAGGAACTTCTGACCATGGGTTGACATACAGAGCAAAAGACAAAAATCTAACAGCTATGACAGACGCAAGCTTTAGAGATTGTTCAGATTCATCTTCCACAGGTGGTTATATAATAAAACTATTTGGTGATACAATTATGTCGAGAAGCCATAAACAGACGTATGTAACACTGTCAACTTGCCAAGCAGAGTATCTTGCCATGAGTGATGCATGTCCAGAACTTGTATCGTTAGACAAAGCAATCAGAGATATAACAGACAAAACCATGTATCCAGTTACAATATGGTGCGACAATAAGTCAGCCATTGATTGCACTCAGATGGATGGCAGTCACAAACTTAAAAACTTTGATGACAATCTAGAAACAATCAAAAGTAATTTAGAAAATAGAGAAAAATCAGGGAGTAAAAGTCATATGGCAGTCACTCATGGTGACTACATAAAGGCATGTGTCTCAGAAGGAAAAGTAACAGTCAGATGGATTTCTATTAAAGAAAATGAAGCAGACATAATGACTAAACCACTTCCCTTTGATACGCATAAATATTTAAGAGATAAAATAATGAATTTAGAATAGTTTAAAAGTCAGAGAATTGGCACTATACACTAATAAACATAAAATATAATAATAAATATAAAATCAGATGGTTATAATATATATATGTGTAATTTTCTTTATTTCAGAGATGACTCCAAACAACCCCAGCGGAGATCAAACCTCCTAGACTAGTTTTTATACCAGATGTGTAGTTTGTATTTTTTCAAATATAAATAAAATTCAGAAATTTATCCAGAGTAATTAATTTATTTAGATTGAGTTTAATACCTACAAATATATATACATATACAAGACTCAGAGTATAATCCTATAAGATAATCAGAAGATACGATAATCAGAAGTTGCGTACCCTCGAAGGGAGGGAGTGTAAGAAATGTGCTTCAAGAGCACGCAACGTAGTAAGCCCCTACCCTTTACACACACTGCGAGGAGCTGGCGTTGCATGCCAGCGACTACGGGAGGGCGCCACGTGCCGTGCAGAGCAGCGCAGCGGACAGCCTGCCGCGCCGTCTTCCCCTCTACCCCCCTCGCCTACAACATGAGAGCGCGAGTGACGCCGCTCTCTCTCTCTCCTATGCCGCACCCCGAACGCTACGGACGTCTCTACATCTCGTGTGTCATAGATATCTATTTCAGAGCCTCAAAATAAAAGATTATTTGTTTAAAAATAAAAGTGTCCAGAGCCTTATTTAAATATACCATTCCAACAGGTTATAGGCCCAGCCACGCTGTGTTTTTTTGGAAGGACGGACTCAGAAGAAAGGTGGTGAGTACCTGAGTTTTGCGAGGCTAATCTAAAGCCGCAGCCATGTTGAGTCTTTGACCGCATGGCAACAGCTTTTCAGATATAAGATATTTAGACGAACAAACAGTTAATTTAGAATACGCGACAAATAAGGGGAACGTCCCAATACCCGAACAGTGCCCAATACCCGAACAATATTACTTATTCGTCTCTTTCTTGGTTAATAAACGTTAAAACATCTCCAAAATTTTTTCTTACTTTTCTTTAAAGTTTTAGTTTAGTTAGTATTCTTTTAAAGTTATTAAGGATACGTTAAACAGTTTATAAAAAAATATTTCAATTAGATAGTATTCGGGTATTGGGTCATGACATTAAATAACATGTCCCGGTAAAATAATGAAATTACTGTGAATTCTTATAGTGTGTAAGTTGTAATTTTATATGTGGATTTGAAAAATTGGTTGCCATCTAGTGTTAAAAGGTTGGAACTAAGATTATACAAGGAAAGGCATTTTAGTGGCCCAATGCCATTTGATTCTAAATATGTTGTAAGCGCTCGTGGTGCTATCTTAATAGTTTTGAATTTTTAATCGGACTTCAACGAGCCAATCTCTTATGCGTTAGTCGAATGTCTATTCTCAAATCGAGAAAGGTAGCTTTAGTTTAAGCTTCCTCCTCTCTCGATAAGAATTTTTTGACAAACGGCGACACACATAAGAGAAAAATCCTGACGAGTCCACCAAGCACGACAAGGACGAAACTCCCCGATATTATATTTTATTCCGAAATTAATAGTTATTCATTTTAAAAAAAATTTTTCTCTTATGTGTGTCGCCGTTTGTCAAAAAATTCTTATCGAGAGAGGAGGAAGCTTAAACTAAAGCTTCCTTTCTCGATTTGAGAATAGACATTCGACTAACGCATAAGAGATTGGCTCGTTGAAGTCCGATTAAAAATTCAAAACTATTAAGATAGCACCACGAGCGCTTACAACATATTTAGAGGAAAATATTATTGTTTAAACCTTCTAGAGTAATTATTTTCGTTGAATGTTGAAGGTCAATTTCTTATATGTTCGGGTATTGGGACGTTTCCCTTAGCTCTCTTGCATTAGAGTAAATAAAATAGCAAATTGAAAGAAATAACTAAGACTAACTTCAGAAAGTTAAGATTAAGTATTCAGAATAAAATCTATTAAGACTCAAAATCAGGCGACATTTTGACGGGGCGTGTGAGATTTTTTATGAAGTGTGGTGCGGGCGTGAGACGCAATTAAGTGAAGTGTGCATGTGGATTCAGATTTAAATTACTTCGTGTGCAAAATTCAGAGATTTGGAGGGAGTCAGAAATTCGTTGTGACGTACGCGCTGGGTGCACGTACGGACACGCTCACGCGGTCGAAGCGTTAAGAAAGACAGACGCCATTTTTTTTCTCCCAGACGGGCGTGCACACACACACATACAAATTCTCAGAAGTAAAGTCAGACGCGTTATATACACTGTAATGACGACATGAGGCGTAGATGATACTGTTGTACAGAGAATTCTTGCCATCCAACAAAAAGGTTATTTATTAGTTAAACGTGAGCTAATTCGTTAAAGTTTTGAATCTTATTCATATTCGACCATCAGTTTCCACAATATACCGTCGTAGCGCCACCAGTCTCCAGTCATGAACTGTGCAGTACACTTTTGGAAAAACCAACGCTGCCTCGGTCTCCCGCCTTTTTGCACGCCACGTTGCCAAGGATTATTTTTTCGTTTTCTCGGATTTCCCTCTATAAAAAATGCTTCCTTGGCATGGTCGACGCCATGTTGCGACGCCATATTGATTATTTCTCGAATATCTCAAATATCTCGAATTTTTTGGCGCATGCGCAAATGCCCTATAGGGACTTAGGGAGTTTCTACAACCGTGCAGCGCGCGTGTACTTTCGCCGTGTATAAGGTATACCTATAGACAAGGTGTCCCATTTTAATCGCCCCAGGCAAATATCTTGAAAAGTATGAGAGATGGAAAAAAACTTTAAGAACAAAAGTTGTAGGGTGCAAAGGGGGTCAGCTAATGGTAACAACGACTTTGACCTTGAACTCTATTTTCAAGGTTATTTCAAGGTCAAAGTCATTTTTTTAAATGAGAATCCCTACTTTCGACCCCGGAAATGGAAAGATCAGAAAATTTTACGTTCAGAAAGGTCTGATATGTTGGGGTTTCAAGGTCAACCAGCTAATTTAATGAGGTCGACCTGGGAATACCTCTAGGAAGGACAAAATTGACCTTGACGTTCAAGGTCATTTTAAGGTAAGTTGATTTTATAAAATGGAACCCCTTATTTTTGACCCTGGAAATGGAAAGAGCGGAAGAATTTACGTCCGAATATGACCTTGACCTCGACCTTGACTTTAACCGTGATCTGGAAGGTTATTTTAAGGTCAAGTCGATTTTTTTAAAATCCCCTTATTTTTGACCTCGGAAATGGAAAGAGAAGAAAATTTTACGTTCAGATATGTACCGTCATATGGTGTCAAAGTTGGCCCTCTGGGGTCAATTAAGGGTAATAATAAATAAATTAATTTTTTTGAAGTGGATTTCACTGTTTTTATGAGTTACTTAGGAATCTAATAGTATATTACGATACGTGGGCCGGAAATTGGATTTCCGGGCCGTGCGTGGTATGACGCCCGAGGCGAAGCCGAGGGTGTCATAACGCACAGCCAGGGCATCCAATTTCCGGTCCAAGTATTGTATACTATTTTTCTTACTTCCCGGCCGAAAGTACGTTCTGTAATTGTTAAATAATTGATAAAATTGCGTTGTCGTCTGCTAGCTGTGTTTGAGTGTTAGTTTTTCTTTCGGCCCGCTCGATAGTAGTGCCTCTGTCGGCCGCTTTGGGTAGCTCGGTCGATATTACCGACTGTGTTTTCTTTTGGCCCGGCGTAGAGAGCTGGTTTTTTGGGCGTCTGCTACTTTCGCTATTGTACAGATGGTCTGATGCCCGCCCGACATTTGCAAGACCGAGGCGAAGCCGAGGTTTTGCTGGTCGGAGCGGGCATCAGAAACACATTCATTAAAAAAAGACAACACCACTTTTTATTTCAACTAACTCTTTTTTCTCGTCACACGTGCACTTTCCTCTGTCTATTTCGTACCTGTCTAACCTTCACACCGCACAAACATATTTTCCTCGGACGCTCCCGTCCATACGTTTACTTAATTGTTTCTACACGACTCGAAAGTACGTGTAGAAAACAAGAGGAAAAAACAATAACCACGATCAAACAAAACCACTTTTTATTTCAACTAACTTTTTTCTCGTCACCCGTGCACTTTCCTCTGTTTATTTCGTACGTGTCTAACCTTCACACCGCACAAACATCTTTCCTCGGACATGCGCGCGGGCGCTGAAGCGCCGCGGGTCAGGAAATTTCGGCAGTCAATCAGAGCGCGCGGTTGGTCTAAAATAGGATGCGAAAGTTTCTCTTTCGGCCCGGAGATGCGGGCCGAAAGTACGTACTTTCGGGTGGGCGAGTAAGAAAAATTATTTTTTCTCCCTCAAATGAATCGAAAATTAGAAAGGCTACCCTCGACATTAGCATTACCCAATGTGCACCGCGTTCGTTCATTTTTTACCATTTTTGGCCGTTTTTCGCAGTTATCTTGGCAAATATTGCTCGTAGAAAAAAGTGTTCAACATAAAAAAGCTGTATTTTAATTAGTTTTAGCAGATAGGCCTGTACATATTAGCTTAAAATTAATTTTTCTAGACATTAGGCTTAAAAATCGATTTTTTGAGATATTTCTTTGTGCTCGCATTTGAAAAATTTTTCATCGATCTATCTCAATATAGGTTTTTTATGCTCTTGAGGATGCTACTCATTTGATTTAAAAATTTATATCCGATCATTAAAAAAATTCAAAAATAATGTTTCAAAAATCAAAAATTCGACGAAACAAAAACGCATCAGTGAATCATAAAAAATTATTTTCTCCCCGAATTTGGAATAAAAAAACAAAAAAAAAAGATCCACCAAGTTAAAATCGACCGCGTAGATCCGGAGATAAAGCGGTATACGTGCACACAAAAACACACACACACACGCACACGCACACGCACGCACGCACATATCCATACAGACATTGTCTAAAATCACGTGATTGAAACTTCTAACATCTCTAATCACGTATCTGGAGAGATTAAACGATACTTAAAATGTTGCGTAATAGCATACATTAGTGATAATATTTAATACACTGTTTACTCACAGATAAAAAATATAAATATTTTTCGCTTTTCAGTTCACTACAACATATAAAAGTTTAAATAAACATGTTATTGTTCTTGTAGGATTCGACTAAAAATTAGTTTTTCGAAAAAAACTTTACAATAATTCATTTAAACAAATAGTTCAATCAAACTATTTTTGCAAAATTAATAATAAATTAGTATTTCGTATTGCCCGAAAGCACTAAAATTACATTCCGTTTGTCTGTGCTATCGGTCAAAATTTTATGGTCATTAACGGCGAAAATGTTAAGTTATGTCCCTACATAACTAGTGATGGTTCTTACCAGTTAAATTCTTTCTATTTTACTTTTTGAAGAATGCATGTGACCATATATAGTATATTACAATACGTGGGCCGGAAATTAGATTTCCGGGGCGTGCGTGGTATGACGCCCAGGGCATCCAATTTCTGGCCCAAGTATTGTATACTATTTTTCTTACTCCCCGGCCGAAAGTACGTTCTGTAAATGTTAAATAATTAATAAAATTGCATTGTCGTCTGCTAGCTGTATTTGAGTGTTAGTTTTTCTTTCGGCCCGCTCGATAGTACTGCCTCTCTCGGCTGCTTTGGGTAGCTCGGTCGATATTACCAACTGTTTTTTCTTTCGGCCCGGCGTGGAGAGCTGGTTTTGTGGGCGTCTGCTACTTTCGCTGTTGCACAGATGGTCTCATGCCCGCCCGACATTTGCAAGACCGAGGCGTAGTCGAGGTTTTGCTGGTATACATTCATTAAAAAAAGAAAGAAATAAGGTCATGAAATGAGTACAATAAAGTTTGATTTTAATAATTTAAACTTTTTCAATATATTAACATCAAGTATTAATACAATAATTAATACAAGATTTATAATTTAAATTAATAAACTTTGGTCTTAATAATTTTAACTCTCAATATATTGATCTCAATATAAAATAGATTTTTGTTTGATTTTTTTTCTTTACAAATGATTTTCTTTATCCGTTTTGTAATTATTAATATTTACAATGAAATTGTCGTTCATAGTACAATTTTTAATTTTAATATATTTGTTTAAAGTTGAATTTATTTGATCATTCAATGAGTTATTCTGATCTTGATTTTGATTTTTATCTGCATTCAGTGATTTATTTTGATTTTGGTTTTGATTTTTATCTTGAAATTGAGGATTTAAATTTTTAAGAATTCTTTTTGATTCATTGGTGTTGGTTTGCGGTTGAAGAGTTGTTGTATTGCTTGTTGTTGTAGTAGGTTTTTGATCTGAAATAAAGTTTGTTACGAATGAAAAGTAGTACAGCTGGCATCGACTCTATACATTAGTATTTTTTATGCTTACCCGAAGTTGAATCGAAGTTGTTCGTAGTGATTTCTTCTTCGAAATCTGACCAATTTAAATTGTAATCAGATTCATCTTTGTCGGGTGTAGTATTTGTCAATGGTTTCGAATGAGACATTTCATCTTGAATTTGAGGATTTAAAATTTCAAGAATTCTTTTTTTACATGGAGGTTTGAGTAGTTACTTTATCTTTGAATCCTACTTTCACTGGTGTTTTTGAAATAAATTTTTTACTGGTGTGGTTTGTCGAGGGTTGATTTTCATTTTTTCCCGGTGTAAGTATTTTCTTATTGCTGGCTGTGGTAAAGTGGAGTTGTTGGTCTGAAATAAAGTTTGTTAGGAATGAAAGGTAGAACAGGTGGCATCGAGCAAACTTATCTAGTATATTAATATTTTTTATGCTTACTTGGAATTGGATGGAACTGGTTCGTAGTGAATTCCTGGTTGGAATGCGACCAATTTGAATGGTAGTTGGAGTGAGTTTCATTGGGTGTAGTACTTGTCGATGGTTTTGGATGAGTTTTTGACCTCGAAAATGGAAAGAGAAGAAAATTTTACGTTCAGATATGTATCGTCATATGGTGTCAAAGTTGGCCCTCTGGGGTCAATTAAGGGTCAAATCGTGCTTGAGGTCAATTGGGGTCAAATTAATTTTTTTAATCTAATGTGTTCTTACTTTTGTCAGCGTAACTCTGAAGGATTTTTGGGATTAATTTTCGGTATGAAAAGGTACTTTTCTTCTTGTTCTTTCTTGGTTAGGTTGGCACCATTGAAATGTACGGCTACGTCAAATGATATTTTTTAAGTACGAGTGGCCGATTACTTTAAGGTAGTTATGAGGCGATGATTTAATGGTTTTGTTATGAGTCAATTATAAATATTCGAATTCTTTAGTTTGGTCAATTTGGGAATATTTTCATTTTTTTTAAAGAGTAATAACAATACTGCACTCGAAAATAGGTAGAGTTAGTTATTTTTAGTGGTGTCACTGTGCACAGTACAAATAAATAAAACCTTTTGATTTCTTATTATTGAATAGCATACGGTAATGATTTCATGTGTTCATTAGAATAAATAACTTTTTCGCTCATTTCCGAAAATTGCCTTCTTAATTTCTTTTTATACATACAATTGAAGTGGAAAACCAAATTTCTTTTGTGGTACCATATTCCTTTTTGAGATGGCTGATTACACGCCCCAGGAGATTGTGAATATGATAAAAGTTGTTGGTGAATGTCATGATAATTATAGGGCTGCGGAAAGACGCTATGCCGAGAAATATCCCAATGCCCGTCACCCAGATAGGAAAGCCATCAAAAGATTATTAACGCGAGCTGCACAAGGCTCCATCGTTCGTAAGAGGCGCAAAACTGGAACGAAGCAGCACATTGCGCTGAGTGTGCGAGCTATTATTGCTGAAAATCCCCACATTTCAACACGAGATTTGCAACGAATGCATGGTGTTCCCAAATCAACAGTAAATCGCCTGTTGAAAACATCTAAATTTCACCCCTACCACGTTCGCCTTACACAAACACTAGAGGATGGAGATTATGCACGGCGTTTAAATTTTTGTCAATGGGCAAATAATCAGATACGTAGGGACCCTTTCTTTTTTGATCGAGTGTTATTCCCAGATGAAGCAAAATTTGATAATATGGGTGGTGTCAATCTTCATAATGCCCACCATTACGCTGAACAAAATCCTCATTGGCAACGAGATCATCGAATCCAGAGACGTTGGTCAATAAATGTGTGGGCAGGTATAATTGGAGATCATGTGCTGGGACCTATCTTTTACAATCAAAATTTGAATGGACAATTGTATTTGGATATTTTGCAAAACCAGCTACCTCCTCTATTAAAAGATATCCCACTTATCTTACGGCGGGATATGTGGTTTCATCAAGATGGAGCTCCTGCACATCGCGTTCGATCAGTCAAGAATTTTCTCAATGATATGTATCGTAATCGTTGGATTGGCATCGGCAGCCAAGTACACGAGTGGCCGCCTAGATCCCCAGATCTCACACCTCTTGACTTTTTTTTGTGGGGAGTAGTTAAAGGCAAAGTTTTTGCACATGCTCCAACAACCTTAGAGAACATGAGAGGAAGAATTATGGAAGCTTTCCAATCCATTTCGGACACTTGATCGAGCATTTGCTGCCTTAGATCTTCAAATGACAGTCCGTTAATCAATCGGCCCTTTTCAGGGCCAATGATGTGCGAAATCCTTTCGGCAACCTCCACGCGGTGCACATTGGGTAATGCTAATGTCGAGGGTAGCCTTTCTAATTTTCGATTCATTTGAGGGAGAAAAAATAATTTTAGATTCCTAAGTAACTCATAAAAACAGTGAAATCCACTTCAAAAAAATTAATTTATTTATTATTACCCTTAATTGGCCCCAGAGGGCCAACTTTGACACCATATGACGGTACATATCTGAACGTAAAATTTTCTTCTCTTTCCATTTCCGAGGTCAAAAATAAGGGGATTTTAAAAAAATCGACTTGACCTTAAAATAACCTTCCAGATTACGGTTAAAGTCAAGGTCGAGGTCAAGGTCATATTCGGACGTAAATTCTTCCGCTCTTTCCATTTCCGGGGTCAAAAATAAGGGGTTCCATTTTATAAAATCAACTTACCTTAAAATGACCTTGAACGTCAAGGTCAATTTTGTCCTTCCTAGAGGTATTCCCAGGTCGACCTCATTAAATTAGCTGGTTGACCTTGAAACCCCAACATATCAGACCTTTCTGAACGTAAAATTTTTTGCTCTTTCCATTTCCGGGGTCGAAAGTAGGGGTCCTCGTTCAAAAAAAATCACTTTGACCTTGAAATAACCTTGAAAATAGAGTTTAAGGTCAAAGTCGTTGTTACCATTAGCTGACCCCCTTTGCACCCTACAACTTTTGTATTTAAAGTTTTTTTAAAATGATAGTTTGATATTACAGGTCAATATTAGAAGTCTAAATCACAATTATACGAAACTGAATATTCTTATTAATTAGAGCTTGAAGATCAAACCATATATAATTGTATGTACAGAAACATTGAATTTACCCAATCCTCACTTTTTTGCAATACAGGGATATAAATTGTATTACAAATAACGGTAACTTAAATCAAAATGATGGTGTCGTTGTATATATAAAAGATTGTGTATCAGAAATTACTGAAATAATCGAAATTGGTAGACTCAAAGTATTAAACTCACGAATAAGTCTAAATAACAACAGTAATCTTGAAATTTCCGCATTATATCGATGTCATGATTTACTGCGCCTTGAATTTATTTTGAATGTAAAATCATTTATCAATAGCAAAAGAAATATAAAAAACCACCTGATTATTGGTGATTTTAACATCGATACTATAAAAGAAGATGAATATAGCTTAGAATTATTAGACAATATGATGGAAAAGGGTTTCTTCCCGGGTTTTATACATACAACTAGACCAAATGATAGTGGCGGAAGCGGTACATGCATTGACAACATGTACATAAAAGCTACATCTATAGACACTAAAACTTTTAAACTCTCGATTCCTTTTACTGATCATTATCCACTTTTCTTGAAACTGAATAAGCCACCAAAATTAAAACAAGAAGATATCCAGTATCACTATAATTACTATTGAGGAAATTTATCATATCTAATATGTATGTATATGCTTGTGAGCGTGAGCTTCATAAGACAGTCATCGCGTGTATATATACACTCTATGTAAACACACTACCTTACAAGATGATATGTGCGCTAACTATAGCGAGAACTAAAGTTCATCGCGTCAGTCTGAGTCCTGCCGTCATAGCAGTAGTTAGGTGTCCGAGTGTTATGAGTCGTGTCGTAGTGGTGGTTGTCCGTTCGTGGTAAAGAGGAGATTTATACTGTGTGACTTGTTATCAGATCTACTATTATTATGTGCGACGTTTTGTACAGATACAAACAATAAATTGAAGTAATCTTATCTTGTGTATCTAGTATTTTTCATAATCCTCAACAGGTTATGGGCCCAGAAGTTTAAGGTTGCCATAATAATACGTGTTTTGAGATTTGAGAAGTGTTGATACCACACGTGGTGTGAAGAAAACTTCTGAGAAGTGTAATCTGCATTCAACGAAGATGACAAGTGAAATCTCAAGCAACCACCTTACAAAATTCGACGGCACTAATTATCAAGTATGGAAATTTCAAATGCGGGCAGTGCTGGTAGCTAATGATATATTCAAGATTGTTACGGGTGAGACTCCCAAGCCAGAAGATACGACGACGGCAGATGGACATAAGTGGGTCAAAAATAATGCAAAGGCCATATGCATTCTTTCATCCGCAATGGCACCGGCTCAGCTAGAGAATTGCATTACGAGTGAAACAGCATACGATATGTGGAAGAAGATGACCCTAATACATGAGCAAAAATCGGCTACAAACAAGTCTACATTATTGCAAAAATGTTATACCTGCCGAATGGACGCGAATGAGTCTGTTGTTGAATTTGTAACTAAAATTTTGAATATGGTCAGAATTCTAGAGGATCTTGATGAGAAAATGTCGAATGATGTTATTACTGCGAAAATTCTTGGAAGTCTACCTTTGAAATACAACAAACTTGTCACCGTATGGGACAGTGTCGAGTCTGATAAACAAACACTCGATAATCTCCAAGAAAGGCTCATCAAAGAGGAACGGCGGCTTAACGAGCAAGACGAAGGAACCAGTGCGCTCGTAGTATCAAATGTTTACTGTGGATCTAAGACAGAGAAGTCAGGAACGAGTAAGAGTCAACACAAGGGCTATGAAGGTCGAAAAACATCAGAGGTGATTTGTTTTTACTGTAAGAGACCTGGACACTACGCGAAAAACTGCCGCAAGAGGAAATATAATTCGAGAGGTAAACAAACCAGCGATAGAAGTGATGAGAAACAATTTATAGGCGCACTTGTGACGACGTTTGGCCGCGAGCAGACTAGCACAGACGACGCTGTTACCGACCGAGTCATACGTCAATTTATGAAGATGGATACGTCAGAGATCTGGATTACCGATAGCGGAGCATCATGTCATATGACTTACCATCGAGAATGGTTTCACACATTTACCTCTGCCAACGGCGATACTGTTGTTCTTGGCAACAATGAGACGTGCAATATCAAAGGTTCAGGCACGATTTTAGTTTTAGAGGTACGTTAATGCGCAGTGGGTATCAGGTAAAATTGAAAACGTTCTGTATGTTCCCAATCTTCGAAAAAACCTTTTTTCTGTTGGTGTGTGCACTCCCAAAGGATTTAGTGTTACTTTTGAAGATCGGATGGTAAAGGTTAGTCAAAATGGCATGTTGATCGCGCAAGGAGCAAAGCAAGGCAATGAGATTTATCGTATGCTCATGAAAGTCGTCATTTCTCAAGAAGCCAACGTGTTGACTACATCAAATGAAAATTTCCAACTATGGCATGAGCGAGCCGGACACGTCAATGCGAAGACAATGCAAAGTATGGTAAATAAAGGGCTCGTGAAAGGAGTCAAGATTGAAAGTAAAGCTGAAATTTTCTGCGAGGCCTGGCAGCTGGGGAAAGCGCACGTTCTCCCTTTTAAGAAAAAGACCGAACATCGACAATGGCAGCTTGGAGAATTTTTTCATAGTGATCTTTGCGGACCAATGTCAGTTGATTCCCTTGGAGGCTCCAGGTATTTTATAGCGTTCAAAGACGATTTTTCCGGCTATCGATATGTGTATTTTTTAAAACATAAGTCCGATGTATATGATGTTTTTAAAAAGTTTGAACGCCTAATTTACAATAAATTCAATCGCTCTATGAAGGTCATCCACACTGACAACGGCCGAGAATATTGCAACGATCTCATGAGAAAATTTTTGTCGGAAAGAGGAATCAAGCTCGAGACAACAGCTCCCTATACGCCGCAGCAAAATGGGAGAAGCGAAAGGGACAATCGTACAATTGCCGAAAGTGCTCGCACCATGCTCCTTCACAGTCAAGCACCCCTGCACCTATGGGCCGAGGCAATCAGCACTGCAGTTTATGTACTGAACATGATATCAACCAGAAGAAGACCAGACACCACTCCGCTGGAATGTTGGACTGGGATGAAACCAGATTACTCGCATCGGAGAGTTTTTGGTAGTTTAGCTTTTGATTACATACCCAAAGTTTTTAGGAAAAAACTTGACCAAAACAAGGAAAGTGTCTGTTGGAAGAAATGTCATATTTGCAGAGAACTGTTTCTCTGATGCAGTGAAGACAGCTGAGCCATCGACCTTCTCAATAGTGTTCTCACATGATGATCAGCTTACTAACAACACTGAAGCTGCTGACACCGAGGCAGCTGATACCAAAGCAATGGACGTAGCCGAAGATGAAGGCGCAGCCGGGCAACTCGATGCGTCAAAAACATCCGATCGCATTCAGCCAGGGAACGATCAGCAGCAGCAAGTTGATGACAGCAAATTCCATTCCACAGAACGTCGACTTCTTAGAAATCGCGACATCATCAAAAGACCAGAGAGGTATGAAGTTAATTTCACTGAGCATTATGAGCCAAATTCTTACCAGGAAGCGATTTCTGGAGTTGATGCTGATAAGTGGAAGGCTGCAATTCATGAGGAGCTGTTGGCGCACAGCAAAAGTGGGACTTGGACTCTGACGGCGAAGCCCAATAACTGCTTCGTAATCGACTCAAAATGGGTTTTTAAAGTTCAAGAGGCCAAAGCAGGAAAGGAAAGTCGATTCAAGGCTCGACTATGTGCCAGAGGTTTTCGGCAACAGTATGGAATTAATTACCAAGAAACCTTTGCACCGGTGGTGAGATACGACGCTTTACGTGTCATGCTTGCCCTTGCAACTTATCATGATTTAGAAATCATGCAATTCGACGTCAAGACGGCTTTTCTCCACGGCGTGCTTGAAGAAGAGGTTTTCATGAAGATTCCTGAAGGTTTAAGTGATTTTTGTAATGTGAACAATATTAAGAGTGATTTAGTTTGTAAGCTGAACAAATCATTGTATGGTTTGAAGCAAGCCTCGAGATGTTGGCATAATACTTTTAAAACGTACTTATCTACATATAATTTTGCTTGTTGTGATGTGGAAAGTTCAATTTTTGTTGGAAGGATGAATGGTATTGTAGTATATATATTGCTTTTCGTAGATGACGGATTAATTTTAACTAAAAATTGTAATGTTTTAAACGATATTGTAAAAATTTTAGAAAATAGGTATGAAATCACTGTGTGTGAACTTGATATTTTTGTCGGTATGAGAGTTGTACGAGAGAGAGCGAAAAAGGTCATGATTCTACATCAAGCAGATTACGCTTATAAAGTTTTGAAACGTTTTAACATGCTGGACGCCAAACCAGTGTGCACCCCTATCGAAGAAGGGGTTGACATCAACTTCATGAAGGAACATGATCCAGTTTGCGAAAAATTGCCCTATAGGGAACTGATAGGCTCTTTAATGTTTCTCAGTACTGTTTCACGTCCCGACATAGCATACGCAGTCAATATTCCTTAGTAGATTCCTCGATAGTTTTACTAGAAGTCATTGGGAAGCAGCTAAACGTATTTTGAAATACATAAAAGTTAATCACGGAATTATGTACAGAAACAGTGGGAGTGTTTTAGAATTAGTAGGCTACTGCGATTCAGATTATGCGGGCGATCGAGAAACACGAAGATCGACTTCCGGTTTTGTATTCAAATTTTGTAATGGCCCCGTATCATGGTGCACTCAAAGGCAGCGCATTGTATCATTGAGCACCACCGAAGCAGAGTATATATCCGCGACTACCGCGACAAGAGAGGCTGTGTGGTTAAGACAATTGCTTCATGATATTGGATCACCATGTGCTAGTGCAACTGTATTACATATAGATAATCAAAGTGCCATTCAATTAGTAAAAAATCCTGTCTTTCATAGACGCACAAAGCACATTGAGATCCAATACCATTTCATAAGAGAAAAATACGAGAGTAAGATCATTGACGTAGAGTATATTCCAAGCGAACTGCAGCTTGCAGATGTTTTTACAAAAGCATTAGCGCGAGATTGTCATAAAAGGCTGTGTGAAAACATAGGACTATGTTGTCTTGATGTTAGTTTTTTTACCGGTAAGATATTCAAATAGTGGGAGTATTGAGGATATGTATCGTATCTAATATGTATGTATATGCTTGTGTGCGTGAGCTTCATAAGACACAGTCATCGCGTGTATATATACTCTATGTAAACACACTACCTTACAGGATGACATGTGCACTAACTATAGCGAGAACTAAAGTTCATCGCGTCAGTCTGAGTCCTGCCGTCGTAGCAGTAAGGTAAAAGTACCAATGAGCGGCCAGTGCCCAGTACGTGGCCATCTAGATAAATATTCAATTACTTTAAAGAATGTGTAGTCGTAGTTGGATAATATTTTATTCTATAAGATGATTCTAAAATAATTAATGCTTATTGTTTAATTAGTATTATTACTTTTAGTGAAAATTTAATACTTATAAAGACGATTTGAAAATGCTACTCGCGGGGATCACGGCTTTCTATGGGAGGTCCTTAATGATTTCGTAAGGATTCATGACTCGACTTTTAGGTATTTTTTAAATAAATTTGAAGTAAATCTTTACTCTTGAAAGTTTTAAGACACTTCTAAGATGCATCGAATTCAATTACAGTCGTTAGAAGCGCAGTAATTATTGTTTTTAATAAAAATAATTAAAATTTATCTACTAGTACCAGTTTAAACGTCATGTCCCAATACTTGACCCTATGTATTTCA
The DNA here is from genome assembly GCA_036365515.1 of Torymus aiolomorphi. Classification (NCBI taxonomy): domain Eukaryota; kingdom Metazoa; phylum Arthropoda; class Insecta; order Hymenoptera; family Torymidae; genus Torymus; species Torymus aiolomorphi. The sequence goes on along the minus strand of CM070875.1, from coordinate 57,243,650 downwards.
CCGATGTTTTGATGGTTAGGGTTCCTACGTATTGGTAGAGTTAGTAGGTTGGAAAACCATAATATGATTATTATACATTGATTTTCTGTAATTTCATATTATTAACGTTTGATTTAGTGTTAAAAAGTATTTCCAGTCCAAAATTTAGTGATTTTATTATTTTTACATAAAAATCAAAATAAATATAGAGTACAAATTATATGGTCCAAGTATTGGGACTAACAATTTCGACCACTAGTACATGACTTTTTAGCAAGGTACTAGTACAAGCATGTATTCATAATTTAATTAATTTTTCTATCATAAAAGCTTATTTTCACAAATTAAATACTTTTTTCGCAAGTAAAAAGTAATAATAATTCTATTGGCTACTGATTCTATGCATTTTTAATAATATTTCGCATTTAAAATATGACTTCAAAATTCTAGCTTCACTAAGCGTCCATCTATTGGTACTTTTACCTTAGTTAGGTATCCGAGTGTCATGAGTCGTGTCGTAGTGGTGGTTGTCCGTTCGTGGTAAAGAGGAGATTTATGCTGTGTGACTTGTTATCAGATCTACTATTATTATGTGCGACGTTTTGTACAGATACAATAAACAATAAATTGAAGTAATCTTATCTTGTGTATCTAGTATTTTTCATAATCCTCAACAATTACTATAAACTTTCAAGTATAGCCATTACAAAAAATTGGAATGTTATAGAGGCAATGCATGATCCCGATGAAGCTACCGCATTCTTGATAACTGAAATACAAGACTGCTTAGAAAAGTCTAAAGACACGCATAAAACAAAAAATAACAAGAGATATCCAAGAAAGGATTGGATATCTAAAGCAATAATGATCTCGTGTGAAAAGAAAGAACAACTATATATTAAAATGCGCAATGAACCAAATAATAATCTAATAAAATTAGAATATAAGAATTATACAAAGAGGCTCGACAAAGTTATTAATGAGGCAAAAATAAAACATGAAAGAAATTTAATTAAGAACAATATCAATAATACCAAGCAACTTTGGAAATACATAAACAAAAAAATGGGAACCAACTTGAAAAAGAATAACACAATAAATAAGATCATTTTAAATAACAATTGCACAATAGAGGATCAGACGCAAATTGCCAATCATATGAATTCGTACTTCTGTAGAATTGGAAAAGATCTAACTAACACCATTGTAAAACCCCAGGGTAAGCATTTACAATTACCAGCAATGAACATGAATACAATTTACATTAAACCGACTAATAACGAGGAAATTCTTCAAATAATTGATAATATGAAAATAAAAAATGGTTGGGTAGATAACATTACTACCAAAACACTAAAAATACTATCATATCAAATTGTTAATGTACTAACACATATCTTTAATCTTTGTATTGAAAAATCAACATGGCCTCAAGCGCTTAAAACAGCTGAGGTAGTTCCTAATTTAAATCGGGTAGTAAAATGGATACATCAAACTATAGACCGATATCTCTAATTTCTAACGTAGCAAAGATATTTGAAAAAATTGTATATGTTCGTTTACAATCATTTTTGGACAGTAATAATTTGTTAGCGCAGAATCAATTTGGATTTATAAAAAAGAAAGGTACCAAAGATACTTTTAGTTACTTAATGAACATAATCTATAAGAAATTAGACAAAAGTAAACCAATAGCTATTGCATTTTTAGATCTAGCAAAAGCTTTTGATACTGTCAACCATGCTATTCTTTTAGACAAATTATATAATTATGGAATAAGAGGTAAAGCGCATGCACTTATATCTAACTATCTTAGTAACAGAAAAGAAAAAGTAAGAATAGGAACAACTGAAAGCTATTATGAAACGATAACTACAGGTGTGCCGCAAGGTACTATACTAGGGCCACTCTTATTCATAATTTATTCATAATAGTAAACGATTTACTAACAAACAGAACAGATAGTAACCATCTCATATGCGGATGATACAGCTATTATTTCAACAGATGATAACTGGGAGAAAGTTGAAAATAAAATGAACAAGTACTTAGAAGATATAAATATCTGGTCAGCACTTAACAAACTATCACTAAATATAAAGAAAACTGTGTGCATAACTTTTGGTAACTATTGTGATAGTGTTCCCGAAGATATGAACATACGCATACAGGGTACTATAAATTGACCAGGGTAGAATACTGTAAATATCTAGGTATAATTATTGATTATAGGCTAAAGTGGGATAAACATATTGAATATATAATAAAAGAAAACTAAATATATAATATATATATATATATATATACTGTACAAATTATCAACATATATGCAATCTGACACAGTTAAGACAATACATTATGCATTTTCTCATAGTGTCATTAGCTATGGAAATATTGCATGGGGTGGTGCATATAAAAACAACTTAAAATTACTACAAAACATCCAAAATAGGATTTTAAAAATTATAAACAAAAATATTTTCAATCGAGACAACCCCTTCAAAAAAGTAATATTGGTAAATTTTGAATTAATTTTCTACGTTATATTTGTACATATATATTTTTTATATAGGGAATGTTTTTTTTAAATGGTTTTAGAGGGACTTTTATAGATAAATAGAGTTATGTTTATATTAACTTTTATTTTATTGTTTTTAGTAGAAATGTAAATTTATATCTATTTTGATTCCCCTTAGAGGAAGCTTTGCAACAAAAATTGACAAATTTTGTCGGTGACAAAAATTTTCGAGAAAATAATGTTCAAAAAGATAGTTTAAGGCGATAATGTTGAAATTTGTCAATTTTGAGAAAATTGTGTGTGTGTGTGTGTGGGTGGGTGTGTGGGTGTGTGTGGGTGGGTGGGTGAGTGTGTGTGTGTGTGTGTGTGTGTGTGTGTGTGTGTGTGTAAACACTCGATATCTCGATAATCATTTCACCTATTTTCGTCGGACAAAGCTTATTCTCTTGGTCCCGAAAAAATATTCGGTTTTAATTTTTTATCGATTTTCTTTTTTTTTTATAACCAAAAAATTTGTAAACTACCTACGTTTTCTGTTTTTAATTTTCAAATTATCTTTAGTATGTCATGGAAAATGTTCTTATTATTCATAAATTAATTTTTCAACAAATACTTGATTATCGACTCAAAATTTTATTTACTTATTACGCTTATTGAAGATAATATTTGGTATAAATTTCAAGAGATTATCTTCATTTGTTTTTGAGAAAAAAATTATTTTAAAAAAAACGCGTTTTCACTGACACACGATGACAAGAATAAAAACCAATTAATCGTCCTGAAATTTGGTATAGAGGATCATAATGTTATCATACTGTGTAATTATTATTTTCTCTTAAAAAGTTGTGAAATATATCTAAAAAAACAATTTAAAAAAGTTTAAACTAACAAGGAAAGTACCCGAACTGTCAAATTCAAAAAAATTCCAAACCCATATTAAAAAGTAGACCTCCATGCGAGATTCACGAAACCATTTTTTTTATCGGCTGAGAAGCGCTTTATAAGGGTTAAAATCACCCCTAAAGTTTACCCCCAAGAAACGTTTTTTTGATATATCTCGGCTTCTACTTAACTTTTTTTAACGAAACAAAATGGAAAGAGTTTCTTATTAAAAAGTCAAGAAATCCGTGGTAGTATGAACATTAAGGGTTGCATCCCTTATTTTTTAGAGGGTGAAATTGTGTTTTTTTAAGAATAATTTTTGTTGTGAGAATTCACAAAATAATTAAAAATAGGTCAAAACATTATTTTTACCAACTGCAATAAATAACAGTTGGTGTGTTCGGGCATTCTTCGCGAAACAACCCCTTAAGAGGTGGTAAACCACCCCTAACACAAATGAATTAGGTATATTTTTTTGATCATTAAAAATATTACTTATGTCGACTGCAATTTATTATCAACTGATAAGAATTTTTCCATCGGTCTTACAGTCTTACAAATTAATTTAAAATAATTAATATTTATGGCAGTCAGATTGCCCTTGTTTATAATCACCCCCGCAGAATCTGAAATAAAAACTTAATTAAAACCTGGAAAAAACTTTGTTAGCAAAGGACAATCTGACTGCCCCCACCACCACCACCTTGTCCAACGTTTCGAGCCCGCTCCGGCTCCTCCTCAGGGACTGAATATATATATTTTATTGGCAATTATTTTTTTCCTTAAAATGGGTTCTTGAAGTCGTTAATCGGAATCCACAGTTAGATCTACAATAAAAATTTGAAAATAGTGAGTTCAATATGGCGAAAAATTTTTTAGAAATATTTTAAATTCCACGAAAAATAGTATGTAGACCCCTAGCGGAAATTATATTATGTAAATAAGTGTATAATAATGTAACAATGTTTTGTTATGTTATTCTATTATTTATTATTTTTTTATCATACACTTGTTTATCGTACGATAAACAAGTGTATGATAATGTAGTTGTTTGTAAAAAAGTGTAAGAAAACGTAACAAATTGTACTTTTCTACTGGATTTCGGACGCTTTTACATTTTACCACAGTTTATACCATTTTTTAATAATTTCTTACTTTTCCTTACATTTGTCTACGTTTTATTACTTTTTAATTTGTACTCTTAATTCAAATTTTATAGGCATTCTTACACTTTCGTACATCTTTTTACATTTTATTATATATTTGTACTTTTAATTACATCTTTTTACGTTTATATACAAATTTTGATACACATTTTACATCGTATCACATATTTGTACACTTTTTTCAAATAGTTCATAATTATACTTTTATAACAATTTATAATTGTACTTTTATTTAAATAAAGCTATAAATAAAATATTTTCAAAGATGTAAAGAAAAAATACTAAAACGTAATAAAATGTAAATTATTATGTATTAGAAATATAATTAATATATGTTACAAAATGTAAGTTACTGTATAAAAGTTTAAATTTTTACAAATTCTTACAGATTTTTACAATTTATTATCATTTAATACAAATTCTTATACAATTCTACCAATTTCTAAGCAGCACAACGACCAATTTTAAATCCTACGGGTCAGCCAACAGCAGACGGCAAGCTAGCTAATTATTCTGACGATCATGGATTATATGTTTTACAATAATGATATTCATGAAAAAAATGTTGTAAACATAGCGATTTTTTGCACCATGAACATGTTATAATCGCTCGTTTATCAGAAATATCGCATGTAATAAAATTAGAATTGAAGCAAAATTTTTTTGGGTTTTCAATTTTTTCTGGCCTTTCATTAATGTAACCGGCGACGTACCAAGCATATTTAAATAAATTTTGAAACCTGGGACTTGATAATTGATTATGTACTAATGAATGCATTTTGATTATATTATTTCTATCGTGTAAGTTGAGATCCTCATTTGTTAGAAATATCATATCCGAAAACGTTCGAACGAAGTTCTTCCACATTCGAAAACCGTAAATATCAAGCGGTTGAAGTTCACTCGTTGTTCTTTGTGGAATTTGTAGAATCGTTAAGGTTTTATGTTCCGGTTTTACTTTATAAATTATATCTAGGCAGTGACCTCTCCATGAATCAAGCAATAGGGTACTTGTTATGGTAGTTGATGGAAAATATACATCTTGCGCCCAAGTTTCAACATGTTCTTTAGTCAATTTACCTGATTTCGATACCATTACATAAACATTTTCTGCTGCAAATAAATTTTCTCTGACTACAGTTCCAAACTCTCCTTTTGGTTCTTGCATGACTAAAAAGAAGGGTGATAGAAGTTTTCCTTCAGCAGATACAGTAGGTTGGATAGTATAAGAATGAGTTGTCGAATGCACTGATTGCACTATACTCTCTACACTTTTATCTCCTCTAAGATTGAGGGTTCGACCACTGTGTATTTCGTAATTAAAACCACTTTGGTCGGAGTTATAAACACGTTTTGCATCATATTTTATGATGGCATTTTTTACTCTGTTACGTCCGGAGACGTATTATAGATTTAGAATTTCATTCTGAAAGTTTATTCACATCAGATATTTCCTGACATATAAACGCGAGAATGCAACGCAGCATTTCGCTCAGGCATCGTACCGTAGACCGTGTGACGTAGAGAGCCATCGACCTCCAGAAGACAGTGGCGTGCAAATTTTTAACAAATCAGCATTTCGCAATGCTACCACTTAAATACTACGCGTATAAGCCGCAACCGAAACTTTCTTAATAAAGATGATCTCAATTTATCATCTATAACCCAATTAAACCGCATAATAAAACTGCGAAATGCATCACGCAAGTCAGTCACAGCGTACAAGAAACCTGGCGAACTCCGTGTACCTCTACGACATCGAGAAGTTGAAACCGTAAGCCTTACACATCTAGTAAGCAGATTTTATAAGTTATTTATAGTAAATTTATAAAAGCAAGTGTTATAGAAAAGGATTGTAATTGAAATTACAACGCATCGATCTACCAGAAGCCAGCAGATTGTATTGGTAATAAATTATTGTATTTTATATAATAAACCTACATAAAACCAATTATTACTTATTTCCACTTATTTCTGGACTTCACATTGGTTCCGGTACGAATCGAACATTAGTTCACTAGACTGTTTAAAATAAAAGAATAAAAATAACTATTTTTCGGAACGTCACATTGGTTCCGGTACGAATCGAACGTAAGTTCACTAGATTTATACGAAAAAATAAGACTGGAATGAGAGGAAACGAGTAGTATTTGAAAATTACTAAAAATATCACTACTAACTGCTTCCGAGCTTCTCGTTTTGCAGTAAGAAGTTGAGAGGATCATTGTAGCATGATCGTTTGAACTTCTGAAGATGAACGTGTACGGCTCGTCCAGATTACTAACATATTAACAGATAAATAAAAAAAAAAGGGAAAATAGACGATGTTATAGAAATAGGGAAAGAAGAAAGGATAACCCAAATACAAATAACGTAAACGAATATAAAAAAAAAATTCACATAAAGATAAAATCAAAATAAATCAAAATATATAAGTAAATAGCATCACGCAAATATATTTAACAAACAAGAAATTTAAAGTGAAAAATTCATATAGGGAAACATTAACAAACAAATAATTAAATAATATCAGTAAAAACAAATAACTAAAATATTAGTGAAAACAAAAATAAACAAACGAATAAATAAATAAAAAGAAATTGAAATAAATAAAACAAATCCAACACGAAGGAGAAAAATGAAATAATAATACAAAATAATGATCATTGAATGGATAAATATTATACATAAACAAGAAATAAGAATATCAGAAATCAAATTACACGAAAAACATTAAGAATAGAGATATAAAATTGGCAAATAAATAAATAAATTGCCAAATAAATAATACACAAAAAAATATATAGTTGAACTAATAATAAAAGATATTTAAAAAGAAATATTAAGTATACTGATACATAAATAAAAAGAATAAAGAACAAAACATAAGAAACGAATGAAGAGAAATAAATAAAGGGAAATAAATAATAGAGAATGTACACAATACAAAATAGAAAACATATGAGAGATATAATCAGTGTATAAAATAATCAAGTCATTTTTTATCAAAATAAGGAAATCAAAATAATAATAAAAAATAACTAAACAAACGAAAAGTATTACAATAAAAGTAAGAATATTATAATGAAGAATCATACAAAAAAAAAGATTACAATAAAATATTACATTGCAAAAGGGAATATAATAAAATAAGAAAATGAAAAATATTTAAATATTATAATATAAAAAATAAACAACACTCAAACGAGAAAATGAAAGTAAGACAATAATAAACAAAATAAAAGATAAATTCAAAAATAAATTACAATAATAATTACGAACATTTAATAAAATGAAAAAACCATGATGAATAATCAAGCTAATACATTTTATAATTTTAAACAACAAAACCATTATTATACTAAAGTATTTCATTGTCAAATTTGCCGAGATCAATATCACGAAGCATTGTTTTGCTCTAATGCAGTTTGTGTTTATTGTAAAAGTAAAGATCATATATCTTATTTTTGCAAGAATGCTAAAAATAAAATAGAACTTTTTTGTAAACTCTGTAATCACAGAGGACATTCTGTAGAGAAGTGTACATTTAACCAAACAAATGAAGATTATTGCCAATACTGTCAAATGATAGAACATGCAGCTACTCAATGCCCTGTTATAAAGAAATATGAACTTGATTGTGAGTATTGCGGAAGCACGGGTCACTCAACTAAAGACTGTCTGTCAGCAGTATGTATGAAATGCAATAAACTCGGGCACTGGATAAAATACTGCCCTATAAACGAAAAAATAATGTGGTGCGCGTTATGTAAGGAAGAAGACCACGATTCATCAGATTGCAAGCGTGCGATTTTAAGAAATAGAATAATTTGTCAAATTTGCAACAGAATCGGATATACAGCAAAGTATTGCCCAGAAAGAAATGCTCATTCTCAAAATAGCACAAACTACAAAATTTTAGAAAATAAAGAAATTCATCAATTATCAAATACTACAAGAAATTATAACCGATTCATTAACAAAACTCAAGAACAAAATTACAAGCCAAGAAACACGATTTTTAATAATCAACAACCCAATACAGTAAATAGGAAAAGAATTCAATGTGATTATTGCAAAAGAATTGGACATGGCATCGACAACTGCAGAAAACTTAAAAATCTTATGATGCAATATAATGCAATGGGAAATCATTGTGAGCTTTGTAAAAATCCAGATCATACTACTGAAGAATGTGAGGAAATCAAACAATATCCAAGTATTAATACTGATGAATCATACCATAATGTTACAAAAGAAACAATTAACGAATCAAAAATTCAGAAAAACAAAGTTAATACAACGAATATTGAAAAGTATAATGGTAATGAACTAATTACAGAAAATAAAGTAAATAAAATTAAACAGGAAACTAATATCATAGAGGAATCTACAATAATTAATGATGATAAAGAAATCAATTTAATTATTGTACCTTTTATAAAAATACATGAAATCACTGATGAACCAAAAGATAATAATATGATTATAAAAAATCATGGAAATACTAATGAAATTAATTTTATAGACTTTAACGAAATTTTCAAAAATAATCATGAAATTGAAGAAATTATGGAAACAAATTTAATTGATTCTATTGAATCTACTGTAAAAAATTATGAGACTAATGAAGAAATGAATTTCAACGAATCTAATTTAAAAACTCATGAGGATTGTGATGAAATTAATGTAATTGATTTTAATGAATCTAATATAAATAACCAAAAGAATGAAATTTCGAATGAAAATAATAAAGAAGGTAATAATTCGTTGGAAACAGTAACTTTTTATGATGATCTTAAAGTCATTTTAGACATAACTTTTGCTTTAGCTGAACCATTTTCCGAAGATGATCAAATGGAAACTAAATTCCAATAAAACTCGCTTGAAAATTCGTTAAAAGAGAATATAGCATCAATACATTCAGAAGAGTCTTTATTAAATGATACAAAAAATCTAAAGAACTTATTAAATAATAGTAAAGTAGTTTTCGAAAATGAAAATCAATCAAAAGATATGTTTGATAATCAAAAACTAAAAAAACATTTAGAGAATAAAAGTCATCTAAAAATATTTGATAATCAAGAACACCAAGAACAGCTTGACAATAAAAATCAACTAAAAGAAACTTTGGGTAATCAAGATCATAACGTAATAATCAATCTAAATACAGATCCTAATAAAGTACACCAATTGCAGTTAGTTTTTAACTATCCTATCAAAGTAAAATCTAATAAAAACGTCAGAAAACTAAAATGGATATCTAATTATAAAAAATATTTAAAAGAATTATCAAAAATTACAAAATTAAAATTAAAATCTAAAGGTTACTACAATAAATTTGCTATCAGAAAAAGGTTTAAAAAAGGAGACAAAACATGGCCTATTAAAGAACCAAATATGAATAAATTTCAAAAGGATCAGCATAATAAGAATTTTCAACGCTATTAAAATGAACAAAATAATATCTTAACTAATTATGAAAAACAAGCAAAGCAATATTATAACAAATAATAACATAACATTTTTGTTTTAGGATGTGGACAACATACTCAATATTAACATCTATCATAATCTCTTCTTATTTTTCCAAATTTAATACAGGAATGGAGAATTATAATTGCAGCTGAACTTTTCTTTTATCGTACGATAAACAAGTGTATGATAAAAAAATAATAAATAATAGAATAACATAACAAAACATTGTTACATTATTATACATTTATTTACATAATATAATTTCCGCTAGGGGGTCTACATACTATTTTTCGTGGAATTTAAAATATTTCTAAAAAATTTTTCGCCATATTGAATTCACTATTTTCAAATTTTTATTGTGGATCTAACTGTGGATTCCGATTAACGACTTCAAGAACCCATTTTAAGGAAAAAAATAATTGCCAAAAAAATATACCTAATTCATTTGTGTTAGGGGTGGTTTACCACCTCTTAAGGGGTTGTTTCGCGAAGAATGCCCGAACACACCAACTGTTATTTATTGCAGTTGGTAAAAATAATGTTTTGACCTATTTTTAATTATTTTGTGAATTCTCACAACAAAAATTATTCTTAAAAAACACAATTTCACCCTCTAAAAAATAAGGGATGCAACCCTTAATGTTCATACTACCACGGATTTCTTGACTTTTTAATAAGAAACTCTTTCCATTTTGTTTCGTTAAAAAAAGTTAAGTAGAAGCCGAGATATATCAAAAAAACGTTTCTTGGGGGTAAACTTTAGGGGTGATTTTAACCCTTATAAAGCGCTTCTCAGCCGATAAAAAAATGGTTTCGTGAATCTCGCATGGAGGTCTACTTTTTAATATGGGTTTGGAATTTTTTTGAATTTGACAGTTCGGGTACTTTCCTTGTAAGACAAGTATTAGTCTCTCCCGCCCTCCCACCCTTTATCTCCCTCTCTCTTTCTCTCTCTTTCTCTCTCTCTCTTCCACTCCCCTCTCTCCCTCTCTCTCTCAACTTCCTCCAGTACCAAAAACTTTAATGAAAGCTTAAATATTTTTTTAAAACAATCAACACGTTTTTTAAAAGCTATTTTTTTAAGTACGTTAAATTCTAACAACACAATTAGTCTAGTCCTTTTATTTCTTTTAGTCTCATCTATTCAATAAGGTTCTCTACAAATCGAAATAATTTTTTTCATGACTGTGTATAAACTCTCTCCCTCCTTCTCTTTCCCACCCCACTCTCTCTCCCTCCCTCCCTCTCTCTCAACATCCGTCAACCTGAGTACCAAAAACTTTAATGAGAGCTTAAATATTTTTTTTAACACAATCAACACGTTTTTTAAAAGCTAATTTTTTAAGTACATTCTATAACAACACAATTTGTCTAGTCCTTCTAATTCTTCTACTCTCTTCTATTCAATAAGCACTCTTTACAAATGGTAATAATTTTTTTCATGACTGTACAAATAATAATATTGCTAATATAAAACTTTCTACGAAAGTATAAAATAAGGCAAGTATAGACGTTTTTTCTGGATAATCTATAAAAAACAACACAATTTGTCTAGTCCTTTTATTTCTTCGAATCTCATCTATTCAATAAGCACTCTCTATAAATGGTAATAATTTTTTTCATGACTGTACAAATAATCTATAAAATAATAATATTTATGATTTTGTAAAAGAAATCAAATAAATACGAATGAAAAAGTCTTTTAATTCTTTGAGTCATTGTATGCTGAACAAATTATATGTAAGTAAGTACATTCAAATTGTTCACTGCAAATCAAGCAAACGAAAGTTGTGAAATCAATTATCGATAGTCAAGTAATGCAAACAACTCTCGGAAACTACTGTGACTGTTCTCAGAAATATATTCAAATTTGTTCATCTTTCTGAGCTATACAAATTAAACACAAGAAAGTACTGAAATCAATTTATTGTAGTCAAGTACCGGCCATAAGTTAACTTGACTGACATAATAGAACTTTTCGTATCTAGCGTGTAAAATTACATTTTACGCCCACGTTGTAACTTCAAAATTATTCAGCCAGCGGGCATAAAATACTACTTAGCGCCCAAGAGGCCCAATAGCTCACATACTCTTACAAAACTTTATAGAACCTACACACTTTACGCCCGTGTGGGCGAAAATTATTTTAATTTTATAACTATAATGCCTTCTCTTTATTTCTAAAATTCATAAGAATTTTTTTAGATATTTACGAAAAGTCAAAGCCTATATAAAAAAATTACATAGTTATCAACACATCACTATTTTTCATGATTCTTTCTCAATTTTGAACTTTCTATAATATTACGCACCTTGGGAGGAAAAGAGAAGTCTAGAGCTGCTCTAGCAGGGGTGGTCCTCCGATCTCCCATACATACTTGGCGGGCCTGACGATTTGCAGTTTACCAGTGGGCTACTTAAATATAGAATACAAAATTGATGTTGGTTATTAGTTGCATGAAAGTGCGTTCATTTATTATTACCTTTACGACAGGAGGATATGTTCATACAACCATAATTTAGTAAAATTTCTTTTGGTCAAAGGTGTGCAATCACTTCTTTAGAAACTATGCAATGGTAACACGAATATTAAAAGTTTGGTGGATTTTTCCATATGTGCTATAGCACCTTCGATAAACAATCAAACTCAACCCAATTCCGCATTTGATCAATTCGATTATACCATACAAATAAGTTAATATGCCGGAGTTTTTATTGAATACCAAGCTGGTTAAATAGTACATTATGTAAAAAGGGACTAAAGTCGCAGATTATTTACTGTAAACGTAGACAATTAGACGATGTTACTTTATTCCCGCTAATTTACTTTATTCCCGAATATGCGGGAATAAAGTAAAAGATCGAACAAATATCATTATAGTTTGGAATAATTTTAGAAATTACTTTAAATAGATTACTCCAATCATAAAATTTGAATACGTATATAGCCAAGACTATTTTATTAACCTCAGAGGTCAACGTTCATACAAAATGTAGACATTTTTTAAAAATGAACTATTAAAAATAACACAACTTTAATTGTCATTGAGCAGTATTATTATTATTGTTATTATTGTTATTATTACTGCAGAGAATGGATATTTCAAAAAATGATGAATCAAAAAATAATGTTGAAAATGATGAAAAGGAAAATAATAGTAATCAAAGCAATGAATCTTTAGAGTCAAGTAAAAGTGGAAATGAAGCTGAATCAGAAAGTGATACAAGTAGTGATGAGAGTAAAGGAAGAAAAGAAAAGGATAATGTGACTCAGATGGTTATGAATATTAAGCAAGAAAAAGTGGCACAACAGGTATATTTGAAAATAAACATTTTATAAATTTACTAAAATCATATCATTTATGCTTCCTTAAAGAGGAAGCTTTGTAATGGTGAAAACAATTTTTGAAACAAAAAATGTTCAAAAACGTGTTTTAAGACTTTAGGCGCTAAAATCTGTTGTTTTTGATAAAAAAATGTGTATGTGGGTGCGTGCGTGTGTGCGTGTGTGTGCATGTGTGTGTACAGGCGATAACTTTTGAACCGATCGACCGATTTACATCGGACAAAGCTTATTCCCTTCGTTTCGGAGGATAATTCGTTTATAATTCTTTAATTAATATCTCAAAAACTTTTTCATTTATCTACTCAAAATTTTTACCAATTATTACACTTATCGAGTACAACATTGTGTTAAAATTTGAAGAGGTTATGTTGATTAGTTTCCAAGAAAAAAATTATTGTTGAAAACAAGTGCGTTTTTCCTTTCGTTTACGATAACAGGAGTAAAAGTCAATGAATCGTTTTGAAATTTGGCAGAGAATTAGCTTTTTTATCTCTAAGGATCGAGTTCTTTGCCCAAAAAAATCTAACTGTTGTGAATATAGATACTTTAGGTTAAAAATTTTTTATAAATTTCTTATATTTGTATTTTTAAAATTAATATTCGATTGATTGACTCAAAATTTTTACCACAACAAAGAAAACAGTTTTATTTATTAATAAAGTTTAGTTGTGAAAAATTTACTTTTGTTTTTTAAATTTAAAAAATAGAATCGATAAATTAGTTTGAGGAAGCATCTTGCCAATGAATTGGCAACGGTTTTTTATAAAGTAAGTAATAAGTGCAAGAGTTTGCTACTTAGATTTATTTATGTAAAGGTGAGCCAAAAATGGTGACAAACTAAGCATCAAATTTAAAATTTAACAAGAAATTAAGCTCTCCCCAATTTGCAAGAAGAAAATTTTTGTAAATTCCCTGTTATAATAAGAGTGATTGCGTGGTTGCTGATTGATAAACAGCGAACCATGCAAATCTCTCTTAGTGCTCTACAGGCTTCCGCAAGTTCTCCACGGAACTTCCAAGCATTAGTTTTTCGCGAACTCTTTGCAATCGGTTTATTGGCTCTCCTAGATAAAAAAAATAGTTGCCACCCTGCCGTACTTATTGTAAGATCATAAAATATGGTATGCATAAAATACCGAGTTTCAGGTGTTGTCAATGAAATGTTTTGAAAATATTGCTTACCTTACTTACGATTAACAATTAAATAATTCGTACATTTTTATATAACACCATAAATTAGTATGTAAATTCATGTATATACATAGATCGATAGAGTTAATTCAGAAAGACAAAAACTGGCAAATATTACTAAAGACAAGGGAGGATCACCAAAACAAAAAAAAACTTAAGAGGAAAAAAAGCAAAAAAAGCAATACAAAAGAAGAAAAATCTAGTAAAAAACGTGAACTAGATGATTCAAATGCTAAGGTAAAATATATATTTAATACAAATGACAAGACCGAGGAATTGGAGAACAAAAATAAAATAAAAATAAAAAGTGTGCAGATATTGAAAAATAACGCAATCCATCTTGTGCAGGTATAGTATAATTAGTACAAATTATGTATCTATAAACTAATGTACAATATAAAGTCCTCTCTTATCAAAATTATGACTTAAATATGAAGCCAAAATCGGTGTTTGCCAAAAGCCAAAACATTGAAAAAGGGTTTATTATATAATAAATTGTGCAATTTACGTATTGCTTCATTTGGGTAGATATCGATACCTACAGATAAATTCAAAAAATATGTATATGGTCGTTCTTGTACTTTTCGGTCATAACCGGTCGCAGGGGGTCAACCGTTTTCCTCGCTGATTTTTCCTGCGAAAGTACATATAAAAAAAGTGAGAAAGCCCAATATTAGCTCCCCATATCTAATATTGAGACAGCTACACCGTGCTGAATTTCGAAAAATTGTCAAAAAATGGCTATTTTCGAAAAATTCTGTACGGCTCGTTTTTTGATCGATTTGAATGATTCCAGAAGGAATTTTTTTGCTATTTTGTCAAATTTTAGAAAAAAAATTGGTAGAATATAAATAACGCAATGAAATTTTTACACAAAGGAAAACGTGAATCTAAATATTTTGGTTTGTAAGGTTACCTTTCAACCTTTGTAGTTCCTCGAGTTTTATAGATATTGAGATCGGACACAACCTATTTTCTTCCTCTTAAAAAGACGTTTCATTTTCACTGGGCCAACGATTGATTTGATTAACTGCAAGCAAACATACAGTTCTTTCAAAATGGTCGATTTCCGAAAATCGCAATGTTGGCACCCCCGTAACTTTTTTCTATCAAAATCGATTGCACTCGTATTGAGCGGAAAAAAAGTTTTAACCTCCTAGAAAACGACCCAATTGGTTTCGTTCGGTTTTTTTGATATTTGCAAAAGTAACGAATTTTTCAAAATAGGTGTTTTTCGTATACGTATCCATTAAGGACGGGTTACACCTAGTGGCTTCTGAGGCCAAAATCAGCTGAATCGATGGCTTTTCATGGGTCTAAATTACTTGAAATTCATGTATTTATTGCCCGAAGAAAATATTAAAAATATTTTATTAAATAATTTTAAAATGCTAAAAACGACAAAGAAAATTTCAAAACCTCTTAAAATTAAGCAATTAAAAGTGGTTTTTAAGTATTTTTAAAAATACTTAATCAAATAATTTTAATATTTCCAACTCTTCGGGCCATTACTGCATGAATTTTAAGTAATTTAGGACTTGTCCCATAAAAATTCATTGAATACTTTTTTTTTTTAATTTCTCAGAAACCACTATGTGTAAGACCCCCTTTAAAGAGGTTCGATATCGAAATAAAAAGGTTACGTCATTCCAAAAACTAAATATTGTTGTTCTTCGATTGATTTTCTATTAGTGTGTGAAATTTCAGATCGTTTGTCAACTCGGTTATGAAATTATTCAACTTCAAAGTTCAACTCTTATACACGGGCTCTTATGGAAGTACCTTGGTAAAACACAAAACACTTAGGACACGAGTCTTTAAAAAAGGTTAGAGCGAATCAAAAAACTACAGGCAATATAGCAAATATATAGGAGAATGTTTAAACGCAATCTGATCGCGATTGACAACGCTGATTCCGAGTACTGCGGCAAAACGTAGACATACTATTGAGTTCGTTCGCTGCGGGAGGTGGTGCGCGGTGAGCCCCACGCCCCGCGAGCGGTGAGCTATCGAACCACCTTAAGGTGGTTTCCTGGGTAAGAGAGAGACAAACAACTTTGAGCGAGAGAGATAGAGAGTGCACGCTGGCGTGCTGAGCGTACATAACCCTCGAAACATATCAAGTTCTGCGAAAGCGATATGTTTAAGAAGCTCTATTTTAATAATGAAACGATGAATCAACTTCATTCTTGCGCGAAAATATTCCTTATTATATATTCTATGAGTACATGAAATTCCAAGGCTGACTTGAATCTCGTTGCTTAGATATTGTTGTAAACAGATACATAACGCGACAGTTTCGATATATATAGATATAACCCCATGTAATCCGTGTAACTTTACACAGCAATTACTCAGAAGCTAAAAGATAAAATGCTCTGAAATTTGGATATGACATTCGTTATGTCTTTATTGACCTACGTGTGTAATTTTAAGTATGTGTTGAATCAACTCTGATCTCCAGGGAACCACCTTAATACGTAAAATACAATACACAAATCATCAGTTTCTTGTTTGAAAATCCGCAGCAAAATTTATATTTCGATAGATATTTTTACTATCCCATTTTTTAAAACATTGTTTCTATATCTATAAAAACTCGTCTGTAATCGTCCTGTCTCTATTTCCATGAAAGATTCTTGTATCCTAATCGTATATCCATAGATTATGTTTTCTATAGACTCATTTTGTTTATTTGAAACAACACTTTAAGCAATGAATATAGTTCGATCTATCAGCCTTTTATACATCTTTGTGGAACAGATACAATGAGGAACAGATCCAAACGATAATGCGGTCACTACAATATTTTAGAAAATGGGATAGTAAAAATATGTATCGAAATATAAATTTTGCTGCGGATGCTCAAACAAGAAACTGAGGATTTGTGTTTTACGTATTAAAGGGGGTCTTACACATAGTGGCTTCTGAGGCCTTTTAAAAAAAAAGTATTCAATGAATTTTCATGGGATAAGTCCTAAATTACTTAAAATTCATGCAGTAATGGCTTGAAGTGTTGGAAATATTAAAATTATTTGTTTAAGTATTTTTAAAAATTGAAAAACCACTTTTAATTGCTTAATTTTAAGAGTTATTGTAATATTTTTGTCGTTGTTAGCATTTTAAAATTATTTAATTAAATATTTTTAATATTTTCAACTCTTTGAGCAATAAATACATGAATTTCAAGTAATTTAGACCCATGAAAAGCCATCGATTCAGCTGATTTTGGCCTCAGAAGCCACTAGGTGTAACACGCCCTTAATGGATAGTACGTATACGAAAAACACCTATTTTGAAAAATTCGTAACTTTTCCAAATATCCAAAAAACCGAACGAAACCAATTGGGTCGTTTTCTAGGAGGTTAAAACTTTTTTTTCCGCTCAATACGAGTGCAATCGATTATGATAGAAAAAAGTTACGGGGGTGCCAACATTGCGATTTTCGGAAATCGACCATTTTAAAAGAACTGTATGTTTGCTTGCAGCTAATCAAATCAATCGTTGGCCCAGTGAAAATGAAACGTCTTTTTAAGAGGAAGAAAATAGGTTGTCTCCGATCTCAATATCTATAAAACTCGAGGAACTACAAAGGTTGAAAGGTAACCTTACGAACAAAAATATTTAGATTCACGTTTTCCTTTGTGTAAAAATTTCATTGCATTATTTATATTCCACAAATTTTTTTTCTAAAATTTGACAAAATAGCAAAAAAATTCCTTCTTGAATCATTCAAATCAATCAAAAAACGAGCCGTACAGAATTTTTCGAAAATAGCCATGTTTTGACAATTTTTAGAAATTCAGTACGGTTTAACTGTCTCAATATTGGATATAGGGAGCTAATATTGGGGCTTGCTCACTTTTTTTATTTATATGTAGTTTCACAGGAAAAATCAGCGAGGAAAACGGTTGACCTCCTGCGACCGGTTATGATTGAAAATTACAAGAACGACCCATATATATATCTATCTTCCTATATTATATAGATCTTAACATTATTTATGAACATCAGACTCCCCCCTCACCCCCCGCCGCCACCACTCTAAAAAACGTAAAAATCAGCGTATTTCTATGAGTGTTTTTTTTTCATTTTAAAATAGCCCCCCCCCCAGCCCCCCCTTATACCCACCCTTTTCATTAATCGTATTTATCATCTCGGTACACAAGCGACAAACATCTGTTTTTCTCATATCAATCGTAAAGTATTGTGTTTACACCCTGACAAATTCGAAAAAAGCTTAGGTATTTTTCAAAATTGGAATACAGGGGTTTCTGAAGTCGCTGATCACGACTTTACTGTCGGAGTTTCAAAATTCAAAATGGCGGATCCAATATGGCGGTTAAAAGTTCAGAAAAAGCTTAGATTTTGCTCAAAATTGGAATTCATGGGTTTTCGAGGTCGCTGATCACGATCTTGCTATCAGACTTTCAAATTTCAAAATGGCGAATAGATTATGGCGGTTAAAAATTCGAAAAAAGCTCAGACTTTTCTCAAAATTGGAATACAGGCTTGGATTCTCGTGGTCGCTGATCACGATCTTGCTATCAGACTTCCGAAATTCAAAAGGGCTGTCAAAAGTTCGAAGGAAGCTTAGATTATGATTAAAATTTGTATACAGGAGTTTTCGAGGTTGCTGATCAAGATTTTGCTATTGGACTTTCGAAATTCAAAATGTCGGAACAAAATCGGAAAGAAGCTTAGATTTTGTTTAAAATTGCTATACAGGGGTTGCTGATCAAGTTTTTCTATTAGACTTTCGAAATTCAAAATGACGCATACAATATGGCGATTGAAAGTTGTAAAAGTGCTTAGAGATGGCTGAAAATTGGTATGCAGGGGGTTTTGAGGTCGCTGATCAAGATTTTGCTATTATACTTTCAAAAATAAAAATGGGGTATCCAATATGGCGGTTATAAATTCGAAAAAAGCTTAGCTTTGGTTTAACTTTGGTATACAGTGGTTTTCGCAGTCGCTGATCAAGTTTTTCTATTCGACTTTCGAAATACAAAATGGAGAATCCAATATGGCTACTGAAAATTTCCGACGGAAGCTTAGATTTTTCTTAAAGTTTGTATATGGGAGTTTTCGAGATCACTGATAACGATTTTGCTATCTGACTTCTAAAATTTTTAATGGCAGATCTAATAAGATGGTTAACATTTCGAAAAAAGCTTAGGTTTTTCTCTAAATTGAAATTTAGAGGTTTTGAAGTCGCTGATAACGATTTGCTACCAGACTTTCCAAATTCAAAATGGCGGATCCAATATGGTGGTTAAAATTCGAAAAAAGCTTAGATTTTTCTCAAAATTGGAATTCAGAGGTTTCGAAGTTGCTGATAACGATTTTGCTATAAGACTTTCCAAATTCAAAATGCCGGATCTAATTTGACGGTTAAAAGTTCGGAAAAGCTTAGATTATGCTGAAAATTGGTATACAGGGATATTCAAGGTCACTGATCCAGATTTTGCTTTTAAAACCTCGAAAATCAAAATGGCGGATCCATAATGGCGGTTAAAGATTCGGAGAAAGCTTAGATTTTGTTCAAAATCTGTATATAGGGGACTTGGAGGTCGCTGATCAAGATTTTGCTATTGGACTTTCGAAATTCAAAATGGCGCATCCAAAATGGCAATTGAAAGTTGCAAAAGTGCTTAGAGTTGGTTGAAAATTGATATGTAGTGGGTTTCGAAGTCGTTGATCAAGATTTTGCTACTATACTTTCGAAAATCAAAATGGCGGATCCAATATGGCGGTTGAAAGTGCGAAAAAAGCTTGTGTTTTTCTCAAAATTGGAATAAAGAGGTTTCGAAGTCGCTGATCACGATTTTGCTACAACACTTTCCAAATGCAAAATGGCGGATCCAATTTGATGGTTAAAAGTGCAAAAACGCTTAGGTTTTTCGAAGAAAGCTTAGCTTTTGTTTAACTTTGGTATACAGGGATATTTAAGGTCGCAGATCCAGATTTTGCTATTGGACTATCGAAAATCAAAATGGCGGATCCAATATGGCTGTTAAAAATTCGGAGAAAGCTTAGATTTGGTTCAAAATCGGTATACAAGGGATTTCGAGGTTGCTGATCAAGATTTTGTTCTCAGGCTTTCGAAATACAAAATGGCTGATCCAATATGACTGTTGAAAGTGCGAAAAAAGCTGAGGCTCTTCTCAAAACTGGAATACAGAGGTTTCGAAGTTGCTGATCACGATTTTGCTACAAGACTTTCCAAATTCAAAATAACGGATCCAATTTGACGGTTAAAATTTCGGAAAAAGCTTAGATTATGCTAAAAATTGATATACAGGAATATTCAAGGTCGCTGATCGAGATTTTGCTATTCGACTATCAAAAATTAAAATGGCGGATTCGAACTTTCGAAATTCAAAATGGCGGATCCAATATGACTGTCAAAAGTTAAAATAGTAAAAAGGAAGCTTAGATTTTTTTTTAAATTTGTATACATGGGTTTTCGAAGTCGCTGATCACGATCTTGCTATCAGACTTTAGAAATTCAAAATTACGGTAAAAAATTCGAAAAAAGCTTAGATTTTATTCAAAATAAGTATACAGTGGTTTTCGGGATTGCTGATAAAGTTTTTCTATTAAACTTTCGAAATTCAAAATGGTGCTTACAATATGGCGATTAAAAGTTGTAAAAGTGCTTAGAGTTGGCTGAAAAAGGGTATGCAGAGGGTTTCGAGATCGCTGATCAAGATTTTGCTATTATACTTTCGGAAATCAAAATGGCAGATCCAATATGACTGTTAAAATTTCGGAAAAAGCTTATCTTTTGTTTAACTTTGGTATACGGAGGTTTTCGAGGTCACTGATAAAATTTTTCTATTAGACTTTCGAAATAAAACATGGCGAATCCAATATGGCGGCCAAAAATTTTCGAAGGATGCTTAGATTTTGCTTAAAGTTTGTATACGGGAGTTTTCAAGGTTGCTGATCACGATTTTGCTATCAGACTTTCAAAATTCTTAATGGCGGATCCAATAGGGTTGTTAAAAATTCAAAAAAGTTTTGAGGTCGCTGTTCACGTTCTTGCTATCAGACTTTCGAAATTCAAAATGGCGGTAACAAGTTCGAAGGAAGCTTAAATTTTGCTTAAAATTTGTATACTGAGGCTTTCACGACACTGATCATGATCTTACTATCAGACTTTCAAAATTCGAAATGGTAGATGCAATATGGTGATTGAGAGTTCGGAAAAAGGTTAGATTTTGCTAAAAATTGGTATGCGGGGGTTTTCGAGGTCGCTGATCACGATCTTGCTATCAGACTTCCGAAATTCAAAAGGGCTGTCAAAAAACGGAGGAACCTTAGATTGTGCTTAAAATTTATATACAGGGATATAAGACTTTCGAAATTTAAAATTGCGGCTCCAATATGACCGTCAAAAGTTCAAAAAAAGCTTTGATGTTGTTGAAAATTGGTTATATAATACTCTAAACTATTTCTTTTAATCTTAGAATAAAAACTAATAAATAAATAGTTCACCAAATTATGAATGGTGGGTTGGCGGGCGGAGCGAGCCGGGGGGTCCCCCCCTAGTATGTATATGATTTAAAAAAAGGAATAGTTCACTTGAGTCTATTGTGTTCTAACATTTAAACCGTATGTATAACTATATCGTCGCGCGGTACGAAGAAAAGCCACCTTTGAAGTTACAAACGAAGAAATGCCGGTTTTACGCGGAAAACGTAAAGAATGTGCCAATACTTTGCTTTTTTCGCGCGAAACTGGCTTTTTTTCGTACCGCGCGACAATATCATCACAGAAATAAAAGGATTATGCGTTGGTTAATTTTGATAGTCTCTAATTTCTGATGGCTTCATGACTTAAACAAGAACTTTAAATATAGAAAATAAAACAGTATTCAGACTTCTATGGAAAAAAAATGGTAATAAAGAATTTTTTAATTGCTCAAAGTTTCTAATCTCAATATTTAGTCTTCTTGATGTTAATGTTGCTTAAGTTATGATAATCAGATTTTTCGATTAATGATGATAAAAAATGTCCTTATTGTTTTAAATTTCTAAGGGGGGGTCCAAAGTTTAGACGACTCACTTGAAAATTGAAGTCAACTATAGACGTGCTCGGTTTCGATGTAAGCTACTGCAGATTGTGCAAAATTTCAAAATTCTAAATTACGAAAATCATATTTTCGAATCTAACAATTCACCTACTGTCCAAAACATCGAATTTCATCAATACAATTTCAAAGCAAATATAACTTGTTTCTAATGATTTATTTCGAAATATGTTTATTGTACCCCTATTAAAATTCTATTAATGAAATTCGATGTTTTGGACAGTAGGTGAATTGTTACATTCGAAAATATGATTTTCGTAATTTAGAATTTCGAAATTTTGCACAATCTGCAGTAGCTTATATCGAAACCGAGCACGTCTATAGTTGACTTCAATTTTCAAGTGAGTCGTCTAAACTATGGACCCCCCCCCCCCCATTTGGCTGTAGAAGACACAATTACTCAGGTTTTCATTTATTTATTTACTTAATATTATAATTATTTTGTTGTTTGTTGTATTCTAATGTGTGTTTGTTATTTATTATATTTAATGTTTTTATTTAATTTATTTACTGCAATAAAACTCTACAAATTAGTTTTCAATCTACATTAGACTAGTACAATTTAATAATATCTATTTTATAATATGATACTTTTTGAGGCAAAACGTTAAAGTTTGAGGTATAGGGTGGAATTGAAATTGGCGCATTTTCAAAGAAGTGTAGTTTAATGCACTACTGAAAAAACTATGCGTATATATCAATACAAATCAGGGGAAGCCCGGACAAGACGACACGCCTAAGAAAAAAGGTTAATAAACAATAAAAAAAGAAAATATATTAAAATAATATACACGCTCTTCAAGGTTTTATAATAACAAAATAGAATATTAATCAATAACAATCAAAAATAAGATTAATAACATTCTGCATAACAACAAAAACGAAGGTAGCTTGACTTTTTCCTTATGCCGTCTTGCCCGACACTAATGCTTTTTAAGATTTGTTAAAAATAATTACGTATTACAATAAATAACTCAATTATAACGATGACTTCTTTAAATATAAATAACATATAATATACCCCTACAAAGTTTGAATTAAGTCGCGCATCTAAAAACCAAAATAAACACGTTTACTTACGTCGATGAAATCGTAAGAATGCCCTCAAAAGGAATTTCACCTATATGTTAAAAACGTGATCAGCACGGGCACCCAAATCATACTATATAGTCATACATATAGTCAACAATGCTGTTATGTATTACTCCTCAATATTGTTGTAATGCCATCTATTATAATATTCAGGAAAATTTGGTGTTTCGTTTTGCTCAGGCGTACCGTCTTGCCCGGGTCTTCCCTATAAGTATTTTTCCGTAATAATATATTTTATGTACTATTTTGTCATAGTATGCCTAAAATACATATTTTATGCACGAATTTTTAGTGATTCATAAAACAAAAATTTTCTAAAAATTCGTTAATCTCAGAACCACCCTATATCTCTTTTGTGCGCTATGTCAAAAAATATTGATCGAGACAAGTACGTAAGTAGATTATTTACCTCGTGTGACTTTTCGCTCTCACTTCGCTCTCACTTCGCTAGAGCGAAAATCCTCACATGAACTAAATCGATATCCGCACTTGTATCGAAAAGTACTATAATAAATGAATCTCAAAATATAACTTGATTAAAGTAAACTTAATCCTACTTATATTAAAATTAAAATTTGTAATACATTAGGCTGGTTCACAGAGAACAATTCTTCTGTTACTGAAGTTCATAAAAGTAATGAGAGGAAAAGAGAAGAAAAAAGTCTTCCTCTAAGAATAAGAAAAAACACAAGAAAAAGGAAAAAAATACAGTAAAATTTGATTCTCAAAAAATTCTTAAATTGGAAAAGAGAGTCAAAGAGCTAGAAGATCACGTTGAAACTTTTAAAGAAGAAAATTCTAGACTTCGAAACTTAAATGAAGGTTTGCAGATGAAAATACTCTAAAAAATGGATGAATATGGTACATTTTCTATGAAATTTTTTACAAATTGTTGTCTATAAAATGGAGAAATATTACATTATGATCTTTTTATATGGGTAGCTCATGCCCATAGGACTATATCGACGCTCCTTACGAAAACTAGCACGATTCAGATTGCCACGAAGACTAGCCTATTTCAGCGTTTGCCGCGAAGACTAGCACGTCCCATTGATTCGCGTCGAAGACTAGCACGATCCGCTTGACTGCCGCGAAGACTAGCACGTTTTCCGAGGTTGCCACGAAAACTAGCATTTTTTATATTAAGTATATGTGATAAGTCTAACTTACGCGCGTGATAAACGGGAACACTATGTATAAATGATAATATGGCCCTCTGAGCACGGTTGAGGACTATTTCGGTGTAGGGTGACAATTACTTCCTATTTAAATTACTGTTTGAATCCGCATTTCTTTCCACCGGCTTCGTGAAACTGTTATACCAATAAGAAAGATATGCAATTTTATAAATATTGTAATACCTCATTTTTTTAAATATGTTGATAAGTGATTTCTTTTACATACAATCCTCATCGTCATCCATTTTATTAATTTTTCGTTACATCCAGCACAGAGTTAAAAAAACGTTTACCAACTTGAATATTTCGAAAGTTCTACGTGGTTAAGGGTGCAACAGTTAGGAAGGTATCTACGTTAGTAGTATAACTAGGACAGTTCTACGCCCCCCCACCACTCGGCCACCGGCCGACCTGTGTAGCGTTCTGATAGGTTGAGACGGGCAGGTGAGTCTCCGCCCACTTTCGAGAAGCTTCTACCCTTCCATTTGTAATGACGTCATCGAATAAAAATTATCCGTATTTTATTGTCACATTTTTGCATGATTTTTGCCCGGCGGCGGGCGGCGGACGGCAGCGGCGGCGCACAGTGGGCCCAAAGGAACATGTCTGGACAAAATAAAATATCTTCTTTTGGAACTGACCGATTGGGATGGGGATACTCTTAAAATGAAGTTTATAATAAGTGCTTTGAGGGAAAATTGTAGATAAAATGTTTAAAAAATTTTCAAGGTCAGACCAAGATCAACATATAAAAATTTACTTTTTTTTAATGATCAGAAGAAGCTGGGCTATTACCCAAACAAGCTGAATAGATTTGTATGGGGTTTTCGGATCGCTGATAGCAAATCAGATGACAGAATTGTAAAATTCATTTGTTTAAACAATAATTTTCAAATTTTTCTTCTATGAAATGTTTAATTAAAATAATAATAAGTTAAAACACGAATCATATATAAAAATAAAAAAATTATTATTTTGATTCAAATTAATCTAAATAATTTTTTGTTATTGTAATATTCCCTTTAATTACCATAATAAAGCGTACAACTTTATGAAAAAATTAGTACAGAATACAACTTGTACATTACATACAAGTTGTATCCATTTTATATTACAATTATATTGGAATAATAATCCATTTTCATTACATAAGTGAAAAGATTCCTGCGAAAAAAATAATTCGTATATAGTTATATATACTTATATATGTTTATATATCCTTATTTATGTCTTTTATCGGTTTTGGAGAGTTTTTCGAGATATTATATACCGGTTTTGAAGAGCCTCTTCAAACGGGAAAAGGTATATATGACTGGTTTTGGAGAATTTTCGGCCATTTTCTAGAGTCTATAACCCCAGGGTCCATATTTCTTTAGTAAGGTTAACATAGGCAACTCTGAAAAAAAGAAGTATACCTCTTCGAAACCGGTTCACCCACATACTTATATATGCAGAACACTATATATATATATATATATATATATATATATATATATATATATATATATATATATATATATATATATATATATATATATATATATATATATATATATATATATATATATATATATATATATATATATATATATATATATATATATATATATATATATATATATATATATATATATATATATATATATATATATATATATATATATATATATATATATATATATATATATATATATATATATATATATATATATATATATATATATATATATATATATATATTATGTCTCTATGTCACTATGTATAAATAAGTATATAAGTATATACGACTAAATATCATTTTACACGGGGTCTACAAGAAATTCAACTAAAAAGATAATCCTAGGACAAATTAATAATTATGCATGGCGATACATGTTCATGTATTATGGTATACAATTTTATATATCAATATATAATTATGTATAACTTTATATGATTACGTATTGTATATAAACCTTTTAGTGATTGTATTATTCATACAATTATATAGTGATATATAAAAATGTATACCATAATACATGAACATGTATCGCCATGCATAATTATTAATTTGACCTAAGATTATCTTTTTAGTAGAATTTCTTGTAGACCTCGTGCAAAATGATATTCAGTCGTATATACTAATATACTTAATTATACATAGCGACATAGACATAATACACACACACACACACACACACACACACACACATACACATACACACACCCACACTCACACCCACACCCACGCACGCACGCACGCACGCAAGCACGCACGCACGCACACACACACACACACACACACACATTTATCGGGGTTTATGTAGCCTAAAACTGTATATTAGTACCTATAGCCCAGAGTGCCCTATGGCAAGTGACTAATGAAATAATGGACCATGGGGTTATAGACTCTAGGTCGGGCCACATAAACCCCTATATTGAGAAATATTATGAAGCCCGGGCTGCATAATCAAAATCGGGCTCGATAAACCCCTATATATAGAAAAACGGGCTTTATAAACCCCTTTCGAGAAATGTATATAAACATATATAAGTATATATAACTATATACGAATTAATTTTTTCGCAGGAATTTCTTTTCACTTACGTAATGAAAATGGATTATTATTCCAATATAATTGTAATATATAAAATGGATACAACTTGTATGTAATGTACAAGTTGTATTCTGTACTATTTTTTTCATAAAGTTGTACGCTTTATTATGGTAATTAACGGGAATATTACAATAACAAAAATTATTTAGATTAATTTGAATAAAAATAATTATTTTTTTATTTTTATATATGATTCGTGTTTTAACTTATTATTATTTTAATTTAACATTTGATAGAAGAAAAATTTGAAAATTATTGTTTAAACAAATGAATTTTACAATTCTGTCAGCTGATTTGCTATCAGCGATCCGAAAACCCCATACAAATCTATTCAGCTTGTTTGGGTAACAGCCTAGCTTCTTCTGATCATTAAAAAAAAGTAAATTTTTATATATTGATCTTGGTCTGACCTTGAAAATTTTTTAAACATTTTATCTACAATTTTCCCTCAAAGTACTTATTATAACCTTCATTTTAAGAGTATCCCCATCCCAATCGGTCAGTTCCAAAAGAAGATATTTTATTTTGTCCAGACATGTTCATTTGGGCCCACTGTGCGGCGGCGGCGCGCGCGCGGGGACTAGCATCTTACCGCGGTGACAAGCTGGACGACTGCGGGGATGAGCTGATTCGAGCGGCGGGCGCGCGGAGATGAGCATATTACCGCGGTGGCTAGCTGATTTCCGCGGTCATTAGCATACACCGCCTGCGTGTAAGTATATTTACCGCGTTGATGAGCTGACTTTCGCGGGCATTAGTGTATCGTCGCTGGTAAGATATTTACCGCGCGTTTATTTTTTCGAGGTGGCCTGCATGTATGATGTGGCTCTAACTCAGTAAGTGTATTTCGGCTATAGCATGCTGAACTATCACATCTCTTCGTTGTTCCGATATTCGTAGTTGCCTTATTGCTATTAATTCTAAGAACTCCAGAGTATTACAATTGTGTTCTCCTTGCAATCGTTTCCTGAGAATGACTCACAAAACTTAATAGTATTTCATAGAATTTTACCCGGTAAATCGAAATACTGTTTTGGTTAACTGCATATACAAACGATAAGAGTGACGGCGTCGATGGAAACCCTAGATATAGGGAGGCAAGACGAAGAGTATTTCACTCTTGCCAGCAACCCCGACACGGGTGACGTCATCGCATGCTGTGCAGGTTGAAACGTGCCTTCTGGTACGAGTATTTTGCAGGCATTAGTCTATCGTCACTGGTAAGATATTTATCGCGAGAGAGCGAGTGAGAGAGAAAGCGAGAGAGAGCGAGAGAGAGAGAGAGAGAGAGAGAGAGAGAGAGAGAGAGGGGGGGAGAATTTTCGAGGTGGCTTGCATGTATGATGTGACTAACTCAGTAAGTATATTTCGGCTATAACATACTGAACTGTAAACTCGGTTGGCCCGACACAACAGGATGTATAGTTTTTATCTCGATTGTGTTTGATGTGTCAATAGGGTCGTATTTTTACGACTTTGATCCATGCACGTACGTGGGTGTGCACGTTTGACGAAGCGTTGTTCCTTTTTCAGATCTGGAGTGCGTGTATGGTGCCGTTAGTCTTTTCGATGCCCACCCTTTTTCATAGATGTGTATTTTGAATCTCAGTAATGTTTCGAAGAAAATGTGCTCACGAGGTGGACGATGACGCAAACTTCGACGAGATGCTACACATTATCGCATGCTGTGCAGGTTGAAACGAGCCTTCTGATACGAGTATCATCTTGCACGACCGCTCCATCTTGTTGCGCCTCTCCCGATCCAAATATTTTTAAATTATTAATAAAAATTTTAATTGACAACACCAATGGACTTAGCCGTTAGCGAGCTGCAGAGCTAAACACAATTTCCATGTATTTCAGTTTAATATATATAAAATCTCAGCATGTGTATTGCATAAAGTGTGACTGATAGGAGTTTATTAATGTTTATAAATAATTCACATACACACAACGTAGTTTTAAATGTACATCCATGTCAATGGCCCCATTTTTCAAAAGCTACTGAGAAAGAGAGAGAGCGAGAGAGAGCGCGCGAGAGAGAGAGAAAGAGAGCGCGAGAGAGAGCGAAAGAGAGAGAGAATTTTCGAGGTGGCTTGCATGTATGATGTGAATTTAACTCAGTAAGTATATTTCGGCTATAGGATGTATAGTTTTTATCTCGAGTGTG
The DNA here is from genome assembly GCA_036365515.1 of Torymus aiolomorphi. NCBI lineage: Eukaryota > Metazoa > Arthropoda > Insecta > Hymenoptera > Torymidae > Torymus > Torymus aiolomorphi. Next base: position 57,213,955 of record CM070875.1, on the reverse strand, counting down.
CTTCATGCGTCAATAGGGTCGTATTTTTACGACGCTGACCCATGCATATACGTGCGCGTGCACGTTTGACGAAGCGTTGTTTCTTTTTCACATCTGGAGTGCGTGTATAGTGCCGCTAGTCTTTTCGATGCCCACCCTTGTTTTTCATAAGATGTGTATTTTGAATCTCAGTAATGTTTCGAAGAAAATGTGCTCACGGGGTGGACGCTGACGCAAATTCCGACGAAATGCTACACGGGCGACGTCATCGCATGCTGTGCAGGTTGAAACGTGCCTTCTGGTATGAGTATCCGATAAGAGTGAGGGCGCTGATGCAAGAAACCCTCGAAATAATAATTATTTAATAGGTCCACACAAGGCGGCAAGACGGAGAGCATTTCAGCCGTGCTCGGAGACGAGCGCAGAACAGTCGTGTCTTGCCACAGTCAAATATCAGAATATACACAGCATTTTAGTATACGGGCGTATAAGTATACAGGCCTTATAAATCCGACGAGGGAGCTGGAATTCATTCATTGTGCAACGAAGTTTTATGTGATCACTATGTCCGCGTTTGACTGTAAAAAACTTGTGAATATTATGCTAGAAACATATGAGCTTTTAGCCTATAAAAAAGTAAATCCTGAAGAAATTACGAAGTGGATTAAACTAGGCAACCAGAATCTAAGAAACTTGAGGAGGCTTTCGCTTAAAAATCAAAACACTGTTGCAGAAAAACAAAGTTTTATATCCACAATTGGATTACTTAAAGGCATTCAAGGCAGATTCAAGCGTTTATTAAAGAGTGGTACGGGTTTACGTGAAACAAGAAGTGACAGAGTAAAATGGCAAAATGTGGAGTCTGCTTTCAATGATCGTATTAAATCTGGAGCGATTACCAACTTAAAAAATTTAGATATAACTAGATTTATGAAAGACACTCAAGCATTATTTCAATCTCAAATAAAAAATGTGTTGAAAAAAGAAGAGGCTCTCAAAGTGCATACTATCTTGTCAGCTGAATACATCGTAATAAAAGCTGACAAAGAGATAGTAGAAATCAAGTATTTTAATACAAAGGCGAAGCCGATTTTACGAACAACTGATTTAAAGCAATGGTTTACTGAGAATGTTCAACAGCGCATTGAAAAAGATATGGAAGAATTTCAGGAGAAAGATTCCGGCTGGACACTTCGACAAATTCTTAATTTAGCTGTACACATCAATAAATATAATCCAATGCGAGGAGGCTCATACATCAGTCTACCCCAGCAAATACAAAAGAAGCATGCATGTATCAATGTACAGAGTTTCGATGATGCTTGTTTCAAGTGGGCAATACTGTCAGCTTTGCATCCAGTACACTATCAAGCACATCCTGATAGAGTATCAACATACAAAGTCTATGAGAATGAATTGAATTTTAATGGAATACAATTTCCCGTGAGCCCCAAACAGATTCCAAAATTTGAAAAACAAAATAATATCTCGGTTAACGTTTATATTTTAAAAAAGTCTAGTGGAAATTTTAAAATTGCGCCGCTTCACATAACATCATGTAAGAAGGAAAGACACATCAACCTTCTTCTTCTACAAAACTATTATGTAGATGACGAGGAAAGTAAAATAAAAAGATTTATCGCGTTTAGTATGTACACAACTTTCAAAACGTGATGGTCGAAAATATTTTTGTGATCGGTGTCTACATTATTTCAGAAATGATTCTAAATTGAACTTACATGAACAAGATTGTATGCAACTCAACAAGTACAAAGTAACTTTGCTTACACCAAGAGACAAAATTTTACAGTTTAAAAATTTTAATCATAAAGAAAAAGTGCCATTCGTCATATACGCAGATTTTGAATGCCTTCTAAAAGCTGTGCAAATTGGAAATGCTTATCAAGAACATGAAGCATTTAGTATTGGATATTATTTAAAGTGCAGTTACGATGACTCTCTATCTTACTACAGTAGCTACAGAGGAAAAGATCCTGCTAAATGGTTTGCAGAGCAGCTGCAAAGTCTGGTAGAAAAATTTGAGAATATCTTCAAGTTCATAGTACCAATGAAAACATTAAATTTAAAACAAGGACAAGCATTTCGAAATACATCATTATGCCACATTCGCGATAAGCCTTTAGCAGAGAAGCGTGTACGAGATCATTGTCATCTGACTGGAAGGTATGATTAAAAGAAAATTAAATATGCTTCAAGCGAAAATTTTACATTTTTCTTATGTTCTTTTTTTTTCTTATGTTTTAGGTATCGAGGTGCTGCTCACGAAGATTGCAATTTAAATTATAAAGATTCACAGAGTATTCCAATGGTATTTCATAATTTAACTGGCTATGACTCACATTTTCTCATAAAGGATATTGCCAATAGCTTCCCTGGACGAGTAGATCTTTTACCAGTGAATAAGGAACGCTTCATCTCATTCACCAAGCGCATTGAGGGAAATGATATTAATTTTAAATTCGTAGATTCTTACCGATTCATGGCAGCATCCTTAGATAAATTGTCATCATATCTCGAATAACTTAATCTTTTGTGGCAAGATTTCTCTCAAGATGCAGAGTATGCACCATTTACTAAAGAGAAATTTGAATTACTTAAGCGGAAAGGAGTATTCCCTTATGATTATGTGGACTCAAAAGAAAAACTAGATGTTTCCGAGGTGCCATCAAAAGATGAATTCTACAGTAAATTAAATGACAATCCAATATTAGATAAAGATTATGAGCATGCAAAAAATATTTGGACAGCATTCAACATATCGAATTTGGGTCAATATTCAGATTTATACTTAAAAACAGATGTTCTACTTTTGGTCGAAGTATTTGAAAATTTCCGCGACAGCTGTCTGAAAGCTTACGGCTTAAATCCAGTACATTATTACACAACTCCAGGCTTAACTTGGGATCCTATGCTCAAGTATACGAAAATACAGCTAGAATTACTTACAGATATTGATCAAGTTATGTTCATTGAACGCGGTATTCGAGGTGGAGTGAGTCAATGTTCCAACCGTTATGCTCGAGCCAATAACAAATACATGGGCAATGATTATGAAGTAGATAAGGAGTCCAAATATCTCATGTACTTTGATGTAAATAATCTCTATGGCTGGGCTATGCAACAATATCTACCCTATGGTGGTTTTGAATGGATTGATGATGTAGAACGAATAAATTTCAATATTCCAGATAATGCCCCAGTTGGCTACATACTTGAAGTGGACTTGGAATATCCAGAACATTTACACGATACACATAAAGATCTACCATTTTGTCCAGAGCACAAGAAACCACCAGGCTCCTCACAAGCTAAACTTCTCACGACTGTTGAGCAGAAATCGCGATACATTCTACACTATCGCAATTTGAAGCAAGCTCTAGAAAATGAATTAAAACTAAAAAAAATTTATAGAATACCGAAATTTAATCAAAGATCCTGGCTCAAAGAATACATTGATCTAAACAGTAAAATGCGACAAGCAGCTAAAAATGATTTTGAAAAAAATCTCTACAAATTAATGAATAATGCTGTTTTTGGAAAGACGATGGAAAATGTGCGAAAAAGAGTTAATGTTAAATTACTAACTAAATGGGAAGGTCGATATGGAGCAGAAGCTCGTATTGCACAGCCAGAATTTCATAGCAGTACTATCATCGATGAAAATCTTGTTATTGTAGAGTTAGCAAAAACTGAAGTGTATATTAACAAGCCAATCTACGTAGGACTGTGTGTACTTGATTTATCAAAGACTTTAGTATACGATTTTCACTACAAATATATGAAAGCGAAATTTGAGGATCGTTGTAAACTGCTATATACTGACACTGACAGCTTAATATATGAAATAAGAAATGATGATATTTATGAAGTGATTAAGAGCGATATTGGAAATTTTGATACTTCGGACTATTCATCTAATAATGTATTTGGAATTCCACAAGCCAATAAGAAGGTTGTAGGATTAATGAAGGATGAGTGCAATGGTTGCATTATGACAGAATTCGTTGGACTACGTAGTAAAATGTATAGCATACGCGTCAATGGCCAAGACCGCATGAAAAAAGCTAAAGGTGTGAAAAGTGGAATTGTCAGCAAAACCATCAATTTCGACGACTATCTTCAGTGTTTACTAAATTCAACTACACAATACAGACAGCAGTGTATCATACAGTCTAAAGCTCATGTAGTGCGTACTGTGAAACAAACAAAATTAGCTCTAAGTCCACACGACAATAAGAGATATCCCATACCAAATGAAACAGATACTCTGCCGTGGGGGCATTATAAAATACACGCAATAGATGAAGATTGATTGTATGTATATAATCAACTTTCATGTAATATGTGTGTGTGTGTGTGTGTGTGTGTGTGTGTGTGTGTGTGTGTGTGTGTGTGTTTGTGTGCACGCGTGTCTGCGTATGACGGCAGTGAAATGCAGCGTCTGTAAACGCATGTAAATGTACGTGTGTGTGTGTGTACGCGCTGCTTTAAATTTATGTAATCATAGTTTGTAAGTTCTTGCGTATTCATACTTGTATTTTTTTTAATAATAATCTGATCGATCGATTAAAATTTTTTACCAAAACAACTGTTATCATTTATCGAGCTCACACTCTTCCAGTAAATTATCCAATCCTCTTTGTTTCCTTAAAAAAAATAATAATAATCGAGTTTCATTTGTGTTCACACACGGACACGCATGACTAACACGATGAAATGAGTTGCTTGCAAGTCTATCCTTGACTTTCTTGGAATAGTTATCGATATTTACGCGCTGATCGTGTTTCTCTCTTTTGTACAAAACTTATCAACGCGTAATATATATATATATATATAAATGAAATAAAATATTGGGCAATAAATAAAGAAAAAACTATCATTTTTTTTATTCGGCATTTATTTATTTATTCAATCTTTACACATCTGATTTGCTTATCCAACTATTGTGTGAATTGTCAAATCCTAACCATTTAACATAAATCTGATTTCCTCGCTTCTTAAGCACCTTCTCCACTAGTTAGACGTCTGGATAATTAGCCTTGAGCAGCTCTTGTTCATAGAAACCGCCAGCAATGGATGGATCGCGATAGTCTTTTAGCTTGTAAGTAACCGGATTAGTAGCCATAACTTCACTGATTGTAAAAATTTCTGTTGACCAATTAGGTGTATAGCCCTTCTCAAATACTTGCTTTATCTTGCTCACTCTTACTTTTTCTCCAATTTTAAACTTTGGTTTTGTAACTATTTTTGACTGTCGATTAAACCTCGCAAGTATTTCTGCTTCATTGACTAATGTTATATCTTTTGGTTTCATTCCGGTTGTGCGATGTTTGCTGTTATTATACACTTTTAGCAAATTAGGTAATATATCAAGCCACTTATACTTTCCACGCAAGCTGAATTGCATCCACATTTTCTGCTTAAGTGTACGATTGAAACGCTCACAAATAGATGCTTTAAGATTACTGTATGTCGAATACAGATTAATTTTATAACTTTTGCATGAGACTTTGAAATGTAGCATTGTAAAATTCTTTACCTCGATCGGTTTGTAAATTTTTTGGTTTGCGACCCTGCTGCAAGATAGACTCCATTGCTGCTGTGACATCACTACCAGTCTTTTGCTTTACAGGAACAGTCCATGCATATTTGGAAAATGTATCGATGACAGTAAGCATATACTTATAGCCGTTGTTTTCTCGAGCATAAGGCTGCATCTCCACTAGATCAGCTTGCCACGTCTCATCTAAACCACGTACGATAAACTTGCATCGACGATAATTTCGACGTGCAGGCTTATGAAGCTCCTTAACTACTTGCTGCTGCATTTTCTTTACTCCGAATTACATACTGTATTCCTAATAATTTCGCATCTAGCTCATCTCGATCAGCTATAAGATCTAAAGTGTCTAAATCTTTTCTTATTTTAGCAATAACTTCATGCAAGCTCTTAATTTCCATTCCAACTATACGCTGCAGGGTTTCCAGATTAACAGCATCGCCTGCTTGAGTAGGCTCGGCAATGTTACATAACCTCCTGTTATAAATGTCGTGTTGTCCATCAGAAGTGATTTTGAATCCAACACCTTGAGGACCTCGACTGCCTCCAACTCGCTCGAGGTTACGCCCGAATACATCGACACTCATGTTACAACGTAACATACAACTTGAAAAAAGGAATACGTGTGGGGTTGTATATAAGATCAACTGTAAGACCTGTCCTGCTACATATGTGGGAGAAACTAAAAGAGCTTTAAAAATTCGAATCAAAGAACATGAAAAAGATAAAAAAGACAAATCCATGATAGCTGTACATGCTCAAAACAACTCCCACATTATAGATTGGGAGAATACACAAATATTGGATAAAGAAGTTGATTACAAAAAACGAAAAATTTCAGAAATGATTTACATCAATAGTACAAAAAATACAGTTAACAAAACAGAGGATACACAAAATTTAAATAATGTACACAAATCGCTCTTTAACTTTCTATTATGACTTTATATATGTAAACAAACTGACTCGTATATATATAAGTAGAGATGTGTACGGTTTCCCATAACATTGACTTTATTCGTTCGACGTTGCTAATAAAGTCATCTTTTATTAGCATAGATTTTTTGTTGTGGTAAGCCTGGTCTAATTATTATTGTTAATTTATTATCTCTGTTTAATTGTAAAATAAATTCTAACCATTTTGTATATGGTTTAATAAAGCCTGAAGAGGTCAGTAATCAAGCTGACGAAACATCGCACAAGCTACAATTGTGTTTTTTTTTCTACGTATTGGCCCTCACAGGATCCCATATATATTACTATATTCCACAAGAAGAATTGAAGTTCATCTACTGGAAGAAATTTTAGTGTCTTGCCAATAGATGAACACATTAAAAGTACATTGGATTTTTAAGTAAAATATAAGAATTATTAATATAATTACATAAAACATATTAAATAGCAACACTTTTATATAAGTTGTAACGGGGTTCAGTTATGGAGAGGGTATTAATCCCTCTCAGGGGTAATATACGTGTGTATTCTACGCCCGGGCGACTCACCGTTGTAGAATGACCTGTAGTTCGGCAGAAGCGCCCCGGAACAGGTTCCGAACATGCGAGCCCGGCTTCTATTGTAGAAAGCTTAAGCTGCTTTCTACCAGAACCGGCGCTGCGCTCTGCCGCTGCTAACTGCTGCCCGCGAACTACCGGCTGCTCGCTATGACCTAGCGTTACCAGCGCAGCCGGTCTTTATCGCACAACGCCGCTGAGTTAACCTCACAAGCGGCTATTGAGATACTTACTCCCGCTACCGATGTCCTCTAGGAGGCAATGCCTGCGACTAGCTGCAGCTGCTGAAAAGGGTAGAGGGCGGTGTTCGGGAAATCATGCATAGGTTAAGGCGCGCTCAATAAGTACTCGTGACTCGACTATTTAAGATAAAAACGAACGGTTTATTTGAATAAAGTAATCGCGCTAAGGGGCGCGAAACCCGGACAAGATGATAACATAAAACGCGACAGGCCGAGACTTTAAACCACGCCCGCACGCGGCCGCCGATGTGCAACGGCAACAGATTACTCCGCGACAATAAGAAAGAAACGCATACATCAAGCGCGACTTACTCTCGGCTGGCCAGCCATCGCAGCTATCTCTCTAGCTCTTGCTGCTATCGGGGCGGGGATGGAGCATGCCTCACTGTCCCCGGACTATGCTGTCGTTGTCTCTTTCTCTCTCTTCCTCTCGCTCGCTCGCGGTGGGTGGTGGCGCGGTGGCGGTCACAGTTGCAGCGGTGGAGGCACAGACACTCACCCGACCTATTTTCTACACGTAACGGTGACGGCAACTACTTTCACGTGTCACGGCGAGAATCAACATGGCCGCGCGCTCACGTTCGCAGCGGCGCGCGGCGGCTTCGTCTTCTTCTCGATCTGCTTCTGGCTTGTTCCGCGTTGAGTCTATCTCTGAGTTGGAGCGGTACCGATAGAGACTGCCTGCTACGAGTTTGTAGGTAGGGTAGTCATTGGGCTGCTCTTTGACCTTGGCGCACCACTCCTGGTACCACGTGTCTTCGGTGTCGGTGAACCACGACACCGCAGCCACTTCTAGCCCGTCCTCATCCTCATACATACGAGAGAAGGTGTCTGCCACGTGGTTCAAGGTGCATTTGCGGTGTTTAACGGTGATCTTATGGCCTTGCAGTTCCAATGCCCAACGAGCCAACCTGCTCGTTGGGTTTTTCAGTTGGCAGAGCCATCGCAAGCTGCTGTGGTCTGTCACTACCTTAAACTCGTAGCACTCGATGTATGGGCGAAACTTTTGGATGGCCCATACTATCGCGAGGTACTCTCGCTCGGTAACGCTATAGTTACGCTCCGCCGATGTTAGCACACGGCTCGCGAACTCGATCACCCTCTTCTGCCCTTCTAACTCTTGGAGTAGCACTGCACCTAGGCCCACGTCACTCGCATCCATCTGCACGATGTATAACCCCTCAGGATGGGGTCGGTGCAGCACCGGAGCGATCATCACCATCGCTTTCAGCAGTTCGAAAGCGTGCTGCTGCTCCTCGAGCCACTCATACCCCTGGTTTTTCTTAGTCAAGTTCGTGAGTCGCGCAGCGATGGTGGCGTAGTTCGGTATGAACTTTCGATACCACGAGGTGGTGCCTAGGAACCTCCGCAGTGCCTTCAGGTTCTTGGGCACCGGGTAATTCCTGATTGGTTCGACTTTGGCCGGGTTGGACCTCGTGCCGTCCCGGTTAACCAAAAAGCCCAGGTATGCTACCTCTGGCTTGCAGAAAACGCACTTATCTGCATTAAGCGTCAATCCAGCTACTACTAGCCGTTCTAGCACCATTCGGAGGCACTCCTTATGCTTCTCGAATGTCTCGACGACAATTATAATGTCGTCGAAGTAGGCATAAACGTACGGCTCTAGCTCGGGTCCGAGCACCTAGTCTATGAGCCGCTGCAAGGTAGCGGGCGCGTTCGTAAGCCCATACGCCATCCGCCGGAATTGGTATAACCCCAATCCTGGGACCGTAAAGGTTGTTATAGGCCGCGCTTCCGCCGCCAAAGGTATCTGGTGGTAAGCACTTTTAAGATCGAGCGTGGAGATGAACTTCGCCTTCCTTAATTTCTTCGGAATATCTTGCATATTCGGTAGGAGGTAGGCGTCTGGTTCCGTGACTGCGTTCACCTTGCGCAGGTCTTCACAGAACCGCCGTGTTCCATCACTCTTCCGGGTCATCACGATGGGGTTCGACCAACCGCTTCGAGAGGACTCGATCACGCCTTTTTCGAGCGTCTCCTTTACTTGGCGGTGCATCTCTTCTTGCACCTTATCCGAGACTGGATAGTGCTTCTGCTTGATTGGTCGAGTGTCCCGCAGAGTGATCTCATGCTCCACGCCCGTTACGCATCCTAAGCCTGGCGGAAGCTTGCTCAGGATGGTGTCTACCATTTCCTTCAGCTCCGCCCGCTGAAGGTCCGTAGCGTCCTCGAGCCCGATGGCAGACACTGCGCTGAGATCGGCCGTCAAGCTGGCTACTTCCAGCTCGACATAGGCTTCTGAGTCCTTACAGAAAAGCCTATCCATATCCGGGTCAAGTACAGCCCTGAACGCACGTACAAAGTTGACCCCTAAGTAGCAGTCTGCTTCAAGCTGGGGCATAATGGCGACTCTAACTTCGCGAGTAAGCCCCCCCACGGTGAGTGGGAGAAACACGTGGCCTAACAAGGGGCTGCGGCTACCATCCGCAAGCCTCACGCCTTGTTTCTCGGACTCTACGAAATCTTTCCCGAGTGCTGTGGCCAGTTGGAGCCCGACGGTGCCCATCACCGTAGTGGATGCTCCCAGATCCAACAGCGCTCGGAGGTTGAACTCACCCACCTCAATTCGAACCCACCACCGCGTCTCTGCATTGGTTGGTTGGCCGACGGAAGCTTCTCCTCGGTCGGGAGGCGAGTGAGCATCTGACTCCTCAGAGACCGGGTGAAGGTCGCACGCGGCCGCAGTGTCCTCGCGCACTGGAGTCTTGTTCGGACTCGGCACTTGGAGTGCCTCCGGGGTCGGCTCGAGTGGGTCTACTACCACTGCTCGGAGACTTGAGGCGGGGGCGATTTCATCTAATCGCCCCCCGTCCCGTTTCCTGAACAATTAGGGCAACACCATGCCACGTAGCCGATCTTGCCGCATGAGTAACAACTTAGCGGCGGCCTCGGCTCCCCTGGGGGTCGACCCCCGGGTTTGGCAGGCGGCGCGGAGTCCCCTCCCGAACTCGCATCCTTGCCGGCCGGAGTTGGCGCCGGGTGCCTCTGTGCTCCCGTTCGCCCAGGCGACTGATGGCCACGCCCTCTACGCGGGCCACCAGGGGCTTGCCTCAATGGGGACGTTCGCCCGGAGCTCTCCATTTTGGGGTTCCCCATGTCCGCGAGACTCTGCTTCAGGACCCTCCGGAGCATGTCCTCTAGACTCTCCTGCTTGGGGCCCCTCTCTTCTTCTACCGCTGCCACCTTGCTCTCCTGGATCCCTTTCTGCTTGTGCGGCGTATCGCTCGGAGGTGGAGGCTTGTATGCCATTTCTGGCAGCAAGATGGCTCCTGGCGGTGGCGGCGGTAGATAGGCCTTGGAATACCCCAGGATTTGCTCAGTATCTACCGCCAAGTCGAGCAGCTCCTCGATGGTTCGGAAGTCCGATCTCCGAACCATAGACTGTAACCGCGGCTTGAGGTTGCGATGGAGCTGGTCCAGCTGATGTTCGAGGCCGGGGACGGGCAATATCTTCCTCATTATCGCGACGAGGCACGTGATATAATCCCTCACGGCCTCTTCCGCCCCCTGCGTGCGACTATTGGCTTCGACCACTAGCCGCTGCTGGTACCTTCGGCTCGTGCCGTACCAGCGTCGCGCAGCCGTCACAAATTCCTGCCACGTGGTCCACTTCTCCTTCTCGTTTCTAAACCACGTGGCAGCCGTACCGGTGAAGGTTTCCGATAGCGACGACAGCAGCTCTTCCTCTGTAAGGTTGGCCAGGACTCTGCAATTCTCGAGCCTCGCCAAGAATCGGTCTATAGTCTGGCTCTTCTCTCTAGAGAAGCTTACGTGCCACTTTCGCACTATATGGCCGATATCTCTCGGGTGGTATAACCCCGACCTCGAGAAATTGGCCGAAGTGCCTGGCGCGTAGTAGTTGTGCCAGCTCGAACTTCTTGCCGGATTTCGGCGGTCACCCCCCTCCCAGGCTGGGTTTACGTCCCATAAATCAGCCTAGTCTCTAGGGCGAGCTGGCGGTGGCGAAGGCTGCCTACGATCCCATGCTTCGTTCTGCTATGGGATCGTGAACGTGTCTTCGAATCGCACGTTCAGTCCTGGCCTTGTGTCCGCTATCTGGGTGCTGGACGCTGTTTGTCGCTGGTGGTCTAGTCTATCCTCCAGTGACTTTACTTTTGTTAACAGCCCTGCTATCTGGATGCTGTACGCCGCTTGTCGCTGGTGATCTGCTGCTAGCCTGTCCTCCAGCGACCTTACTTTCGTTATCAGCTCCACCAATAGCAGGCTGATGTCCTTTGGCACCTGGAACTCTGTCCCGTCGCTTGCGCAACATGTCTCCTCGATGTGGCAGTGGTTCATCTCCCCCGTGTTCTGCGTGTCGTCGCGAAGGTCGTCTCGTTGCGCGTTCTCCTCTTCATTTGAGTCCTCTTGATTCACTTCGGCGACTTCCTCGTATATGGCGTTCTGGTTGTGCGCCGTGGGCTCATGTGGCTGTGGGTGTTGGGCTCGCGGCGCCGCCTGTGCCGTCGTCTCCCTCAGTAGTTTCAATATCGGCTCGCTCTTCAGTACCGCCTCCAATGGGTGTACGTCCCATCTGGAGGTTTCTATGAAGGTGCCGTCGTCTTCTACTAGGAGTTTGCTCAAAAGACTTGACCTCAGTGATTTCCGCCGGGCGATCGCGTCTCCCGGCTCCTCTGTCTCGTCAAAGTCATTTGGGCAATACATTCCCAACACCCACTTGGTCAGTCTGTCCTTCTTTCTGAAGACTGTGCCATAGCGCCATATTTCAAGCTGCGCCAGGCAGCTGCCAATCTCATTATGTGTGAGAGAATCTGCCCAATCCTCCACGGCTTCCTGGATGTAACACGCCATTACAGTCGCTCGCGAATTTTTGTGTGCGCAAGGAGATTTTCCGTTGAATAACGCGGAACTTGAAAGTGCTTTTGCACTGCTAGTGGTATCCTTCACAAGGTACCTACTGGATTACCACCGACTAAGGAAAACACGAATTTTCTCAACTGGTGGTTCAGTCTCTAATCGCTAGACCCGGGTAATTTGCTTTTTAACCTGCTTGCTTGGAGGTTATGTCGCTTTATGGTTATTGCGCAAACGTAATTCGCTTGTTTGCGCAATGTGCAAACGTTTTTATCGCATGCGCAAACGATTCAGTGCATGCGCAAACGATAAAATCGGTGCAGTCGCGATTTCGCGGATGCATAAGCGTTTTCGCGGGGTTGTATGTCTTTAATTGCTAATTGCAAATAAACTAATTGACTTTTTTAACTTCGAATTCCTGCCCAAATCTATTCGGCAGGCGAGCAAACGATTCCGTGTCGACAAATCGAAATTTGCGTTTTCCGCACGCTGCGCATGCGCGGCACTAAAATTACTAGGTGTAATAGTTACACCAGCGCACGCGCCAACGATTCCACGTCCAAAAATAAAAATCTAATTTTTCGACTCTTTGCGTATGCGCCAACTCGAAATTAGTGATGCGGACACATTCCAGTGAGATGCGCTACCGATTCCGCGTGCTAAATCAAAATTTTAATTTTTCGACCCTTTGCGCATTCGCAAACTTGAAATTAGTGGATCCCAGTGAGATGCGCTAACAATTTCACGATAGTGATTTTCCACTAGTTTTCGGTTTCTGTGCATGCGCGGCCTCAAAATTACTGCGCGCGACCTCTAGGCCGTCCCCTGCGTCCGCGCTCACGCGTATTTCCCCAAAAATGCGGAAATTTCCGCTAATATCTCTTAAAATGCGAATTCGGTGCGTAATCTGCTACTTTACGCCCCGGCGTGCACGTGAGTTGCCTAACAAAGAGATCGAACGCTAAAAACCTATTATTGATAAAAAAATGTTAATGTAAGGGAGTATTCCCCTACGACTATGTCTCCTCCCTCGACATCCTGAAGGAGGGAGAACTGCCAACGAGGAAGACTATCAACACGCCCAGAAGGTATGGCAATCCTTCGACATTCAGAGTCTCGGTGAGTACTCCGACCTCTATCTCAAGACGGACGTGCTGCTACTCACCGACGTCTTTGAGAACTTCCGAGACAACTACCTGGAGGCGTACGGTCTCGATCCGGCGAACTACTACACCATCCCCGGACTCAGTTGGGACGCCATGCTCAAGTACACCAAGATCGAGCTGGAGCTGCTCACGGACATCGACATGCTTCTGTTCGTGGAGCGAGGCATCCGAGGTGGTGTAAGTCAATGCTCCAACCGCTACGCCAAGGCCAACAACCGCTACATGGGCGACTTCTACCACCCGGAGGAGGAGTCGAAGTACCTGCTATACTTCGACGTTAACAACCTCTATGGGTGGGCCATGACACAACCCCTGCCCTATGGAGGCTTACGATGGGTCGAGGATGGGGAGCAGCCCAACTTCTGGGATGTGTCCGACAACCACCACGAGGGCTACATTCTCGAGGTGGACCTGGAGTACCCGGAGCACCTCCACGACGCTCACAGAGACCAGCCCCTCTGCCCAGAGCACATGGCACCACCTGGTAAGAAACAAGCTAAGTTGCTCACAACCCTGTACCACAAAGAGCGCTATATCATCCACTATAGCGCTCTCAAGCAGTCCCTGAAGCACGGCTTGCGCTTGACGAAGGTCCACCGCGCGCTGCGTTTCGATCAGAAGCCATGGTTGAAGCCGTACATCTACCTGAACAGCGAGAAGAGGAAGAACGCGAAGAATGACTTCGAGAAACTCCTCTTCAAGCTGTTCAACAACGCGGTCTACGGCAAGACCATGGAGAACGAGCGCAAGCAGGTGGACGTCAAGCTGGTGCGCATCTTTAGGCTTCATTCCAGTTGTTCTGTGTTTTCTCTCATTGTAAGCTGTCAACAAATGGGGTAAGATATCCAACCACTTGTAGTTTCCACGAAGACTGAATTTCTTCCACATCTCATTCTTCAACGTTCGATTGAAACGTTCACATATCGAGGCTTTGAGATTGCTGTACGTCGAGTAGAGATTTATCCCATACTTTGTCATGAGAAAAAGTGTTACTCCTCCTATGAAAAGTTGTCGCTCATCCTATCAAAAAGTGTCACTCCTATGGCACATTTGTTGTTGAACATATCTTCGTCCTTCTCCAGTGCTGCACAGACTCGGCTGGGCAGGAAGATCTGGAACTCGTCCTCCAAGTTGGCAACGTATTTGGGCCCATATTTGGTCTTGACACGCCTCAATGCAATGACCATGAAGCTGTGATCGTGCTCCACGTCGGACAGCTTCTTCGTGGGTAGAAAGCCTCCACGGGCAATTTCATTAATTGCTGATAGATCCATCTAGAAAATGAAGAAAACGTGATTATTATGGGGGAGAGAGAGAAAGTGTGTAAAGTACTTACCTCAGGTTGTTCCTTAGTACTGGATCCTACCCTCTTCTTCAGAGGTTCGGAGATAGATGTGGCGGAGTGCTTCTTCTTCTGGAGCTCCTTCGAGCGACTGATGCCTCCGGCTGGCTGCAGCGCCTTAAGTACCGGCCTCCCCTCCACTTCTCGAGCCGCCGTCGTCGCTGCCGTGGGAGTGGGGGAGCTCGCTGATTGGCTGGAGCTCGCTGACTGGTCGGAGCACGTCGAGACCTGCCCGCACACGCACTCCCCACCATTGCGCAGCGCCATCTCGCACTGGCGGATGGACAAGTGTCCCCACGGGAGACTATCCGTCTCACCAAGCATCAGGTGGCGCTTGTCGTCTTGGGGGCTGAGTGCGATCTTCTGCTCCTTCTCTATGCGGATGACGTGCAGGCGGGAGCGTATGTTGCGCTGCTCCTTTGCCAGCATGTGCTGCTCACGCAGGCAGCGCACGTAGTCCCCGAAGCTGACATTGGCCTTAACGACCGAGGACTGGACACCCTTGGCCTTCTTGATAGTTTTCTGGCCTTCGATACGGACACCGTACATCTTGCTACGAAGGCCCACGAACTCCAACATGACGTTGCCATTGCACTCGTCCTTCATGAGTCCGACTACCTTCTTATTTGCGCGAGGTATACCAAATTGGCTGTCCTCGGCGAAGTCCGAAGTGTCGAACTCATGAAGGTCGCGCTTCATGGCTTCGTACATGTCGAAGCCGCGGACCTCGTAGATGAGGCTGTCCATATCGGTATACATCAGCTTCGACGACTCACCCACAGTGCGCTGCATGTATTAGTAGTGGAACCGGTATACGAGGGTCTTGGAAAGATCCAAGACTGCGAGGCCCACGTATACCGGCTTCCGGATGGTGACCTCTGTACGACTCAGCTGGATGGCCACCAGGTCCTCCCTGAAGACGGCTGTGCTGTGGAAGTTTGGTTTGGCTATGAGGGCCTCAGCCCCATAGCGCCCCTCCCACTTGCGCACCAGCTTGACGTCCACCCGCTTGCGCTCGTTCTCCATGGTCTTGCCGTACACCGCGTTGTTGAACAGCTTGAAGAGGAGTTTCTCGAAGTCATTCTTCGCGTTCTTCCTCTTCTCGCTGTTCAGGTAGATGTACGGCTTCAACCATGGCTTCTGATCGAAACGCAGCGCGCGGTGGACCTTCGTCAAGCGCAAGCCGTGCTTCAGGGCCTGCTTGAGAGCGCTATAGTGGATGATATAACGCTCCTTGTGGTACAGGGTTGTGAGCAACTTAGCTCGTTTCTTACCAGGTGGTGCCATGTACTCTGGGCAGAGGGGCTGATCTCTGTGAGCGTCGTGGAGGTGCTACGGGTACTCCAGGTCCACCTCGAGAATGTAGCCCTCGTGGTGGTTGTCGGACATATCCCAGAAGTTGGGCTGCTCCACATCCTCGACCCATCGTAAGCCTCCATAGGGCAGGGGTTGTATCATGGCCCACCCATAGAGGTTGTTAACGTCGAAGTACAGCAGGTACTTCGACTCCTCCTCCGGGTGGTAGAAGTCACCCATGTAGCGGTTGGCGTAGGGTTGGAGCACTGACTTACACCACCTCGGATGCCTCGCTCCACGAACAGAAGCATGTCGATGTCGGTGAGCAGCTCCAGCTCGATCTTGGTGTACTTGAGTATGGTGTCCCAACTGAGTCCGGGGATGGTGTAGTAGTGCGCCGGATCGAGACCGTACGCCTCCAGGCAGTTGTCTCGGAAGTTCTCAAAGACGTCGGCAAGTAGCAGCACGTCCGTCTTGAGATAGAGGTCGGAGTACTCACCGAGACTCTGAATGTCGAAGGATTGCCATACCTTCTGGGCGTGTTGATAGTCTTCCTCGTTGATGTCACTGTTGTAGAGGCTGCTGTGGAAATCCTCCTTGGATGGCAGTTCTCCCTCCTCCAGGATGTCGAGGGAGGAGACACAGTCGTAGAGGAATACTCCCTTTCTCCTCAGCAGCTCTATCTACTCAGCCGTATAGCTCTTCCGGAATTCTGGTTCGGCGATGTTCAGGCGATACAGGTAAGAGGCCAACTTCTCGAGAGAGGAGGCCATGAAGCGGAGCGAGTCGATGAAGCGAAGTTGAACCTCAGTGCCCTCGACGTATTTGGTGAAGGAAATGTATTGTTCCTTCGTCTGAGGGATGAGGTTCACTCGTCCATCGAACCTCGTTGCAATCTCCATGATGAAGAGGTGGGAGTCGTATCCGTTCAAGTTGTGGAAAACAACTGGCACCATTTTTGAGTTCTGATACTACAGGTTGCAGTTGTTATGTGTTAGGCCTCTGTATCTGAAACAAACAAAATATATTAGAAAAAAACAAATTGTAAGGTGGAGGAAAAAAATGTGAATACTTACTTTCCCGTGAGATGGCAGTGCTCCCTGACCTTCTTGTCCTGGCTGGTAAATGGCTTTCTGCACATGTAGCAGAGTGTAGCCCTCCTGAAGTCGTCTTTCTCTCGCTGTGTGAGGTCGTCCATGGGTTGAGGATTCTTAAGTGAATCGTTTAGCTCTTCGGCGAGCTCTCGCAGCTTGTCGACGAACCAGTCTGCTGGATTCTGTCCGTCTTCTTCATCCTTCCTGTAGCTGGTGTACCCGCAGCGAGTCTCGTCGAAGCTACACTTGACGTAGAAGCCTACACTGAAGGCCTCGTGCCGCTGGTAGGCTCGCTCGTTGTCCGCCACAGGCTTGAGTATACACTCAAAGTCGGCATATACAATGAAGGGCACGCGTTCATAGTTTTTGAAATTCTTGAATTTCAGCATCTTCTCCTTCTCTGCGGGCAGCTTTACCTTGCACTTATTGACCTGTGCACAGTCTACTTCGTGAGTCTTTAGTTTTTCAGCAGTTCGAAAGTAGTGAAGGCAGCGGTCGCATATAAATGTTTTATGACTCCGAGATGATAATTGCTTACTTGCGAGCCGAGAGAGATCCTTGATCCAGACGTAGTGGAACTTGGGCACTACCTCATCCTCTTCTTCTTCATCATCCTCATCCACATAGTGGTCTTGTATGAGGAGAAGGTTGATGTGTTGCTCCTTCTTGTCTTTTGTCACGTGGCACGGTGATACCTGGAATCTGTCATCTCTCTTCTTCAGGATGTACAGGTTGATGGACACGTCATTTTGTCGCTCGAATTTGGCGATCTGTCTCGGTGACACTGGAAACTCAATACCCTTAAAGTTCAGCTCGCCTTCAAATGCCTTGTACTTGCTCACTCTACGAGCATGATCGCTAGCTGGATGTAGCGCCGAGAGTACAGCCCATTGGAAGCACTTATCGTCCTCGTTTTGCACGTTGATGCAGGCCTCCTTTCGTTTCACTACATCAGGCAGTGGGATGTAGGAGTTGCCTCTCATAGGATTGAACTTGTTGATGTTCACAGCCAAGTTCATGAGGGACCGCAGTGTCCAGCCGGAGTCTCGTTCCTGGAATTCCTCCATTTCGCGAAGGACGGGCTGCTCGACGTTGGCGGCGAACCACTCGCTCAGTTCGGTGGTGGTGTAGATTGGAGCGTTCTTTGTGTTGAAGTAGAAAATTTCCACTGTTTCCTCGTTGTCTGTGACCTTGGTGTACTTGGCAGCGATCACTGCGTTGACCTTGAGTGCGTTGTGTTCCTCGAGAGCTGTTTCTATTTTCACAATAAAGATGGCTCGAGCGTCTTCGAGGAATGTTGTTGCGTCCAGATGTTGGTGGTTGCTGATAATTCCGGTCTTTATGCGACTATCAAAGGCCGAGTTGACGCCATCCCAGCTGACTCTTGCCAAGCCTGCACCACATATCGCAGAGAAGCTGAGCATGCTCTGTCGTATGCTGTACAGTATAGCGATGGTCGACTCGCATTTTCGCTTCTCGTGCACGTTCATGCCTGGGGTGTCGAGAAGTCTCTCGTACGTCTTAATGTGATCAACGATTATGACGTTGGCTCATATTTCAGCCATGTCGCTGCTCACATTACCACCTCTCATCAGCTCTAATGCTTGCTGCATGAGCAAGATGGATTCACGACTATCCAATGCCATTCTAAGGAAAAACAAAATGTATTAGTAATCGAGCGATAATAAAAAAAGTATGTTGTAGAATACTCACTTGACACTTTCTCTCGTAGTAGATGTCTAGTAGTAGGAGAGCTACTTGGGGGTATCCTGGAGAAAACTCACAGGAGAGCTCGGATCCTAGAAGTCGTGGTCTTCCTCGACCGCGATTCTACTCTCGTAGTCTAGGAGGTATCCTGGAGAGATCTGCTTTCACATCGATCATCTGTCGCCTCGTAGGAGAGCTACTTGAGGGTATCCTGGAGAAAACTCACAGGAGAGCTCGGATCCTAGAAGTCGCGGTCTCCTCGACCGGGTTTCTACTCTCGTAGTAGATGGAGGTATCCTGGAGTATATCCTCTCAGGAGAGCTCGTATCCTGGACACAGCGATATAATACTTTCAATGCACCTGGACGTCTTCTACTAGTTCTTGCTGCTTGCGCACACTGAACTGGAATGAGCTCCTCGGCCGGCGTCTCGCCTTTTATAGGGATCGCGGCACATGCGCAGAACCAATCAGAGAGCTCCGTGGCATTTTCCAAGAATTCTATGGCGGTTTGAATATGCGTCAGGCAATCAGAGAGCTCGGTGCAGGTCTCAACCTGTTGAAAACATTTTTCCAAGAATTCTATGCAGGTTTGAACTTGCATCAGCCAATCAGGGAGCTCCGTGCTGGTCTCAACCTGTCGAAACCGTTTTCCCAAGAATCCTATGCAGGTCTGAACTTGTGTCAGCCAATCAGCGAGCTCCATGGGGGCGGGGCTTGATAGGGAGCGCGGTGGTGGGGGTAGAGCGCTCTGCACAGAGCGCTCGCGTGCGGTGGTAGGTGCGAAGGCCCGTGAGGGTATATAAGCGGCGCATCGCATCGCGGAGCTCATTCGTCATGGAGTACGTGGTGGACGTCCAGGGATTCAAAGCCGCTGACAACGAGTTCGTCTTTAAGGAGGTGGCCATCGCTGCCATCGAGGATGACTCTATACCGTCGGTGTATAGCTTTAAATCTCCGCACCGGTGGGATGATCTACCGAGTGAGTGTAAGAGCACGAATCGCTGGCTGGAGTTGAATTATCATGGCATACCCTGCAGCTCTGGCGAAATACCATACACGAAGCTGGTGGAGAGCGTACAGTATGGTTTGATAAACGCGAAGAAGATGTACGTCGAGGGATTGGAGAAGAAGAGATGGTTGCAGAATATATTGTTAAATATGTAAGTATACTTATATCATGCATAATCTTTCTTTACTTTATCAAACGTAATTCTGTAGGGCTATATGCAACGTCGAGGAGATGGGCTGTCCTTCGCTGCGGATGCTAAATCAAGAGGAGCCATATATACAGTGTACGCATCATATCTTGGAATATTGCAATTGCGCCGTCCAGAACGTGTTCGCATTGAAAAAGTGGATACTTGATAGCAGCAGCAGCAGACCAGAGTCATCAATCCACAGCTTCTAGGTGAGCGCCGACGACAACGCCGTGGATGAAGTGGATTTAAGTCAATGTAAACCTCTACACGTAATGTTAAGTGGAATGTATAATTAATAAATGTAATAATGGAGAGGTAATTGTATGCGGTTGTACCTCACAGGTGAGAGCGATGGTTGGGGCTCCCACTATTTAAAAAATAAAAAAATTGTTACTCCATGAATTTTGAATTCCCGCCTCTGTTGGATAGATGTAAATGGCGAAACGGACAAAATTTTAGGAGTTATGATATGATTATTAAAAAATTAAAAAAATGAAAAAAATGAAAAAATTGAAAAAAGGAAAATGTGAAAAAAATGGAAAAAATAAAAAAAGTGAAAAAAGTGAAAAAAATGAAAAAAGTGAAAAAGTTAAAAAAATGAAAAAATGAAAAAATAAAAAATAATTAATTAATCATTAATTAATAATAATTATTTAACAAAATACCACCCGCCCTCACACGATGTGTGTAAGTATAGGTGGTTGTCAAGTGTTGGAGCGCACCCTGACTTATAGCCGGCACACAGTGTTCTATTTTGAAAAAAAATGGAAAAAATGAAATATCTCGCGAACGGATATCGATAGCCGGATGAATCCAACTGCATTTTAAAGTTGAAGTAATGTACAATAAAGGAAAAATAGCCCAGTACTGATCATTTAACCCTGTGATCTTAGAAATGAAAAATGAAAGTCGAATAAATAACGAATTTTCGGCTTTTTCATTGTAGACTTTGTGTCTATCAATTTTTTCGATCAAAAAAATATGTACTCCTGTAGTGTTTGATGCAAGGAATCCGAATTTGATGTCAGAATTGTCCTATCGCACACCAATTTGTTTTTAAGCTGAAAACTCCATAAAAAATACGAAAAATTCACCCTGGAAGAAATGGAATATTATTGAGTAATTTCGACTTCAAAAAGCTAATTTTTTGATCATGTATATTGAAAATAAAAAGTAAGGGTTGCAACCCTTAGGATCAAAATTGCTTCAGTTATCTTTGTTTTTTTATAAGAAGTAATTTCTATTTTGTTTTACTCTGAAATACGCAGTAGAAGCCGAGATATATTTAAAAAACCGTTTTTGGGCGTTATCTTTAGGGGTGGTTTTCACCCCCTAAATATGTTTTTCCGCAGATAAGAAAAAACACGTGTCTCATATTTTTTCACGATCTACAACATATATCGAAATTTTTGAAATCGGTGAGTTCGGGTTCGATACCCTTTCTTGTAAGACAACCGAAAACGCAAGGGCCAAATCGAATAAGACTTGGCACGGGGGAATGGGCGGAAGATGAGAGGTCGGACTTGACTGCCTCTTGGACACGCACTTTCCCCAGCATGATACAGTCGCGATGGAACAGCATGAGCTAAGGGCCAGCGGTGCAGATTGGGAGCTAGCGCGACGAATCTGCGCCGAGGACCGAGTTAGATGGGCGGTGAGTACTTTCGACCCCTTCAAGGCACCGGGAACAAATGGTATCTTCCCGGCGCTGCTACAGAAAGGGCTCGATCTAATCGCCCCCATCTTAGTAAAACTTTTTCGAGCTTGCCTAGCATTTGGGTACATACCAGAATGTTGGCAAGTGGGCAAAGTGGTATTCATGCCAAAACCTAACATCGCACAGCACTCAAAGCCGAAAGACTATAGACCTATCAGTCTGGCATCCTTTGTCCTCAAGACAATGGAGAGACTGGTGGACAGATACATTAGAGAAGAACCACTAGCAGCTCATCCCCTGCACGATAGACAGCACGCATATCAGACAGGTAAATCGGTGGATACCGTGAAAAAGGGGATGAAGAACACAGGATTGGTTTTTGCTAGTCTACTTGACGTGGACGGTGCCTTTAACCATACCACGAAGGAAAGCATTGTGAAGGGCGCCGAGGACCATCTGGTACCCAACACGGTTAGCAGATGGCTTTGGCGCATGGTTAGCTGTAGAAGAGTGAAGGCCCACTGGGGCTCGCACTCAGAAGAAAGAAGTAGGAAAGGGCTGTCCGCAAGGAGGAGTGCTATCTCCTACGATGTGGTGCTTGGTGATTGATGAACTCATCAGACTACTGAATGAGGCAGGCTTCTTTGCCCAAGCCTATGCGGACGACATCCTTATACTAGTGAAAGCCGACGACGAACACGTACTTGCAGGACTAATGCAACATGCGTTAGGCATAGTGCAAGCTTGGTGTGAGTCCGTCAGGCTGTCAGTGAATCCAGATAAAGTTAACATGATATTGCTCACTACCAGATACAAGGTCAAACCTATCGGGGGAGTGCATCTGGGTGGCAAACCCCTGAAACTGGTAAATGAAGCTAAGTATCTGGGAGTGATGTTAGATTCCAAACTTAATTGGGGAAAACACATAAAGTATATATGTGAGAAAGCTACCAATACCTTCTGGGCCTGCAGGAGAGCTTTTGGTAACATCTGGGGTCTGTCACCAGACAACGTAAGGTGGATGTATGAAGCTATCATCAGGCCCAGATTAACGTACGGAGCGCTGGTATGGTGGCAGAAATGCTCACTAAAAACTCACCAGAGCTCTCTAGACAAAGTACAAAGACTGGCAATAGGGGGCATAACGGGCTCTCCGAGCACTACGCCCCTTGCAGCCCTTGAACTAATACTAGGAATACCACCACTGCAAGCTTTTATCAAAGGCGAAGCAAGCAAGACTTGGTTGCACATTAGAGATGTCATTGGGACAGGGGGAGGGCTTGACCAAGTACTTGGTCAGGTCCTACCCCCTGATATCGAAGCATCGGGGTGTGACAAAATAGAGCGAAGGATTATATTCCGGAAACCCTACAAAGTTCACATCTCCGACAGAGAAGAATGGGCCAGCGGTACCCACCCCTACACCCAATCGGGCGTAGTGTGGTTCACAGATGGCTCCAAAAATGAGAATGGCGTGGGAGCGGGTGCCTGGGAGCAAGGAGCTCTATGGAGCTCGTGTACACACTTGACTCTCACGCATCGGTGTTCCAGACAGAAGTAAGAGCCATAGCGGAGTGTGCTGCAGTGCAACTAACTAGGAACAACTGGGGTTGACCCATCACCATCTGCTCAGACAGCAAAGCTGCACTGATGGCCCTCAGCTGCACCAGCATTTACTCCAAGGAAGTATTACATTGCATAGAGATCTTCACGGCCCTGGCCCGCAACAACGCGGTCACCCTGATTTGGGTGCCGGGGCATGTGGGGATCCGTGGCAACGAGAAGACGGATCGCCTGGCGGGAAGAGACGCTCGCCGGGTCAGAGTGACTCAGTGCTCGGTAGGCGTTCCGCCGAGTGAAATTAAGAAAAGAACCTCACTCTTAATGAGGGAGGAAATACTCAAGAAATGGCGGGAGTCACCAGGTTTAAGGCAAGCCAAAAGTATCTTAAGTGACTCCCCGCCAGAACAATGGCTTCAAGACATAGGCAGGCTGAGTAAGCCTAGGCTAAGAAGGGTAGTGGGTTGGCCCACGGGCCACTGGCGGATCAGATACTATCTCTACAAACGCACAATTTTAAACGAGGGAAACTGCAGATGGTGTGGACGGCCGGAGGAGTCAACCTTCCATCTCCTCTGCCGGTACCCGGCCTTTGTGGGTACTATGCGGGGGATGTGGTGGGAATGTTTCCTTCAGCCTGAAACTTTAAGAGAACAAAGCCTTCAGTCCATCTTCCAAGTTACAGAGCGGATGGACAGAAGGCTTCAGAGCAGCGGAAATTAGAAAAAGTTAAAGCCAAGAGGTGAGTGCTGGATAGCACGTCTCGGAAAAGAGCCGCTCGCCCGCCTCAACACATAGACATAGACATAGACAAATATAATCGTGTAGAGCGCAAAATTCTAGGAAAAAAGTTCCTTTACCATTTTTTCATATGACTAGTACTTTTTTAGTAACTGATGTGTTTAAATTGTTTGTTTTTAATAGAAAATGGATACCTGTGTTTATAAGATGATATCTATAGATATAGAATTCCTATTAAAAATAAACAATTTAAACACATCAGATACTAAAAAAGTACTAGTCATATGAAAAAATGGTAAAGGAACTTTTTTCTTAGAATTTTGCGCTCTACACGATTATGTTTAGAGACGCATACATTTTCAGAACAGGTTGTACATTTTCTCAGCTTCTACTAATCGGAATTTCATTATTTTTTATTTTTTGAGCATAAATCTGTGAGTGCGTTAATTAATATATTAATTTCATTAATAATGTCAATTAATATATTATTTGAATGCAATAATAAGGTCGCAAAGCAGTAAAATAACATGAATTTTTAGATATTAGAGTCTTACTTGCAATTATAAATTTCTTATTATTATTATAATTAATTATTTCATGAAATAAATTAAACCAATACTGTGTAATAATAATAATCGTATTATTCTTTCTTATTTTAATGTACTATGTAAATTGCTAATAATTATTAACGTTTATAATTAACTTTTTGAGTACGCTAATTAATATATTATTTGAATGTGATAGTAAGGTTGCAAAGAAATAAAATAACATCCATTTGGCAATTATTAATATTTTATTTGTAATTATAAGGTTTTGTATAAAAATGTCATACAAAAATTATACAAATAGTATAAAAAATCATACAAATAGTATACACTTAATTATAAAATATATACATGAAGGCGCTTATTCTAATAATAATTATATACGGAACTTATTCTAATCTTTGACGTTTATCGAGATGATCGCAATCAGGATCATCTGGATCAACGTCATCGTCTATGGCTGATTCTAAAACATCGCTTTCTATGTAAGAAATTATTTCGGTTTCTTGTGCATCTAGGTTTTCGTCAATTTCTTCAAATACTTTCTCTTTATGATATGGTCGTCATCATGGCGCCGGAGGGGACGCAGCCTCCAGACGCCTCTCTTACTAAATTCTATAAGTGTCATCGAACAGTACAAGTTGGAGCGGTTTTGTGTCTTTTTTGTGAAAGCGTATTTTACACAAAGGAGATAGTAACAAAATATAACGCCGGTTGTAATCAAACTTGTCATATAGTACTTTGAGCAGAGAAGCTAGAGAATTAATAGGTCGTTAAATTATTCACAAAAGAACAAATCAAACAAGAAATTATAAGTGAAATTGATCTTGAAAAGGACAATGACAAGGACAAGGGACTTAATGAAACTGTATACGAAGACTATAATGAAACACAATCCTTAAGAATTGAAATCCAGTTGTTGAAGCAACTTAATAGTGAATTACAAGACAAAAATAGAATATTAAACGTATTGCTTACGAAAGAAAAGCAGGGTAATAACAATAACAACAATAAAATCAAGACTTTCGCAGAAATAACAGCTAATATAAAGCCAAAAAGTAAAAGAATACCTAAACTCATAATTAAAAAAACTAACAACAAAGATACAACCGACATTGAAAAAATAGTAAATCAACAACTAACTCTAAATAAAACAATACAAACAAAAAGTGTAGCTTGCAAAAACAAAGACACAGTGATAATTAATTGCACCAATGAAGATAGTATTAATACAATTGAAAATACTCTAAACAATTTATTGAACAGTGACATTAAAATTGAAAAGGAACAAATTAATAAACATAAACTAAAAGTAATAAATATCGATAAGACCCCCGAAGATGAAAAAGTAATTGAACAAGATATCAACCTAAGAAATTTTAACAATATGGAAAATAAGTGCAAAGTACTTCATGTATGTACCAATACAAAAACAGACACCAACAGTGCAATAATTGAGGTAACATCTGACATTTATAAACATATTAAAGACAACAAGAGCAGATTATTTATTGGTTATCAGAGTTGTAGAGTATTCGATATCATAAATTCTTATCCTTGCAATAAATGTTCAAGATTTGGACATAACACGAAAAAATACAAGAACGAAGCCACGTGTTCAAGATGTAATGGTGGTCACATAACCTCAAAGTGTACTAGTA
Source organism: Torymus aiolomorphi (assembly GCA_036365515.1). Classification (NCBI taxonomy): domain Eukaryota; kingdom Metazoa; phylum Arthropoda; class Insecta; order Hymenoptera; family Torymidae; genus Torymus; species Torymus aiolomorphi. The sequence continues at coordinate 57,187,837 of CM070875.1, read as the reverse complement.
AAATTATGAAATGTCCAAACTGTGTATTCTGCAACGAAAAATTTGAAACTAATTATAACACAAGCCATTGTGCGATCGACAGTGATCTATGTGAAATATTAAAATCCAAAATTAAAAATGACATAGAAATGACTGATTACCCTGTGCAACCTACCTTCCAAAGGTATTTCGGTAAGGTAGAACACACAATAAATCAACAATCGATAACACCAAGAAGAGTAAGAATAGCAAGCAGCGATTCGACAGGCTCACACCGTCATCTATTCCAGCGATCCCAGTGAAAACTAAAGCTACCACTGCAAACTTACATGGAAAATAACTTTAATCTAATTGAGGACTTACAGAATGAAATAGTTAACACTGACTATAATTGCGATGATCTTAGTGAACTCAATAGATGCATGGCTTTTGAAAATGAAGTAATTCTAAATGTAAATATAAGGAATTTAAATGCGAACTTTCATAAACTATTAGTATTTCTAAAAAGTATAGTGATAAAGCCTTGCATTATTGTGTGCACTGAAATATGGAACCTGGAGCATTACGAATATTTTAATATACCGGGATACAATATGTACTACAATAACAGTAAAATTAATATTTCAGATGGCCTGGTGATTTACGTAAGCGATTAGATAACTGAGATGACAGAAGTATTAACTATAGATAACCTCAAAATAATTAACTCGAAAATTGCAATTGAAAATAATAAAGAAATTATGATATCCGCCCTATATAGATCACACGACATTAGTAAAACGGAATTTCTATTAATACTCAAGAACTTGATAAATAATAACAGCAAATATAAAAATAATCTCATAATAGGGGACTTTAACTTTGATATTTCTAACCATGAATCAATCAACCAAGAATTTTTGCATATTTTATTAGAGCATGCTTACTGTCCAGGCTTTCGTAATATTATCAGACCATCTGATAGAAACAACAATTTAGGAACATGCATAGACAATATTTTTATTAAGCTAGATAAAATTAACTATAAAACTTTCATTTTAAAAATTCCGCTTAATGATCATTTTCCAATTTTCATGTCTATAAATAAGATCAGAGCCACAAAAGATATTCATGCAATGAATCGTATAAATTATAACAAACTTAGGACTGAAGCTAAATTAATTAACTGGTCAGAATTGTCGTTAATTAATGAGCCAAATTTAGCACTAAATAACCTAGTTAGTAAAATAAAAATATGTCTAAGTAAAGCTGAATATTCTAAAAAAGATTGTAAAAAGAATATACCGTATCCAAGAAAAAATTGGATAACCTCTGGTATAATAAAATCTTGCGTAATCAAAGAGAAACTTTACAAATTATGGAAATAGATCCAAATAATCCAAAGAAAAGAGAGAATTATAGAAAGTTTAATTTAATATTAAAGAAAATTATAAATAAAGCCAGAGAGTCATTTGACAAAGAGCAAATACAGGCAAAGCTGAAAAACCCAAAGAGTTTGTGGAACGTATTAAATCAAAAACTTGAAAAAAAATAGCAAAAGAAACAAAAACATTAACTATATAATTGATAATAGCGTTAAAATTACAGATTCAACAAAGATGGCGGAACACATGAACAAATTTTTTTGCGAAATAGGCAAAAAGATAAGCTATAAAATAGTGCAGCCCAGAAATGAGAAAATAAAACTCCCACCTATGAACAGGAAAAGTATTTTTATTACTCCAACAAACCATATTGAAATCTTAAATATTATTAACAACATGGACAATAAAAATGGTGGAATTGATTATATCAACACAAAAACATTAAAAACTCTAAGTGTCCACACAGTTGATCAACTTGTTTACATTTGCAATCTATGTATTGATAAGGCAACATGGCCTGATGCTTTAAAAATAGCTGAAGTCATACCAATACACAAATCTAACGAAAAACATATCCCTAACAATTACAGACCTATTTCGCTAATATCAAATATTGCAAAAATTTTTGAAAAAATTATTCACAATAGAATTACTAACTTTATCAATGCATGCGATCTGCTAACAAAAAATCAATATGGTTTCAGGAAAAATAGAAGTACTAAAGATGCACTATTTCAATTATCCAGTATGATATTCAATAATCTCGATACTAGCACTCCTATTGCTATAACTTTCCTAGATCTAGCTAAAGCATTCGACACTGTACATCATCAAATCCTACTTGATAAATTGTATAATTATGGAATAAGAGGAAGTGCTTATAATCTATTAAAAAGTTACCTCAGAAATATACAGCAAAGAGTGAAATTAAACAACAAAACCAGCCAATTTGAATCAGTAACAACGGGAGCCCACAGGATACTATATTGGGACCGTTATTATACTATTTATACTGTACATCAACGACTTATTATTAGACATGCCGGAAGACACAATCGTATCGTATGCGGATGATACGGCTGTTATCTCAACAGCTAAAACATGGCATGAAGTGGAGTCAAAAATGAATGACTATTTACGAAAAATATCTAAATGGTTAGCTCTGAATAAACTCTCGTTAAACACTGACAAAACAGTGTATATGGAATTTGGTAATCAATGCGATAGTACTCCAAAAAACTTAAACATCAATATAAATAGTATAAAACTCAAAAGAGTAGAATGTACGAAATATCTAGGTACAGTCTTTGACAGTAACATGAGATGGAACGAACACATTGGTTACGTGTACAACAAAACTAAATATCTCATTTTTATTTTCTATAAACTAACGAAGATTATGTCAACAGACTGCTTACGTATGGTATATTACTCCTTTTTCCACACTATCATTTCCTACGGTATAATAACCTGGGGAGGTGCATATTCGAACAGTATCGATTTGCTCAAAAGACTACAAATCAGATTACTAAAAATAGTTAATAAAAATAAATTTATCACTGATAAAAATCCATTTTACTTAGACCAAATTTTCGCGTATGAATCAATAGCTTATCATTACAATGAATTACAGTCAATATATCTTACCTCCAATAAAACTACAAGAAATAAAAGTATTCAGATTCCTAAAAGGCTCAAAACTATTAGCATTAAAAACAGTTTGATTAGAGCAATAATGATATTCAATCGCTTACCTAATGAATTAAAAACCATTAGTAGCATATATAGTAAAAAAAGGAAACTAAAGAAATGGGTAAAAGAAAACATATAGAAGTAAGAACAATCTAGCTATGTTTATATTGAAAAGTTTATATCACACTGTTATATTACATTTTGTTACAAAATTTATATTTTTATCTAGAATTTTAGGTTAAGTTAGCTTTAAGAATACCGGACCAGCGAGCAGGAAAACACTTTCCTCTGCTGGATTATACATTATACATCTTGTAATATAATGTGTAATAAATATGTATTTATTAATTGTACTTACTTTGGTTAAATAAATATAAAAAAATTATTACAACAATCCTCACTACATGCACATACGTTACTACAGAACAGCTCCTTCTTAACACATCCACATATATTTTTTTTACAGCTGGTTGTACATCGACAACTGATCACCTTTAGCAATTGTTCTGGAATTAACAGATATTCTGAGTAGACAAGCTTAAGGTCGTTTTCAGTTTTTTTCCATCCCCATTCATGTGCTTCTTTATAATTACTTAACCATTGCTGTAATTGTTGGAAGGTGCGGAATGGCTGTTGTTTTCCTGCACCTTCTGTTGGGGGAAGGTTTTCTAGTTTAAAACTTGACCTTGATGATGATTTCTTGAAGTTTACAAATCTTAAATCATTTAAGTCGGTGATATTTTTATCATTACTGTACATGCGTGCAATAATTTTATTACTGCACGCTGCTAGTTCAGCTCGGTTAGCATTTGGATTATAAAATGTTTGACGCAAATCTACTAAATCCGGGTTATTTGAAAATATTTTAATTAATTTATTTTTAATTAATTAAAATAATATCTGTCTACCTATCTGAGTCTTAATTTGTACAGAGTTTCCTCCCAATAAATTATACTTTAAAATAATACAAAAATTTCGGTTCTTCAGAAATTTACTGTAATTAGGGTTCTTAACTAATGACATTTATTTTAAATGACAATATTGTAGTACTATTCAAATCAAATACTATTCATTCAAAATATACTCTAAGTAAATTTTCGGATAATTATCCGAACTCAACTTAAAAATACCTACTTTACGAATATCAAGTCGAGAAGTTTCTAACTATAATAGTCTGACCGTGCGAACCTATTGTTTATAAATATTTTGGAGTACATTTTTTAAAGCGTTTTTTAAGCAACTTTTAATTGTTTAATCACTTAGGTCTTTTTTGGTCAAGAAAGTTCAACTCTTTAAGATTAAAATGAGCCTTCCCAGACTTCTGTACGACTGCTCAAAAACGTAGAAATTCCTGTCAAAAAAAAAATTTTTTTTAGTTAATTAATAACGTATAGCCTTAAAAAATAATTTTTCAGATTCGGCTTAATGGCTGGTAATAAAGGTGGGTAAGACCTACCTTTACAAGTACTTTTCAAGCCTCAATGATAAAATCTGAATTTTTTATTGATAATTTAAAAAATAACGATTTTAGACGGTTTATTTACAATAACTAATGAACTAATTAACATATAGTTTCGGTAAGCGGCTTACTCGATAGATCTTTTTAATATCTACAGCTTTCAATTACGACTTTTGTCTGCCAGATTAATAGTTGCAAATATATGAGCAAAAAACCGTTTTTTTCAATTTTGGGCATTGTTTAAACAATGAAATTTCACTATTCTCAAGCAGCAACTATATACATTATGTTTCTACTATCGGAAACTATAAGAATCCGCTGAGACATTACTGTTCACAGTCATGGTAATGAAAAATGCTAGTTTGCCTGGACTATGTTGGCTCTTTTTACGAGCATTTTGTGATAAAAACCCTAATGTATTGTATACTTCATGAAGCAAATGACCACTTATTTTTTTTACTTTTTATTTTACACAATTACTTTTTCGCATAGTGTGGCGTAAAGTATATTGTGTGTTTATTTCCTGATTTCAGTGAGCCAAACGCCACATTCTTTCCCCTTTAGAATTAATTGTTAAATCAAATGAAAGTTTTTTATTTATACTACTAAGAAACCGTATACAGGTGATTCATGTTGTAAAACTAAATTACAAATGAAGTGTTTGAAATACGTTCATAGGTTGTATTTATTTGAAGGAGTAAAAAACGGACTCGAGACGAACCAAATTGTTTTGATGAATTTATTACACCAACGTTTCGAAAGTGTTGTTACTTTCTTCTTCAGGGCTACGAAAGCGTAGTTTTAAACATGTAGATTTATATACAAAAAACAATATTAGACAAAATATGTAAAAAACATACCATAAATACAATATTATAACATATTAGGTTCGTCTACGAGGAGTTTGAAATTCTCATTACGAACGCAACGTCGCCAAATCACCATAGATTACAATTAGAGTTTTTAATAACTTAAGAAATTAAAATGCAATACATATATATGAAAGAATATTTGTTAAAAAAATGAAGTAATGGTGAGAACTTACAGAGTCTATAGCGTTTTCCAAACATCGTCAATTTTGGAAGTGCCCAACTATGTGATTGGGCAAACTCCAAAATGACACTGAAACACTGAATATAAATTAAAATTAAAGTGTAATGATAACTGTTAGGATGGAAAGGAAAGAGGTGGTCCTCGTAGACGAACCTAATATGTTATAATATTGTATTTATGGTATGTTTTTTACATATTTTGTCTAATATTGTTTTTTGTATATAAATCTACATGTTTAAAACTACGCTTTGTAGCCCTGAAGAAGAAAGTAACAACACTTTAGTGTAATAAATTCATAAAAACAATTTGGTTCGTCTCGAGTCCGTTTTTTACTCCTTTAAATTACAAATGATTTGCTCTTGCTGCTCTGTGAAAGTTGGCTTGTATCTTAATTAATGCTGCAAGACATAACTTCAATTATACAAACCTTGTTTTCTATGCAAATTAATAACCTATTTTAGTAACATTATTAAAATATAGTAAATAAAATATAACTTATTTTATACATAAATGGGTTTTAATCTTTTTTTTTTTTAATTTCTTGTGAGGCGGAGCAGGCTTTTCTTGCAATGCATCTTGACTCAAATAGCACTTTTTTTTTAATTTTATCATAAAGATCGAATACTTGACAAAATTAAAATAATCTTGTTTTGTAAATAAAATGCAAACGATAAATAATATAAATTAAATAAAGAAAAATATCCAATTATATTTTAAATTATTTTATTATAGTTACCGATAATACGAGTCAATTTTAAGGGTTTCCAAGGATGTATGTAACCCAGAGCCCTTTGATTTTTTCCCAACGTGCCCCATTAGTAACGTTACACATAACTTTGTCAATTATTTTATCATTTCTTATGTATGTTACCGTTCAAAAAGTTATGTGTGACGGTCAATAACGGGGCACTTTCGGAAAGAATCGAAGTGCTCTGGGTGTATGTCTGTACGATGTATGTGATCAAATAACCCGATTATCTTAATGAACTTACCAGACCTTCATCTCATTAAAGATACGTGATGTATCTACTTTGAGAAAGATCCGTTTAAAAATATAGAAAAGCGAACACAAACAAAATTTCGAAAAAATCGAATTTTAGGCTAAATGTAACGAAAATTAATTTTCAGTATAAATCTAAGACATGCTTCTGCTAGAACTAATTAAAACACATCTTTTTTATATTGGAAATTTTTTGTATAATCAATCCGGATGAGCTAGAACCACAAAGACGATTTTTAACTCCGAAATTTACCAAAATGGTCGATTTTCGGTTATAACTTAGCAGGATTTGATTTTAGAAAGAAATGTTAAATGCAAAAGTTATAGATAATATTAAAATACAAACTTTTTCTTCTCATAATCGATTCCTGACGAGCTAAACCCATAAAAATGACTTTTAAACAATTATAAACTTGAAATAGTAGATTTTCGCTTATAATTCAATATAAATATAAAATACTAAATTGGTTTTTCGGAGCATGGTGTTATAAAATAATATATTAGTATTTAAGATGTAAAATTTTTGGCAATGGTCAAGATATGACTTTCTTGGGTAGTAACGATCGTGCCTTATATGCAAAAACGAAGTTTTTGCATAAACAGCGAGGGATTGGCGCGGCCCCCTAGTTTAATTTTGATATTGGAGCTTGCTCTGAATTTGCAAATGGAACAAAATGAGCCCTTCAAAATTGAAATCAGATAAAAAATGAAAAAGATTCCAGTGTTTTGTAAATTTTTTTTTAGATGGCGATATTTCCTTTAACAATAATTAAATTGGGTTTAAAAATAATGTTATTCTTTTTTAGTTGAAGTACACTCTTTCCAATTACATCACCACTCATATTATAATATTCGAAAAAGTATTTTAAAAATTTTTTTACATATTTATCGTCAATTTTGGCGTTTTAACAGTACCTTAAAACGATCATAAAAAGAAATAAAGTAGGTAATGTAGGTTCCGAAAAAAAATTTTCACATTACTATCAGTTTCAGCAAAAATGACTATAGTAGCAAATATTAATATATAATAGAACGCGAGTTTGTCACCCCAATAGTGTAGCATTATAGTAATTTTTCATCGAGATGAAAGTAATAATATTAATTTTTTGTTTAGTTTCATAGAGAAAGCTTTGGAGCAGGGAAAAAACCTATTTTAAGGCGATTTACACGAAAATCCGTCGATTTTATTATTGTTAATTTACCATATATACTATTTTAAATGTGTTAAGATGAGTGAGTATTAAGTTATTTGAATAACGTACTAATATTACTAAATTAGTTGTCAAAAATAGAAAAGTCATTAAAAGATTAAAATATGCACAGGGTATTTATGACTAAAATAAAAAAAAAAGTTATAAAAAAGTTAAAAAAGCGTTTATAAAAAAGAAAACGACACCCCGTGTAAAAATTTTGGAGGTCATACCCGTGATTAACTCCGACGCGATTTTCTGAAGTTGTACTTATCAGTGGATAACAGTCGAGACTCGGATATGATTTCCCTACTTTATCCCTTCTTTATATGATTTCCCTGCCAGAATCGGATGTGATATTCGCAGATTTGTATCAATAAAGCAGAAATTCGCTTTACCAACTGAAAACTCCGATAATCAAACTCGATTCTGCTAGGAAAATCGCATAAGTATCCTTGCTACTATAATTCTAAAAACTAATGTTTGTGCATGTTAAGAAAGTCTTTCTAAAGTATAAAATGACAGTAATAAGCAATGAAACTATTCTATTATTTCGTTATACTCCTAGGGTGCTTAATTTTAATTCATTAAAACTGCAGATTTCTGTTTTATTCGTTGAGAGCTACGCACATCAGATCTGATTCTGACAAGAAAATCGTGGGACTATTGCGTTTGTATTAAAATAATATATATAATAAATAATAATTGCAAATAGCAAAATACATTAAATATTTGTACTTTTCTGAATGATTTTTATTCTATTATACATTAAAATCAAGTTAAACTAAATTAATACATATAAGTACTCAAATTATCACTTCACTGGGAAGTACTGTTTTTAGGTAAATGGATTAGACGTTGGACTAATGCACGGGAGACCCAGGTTCGAATCTCCATCAGGGGAAAGTTTTTTTAATTTCTTTAATTCTTTAATTAATGTTTTAAACTTAATCATTTCAAATGTATTCATTGATATGTAAATATAAAAGATTTTTGAAAGATAAAAATAAACATTTAAATTAAATACGTAATATATGTAATATAAATATTGAAAATAATTATTCGTGAAAATAACTATCAGTACAAATATTAATAATAAATCTTATTTACATCAATAATCTTTTTTTAACAAAATTTACAGCTTTACGTTTGTTTAATTTTTACATTCTTTATTTTTTGATGCAACAAAATTAAAATAAAAAAGTTCTATAATCTTTTAAATTACCATATTGACAATATAATTAATTTTTTTATTAATGTATAACACGAGAATTTGTTGTTTTAACTATTTTTAAACAAACAAAACCATTTCCAAAATGCTCGAAATTCATATGGATTCCTAGTCGGTACGAATCAAGTACGATTTTCCTGTCTGAATCGTAATACAGTTACAGAAATCGCACCAGAATCGGATTTAAGTTACCTATACACGGGATCTACCGCAATTCTCGCTCTTGAAAATAAATTCATCTTATAATCTTACCAGCACCGAACTTCCAGATGTGATCTCAAACTTATGAAATCTTTGTTGTTAATCTTACTTATGATTTGGAATAATTGAATTAGGAAGTTGCAATAAAAAGAGCCTATATGCAATTAAATAGATAAAGTATATTATTATTGTCAGGGGCGGATTTGACTTTTAGCCGCCCTAGGCTATGAAAATTTAGCCGCCCCCCCCCCTCCCCCAGAAAATAAAAAATAGATAAAAATATAACTAAAAAATTGTTTTCGATGTTGCATAGAAGTTTATTGTAATGAGGAAAATGGGTGGGGGATACATCAAAATTCAAGTTGAATCTATAATTAGGATTATCTTTTGTTAAAAATTTATTGTGCTAATTAAATTTTTTGCGCCTACATTTAATTTCTGCAAATTTATCGATTAGCATATCGAAATCAATATTATCGAGAAGTTCACTTTCTATGTGTAATAAACATAATGCATTTAATCGCTCTTGGCCCATGATGGAGCGTAAATAATTTTTAATACGTTTCAAAGTAAAAAACGATCTTTCTCCGGAACAATTGGAAATCGGCATACAAACGCACATGCGAAGAGCAATCTCTACATTTGGATAAATAGAACATAAATCATTTTTTTTAATCCATTCAAGTAAACTTATGGCAGTTCCTTTCCCTTCTTTATCAGTGTCATTAATTCCTTTAGTTATACATTGGGCTTTAAAATGCACACATTCTTTCACAAAATTTAAATCTAAATCATCAGAATAATGTTCTACTAACAATTTTGCCTTGTTTTTAACGTAGTCAGAATCTAGATCTTTTAATTCAATTAAAAATCCAAATGTGTCAGTGAAGTTTTTATATGATTCGTGTCGTTTTTTCAATTCTGTTAATAAACTATCTAAAATCACATAATAAACGGTAATTCTGAAATGATCTCTTCCGGTAAATGAATAATCTTCTGTAGAGCTTTCATCGTACCGTGGTTTTCTTTTCATTTGACGTTTTGAATCTTTATCGTAGGTTTGCGTTTTAGATAAGCAAAATGCTTGTTTTTCAAAATTGTCAAAACCTTGTTCATTTCTGACTTGTATCACCAGTTCTATTAAACCGTCGTATAGAATTACAGCAGAAAAAATATCTATACTTTCAGATTGTAGCTGCTTACTAACAGCATTGATTCTGCATAACAAAAATTCCCAAAAGCAAGTCATAAACGCAGTTTCTAAACGTTCCAATTGTATGCGAAGCCCTTTCGCTTGACATTTAACTACAGGTTTTTGAGAGTTATCATTTTCAATAATTTGTAATGCAGTGTGTATCGGTTCCCATAGTAGAAGCAAACTTTCACACGAATCGTGCCGAGCAGACCATCTAGTTGTTGATAACGTTTTTATTGTTTTTCTATTATTTTTTGTAAGCGCAGTTTCAGAATCTGTTGCTTTACCCTCTTGTTCTTTTTTATGTAAAATACACTGATCTTGCAATAATTTCCAACGTTGAGTTGATAGAGAAAAAAGATTGTGCAATTCTTGAAAAATGTTAAAAAACTTACAGCTTTCTTCGCAAATTTCTGCAGCACATACGCCAACTAAATTGAGTGAGTGTGCTGCACAAGGTGTGTATTCTGCAAACGTGCATACTTCTTTAATTTTAGCTTGAACTCCATTATAAATACCCGACATGTTACTCGCGTTATCGTAGGACTGCCCTCTACAATTTATTATATCGATATTAGCATTATTCAGAGTTAAAAGAATAGCACCTGCTATTTCTACGCCTTTATGACCCACGTTTGGTAAAAATTTTAAAAATCTTTCAACTGGAACACCATCGAATTTTACGCATCGTGTGAGTAATGTAAGCTGATCAACGTGAGATACGTCAGGCGTGGAATCGACAATAATTGAAAAATATTTAGACTCTTTAATTTCTGTATAAATTACTTCTGTTACTTCAACGGCTAATAAATTAATAAATTCATCACAAATAGTAGACGACAAGTAATTTGTATATCCTTTACCTGGATTTCCATAACGTGAAATGTGTTGAGCTAAAAATGGATCGAATTGCGCTAATAATTCAAGAGACATTAAATAATTTCCATTTTGTGGGCAGCCGAACTTTTCAGTATGACCCCTAAATGTAAGTTCACGAGATGCAAGCGTCTTTATCACGCTTACTACTCTTTGAAGAACGCTTCGCCAATATTTAATTTCACTTTCGAGTGATTCTAATAACTTAGTGTCTGTACGACCAAGAACATTACCACGTGCCTTCAAAGTTAATAAAGAAGTTTTGTGAGAATCACTATTTTCGTGTTGATCTATCCTTTTTGTATTTTTCCAATCGTCAAAACCGTTTTTTGAGGCAAACTGGATGCCTCCATTAAACATTAAGCACGGTCCGCAATAAATGCTACCAGTACAGGGTGAATATATCAGCCAACTTCTTTGCTTTTTTTCACCATTATGCATTGTTTTTATAAAAAGATTTTTAGAGAAATAACGAGCTTGAGAGTCATATTGACGCTTACTTTTGGAAAAATCACATTCAATATTTTGCACAAAACCATTTTTAGCTACATAATCCCTAGTCATGTCATTAATTTCCCACAAAAAAGAACTTTTTAAGAATGTATTATGTAAATGAAATACTTAAATATATATATACACTTCCAAACGATATTTCTCATAGTCTGATATTGAAATTATTCAAAACATTATTGAATCATCAAGTTTTTTGTACTATCTCAACTGAAACTAAAAGTAAAAGTAAAAGTCTATAAATTTGTATTGATATTGGTGACAACACTAATTAAGTTTTTGCAAAACGACTTTACGAAAGATAATAAAAATCAGAAATAATATTTGTAATATAATTTACTATACGAGGTCATTCATATTTCGTATTAAGTTTACAAAGTAGAATTATTTAAAAATTTATTTTCGAGACATTGTTTTAAAATAATTCAAATTTCCGCCCCTAAAAAGCCGCCGCCCTAGGCTCCAGCCTACTCAGCCGATACCCAAACCCGTCACTGATTATTGTATGCGTGGTCTTCATTAACTAATTGAAAGGAGCATAAAACGGAAAATTTGTCGAGTCTAACTAAGCAAGCTAAGGCCAGCCGGCAGATTACATGTTATCTAATAATGAAAGATTTGCTAATTACGAGGCAGCCTCGGGACAAATACTTTGTTAGTTGAAAAATATGATAAAGACAAAAGAGAAGGAAAGCTAGTAAAAATATGAGTAGAAGCAAAAAAGCGAGAGCGAGAGAGAGAGAGAGAGAGAGGGGCGGGGGTTGAAAGCGTGAAAGAGAGACAAGAGAAGAGAAGAACCCGGTGGAGAAGGCAAGGAGGAGAGAGCCGGGGTTTCGAGGGATTTGGCTTTGGCGTCTCGTTACAGTGGTTGCTGTTGCGTGGGCTCGGGGCAAAAGTACGTGGAGGAGGGGAGACACTACCGTCGTGTTTTTCGCCGATTGAATCAATTAAAGTGGAAAAACTCGTCGCGCTCCGCGCACACGCACGCGACGACGCACGCTGAAATATTCCCAGCACTCTGACGCCCGGTTATGTCAACGTATATTCATCAGTCTAAATGTCTGCATGCGTGTGCGTGGGGCTCGAGCACGGAGCCTACCTAAGTATACACGCACGTATTAAACATTTCAACACTCAATTTCCATCCTAATAGCGCTTACAATCGTCCATCATATTTAAAAATTAGGAGCTCTGTTTATATTCAACATGTATCATGTAATTCATATGGGAAGATAAAGAAGATAATTTTGAAGAGAGATAAAAGTGAGAAAGATTGACAACGCCTTCCAGGAAGATTAAAGAGAAGGTCCAAGCCCGTAGGAAAGTCGGTCGAGTGTTGCAAAAGAGGCTCGACTCAAGTTCGGACTCTCGGTAATGCGATCGTAATAAGAAGTGCGATCGTAATAAGAAGTGCGATCGCCGGCGTCGGAAAGAGCGCGCAGAGCGCTGATAAAGTCAAGAAAGGGGGCAAGAGGTGCATTTGACGCGAAGAAATAAAAAAACAGAAGGCGGAGACGAACTAGTTGCGCTATGTTATGCATAGTGTCTGCATGGCAACGGACTTGAAATCTCTTAATTAAGTACCGGTGAAAAAATAACCGGAGAGCTACTGCGCGCGACCTGCCTGGGCCAAAGAGCATTACTCGTAACCCTATATCACTTAATCTTACCATCCGGCTTCTTTGTTAACTAATATCATCGCTGCGTTTTCTCTGCGTGACCCGATGCCGCGCTAAACCATTCTGACAATCCCTCCAAAGCAATCCAAATATTATCCTTTTTACCAAACATACTTTTTTTACTGTTCACTTATTATTTATTATCAACTCTTAATGGTAAGAAACAGTAATAAAATAAATCAATCAATAAATGATAATTAATCCTAAGAGTAACACACAACCTTATTTTTTCTATATTCGTATAATTTATTAATTTTCTGTTAAATTTTTCAACCAAAAATTTCTAGACGAATAACAAGTCTTTATAAATCTAGTTTAGGGACTTATATAGAAATTCTATATAGCCCTCGAGAAATAAGAAGTTAGTTCTAAATAATTAAACTAACTCTACTATAGCTATCGCAAAACAAATTAATTTTATTCCCATCTTAACAAAAATGGTCACGTTTTTCCTTGAATTCCATCTAAATTTACTACTTATTAGCCAAATATCGTTTAAATTATACACTTAAATATTACACCCACTTGTTTACAAGGGCTCCCCATCTTTCCGTTTGTTCCACTTTCCAAATAAAAAAGTGGCCACAGTTAAGATGGAAATAAAGTACTATATGTAACTCGGAAGAAAAGTCGATGATTCCCTCGGGTAATCACTGCCGCCACCCACACTGAACCCACCCGCGGGAATCAAGAGTGACCCTTTTCTCCCTTATTACATAATGTACTATTATTTTTTAATAAAATATTTTTCTCTCAGTAAATAATCAACGAAAAGACTTGAAAATTAAACAAAAAATAGGCTCCTACGTAGGTTATGGCGAAAGAATACTTATGGGAAAACATTTTTTCTCCAATACAGCTGCCGTACAAGAGATCGGGAAATCGCGCACTAATATACTATAGGTGAATATAAGCATACCGCATATAGATAGAAAATTATACTAACACAGGTACTGAAGTTGTCAAAGCAATACCGTTCAATGACAGGCATTGAGGCTACTGTTATTGGTACTGTATTGGTATTAGACTCCTTGAATCTATTTCAAATAGAACGGCTCGACTACTATGCCTCTCATATCACCGAACATTTTGAAATTGAAGTATATGTTATTATTCTTCTCTTAAAATGATTTGACGCGTAAGTAATTTTTTAATTTTTTTCTTGCTTTAAAATTATATCCGGTATGCACTATACTCAAAATTTTGTACAGAATCCTTACTTTGAACATTTATTTTCAATGTTCTTTTCCAACTGCTACATCCCACGAGATTTCTAACCTTTCGAGTAAATTTCATTCACTGTTAACAATTTTTTGAAAGTTAATGTACATTCTGTAATTAAACTTCATGGAGGTACATTAAATTTCAGAAATTTGTATTAATGGGGCTAGACACCTTTTTTCTCTGAAATAAGAAGTCACATTTTAATACATAAATGTAAACTAATTATTTCATACTTTTTACATATAAAAGTGGGTCCCTGGTAACACATATTTTGCAATTCTGGTGCACTTCTAATTCAATTTCTCTGCTCTGCATGGAAATTGCGTCAGACCATACGTAACATGCTGTATACTTAACCTATATTTCTGCACAAAACGACTTGCACGAGGCTTTGAGCAGCAGAATTGCAGTAAACTTGCAAACTGACAATTACACACTTGGAGAACCCATCACCTGCACTTGCGCTTTCAGCAGAATTGCATGGGCAATAAGGAAGTTCATGTGCGCCAGGTACTGCGCAACAGAAATGAGCAGTCTTGTGCAATCGTTCGGGCAACCATATGGACCGACCCATCACGCGCGCGTCCACAAGAATTGCAACAGAATTACGCGTTGCGTCTGCTGCAGATGTGATGCAGCAAAAATTGCGTCAGAATTACAATAGCCGAAGTGCACTCTGACACAGACATCTGTTTGCACTTGCGCTTTCAGCAGAATTGCGTAGGAGATAAGCAAGTTCACGTGCGACAGACACTGTACAGCAGAAACGAGCAGTCTTGTGCAATCGTTCGGGCAACCATATGGACCGTCCCATCACGCGCGCGTCCACAAGAATTGCAACAGAATTACGCGTAGCGTCTGCTGTACATGAGATGCAGCGAAAATTGCGCCAAACTTACAATAGCTGAAGTGCACTTTGATATGAACAATGTTTTGTACTTGCGCTTTCAGCAATTGCACGGGAGATTAGTAAGTTCAAGTGCGTCAGATACTGTACAGCAGAAACGAGCAGTCTTATGCAATCAGTCGGGCAACCATATGGACCGTCCCATCACGCGCGCGTCCACGAAAATTGCAACATAATTACGCGTAGCATCTGTTGCAGATGTGGTGCAGCGAAAATTGCATCAGAATTACAATAGTTGAAGTGCACTCTGACATGGACAATAGCTTCTACTTGCGCTTTCAGCAGAATTGCATGGCAGATAAGCAAGTTCACATGCGTCAGATACTGTTCAGCAAAAACGAGCAGTTTTGCGCAATCGCCCGAACAAGAATATGGACGGTCCCATCAGGTGCGCGTCCACAAGAATTGCAGCAGAATTATGCGTAGCCTCTGCTGCAGATGTGCGAGTTCCACGCGTATACAAGAGCGTGTAAGACGTGTGTACATGGCAAAATAATTATTCAAACAATTCTTAACCCCAAGCAGGCGGGGGATGCCAGTTTCACGGCTATCCGGGAGCGCGTCAGATGTTCATACATGGCAAAATAATTATTTACATAATTCTTAACCCCAAGCAGGCGGGGATGCAAGTTCCGCGCTTATACGGGAGTGCGTCAGAGGTGTATACAAGGCAAAATACCTATTTATAGAATTCCTAACCCCAAGAAGGCGGGGGAAGGCGTATATGGGAGCGCGTCAGACGTGTATACAAGGCAAAATAATTATTTATATAATTCCTAACCCCAAGAAGGCGGGTGATGCGAGTTCCACGCGTATACGGGAGCGCGACAGACGTGTATACATGACAAACTAATTATTTATATAATTCCTAACCCCAAGAAGGCGGGGGATGCGAGTTCCACGCGTATAAGGATGCGCGTTAGACGTGTATACATGGAAAAATAATTATTCAAATAATTCTTAACCCCAAGTAGGCGGGGGATGTGAGTTCCACGCGTATAAGGGAGCGTGTCAGAGGTGTATACAAGGAAAAATAATTATTTATATAATTCCTAACCCCAAGTAGACGGGGGATGTGACTTCCACGCGTATACGGGTGCGCGTGAGACGTGTATACATGACAAAATAATTATTTATATAATTCCTAACCCCAAGAAGGCGGGGGATGCGAGTTTCACGCGTATACGGGAGCGCGACAGACATGTATACATGGCAAACTAATTATTTATATAATTCCTAACCCCAAGAAGGCGGGGGATGCGAGTTCCACGCGTATAAGGATGCGCGTTAGACGTGTATACATGGAAAAATAATTATTCGAATAATTCTTAACCCCAAGTAGGCGGGGGATGCGAGTTCCACGCGTATAAGGGAGCGTGTCAGAGGTGTATACAAGGTAAAATAATTATTTATATAATTCCTAACCCCAAGTAGACGGGGAATGTGACTTCCACACGTATACGGGTGCGCGTGAGACGTGTATACATGACAAAATAATTATTTATATAATTCCTAACCCCAAGAAGGCGGGGGATGCGAGTTCCACGCGTATACGGGAGCGCGTCAGACGTGTATAGAAGGCAAAATAATTCTTTATAGAATTCCTAAACCCAAGTAAGCGGAGGATGCGAGTCCACGCGTATACGGGTGCGCGTTAGACGTGTATACATGGAATAATTCAAATAATTCTTATCCTCTTGTAGGTTGGGGATGCTCCCGTATTCGCGTGGAATGCGCACCTTGGAGTTAAGAATTATTTAAATAATTATTTTGCCATGTATACACGTCTAGCGCGCTCCCGTATACGCGTGGAACTCGCATCCACCGCTTAGTTGGGTTTAGGAATTCTATAAATAATTCTTTTGCCTTCTATACACGTCTGGCGTGCTCCCGCCCGGTTGCAAATATTCACCTGGTTTTCACCTGAATTTCCACCTGAATTATCTCCTGAATTTCTATACCTAAATTTTACGTGAAATTCATGTAAAATATAGACGAAACCCACCTCAATTTTATGTGATACATACCTACCTGTATTTCACGTATCGAAATTCTAAAAACGTCAGGTGCATATCACGTGATTTTCACCCGAACTTCACGTCAAATTCACCAGAGATAAATTAAAGCATTGTTCTCGTGTAACCGTTTTCTCAGGTGGAATCCACACGATTTTCACAAGATATTCGTATGAACTTCATGTAGATTTCAGGTTTATTTGACTATAATATGTCGTAGCATTTCCGGTCGAATTTAATCTGAAATTGACGTGATTTTCGCTCGTTATTCACGTGAACTTCACTTAAGATAAATTCAAGCCTCGTTAGCATGTTATCGTTTTTAGGTGAAAATCTCATGAATTTCAGGTTAAATTCACCCAAAAATTCTACGAAATATAGATAAAATATACCTGAAACCTACATGAAGTTCATACGAAAATCTTCTGAAAATCTCGTGAGATTCACCTGGGAAACGAAAACACGAGAACAAAGCTTCAATTTATCTCTGGTGAAAAAAATCACGTGATAAGTGAAAAAATGGTTTAAAAACGAATAATTCATAATTAGTGTTTCTTCTACTGAAGTATATTTATCCTCGGCCTACTTGGGGTTAAGAATTATTTGAATAATTATTTTGCCATGTATACATATCTAAGGCGCTCCCGTACACGTGTGAAACTCGGATCCCCCACCTGCTGGGGGTTAAGAATTATTTAAATAATTATTTTGCCATGAATACACGTCTAACGCACACCCGTATATGCGTGGTAGTCACATTGTCCCCGTCTACTTGTGATTAGGAATTATATAAATAATTATTTTCTCTTGTATGCAAGTCTAACGTGCTGCTGTATACGTGTGAAACTCGTATCGCCCGCCTTCTTGGGATTAGGAATTATATAAATAAGTATTTTGCCTTGTATACACCTCTGACGCGTTCCCATATACGCGTGGAACTCGCATCCCCCGCCTACTTGGGGTTAAGAATTATTAAAATAATTATTTTGCCATGTATACACGTCTAACGCGTACCCGTATACGCGTGGAAGTCACATCCCCCGCCAACTTGGGGTTAAGAATTATGTGTATAATTATTTTGCCATGTATACATATCTGACGCGCTCCCGTACACGTGTGAAACTCAGATCCCCCAACTGCTGGGGGTTAAGAATTAATTAAATAATTATTTTCTCTTGTAAGCATGTCTAACGTGCTGCTGTATACGCGTGAAACTCGTCACCCCCGCCTTCTTGGGGTTACGAATTATATAAATAAGTATTTTGCCTTGTATACAACGCTGACGCGCTCCCGTATACGCGTGGAACTCGCACCCCCCGCCTACTTGGGGTTAAGAATTATTTAAATATTATTTTGCCATGTACACACGTCTATCGCGCTCCCGTATACGCGTGGAACTCGCATCCACCGCTTACTTGGATTTAGAAATTCTATAAATAATTATTTTGCCTTCTATATACGTCTAACGCGTTCCCGTATACGCGTGGAACTCGCATCCCTCGCCTACTTGGGGTTAAGAATTATATAAATAATTATTTTGCCATGTATACACGTCTGACGCGCTCCCGTATACGCGTGGAACTTGTATTCCCAGCCTGCTTGGTGTTAAGAATTGTTTTAATAATTATTGCGCCATGTGTGCACGTCTGACGCGCTCTCGTATACGCGTGGAACTCGCACATCTGCAGCAAATGCTACGCGTAAGTCTGTTGCAATTCTTGCGGACGCGCGCGTGATGGGACGTTTCATATGGTGGCCCGAACGATTGCATAAGACTGCTCATTTCTGCTGCACAGTATCTGACGCACGTGAGCTTGCTTATCTCCCATGCAATTCTGCTGAAAGCGCAAGTACATGCTGTCGCCTTCGGCGAGAGCATAGTCTGCGCTCACCGCTAGGTGTCGCACTCTGCGCGGCTCCCGCTGTCAACCCGGCAGCGTGCGGGTATTATAAGCCCGCGCGGCCTACGCGCTCGTCGGGCTTCGTTCTCCTATATACATCCCGCCTTGCGCAGATGGTCTTGGCATTACGCTAAAGTTTAATTGGAGAATAAAGTTATTTTTTTTTGTAGACAAAACACTCGTTGTTATTGACTACACCCACGAGGTGCAAGGTCTCCTATCCTTGCCTCACCTCGTTTTTGCAAATGGGATCACTCCTGATCCCCGGACTCCTCTTCCTTCCCCTTAGCACCTTCCTCTAGATGAGCCTGCGTGTTTTGAATACCGAGCTCTATACTCGTAAGAGTATTCAGGTTTGCACCGAAATTCTTAAGCAATTCTGCTGCACGCGGACGTCTATCACGAGCGTCTTAAGAGGCCGACTCTGTCACAAGTCTGCACCGTTTCTGCCGTAAAGTTTCTGCCGCGCACACCCATCGAAATTCTCACGCAATTCTGGTGCACGCGGGCGTCCATCACGAGCCTCTTGAGATCGCACTCCATCTGTCACAAGTCTGTACCGTTTTTGCCGTAAAGTTTCTGTCGCAAGCAACTAACGAAATTCTTACGCAATTCTGGTGCACGCGGGCGTCCATCACGAGCCTCTTGAGATTGCACTCCATCTGTCGCAAATCTGCACTGTTTCTGCCGTAAAGTTTCTGTCGTAAGTAACTAACGAAATTTTTACGCAATTCTGCAGCATACGGGCGTCCATCACGCGTCTTTTGAGATCGCACTCCATCTGTCGCAATTCTGCAGCATTTCTGTTGTAAGTTTTCGGTCGCGTGCAACCGTCTGAATTCTTACGCAATTCTGCTGCACGCGGGCGTCCATTATGAGCTTCTTCAGATCGCACTCCATGTGTCACAAGTCTGCAGCATTTCTGTTGTAAGTTTGCTGTCACGTGCCACCGTCTGAATTCTTACACAATTCTGCTGCAAGCGGGCGTCCATCATGAGCCCCTTCAGATCGCACTCTATCTGTCGTAAGTCTGCAGCACTTCTGCTGTAAGGTTCTGGCTGCAGGTTCTGCCCGCAGAACTATGCGAAAATGCTAAGGTATGTTATGCATGATCTGCGCACTCGCGCGTGCGTCAGAGTGTGTTACCAGGGGTATATTTACCTTACCTTAAAACTTTCTCCGATGGACCTTTTATATGGTCCAGAACCATAGTCATCGATGAAACAAGTTTTTTCACTAACCGTAAGCTTTGAAATTTTCCTGTGGATGGATTGACTCCAGATTTGAACTAAATTACTCCTGAATAGTATAATTCTCATATGAGTGTAGGGATTTTTTATCTAATGAGAAAAAAAAAATTGTGCTGTTTTTCAAGAGTTTTTTTTTTTTAATTTTTTTTTATTTTTTATATTTTTTCATAATTTTTCTGATGTAAAAATTTTTTCCGACATTTAATCCTAAATCCCTACACTCATATGAGAATTATACTATTCAGGAGTAATTTAGTTCAAATCTGGAGTCAATCCATCCACAGGAAAATTTCAAAGCTTACGGTTAGTGAAAAAACTTGTTTCATCGATGACTATGGTTCTTCTGGACCATATAAAAGGCCCATCGGAGAAAGTTTTAAGGTAAGGTAAATATACCCACTTTTATATGTAAAAAGTATGAAATAATTAGTTTACATTTATGTATTAAAATGTGACTTCTTATTTCAGAAAAAAAAGGTATCTAGCCCCCTTAAATTTTGAAAATTAATGCAAATTTCTGAAATTAAATGTATTCCCATAAAGTTATTTGAAGTTATTTAAAAAAATTTCTAACAGTAAAAAACCGCTGCTTATTCATTGACACTTATCTTCCTTAAACTTAATTTACTATACAAATTTGTGCCATGGGATGCGTAATTATGCTTAAATGTGCTTAAGTGTGTCAAACTATATTAAACTGTGCTAAACTGTGTTTATACCCATGTCAGCCTGTGCCTAAGTATGAACATTTCGAACATTTTGCACAGGTTTACACAGTTTGGCACAGTTTAGCAGAGTTAGGCACATTTAGGCAAAGTTTAGCACAAATAGTTTTAAACTATTAAAGAAAAATTTATTTCCCTTTTACAACATAGTTGTAAATACACATTTATACACAATTTAGTGCAGTTTGGTATAGTTAGGCCGATTTAGGCACAATTTAGCTTAAACAATTTGTAACTGCTGAAAAATGATTTTGTATAATTTTAAAATTATGAACTTGAACTAAATTTATTTTTAATATTTAAAGTATGCTGAACTGTGATGAACTCTGCCAAACTATGCTGAAATGTGTCAGAGTGTGTCGAAATCTGACAAGTGTTCCGAAGTGAATCTGTGTCAAAATGTGCCAAAATATAACAAACTGTGCTAATCTGTCTTTATTTTTAATTAATAAAAACGTTTTGTGCCAAACTGGGTTAATTTGTATTAATCTAAAGAGAACCCGTACCAACTGTCCGAAATGTATATGAGCAATTCCTGGGAAATTTCCCTTTTACGTCGCCAAAAAAAATGAAAATTTTTTTTGAATGCACACTTACCACACAAGGTTTTTCTCATTTCTTGAACCTTACAGAACGTGAAAAAACGTGTGTTCCCAGCCGATTGAGTGGTATAATTTTTTTTACAGCACTTTTAATTTTTCTTATGGAAATTTAACATGGGAAAAATGGGTGAAAAGTTGTCATTGATGATGAACCAATAACAAGCTATTGAAGAGGCCAAACCAAATTCCATAAAAAAGCGATTAAAGTTGAAGAATAGAGCTTTAATTTGAGAGGGCAATCGTTAAAATCGGTCGATTCGGTGCAAAGCTACGTGAATTTGAAAATGAATGAAAAGTGCGAAAAATGACGAAAATTTTAAGAATTACGATGATTTGGCAAAAATCGCTCATTTTTGGTCATTTTTTGCCATTTTCAAATTCACGTAGCTTTGCACCGAATCGACCGATTTTAACGATTGCCCTCTCAAATTAAAGCTCTATTCTTCAACTTTAATCGCTTTTTTGTGGAATTTGGTTTGGCCTCTTCAATAGCTTGTTATTGGTTCATCATCAATGACAACTTTTCACCCATTTTTCCCATGTTAAATTTCCATAAGAAAAATTAAAAGTACTGTAATAGTACATTTCGACACGGGTGGGGAAGTCGATTATTTAGCTGGTGTGACTTTTTGCACGAGCGAAGCGAGTCACACCAGCTAAATAATCGACTTACGCACTAGTTTCGAACGGTATTTTATACCGCGAGCGCCGAAAAATCATACCAAAGTTGTGATTTTGAGGTTAGAGTGGTATAAAAAAATTATACCACTCAATCGGCTTGGAACACACGTTTTTTCATGTTCTGTAAGGTTCAAGAAATGAGAAAAACCTTGTGTGGTAAGAGTGCATTCAAAAAAATTTTTCATTTTTTTTGGCGACGTAAAAGGGAAATTTCCCAGGAATTGCTCATATATGTATACTCGGGCACAGTTTGACACAGTTTGGTACGCTTTATAGGTATAATTAAGTATTGAAATTATGTCTACTACGGACCTTGTACTAAAGCTATGCGAGGCCCCACAGTTGCCGACGATTCCAGGGACACGTTTTTCTCATTCAATTTTGAATTTTGACAAAAAATCTCTCTGACACGTTATAGATTTGATAGTTAACTATAAACGTACCAGAGCGATATTTTCTTAAAATTCAAAATTGAATGAGAAAAACGGGTCCCTGTAATCGTCAGTAACGGGTAGCACTCACATCGCCTGGGGGTTCGTCCGAAGAGGAACGTAGGGGAAGGCGGGGCATGGCGTGTCAGGTAGGTAAGTTTGGCACCCTCATATTTTTAATATTAATGAATGCAAAAAATGTAATTTTTACATAAACCTAATTAGATATGCTTTTAGAATTTTCCTCTATACTTTTGAGATTATAGATAATGTTTAACATTTAATTTAATAAGATTGAAAATCGGTGCTTAGAAACAAGGTTGACTTCATTTTTAAGTCGCTTGGAGCAACGAGAAAATGATTTTTTTTCTAAATGAGACCAAACCTATTTGATAGTTTCAACTTTTATCTTTCAAGCCCTGTTTTTGTTTTTTTCAGAAAATCTTTATAAATAATATAATTAAAAAATGAAAATGGTATTAAAATGGGGCATGACGTGGCACCCTGGCGGGGCACGCGTGGCACACTCGAGCGTATCAGTGCGCCGCGGCGGCCGCCGAGCGAAGTGATGTAACCTACAAACCAAAAGTGGAGCAAGATGGGTTAACAACTACGCAGTGCAATAATTTAGTTTTAAGTAGTTTTTAGTTTCAATTATTACATTAATAAGTAAATAACGATTATTTCGACTGCGTATTAAGTTATAGAGTAGAAAAAACAATGGTAAGGAAGGAATCAATTGTAGATACTCAAACTGCCTTTTTCAATGGTCAGGTAGTTCAAATATGCTACATAGATGAAAATGATGCAAAATCTTTAAATTTAAACTTATTGTAATAATAATGATAATTTGTTAATCAAACAAAAGTATTATGTTGTGATCATATTTTATAAGAAGGAATTTATAATATAAAATCATTTATTAAAATGTAATAATTTATTTTAAAATAAAAATTGTTATGTTCCTTAATAAAAATAAAATTTTTAATTTTCAATAGACTGATTAATTATTTGATTTTTGAAAATTTTATTATGGCATAATTATTAAAGTATTAATTACTGGAAAAAAGAATTGAAAAATACCTATAGTAAAATATTAAATTTGACCGTGCCATGCGTGCCCCGTCGGGTGCCACAATCCACCCGCCGGTGGGGCACGTAGAGCATTTTTTTCAGAATTTCTTTTCTGCATTTTATCAATAATTAAAAGAAAATGAAAAAAAAAGTTAATAGTTTATTTTATTTTATTTTTTTCTGATCTAATTATTCCGTTTTTGTACATTTTGAAATAATACACGGTTTAGTTGTTATTTTTAATCAAAGTTAGGGTGTCACACGTGCCCCGCCCTTCCCTATCAAGAATCAATCTCACCCCTCACCGTGCGCACAGGTTTATTCGCATGGTGCCCCCACTCCCGTAGTCAGAGCGCGTGTTTATACGGAACTGGCACACACACGTAGTTCCGTGCCGTCTGTGAGCGCGCATACAGAGCGGTGCTCGGCTGTGTGTACTACCGCGCCTGCGCGCGCGGCCGTACACCTAAAATTCCATACTTTCAACTACAATATCTTAAAAACGGTGAAGCTAGGATCTCTGAACTTTTAATATGTTATTCTAATTATTTATGTTAAGAACATATTAGTTTTTCAGACAAACGCCAAATGTATCTTCGAAGTTATAGACTGTAACGATCTTTAGCGCGTACGCGTCCCATAAGACGCCATGTAAAATGTTCAACTTTGCCGTTTAATATCTCGATAACGGTCAAGCTAGGCTCTTTTTTCTAAGGATATGATATAGATAATGATGTCACGTACATGTGACGGAAGTTTCAAAGACCTCCCAAATAAACTCAAAATCAGATTACCGCGCACCTCCTCGGGCAGACTACAAACTCAGTGTTTTGTTTACGTTTTCACTTACTTCTTTCCAAAGTGCCTTATATAAGCGACCATGTCTCTCTGTATTTTTATTTTTTTGTTGAAAATTAGGTCGCCAATCTAAATAAAAAATATTGTGAAAAATTTGGGCCAGGACATCTATATTATTGAAATGTATTATATTTGCATTAAAAGAACCAAATGAAAATAGATTGTTGTATATACGAATTATTTTGAAAAACTGTTCAGACTTTTCATGTTCTAAATTAAATAGCGTTTTTAATTTTTGTGGTAATCATTTAAAAAATTGTCTCTACGTTGTACCTTTTCTAATACAATATGTTTAGCTTTACAATGGACACATTCTATCTCTAGTTTTCCCATATAATTTTCTTTTATTTTTGGAGCATATCATGACAAAATAAATTTTGAGTAGTCTTTTGTATATTATTAACGTAATTATGTTTATTATTAATTTGCGACACAACTGTATTTGTAGTTTGTTATGAAGCACGATTTCTTTTATATTTGCTCACGCATTCTTTTAATTTGATCAATTTAATCTGTTTCCTTTTTTCCGCATCTTCATTGTGGGTTTTTTTTTCTACGATCTATTTTTAATATTTTTCAGAACATCCTTATTATTTATTATTATGTATTAAAAATAATTGGTATCTATTACTTACATCAACATTTAATCTATATTAGTAGTTCAGGTGTACAGTATCGGTATTTAAGGTGACTTCACCGCGAGAATTAGTCACATTAATAAAATTTGTTTACAATCGTTTGTTCACATGATAATGTAAAAAACAATATCAGACAATAATGATTCATAAATTAACGAAAAAAATTTTTTTCAACGAAATTTCAATATTGCAAAAGTAGATATCGCCAATTAAAAAAAAGTTCAACAATCAATGTAAATCTTTTTTATTTTTTATCCAATTAAAAATTGGAAGGTCTCAGTTTGTTGGTTGTGCAATTTCATAGGGAGTCAACGATATCAAAATTGAAAAATTTTCAAAACCATCATAAAGTCATTATATACCTTTGACAACATAAGCTAGAAGTTCAGAAAACTATTTTATGCATCGATAAAGCATTTTCAATATTTTGACTTTGGTCTATAACCAACTGGGTAAAGGATTTTCATAAGACAAAGCTCATATTCTTTATACCACTCTAACCTAAAAATCATAACTTTGACATGATTTTAAGCTCTCGTGGTATAAAATACTGTGTGAAACTCGTGCGCAAGATGATTTTTACCGCATTCGACTTTTCTCACTCGCTTCACTCGTGCGAAAAACGTCTCATGCGCTACATAATCACCTTCCACTCCAATGTCATAATTGATGTACTATTGTATTTTGCTCATAGTTATGATTTGAAAAGTTGCAAATATGAAAATTTCCTAATTTTAAGTTTTCTTATATTTTTTGTGTTTTTCACCATTTAAAAATGACTTATTCAAGTAATTGTAGTACAACTCTTCAAACCAGAACTATGACCAAAATACAAGAAATGTAAGTTTTGTCTCATAAAAATCTATTACCCGGTTGCTGGGAAAAGTTATTTACTTCAATAAATCATTTTTAAATGGTAAAAATCACAAAAACTGTAAGAAAACTTAAAATTAGGAAATCTTCATATTTGCAACTTTTCAAATCATAATTATATGACCAAAATATAAAGGATATAAGCTTTATTTTATGAAAATCCATCACTCGGTTATAGTTATACATACCAAAGTCAAAATATTGAAAATGCTTTATCGATGCATAAAATGGGTTTAGGAACTTTTAGCTTAGCTTATATTGTCAGAGGTAATGTGTTTATGATACATTACTTGAAAATAATTCTAATTATATTTTCTTCGTTTCTGCAATGAAAATTTTATGATATATTGAAAATAATATTGTAATTATTTTTTTTTCATTACTGCACCTATGCCTTACGTGTACGTGTGTGTATCGCTAACAGACGTTAGGGTGACTTCACACTGAGAAAACTGTCGTAGGAAAATTTACTGAAAGGCTAATAAAAATTACTATTTTTTATAGCAACGATGGGATATCATGGAAATTTAGGTACTTTTGCTAACTAATATAGTAATTTTTGTAGCCAAGCTTAAACTTAAAAAAAATTGATTTTCATGATTTTATATCTATAGGATACCTAATATTTATACAATATTTAATATATTATTAATTAAATTTAGCTATACAAGAAATAAATAAGGAAATAAAAATTTTTTTTTTTACGGTGGTTGTGTATTCGACCCTGGACCCTCCGCACGCTAGGCAGACGCGCTAACCTCTTACCCACGTGAGCTTCTTGAGTACAAAATTTTGGAACTGATACATTGGCTACCTTCGCTTACGAGAGAACTTTGATGATTATTTGATAGCAATAAATAACTATGATAATATAAAGAAATAACTCATAGCTCACCTGCACAACGTAAAAATAAAACAACTGAATCGATATTGTCGATGTTTTTGATAACTTAAAAGGAAGATAATCTCAAATTGCGGGAGAAACATAACCTCAATCAGACACGTGCTCCCGGCGTGCACGCAATAAGTACTACATGTAGAGGGCACTTTTTGCTATGTGTAGTAGTAAAAATTATTAAGATACCTTGTAAATATTCCTGAACTATAGCAAAATTTTTTATAATTTGCTTATATCCCCGCGTTGCTATCAAATATAGTAATTTTTGTTAGTTTTTCAGTAAATTTTCCTACGACAGTTTTCTCAGTGCATGAATGAACAAATAAGGAAATTGTAATTTTTGTTATTCAATTAAGAGTCTTAAAAATGGATTAAAAGTAAAAATCTTTTTCAATTAGTATTTTTAAATCTTCAAACTTTACATCAGTGATAAAATTTTAGATAAAGAATAAAAGTAGAAATTTTGTTTAAAAGAAATCTGTAAATATCTCCTAAAAACCAGTAAATGAAGACGCGGTGCTAGTGACTGAATACTGTGAAACTCGTGAATGAACTCTTACTTTGCATGTACTTATGTAAGTTCAGTAACAGTAATTTTACAATCTGAATGTGGAAAGTTGACACCAGGATGATAATGATACACTCTATGTATTAAAACTAAACATTAAATATTAAACATTATTGATTTTTCCGACAATACAGCATGAGGTGCGAATAACGTTCGTCCACTGGGTTGCCGGGATAAGACGCCTCGCGGCCCAGCAAAGAAGTGTTCGTTTGTTCACTAGACTCAGGAGTATAAAATGAACCAAAGTTAGAACACTTAAATTATTTAAATAATTAACTTTTTCTTAAAAATAATGTCGAATTGTCAACTAATAAGTATAAAACTTCATTTAGACGTAAGATGTAGCACAAAAACTTTCGATTTTGAGAAAACTTCAGCATATGCCTACAATGCATCTGCGTCACCCTTATAGCGAATGGCGTATATTTAATTCTCATCACGATATCGCAATATTAATAATTTTTTTTCATCTAAGGCAATTCATTTCATAGCATGTACAATATATAAAATGAAAGGAAATTTCGGAAAGATTTCAAAATCATGATTATATTTGATACACAAAATGTACAAATTTTACAATTTTAAGTATTATATCAAAATATTCATTCACTGGTGACTGTTCCAATACTGGTGTAGTCACCCTACAAAACTATATAGATTAGCTGCTTCGCTTTGATGTAAAAGGGAACACAATCGGAAAAAACTCTATTCACTAAAAACAGACAGATTAATTCATTATCAGATGAGTGTTAAAAACATTTACCAAGGTACTTTGTAAAAAGTTGGAAATGGGCAGTCTGTTCATCCATTACCATCGAACTTGGCAATTTTCTCTTGGATATTCGTAATTTCCACTATAAAATTTCTCTCCGTATGTATATATACATAATCTCTCACCCCAAGATGCTTTATTTACATAGCTTTTTTATATGATTAACAACCCTGGTAGAAAATTAACCAGAATTTCTGCCTAAGCAACTATAAATTAGTTATATTTCTTAGCTATAAACAATTTTACCTATAAACTAGCTAAAATATCGTTAATTTTTGCTTAACCGTCAACAAGCTATATTCGTTAGCTATAAATTAACTAATTTTTATAGCTAACAGTCGCTTAAGCTTTAAAAGTATTGATTTTTCTTTAGAAATTAGTTTAGACGTGGAAACGCATACAGCATGGTCCAGGTGTTCGGGGTGGCCAATGTGAAGCCAAGGTGGTGCGCTCCATAAGCTTTTGTGTCTAGGTGTCGGAATGCATCGAATGGGTGGCCTAGGTGTTTGAGGTGGCCGATGATGGACTCTAGGTGGTGCGCTCCGTAGGTTTTTGCATGTAGGGGTTATCATCGAATGCGTGGTCTAGGTGTTTAGGGTGTCCGATGACGGAGTTTAGATGGTGCGCTCCATAGATTTTTGCGTCTAGGTGTCGGAATGCATTCAATGTGTGGTCTAAGTCTTTGAGGTAGCCGATGATGGAGTCTAAACGGTGTGCTCTGTACTTTTTGGCCTCTAGGTGTCGAACTGCATTCAATGCTTGATCTCGGTGTTCGGGGTAGCCGATGACGGAGTCTAGGTGATGCGCACCGCAAGTTTTTGTCTCAAGGTGTTGGAACTGATCGAATGCGTGGTCTAGGTGTTCGGGGTAGCCGATGACGGAGTCTAGATGATGCGCACCATAGTTTTACAAAATACTACCGAGCGTACCAACTAGATACCGTTATCGGTCACCCAGAACACCTGAACTACGTATTAAATGTGCCCTGACATCTTAACGCAAAAAACTACGGAGCGCACCACCTAGAGTGCATCATCGACCACACCAAAGGCCGAGACCACGTATTCGATACCTATAGAATATGTTTCAACACCTATAGAGGCAAAACACTACGGGGCGCACTACCTAGATATCGTCATCGGCTACCCCGAACACCTGGACCACGTATTAGATGCGTCCTGTGATTTAAACCAAAAAATTACGGAGCGCACCACCTCGACTCCATTGTTGGCCACGTCGAACACCTAGACCTTGCATTCGATGCATTCCGACACCTAGACACTATAAAGGAAAGATTCAGTCACGTGGGCAGCAACAATAGTACATTTCGACACGGGTGGGGAAGTCGATTATTTAGCTGGTGTGACTTTTTGCACGAGCGAAGCGAGTGCGAAAAAGCCACACCACCTAAATAATCGACTTACGCACTAGTTTCGAACGGTATTTTATACCATGAGCGCCGAAAAATCATATCAAAGTTGTGATTTTGAGGTTAGAGTGGTATAAAATGCTTTCGATTATATTTGGTGGATAAATAACTTGAATTGATTTGCTATCCAAGGCAAATACAACGACGTAAATACGACGAAAATAAGTCGTAATGCAGAAGGCATATTACGACATTCTGGGCGCCAGGCACTGTTAATAATTAAATTTATAGATAAATAAAGTGAGCAGTGCCTCTCACAATCCGAAATACTAATTAAGGTTAATTACTTACAAATTTTTAATAGTTGCTCGGCAGCTCTCGCGAAGAGGAGCGAGTTCAGACAGCAGGAGTAATTCACACGTTCAGACAATCACAATAACAACACTAATACCCTGGTAGAAAATTAACCATAAGTTGGCCAGAATATGCTTAACCAGCATATGGCTTAGCCATATTCTGGCCAACTTATGATTAATTTTCTACCAGGGTAACATTCAAATTATTCAATATCACATAAATAAGTGAAACAATAGATTATAGGCAAATATAAATGTAAATCTAATGCTTTAATTACTGAATATTCTTATTTAACAAAAAGCCTATTTAAGGCACAGATTGTAATACTATAATTCTTTGCAACTGTTTTAGCAATAAATTGTCTTTACGCGCTAGCCTCACAGAGGCATTAAAATTTATTACAATAAAGTTTAGAGCGCGGCAATAGTTAGAATTTACATATCTATTTTATTTACAACTTACTTCGTTTGGATTCGCAAATTGACCTTTACAATTTTGATACATCCCGCGTGAGTCACACGTATACAGTAAAGATTAACTTAAATAAATCGCGTGACAATATAAAAACGGAACTTAGAGTTGATATGAAATAACGTGCAGGGATGAAGGCATCCAAGCGCAAATACTACGACCTTTTATAGGCAATTACGAATTGTTACAATAGATCAAGCTTTGCAAGCCTTACCGCTTCCCAATATCTAGTCCGCTGACTCCAGGCAGGATAAATTGGATTATGAACGCGGCAGCTAAGTGAAGCTAGTAACTTTTACACAAACTTTACAATATAAATACCAGCTAAACTGCGCGAGGCAGAAGGCACTCGCGGGATCTATCCTATTCGGCAGAGGAACAAATTACACGCGGTGCGAATGACGGTACTGCTGGGAGAAACTCTTCCACATCCTTCCTCGTCGGTGGCCAGGAGAAGAATCGCCGAGCGTCACGTCGACGTGCACGATAATGCCTCGCTCGTCATCGACGCGGTTTGGGCTGATTGGCCCTTGAAGATCACCTCAGCCGACGTACGTCAGCCAAGGCCGCATTTGTTGTGTCTGGATCTTCCATCTCTCTTTGTCGATGTACAAATCAGCTTGAATTCCGTAGTTTCTGCCGAAAGTGGAAAATTCTATATAATTTCGACTAAAATAATTTTATTTTATTGAATTCAAATATTCTGACTCACCAAAATTGAGTATGCAAAGATGGAAAGGCATCATCTATATTTGCACTTCAATAAATCTTTTGCTTAAATTGAAAGAGAGTAAAAAGGCGAAGTTAAATTATTAATTTAATTAACTCGCGAAGGCAAACAACAGAAAATTTACGTAGCTTCGGCAATTCATGCGGGCTCCCATTGAGGACGCTGGCCTCAGCAATCTTCCACAGCTGAAGTCGTCGTCGTGACGGTGTTGAGGTAATCATGCTTCGGAGCGATGGACGCTTACGGCAAAGAACAGGGCAGTTTCTTCATTACAGTTCATTGGAACTCGTAGTATGCTCGCCTGATACAATAAAACGCATGAAAAAAAAAAAAAAAAAACAAAATAATAAGCAATAATACAAAAATACGAGGGGATTTCATAGTAGAAATCCGCTCTCTGAAACGCGAAAGTAACGTGGTAAAAATCCGCCACGTTACAACACATAAAACTGCGGAGTGCCCCTTATAAAAATATCCTATAGAAAATCCTGTAGGAAATGCTATAGGAAATCCTGTAAGCATCCGGTAGAAATCCTATAGGAATCCTATAGGATACTCTATAGGCAGTTCTATATGAAATTCTATAGGAGGTTCTATAGGAAATCCTACAAGAATTTCGCGCTTTTCCTGCAGGAAATTCTATAGGAAATCCTATATGAAATTCTGTAGGTAATTCTGTAGGAAAAACTGTAGACAATTAGATGGAAAATCATGCAGGCAATTCTGGAGTATTTTCGTGAAAACATCTTATAGACGTTTAGCATCTTATTTAGCACTGTGCCATCGTACAGCAGAATCAGTGGCAAACAGTACTAGGTAAGGAGTTGCACCCGGCGACTGCCGTGCACGACTGTCGGCGCATTACCGATTAAGCCCAGTGAGCTCAGATATCAAAATCAAGGTAATCCTTGTCACATTGACCCTCCGTAAAGAGTCGTTCGAAAGGTTGAATCTCACGGCTTTACACATCCTCGCGGTTCCAATATGTTTAGGAGAGTCCCGACTGCTACGCCCCATAGCGGTATAGCAGCGAACACATGTAAACGGAGCTCTGAACAAGCAAGCTTCTGTCGCAGTGCACCGCACAGGTCGGGACTCTCCTAAACACATTGGAACTACGAGGGTATGAAAAGCCGTAGGGTTCAACCGTTCGTACGACTCTTTACGGAGAGTGAGTGTGACAAGGATTACTTTGATTTTGATATCTGAGCTTACTGGGCTTAATAGGTAAGGCGCCGACAGTCATGCACGGCAGTCCCCGGATGCAACTCCTTACCTAGGACTGTTTGACACTGATTCTACTGTGCAATGGCACGGTGCTAAACAAGATGCTAAACCTCTATAAGATATTTTCACAAAAATACTCCACAATTTCCTGCAGAATTTTCCATGTAATTGTCTACAGTTTTTCCTACAGAATTACCTACAGAATTTTCTATTTCCTGTAGGATTTCCTGCGGAAAAGCGCGAAATTCATGTAGGATTTCCTATAGAACTTCCTATAGAATTTCATATAGGACTGCCTATAAAGTATCCTATAGGATTCGTATAGGATTTCTACGGGATGCCTACAGAATATCCTATAGCACTTCCTACGGGATTTTCTATAGGATATTTTTATAAGGGGCACCACCAAGACTCCATCATCGGCCACTTCGAATACCTAGACTACGCATTCGATGCATTCCGACACCTAGACACATAAAACTACGGAGCGCATCACCAAGACTTCATCATTAGCCACTTCGAACACCTAGACCACGCATTCGATATATTCCAACACCTAAACACAAAAACTTATGAAGCGCACCTCCTAGGCTGCATCACCGCCCACCCCGTATACCTAGTCCACGCATTTTATACGTTATTCTGACAAATAGACGCAAACTTCTACATATACTATTTTGCTCTTAACCATTAAATAAACTGAAAACTATGTAATTTCTGGTTAATATATAGCTAGAATATGGTTAAGATTTCTACTAAGGAAGTAAGAGAAATTGTTCTTATGATAAAACATATAAAACGAGAAAAGCCCTTGAAATAATTTGATGAATAAAAATATACTTTCTTAATATTAAACTATTGACTCTATTTTTCATATTTCAAATTAAAATAACTACTTACTTTCCAATGTTATGTCAAACATGAAAATGAAAAATATATTCCGTATGAATATTCGAATTCTGCTGTATATTATTTGAAGACGGCGACTATGTTTCCTGAACTTATACGGTGTCAGCGCTATATTTTTATTATGTAAGGCGATATCGGAGTAAATTACAGATTTCTGCACCAAATTTGTCGATATTTAAATTTATTTTCAAGTTTTGAAAATTATTGCAGTCATCCACTGTTTGCATTAATTTGACTTCGACATCCCCTAAGGTAAAATATTTTAATAGGGGACAGCGGGGCAAAATGGTGACTTTTGAGGCATTATGAACAGTTTTCTTCCAGCAAACAAAATTGGAACTTTTTTCAAAAAAGCAAATTGCTAATATAATTTTGAATACTTTGAGATTCACCAGGTGAAAGCTCAATTTGTTATATAATATAGAAAATTCAGAGCAATAAATTAATATTTTGCGTTTTGACGAGTCGTAAAGTGTTCATTTTACCTCTATAAGAGGCAAAATAAACATGCGGGGAGGCATTTTGGACATACCTATGAGGTAATATGAACACACCAAATTATTTTACTGACTATTG
Organism: Torymus aiolomorphi; assembly: GCA_036365515.1. NCBI lineage: Eukaryota > Metazoa > Arthropoda > Insecta > Hymenoptera > Torymidae > Torymus > Torymus aiolomorphi. Next base: position 57,153,352 of record CM070875.1, on the reverse strand, counting down.
TTAAAATTATTTTATTATAACGCCTGTATGAATGGAAATAAAATATTTTTAATAAGGATATAAAGGATAATAATAAAATTATACATTTTAAAACATTTATTACTTCTCAAGAATTTTTTAACATCAATTATCATTTGTTTCAAACAAAAATATTAAACTTTAAGTACTTTGATCAGATCTGCACAGTAATTTTTGTATCTAAGTTTCATTAGTTAAATCTTTCTTAAATTATTAATCAAATAGAAGTAAATAAGACTAATATATCGACGCTCCCTACGAAAACTAGCACGATTCAGATTGCCACGAAGACTAGTCCATTTCAGCGTTGGCCGCGAAGACTAGCACGCCCCATTGATTTGCGTTGAAGACGAGCTCGATCCGCTTGATTGCGGCGAAGACTAGCACATTCCACTGCCTCTTGTGTAAATTAACACGGTGACGCTAAGTGCTAGTTTTCGCGGTAAGCTTGCGAATCGTGTTACTTTTCGTCGCAAACTCGCGAATCGTGCTACTTTTCGTCGCAATCTTACGAATTGTACTATTATTCGGCGCAAACTCGTGAATGATGCTAGTTTTCGCGGCAACCTCGCGAATTGTACTAGTATTCGCGGCAAAGTGCTGAGTTATGCTAGTTTTCGTTGCAGTTTTCTGAAATGTGCTAGTCTTCGTGAGGAGGCCAAAAAAGGTGCTAGTTTTCGTAGGGAGTGTCGATATATGCAAGAACTTAACATCTTATAGAAACTCCGTAGTACTTTTCTTTGAATTTGATTACTTATACTAATTAAATTAAATGGTTTTCTTCATCGACAATCGCATATTGTATAGTTTGTTGATCTACTGATTGAGTTGGAGCCAAACAAATTATCTGCTGATCTGTCGAGTGAATTGGAGCTTGGTAAATTATCTGTGGGTTTACTGATTCAATTGAACCTTTGTTAAGAATTTGTAATGGCAACACCGTTCCATAATTTGTATTAGAAGGTAGCCAGTGTACGGGTTGACCTTTAATAAAAGGTGCTGGCTGCTCTATCGAGTATTGCACATTATTTGTGACGTCTGTCAGTGGCTTGCGTTTTTCTGCAACAGGTTTTTTAGTTGTAATCCTTCGTTTTGATTTTGTTGCCGTTAAATCTTGAATATATTCTGAATCAGTGACTATACAAGCCTTCTCTTTCTTTGTTTTTAGCAGGTAATTTCTTAACTACATTTACGGTAGATGTATCAGAAGCAGTTGCCGTTTCTGTAGCATAAGAAGAACAAGTTCCATTTAAATTTCCTCCAAAATAATTTTATACAGGCTCACAAACACTTGTTGAAGCTCCTAGAGGTGCACCGTCTAAATACCTATTATCCACTGTTTTTCGAGGGAAGATTAACAAAGGTGGCATATACTTTCCACCAGCAGACAAACAGATTTCTGCAGTTAAGTTTTTCCCTCGTTCCCCTGAAACTTTTTGACGCACTAGGCGGTTTCCATCCGCAGCAACTATCTTGGTAGATGCACTTTTAGGAACAACTCAGATTCCTGTCTCGTCAACATTGTAAATATTGCTGGCCTGGATATTATGTTGATCATAATTCCGTCCCAAGAGATCATAAAATTGATCAACAGCTTCTTTACAAAAACCTTGTGCTCTTGCAGCAGATGTTGGCTCACTCTTACGGAGACTGAGTTCTGGGTGTCGTTTCATGAAAGAAGTAAACCATGTTTTGCCAGCAACTTCTTTTTCTATACTAAAATTGTTGCGAATTCCCATTTTCTTAGCAGCTTGGTACACATAACTGCATATATCTGCCGCCGTCAAACCATATAGCCTCTCTTCTAAAGTTAAAATTCTTTTGACAAGTTGCTGTTCTTGCTCTGCACTAATAGTATATTACATACCTAGGCCGGTAAAATAAGAAATGTCTCAGATCACATGTAATTGTCGGCCGAGGCGAAGCCGAGGTTGACAAACATGTGATCTGAGGCTTTCTTTTTTATCGGCCAAGGTGTGTATACTATTTTTCTGCCCAACGGCGCCGGAAAGCGGCAACTTCGTTTCGCGCAGCGGCCGTAAAATTGGCGCTATCCGCCCGGAGGACAGAAAATACATTTTTAACTCCAACATCTACCATAAAAAGAAAACCTCTCAATTGTACATAACCAAATTTTGTAAATATTATTAAATATTTTTATATTAATCTGAATGATTACGTTTTTTAAATATTAGTAAATCTTTCTTATCACAGTTTTTATATACTTTTTTACTTTTCTAATGAGCGTAACTCTTGGAACTCCAAATTTTCTAGCTGCTGTAGAAAACTTTTCGCCTTTAGCCACCACAGCTTCCACGGTCTCTCGCATTGAGATTTCGCTCCACTTTTGTTAGTTAATCTTCTTAACATATGTGCGTACCATTTTAAATTAATATTTACGTAAACTGTAAGTAATTAATAACTAATTACGACTAGAAAACTACTAAACATTGCACTCCGATCGTGCTCCAATCTACATGTTCGGCGCTTATGATACCTAGGTTATGTTTACACATCGAAACCGCCGCGGACTGTTCATTTTACCTCTCTCATAGTGTCCAATTTGCCTCCAAAGGTCCCTATTTTCAAAAACTTATAAATTATTAAATATACTATCAATTTGAAAAAAAAACTGACACGATACAGGAAGACTTGAAATTTTGATTAGAACAGTTTTCAAGTGTTGCGAAAAGATTATTTTTTAAATGCGTCGTAAAGTTGGAGATAACAAGTCTCCTTTGGTCGCGCTGTGACAGAGATATTTTATTTATTTATAAAGTACATTATGCACGTGCTTTTGCTTATCATTTTCGTGTTCAGCGGGTATTTTTATCGGGGTTAAAAAAAAATTAGAATTTTGCATGCTGTAGTTTTTTTTATATTCCAAGTGTTCGTAATGCCTCGTGTCCATCATGCCCCGCTCTCCCCCATACGTTACATTCATTTAAGAGTATTATTATAGTAATTTATGAAAGAACGCGAAATATCATCTTATGACGAAAATCAAATGAATTTATATGAAAAATCAATAAAAATTTATCAATACTTACCTATGGAATATATTTCATTTTCAAATTTTGTATACAATTTTTCATAATTTGATGTATTATACTTTCGAGTTTTTTCTAGTTTTTTATAATTTTTCAAATACTTTAATTCGAGAAGTAAAAGTAATTCATAAAAGACATCTAAGCAACTCAATGTATAATATAATAAATACTGTAGTCACTGAAAATAGTTATATGAGTAAATAAGCAGCTTTTAAAATTGAAATTTATTAAATTGAAATAATTTAACGAGTTTACACTATAATAAAATTACTATTAAAAGAAAATTAAGAAGCTATACTAAGAGGGGATCTTATATAAATTGATTAATTTCAAGATTGGAAGTTATTTGAAATTTTATGAAACGTTACAACTTTTGTTAGTTTGTAAGTTAGTTTTGAGAATAGTTCATAAGCCATAGTTGTATATCAGCGTATGTATAGGTAACTCTGTTACCTCTTCAGTATTTACAATGTAAATTATCTAGTTTAAATAAATAAATAAATTGAAATAATTTACAATATTATAGTATGAATTGGTAGATATATAATTTTTGAAGATTATGTTTATTGTAATAGAAGGTACAATATCGAGAGCAGTAAAAGAGCGCACCCTGTATGCTCACAATACTGCATACTCGCGTGCAGACAATTGACGACGATGTTGGGGCTTGTCCGCCACGAGCTTTCTCGAACAGATCGCTGTGACATTTAGCAAACGGCTCTAGAAGAGTCGATTCAGCAAATCCTAGATCCCCTATAATTGACACTTGAGCGTTCGTGTAGACCTACATTATAATTGTGCATCATGACATCTTTCCGACAGTTTAATAAAAAAATAAAATGTAATATTTTCAAATCTTGTACACAGTAATTTAAATAAATAAATAAATAAATTTTATTTCCTGTTCAGATTACATTACAGTAATTTAAATATTAAACATCTAGTTAATTATATAAAAAAATTTCTAAACTGCTATCTCCAGCATATTCAATTATTACGTTATTACGTTAATACAAGGGTATTTACCAAGATTTAAGTATTTTTCATTTACCATCTTACGTTTTAAGTTTTTAGCAATGATCTCACTCATGAAGTCGTTTTAAAAAACATACAGAAATCTTAAAAAATCGAAAAAGAAATTCCAGCTTCCGGTTTTGATAGTTTACTAGAAATGAAAGCATATTATCCTTACACTACTATTAATATCCTTTATATTTTTATATTTTTATAGTTAATCGGATATTATTAATTTTATTTAAAAGCAAAAGAGAAATCTCTAAAAATCGAAACAAAATTTTTTAGTACCTGATTTTCAAAATCTGCTGGAATCTAAGAATTCTTGAATTATTAGCAACTCCTTTCTCATACATATATTTTTAATGTTAACTGGATTTGTTTAAAAATAGTAGTTTATACAACAAGGGCGTGACGTATATGAGCAATTCCTGGGAAATTTCCCTCTTACGTCGCCAAAGAAAATGAAAAATTTTTTTGAATGCACACTTACCACACAAGATTTTTCTCGTTTCTTGAACCTTACAGAACGTGAAAAAACGTGTGTTCCAAGCCGATTGAGTGGTATAATTTTTTTTACAGCACTTTTAATTTTTCTTATGGAAATTTAACATGGGAAAAATGGGTGAAAAGTTGTCATTGATGATGAACCAATAACAAGCTATTGAAGAGGCCAAACCAAATTCCACAAAAAAGCGATTAAAGTTGAAGAATAGAGCTTTAATTTGAGAGGGCAATCGTTAAAATCGGTCGATTCGGTGTAAAGCTACGTGAATTTGAAAATGGCGAAAAATGACCAAAAATGAGCGATTTTTGCCAAATCATCGTAATTCTTAAAATTTTCGTCATTTTTCGCACTTTTCATTCATTTTCAAATTCACATAGCTTTGCACCGAATCGACCGATTTTAACGATTGCCCTCTCAAATTAAAGCTCTATTCTTCAACTTTAATCGCTTTTTTGTGGAATTTGGTTTGGCCTCTTCAATAGCTTGTTATTGGTTCATCATCAATGACAACTTTTCACCCATTTTTCCCATGTTAAATTTCCATAAGAAAAATTAAAAGTGCTGTAAAAAAAATTATACCACTCAATCGGCTTGGAACACACGTTTTTTCACGTTCTGTAAGGTTCAAGAAACGAGAAAAATCTTGTGTGGTAAGTATGCATTCAAAAAAATTTTTCATTTTCTTTGGCGACGTAAGAGGGAAATTTCCCAGGAATTGCTCATATACTTCACGTACAAGTGTCAATTGCAAAAAATATACTAAAATCTAAAAAAATTTCTATAAATAATACATAAAACATTTTTTTACAGAATTTTATTGTATTTTTGTTTACAAGATGCGTGATTTTATTTCAAACGAAGTATATTTCACTCTTATCATAAATATATTTTTTATAACAAATAGTATTCCAATGAATTCATTTACGAATGAATAAAATTTAAGTGACTCCACAATAATTAGAGTCAAAGTAAGTATCAGTATTCCATCAGAGTGTGCACGATTCGCTTTCAAGCAATGCATAACATGATGATCCTGCAGTTTGATTTTCAAGATAAAAATGCAGATCCAAAAATAATCTCATTTTATTAGAGATTAACTGTATTCTACAGAGTGAAATATTTTTCAGTATATATTGAAGGTATAAGAGAAATACGTATGTTTTTCAAGTAAGGCAATTTTAAGTAATTTAGCGGAAAATATTTTGTAATGTTGTTACTGCAAGAACTTTTAGAAAAGAATAATGATATAGACAGGATCAGGCTACGTAGATACCGCTGACACGGCCCAGATCAGGATACACCCCAGATTAGACTACGGAGGTACCCTTAATACGACCCGGACCAGGCTACGAGAGTACCTGAGTACATGTAATGTTAAAGTACACTGTTTTACAGCAAAGACCGCTGATCGCTCGCTTACTGAAGAACAACGAAACATAAAAACAAAGCTAGTTATCACTAATAGAAAGAAATATTTGAGGCAAATGCGCGATTCATTTGAAAGGCGATTTTTTCAAGTATTTGACCTAAATGAATAATTCTTAACAGTTACAAAATATTCATTAACAGTTAATGCGCGATCGCTTTTTGTCACAAGCATTACTTTTATCAAATGATCCATTTCTTAACTGTTAATGCACCTGCATTTGACTGAATTCAAATATATATTCGTTAACAGTTAAGCCGGCGACTTTGGGTCAAATGAATCTTTCTATCAGTGATATATAAAAATAAAAAATCTATATAGATGTTAGCGTTATTTATGAACATCAGCTCCCCACACCTCCCCCCCTCCGCTCCACCCACCGATCCCCCTCCGCCCCCCTCAAAATAATGTAAAAATCAGCGTATTTCTATGATATTTTTTATATTAAAATAGCCTCCGAGCCCCCCCCCCCCCCCCGCCCCCGCCCCCGCCCGCCCCCTTGCCCCCCCCCCCCTTGCCCCCCCCCCCTCTTGCCACCCCTCATGCCCACCTATTTCTTTAATCATAGTTATCATCTCGGTGCACATGAGACAAACATCTTTTTATTCTCACACCACGCGTAAAGTATTGTGTTTACAATTCGAAATTCAAAATGGCGCATACAATATGGCAAGTTGTAAAAGTGCTTAGAGTTGGCTGAAAATTGGTATGCAGGGGGTTTCGAGGTCGATGATCAAGATTTTGCTATTATACTTTCGAAAATCAAAATGGCTCATCCAATATGGTGGTTGAAAGTGCAAAAAAAGCTTCCCGGTCAAAAATATCCAGTTGGGAAATCCAACTGGATTTTCCAAGAGGGAAATCCAGCTGGGGAAGAGTGGATTCCAGCTGGATTTTGGTGGATTTCCAGTCGGATTCCCAGTTGATGATATCAAATATTCCCACCCATTTTTAACTGGATTAAATGGAAATCCACTTATAATAAATGGGAATTCCTGGGCGAAGGCGGAAATCCATGTAAAAATCCAGTTAAATGTTTGTGGGAATCCACCTAACTTTCGCATTTCTATTAAATGGGAATCCACTCAAAATTCTACTTAATAATAAATGGGAATCCCAGCGTGACGGCGAAAATCCATGTAAAAATCCAGTTTAATATAGATGGGAATCCATCTAACTTTCGCTTTTCTATTCAATGGAAATCCAGTTAATAATGCATAGGAATCCTGTTATATCTAGGTGGGAATCCACTTAAATATCCAGTTAAAAATGGGTGGGAATATTTGGTATCATCAACTGGGAATCCGACGGGAAATCCACCAAAATCCAGCTGGAATCCACTCTTCCCCAGCTGGATTTCCCTCTTGGAAAATCCAGTTGGATTTCCCAACTGGATATTTTTGACCGGGTTATGTTTCCTCAAAATTGCAATACAGAGGTTTCGAAGTCGCTGATCACGATTTTGCTACAACACTTTCCAAATTCAAAGTGGCGGATCCAATGTGACGGTTGAAAATTTGGAAAAAGCTTTGATTTTGCTGAAAATTGGTATAGGGGTGGGCGGGGCACGTGTGACACCCTAACTTTGATTAAAAATAACAACTAAACCGCGTATTATTTCAAAATGTACAAAAACGGAATAATTAGATCAGAAAAAAATAAAATAAAATAAACTATTAACTTTTTTTTTCATGTTCTTTTAATTATTGATAAAATACAGAAAAGAAATTCTGAAAAAAATGCTCTACGTGCCCCACCGGCGGGTGGATTGTGGCACCCGACGGGGCACGATCAAATTTAATATTTTACTATAGGTATTTTTCAATTCTTTTTCCCAATAATTAATTCTTTAATAATTATGCCATAATAAAATTTTCAAAAATCAAATAATTAATCAGTCTATTGAAAATTTAAAATTTTATTTTTATTAAGGAACATAACAATTTTTATCTTAAAATAGATTATTACATTTTAATAAATGATTATATATTATAAATTCCTTCTTATAAACTATCATTACAACGTAATACTTTTGTTTGATAACAAATTATCATTATTATTACAATAAGTTTAAATTTAAAGATTTCGCATCATTTTCATCTATGTAGCATATATTTGAACTACCTAACCATTGAAAAAGGCAGTTTGAGTATCTACAATTGATTCTTCAGGTATTACTTCTCTAAAGTAATTTTCATTATTTACGGAAGCTGAATTATTATTAACAATGGATAAATCAAGCTGATTTGTGTTTAAGTCTGTTTTTTTTTTATACTTTCTTACCATTGTTTTTTCTACTCTAAATATAACTTAATACGTAGTCGAAATAATCGTTATTTACTTATTAATGTAATAATTGAAACTAAAAACTAGTTAAAACTAAATTATTGCACTGCGTAGTTGTTAACCCATCTTGCTCTGTTTTTGGTTTGTAGGTTACATCACTTCGGTCGGCGGCCGCCGCGGCGCACTGATACGCCCGAGTGTGCCACGCGTGCCCCGCCAGGATGTCACGTCATGCCCCATTTTAATACCATTTTCATTTTTTAACTATATTATTTATAAAGATTTTCTGAAAATAACAAAAACAGGGCTTGAAAGATAAAAGTTGAAACTATCAAATAGGTTTGGTCTCATTTAGAAAAAAAATCATTTTCTCGTTGCTCCAAGCGACTTAAAAATGAAGTCAACCTTGTTTCTAAGCACCGATTTTCAATCTTATTAAATTAAATGTTAAACATTATCTATAATCTCAAAAGAATAGAGGAAAATTCTAAAAGCATATCTAATTAGGTTTACGTAAAAATTACATTTTTTGCATTCATTAATATTAAAAATATAAGGGTGCCAATCTTACTTACCTGACACGTTATGCCCCGCCCTCCCCTACAGGGATATTCGAGGTCGCTGATACAGATTTTGTTATTGGACTATCATAAAATCAAAATGGTGGATCCCATATGGCGGTTAAAAATTCCGAGAAAGCTTAGATTTGATTTAAAATTGGTATACAGTGGTTTTCGTGGTTGCTGATCAAGATTTTGCTATTATATATACTTTCGAAAATCAAAATGGCGAATCCAATATGGCGGTTACAAATTCGAAAAAAGCTTAGCTTTTGTTTAACTTTGGTAAACAGGGGTTTTCGAAGTCGCTGATCAATTTTTTCTATTAGACTCTCGCAATACAAAATGGCGGATCCAATATGGCTGCCAAAAATTTTCGAAGGAAGCTTAGATTTTGCTTAAAGTTTGTACACGGGAGTTTTCGATGTCGCTGATAACGATTTTGTCATCAGACTTTCAAAATTCTTAATGGCGGATCCAATATGGTGGTTAAAAATTCGAAAAATGCTTAGGTTATTCTCAAAATTGGAATACAGAGGTTTCGAAGTCGCTGATCACGATTTTGCAATCAGACATTCGAAATTCAAAATGGCTTATGCAATATGGCGGTTAACAGAGCGAAAAAAGCTTAGGTTTTTCTCAAAACTGGAATACAGAGTTTTCGAAGTTGCTGATCACGATTTTGCTACAAGACTTTCCAAATTCAAAATGGCGGATTCGATATACGTGTGACGGAACCGTCTATATTATTTCATATATATAAAAAAAATATATATTTCACATTTTGACGAAATATAATCATAGCCCTGAACCACTACTACCCTACCAACACTATTGCATCAAGGGTTGTAGGGGTGACCTGCGCTACTCGAAATTCCCCAAGCTTCCATAAAATCAGCGACGCAGCGCATGTTTTTATTTTTAATACGTTAGTCATAAATATAGTTAATATTCTTCTAAATGATAATTTGGGTGCAAATCGCCAACAAACTTTTTGCGTTAATTATAAACACAATTATACATATATATATATATATATATATATATATATTTGACTGAATATTTTGTATCTTTAGGTTAGTTTTAACAGTTATTGACCGTTTGACAATAGGAATAACATATATTAACCAGTAAGCGTTCGGGCGTGGGATGAAAAGTTATAGGGTACAGCATCTGTGAAATTAGCTTTAAGGGACGCGCTTTTTCGAGTTTTTAAAACATGAATTATACTGTACGTTGAAATATTATTTTACATTATCTCTCAAACCGTTACATATAAAATTATTTTAACACGCAACAGGCATTAAATATAGCTCTATAACTAACCATAGGCATTTTGTGAATGGAATCTTTAAGCATGAAAAGAATCTTTATTAACAAACGATAAATAATTACTATAATACTTATCATATTACATGAGGCAGCCATTAGTTTATTTTGTATAACCGATTGTTTTTATAAATTCATCGAATGTAACTCCATTTTAAATTAGATTTTTTAAGTATTGATAAATTTTATAACTACCAACAAATAATCATAACGTTTTCATTCAAATTTTGTAGTAATTTGCCACACAATTATCTACTAAAGTAATAATCCCATACTTGTAAAATATTCAGGATTGTTAAGAATAAGAAAGTGCTGAGAAAAAGAGGGTGTTTATCTGTACAATCTGCCTCACGCACATGGCGTATCTAAAAATAGATTTCCTCAGTCTTCCTGCGTGGAGACGCGTTTTCCAGCATCTTTTGGGACCCAACCTACTATAGCATAAGAATATTATTTTAGAACAACGCTAAATATCTCAATAACTATTATTAGGAAAATAATTTTGTTTAAAGTAAAGATTATATTATGTTAAATAAAAATTAGGAGCTGATAAAACCATTATTATATTGTATGCTTATAGTAAATAATAATCCTTTTGCTTATTTCTTTTAGATTAATTAACTTGCCTTTAAGTTCAAATTGTAAACCTGTTCAGAAATTGAATAATATAATCTGTATGTTCCTTATCATTTATTAAACATTAACACTATTAATAAGAGATTCCCACTTGTTAATGCAAATTTTATGAACTATACACATTAGATAAATATTCTTACTAAACAATAGTTGTATTTTGACACATTGATACTCAAAGCAATTAATTAAATTTCAACTATTTTAAATAAACAATAGAAGACCTAAGAAAAATGTATTTTTAGTAATATAATTGAATTATTAGTTAGAAAGAATAATCTAATGTTTTTATAAAGTTTGCATAAGAAATCTCACCAATTACATAAAATAATACATTTTATGAAAACCGTTACTGAGGACCTATACAGGAAGTGTCCTGCATATCTGGAAACTCTTGTCTTTCTCTAAAACACTGCGTAGCATGTACAAACATCGAAAATACGAATTTTAAGGAAACCTTTTTCATTTCTTTACCCTGCGACAAAATATTATTTTCCAATTTTAAACTTATAAAGCTTATATTTATTTAACTATCTTACATTTTTAATTTCTGACAACGCAGTTCAACTGTAATAATTTTTCTTTACATTTTCATATAACATTAATACCTAGTATCAATCTTTAAAAATAATTGTTTTCATTTATTTATTAATATCTTTCTCATAAAATTTTAGTAACTTTGCTCTAAAACAATTCTATTTTTCTGATAATTACAAATATGCACATCCAAAGCTTAATAGGAATATGATGAACTAATTAAACAATAAATAAATATGAAAATAATAAATTTTAAGATTGGAAATAACTTAAAACCATACTTATGTAACCTCGAATGAAGTCCCTTATGTCACTGCGTTAACATTAAGTAAAACATTGTAATTAAATAAATAATGGCGATATTTACCACAATTTTGTGAACACCTTTATAATATTATACTTGACTGATTAGTTTTACCATTCTTTATGAGACTTATAATTTTTGTAATATTATATATATTATTTTTCTGTTAAACTATCTATTATGTTTTGCGACCTTTGTATTCATCATAACTCTACTTCTAATCAACTTATAACCACCGTTCAAATTTGTAAAATTGCGATCTGTAATGAATCTAAACAATATGTAAAAAAAATCGTCAGAAAGACAGTGACAAAATTGAAGAGTGAGGGAGATAGGAATATCTTCTATCTCTCTCATCTCTCTTTCTCTGTCACTCATATAGCGTTCTCTCTCACTCCTTAAGGAAAATACGAGCCGCCGAAAAATACCCTAGAGAAGGGATGAGCGACCGCTCTCTACCGCTCTCTATGTTAAAACATAGGATTTTCTCCACTCAGCTGAAAATTGACGTTTGGAAGGGATGCCACCCCCGCACCATTGGACACCGTTCTCCCGCACCACTAGCCTCATATAACATTGCGAGATATACAACACATCAACCGCCGCCGAACACATCATCGATGATTCGATGCCTCAAGATGACGCAACCACCCGATTCGACACCGCAGCTTTTCCAGCCAAAGAAGAGGAGGAGCAATGTATTTAAATACGCCGAACGCGCACTGCAGTTTTCTCAGTCAGATTAACACAAGCCTCACAAGCTTTGCTGACTGTACAGTCAGATCAACACAAGCCTCACAACCTTAAAGACTCTGTACACAAATTCAAGCTCTCAAATAAAATATTCAAATTTTTCCAAAATCAAATTTTCAAAATTCATTTTTTCAAAACTTCTAAAAAAAAAAAAATTCAAAACATACTAAATTCAAAATTATTCAATTAATTATATTCGAAACTACTTCTCTAAACCATAGTTGTTACGACCTTACGGGTAAGCATACTCCTATTGGTTTAGAAAAGAATTAAGTAAACATAACGGCAGTTGTACGACCTTACGGGTAAGCCTCACTGGTTGTGCTTACAAAGAATATTATTAATTATAATAAATTTCATATTACAAAATTCAAAGGAACTTATATTGAAAGAAAAAAATATAAAGAACACAAAAATAAGAAGGTAAATAAAATCTTCAATTAACTATATTCAGTATTTCTTCTCTAAACCATAATTGTTACGACCTTACGGGTAAGCATACTCCTATTGGTTTAGAAAAGAATTAAATAAACGTAACGGCAGTTGTACGACCTTACGGGTAAGCCTCACTGGTTGTGTTTACAAGGAATATTTTAATTTATAAGAAATTTCAGATTACAACTCTAAAACAATTAATATTTGAAAAAAATTTAAGAAACAAGAAAATCAAAGGGAAATTCTAAAGAAATTATCCTTTACTAAGATAAAAATTTATTTATTAAAAAGAAAAATAATATATCAATTCCAAGAGGGACAAGTTTCATAAATAAAAATTAAATTCACATACGAGCTCTGCTCTTGATAGGGAAGGGCGAATCTGAGAATAACCTGAGACCGGGAAAAGTTATAAGAATCTCAAACCCCAGGTATCCAAAGAAAATCGTGCCCTTATTCCTAGTCCATACGAGGGTACGTGCGGCCAAACGATCTTTACGAGACGTTCGTGCTACTCACCGTTGGTCCTTACGATAGCCAAATCCTAAACCAAAAATTAGTCAAACTTGAATCTCAGCGATTAACCGTGAATTTGATATTACACTCCTTTCCTCAGCTCGTCCAAGGTTTACTAGCTAGCGCAGCTAAGGCCTAAAAGAGCATAACTTAATTGAGTTAAACATCCCAGTCGCGTCGTGTCATAGGACGTGACATACGGTTAAAATTTCGCAAAAAGCTTAGATTATACTGAAAATTGGTATACAGGGATATTCAACGTCACTAATCCAGATTTTGCTATTGGACTATCGGAAATCAAAACGGCGCATCCAATATTGCGATTGAAAGTTGTAAAAGTGCTTAGAGTTGGCTGAAAATTGGTATGCAGGGGGTTTCGAGGTCACTGTTCTAGATTTTGCTATTATACTTTCGAAAATCAAAATGGCGGATCCAATAAGCATGGTTACAAATTCAAAAAAGCCTATTACACTTTTGAAATACAAAATGTCGAATCCAATATGGCTGCCAAACATTTTCGAAGGAAGCTTAGATTTTGCTTAAAGTTTGTATACCGTAGTTTCCGAGGTCGCTGATCATGATTTTACTATCAGACTTTCGACATTCAAAATGGCTGATCCAATACGGCGGCTGAAAGTGTAAAAAAGGCTTAAATTTAGCTTAAAATTGTAACACATTGATTTTCGAGGTCGCTGTTCACGTTCTTGCTATCGGACTTTCGACATTCAAAATGGTGGTATCAAGTTCGAAGGAAGCTTAAATCTTGCTTAAAATTTGTATACTAAGGTTTTCCCGACACTAGTCATGATCTTACTATCAGACTTTAAAAATTCGAAATGGAAGATCCAATATGGCGAATGAAAGTTCGGAAAAAGTTTAGATTTTGCTGAAAATTGGTATAACAGGGATATTCAACGTCGCTGATCACGATTTTGCTATCAAACTTTCGACATTCAAAATGGCTGATCCAATACGGCGGTTGAAAGTGCAAAAAGGCTTAGATTTAGCTCAAAATTGTAACACATGGATTTTCGAGGTCGCTGTTCACGTTCTTGCTATCGGACTTTCGAAATTCAAAATGGTGGTATCAAGTTCGAAGGAAGCTTAAATTTTGCTTAAAATTTGTACACTAAGGTTTTCCCGACACTAGTCACGATCTTTCTATCAGACTTTCAAAATTTGAAATGGTAGATCCAATATAGCGATTGAAAGTTCGGAAAAAGTTTAGATTTTGCTGAAAATTGGTATAACAAGGATATTCAAGGTCGCTGATCACGATTTTGCTATCAGACATCCAAATTCTTAATGGTGGATCCAATATATGGTTCTTAAAAATTCGCAAAAAACTTAGGTTTTTCTCAAAATTGGAATACAGAGGTTTCGAAGTCGCTGATCACGATTTTACTATCAGACTTTCGACATTCAAAATGGCTGATCCAATATGGCGGTTGAAAGTGCGAAAAAAGCTTAGATTTAGCTCAAAATTGTAACACATGGATTTTCGAGGTCGCTGTTCACGTTCTTGCTATCAGACTTTCGAAATTCAAAATGGTGGTATCAAGTTCGAAGAAAGCTTAAATTTTGCTTAAAATTTGTTTACTAAGGTTTTCCCGACACTAGTCACGATCTTACTATCAGACTTTCAAAATTCGAAATGGGAGATCCAATATGGCGATTGAAAGTTCGGAAAAAGTTTAGATTTTGCCTAAAATTGGTATACAGGGATATTCAAGGTCGCTGACCCAGATTTTTTATTGGACTATCGAAAATCAAAATGATGGATCCAATACGGCGGTTGAAAGTGCAAAAAGGCTTAGATTTAGCTCAAAATTGTAACGCATGGATTTTCGAGATCGCTGTTCACGTTCTTGCTATCGGACTTTCGAAATTCACATGCACATAATGCACAAATATGCGTGGACCTCGCATCCCCGGCTACTAGGGTTTAATAATTATTAAAATAATCGTTTTGCTAATTTTTTCATGTCTACATCATTCCCTTATATGCGTGGACCTCATATCCCCCGCCTACTTGGGTTTAAAAATTATTTAGATAATCGTTTGGATTATTTTTTCATGTCTATACATGAATATCTTATATGCGTGGACCTCATATCCCCCGGCTACCTGAGTTTAAAAATTATTTAAATAATCGTTTGGTTTTTCTTGTGTGGGACTCTATTGATGTTAATGAGTACAACTGATTTAAATTAAATATACGACGTTTCGATAGCTTGATCGCTATCCTTTTCAAGTCCCAATTAACATCAGTATTACACTTCGTCACATTTTTCTAGAAAATGACAGAGCTTTTTTCTTTTCTTATTTTTCATTTTATCAAATACGTCAATGTACATTGTTAATAAATTAAGACGGTTAATAAACATAAAAAAACCGACACTAATAATAATAAATTAACATATAAAAACTCTCACAACTAATAAATTAACAAAGAAGACTCCCACAATTAATAAATTAACACTAAGAATGAGCAAAAGCATTCAAGGCAGATAAAACCAGTAGAACGAGAAATCGTTTGGTTTATTTTTTCATGTCTACATGACTCCCTTATATGCGCGGACCTCATATCCCCCACCTACTTGGGTTAAAATTGTTTAAATAATTGTCTTGCTTATTGTTGCACGTCTACGCAGTTCCCTAATATGCGTGAACCTAGCGTCCGCCGGCTATTTTGGTTTAAAAATTATTTAAATAATCGTTTTGCTTATTTTTTCATGTCTACATGTCTGACATATATGCGTGGACCTCATATCCCTCGCATACTTGGGTTTAAAAATTATTTAACTTATCGTTTGGCTTATTTTTTCATGTCTACATGACTCCCTTATATGCGTGGACCTCATATCCCCCGCATACTTGGGTTTCAAAATTGTTTAAATAATTGTCTTGCTTATTGTTGCACGTCTGCGTAATGCCCTAATATGCGTGGATCTCGTATTTCCGGCTACTTGGGTTTAGTAATGATTTAAATAATCGTTTGGATTATTTTTTCATGTCTACATGACTCCCTTATATGCTTGGACCTCATATCCCCCACCTTCTTGGGTTAAAATTGTTTAAATAATTGTCTTGCTTATTGTTGCACGTCTACGCAGTTCCCTAATATGTGTGAACCTAGCGTCCGCCGGCTATTTTGGTTTAAAAATTATTTAAATAATCGTTTTGCTTATTTTTTCATACATGTCTGACATATATGCGTGGACCTCATATCCCCCGCCTACTTAGGTTTCAAAATTGTTTAAATAGTTGTCTTGCTTATTGTTGCATGTCTAACTAGCTTCCTTACATGCGTGGACATCGCGTCCCCCGGCTACTTGGGTTTATAAATTATTTAAATAATCTTTTTGCCTATTTTTTCATGTCTACTCGACTCCCTTATATGCGTGGACCTCATATCCCCCGCCTACCTGGGTTTCAAAATTGTTTAAATAATTGTCTTGCTTATTGTTGCACGTCTACGCAGTTCCCTAATATGCGTGGACTTAGTGTCCCCCGGCTGCTTTGGTTTAAAAATTATTCAAATAATCTTTTTGCTTATTTTTTTATGTCAACATCACTCCCTTATAAGCGCGGACCTCATATCCCTCGCCTACTTGGGTTTAAAAATTGTTTAAATAATGGTATTGCTTATTGTGGCACGTCTACATGACTCCCTTATATGCGTGGACCTCATATCCCCCGCCTACCTGGGTTTAAAAATTATTTAAATTATCGTTTGGTTTATTTTTTCATGTCTACATGACTCCCTTATAAGCGCGGACCTCATATCCCTCGCCTACTTGGGTTTAAGAATTGTTTAAATAATTGTATTGCTTATTGTGGCACGTCTACATGACTCCCTTATATGCGTGGACCTCATATCCCCCGCCTACCTGGGTAAAAAATTATTTAAATTATCGTTTGGTTTATTTTTTCATGTCTACATGACTCCCTTATATGCGTGGACCTCATATCCCCTGCCTACTTGGGTTTCAAAATTGTTTAAATAATTGTCTGGCTTATTGTTGCACGTCTACGTAATTCTCTATTATGCGTGGACCTCGCATGCCCCGGATACTTGGGTTTTAAAATTATTTAAATAATCGTTTTGCTTATTTTTTCATGTCTACATGACTCCCTTATATGCGTAGACCTCGCGTCCCCTGGCGAGATTTTTTATCCGCGTGAAGGAAATTAAATTAAAAACACCAAAAATGTATTATTGATTCGTAGAATTCCTTTTCATAAAATAAAACGTAAATAATTTCAAAGGATTGTGTAGGTTTCGGAAACAAATTCTTACGGTTTTCAAAAGTTCTTGTAAAAGGATTGTAAAGGTTTTGGAAAATAATTTCTCATTGCTTGCAAACGTTTTTAAATGATTGTCCAGATTTTGTAATATAATTCATCAAAGGATTTTTTAAAAGATGTGATATAGAGATAGACCATGTTTGAAGTTAAATTTTACTACAATAATAATATTTAATTATAAATAATAATCATTCATATCTGTTATAAATTTTTTTTTAATAACTGTTATTATAGCATTTTTTGTCATGACTTTCATTTGATGAATAAAAAAAGATAAATAAATGCAAATAACTAAAAATAACTGTAAAGAACTGTTACTAACAGCAAATATTGTTATTTTAGCATCCCAAATCATGCATTTATAAACAGCAAATAATAGCACATAACTGCAAATAAAGATTATATTTAGTTATTAACAATTTTGTGCATATAAGTTATTTCAGTCTGGGAGGGTCTGGGTTAGTATTACATTATAATACTTTTATTAAGATTCTTGCACTTCTATATTCGACAGATTGATAAAACTTCCTTTGTAACTAAACTCAGGTCCTGAGCAAATTTTCTTTGGTAGAGTCGCTAGCTTACCTTTAAAGGAATATCCATATAACAGTATGTCTCTTTGTCTCTACTATAGGAGGTTGTGTGCTTTGACAGACTTGAACATAATCTTTTGGTCGCCTTAATGGATAATGATTTGATTCACACCATCCAACAAGAAAAATTTGTAATGAATTCATATGTACTATATATGTTCAACTCTTATTATAACAATCTAACTTTAAGCACAATAAGTTAAAGTTATCTATGAATAGAGGCTACAGCCTAAACAGTTTGCTAATAAGTATATAATAAACCGCACATATAATAAACTTGTTCCAAGTTCAATTGCATAGACTCTACATCCATATAGATCACACAGTAACCATATTTTTAAATTTATTTTTTAAATTGATTTATTTATTCACTCCTTTTATTTTAATCATTTATGCTTTCCACTTTACAAAACTTTTATCAAAATACACAAAATAACGTACATTTCACTGACATATGTACCCACAAATGTATTTCACTGGAAATCATCATGTTTTTATATTACAAAAAACAAGTTATTTCTCAAATGCCAAATGTTTATTTCTCTGTACTAATATTTATTGTTTATTTTAAATAGCTTTTTCACCTATACACATATACATGTAACAAACTCGTGTTCACTCACATAAGCCCTTGCATAGATCACCAACATAATAAATATATTTTTAAATGAATTTTTTAAATTCACTTATATCCACTTCTTCTATTGTAACATAATAAATAATAATAATAATACATTCATCACTCATCACAACAACCTAACTTTTAACCACACAATTAAAGTTGTCTATGAAAATAAGATAGTCTAAACAGTTTACTAATATGTTTGCACGTTGTTTTCTCAAATTACTGAACCATCAATTAATGTCACTATTAAAAAATACTTGGCGATCAATTCTTTAACGCATTGACATGCAATAAACTTTATCAATTTTTAGTGTTTCTTTTCATTTATGTTAATATCTTCTTCAAGGAGTGAAATCTGAGTCTGAAAGTATCCGGAAACATTTCTAAACCAAGAGTTATACATTAATTATTGAGAAATTTATGTATTTATGTTAATTAACTCTTCTTTTCTATGATGATATATGATTATCACAAATCCAACAGCTAATATTTCCTTTATCAATGCTATTGATATTTGTTGATTATTTTTTTATTACTAAATTTTCACTCACATATAATTATAACCAATGTGTCCTAGTCATCTTCCATATTTCTTTGTTCATCTATAGATTTTATTTACTTTTATTATTATTCCAACAATATATATGCTAAAATGCTATTCCTATTTCCAAAAAATGTAGCTTCTTTCTCCAATAAGTGTTACAATTTATTCACAATTTTCTTCAATAAGTTAAAATTCGTCAATTAAAACTTCTGCTTTGTCTAGCTATGATTTAAACAGCCACACTGATGAAATACAAGATTACTTCAAAACTTCTTTTGTATAGCCTGAAAAAATATAAAAGATTGACACAAAGTATCAAGTTCTCTACAACTATTTTTATCTATGTAATACTTATCTAATAAAAATGATTTATCCGCTGATGAACCCAAAACAATTTTTTCCAATGAAAATAAGGCGAATATCTGTACACCGTACTTAGGCTGGTGAAACATCTTCGTCGTCGTCGGATTCACCTACGTCGTAACTTACACACTGAAAAAACTCTGGCACACAAGACGCACAAAACGAGGGACGTACTTCGTCCCTTCGGTTCGGCACGGCTGTTGTCCCGTAACAGTGCTACCAACGAATATAGAAGCGTACGTCAGATGGGGCGCTCATGCTAATAATCAGCTGTGTTTATCCTTCAATAAGCAGTTCGAATTTTGGCCGCGAGGGGCGCCGACGCTTAACAAGGCGAATACTCGCGAGTAGTTTCGGCTCGCTACTCGTATAAATTTAATTAGGCCACGTCAAAATTTACGTTCACCGAGAATAACAAAACTAAGTAGTGTCTCGGAGAGGCTGAGGTGGTCCACGACGTGTGACTTTAAACCGCACATTGTACTAGACAAGAATGTTGCTGTGACAGTTGCTGTGCTTGCCAGACAACAACATAAGG
The DNA here is from genome assembly GCA_036365515.1 of Torymus aiolomorphi. Classification (NCBI taxonomy): domain Eukaryota; kingdom Metazoa; phylum Arthropoda; class Insecta; order Hymenoptera; family Torymidae; genus Torymus; species Torymus aiolomorphi. The sequence continues at coordinate 57,133,009 of CM070875.1, read as the reverse complement.
AGAAAGCGCCGTGCGCTATAAACTTAAGAGGCTAAGCTGAAGAACGTCGAGTCAGTAACTCAATCTACTATAGTCTGTGCAATACAGTGCTGGTTGACAGCTGATTGCTAATTTATTCATTTTCACTGCCGACTGAACGTGTGTTCTCAAATCAACTGTATAGACTATGTCCTTCGAGGGAAAGTACAATGCAAAAAGTCCAGGTAAAATAATCTCGTTCAATCTGTTTTATCTCCTGTTTTATTCTACATATAAAAACTCAACTTTTGTAATTTCATTTACCTGCTCTGTCAAATTCCATACAAGCAGTAGCAAGAATTTCTATTGATACTGCTTTCTAATTTTTTTTCTATGTATGTATTTCAAAACAAATGTTTTGCTTTTCAGCCGTAAAGCGATTGATGCGAGAAGCACAAGAACTCCGTGATGCAACTGATGAATATTATGCATATCCTCTAGAAGAAAATCTTTTTGAATGGCACTTTACAGTCCAAGGACCACCGTCTACGGATTTCGAAGGCGGAGTATATCATGGAAGAATTCTGTTACCACCAGAATACCCCATGAAGCCACCAAATATCATTCTTTTAACAGTATGAATAATTAATGCAAATAGTATTTTACTATTATAAGTGTGAATATTTTTCAATTTTTTTCATTCATAAATATTAATCATTGTTTGCAGCCTAATGGACGATTTGAAATAAACAAAAAAATATGTTTAAGTATATCTGGTCATCACCCAGAAACATGGCAACCTTCATGGAGTATAAGAACTGCTTTACTTGCTTTAATAGCATTCATGCCTACTCCTGGAAATGGTACAATAGGTTCTCTAGATTATAGTCCTGATGAAAGACAAAAACTTGCGAAAAAGTAAGGATTGACATTAATAAGGTGTTTGAAATTTCGAACGTTCATAGTGAACGAAACATTTTTGCCATTTTCAAATTTAGCCGAATTTGGCTACTTAATACATTTAAAATCGGATAATAACTGTATTTCTTCACGTCTCACTCTTGCAGTCACCAGTAAACCACACTCAGGGGAATTCTAACCAGAATTAGAAACTTTAAGTTAATATTTCGTTCACTATGAACGTTCGGAATTTCAAACACGTCATTAATAAATATTCTCAATTAACAATATTGAAAACATTAGAATCATAAAACCCTATGGATACAAATATTTCAAATCATTATTTATTTTTAATAATAATAGTTTTTTATTCTCATTATCAATTGTTTATTCAACTGAAATTTAACTCTCTTTGAAAAATGTTAAATTTTTATGTTTTCATGTCTATATTTATTGATCAATCTTAAACTTTTACTCCGAACTTTTATTATCAAACTTATTAAAATAGTTCTTATAATAAATTATAAAAATGAATAAGACTTATTTATTTCAGTTGATTAAAAAGTTATGTTCCACAAAATGTTTATGAACCACTAATATTTTCTTATTTCTTTTATAAGTCATGTAATTACTTATATATAATTCTTATTAGTATTACTTTGTAAAATTGTGATTAACAGAATCTAAATTTTGTATCTTAAATTTTTAGATCATTAAATTGGTGCTGCAACAGTTGCGGCAAAATTGCCGACTTACTGTCAAAAGATAAAACCAAAAAACCAATTACAGAAGAAGAACAACACATGTTAGACACAATTGCTTTAAAAGTGAGAATTACTTTATAAATAACTTTATAATTATTGTATATATCATCATTATATTAATCTAAATTTTATTATAGGCAGATGAATCAATACCACAAGAGACAAATTATTCTTTGAATTCTGATAGTATTGGAGAGAATGAATTAAGGCATCGTCAAAACATTGAAGACTTAAATACAGAACAAGAACGTCCTGAAGTAATTGTAAATCCACAAGTAGAAGTTATGTCCTCTTCAAATGACTTTCTTTGGAGTCTTCTAATTGCAGCTTTAGTATCTGCAATCATTTTACTAATTTTAAGGCGACTATTTTTAGTGTATTAAATTCAATTTCCATATAAATTCCACAGACAATTTAAAAATTATACATATGAAAAACATTAATAAATGTAATTACATATGTTATCAAGAAAAACAAATTTTATACACACGATCAATCAAATTTTTAAATATAAAAAATATTTAAAAATTTTTGTGTACATATAAGAAACATAAGTTTCTTGAAAAGAAAATTGTATAATAAAAAGATATCTAGATGGAAATTCATAGAATATTTGCTTTATTAAAGTAAATAATTGGTAAAAATAAATCTAAAAACTTTTTCAATAAATTATTGCTTTTAAGCAAGTTAAATAATTGTTTTCATAAGAAGATAATATTTTAATATCCTAGTCTATTGTTATTCCTTTTTGATGTAATCATAATAATGAGTATCAGTTTATTAATGTTTTATATTATGTATTTTATATTTTTACACAGCCACCGTTTTTTTAAGCAATGTCAAGTTAAATCTGAAATTTTCAGCTTTAAAAAAAAAGTAATCAATTGTTTTGTTATCTAAATAACTTTAATAAATTTTGTGTATCATAATCAACTAATAATTTGAACTTTAGAGCACGTTACATTCTTTAATTGAATAGTTATTTATTCTTTATGTTATTATTTTAATTATTATTTTTAATTACTGTAAGAAAATTTTGAAAAATATATTAGAAAGACACAAGAAAAAATTGACATACTTATAACAGACGTAAAATTATACTAAAATTGGTAATTTTATATGCAACAACTCCAAAATGTTTCTTAACTTTGATTTTAATTGTATAAAAAACATTGGAGTGAAAATTTATTATATATTATATATAGATTAATTTTAGTATATGACTTAACAAAGAATAGTAGCTATTTTATGAATGTTCATACTTATGATTTAAATAAAACTAAAGACTACATAGTTTTCTAAGTATATGTACTTTTTTATCCATCTACAGCCTAATTCATGTCTTACAAGGAAGGTACCCCAAGTGTAAGTCGCCGATTTGGACGATATTGCAATATGTTGTAGTACATTAAAAATAAGAGACACGTATTTTTTTTACGTGCTGATAGACACTAAGGGGGTGAAATCTACCCCTAAAGTTCACCCTCAAAAACAGTTTTTTTCAAATATTTCAAAAACGAATAAAGCTAGCTTAATGAAACCGACGCCAAAAGTTGTAGAATAAAAAAGCCTTCAAAATAGCATTACTTTCAATTTTAAGGGTAGCAACCCCTATTTTTTTTTTCAAGAAAACTAAGCTTTTTTCATCAATTTTCAGCTATAAAAATTACAATAAATTATATATCGCCTCAAAACTGATTCCATTTAAAAGAAAATTAAAAAATAAAGTTGACCTGTCTCCTGGTTTGGCCAAAATGATTTTTTAGGGGATAACTACCCCTTATTTATATTTTGTTCATTATTTCAGAAATAAATAAAGATACCTTAATAAAACCAACGCTAAAAATTTTAAAATAGGAAAGGCTTCAAAACAGCATTACTTTCAATTTTAAGGGTAGCAACCCCTATTTTTTTTTCAAGAAAACTAAGCTTTTTTCATCAATTTTCAGCTATAAAAATTACAATAACTGGTCTGAATTATATGTATTGTCAGCGCCTATTTGATTAATCAATTGTTTGACTTCTGTTACCAATTCTACTTCTTTTTTATGCAAATCATTTCTATTTTCTATACTTTTTTTTGTGATAAATTTATTAATTTTTCGAGAAACAATTCTATGGGTGTTTTTAAATTTTGAAAGCCAATGTTTTGAAGCTGTAAATCTTACGTCCTCATTTCCGATTAATTTTCGTGCTTGTAGAGCCCATCTTCTTAAATCGTTGTCATGAATTATTAATCCAGCTTCAGTAGCAGCTTTAAAATTTTCTAGTGTGAAATCGCAAATTCTTGCAATTTTTTCTCGGTAAGTTCCACCTTGATTGATTTGGTGAGCCCAGCGATGTAACTGTGTTTCAGAACTGACTTTCCTGAATCTATTTTGAACTGTTTTAAGCGATAAATTCTTTTTTGTTTTTCCACTTCTCCAATATTCTACAGTCCTTTTTTGTATTCAAAACTCAATGGTTCTTCATGTCCCGTACATTGATCCGTAGGTAATTCAGGATAGTAAGGAAGTGTATGTAAATCAACATCTTCCACAATACGTGCATCTGTTTCTTTATATTCTTCTTGAAAATCCAACGATTTTTCCATTATAACATCTATGCTATTAGACGATTCCATTAAATCTAACAGTATCATTTGGAAATGGTCTTTTATTTCTATTTCTTTAATATTATAAAGCCTATCTTCAATATCAAGTGTTTGGAAATAGGCAAGCAGCAAATTAATAATATTCAGAGGATTAATTTTCATTTTGAGTGCTAAAATAATCAAACATTTATAAGAATAATTGCATACAGAAATAGTATCTTTACAACACACATATATAGAATGCTGAAAATAAAAACATTTTTTTAATTTGTATGCGTCACCCCTCTAAACGTTACATTACTATGTTGCGAGAACATAGCTATTTCTCAATGAGGCAGCTTTGTACGTTGTACGTTGTACGCTTTTACTGATGTACGCCATCATGCGACCAATGTCTTTTTACCGGGAAATATTTGTTTAAATATTAAAAAAATACCATATTTTCACAAGATAATAATGTTGCATTTAAAAAGGCGACACATACAAATAAAACAAATATTTATACTTTGGGCCATCCTGTTAAGAATCTATTAAGAATATCGTATCTGTATATTTCTTTACTAAAGCGCTTGATTAAGGTGGCTCATGCGTTTGGTGCCTGATGATATGATTCTGATCATATCATTAGATTCTTTACAAAAAAATCTTTAATTTCATATATTGTACATTAAAAACTGCTTTTTTACAAGTTACTACGAAGCAATAAACTGTTCATTCCCATAAGGTTATGTGTTAAACGTACCTATTTATAAACTCAGTTTTTTCGATAATTTGGTCGTTGACCTACAATTTTCTTAGTACAGATCGAAAGTTTATGTCTAAAGAACATATTTCTTAAGTTTAAGATGTATCTGCTTTTTATAAGAAATCGCATGAGCCACCTTAAAATGAAAAGAAGGTAATCTCGAGTTTTTTTTTAAATTTGTAAACAGTAATCGATAAGATGTATTGCACAATTCCTGTTAATTTAGATTTATTAAAATTAAGATTTAGTTATTTAAAATTATTATTTGTATGTAAAATTTATTATTTGTAAAACATCTAATAGTAAAGGAACCGTATACAATTTTGGCTAAAAATTGAATCAGGAGTCTATAATTTTGTTAATAACAGAAAGTAAACAATACAGTATACACAATAAAGTATATTTTGATACATTTTTTAATTTTCGTAAAAATATTAAAAATACTTTATGCACTTATAAATCAGGATTTTTTAAATCTTTAAAATTAAAGAAAAATCAATTTAAACTATTTGTGCTCTATAACGTCAAATGTATCTCCAAAAAATGTAACAATGTACGAAATTGCATACTTTCTAATATGTTCATTAAAAATAACGCAAAATATAATTTTGAAAAGCTGTTATAATTTTATTAAAGCCTATAGACAGATACGAAATGCTTACAATTAATGCATTAGATCTGATATATAAATAGACATTAATCTGTAGTTTTGTAGTGCTGCTGACATTAAAAAAAATGAATTGATGCAATATTACAGCCACAATATTGTAGAAATAACCACTTTCACAAAACAACACTGCACGACTGGAACTCTACCGATTTATAAATACAATGTTTGCCAGCAATATATGAAACTACGAGTTAAATCACCAATCTATAAATATCCGCCTCATAATAACATAAAAATAACATATTATTTTCTCATTCACAATCAGCGATTACTCTTATTTACTGCATAAAAATCACTTACATCCACGTACACACACGCACACACACATTAATTTTTTTTTAATGCTTTATTTATCACGTATCAAAACGGTACGATTGCCTTTGACGAAGTATTTATAATAATACATAAAATATAATAAAGGGAAGTAAGAACATAATGAACTTCCGGGGATGATTTGCACCCCTTTAAAATGTATTATTCACAGATAAAAAATATAAATATTTTTCGTTTTTTGGTTCACTACAACATATAAAAGTTTAAATAAACATGTTACTTTTCTTGTGGAATTCAAGTCAAAATTAGTTTTTCGAAAAAGCTTTACAATAATCCGTTTAAACAAGTAGTTTAACCAAACTAATTTTGCAAAATTAATGATAAATTAGTATTTCGTATTGCCCGAAAGCGCTAAAATTACATAGCGTTTGTCTGTTATTGGTCAAAATTTTATGGTCAATCTTTTCAATGGAATGGTTTTTAAAGAGATATATTTATTGTAATTTTTATAACTGAAAATTGATAAAAAACTTAATTTCCTTTAAAAAAATAGGGGTTGCTACCCTTAAAATTGAAAGTTATGCAGATTTATGGCCTTTTTAATTTTAAGATTTTTAGCGTTAGTTTTATTAAGGTATCTTTATTTATTTCTGAAATAATGAATAAAATAAAAATAAGGGGTAGTTACCCCTAAAAAATAATGTTGGTTAAAACCACGGGACAGGTGAACTTTATTTTTTAATTTTCTTTTAAATGGAATCAGTTTTAAGGCGATATATAATTTATTATAATTTTTATAGCTGAAAAATGATGAAAAAAGCTTAGTTGTCTTGAAAAAAAAATAGGGGTTGCTACCCTTAAAATTGAAAATAATGCTGTTTTGAAGCCTTTCTTATTTTAAAATTTTTAGCGTTGGTTTTATTAAGATGTCTTTATTTATTTCTGAAATAATAAACAAAATATAAATAAGGGGTAGTTACCCCCTAAAAAATCATTTTGGCCAAAACCACGAGACAGGTCAACTTTATTTTTTAATTTTCTTTTAAATGAAATCTGTTTTGAGGCGATATATAATTTATTGTAATTTTTATAGCTGAAAATTGATGAGAAAAGCTTAGTTTTCTTGAAAAAAAATAGGGGTTGCTACCCTTAAAATTGAAAGTAATGCTGTTTTGAAGGCTTTTTTATTCTACAACTTTTGGCGTCGGTTTCATTAAACTAGCTTTATTCGTTTTTGAAATATTTGAAAAAAACTGTTTTTGAGGGTGAAATTTAGGGGTAGATTTTACCCCCTTAAAGTGTCTATCAGCACGTAAAAAAAATACGTGTCTCTTATTTTTTAATGTACTACAACATATTGCAATATCGTCCAAATTGGCGACTTACACTTGGGGTACCTTCCTTGTTAGTAAGTGACCTGTACCTTTTTCCCATACTGGCTTTTGATCCATAAATTTTCTCAAGTAATGTGCAACTTTTGAATATCCCGGTTAGCCTGATCTCTGCCTAGGGCAGAGAATTGAGGATTTTTGCTGCATTAACGGCTAGAACCCAGTGAGCGAATATGTCACATTTATGTTACATCCCATAGGCTCAAACTCCGAAAACATAAAAAAATCAACTTGAGCATAATTTTTTAGTAGCGAAAAATCGCCTAAATAATCGCCGAAGCAATTACCCATGTCGTACTAACCAACAGTATATGATTCGTTCCGTGTCAGATTTACGCTAACATTTTTTTTAAGATTACAATATTTTTTTTATGAATCTTCATAAAAATATATTTGATACATATTTTTTTATTTTTATTTTAACCCCATAATTTCAGATTAATGATTTTTCGAAATTTAGGGTTATGACAAAGGAGCTTTTTTTTAAGAGTGCTCTCTACCTAAACCCCAACTCCGGAATAGATCGCAGCGCCCCCATGACTTCATTTACGTATTTTCATTAAGTGTACTTATAAATTTTAAATTAATCATAACTCAGTTTTCCCACGTGTAAAAGTTAATAAGGATTACTTTTAAACAAGTTTCACGAATTTAAATGAATAAATGAACTTGTATTTTGTAGAGAAAATTCAAACGTTCAGTGGACATTTCTGAAAATGACTCAAAATTTTTCTCTACAAAATACAGATTTATTAATGGAATTTGATTTGGGAAAACTCTTGTAATCGTGTCTTTAATACTAATTACAAGTGGGAAAATTTTATTTTTACGTTAATATTGCCCCAAATTTTTTTAATTAACAAAAAACACCTTTGACAGTAAGTGGCGTTCCAATCGGGGCAGAGAAACGCTTGCATTTCAATGAATTCTCATTGTAGGAAATTCTTTTAAGTGAGTAAAAGTTAGGATTTTTTCTCAACTTTTCAGAAATTTGAACGCAAACTTGTTAAAAATTTTCGAACATTAAAATTTTATGAAAAGAGGGAAAAAAGTGATTTTTTAATTACTTGAGCATTTTTTATAGTCAACTTTAATGAAAAATAATAATCTATGAAGTTTTAAGAATGTTTAGGTCTGTTTCCCAAATTAAGAGCGTCGCTCCATTGTAGCGTTATTATGGTGCGCTCCCATGCGTTACGGAAAAACTTACGGAATGGTAAAATCGTAATGGCGGTGATGCGAAATTTAAAATGTGTTAACTACATGATTAAATAATACGTAGTAAATGTGGGTCTGATTAGTTATATTATCATATTAATAAATAAAAACAATAATAGCCTTAATAACAATAAAATAATTAATTCCATAAAAGTTACTCGCAATTAATTAATAACATTACATATTTATAATTTAATATTCACTTTGTGCACAATCTAATTGATATTTATCTTCTTTTTCTTATTAAAAACATTGTTCATGAACAATAAACAATGTTGTTTAACAGTATGTACATGATAATAATTCATAATGAGCGGGCCTATTCCGTACGAAAATTTCAACACCCTAGTCCCATGGAGTACTTTTTTTCTAGCGGAATGGTTTTCTAACCTCACTTTCGGTTAAAACTTATCAAAATTTGTTGATGTAATGCTAAAATTGCATTAGAATAAATTAAAAAACAACAATTTAATAAATACTGAACAAAATAAAATTATGTTTCCTTAAAATTATTATCAAATTAATTTCTTGAAGCACTACAATCCTCATTCCGGCGTTTTTTCTCACTCTCATGGGAATAGGGCTTTGTAAAAACATAACGGAAATCCGCGCGCCATTAGCAAAGAAGATAGACGTAAATAGAAGCGCAAAGCGGGACTGAGGCACCCCGACCACGCGCAGGGCCCTTTCTACATATGTGTGTTCTGTCTGTTCTAGACAACTTCTCTCTATGTCTGTCTCTGTCTTACATAAACGGAACAGATCTATCTGTCTTTGTCGGGAACACACAGAACACACATATGTAGAAAGGCCCCAGCGCGGCAGTCAATTTCTAAATGCTGCGGGAACAGCTGATGCGCGGCCGGTAACACACTACCCATACTGGCTGCAATGGTAACACGACGTACTTCGTACGTAACATTGCAAAATTATTATTTACAAAGATCTGTTATTGCTATTGCAATAACAAAAACCATAAATAAAAACAAATTAATCTTAAACTGATACGTACCCCTAAACCAAAATGGGGGGACAACTTATATATAACATACATGAAATAAATTCACGTGAACTCCGTTCGTCCTGTGGATAGCGCGCATGCTTACTGTCTTTTTGGTGCGGGTTCAAATTCATTATCGGATTTTTTTTTATATATATTAATAAGTATAATAAGATTGTTATTTTCTGCTGATTTGAAAATAACGTGAAAATTAAAAAATTTTTGAACAGGTTTCCGCACTACCTTGGCGGTACTGTTCAAAGCGCGTTGGATTTTTTTTGTTTTATTTACAAATTATTATATAAAATAATTTAAAAATACTTCAATACAATTTCATGACATGTAGAAATTGTATTAAATTATTCAATAATCTTTTTTGTATTTTAAGTACTTCTGCTATGATTATTATGATAAATAATAATATATTATTAATATTTAATATTCTTAATTACCATTAGTTAACTGTATAAATTATGTAAAACAACAACAATAAAAATCTAACGTAAAATACCTCTAAACAATATAACATATGAATAAAACAGAAATCAGATAAAAAAAATTTATCTTTTCAAAATTATTTTAAAAGGTCGAGTGTAAGTTATTTTTTAAGCTAAATACCTATAGGAAAAATTCTTTATTTCCTTTAAATTATTATTTTTCTTTACTTCACAGTTTTATTTACAATGGTTATTTAAAAATATTATTCATGTATTCTATATGATTTCTCATGAAATAGTATTGAAGTATTTTTATAATGATTTTATATAACAATTCGTAAATAAAACAAGAATTATCCAACATTTTTTATATACGGGAGTGCGAGAAAACTTCAGAAATTTTACTGTTATTTTTAAATCGGCAGAAAATAACAATCTTATTGTACTATATTAATATGTATAAAAAAAAAAAACCGATAATGGATTTGAACCCGCACCAAAAAGATAGCAAGCATGCGCGCTATCCACAGGACCAACGGAGTTCACGTGAATGTATTACATGTATGTAATATATAAGGTTTTCCCCCATTTGGGTTTAGGGAATAGGGGTATGAGTTTAAGATTAATTTGTTTTTATTTATGGTTTTTGTTATAGCAATAGCAATAACAGATCTTTGTAAATAATAATTTTGCAATGTTACGTACGAAGTACGTCGTGTTACCATTGCAGCCGGTATGGGTGGTGTGTTACCGGCCGCGCATCAGCTGTTCCCGCAGCATTTAGAAATTGACTGCCGCGCTACGCGTGGTCGGGGTGCGTACTTCTTCGGGGTGCCTCAATTTCCCTGCAGGCTTTGCGCTTCTATTTACGTCTATCTTCTTTGCCTATAGTTGTAAGGAACTGACGTTCCTTGGACTACATAACCGACATAGACCCAAATTCTTGGCCCCTTTGACAATGAGTGCAATCGATCGAACCCTTTTACACTACTCATTCATGCGTATTGCTAACATGAGAATAAACCTTATGATTCGTGGAAATGATTGGAAATAATAATAATAGGTTAAAAATTATAACAAATACGGAGATTATTATTAATAATACTACAAATGCTATTAAAATCTTGGGAATAATTGATGTTCTGATAATCATTTAAATAACAGAAGCAACGCTGTCATAATTTCAGGTTAAGAAACAACCATATAATAATAATTAACAAATCATGAGCATCACCGTCGCTGATAATTAACTGTTAAAATATAAAGCTTATAATTATTTAAGAATGCGCGGTATTGTATAGCAAACGTTGCGCGACGTATAATCGGAGGATAATAAAGTTGTGCAACGTTGTGTAAATAAACAAATATAATAACTAAAAATAGTTAAGGAGTTGATTAGCAACAATCAACATAACCGACTAAGGATATTAATAATATTAATAACAATAATTTATCACAAGAGCTAAAGATAAACAATAAAACGCAATTATAGATAATTAACAACAAATTTAAGAACAATCTCGAGTTATCCGGATAATTGGCTATTCTTGGAGGTATTGACGTGTAATAACAACAATTGTTTATAATTAAGTAGTTTTCCGGGACAATAGTAACCAAACGTTGCTCAACGCAAATTGAAGATTAATAATATCATGCAACGTTATAAAGTTAACGAACTACGACCAATCCGAGAATGATTAATATCAATTGCAATAAATAAATAAAGCCATTATTATGCAATTATCAACGGTATTTACTAGAAAATTAGGAGTTGTGTAATAAAACGTAATTTGAACATACAATTAATTAATAATATCATAACTATTGGTTTATTGATTAATAATGTTAATGGTACTGATAAATAATACTAAAAATAATTGCAATTTGATAGACAATTAAGACAACATGCAACAATGTTATGCAACGTATAGTTAATAATGATAACATATAAACCTAACTTGAGAGGTTAATAAAGATTAATTAAAACAATTAAACTGAGTAATTAATAAAGTTATTAGCGATAGTTTATCAGTTAGTTAACAATTTATTGTTTTAAGCATTTTTCATTAATAAATTGAGATCATTATGATTAATAAGGAAGAGACCGGATAAATAAATAAAGTAACAATAAATTACCGGTGATACAAGTTGCATAATATGTTGATTAATATTATTATTAATAATACGTCATTAAACGTAATCTAACATACATGACAATCTGTTGCAGAGTATTCTAACGGACATTTTATTCCAAGAACCCCTAGGTAGTAAACAATTCCATGAAATTACGTAATAGGTAACCGGCCAAAAGGGGAACCAATAAGAGAAGCAGTATCTCCTACCACAGAAGAAGGGGGCGGAGCCTCCTTTCAGATTTTGACGTCCTACAGCACTTCCACAGGCTATAGATGTATTTCAAGTTTTTACCACCAGAGGGAGAGGGATCATCCTCAACGGCTTTCAGGTCCGCGCTCACCATATAAAAGGGAGCCCAGTACACCGACGGGCAGTCTCGCTTAGAGAAATAAACCAATCTTGTACCTATCAGCACCCACGTATCTTCAAGTATTACGCTGAATATATATATATATAGTTATATCAAGATCAACGCATTTTCAACGATTTTATATCAAGTTTCAACGGTTTCATCAAGTGTTAACTGTTAACAAGTATTAACAAGTTTCAACAATCTTCAACGAGTTTCAACAAGTTTGAACGAGCTCTAACCAGTTTCAACGAGTTTGGACGAGTTTCGAGAAATTTCAACGAGTTTTCAACAAGTTTCAATTACTTCGACGATCTTTCAACGAGTCAACTACATTCAACAACAACAAGTTAACAACAACGAAAGGATCAACAACCTCACCAATCGGAGGAGGGAGAGCTGTCCTGCCCAAGGTTTTTGAGGCTGTGGTTTTCCTTGGGACTTCAGGGTGAATACCAGGACAACGGGTGATTGAAATTGGGTCCACGGCCGTCCATATCGAAGGAAGAACCCCAATCAACACCGAATCCGACGGATAAATCAGATAACATATAAATATATATATATATATTTGCAAATCGTCTCGTCTTTAAGGTCGATTAAGAGATTCGAGTCATAATAGCCAATTTAAGGATCGATAATTTACAACTTAATACACTCTTTATATTTAACTCTGTGTTAAGGAATAACGAATTAGATAAGATTTTAAGAAGTTAAGATTATTAAGATAATTAAGACCATTTAATATAAATTAGACTTTATATTTAATATTTCAATTCATAATAACTAAATTCAAGGATAAATAATTTACGATTTAAAGTATATATTAATTAACTGTTTACAATTAATTCTACATTTTAAAAGCATAATAAGGTAGATAAGTCTCTAAGAATTTAAGATATACGATTAGTAAGGTTACTTAATACAAATACATAATAAATTCTCAATTAAGAATTTTGAATTGCAATAACAAATTCAATTCATTCAATTAACTTTTATATTAATTTTCGTACTTTTTACATAGCATCTAGTAAAGATAGATAAGATTTCTAAGTTAACCAGTTAATAATTAATAATTTTATGTAATAACTAATACCATCCACGAATGTAACATCAATTATATCTTTGATTAATTTAATTTAAATTTATATTTGTGCATAAGACGACAGCGTAGTCTTTAAAATCAAAATTCAAACTATAAAATAACAATTTATGTCACTTAATTTATAATTTGAGAAAGTGTAATAAATTTATTTCTTGTGCTATTTGTACTTTTGTACTTAATTGGACGACGATCCCACTACCTATATAAAACCCTAGGGCCATTCTAGAATTTCATTTGTCAAATATTACATTCGCTTGCCGCTCTATATTAAAGACTTTAGTTAATGGCCACTGGGTTCGTAACATTTTGGTGACAGCGGTGGGATTGTCCAAGATAGCATTGGAAATAATAAATAATTATTAATTGGAATAGATATAAGTACATAAGGTTAACTGGAATAACTCGGTATATTTTTCTTTACGGTTGATCGATTGCATTCATAGATTTAAGATTTAAGTTGCGATTTAGTTATAAAAATGATTGAGAATAGTGGAAATATTAACTCAACCGTTGCTATCCATCCGGGACCAAGCACTCAACCTACCCATGTTAATGACAACTCTTTAGAATTGTCTAAATCACTCTCTAGAATCACTAATAGAATTGATTCAGATACCGAACAACAAAACCCGCTTCATCCCGAGGTCGCGAGGACCGCGGTGGGGGGAGCCTATTAAGATGTACTAAACTTAATGGATTTTAATACTGATGTAATCGGTTTTAATATATGTAATCTCTCTGCGGGATTAGCTATCGATCCTTTTTTTTTATCGGGAATAGTCTTAATCCAATTTAATACGGTTTATTTAATGGGTTTTAATACTATTCAATCAACTTTAATACCAACAATTATTTTTGTATCATAAACTTTAATCTGTTTTAATACATACTTGAAAGAAATCCTTTTAATCTAATACTATTTAATACAACATAAATTAGATAATAATCTGGATATTTTTAATCTGATTTAATACTAAAAAGCTAACAAGAATTAATACATTGGAATACATACATTCAAATATAAAAATCTGAGGGTGAAAATTAGCGTACTTTCTTGAGTCAAATACATTTTTAATTAACATTCAATTTTGGGTATTCGTTTAATTAAATCATTTATAATGTAATCTGTTTTAATACGGAAAGAATGTTATATTGGAATCAATTTGTTTTAATATATTATATTTAATATAAAATTTTCAAAATAATAAATTCATTTCATAATTTATTCTGTTAATCACGTAGTTGCACCGGTCTAACATAGGCTTTCTATCTTTGGTAGGAGTCCGGAGTCATTGCCTTCCCAAGACCAATTTAATATTTGTGAAGTAAATAATAGTGATAATAATTCAAATAGTTATAAAAAGACTTCGGGGATAGTAAAAGTAATTTCTGAATTTAATGGTAAAAATATTTCAGTAAATCAGTTTATCAGGGAATGCAGAGACGCCGAACGTTTTATAAATCCAAATGATAGGGAATTTTTCGTTAAATTGTAGTAAAATCCAGGGTAACCGGAGACGACTAAGCCTATTTACAATTTAAGACATTTCCCAACGTAGAACTATTCGTATACATGGATGATACAGTAGTTTATGTAGTATCGATTGTAGAGCATACTAGAAAAATGAGAAAATTGTTTGGTCGATTAAAAACAGCGGGATTAACCTTGCAGCCCGAGAAATGTCTTTTTTTGAGAAAGGAAGTAACTTATTTAGGGCACGTGATTTCAGAGAAGGGGGTCAAATCCCAAGAAAATCAAGGCCGTTATGGAATTTCCTAGACCTAGAAACGCGAAAAACGTAAAACAATTCTTGGGATTAGCAGGATACTATAGACGCTTTATTCCTGATTCTTCAAAAATTACAAAACCTTTAACAAACTTATTAAAAAGGGGAATACCTTTCATTTGGGGTGAAAATCAGGAGAGGGCGTTTGAAAAGTTAAAACAAATTTTATGTACTGAGCCTTTGTTGCGATACCCTGATTTCAATGAGCCATTTATATTAACAACTGATGCCTCAGATTATGCCGTAGGGGCTATCCTTAGCCAAGGAAAGATAGGAAAAGACCCACCAATTGCTTATGCTTCACGAACTTTAAACGATTCGGAAATGAAATACACAACTACTGAAAAGGAATTGTTGGCTATGGTATTCGCGATTCATCACTTCCGGCCTTATTTATTCGGAAGAAAGTTTACGCTAGTAACTGATCACCGCGCTCTAGTTTGGCTTCGTAATCTAAAAGACCCTATTGCACGAATTGGACGATGGGAACTTAAATTAAGGGAGTATGATTTTAACGTGGAATATAGACCCGGAAGAGTAAACGCAAACGCAGATGCATTATCGCGAAATCCTGTTTCAGCTCTAATTGTCGATGAATTGAATTTAAATGAATTGACAGACTCAGAACATGTAATATCAGAAGCATTTATAGAAAAGGTATTCTTGATTACCGATAAAAGGGGAAACTGTTTGGATCGGGATTCGATAGAACCGGCCCGCGGTCCTCAGGTACCGGAGGACGGTGTGGATCGGCCTGCGGATGTCGAACCATCAGGATCTCATGAACTAACACGCATGAATAATGGCTTGCATGCCATGATTGAACAGGAAAGAGAATGCGAAAGAGATGAAAATAACAGACCCAGCACGCATGATGTCGTGGGACAGCATTGTGCTTCTCACCAGGGGGTTACCCCTGCAGACACATCAGCGATGACTGCCGAAAGTGAAAAAGAGCCAGAGCCTCTGACGGTTCCCTCACGGGACAGCATTGAGCTTCCCACCGGGGCCGCCATACCCCGGGAGTTGTGTCAGAGGTATCTGAAGAGGCGAAGTACTCTTGCCAGCAGAGTTGAGCTCGCGGGACAGCATTGTGCTTCCCACCAGGGGGTAACCTTGGCAGAGTCAACGCAAAAACCCTCGTGCGGTGGCCAACACCTTGAATGGTATCAAGAAACCCCGACGAGCGAACGAAATCATCGCGAATTAAGCCGCCTACAGGGCGCACTAACCCGTCTCACGGGACAGCATTGTGCTTCCCACCGGCGCTGCCATACCCCGGGAGATCGAATGAAAACGCCTGTCGGCGGCCAACACCTTGAATGGTATCAAGAAACCCCGACGGGCGCAACGAGCAAAAAAGCTGGCGGCCAACACCTTGAATGGTATCAAGAAACCCCAGCAGGAGTAAGTGCTGGCAAGGGGCCTAACGAACAAATAACAAAAGCAAAACAAAATAAGAGACAGAGAATTGACAAAGAGACAAATGAAATAAAGGAATCGGAAATCAAGACGATTGCAAAAGATTATAATTTCAAAGAAACAAATAACAATTGCACAACCATAACGAACAAAAATGAAAATGATTCTGATAAAGTCAAGGATAATCTAACAAATATGATAATTGATAATGATTTTGATAAAGCTAATAACGGTTTAACGAATATGATAATTGATAACGAATCTGATAAAGCAACAAACAGTTTAACAAACAAAATAATGAATAATGAGTCTGACAATTCAAACAATTTTGAAGTAAAAAATGATAATGCCAGTCTGACAGAAATGATAATTGATGACGATATATGTAACGATGAGTTAACAAGCAATAATGATTTTAAAGATGACCAAATAAACGATAAAATTGATAATGATGATGAAACCGATAGTGCGTCTGACGAAAGCGACCAAGAACTCGATGAAATTAAAATAATAAATATGATAATTTGTAATAATAAACCGGTAGAATCAAATTTAACAATTGAAGAAAGATGTTATTTATTTACAATAGATCACGTTTTATTTTCGAGAGATCAATTAACTATGAGAAAAGATAATATAGCGCATTTTATATCAATTGATTGCAAAATTTGTTCAGAAGTATGCCGACAATTGGTGGACGAAGGTTACATAAATTTAGAACTTATAAAAAACGAAAATTTAGAAATGGGATATGTAGTGCAAACCGGTTTATCTAATGGGAAATTGGTATATTCGATAATAGCAAAAGAACGATATGACGAATTACTAAAAATAGAAAATGTAATAAACGGATTAGAGTCATTACGAAATAGTATGATGGGGGAAAATACAAAATCGGTTAGTATTGCTAAAAACGGGGAC
Source organism: Torymus aiolomorphi (assembly GCA_036365515.1). Lineage (NCBI taxonomy): Eukaryota > Metazoa > Arthropoda > Insecta > Hymenoptera > Torymidae > Torymus > Torymus aiolomorphi. Next base: position 57,115,340 of record CM070875.1, on the reverse strand, counting down.
GGTTTAGAAAGGTTACATTGGTTACCCATCGAACATAACATACGAGCTCATTGGGATGAGGGAGACCAACAAATCACAATTTGTACCGGAGAAGTCATTGAACCCCCAATTGAGGACCGTTCAAAAATTTTATCTGAAGCCCATGACTCCGCCGTAGGAGGGCATAAGGGTATTTACAAAACTTATAAGCGAATTCGCGATCAATATTTCTGGCCGGGAATGAAAGAGGATATTATTAATTACGTAAAAACCTGCGAAAATTGTCAGAGGAAAAAGCTAGTAAGAATAAAAACAAAGCAACCTATGAAAATTACAACAACTCCTTCGGAGGCTTTTGAGGTATTAGAAATGGACATTGTAGGTCCTTTGCCGGTGACAAATAACGGTAACAAATATTTACTTACAATGCAATGTAATTTAACAAAATACTCGGACGCAATTCCCCTATCAGATATAACCTCCGAAACGGTTGCAGTAGCTTTCGCTCGCGAATTTATTTGTAGATTCGGTTGCCCCCAAATTATAAAGACGGATCAAGGAAGTAACTTTCAAAGTAAGTTGTTTAAAAATTTCGCAAAAATCTTCAAAATAAAACAATACAAATCAACCGCTTTTAGGCCCGAAACTATGGGATCATTGGAAAGGAGCCACGCATCGCTAGTAGAATATTTAAAAATGTATCAAGATAAGTTTGATTGGGATGAATGGGTGAAATGCGCCATATTTTCATATAATACTTCGACACACGCAGCTCATGAATTTACCCCCCATGAATTAGTTTTCGGTAGGAAGGCTAGACTTCCGTCGGAATTCGAAAATAAAAACCCGGAAAAAACATACGCGACGTACTTAGATGAATTAATCTCAAAATTAACCAAAACGCAGACAGAAGCTAAGGATCGGTCGATGTTAGCTAAGGAAAAGTCTAAACGATTATATGACCAAAAATTAAATTCTCAGACATTTCAAGAGGGAGATGAGGTGTATTTGTTAAAAGAACCCCGACACGATAAAATGGATGAACAATACGCAGGGCGGTACAAGATAATTGAATTATATAACGACGTAAATGCTAAAATAGATTTAGGTAACGGGCGAACTAAAAATGTGCATGTAAATAAATTAAAGCGTGCGTTTCTGAGATAAAACATGTAAATATTGTGCAAACATTTTTAAATAAAATAAAAAAAAATAAATAAAAGGGGTACCAAGGAGAGATAAAAGAGTTGGAGGCATTCACGGCAATAAGAACTTTAAAAGCAATTGATTTCTGTAGAATGTCTCAGCGAAATTTTTTTTTTTTTTTTTTTCGGTCGTATCTCACTGTACGGAGCGAAGGCAGGGGCTCCATACACCCTTAATTAAAAATATTTAATATCATGAAATAATTAATTTCGTTAAAACAATAAATTTTATAAGATATATCCTTAATTGAAAATAATTAATTTTTCGAAATATTTAATTTTTAATAATAAATACACCCTTAATTAAAATAAATAATTAATTTAATCAAAATACACACATAGAAAAAAATATAATTTTTTCATGCCATAGATGATTTAAAATTCCATAAAAGGATACACCCTTAATTAAATAATAAAATTCCACAACTAATTAAAAATAAATAAATAAATTTTTTTTTATATACGCCATCAACTCTAAAAAAAAAACAATAGCAGGATGTTGTGAAGCATTTAAAGAAGTGATTGGCTAATGAGTAAAATATCCGGTTCGAATGACGCCGAAATTTGAAATTTTCTCTAGTATAAAATGAATATTTGGATTTAAATTGGAAAGGATTTTTGAATATGCGTTGGAATAGATTGATAAAATAATCATTAAGTTATTGAATTGATTCAAGGTTCGTGTTAGATTATTTCTTTATAAAATAAACACTGTTTTCAATTATTTTCTAAACTCAAAAATGAGGAAGCATCATAATCTGTTATTTTAAAGAAAAATGCAATCATGAAGTGGAAAGTATTTGTTGTTGAATATTGTTATAAAAAAAATAGGGCGCGCAAGGCGCGTATGAATTTTGCTTGTTAATAAAAAAAATAAATAATTTTTAATTATTTAGATTCCACCAAATGCATCATTAATTAAAATAAATAATTATTAATAATATGATTTCCATAAAAATATACTATTAATTTTTAATTAATGACTAGAACAAACGCACGCGGAGATGAACTGTACTTTGCATACAAATATCGAAGATTAAATTTATAGTAATATGCAATAAAATAAAAATAAACAACCATTACATTTCCATACATATAGTTATAGCTGTGGCAGCTATGATAACGCTGCTGACCCATCTAAATATAAAAGAAGGCGCGGAAATTTGAATTCGTATAAGTATAGCACGAAAACTAAAACGCGAACCATGGGATCGCGTTTTTTATAAGGGGGGGACTGTAAGGAACTGACGTTCCTTGGACTACATAACCGACATAGACCCAAATTCTTGGCCCCTTTGACAATGAGTGCAATCGATCGAACCCTTTTACACTACTCATTCATGCGTATTGCTAACATGAGAATAAACCTTATGATTCGTGGAAATGATTGGAAATAATAATAATAGGTTAAAAATTATAACAAATACGGAGATTATTATTAATAATACTACAAATGCTATTAAAATCTTGGGAATAATTGATGTTCTGATAATCATTTAAATAACAGAAGCAACGCTGTCATAATTTCAGGTTAAGAAAATACCATATAATAATAATTAACAAATCATGAGCATCACCGTCGCTGATAATTAACTGTTAAAATATAAAGCTTATAATTATTTAAGAATGCGCGGTATTGTATAGCAAACGTTGCGCGACGTATAATCGGAGGATAATAAAGTTGTGCAACGTTGTGTAAATAAACAAATATAATAACTAAAAATAGTTAAGGAGTTGATTAGCAACAATCAACATAACCGACTAAGGATATTAATAATATTAATAACAATAATTTATCACAAGAGCTAAAGATAAACAATAAAACGCAATTATAGATAATTAACAACAAATTTAAGAACAATCTCGAGTTATCCGGATAATTGGCTATTCTTGGAGGTATTGACGTGTAATAACAACAATTGTTTATAATTAAGTAGTTTTCCGGGACAATAGTAACCAAACGTTGCTCAACGCAAATTGAAGATTAATAATATCATGCAACGTTATAAAGTTAACGAACTACGACCAATCCGAGAATGATTAATATCAATTGCAATAAATAAATAAAGCCATTATTATGCAATTATCAACGGTATTTACTAGAAAATTAGGAGTTGTGTAATAAAACGTAATTTGAACATACAATTAATTAATAATATCATAACTATTGGTTTATTGATTAATAATGTTAATGGTACTGATAAATAATACTAAAAATAATTGCAATTTGATAGACAATTAAGACAACATGCAACAATGTTATGCAACGTATAGTTAATAATGATAACATATAAACCTAACTTGAGAGGTTAATAAAGATTAATTAAAACAATTAAACTGAGTAATTAATAAAGTTATTAGCGATAGTTTATCAGTTAGTTAACAATTTATTGTTTTAAGCATTTTTCATTAATAAATTGAGATCATTATGATTAATAAGGAAGAGACCGGATAAATAAATAAAGTAACAATAAATTACCGGTGATACAAGTTGCATAATATGTTGATTAATATTATTATTAATAATACGTCATTAAACGTAATCTAACATACATGACAATCTGTTGCAGAGTATTCTAACGGACATTTTATTCCAAGAACCCCTAGGTACCCACACAGCATGTATTAATTCTGAAAGGATTCTGAAAGAATGCATGAAATAATTTTATTCTTTCAGAAATCATTCAGTGAAAGGATTCTGTAATAATGCTATGTCCGGGGTATTTTCCTTTCAGAATTAATTCAATGGAATAATTCAAAAATAATTTATAATATCATTGCAAAATTTATTCAATAGAAGATTTCTGAAAGGATTCATGGATTATTACCAAAAGGTTACTAAAAGATATTTCAAAATTATTTCCTGAAATAATTCTGAAAGGAAAATACCCCGGACATAGCATCATTACAGAATCCTTTCACTGAATGATTTCTGAAAGAATCTTTCAGAATCCTTTCAGAATTAATATCACATATTATTGCAGAATCCTTTCAATGAAAGGTGTCTGAAAGGATTCAGGAATTAATTTTGTGAATTAATTCGAAAATATTATGAAAATATTACTAACAAGAAATTTGGAAGACGGATAAATCCCGTATTATTACAGAATCCTTCCAATGAAAGATGTCTCAAAGGATTCAGGAATTAATTTGTGAATTAATTCCTGAATCCTTTCAGACATTTTCATTGAAAGGATTCTGTAATAATACGTGATTTATACTGTTCGAAATTTCTTTTTAGTAATATTTCCATAATATTTTCGAATTAATTCACAAAATTAATTCTGAATCCTTTCAGACATCTTTCATTGGAAGGATTCTGCAATAATACGTTATTTATACTCTTTGAAATTTCTTTTTAGTAATATTTCCATAATATTTTCGAATTAATTCACAAAATTAATTCCTGAATCCTTTCAATGAAAGATGTATGAAAGGATTCAGGAATTAATATTGTGAATTAATTAGAAAATATTATGGAAATATTACTAACAAGAAATTTGAAGAGGATAAATCCCGTATTATTACAGAATCCTTCCAATGAAGGATGTCTGAAAGGATTCAGGAATTAATTTTGTGAATTAATTCGAAAATATAATGAAAATATTACTAACAAAAAATTTCGAAGGTTATAAAATCATGTATTATTGCAGAATCCTTTCAATGAAAGATTTTTGGAAGGATTCAGGAATAAATATTGTGAATTAATTAGAAAATATTTAGTAAATATTACTAACAATAAATTTCGAAGGGTATATATAATCCCGTATTTGAAGGTACATTTTTATAATTTAGAATATTATTTAAATAATATTCTAACTATTTTACATATATTTACATTGTTAATAATTTTACACTATTTTATCGCAGAAAAAAACGCAGAAAAATTTTTACATGATGGAGAATCGAACGCGGGTCGCTTGGGTACTACGCAAATACGCTATCCATTACGCTATCGCTCGCTTGTTAGATCATTTCATTTTTTTCATTATATACTGCAATATGAGTGATACGATACATTAGAAAATTTATTCTTAATATTACTTTATTTTTTAATATTAACTTTGATCAATTAATTCATAGTTATTTAATACTTTTAGTTTATTAAATATTGTATTAAGTCGATGTGAAATGTGTGTGTATAAAGGAGCTCTTCCTTACCGACGTTATGAGTTTTTACATTTTTTGATCTTAGATTCAACTTTTGATGAATGAAGCTCTTCACTGCACTCCGTAATTGCATAAATAATACACCTATAAATTTTTCAGAAATTCTGTTCATTATTTTTCATAAAAAACTGGTAGAAAATTTTTCAACCCGTTTCCTGTAAAATCTATAACGAGCAATAACTTGAAAATTTACACATAGTGTATTTTTGTCATTACGAAGGGCAATAAAGAGCTCTTTTCCCGAAATTCGATAAAAATAAAAAAATGATAATTGCATATAATGCAGAGATGAATAGAATGAGCTCTACCTTACCGACGTTATTATTATTTGTAGTGTTTTCAATTTAGAATCAACTTTTAGAGTCAAAGGCTCTTTACTCTTGGCAGACGTATGAATAATATTTCTGTCGATTTTGAGGGGACTTCTAAACATTGTCATACTGAAAGAATACTATTATGAATAATAATAAAAAATATTGCTTATTTTAAGTACCTATATTATTCATCTTTAAATGTTTTTTTTCCTTTTATTTTAAGTTTTTATATTCTTACATTAACTTTTCAAATTAATATTTTTCGCAATTAGTAAATGTTTCAATCTATCTTAGTTCACAAAAACGAAAAATTATATACCCCCACACATTTTAATACGTTCTTTAATAGGATCATACGAATGTAGAAAACAATGGACGACTAAATCCGATCATTATCCAATCATTTCATTTTTTTCATTATATAGTGCAAAATGACTGACAAAATAAATTAGAATATTTATTTCTAATATTTCTTTATTTTTTAATATTAACTTTGTTTAATTAGTATATACTTATTTAATAAGTTTTGTTTATTAAATATTGTATTAATTAGGACTTATTTGATTGAAACAAATTCGAATTAAAAACAAAATAAATACATTATACGATGCCTCTTATATACGGACGCTGCCCTTTTCGTGTTGAATACTTGCAATAATTTCTGAACTATTTTATGTTTTCTTTCAAAAAATCTTTTCAAGGTTCTTTCAGGAAGAATTCGTGTAAATATCTTTTTTGCTATTGTGTTTTAAAAAATTTTATTGTAACAATCTTTTTCAAACGAATTCTAAATTATTTTTTGTATTAATTCACGTGAGTTTCCCGCAACATTTCATGAAATAATTCATGAAATTATTTTCAATAGATATTGAATTATTTTTGTGAATGATTAATTTTTATCATTCTGAAATTATTTCTGAATTATTTCGTGATATAATTCTTGACATGATTGCTGAATTGTTATGTTTTCTTTAAAAAATCTATTAATTCACACGAGTTTCCCGGAAGATTTCATCAAATAATTCATGTAAGATTTTTGAATAGATACTGAATTATTTTTGTGAATGATTAATTTGTATCTTTCTAAAATTATTTCTGAATTATTGCATGAAAGAATACTTGCAATAATTTCGAAATTATTTTATGTATTCTTTCAAAAAATCTTTTCAAAGTCCTTTCAGAATTAATTCGTGTAATTATTTTTTTTGCTATTTTGTTTTAAAAAATTTTATTCTAAAAATCTTTTTCAAAAGAATTCAAAATTATTTCTTGTATTAATTCACACGAGTTTCCCAGAAGATTTCATGAAATAATTCATGTAAGATTTTTGAATAGATACTGAATTATTTTTGTGAAGGATTAATTTGTATCTTCCTGAAATTATTTCTGAATTATTGCATGAAAGAATACTTGCAATAATTTCGAAATTATTTTATGTATTCTTTCAAAAAAACTTTTCAAAGTCCTTTCAGAATTAATTCGTGTAATTATTTTTTTTGCTATTTTGTTTTAAAAAATTTTATTCTAAAAATCTTTTCAAAGTCCTTTCAGAATTAATTCGTGTAATTATTTTTTTTGCTATTTTGTTTTAAAAAATTTTATTCTAAAAATCTTTTTCAAAACAATTCAAAATTATTTCTTGTATTAATTCACACGAGTTTCCCAGAAGAATTCACGAAATAATTCATGTAAGATTTTTGAATAGATATTGAATTATTTTTGTGAATGATTAATTTGTATCTTTCTGAAATTATTTCTGAATTATTGCATGAAAGAATACTTGCAATAATTTCGAAATTATTTTATGTATTCTTTCAAAAAATCTTTTCAAAGTCCTTTCAGAATTAATTCGTGTAATTATTTTTTTGCTATTTTGTTTTAAAAATTTTATTTTAAAAATCTTTTACAAAAGAATTCAAAATTATTTCTTGTATTAATTCACACGAGTTTCCCGGAAGATTTCATCAAATAATTCATGTAAGATTTTTGAATAGATACTGAATTATTTTTGTGAATGATTAATTTGTATCTTTCTAAAATTATTTCTGAATTATTGCATGAAAGAATACTTGCAATAATTTCGAAATTATTTTATGTATTCTTTCAAAAAATCTTTTCAAAGTCCTTTCAGAATTAATTCGTGTAATTATTTTTTTTTGCTATTTTGTTTTAAAAAATTTTATTCTAAAAATCTTTTTCAAAAGAATTCAAAATTATTTCTTGTATTAATTCACACGAGTTTCCCAGAAGATTTCATGAAATAATTCATGTAAGTTTTTTGAATAGATACTGAATTATTTTTGTGAAGGATTAATTTGTATCTTTCTGAAATTATTTCTGAATTATTGCATGAAAGAATACTTGCAATAATTTCGAAATTATTTTATGTATTCTTTCAAAAAACTTTTCAAAGTCCTTTCAGAATTAATTCGTGTAATTATTTTTTTTGCTATTTTGTTTTAAAAAATTTTATTCTAAAAATCTTTTCAAAGTCATTTCAGAATTAATTCGTGTAATTATTTTTTTTGCTATTTTGTTTTAAAAAATTTTATTCTAAAAATCTTTTTCAAAACAATTCAAAATTATTTCTTGTATTAATTCACACGAGTTTCCCAGAAGATTTCACGAAATAATTCATGTAAGATTTTTGAATAGATATTGAATTATTTTTGTGAATGATTAATTTGTATCTTTCTGAAATTATTTCTGAATTATTGCATGAAAGAATACTTGCAATAATTTCGAAATTATTTTATGTATTCTTTCAAAAAATCTTTTCAAAGTCCTTTCAGAATTAATTCGTGTAATTATTTTTTTGCTATTTTGTTTTAAAAAATTTTATTCTAAAAATCTTTTTCAAAAGAATTCAAAATTATTTCTTGTATTAATTCACACGAGTTTCCCAGAAGATTTCATGAAATAATTCATGTAAGATTTTTGAATAGATATTGAATTATTTTTGTGAATGATTAATTTGTATCTTTCTGAAATTATTTCTGAATTATTACATGAAAGAATACTTGCAATAATTTCGAAATTATTTTATGTATTCTTTCAAAAAATCTTTTCAAAGTCCTTTAAGAATTAATTCGTGTAATTATTTTTTGGTAACACTTTTTTTATTTTTTTGGAAGATTTTTGAAAGTATTTTGTAAGGATTCCATATATTATTTTAAAAATTAATTTAAAATTAATTTTTTTTCCTTTTAAAATTCTTTCTAAATCATTTCAATGTATTAATTCATGAATTATTTCATGTAATTATTTCAGTTTTCTTTCATGCTGTATGGGTAGTAAACAATTCCATGAAATTACGTAATAGGTAACCGGCCAAAAGGGGAACCAATAAGAGAAGCAGTATCTCCTACCACAGAAGAAGGGGGCGGAGCCTCCTTTCAGATTTTGACGTCCTACAGCACTTCCACAGGCTATAGATGTATTTCAAGTTTTTACCACCAGAGGGAGAGGGATCATCCTCAACGGCTTTCAGGTCCGCGCTCACCATATAAAAGGGAGCCCAGTACACCGACGGGCAGTCTCGCTTAGAGAAATAAACCAATCTTGTACCTATCAGCACCCACGTATCTTCAAGTATTACGCTGAATATATATATATAGTTATATCAAGATCAACGCATTTTCAACGATTTTATATCAAGTTTCAACGGTTTCATCAAGTGTTAACTGTTAACAAGTATTAACAAGTTTCAACAATCTTCAACGAGTTTCAACAAGTTTGAACGAGCTCTAACCAGTTTCAACGAGTTTGGACGAGTTTCGAGAAGTTTCAACGAGTTTTCAACAAGTTTCAATTACTTCGACGATCTTTCAACGAGTCAACTACATTCAACAACAACAAGTTAACAACAACGAAAGGATCAACAACCTCACCAATCGGAGGAGGAGAGCTGTCCTGCCCAAGGTTTTTGAGGCTGTGGTTTTCCTTGGGACTTCAGGGTGAATACCAGGACAACGGGTGATTGAAATTGGGTCCACGGCCGTCCATATCGAAGGAAGAACCCCAATCAACACCGAATCCGACGGATAAATCAGATAACATATAAATATATATATATATATTTGCAAATCGTCTCGTCTTTAAGGTCGATTAAGAGATTCGAGTCATAATAGCCAATTTAAGGATCGATAATTTACAACTTAATACACTCTTTATATTTAACTCTGTGTTAAGGAATAACGAATTAGATAAGATTTTAAGAAGTTAAGATTATTAAGATAATTAAGACCATTTAATATAAATTAGACTTTATATTTAATATTTCAATTCATAATAACTAAATTCAAGGATAAATAATTTACGATTTAAAGTATATATTAATTAACTGTTTACAATTAATTCTACATTTTAAAAGCATAATAAGGTAGATAAGTCTCTAAGAATTTAAGATATACGATTAGTAAGGTTACTTAATACAAATACGTAATAAATTCTCAATTAAGAATTTTGAATTGCAATAACAAATTCAATTCATTCAATTAACTTTTATATTAATTTTCGTACTTTTTACATAGCATCTAGTAAAGATAGATAAGATTTCTAAGTTAACCAGTTAATAATTAATAATTTTATGTAATAACTAATACCATCCACGAATGTAACATCAATTATATCTTTGATTAATTTAATTTAAATTTGTATTTGTGCATAAGACGACAGCGTAGTCTTTAAAATCAAAATTCAAACTATAAAATAACAATTTATGTCACTTAATTTATAATTTGAGAAAGTGTAATAAATTTATTTCTTGTGCTATTTGTACTTTTGTACTTAATTGGACGACGATCCCACTACCTATATAAAACCCTAGGGCCATTCTAGAATTTCATTTGTCAAATATTACATTCGCTTGCCGCTCTATATTAAAGACTTTAGTTAATGGCCACTGGGTTCGTAACATAGTGACGTCTTTTATTACGTAATAATACAAATAGTATATGAAATAGATATTCATTGCACTGAATTTCAGAATCCATAGTAACGTCTTTTATTACATAATACAAAGAATATATCAAAGAAGAAATCAGGAAGGATATTGTTCGTGGCAAACTTACCGAGCGGCGCTCTTAATTTGCTTATAACTTTTAAACTAAACTTTGTTCCATTTTCGGAAACAGACCAAAACATTCTTAAAACTTCATAGATTATTACTTTTCATTAAAGTTGAATATAAAAAATGCCCAAGTAATTAAAAAATCACTTTTTTCCCTTTTTTCGTAAAATTTTAATAGAACGAAAATTCTTAACAAGTTTTCGTTCGAATTTCTGAGCAGTTAAGAAAAAATCCTTACTTTTACTCACTTAAACGAATTTCCTCCAATGACAATTTATTGAAATGCAAGAGTTTCAAAAAAAGCTCCTTTGTCATAACCCTAAATTTCGAAAAATCGTTAATCTGATATTATATGGGGTTAAAATAAAAATAAAAAAATACATATCAAATATTTTTTTATGAAGATTCATCAAAAAAATATTTTAATCTTCAAAAAAAAATGTCAGTGTAAATCTGACATGGAATAACACATGCATACCCAGTGCTGCATAATATCAATGATCAGAGCTGTGAAGTTCCATCTGGTTGCGTTAATGTACCAAAGTGCCGGGTCAAAAAATGTATTTATTTAGTAATTAAAAAAATCTATTATATAGTCTATACTGTAAAATAAAATAAATCTACCTTAAAAATGTAATCAGAAAAAATGAATATGTCCTCTTTTATATCCTATGAATTCAAACATTTTGAAATATATGTATTCAACTATAAGTAAATCAATAGTCTAATTTATTTATTACAATTCAAGGTTCATAAAATGATCAAAATACATGAAGAATCAAAGTATAATTTTGAACGAAAATCTAATAATATTATTGTGCAGACATGAATGACAAACTAATTTTTTATTTACAATTCAAATATATTGAAATATATTTATAATTCGCATGTTAAGCTACATACATAGGCTCATAGTGTTTTATGGTTTTAATATATAATTCGCTTAATTTTTTTCTGCGTCTGTCACAATTGGTCCCAATCATGCAAGCTCACTTCTAATCATGCAATATTAAAAAAATTATTGACGGAATGTATTAATATCACAACTCTAGCTAAATCAATCCTATTTATTCAACAATGAACACCTTTCTAAAATTCAGTTCTGCTGCAAGATGAGACATAACAGACGCATTAACAATTTATGCAACTCAGTCTTCAATAATTCTGACAGTTAACAACAATACTTTCTTTTTCACTTAGAAAAGTAGAATTCATTTATTCACATTTTAGCTGTAGAGCTTATTCAAAGTCTATACCTTTAATCCAAATAAAATACGTAACATGTTACAAATGTAAGTACCATATTATTAAGTACATTATGTTAACAAAATAATTTGCAAATTGCTTTTGTAATTTAAAATTTGAAACTTTTTTGAGAGTACAAATATTAATTTATTTTATCAATATCAATATTGATTTGTATAATTAAATACTTAATAATTAAAACTGAAGTTTTTACAAATTACAAACATTAAAAATGATTTTAAATCGTTAATTTGTCATTTTAGCACCATAATGCGTTTTATGTATTAATAAGCAATACTATTATGTTACAACCGAGAATTTTAAGCAGTATAGTAACCACTGTTTTTAACATTGTTTACTTTATAACTAATCTAAGGCAACATATCTACGTTAAAGATATCACGTTTCAGCATTCGTCTATTTTCAACATTCAATTTTTATAATTCTATATAACAATTTACAGATTCTCACTTCATCTCTTATAATTTAATATATTCTATGAAATTACAATGATATTGACATTAGTATCTGAATAATTTTTATAATGGTAATTTCCTTAAAACAATTTTATATTTTTAATAGTTTATCCAATAAAGTAAACCTATCAGAAAGTAAAAATGGAGGTTATTAAAATACTTTTATCTTTTAATTTATGAAAATAATAGCACACCCTTCATTTTTTATGTAACAATATGAAATTTTTTGATTTTCAAAAACCTTTTGATTGTGCCCATTATCCTTACAAAAATATAAACAATTCACAAACGGCACAAATTCTCAATTTATCAGCTAGAATTAGTCCACTCTCCAGTTTCTTTAAGTGCTTGATCGGTTAACCTTTCTATTTCTGTTAGAAGTTTTTCAGTCTCAACATCCACTATGTCAGCTTCTACAGGATCCCATTCTAAGCTATTTGGCGTAGAAACCCTTGACCAGGGTGAGGCTGTTAAACTAGAAGGCTGACTATTATGCTCTGAAGGTTCACTTAATGATTCATCAGGACTTTCCAGTTTTTCATCATCTAATGTAGGCATTGGCATTCCTAAAATTTGAAGAAATGTTATATTTTCAGTAAATTGACTAAAAAGCAAAATATAACAAATTAATTTAAACACTTTCAAGGTGGTGTGACCCATGTATGGGTTATGAAATTCTGTAAATTTAGGAATATTTATTAATAATACTTTTCCATATAAAAATGTTTTTCTTATTTCTTATGTGACAAATGGGAGGAGTAGTAGAAAATGTTTTTTATACTTGTGCCTATTAAACAAGTAAATTAAATTATTAACACTTGCCTTCATGCTCCCATTCTAAATCTAAGGAAGATACAGGAGTAGATGATACACATCCTTGATGTGCGAGGAGACCTCTAGCATCTAACATTTGTAATGGATTATCTAGACCAGAGCTATAAAAAACAAAATTTTACAATCAAAATTCTATTTAATATTGTGACTAGCTTTATATTTACCTAGCAGATATATTTTTAGAACTAAGTCTTGAATATCTGTTTGATCGTCCAGGCCAGCCTGTGTCTTCAATCAATTCCAAACTAGGAACTCTATGATTTTTCTAAAAATGAGTGATAAATCTAGTAATATTGCTAACAATTAAAATTAAAACTTATCTAATTTTCAATGATTCATAAAAATTTATAATGTCATGTGTGTATATATATATATATATATATATATATATAAATAATAAAAACATATTATAGTGCCTATAAAATACACTTTACCTTGAACTTTTTCAAGGAGAAAAACGACAAGAGTCTGTCCAGATTGTACAATGCACAAATAATCAAATAATTCATATATAAGTATTAAGTTAAGTAAGAAAAAGAAGCATCACACATACATGTGCAAATATAAAAAATCAAAAGCTTACTTCTTGGATCTAAACTGATCATTACTATTGTGTTCTCCAATTTGGTTGACTGATTGATTAAACTGAAAAAATGAAATATATACATTTTAATATATAATTTAATAATTAAATTTCTCATGCATATAATAATATACAAAAATCATGAAACCATAAGTTTATCTTTTTAATAATAAATACTTGAAATGTATAAATTATTAAGAATCTACCTCAGCTTGGTCGTTTCCATAGGCAGGCACATTTGTGTGCCTTTGATAAGACCTAAAACACACTTTTTTTTATTAATATGAAATTGAAAAAAAATTATCAAGATACCTGCTGACACTTTTTAATTACTGGATAAAAATGCTATATTTGAGAGATGGGTAAGGAAAATTGTTACAAGTTGTCTAATGATTGTTCATTTACAATTTTTACAATTTGTGATCAAAATCATATAAATATTTTAAAATTTTATAAGTAATATGAAAAGTGCTCGCGCGCGCGTGTGAGAAAGAGAGCGAGAGATATGCACCTGTATGAGAAACGGTCGGTAATCGTGGTTAAACAGTGGCCTAAACAGGCCCCCATGACCTGTCAAACCACGGCGATGCGCCGTCATCTAATACTGCCCCGGAGAGCCCTGCCAGTTTGAGAATCCGTGGTAATTGAGGGTAATGCCTGCCAACGATTCCGGGCAAGGACCGCGCCCTGACCTTCTCAGGCGAGCTCGGAGCCGTTTTGCTTGGGCTAGCAGCAATGGACAGAATCGTTCGCGACGGCCACACGACATGTCTTTGTTTCCAGACTCATCCGCACTATTACCTCTACATCCTAGTACTTAGTACGATTTCCACCTTTTCAAGTTTTTACTGCGAAAAGCCAAGCTTCCTCAATGCTCAACTCCTTACTCATTTTGTCTGTATCTTGTATACTCTACGCGCGCATGCCTTTTTCAAGCCGTGTCCACAACACAATTACATTCTGCATCAGCTGTGCCGTATAGTTGTATTCAAGTGACTATATATATATAGTATATTCTGAGAATTACTCTTTTGCAGTTCAAGATGCATCTCAAGCCTTCCATTTTAATAATGACCAGTGCACTGTTTTTCCAGCTATTTACTATTATAAAGAAGATTCAGAGCTGAAGCATGAAAGTTGTGTATTCTTGTCGAATAGTTTGAAGCATGACACTTCTTCTGTCTATACTATTCAGAATTTATTGATTCCAGAAATCAAGAGAAAAGTAAAAAAACTTAAAAAGATTATTTACGTGACAGATGGAGCAAAACAGCATTTCAAGAACCGCTTTCAGATAGCAAATCTTCTTCATCATGAGAAGGATTTCGGTATTGAGGCAGAGTGGCATTTTTGCGCCACTGCTCATGGTAAAAGCTGTTATGATGGTCTTGGTGCAATATTTAAAAGAGAAGCTTATAAAGCTAGCTTGAAGGCGAAACCGAAAGATGCTATTCTGACGCACACATCTCTTGTGAAGTGGGCTAAAAATCATTTTGAAAATATAAGGATTTTTTATTTTACGCAGACTGAACATGATAAATTCAAAAGGAAACTCAATCGTAGGTTTCAAGATGCATTACCTGTCCCACAGATTCTTAAACATCATTCTTTTCAATTATCAAGTGACGGGAAAGTTATCATGAAAAGGTACTCGAATGCTGCTAAGTCTGTATCTGTTCTACTTTAATTTTCAATGGGAAAATATACTGAATTTTTTTTATAATATTCAAGTTTTTCTATTTTTTATCTTCCTTTTTTTAATTTTTTTTATGTTCTGAGAGAAGTAGTACCTCCACGTGGTTCAGAATGGGTTATGCTAAAACTACTTGATAATTCTATTGTGGAACTTTATCTTTTCTAAGGATTTTATACATGAAATTTTTAGATCGCCGGTCCCACGATATGCACAAAGGAACAAATGTCTCATAGGAGGTTACGTTCAACAAAACATTAATTGAAGGGCCGGATGCAATAAGGGGGTTAGCGCTCGAAAACCCGTAAAAGTATTGTCCAAGTGACTAAAATTTCAATGTAGCCAAATTAATTTTTAAAAAATATCACCTTGTAGGGAATGAAAAGAAGTATTTTTACCTAGAAGGAATTTTTTTTATTCGACTTTCTTTTTAATATAAAAATTAAAAACTGAAAATTTTGTTCATCTATTTTTAATAGCTTTCAAAAACATTAATCGTCCAAACTTGGTCAAATATGATCGAAATATTTTGAAATTTGACAGGGACGTGCAGAATACTCCAGCGTTGTCTATGGGATTGATAAAAGGATGTAAATCGATAATTGTTAATAATTATTTAATTGCAAATATATCGCGATCGGTAATTACGTTTTTTTAACTTTAACGGAAAAAAGTATCGAGGGAAGTTGAAGCTAGGAAAAACTTCCAGCGAGACATTTGTTCCTTAATAGTCTAATAAGTTTCTGTCAAAGTTTCAAATTGATTTAATAATAAATGACTTAAATAGAGCGTTATTAATAAAGACGCGCGCTAGCAACATCGCCCATACAGCATGAAAGAAAACTGAAATAATTACATGAAATAATTCATGAATTAATACATTGAAATGATTTAGAAAGAATTTTAAAAGGAAAAAAAATTAATTTTAAATTAATTTTTAAAATAATATATGGAATCCTTACAAAATACTTTCAAAAATCTTCCAAAAAAATAAAAAAAGTGTTACCAAAAAATAATTACACGAATTAATTCTGAAAGGACTTTGAAAAGATTTTCTGAAAGAATACATAAAATAATTTCGAAATTATTGCAAGTATTCTTTCATGCAATAATTCAGAAATAATTTCAGAAAGATTCAAATTAATCATTCACAAAAATAATTCAATATCTATTCAAAAATCTTACATGAATTATTTCATGAAATCTTCTGGGAAACTCGTGTGAATTAATACAAGAAATAATTTTGAATTCTTTTGAAAAAGATTTTTAGAATAAAATTTTTTAAAACAAAATAGCAAAAAAAATAATTACACGAATTAATTCTGAAAGGACTTTGAAAAGATTTTTTGAAAGAATACATAAAATAATTTCGAAATTATTGCAAGTATTCTTTCATGCAATAATTCAGAAATAATTTCAGAAAGATACAAATTAATCATTCACAAAAATAATTCAGTATCTATTCAAAAATCTTACATGAATTATTTGATGAAATCTTCTGGAAAACTCGTGTGAATTAATACAAGAAATAATTTTGAATTGTTTTGAAAAAGATTTTTAGAATAAAATTTTTTAAAACAAAATAGCAAAAAAAAAAATAATTACACGAATTAATTCTGAAAGGACTTAGAAAAGATTTTTAGAATAAAATTTTTTAAAACAAAATAGCAAAAAAAATAATTACACGAATTAATTCTGAAAGGACTTTGAAAAGATTTTTTGAAAGAATACATAAAATAATTTCGAAATTATTGCAAGTATTCTTTCATGCAATAATTCAGAAATAATTTCAGAAAGATACAAATTAATAATTCACAAAAATAATTCAGTATCTATTCAAAAATCTTACATGAATTATTTCATGAAATCTTCTGGGAAACTCGTCTGAATTAAGGGGATGCCATACTCGTACCATTACCGACCGAGCAATTCACACAGTTTCAAGCTGATTAAAATAAAATACGTCGAATCACAAAAAATCAAGAGAACACTCTTCTGTATTTTTTAACGTTCTATCATCCAGTCAAAGTTTGGAGTCGAAATATCAAGTCATTTTTGCAAAAACTTTGAACAAAGCGAAATTTAATTTCGTTCAAAGTTTTGAAAAAACGGCTTGATATTTCAACTCCAAACTTTGACTGGATGATAGAACGTTAAAAAATACAGAAGAGTGTTCTCTTGATTTTTTGTGATTCGACGTATTTTATTTTTAATCAGCTTGAAACTGTGTGAATTGCTCGGTCGGTAATGGTACGAGTATGGCATCCCCTTAATACAAGAAATAATTTTGAATTCTTTTGAAAAAGATTTTTAAAATAAAATTTTTTAAAACAAAATAGCAAAAAAATAATTACACGAATTAATTCTGAAAGGACTTTGAAAAGATTTTTGAAAGAATACATAAAATAATTTCGAAATTATTGCAAGTATTCTTTCATGCAATAATTCAGAAATAATTTCAGAAAGATACAAATTAATCATTCACAAAAATAATTCAATATCTATTCAAAAATCTTACATGAATTATTTCATGAAATCTTCTGGGAAACTCGTGTGAATTAATACAAGAAATAATTTTGAATTCTTTTGAAAAAGATTTTTAAAATAAAATTGTTTAAGGGGGTCCGAAAGTCAATTAAAAATTCAAATTTCGCGCCACAATATAGCAGACGAAAAAATAAGTAATTTGCCTATAACAAATAGTAAAAACAATATTACGGAAAATCAGGACTGCATTGCTCTCCGTTACATTATTATCTATCATTTTACAAAGTTTGAAGTTTCTATATAAATATTTCGCTGAATGGCATTTGAATAATGTCTCAAAATCAAGTAATTCAAATGCCATTCAGCGAAATATTCATGTAGAAACTGCAAACTTTGTAAAATGATAGATAATAATGTAACGGAGGGCAATGCAGTCCTGGTTTTCCGTAATATTGTTTTTACTAATTGTTATAGGCAAATTATTTATTTTTTTGTCTGCTATATTGTGGCGCGAAATTTGAATTTTTAATTGACTTTCGGACCCCCTTAAAAGAAAATAGCAAAAAAAATAATTACACGAATTAATACTGAAAGGACTTTGAAAAGATTTTTTGAAAGAATACATAAAATAATTTCGAAATTATTGCAAGTATTCTTTCATGCAATAATTCAGAAATAATTTCAGAAAGATACAAATTAATAATTCACAAAAATAATTCAATATCTATCCAAAAATCTTACATGAATTATTTCATGAAATCTTCTGGGAAACTCGTATGAATTAATACAAGAAATAATTTTAAATTCTTTTGAAAAAGATTTTTAGAATAAAATTTTTTAAAACAAAATAGCAAAAAAAATAATTACACGAATTAATTCTGAAAGGACTTTGAAAAGATTTTTTGAAAGAATACATAAAATAATTTCGAAATTATTGCAAGTATTCTTTCATGCAATTATTCAGAAATAATTTTAGAAAGATACAAATTAATCATTCACAAAAATAATTCTGTATCTATTCAAAAATCTTACATGAATTATTTGATGAAATCTTCTGGGAAACTCGTGTGAATTAATACAAGAAATAATTTTGAATTGTTTTGAAAAAGATTTTTAGAATAAAATTTTTTAAAACAAAATAGCAAAAAAAAAATAAATACACGAATTAATTCTGAAAGGACTTAGAAAAGATTTTTAGAATAAAATTTTTTAAAACAAAATAGCAAAAAAAATAATTACACGAATTAATTCTGAAAGGACTTTGAAAAGATTTTTTGAAAGAATACATAAAATAATTTCGAAATTATTGCAAGTATTCTTTCATGCAATAATTCAGAAATAATTTCAGAAAGATACAAATTAATCATTCACAAAAATAATTCAGTATCTATTCAAAAATCTTACATGAATTATTTGATGAAATCTTCTGGAAAACTCGTGTGAATTAATACAAGAAATAATTTTGAATTGTTTTGAAAAAGATTTTTAGAATAAAATTTTTTAAAACAAAATAGCAAAAAAGAAATAATTACACGAATTAATTCTGAAAGGACTTAGAAAAGATTTTTAGAATAAAATTTTTTAAAACAAAATAGCAAAAAAAATAATTACACGAATTAATTCTGAAAGGACTTTGAAAAGATTTTTTGAAAGAATACATAAAATAATTTCGAAATTATTGCAAGTATTCTTTCATGCAATAATTCAGAAATAATTTTAGAAAGATACAAATTAATCATTCACAAAAATAATTCTGTATCTATTCAAAAATCTTACATGAATTATTTCATGAAATCTTCTGGGAAACTCGTGTGAATTAATACAAGAAATAATTTTGAATTGTTTTGAAAAAAATTTTTAGAATAAAATTTTTTAAAACAAAATAGCAAAAAAGAAATAATTACACGAATTAATTCTGAAAGGACTTAGAAAAGATTTTTAGAATAAAATTTTTTAAAACAAAATAGCAAAAAAATAATTACACGAATTAATTCTGAAAGGACTTTGAAAAGATTTTTTGAAAGAATACATAAAATAATTTCGAAATTATTGCAAGTATTCTTTCATGCAATAATTCAGAAATAATTTTAGAAAGATACAAATTAATCATTCACAAAAATAATTCTGTATCTATTCAAAAATCTTACATGAATTATTTCATGAAATCTTCTGGGAAACTCGTGTGAATTAATACAAGAAATAATTTTGAATTGTTTTGAAAAAGATTTTTAGAATAAAATTTTTTAAAACAAAATAGCAAAAAAAAAATAATTACACGAATTAATTCTGAAAGGACTTAGAAAAGATTTTTAGAATAAAATTTTTTAAAACAAAATAGCAAAAAAAATAATTACACGAATTAATTCTGAAAGGACTTTGAAAAGATTTTTTGAAAGAATACATAAAATAATTTCGAAATTATTGCAAGTATTCTTTCATGCAATAATTCAGAAATAATTTCAGAAAGATACAAATTAATCATTCACAAAAATAATTCAGTATCTATTCAAAAATCTTACATGAATTATTTGATGAAATCTTCTGGAAAACTCGTGTGAATTAATACAAGAAATAATTTTGAATTGTTTTGAAAAAGATTTTTAGAATAAAATTTTTTAAAACAAAATAGCAAAAAAAATAATTACACGAATTAATTCTGAAAGGACTTAGAAAAGATTTTTAGAATAAAATTTTTTAAAACAAAATAGCAAAAAAAATAATTACACGAATTAATTCTGAAAGGACTTTGAAAAGATTTTTTGAAAGAATACATAAAATAATTTCGAAATTATTGCAAGTATTCTTTCATGCAATAATTCAGAAATAATTTCAGAAAGATACAAATTAATCATTCACAAAAATAATTCAGTATCTATTCAAAAATCTTACATGAATTATTTGATGAAATCTTCTGGAAAACTCGAGAGAATTAATACAAGAAATAATTTTGAATTGTTTTGAAAAAGATTTTTAGAATAAAATTTTTTAAAACAAAATAGCAAAAAAAAAATAATTACACGAATTAATTCTGAAAGGACTTAGAAAAGATTTTTAGAATAAAATTTTTTAAAACAAAATAGCAAAAAAAATAATTACACGAATTAATTCTGAAAGGACTTTGAAAAGATTTTTTGAAAGAATACATAAAATAATTTCGAAATTATTGCAAGTATTCTTTCATGCAATAATTCAGAAATAATTTTAGAAAGATACAAATTAATCATTCACAAAAATAATTCTGTATCTATTCAAAAATCTTACATGAATTATTTCATGAAATCTTCTGGGAAACTCGTGTGAATTAATACAAGAAATAATTTTGAATTGTTTTGAAAAAGATTTTTAGAATAAAATTTTTTAAAACAAAATAGCAAAAAAAAAATAATTACACGAATTAATTCTGAAAGGACTTAGAAAAGATTTTTAGAATAAAATTTTTTAAAACAAAATAGCAAAAAAAATAATTACACGAATTAATTCTGAAAGGACTTTGAAAAGATTTTTTGAAAGAATACATAAAATAATTTCGAAATTATTGCAAGTATTCTTTCATGCAATAATTCAGAAATAATTTCAGAAAGATACAAATTAATCATTCACAAAAATAATTCAGTATCTATTCAAAAATCTTACATGAATTATTTGATGAAATCTTCTGGAAAACTCGTGTGAATTAATACAAGAAATAATTTTGAATTGTTTGGAAAAAGATTTTTAGAATAAAATTTTTTAAAACAAAACAGCAAAAAAAAAATAATTACACAAATTAATTCTGAAAGGACTTAGAAAAGATTTTTAGAATAAAATTTTTTAAAACAAAATAGCAAAAAAAATAATTACACGAATTAATTCTGAAAGGACTTTGAAAAGATTTTTTGAAAGAATACATAAAATAATTTCGAAATTATTGCAAGTATTCTTTCATGCAATAATTCAGAAATAATTTCAGAAAGATACAAATTAATAATTCACAAAAATAATTCAGTATCTATTCAAAAATCTTACATGAATTATTTCATGAAATCTTCTGGGAAACTCGTCTGAATTAAGGGGATGCCATACTCGTACCATTACCGACCGAGCAATTCACACAGTTTCAAGCTGATTAAAAATAAAATACGTCGAATCACAAAAAATCAAGAGAACACTCTTCTGTATTTTTTAACGTTCTATCATCCAGTCAAAGTTTGGAGTCGAAATATCAAGTCATTTTTGCAAAAACTTTGAACAAAGCGAAATTTAATTTCGTTCAAAGTTTTTGAAAAAACGGCTTGATATTTCAACTCCAAACTTTGACTGGATGATAGAACGTTAAAAAATACAGAAGAGTGTTCTCTTGATTTTTGTGATTCGACGTATTTTATTTTTAATCAGCTTGAAACTGTGTGAATTGCTCGGTCGGTAATGGTACGAGTATGGCATCCCCTTAATACAAGAAATAATTTTGAATTCTTTTGAAAAAGATTTATAAAATAAAATTTTTAAAACAAAATAGCAAAAAAAATAATTACACGAATTAATTCTGAAAGGACTTTGAAAAGATTTTTTGAAAGAATACATAAAATAATTTCGAAATTATTGCAAGTATTCTTTCATGCAATAATTCAGAAATAATTTCAGAAAGATACAAATTAATCATTCACAAAAATAATTCAATATCTATTCAAAAATCTTACATGAATTATTTCATGAAATCTTCTGGGAAACTCGTGTGAATTAATACAAGAAATAATTTTGAATTCTTTTGAAAAAGATTTTTAAAATAAAATTGTTTAAGGGGGTCCGAAAGTCAATTAAAAATTCAAATTTCGCGCCACAATATAGCAGACGAAAAAATAAGTAATTTGCCTATAACAAATAGTAAAAACAATATTACGGAAAATCAGGACTGCATTGCTCTCCGTTACATTATTATCTATCATTTTACAAAGTTTGAAGTTTCTATATAAATATTTCGCTGAATGGCATTTGAATAATGTCTCAAAATCAAGTAATTCAAATGCCATTCAGCGAAAT
The DNA here is from genome assembly GCA_036365515.1 of Torymus aiolomorphi. Classification (NCBI taxonomy): domain Eukaryota; kingdom Metazoa; phylum Arthropoda; class Insecta; order Hymenoptera; family Torymidae; genus Torymus; species Torymus aiolomorphi. The sequence goes on along the minus strand of CM070875.1, from coordinate 57,092,267 downwards.
ATTCATGTAGAAACTGCAAACTTTGTAAAATGATAGATAATAATGTAACGGAGGGCAATGCAGTCCTGGTTTTCCGTAATATTGTTTTTACTAATTGTTATAGGCAAATTATTTATTTTTTTGTCTGCTATATTGTGGCGCGAAATTTGAATTTTTAATTGACTTTCGGACCCCCTTAAAACAAAATAGCAAAAAAAATAATTACACGAATTAATACTGAAAGGACTTTGAAAAGATTTTTTGGAAGAATACATAAAATAATTTCGAAATTATTGCAAGTATTCTTTCATGCAATAATTCAGAAATAATTTCAGAAAGATACAAATTAATAATTCACAAAAATAATTCAATATCTATCCAAAAATCTTACATGAATTATTTCATGAAATCTTCTGGGAAACTCGTGTGAATTAATACAAGAAATAATTTTAAATTCTTTTGAAAAAGATTTTTAGAATAAAATTTTTTAAAACAAAATAGCAAAAAAAATAATTACACGAATTAATTCTGAAAGGACTTTGAAAAGATTTTTTGAAAGAATACATAAAATAATTTCGAAATTATTGCAAGTATTCTTTCATGCAATAATTCAGAAATAATTTTAGAAAGATACAAATTAATCATTCACAAAAATAATTCAGTATCTATTCAAAAATCTTACATGAATTATTTGATGAAATCTTCTGGAAAACTCGTGTGAATTAATACAAGAAATAATTTTGAATTGTTTTGAAAAAGATTTTTAGAATAAAATTTTTAAAACAAAATAGCAAAAAAAATAATTACACGAATTAATTCTGAAAGGACTTAGAAAAGATTTTTAGAATAAAATTTTTTAAAACAAAATAGCAAAAAAAATAATTACACGAATTAATTCTGAAAGGACTTTGAAAAGATTTTTTGAAAGAATACATAAAATAATTTCGAAATTATTGCAAGTATTCTTTCATGCAATAATTCAGAAATAATTTCAGAAAGATACAAATTAATCATTCACAAAAATAATTCAGTATCTATTCAAAAATCTTACATGAATTATTTCATGAAATCTTCTGGGAAACTCGTCTGAATTAAGGGGATGCCATACTCGTACCATTACCGACCGAGCAATTCACACAGTTTCAAGCTGATTAAAAATAAAATACGTCGAATCACAAAAAATCAAGAGAACACTCTTCTGTATTTTTTAACGTTCTATCATCCAGTCAAAGTTTGGAGTCGAAATATCAAGTCATTTTTGCAAAAACTTTGAACAAAGCGAAATTTAATTTCGTTCAAAGTTTTTGAAAAAACGGCTTGATATTTCAACTCCAAACTTTGACTGGATGATAGAACGTTAAAAAATACAGAAGAGTGTTCTCTTGATTTTTTGTGATTCGACGTATTTTATTTTTAATCAGCTTGAAACTGTGTGAATTGCTCGGTCGGTAATGGTACGAGTATGGCATCCCCTTAATACAAGAAATAATTTTGAATTCTTTTGAAAAAGATTTTTAAAATAAAATTTTTTAAAACAAAATAGCAAAAAAAATAATTACACGAATTAATTCTGAAAGGACTTTGAAAAGATTTTTTGAAAGAATACATAAAATAATTTCGAAATTATTGCAAGTATTCTTTCATGCAATAATTCAGAAATAATTTCAGAAAGATACAAATTAATCATTCACAAAAATAATTCAATATCTATTCAAAAATCTTACATGAATTATTTCATGAAATCTTCTGGGAAACTCGTGTGAATTAATACAAGAAATAATTTTGAATTCTTTTGAAAAAGATTTTTAAAATAAAATTGTTTAAGGGGGTCCGAAAGTCAATTAAAAATTCAAATTTCGCGCCACAATATAGCAGACGAAAAAATAAGTAATTTGCCTATAACAAATAGTAAAAACAATATTACGGAAAATCAGGACTGCATTGCTCTCCGTTACATTATTATCTATCATTTTACAAAGTTTGAAGTTTCTATATAAATATTTCGCTGAATGGCATTTGAATAATGTCTCAAAATCAAGTAATTCAAATGCCATTCAGAGAAATATTCATGTAGAAACTGCAAACTTTGTAAAATGATAGATAATAATGTAACGGAGGGCAATGCAGTCCTGGTTTTCCGTAATATTGTTTTTACTAATTGTTATAGGCAAATTATTTATTTTTTTGTCTGCTATATTGTGGCGCGAAATTTGAATTTTTAATTGACTTTCGGACCCCCTTAAAACAAAATAGCAAAAAAAATAATTACACGAATTAATACTGAAAGGACTTTGAAAAGATTTTTTGAAAGAATACATAAAATAATTTCGAAATTATTGCAAGTATTCTTTCATGCAATAATTCAGAAATAATTTCAGAAAGATACAAATTAATAATTCACAAAAATAATTCAATATCTATCCAAAAATCTTACATGAATTATTTCATGAAATCTTCTGGGAAACTCGTGTGAATTAATACAAGAAATAATTTTAAATTCTTTTGAAAAAGATTTTTAGAATAAAATTTTTTAAAACAAAATAGCAAAAAAAATAATTACACGAATTAATTCTGAAAGGACTTTGAAAAGATTTTTGAAAGAATACATAAAATAATTTCGAAATTATTGCAAGTATTCTTTCATGCAATAATTCAGAAATAATTTTAGAAAGATACAAATTAATCATTCACAAAAATAATTCTGTATCTATTCAAAAATCTTACATGAATTATTTGATGAAATCTTCTGGGAAACTCGTGTGAATTAATACAAGAAATAATTTTGAATTCTTTTGAAAAAGATTTTTAAAATAAAATTTTTTAAAACAAAATAGCAAAAAAAATAATTACACGAATTAATTCTGAAAGGACTTTGAAAAGATTTTTTGAAAGAATACATAAAATAATTTCGAAATTATTGCAAGTATTCTTTCATGCAATAATTCAGAAATAATTTCAGAAAGATACTAATTAATCATTCACAAAAATAATTCAGTATCTATTCAAAAATCTTACATGAATTATTTCATGAAATCTTCTGGGAAACTCGTGTGAATTAATAGATTTTTTTAAAGAAAACATAACAATTCAGCAATCATGTCAAGAATTATATCACGAAATAATTCAGAAATAATTTCAGAATGATAAAAATTAATCATTCACAAAGATAATTCAATATCTATTGAAAATAATTTCATGAATTATTTCATGAAATGTTGCGGGAAACTCACGTGAATTAATACAAGAAATAATTTAGAATTCGTTTGAAAAAGATTGTTACAATAAAATTTTTTATAACACAATAGCAAAAAAGATATTTACACGAATTCTTCCTGAAAGAACCTTGAAAAGATTTTTTGAAAGAAAACATAAAATAGTTCAGAAATTATTGCAAGTATTCAACACGAAAAGGGCAGCGTCCGTATATAAGAGGCATCGTATAATGTATTTATTTTGTTTTTAATTCGAATTTGTTTCAATCAAATAAGTCCTAATTAATACAATATTTAATAAACAAAACTTACTAATACTAATTAAACAAAGTTAATATTAAAAAATAAAGAAATATTAGAAATAAATATTCTAATTTATTTTGTCAGTCATTTTGCACTATATAATGAAAAAAATGAAATGATTGGATAATGATCGGATTTAGTCGTCCATTGTTTTCTACATTCGTATGATCCTATTAAAGAACGTATTAAAATGTGTGGGGGGTATATAATTTTTCGTTTTTGTGAACTAAGATAGATTGAAACATTTACTAATTGCGAAAAATATTAATTTGAAAAGTTAATTTAAGAATATAAAAACTTAAAATAAAAGGAAAAAAAAACAGTTAAAGATGAATAATATAGGTACTTAAAATAAACAATATTTTTTATTATTATTCATAATAGTATTCTTTCAGTATGACAATGTTTAGAAGTCCCCTCAAAATCGACAGAAATATTATTTATACGTCTGCCAAGAGTAAAGAGCCTTTGACTCTAAAAGTTGATTCTAAATTGAAAACACTACAAATAATAATAACGTCGGTAAGGTAGAGCTCATTCTATTCATCTCTGCATTATATGCAATTATCATTTTTTATTTTTATCGAATTTCGGGAAAAGAGCTCTTTATTGCCCTTCGTAATGACAAAAATACACTATGTGTAAATTTTCAAGTTATTGCTCGTTATAGATTTTACAGGAAACGGGTTGAAAAATTTTCTACCAGTTTTTTATGAAAAATAATGAACAGAATTTCTGAAAAATTTATAGGTGTATTATTTATGCAATTACGGAGTGCAGTGAAGAGCTTCATTCATCAAAAGTTGAATCTAACATCAAAAAATGTAAAAACTCATAACGTCGGTAAGGAAGAGCTCCTTTCTACACACACATTTCACATCGACTTAATACAATATTTAATAAACTAAAAGTATTAAATAACTATGAATTAATTGATCAAAGTTAATATTAAAAAATAAAGTAATATTAAGAATAAATTTTCTGTATCACTCATATTGCAGTATATAATGAAAAAAATGAAATGATCTAACAAGCGAGCGATAGCGTAATGGATAGCGTATTTGCGTAGTACCCAAGCGACCCGGGTTCGAATCTCCATCATGTAAAAAATTTTTCTGCGTTTTTTTCTGTGATAAAATAGTGTAAAATTGTTAACAATGTAAATATATGTAAAAATAGTTAGAATATTATTTAAATAATATTCTAAATTATAAAAATGTACCTTCAAATACGGGATTATATATACCCTTCGAAATTTATTGTTAGTAATATTTACTAAATATTTTCTAATTAATTCACAATATTTATTCCTGAATCCTTCCAAAAATCTTTCATTGAAAGGATTCTGCAATAATACATGATTTTATAACCTTCGAAATTTTTTGTTAGTAATATTTCCATTATATTTTCGAATTAATTCACAATATTAATTCCTGAATCCTTTCATACATCTTTCATTGAAAGGATTCAGGAATTAATTTTGTGAATTAATTCGAAAATATTATGGAAATATTACTAAAAAGAAATTTCAAAGAGTATAAATAACGTATTATTGCAGAATCCTTCCAATGAAAGATGTCTGAAAGGATTCAGGAATTAATTTTGTGAATTAATTCGAAAATATTATGGAAATATTACTAAAAAGAAATTTTGAACAGTATAAATCACGTATTATTACAGAATCCTTTCAATGAAAGATGTCTGAAAGGATTCAGGAATTAATTTACAAATTAATTCCTGAATCCTTTGAGACATCTTTCATTGGAAGGATTCTGTAATAATACGGGATTTATCCGTCTTCCAAATTTCTTGTTAGTAATATTTTCATAATATTTTCGAATTAATTCACAAAATTCATTCCTGAATCCTTTCAGACATCTTTCATTGAAAGGATTCTGCAATAATATGTGATATTAATTCTGAAAGGATTCTGAAAGATTCTTTCAGAAATCATTCAGTGAAAGGATTCTGTAATGATGCTATGTCCGGGGTATTTTCCTTTCAGAATTATTTCAGGAAATAATTTTGAAATATCTTTTAGTAACCTTTTGGTAATAATCCATGAATCCTTTCAGAAATCTTCTATTGAATAAATTTTGCAATGATATTATAAATTATTTTTGAATTATTCCATTGAATTAATTCTGAAAGGAAAATACCCCGGACATAGCATTATTACAGAATCCTTTCACTGAATGATTTCTGAAAGAATAAAATTATTTCATGCATTCTTTCAGAATCCTTTCAGAATTAATACATGCTGTGTGGGCGGCGGCGCGGCGTGAGCTAAGTCTGTGTTTACATGTTTTTGCACTAATGTATCACGTTTATAAAAATTAACGAATTATTATGTAACGATATTATGTTTTATATAACGTAAAAACACAGTTTATAAGTCAACACACTCTACATATAATTCATTTTGTTAGTATGTTAATAAATAAATTTGTACTTTAAAATTTAATATGTTCATTAATACTATCATAAGGATAATACACACACACACACACACACACACATACACACACACACACATACACACACACATACACACACACACATACACACACACACACATACACACACACACATACACACACACACACAATAACGTAATAATTCTTTAATTTTTATAAACGTGATACGCCACTGCGAAAACGTGTGCGACGCAGTCTGAGCTCACGCCGCGCCGCGCCGCCGATGTTGCTAGCGCGCGTCTTTATTAATAACGCTCTATTTAAGTCATTTATTATTAAATCAATTTGAAACTTTGACAGAAACTTATTAGACTATTAAGGAACAAATGTCTCGCTGGAAGTTTTTCCTAGCTTCAACTTCCCTCGATACTTTTTTCCGTTAAAGTTAAAAAAACGTAATTACCGATCGCGATATATTTGCAATTAAATAATTATTAACAATTATCGATTTACATCCTTTTATCAATCCCATAGACAACGCTGGAGTATTCTGCACGTCCCTGTCAAATTTCAAAATATTTCGATCATATTTGACCAAGTTTGGACGATTAATGTTTTTGAAAGCTATTAAAAATAGATGAACAAAATTTTCAGTTTTTAATTTTTATATTAAAAGAAAGTCGAATAAAAAAAATTCCTTCTAGGTAAAAATACTTCTTTTTATTCCCTACAAGGTGATATTTTTTAAAAATTAATTTGGCTACATTGAAATTTTAGTCACTTGGACAATACTTTTACGGGTTTTCGAGCGCTAACCCCCTTATTGCATCCGGCCCTTCAATTATGCAGAGACAGAAATCATGACCTTGAAAAATGATCCAAGGTCAAGTCTAGTTATGATCGTAATCAAGTTTTCTACTAGTTTTGTGGAATACTAGTCCGAAAATCCAGAAAATAACTTTCGACCTTCAAAATGACCTTGAAATATAATTTTAACCGCTCGGTTTGAACGGTAGTAGTAAGAAAATATGTCGCTAACTTCATATTAGTGGCAAGAAATAACAATTTTCGTATCAGATTCGCTATTAGACTGAAGAAAAACTTGTTTTTCCATCATTCCGAGACTTTCAGCCGCCATATTGGATCCGCCATTTTGAATTTTCGGAATCGCCAGACGACGTTCGAAAGTAGAAGTCAAGAGCTTTCATTTGAGCCTAGGTAGACCTCATTTGGATCAAAATTGTTCTGGGCAGAGGGGGTGTCGCGTTGACAGAGAATGCACCATATATATACCGGGTGTCCCATTTTAAAACCACCAGGCAAATATCTCGAAAACTAAGGGAGATGGAAAAAAACTTTTAATACAAAAGTTGTAGGGTTCAGAGGGGCCCAACTGATCGTGACCTTGGTTATGACCTTGAGGTCAATGATCAAGTTCATTTGAAGGTCAAATCGATTTTTTCAAATGGGAACCCCCACTTTTGACCTCGTAAATGGAAAGAGCGGAAAATTTTACGTTTAGATATGTCCTTGAGTCAAGGCCATGGTCATGGTCATGGTCATGTTTAAAATCAACATCAATCAACGCATCCAAACATTCCCATAATTACTCATACGAGTGTTAAATACAGAAGTTGTAGTGTTTGGATGGGCCCAACTGATCGTGACCTTGACCATGAACTTGAGGTCAAGGATGATGTCGTTTGAAGGTTAAATCAATTTTGTTTAACGGCAACCCTCACTTTTGACCTCGTAAATAGAAAAACCGAAAAATTCTGATATGACCTTGGGTCAAGGTCATGGTCAAAGTTATGGTCAGTTTCCGTGCAGTTAAGAGCAAAGTCGGAGATGACCGGGTCACCTAAGGCAAGGTCGGAGATTACCCGGCCAGTTAAGGCAAGGTCGGAGATGACCCGGCCAGTTAAGGCAAGGTCGGAGATGACCCGGCCAGTTAAGGCAAGGTCGGAGATGACCCGGTCAGTTAAGGCAAGGTCGGAGATGACCCGGCCAGTTAAGGCAAGGTCAGGGATGATCAGGTCAGCTAAAAATTCATTGGAAAATTCCACGTTTATGTGTATTTAGTCATAGGATCCAAGTGTTTCGGTCACCATTTACTGAAGAAGATGCTCAAAAGTTGCGCCATTTACTTGTTGACAACATTCTATTCTCCTTTTAAAGTTTCTAACAGTATTTAATAATACTTGACGTGGAATACTTAAGCAGATTTGTGTAATCCTTTGAATCATGTCATCTCTTGTAGTTGACCTGTTGCGGTAGACTGTATTTTTTAGGAAGCCCCATAAATAAAAATCTGGAGATGTCAGATCTGGAGATCTTGGTGGCCATGCTACGGGACCTCCTCTACCAATCCATCGACCGTTAAACCTTTCATTAAGAAAATCTCTGACAATTCTGGCATAATGTGGAGGAGCACCATCTTGTTGTAGCCACATTCTGGCCCTTGTATGGAGATCAACGTTTTCTAGAAAGAGTGGCAGCTCGTCTCTCAGCAACTGTAAATAAGTATGTTGAGTTACGTGACCTTCAAAAAAATAAGGTCCAATCAGACATCCGTTAATAATACCACACCGTACCGTTACATTCCAGCGATGCTGATGATCAACTTCTCGCATCCAATGAGGATTAACAGGAGACCAGTAGTGGCAATTATGGCGATTCAACATACCAGTACTCTGAAATGTAGCCTCGTCGCTAAAAAGAACATTGTTAAAGAAATTTTCATCATCAGTAATTTGTTGTGTTGCCCATTGGCAAAATGTTATTCTCCGTCGATAATCTTCCACAGTTAAAGCTTGATTTAGAGTAATGTGGTAAGGATGGTAACACGCATATCGTAAATATCTACTGGCCGTAGATCTTGGAATACCGATTGTTAACTCGATTTCGCGTAAACTGACATGAACATTTAAATGTACCATGGCTAGAACAGCAAGAAAGCGAGGATTATTTTCATAATTGTGTTCATTCAGTGTCCTCCTTCTTCGAACGAAGTTTCCTTGTCGACCGCGCAGTTCGATGTCACGTATTACCGTATGATCAGGATTTGTCGTTGAGGGAACCGAGCACGATACAATCTGCTTGCCTCTCGATAGTTTCGTCGACATTCTCCTAAAATAAGAAGAATGTCAACTATTTCATTAGCAGAATAGTCAGGCATTCTTTTTTAGTTGTAAATGCAATTATTTATCAAAACATACCACAAAAGAAATAATATGTTATTATACTATACAATATTTTAAAACCAAAAAGTTTAATTTTCTGTGCCAATATAAGTGTGCTCAATTTGAAAACAATTTGATGTAAACAGTAATAATTATTGACTATTACCGATCAATGTTGAATACTACCGGTCACTATTGGATACAGATGGTCAACACTTATTAACTTTTGTTATTATTTGATATAAGTGGTTAACCCTGGTAAATATTGATAATAGTAAAAATAGTAAAATTTTCCGCTCTTTCCATTTGCGAGGTCAAAAATAGGGGTTCCCATATGAAAAAATTGATTTGACCTTCAAATGACCTTGATCATTGACCTCAAGGTCATAACCAAGGTCACGATCAGTTGGGCCGCTCCAAACCCTACAACTTCTGTATTTAACACTCGTATGCGTAATTATGGGAATGTTTGGATGCGTTGATTGATTTTGATTTTAAACATGACCATGACCATGGCCTTGACTCAAGGACATATCTGAACGTAAAATTTTCCGCTCTTTCCATTTACGAGGTCAAAAATGGGGGTTCCCATTTGAAAAAATCGATTTGACCTTCAAATGACCTTGATCATTGACCACAAGGTGATAACCAAGGTTACGATCAGTTGGGCCCCTCTGAACCCTACAACTTTTGTATTTAACAATTTGTCTCGTATGCCTAATTATGGGAATGTTTTGATGCGTTGATTGATTTTGATTTTAAACATGACCATGACCATGACCATGACCTTGACTCAAGGACATATCTGAACGTAAAATTTTCCGCTCTTTCCATTTATGAGGTCAAAAGTGGGGGTTCCCATTTGAAAAAATCGATTTGACCTTCAAATGACCTTGATCATTGACCTCAAGGTCATAACCAAGGTCACGAGCTGTTGGGCCCCTCTGAACCCTACAACTTTTGTATTAAAAGTTTTTTTCCATCTCCCTTAGTTTTCGAGATATTTGCCTGGTGGTTTTAAAATGGGGCACCCGGTATATATATAATATCCCCCAGGGTGTTGACTAACACCACGACGCGTGCGGCGCCCCCTTTCAGTTCCGCAGTATTTTACGTTGATTTCGGAAAAATTTAACGGAAAAAACGTTGTGAAAGAAACCCTAAATGTCCTGAATAATACAAAAATGTCCTGAAAGGTAGCGGTAAACATATTTCTACTTCAGTACAGTCCTGAAAATATGCAAATGTCCTGAAACATAGCGGTAAACCAATGAAAAGTCCTGAAACATCGCGGTGAACAGAAATATATATATATATATATATATATATATATATATATATCCCAAACAGCATGAAAGAAAACTGAAATAATTACATGAAATAATTCATGAATTAATACATTGAAATGATTTAGAAAGAATTTTAAAAGGAAAAAAAATTAATTTTAAATTAATTTTTAAAATAATATATGGAATCCTTACAAAATACTTTCAAAAATCTTCCAAAAAATAAAAAAGTGTTACCAAAAAATAATTACACGAATTAATTCTGAAAGGACTTTGAAAAGATTTTTTGAAAGAATACATAAAATAATTTCGAAATTATTGCAAGTATTCTTTCATGCAATAATTCAGAAATAATTTCAGAAAGATACAAATTAATCATTCACAAAAATAATTCAATATCTATTCAAAAATCTTACATGAATTATTTCATGAAATCTTCTGGGAAACTCGTGTGAATTAATACAAGAAATAATTTTGAATTCTTTTGAAAAAGATTTTTAGAATAAAATTTTTTAAAACAAAATAGCAAAAAAAATAATTACACGAATTAATACTGAAAGGACTTTGAAAAGATTTTTTGAAAGAATACATAAAATAATTTCGAAATTATTGCAAGTATTCTTTCATGCAATAATTCAGAAATAATTTTAGAAAGATACAAATTAATCATTCACAAAAATAATTCAGTATCTATTCAAAAATCTTACATGAATTATTTGATGAAATCTTCTGGGAAACTCGTGTGAATTAATACAAGAAATAATTTTGAATTGTTTTGAAAAAGATTTTTAGAATAAAATTTTTTAAAACAAAATAGCAAAAAAAATAATTACACGAATTAATTCTGAAAGGACTTTGAAAAGATTTTTAGAATAAAATTTTTAAAACAAAATAGCAAAAAAAATAATTACACGAATTAATTCTGAAAGGACTTTGAAAAGATTTTTTGAAAGAATACATAAAATAATTTCGAAATTATTGCAAGTATTCTTTCATGCAATAATTCAGAAATAATTTCAGAAAGATACAAATTAATCATTCACAAAAATAATTCAGTATCTATTCAAAAATCTTACATGAATTATTTCATGAAATCTTCTGGGAAACTCGTCTGAATTAATACAAGAAATAATTTTGAATTCTTTTGAAAAAGATTTTTAAAATAAAATTTTTTAAAACAAAATAGCAAAAAAAATAATTACACGAATTAATTCTGAAAGGACTTTGAAAAGATTTTTTGAAAGAATACATAAAATAATTTCGAAATTATTGCAAGTATTCTTTCATGCAATAATTCAGAAATAATTTCAGAAAGATACAAATTAATCATTCACAAAAATAATTCAATATCTATTCAAAAATCTTACATGAATTATTTCATGAAATCTTCTGGGAAACTCGTGTGAATTAATACAAGAAATAATTTTGAATTCTTTTGAAAAAAAATTTTAAAATAAAATTGTTTAAAACAAAATAGCAAAAAAAATAATTACACGAATTAATACTGAAAGGACTTTGAAAAGATTTTTTGAAAGAATACATAAAATAATTTCGAAATTATTGCAAGTATTCTTTCATGCAATAATTCAGAAATAATTTCAGAAAGATACAAATTAATCATTCACAAAAATAATTCAATATCTATTCAAAAATCTTACATGAATTATTTCGTGAAATCTTCTGGGAAACTCGTGTGAATTAATACAAGAAATAATTTTGAATTGTTTTGAAAAAGATTTTTAGAATAAAATTTTTTAAAACAAAATAGCAAAAAAAATAATTACACGAATTAATTCTGAAAGGACTTTGAAAAGATTTTTAGAATAAAATTTTTTAAAACAAAATAGCAAAAAAAATAATTACACGAATTAATTCTGAAAGGACTTTGAAAAGATTTTTTGAAAGAATACATAAAATAATTTCGAAATTATTGCATGTATTCTTTCATGCAATAATTCAGAAATAATTTCAGAAAGATACAAATTAATCATTTACAAAAATAATTCAGTATCTATTAAAAAATCTTACATGAATTATTTCATGAAATCTTCTGGGAATCTCGTGTGAATTAATACAAGAAATAATTTTGAATTCTTTTGAAAAAGATTTTTAGAATAAAATTTTTTAAAACAAAATAGCAGAAAAAATAATTAGACGAATTAATTCTGAAAGGACTTTGAAAAGATTTTTTGAAAGAATACATAAAATAATTTCGAAATTATTGCAAGTATTCTTTCATGCAATAATTCAGAAATAATTTTAGAAAGATACAAATTAATCATTCACAAAAATAATTCAGTATCTATTCAAAAATCTTACATGAATTATTTGATGAAATCTTCTGGGAAACTCGTGTGAATTAATACAAGAAATAATTTTGAATTCTTTTGAAAAAGAATTTTAAAATAAAATTTTTTAAAACAAAATAGCAAAAAAAATAATTACGCGTATTAATTCTGAAAGGAATTTGAAAAGATTTTTTGAAAGAATACATAAAATAATTTCGAAATTATTGCAAGTATTCTTTCATGCAATAATTCAGAAATAATTTCAGAAAGATACAAATTAATCATTCACAAAAATAATTCAATATCTATTCAAAAATCTTACATGAATTATTTCATGAAATCTTCCGGGAAACTCGTGTGAATTAATAGATTTTTTTAAAGAAAACATAACAATTCAGCAATCATGTCAAGAATTATATCACGAAATAATTCAGAAATAATTTCAGAATGATAAAAATTAATCATTCACAAAGATAATTCAATATCTATTGAAAATAATTTCATGAATTATTTCATGAAATGTTGCGGGAAACTCACGTGAATTAATACAAGAAATAATTTAGAATTCGTTTGAAAAAGATTGTTACAATAAAATTTTTTAAAACACAATAGCAAAAAAGATATTTACACGAATTCTTCCTGAAAGAACCTTGAAAAGATTTTTTGAAAGAAAACATAAAATAGTTCAGAAATTATTGCAAGTATTCAACACGAAAAGGGCAGCGTCCGTATATAAGAGGCATCGTATAATGTATTTATTTTGTTTTTAATTCGAATTTGTTTCAATCAAATATGTCCTAATTAATACAATATTTAATAAACAAAACTTACTAAATAAGTATATACTAATTAAACAAAGTTAATATTAAAAAATAAAGAAATATTAGAAATAAATATTCTAATTTATTTTGTCAGTCATTTTGCACTATAGAATGAAAAAAATGAAATGATTGGATAATGATCGGATTTAGTCGTCCATTGTTTTCTACATTCGTATGATCCTATTAAAGAACGTATTAAAATGTGTGGGGGGTATATAATTTTTCGTTTTTGTGAACTAAGATAGATTGAAACATTTACTAATTGCGAAAAATATTAATTTGAAAAGTTAATGTAAGAATATAAAAACTTAAAATAAAAGGAAAAAAAACATTTAAAGATGAATAATATAGGTACTTAAAATAAGCAATATTTTTTATTATTATTCATAATAGTATTCTTTCAGTATGACAATGTTTAGAAGTCCCCTCCCACATAAAACGAAATATTTCAGTGAAATATTTCGTGAAATATTTCATGAAATATTTCATGAAACATTGCAAAAACCTTGCTAAAATATAACTTAAAAGGTGTAAAAACCTTTTCACAAATATTTCAAGAAAACATTACCAAAAACTTTTAAAAACATTTCGTAAAAGTTTTAACTTACCACAAATAAAACATTTTAAAAAATCTTTTAAAAAGATTTTTAAAACCATTCCTGAAACCTTTCTAGTAATGATACAACTAAAAAACAAGATATATTTCATGAAACATTTTGGAAACGTTTTTGAAAGGTTACTTGAAAAGTTTATTATTCCGACTCATTGACGTGTCAAGTAATGTTTTTAAAACCTTGCAGTAACATTTCGCGAAATGTTACGAGAAAGGTTTTGTAAATATTTCCAACATTATTTTTCGAAAAGTTTTTAAAAGGTTTCAACAACATTTCTCTCTTGGTATTAAATCTGTTTCTAACAATATTGCAGAAACCTTCCTAAAACATTCTCCGAAATCTTTCTAGTAATGATACAGCTAAAAAACATGATATATTTCATGAAACATTTTGGAAACGTTTTTGAAAGGTTACTTGAAAAGTTTGTGTTTAAAACCTTGCAGTAACATTTCGCGAAATGTTACGAGAAAGGTTTTGTAAATATTTCCAATATTATTTTTCGAAAAGTTTCTAAAAGGTTTCAACAACATTACTCTCTTGCTATTAAATCTGTTTGTAACAATATTGCAGAAACCTTCCTAAAACATTCTCCAAAACCTTTCTACTAATGATACAGCGAAAAAACATGATATATTTCATGAAATATTTTGGAAACGTTTTTGGAAGGTTACTCGAAAAGTTTATTATTCCGACTCATGGACGAGTCATGTAATGTTTTTAAAACCTTGCAGTAACATTTCGCGAAATGTTACGAGAAAGGTTTTGTAAATATTTCCAACATTATTTTTCGAAAAGTTTTTAAAAGGTTTCAACAACATTTCTCTCTTGCACTGAGAGAAATGTCATATGAAAATTTGTTAAATATATAACAAAAATTGCTATATTATATAGGAACGGAAGGATATACTCGACATCTAATAATTTTTACTATATATATAGCAATTTATGGTAATAAGCTCAATTAAAAAAAAAATCTTGGTTGTATTCGAACCCTCGACCCTCGGCACGCCAGTCGAGCGCGCTGACCACTTACCCACGGAGACTCTTGAGTGTAAAATTTTGGAACTTATACATTAGTCATCTTCCCTATAACCTCACCGCGATCAGGTGGCGCTGGCGTCTGATAGCACTTTTTACTATATAAGTTAGTAAAACTTGGGATGTATATAATAAATATTATTAAAAAAGATTAAAAATTTTACTATATCTAAATTTTTACAATATAATACAATAATTTCCGCTCAAGTGTATTGGAAAATTTATTTTATAATATAATAATTATTTTTATAAATATAATAATTATTTCTTTATATATAATAAAATACGTCACAAGTCGAGTATATCCTTCCGTTCCTATATAAAATAGCAATTTTTGTTATATATTTAACAAATTTTCCTATGACATTTCTCTCAGTGTGGTATTAAATCTGTTTCTAACAATATTACAGAAACCTTCCTAAAACATTCTCCGAAATCTTTCTAGTAATGATACAGCTAAAAAACATGATATATTTCATGAAACATTTTGGAAACGTTTTTGAAAGGTTACTTGAAAAGTTTATTATTCCGACTCATGGATGTGTTATGTAATGTTTTTAAAACCTTGCAGTAACATTTTCGCGAAAAGTTACGAGAAAGGTTTTGTAAATATTTCAACATTATTTTTCGAAAAGTTTTTAAAAGGTTTCAACAACATTTCTGTCTTGGTATTAAATCTGTTTCCAACAATATTGCAGAAACCTTCCTAAAACATTCTCCGAAACCTTTCTAGTAATGATACAGCTAAAAACACGACATATTTCATGAAATATTTTGGAATCGTTTTTGAAAGGTTACTTGAAAAGTTTATTATTCCAACTCATGGACGTGTCATGTAATATTTTTAAAAGCATGCAGTAACATTTCGCGAAATGTTACGAGAAAGGTTTTGTATATGTTTCCAATATTATTTTTCGAAAAGTTTTTAAAAGGTTTCAACATCATTAGTCTCTCGGTATTAAATCTGTTTCTAACAATATTGCAGAAACCTTCCTAAAACATTCTCCGAAATCTTTCTACTAATGATACAGCGAAAAACATGATATATTTCATGAAATATTTTGGAAACGTTTTTGAAAGGTTACTTGAAAAGTTTATTATTCCGACTCATGGACTTGTCATGTAATGTTTTTAAAACCTCGCAGTAACATTTCAAGAAATGTTGCAAGAAAGGTTTTGTAAATATTTCCAATACTATTTTTCGAAAAGGTTTTAAAAGGTTTCAACAACATTTCTCTCTTGGTATTAAATGTATTTCTAACAATATTACAAAAACCTTCCGAAAATATTCTCCGAAACCTTTCTAGTAATATGTGCAGCTAAAAAACATGATATATTTCATGAAATTTTTGGAAACGTTTTTGAAAGGTTAATTGAGAAGTGCATTATTCCGATTCAAAACAAGTCAAGTAATGTTTTCGAAATCTTGCAGTAACATTTCAAGAAATGTTACGAGAAAGGTTTTGTGAATATTTCCGATATTATTTCTCGAAAATTTCCTAAAATTTTTGAATATTTGTATAGCCTTTTAAAAATATTTCTTTTTTAGATTAAGAAAGCTTTTGAAAACCTATCCCAATAATTTCTTATAAATTTACCATTAGGATACACGTATAAATATAACGTGATATATTTTTGGAAGATTTGTAAGTGCGTGTGAGTGTGTGTGTTTGTATGCCTATCTGTATGTATGTACACGAGTACAAGGCAAACGAATAAGTGGAACGGTCCAACGGAATCAACGCCAACGAAGTATAGAGGTATAGAAGTATGGAGGTATGCGGACGATACCGCTTACACATCCCACATAAAATGAAATATTTCAGTGAAATATTTGATGAAACATTGCAAAAACCTTGCTAAAATATATCTTAAAAGGTGTAAAAACATTTTCAAAAATATTTCAAGAAAACATTACCAAAAACTTTTAAAAACATTTCGTAAAAGTTTTAACTTACCACAAATAAAACATTTCAAAAAATCTTTTAAAAAGATTTTTAAAACCTTTCCCGAAACCTTTCTAGTAATGATACAGCGAAAAAACACGATATATTTCATGAAATATTTTGGAAACGTTTTTGAAAGGTTACTTGAAAAGTTTATTATTCCGACTCATGGACTTGTCATGTAATGTTTTTAAAACCTTGCAGTAACATTTTCGCGTAATGTTACGAGAAAGGTTTCATAAATATTTCAATATTATTTTTCGAAAGGTTTTTAAAAGGTTTCAAAAACATCTCTCTCTTGGTATTAAATGTATTTCTAACAATATTACAAAAACCTTCCGAAAACATTCTCCCAAACCTTTCTAGTAATATATGCAGCGAAAAAGCATGATATATTTCATAAAATTTTTTGGAAACGTTTTTGAAAGGTTAATTGAGATGTGCATTATTCCGATTCAAAACTAGTCAAGTAATGTTTTCGAAACCTTGCAGTAACATTTCAAGAAATGTTACGAGAAAGTTTTTGTAAATATTTCCAATATTATTTCTCGAAAATTACCTAAAATTTTTGAATATTCGTATAGTCTTTTAAAAATATGTCTTTTTAGATTAAGAAAGCTTTTAAAAACTTATCTCAATAATTTCTTATAAATTTACCATTAGGAGATACGTATAAATATAACGTGATATATTTTTGGAAGATTTGTAAGTGCGTGTGTGGATGTATGTATACGATTACAAGACAAACGAATGAGTGGAGCGGTCCAACGGAATCAACGCCATCGAAGTATAGAGGTAATAAGTAAGGGCGCCTCTACATGGAGTATGGCGTTCTCGAGAATGGCAGACTGGCATACCTAACTTTGTGAGAGCAACAAAGACAGACAATTTTCAAATGTGCTCTATCCTTCTCAATCTCATGGAGTTAGACTGTCATTCTCGAGATCGCCAGACTCCATGTAGAGGCGCCCTAACTATAGAGTAGAGGAGTCCGCTGAAAATATGTCCGCCGTTGTAGAAAGAGAATGAGAACGAAGAAGTCCTCTCTTTCTCTGTCAGACGCGCATGCATTAATAGAGACAAAGAGGGCCCTCTGATGTTTCTCTCTTTCTATCGAGCGGACGATACCGCTTACACATGTGCCTATGTCTCCCCTCCTCTATACTTATTACCTCTATGCATTGAAGGCATAGAAAGCATGGCATATGGTGTTATTTGTGGACAATCCTTTCCCACATGGCATGAAAAGTTTTGGTGAAACCTTTTAAGAAATATTTCATGAAAAGCTTGCCACAACCTTGCTGTAATATTACAGAAACCTCTCAAAAATATTTTCAGTGAGATTTCAGGAAACCTTACAGAAACATTTTAGAAGCATTTCAATTAATGTTGAAAGTAGACAATGAAAGTACATTTCATAAAATAATACTGCAAGCTTTTTTAAAGCTTTTATGAAATCTTTCTTACAACGTCTCTGAAAAGAAACGTGTAATATTTCATGAAATATTATGGCAAGGTGTTGAAAAAATTTCTCAAAAAGATGTTTTTATTCCTACAGAACCATTCAAGAAACATTCTTAAAACCTTGCAAAAATATTTTACGAAAGGTTATAAGGAAACCTTTCAAAAACATTTCCGGTATCATTGCCTGAAACGTTTTAGCAAAGTTTGAACAACGTTTTGGAAACGGTATTAATATCGTAAAACACTTTTCAAGAAATGTTACTGCAAGGTTCTACAAAGCTTTCCCAAAATTTTTCGCGCAAACTTTCTATAAAGAAACATTTCATAAATGTAACGAAAAGGTTTCAAAAAGATTTCTTGGAAGGATTATTTTATAAAACTGAAAATGTGAAAAAATATTTACGAAACCTTCCAAAAATATTTCACGAAAAGTTATAAGGAAGCTTTCAAAAACATTTCCTGTATCATTTTCTGAAACGTTGTAGCAAAGTTTTCGGAACGTTTTGGATACTATATTGCCAGCGTGAAAACACATTTCAAGAAATGTTACTGCAAGGTTTAACAAAGCTCTCCCAAAATTTTTCTAGCAAACTTTCTATAAAGAAACATTTCATGAAATGTTACGAAAAGGATTCAAAAAGATTTCTTGGCAGGATTATTTTATGAAACTGAATATAAAAAATATTTCCGAAACCTTGCAAAAATATTTCGTGAAATGTTATAACGAAATCTTTCAAAAACATTTCCGGTAACATTTTCTGAAACGTTTGACCAAGTTTTCGCAACGTATTGGATACGATATTGACATCGTGAAAACACATTTCAAGAAATGTTACTGTAAGGTTTTACAAAGCTTTCCTGAAATTTTTCTCGCAAACTTTCCATAAAGAAACCTTTCATGAGATGTTACGAAAAGGTTTTAAAAAGATTTCTTGAAAGGATTTTTTATGAAACTGAAAATGTGAAACAATATTTGCGAAACCTTGCAATAATATTTCGCGAAAAGTTATGAGGAAGCTTTCAAGAACATTTTCTGTATCATTTTCTGAAACGTTTTAGAAAACTTTTCGCAACGTTTTCGATACGATATTGATAACGTGAAAACCCAGTTACAAGGAATGTTACCGCAAGGTTTTGCAAAGCTTTCCCGAAGTTATACTCGCAAACTTTCCTAAAAAACATTTCATAAAATATTACGAAAAGGTTTCAAAAAGATTTCTTGGACGGATTTTTTTATAAAACTGAAAATGTAAAAAAATATTTTTGATACATTGCACAAATATTTCACTAAAAGTTATAAGGAAGCTTTCAAATAACATTTCCTGTATCATTTTCTGAACCGTTTGAGCAAAGTTTTCGCTACTTTTTGGATACGATATTGACATCGTGAAAACGCATTTCAAGAAATATTACTGCAAGGTTTTACAAAGCTTTCCCGTAATTCTTCTCGTGTACTTTCTCTAGAGAAACACTTCATGAAATATTACGAAAAGGTTTCAAAAAGATTTCTAGGAAGGATTATTTTGTGATAATTAAAATGTGAAAAAATATTTCCGAAACCTTTCAAAAATATTTCACGAAAAGTTATAAGGAAGCTTTCAAAAACCTTTCCCGTATCATTTCCTGAAACGTTTTAGCAAAGTTATCGCATCCTTTTTGATTCGTTATTGACACCATGAAAAATATATTACAAGAGATATTAGTTCGAGGTTTTACAAAGCATTCCCGAAATTTTTCTTACAATATTAGGGAATGTTTTGAAAAGGTTTTCTGCAAAATTTTTTTCACATAAACAAAAACAACAAAAAATATTCCTAAAACCTTGTAAAAATATTTTATGAAAGATTATTAAGGTAACCTTTAAAAAAAATTTCTAGTATCATTGCGTAAAATGTTTTTGAAATATTTTCGCATCAATTTAATTCGGTATTGTCGCCATTTCTCCAAAGAGACATAACATTTCATGAAATATTATGGGATCGTTTTGTAAAGATTTCTTGGAAAGTTTCTTTAGGTAAAGAAACTATAATAAAATATTCCCCAAAAGCTTGCAAGAACATTTTACGTCATGTTATGAGGAGACTAAAAAAAATTGAATGTATCATTGCGTTAATAGTTAACGAAATGTCTTAGCAACATTTATCATATGGTATTGACGCCATAAAAAATTTCAAGTCATATCAGGGCCAGGTTTTACAAAGCTTTCAAGAATAGTTTATTACAACCTTTCCACAAAGAAATATATAACATTTTATGAAATATTATGTGAAGGTTTTGAAAAGATTTTGTATCAGGTTTTCTTTTTCTCACACGCCCTTCTCTCGTCAATCAAAGGTTTCCTCGATTTTACTAAACTAGAGATTTCAACAGCGCGCGTTGCGCGCCCTAACCGCTAGAAAACGGTTCGACTTCCTGATTTAGACGCATGCGCACTACATGAGCCAATCACATAACGTTTATTTTGGCTTCACAACATCCGGTCATGACTTTTTTATATAGGGATATTTCTTAGATTACAATAAATATTAATTTGATTTAACTAAATATTTAGTTGTGTTTTATTGGTTATCTTATTAGTTCTACTAATTATTTAATCAAATCCAATACTTATTTATTTGATCTTGCAAATATTTTGGCAAATCAAGTGAATGTTTAATTGACAAGAGTACGAATTTAAGGTCATACGAAGTACCGACACGATTCATACCTTACCGACACCTAAACTTGAATTTTTGTATCGTATTTAAACAAAAATTTTAGAAAAAAGCATTCTTTCACGCCCTCCGGTCTTAAAGCCATGTTTAACTCAACCGCAGATCCCTAACTTATCGGTACATAAATATTATGTTTTTTATCACATCTAAACAAAAATTTTAGGAAAAAGCGTTTTTCACACCCACCGAAATGGGATTAAGCATACCCTATTAAATTTCTAAATGATTCCATCCATTAGATTTTCCCAAAAACGTTTTTCAAATTAGTAATTAACTAGAACGAAGCATTAAACATTTCCAAATCCATTTTAGAAAAATCTAATTAATACAATGATTTAAAAATTTAATAGGGCATTTCACTTAATGTTATGTTGGAGAGCATGAAGAACTCTTTTTTTTTAATTCTTGTTTAAATACGATAAAAGAATTAAAGTTTAGGTGCCGATAAGGTAGGGATTGTGTCGGTACTTCACATGGCCTTAACAAAAGAATTAGTTGAGTTTATTAAATATCATAGTCGAAAGTACTCAATATGTTGTCTTTTAATCAAATGTTTGCCATTTTTATTCAAGTCTACTCCATACTTAGCTAAAATTAAAATTTTGTACGGTAGAAGCGTTGCGTAGCGTAGTGGTTAGGGCATCAGCCTTGTAATCCGAGGGACTCGAGTTCGATCCCACCTTAGGTCAAAATTTTTTTCTGCGTTTTTTCTGTAAGATAATTTGTAAATGCGAAATTGCGAACGATAATATTATAAATTAATGCAAATATACAATAATTTAATATTAAAAAACATAACTGATATAATAACTATTCAGATATATTAAGTTGCAGGAGTTCAGGAAGGATCATCAACTACAAGGAAAAAACTGGTTTTCAAAATTGTTAAAAAAAAATTGTTATAAAATATTATTAAAAAATTTCTAATTCCGATAACTTTTGAAAAATATTTTTTGAAATCTTTTAAAATGTTTCAAAAATCTTACTTGATGGTTTTGAGGCCTCTTAGAAACTTCCGTAAAACATTGTTGTATCCTTTCAAAAATATTTCACAGAACTTTTCAGGAAACCTTTCCAAAATCTTTCACAAAATATTTTTAGAAAGGTTTCTAGAAACATTCTAAGAGATAGTTCAAATAACTTACAAAAAGTTGCAGAAATGTTTCAAAAATATTTCTTAAAATAATTTAAAAAACCTTTCTGAAATCTATCATAAAACCTTTTTGATGGCTTCTATCGCGGACATAAATAATTTCAGAAACCTTTCTGGAAATATTTCAGAAATATTTAAAAAATATTTTTAGAAAGGTTTCTAAAATGTTTTTGAAACATTTTAAGAGATAGTTCAAATAGTTTCAAAATGTTGCAGAAATGTTTCAAAAACATTTCTTAAAATAATTTTATAAAACCTTTCTGAAATATATCATGAAACCTTTTTGATGGCTTCTATCGCGGACATAAATTATTTCAGAAACCTTTCTGGAAATATTTCAGAAATATTTAGAAAAATATTTTTAGAAAGGTTTCTAAAATGTTTTTGAAACATTTTAAGAGATAGTTCAAATAGTTTCAAAATGTTGCAGAAATGTTTCAAAAACATTTCTTAAAATAATTTTATAAAACCTTTCTGAAATATATCATGAAACCTTTTTGATGGCTTCTATCGCGGACATAACTTATTTCAGAAACCTTTCTGGGAAATATTTTTAAAATGTTTTCATCCTTTCTACGAAACATTTCCGAAACCTTTCAGAAATATTTCGTTTTATGTGGGCTCAAAATCGACAGAAATATTATTTATACGTCTGCCAAGAGTAAAGAGCCTTTGACTCTAAAAGTTGATTCTAAATTGAAAACACTACAAATAATAATAACGTCGGTAAGGTAGAGCTCATTCTATTCATCTCTGCATTATATGCAATTATCATTTTTTTATTTTTATCGAATTTCGGGAAAAGAGCTCTTTATTGCCCTTCGTAATGACAAAAATACACTATGTGTAAATTTTCAAGTTATTGCTCGTTATAGATTTTACAGGAAACGGGTTGAAAAATTTTCTACCAGTTTTTTATGAAAAATAATGAACAGAATTTCTGAAAAATTTATAGGTGTATTATTTATGCAATTACGGAGTGCAGTGAAGAGCTTCATTCATCAAAAGTTGAATCTAAGATCAAAAAATGTAAAAACTCATAACGTCGGTAAGGAAGAGCTCCTTTATACACACACATTTCACATCGACTTAATACAATATTTAATAAACTAAAAGTATTAAATAACTATGAATTAATTGATCAAAGTTAATATTAAAAAATAAAGTAATATTAAGAATAAATTTTCTAATGTATCGTATCACTCATATTGCAGTATATAATGAAAAAAAATGAAATGATCTAACAAGCGAGCGATAGCGTAATGGATAGCGTATTTGCGTAGTACCCAAGCGACCCGGGTTCGAATCTCCATCATGTAAAAAATTTTTCTGCGTTTTTTCTGCGATAAAATAGTGTAAAATTATTAACAATGTAAATATATGTAAAAATAGTTAGAATATTATTTAAATAATATTCTAAATTATAAAAATGTACCTTCAAATACGGGATTATATATACCCTTCGAAATTTATTGTTAGTAATATTTACTAAATATTTTCTAATTAATTCACAATATTTATTCCTGAATCCTTCCAAAAATCTTTCATTGAAAGGATTCTGCAATAATACATGATTTTATAACCTTCGAAATTTTTTGTTAGTAATATTTCCATTATATTTTCGAATTAATTCACAAAATTAATTCCTGAATCCTTTCAGACATCCTTCATTGGAAGGATTCTGTAATAATACGGGATTTATCCTCTTCAAATTTCTTGTTAGTACTATTTCCATAATATTTTCTAATTAATTCACAATATTAATTCCTGAATCCTTTCATACATCTTTCATTGAAAGGATTCAGGAATTAATTTTGTGAATTAATTCGAAAATATTATGGAAATATTACTAAAAAGAAATTTCAAAGAGTATAAATAACGTATTATTGCAGAATCCTTCCAATGAAAGATGTCTGAAAGGATTCAGGAATTAATTTTGTGAATTAATTCGAAAATATTATGGAAATATTACTAAAAAGAAATTTCGAACAGTATAAATCACGTATTATTACAGAATCCTTTCAATGAAAGATATCTGAAAGGATTCAGGAATTAATTCACAAATTAATTCCTGAATCCTTTGAGACATCTTTCATTGGAAGGATTCTGTAATAATACGGGATTTATCCGTCTTCCAAATTTCTTGTTAGTAATATTTTCATAATATTTTCGAATTAATTCACAAAATTAATTCCTGAATCCTTTCAGACACCTTTCATTGAAAGGATTCTGCAATAATATGTGATATTAATTCTGAAAGGATTCTGAAAGATTCTTTCAGAAATCATTCAGTGAAAGGATTCTGTAATGATGCTATGTCCGGGGTATTTTCCTTTCAGAATTATTTCAGGAAATAATTTTAAAATATCTTTTAGTAACCTTTTGGTAATAATCCATGAATCCTTTCAGAAATCTTCTATTGAATAAATTTTGCAATGATATTATAAATTATTTTTGAATTATTCCATTGAATTAATTCTGAAAGGAAAATACCCCGGACATAGCATTATTACAGAATCCTTTCACTGAATGATTTCTGAAAGAATAAAATTATTTCATGCATTATTTCAGAATCCTTTCAGAATTAATACATGCTGTGTGGGATATATATATACCTTATATACCTACTATATACCTATATGGAGTTTGGTTGCGTTCGACCGAGGGGAACGTTTCCTACCATGGCTTTCTCTTCTACGTGAAACTCGCTTCCCCTGGCTACTCGGATTTTGGAGTTTATTTAATAACGAACTCGCTTCCTCCTGCCCGTCTGCGTGCCTTCCTCTTCTACGTGAAACTTGCTTCTTCCGACTGTTGGGATTTTTAAATCTTTCTAATTTCAAACTCACACTCTTTCGCCCATCTGACTGCCTTCCTCTTCTATGTGAACCTCGACCCCGGCTATTTGGATTTTGGAGTTTATTTAAAAATGAACTTGCTTTTTACCGCCCGCCTACGTGCCTTTCTTTTGTACGTGAAACATACTTCCCGGGCTTTTTGGGTTTTGAATTTTATTTAATAATGAACTCGCACTCTTTCGCCGATCCACCTGCCCTGCAGCGCGCCTTCCTCTTCTAAGCGAATCTTGCTTCACGCGGCTATTTGGGTTTTTAAATCTATTAAATTATAAACTCAAACCCTTTTCGCCCATCTGCTTGCCTTCCTCTTCTATGTGAAACTCGCTTGTCCCGGCTATTTGAGTTTTCGGGTTCATTCAATGATCCAGTTGCTTGTTTCCGCCTGTTTTCGTGCCTTTCTCTTCTACGTGAAATTCGCTTCCCCTGGCTACTCGGATTTTGGAGTTTATTTAATAATGAACTTGCTTCTTCTTGCCCGTCTGCGTGCCTCCACCTTTGAATAACTTTCATCCCCCGACTAGTTGGTTTTTGGGATTTCTTCAATAATTATCTCGCATTTTGCGCCCATATGCGTGCCTTCCTTTTCTACATGAAATTTGCTTCCCCCGGCTATTTCGGTGTTTCGGAGTTTATTTAACATTGAACTTGCTTTTTATCGTCTACCTACGTACCTTTCTTTTGCACGTGAACCTTGCTCCCCCGGCTTTTTGAGTTTTGGGGTTCATTCAATGATCAACTTGCTTTTTTACGCCTATCTATGTGCGTTTCTCTTCCAGTGAATAACTACTAATTATTAGTGACAATTTCTCCACTCAAGAAATTATTGGCAAAAACTACCAACATAGTTATGCATATTCACTATTTCATTAGTAGTTTTTTTAAGTACTAATTAAATAGATTGTATGCACTAATAAATTGATAGTTTTTTCGACTAATTTTGTGGGAGAAGCAATTTTCACTAATTCAACTTTAGAGAATAGAGAAAATAGAAGCCAAGTTTACTATTTTTTATAGTTACGTAAATGCAATAAAGGGTAATGTAGTTACCGTGGTAATTAGTATTTTCCTACGATGTAATACAGTTCCATATAAATTATTTTTTAGCTATATTCCAGAGAAAGAAATCACATAGTTAACTTTAGTTACTGGCCAAATTTACTAAAGAAAAATAGTACTATTTTGTCACTACCAATATTTATAGTAAATACAAAGGAATTTCAAGGTTGGACACAAAAATTGCATTAAGATTAACGCATTACTTAGAAAACTCATCAAGATTTGCCATAAATATCTAGCAAATTCAAAATTTCTTATTAAAATAAATCAAAATTATAATATTATTATATTCAGTAAAGAAACTATTTAATGTTAAGCAAATTAACTATGTCAACTTATTTTACGATTATGGTTTTTACGTTATTAATACTTATTTATTCTATAAGAATATATTTTAAAATACTGAAATATTAATAAAAAATATAATTTTTTAATATAACGTTGTTACTCTTACAAAGTTCTAGTTATCTATCGCTTTAGCAAATTTTCTTCAGTGCACATATAGGGAAAACCGTTGTTGATATTTTCAGTGTCCATATAAGAAAAATCTTTGTTGATAAAAAAAGTTAGTTTATTCGATATTATGCAAATTAATTTTAGATTTGAAATTGTTTACATTATTAAGTTACGCAATAAAATAGATAAGAAAAGGTTTTACTTGTAATTTCTTTACATTCTCAATACTATAATAATAATATCAGTTATTAAGGTTTTTCTCAAATTCAATTTTGAACAGAATATATAACTATATAGGTGGTACCCTATTGAAAAATCTCAGGTGAGATCTCAGGTGATTTCTCAGGTGAGATCTCATGTAAAATCTCAGTTGATTTCTCAGGTGAGATCTCATGTAAAATCTCACGCCAAAATCTCACCTAAGATTCTGCTCCAGATGCTGCAGAAAACTTACGTTAATTGAAAATGAGCTTCTTCAGTATTGGGAATCGCCTTTTAGGATGTTTTACCCCCCAGATGAGCTCAAAAATACATGCTTACACAATTTTTCAATTTTTAAAATTTGATACATGAGATCTTAGGTGATTTCTCAGGTGATATATCATGTGAGATCTCAGGTGAGATATCATGTATCAATTTTGAAAAATTGAAAAATTGTGTAAAATGCTTTTAAACATGTATTTTATTTTGAGCTCATCTGGGGAGTAAAACATCCTAAAAATACTGAAGAAGCTGATTTTTAATTAACGTAAGTTTTCTGCAGCATCTGGAGCAGAATCTCAGGTGAGATTTTGGCGTGAGATTTTGCATGAGATCTCACCTGAGAAATCACCTGAGATCTCACCTGAGATTTTTCAGTAGAGTAGTGTCTGTGCTTCACGAGGTAATAGTACATTACGCTACCAGTGCGGGAAAGCAGATTTTCGTCTCGTGTGACGTTTACACCCGAGTGAAGCGAGGGTGGAAAGGCACACAAGACGAAAATCTCTTTCCCGCACATGTAGCGTACAGTATTTTTTGATACGACGTGCCGAAAGCTAGATTTTGAGCACACGTTTTTTGCCGAGCGTGTGCAAAAAACGTGCACTCAAAATCTAGCTTTCTTCACGTCGTATCAAAAAATACTGTACGCTACATGTTCGGGAAAGAGGTTCTCGTCTCGTGTGACGTTTACACCCGAGCGAAGCTCGGGTGTAAACGTCACACGAGACGAAAATCTGCTTTCCCGCACTGGTAGCGTAATGTACTATTACTTAATAACATTCAGCGTGTTCCGCGTGATACTTAATAGATCGACGGTTGGTAGCACCTAAATAGTGCGAGTTTTTTCCATATTTTACTTTGCTAATTATTTTTTTTACACTGTTCTTTAACTTATTAATATGAAAAAGGGGGCGCGATTGCAATAATCTGAAAAAAAATTTTTAAATTATAAGATTTGATGTAGAAATCTGTAATATTATACTACTTAAGTCACTATAAAAGTTTAATACTAAATATTAGTGATTTGTTGTATCTGACAGAATGAAAATAAAGTAAATTCTATCAATTCGTAGTTGTTTATAAATAATGGCAATAATTAATAGATATTATTTAATCAAACAGCTTTTTTCTTTTATTAAATCATGATTTGCATTTAAATTATTCCGCGGAATTCGAAAATTATTTACGAAAATAGTCTACAGAAAAAATTTAATCAGCTAAATAAATAAATAAATGTATAAAATGAGATTTGTTTTTGTATTGTATACATCATTATCAATTACAACGTCAAAGTCATACATATTGAGGTAAGTTATAGGAGGTTATTAAGAAAGGCTGAACAAAAATTATAAACTTACTGTATTTTAGTTTATTTAATAATATAGCACAAATATATTTTTTACATATTAGTTTTTAAGATTTTTTGTTGTTCAATTAATATGTTTAAAACAAAATTAAGTTTTACATCGTAAAGTAAAATAAAAAATTGTTATATATTCTAAAATTAATAAAGTAAAAATATTATTTTTGTGTTATATAAATGCATTCTATAAAGATAATAAAAAACAAATAATAATTAGCTTTAATTGTATATGAAACTTGAAATTCGTAATCTGAGCAACGTGAAATTAAGAAAGGGGTTCATCAAATAATTAGCTTAACAAGAAATGTTAACATATTCATTATATTATGTTAAACTATAAAGTTACTGCTATATGAACAAAATTTTAGTTTTTTTTTTTTTATTGAAGACTATAATTATTTTTAACTTTTATATGCTTTCTTTTCATTAATAACTTTTTTAGAAGGAAAGTATTGAAACAGAAAAATAAAAATTGTATGAAAATAAATTTTATAAGAATTTTCTAACAAAATTGAATACATTTTTATGTAAACATGATTTATAAATTAAATAATTTCATTCAGTTACTTAAATTTACATTCATTTAGCAGTAAACAAAGGGATCTTTTGTATAGTTTTTATTTTATGTCTAATTACTATCATCATTACTGTTATCTTCTTCGTATTCTTTGAACTGTTCTTCTGTCTCTTCATTTTCTTCGTCATTATCCAATGGATCACTATCATAAATTTCATCTATATTTTCTGGGTGCAGAACTAAAGAAACTAATTTTTCTTCTTTTAAAACTTCTTCCAAACAATTTTTAATTCTTTCTTCAATAATAGAAGAAACTTTATTCTCCAAAATGTAATTAAGCCACATAGCAAATTCAGGTTCAATAAATTTTTTTAATGAATCATTTTCTGGAGCATCCCAATTTATTTCAATGTATCTATCATAACAAACAAATTTTATTTAAAAATGTTTTATTTATTTATAACTCAGTGTAACTAAAGGAAAACAGGAGTACTCTAGCTGCAAGTCAGTTATAGATATAATTAAAGAATTGTTATTTATTTAGTTTGTATTCTTACCCAAGATCTTCAACTTTAAAATTAATTAAAGTTAATTTAATGTCATCATTACTTTTACTGATATTATGGCCTTTTATTTTTTCAATTTTCAGTTTCATGTATGATGAATTAGAATTTTCGGGTGTTTCAAATGATCTTATTTCTTCTGAATTTTTCCTATTTATGCTGAGATGTTTATAGACAATCTGTAATATTAAATCCTTATTAATCAAATGTACTACATAATTTAATAATTTGAATACTTACGTCTAAATATGAAAAGTAAAGAAAAATAAATATAATAATAGCTTCTCCATCTTTATAAACTGCTATATCACCAAGTTGTTGCAAAGATGACAACTTTTTTAAAGAACCTTCAGTAGCTTTGAAGCAACCTCTCTCGTTATCTTTTTCCAATAATTTGCCACCTAAATCAGGTAGAGAAACTTCTGATAAACATTTATTATTAATCTGATCGTTTACCATTTCAACTATTTGGATAGCTAAATTTTGAAAAGCAATAGTCATCTTTTTCTTATGTAACCTGTAAAACAATTAATTCATTTTTACAAAATCTATAATACTTTTTTATTTTCAAAGTATACCTTAACTTATTGCGATAGCTATATTCATTATGGAGCATACTACTGACTGATGTATCTACACATTCTTCACCTATTCTATCTTCAACAGCAATTATAATATCTTTTGTTAGTTTATCCACAATATACTTTTCAATTGATTTTCCTATCGATATAATATTTATTTAATTTTTAAAATTCAAATTTAATTTCAATTAACTTTAACTTCTTTGCTGCTTCACGAGATGAAATACATTCTAATTATGATTCAAGTAATTGATACAATTCTTCATTTTTTATACATAATTTTGAATTATCATTTTAATATGAAAAGTGTACATATTATATCATTATCATAAGAATAATTTACACCAGCATCAAAGGAGTTAAAACCCAATTTATTTTTCTTACTAAGATTTAAATCTTGAACCTTGTCCAACGGAAAGATTTCTTTTGACTCATCTTTATTTTTATAAGAAAGAGCAACATTGTAATTTAAATATTCATTGGAATAATTTTCAATACAAAAACTATCTCCTCGAATAATCAGTCCAGCCATTATTAAACATTCAACATCTTTTAAAAGTAACCTGTAATTGAAAAATTTCAAGTCTAAGAGAATCTGAAATATTGCTATCACTTTCAATAGCATTAATTATCTTACTCATAGGTAAAACTTTTACATGGCTTGGAAGAACTATAGCTACGCATGGTACCAGTAACTTTCATATCTGTTAACTTGAATTTTAAAACTAAAGATAGTGTTTCAAGATTTCCTTGTCCAAATGTTACCTTACACTTTGGTTCTTCTTCCATAATTGGATGCAGTAGTTCTCTATAAGAAAAACATTTTAGAATGTTCTCAAGAAATTTCTCATATATCGAATAAAATGTATGTCGTACATTTGCTCATCATCAATCATAAAACATATTTCTTTCATGTGTAAATTTTTGGTTTCTTCTCCTGTAAAATTCCATTTTCTTCTTAGCCAAAGATCTTCTTGCCAAGACTAAAATAAATATGCTAGTTAATATCACATTACTTTCAATATTAGAAAAACATTCCATACAAAAATAACATTCAAAATTTAGTGTCAATATCCAAAGATAGATTAGAATTGGGATATTTAGAGTGCATCCCAGTGGAAATAAATTTTGTGCCAAAATTTGCTGAAATGTGCCAATTATCGTGCTATACCATGCCAAACCATGCCAAACTATAGGAAATTGAGACTTTTTGCACACTTATGGCACAGTTTGGCACAGTTTGGCACAGTTTGGTACAACATTGGTAGTTTGGAATTGGCAATTTTACTTTTTCAATTTTTTGTGCATTATGGCACAGCTTGACACGATATTGGCACAGTTTGACACTATATTGGCATAAGCAATTTTACTACAATTTTTTTACTCAATTTTTGCGCGTTATGGCACAGTTTGACACTATATTGGCACAGTTTGACATTATATTGGCATAGTTATGACATAGACTGGCACAGCTTGATAAATTTGTTACTCAATTTTCGCGTATTATAGCGAAATATTTTGTCAAACTGTGTCACACTGTGCCAATATTGTGCCAAACTGTGCCGTATGTGCAAAAAATTTGCAAAAAATTTGATTAATTTTGATTATGGCAAACTGTGCCTATATTGTGCTATACTGCGCCAATATTGTGCCAAAAATTTACAAAAATTCGATTAATTTTGATTATGACAAACTGTGCCCATATTGTGCTGTACTGCGTCAATATTGTGCCAAACTGCCATAATCGTGCAAAAAATCTCAATTGCCTATGGTTTGGCACGGTTTATCCCCATATTGGCAGAGTTTTGGCAGGGTGTGGCACGATATTGGCACATTTTGGCACATTTTGTCACAAAATTTATTTCCAATGGGGCAGTTAAAGCTTTATAATATATTGATACCTCAAATGAGATTTGATTTGAACGAGTTTTTGTAAGGGATGCTTTTTAATTAAATGATAAAATGTGATTACATACATATAAAATTCTATCAATAAAAACTTTACTTGAGGTTTCCACTGCCACAGCAAGATGAGCATCGTCTTTTACTGAGAAGCAAAATTATATTTATTTCATAGTAATTTAATATCATTTTATTTATATAATATTCTTTGGATCCATATAAGAAACTTACTTCTAAGACAATCCATTATATTATCTATTTATAAGCAGATTCTTGGAGGCCTCTTGTTAATATCAAAAATATGAAATAAATGTGCCTTCAGTTGCTTCCTAAACATATATTTATACTAAAATAGTTTCAGCATATTTTCTATATGTACCGCAAACAAATAAATTTCAAAGACTTACGTTTTTATACAAAGTTATATGTCCAGTTTGTCTCAAAGTGACAACAGAAATACAATCCTAACCTCTGCATAAAAAGTATTAACCTACTGCGCAGAATTTTTTTTTCTTTTTCTTCCAATAAACGGTATTCTAGCTCCAGGCCAGATCCTCGTCGCAGATCAGATGCGTTGTTTCTTGAGTTTTCTAGACTTTCCTCTCAAATTCTATAAGACGCAAAAGCGCACATCTATAATCTACTGTACCATTTTGCTTATGGTTATGAATTTTCTTTGTTTACTTATCTTAAATTCTTATGATCTTTATGCCAGTTTCAGTTAGACCCCAGTTAAAGTATTTATAATTTCCTTCAAGTAATGTGTTATAAAAACTATGTTACCCAATATTTTACCTTAATCACGTAATGAATATTTTACAACTCCCTTTCAAGTGTTAATTTTTTTTCTTTCCAAAGAGGTATCCGCACCAGCTATGTCCTCATTCAATTAAGTGATAATTAGGACTAAGCTGTGTCCTTTTCGAATAAGTGTTATCTATACGTGAATCGTAAATTTATGATTTATAAATTTATGTACATACAAGTTGCATATTATAATATAATAAGTGCGTGTGTGTGTGTATTTTTCTCGATGTTGCTGGTTGCATACTGTATTCATAGACTTATACTCATAGTCCATAGACTGCGCGCTCCCGTGTATTGCTGTAACTGTTCTTGTTCCTCATATATATAGATATAGAGATCCATGTTATTCTTATATCTGTTCCTGTTCTTTTACTTTTTCTTTTTGCCTGTAGGGGCCTTAAGGGCCTTCACAGAGCTCTGAGGAACAGATATAAAGAACAAGAATTATATGGGTTAGTATATCTATATATATGAGGAACAGCGAGATACACAAGGAACAAGAGTCTTGTTCCTTGCTGTTCTTTGTATATATAGATATATAACACATGTTATTCTTGTTCTTTTTATCTGTTCCTCAGAGCTGTGTGAATGCCCTAAGGGCCTTTGCACGCTAAAAGCATAACGCGAAGGAATAAGGAATAAGAGGGCATAAGGTGGACATAAGGTACTTATGCTCCGCTTATTCCTCTTATGCCCGTGTTGTGTACGCAACGAAATGTGCATAACCTCTTGATTTTTTTGGAGTAAAATTTTCGAAATGAAATAGCTTACTGTAATTATTAATTGACTCTAATTGGTTACAATGTAAAAAGTTGACAAAATAATAAAACTTGAGGGGCTTTTGTATTTTATCATTTCAACGTGCAGAAGTGAGAAAAGTTTTCTTCCTAATCATTTAGTGATTATTTTTATAATAATTTATAGTGTAGAAATTTTTGAACAATGGATGAAGAGGTAAATGTTTACTTGCAATTTATTATTAAAAAACTTACTCCAAAACAAGTAATTTAGGGGTTATGCACGATCCGTTGCGTACACAACACGGGCATAAGAGGAATAAGCGGAGCATAAGTACCTTATGTCCACCTTATGCCCTCTTATTCCTTATTCCTTTGCGTTATGCTTTTAGCGTGCAAAGGCCCTAAGAGCGCACAGTCTATGAGTATATGGGCCATTACAGCTAAAAAAGCATAGAGCACAGCACGGCACAGCACACAGGATTAGCATTGGTTAGTATATCTATAGATACGAAGCACAAGATGTTGTGTGTTGTGTTTCGAGCTATATAGATATACTAACCAATGCTAATCTTGTGTGCTGTGCCGTGCTGTGCTCTATGCTTTTTTAGCTGTAATGGCCCTAAGGGGCAATGTACATAAGGGAGAATCCACAAATGCAGTGCGCTCCCCTGCACTGCGCTGCCCTGCGCTGCGCCGCGCTGGGCCCTTTCTACATATGTGTGTTCTGTCTGTTCTAGACAACTTCTCTCTATGTCTGTCTCTGTCTTACATAACCGGAACAGATATATCTGTCTTTGTCGGGAACACACAGAACACACAGAACACACATATGTAGAAAGACCCCTGTGCTGTCCGTTCCACCCCAGAAACAGGGAAGCTCATCTATGTTCATGGATGTAGTTCCATTTTTATATGTTGACTTTGAATTTGATTTTCAGTTTATCTTTAGATTTTGTAATGGCATTTCAAGACAATTTCTATTTAAATAGAAGTGTTTAATTTGTGTTTTTTGCTATATTTAAATATATATGGAACTTAATAAAACAAGGAAATGTTTAGCAATTTTTCAAACATTAAGTTGATGATAAATCTTAGACATTTAAAAAAAAAAAAAAAAAAATTACAAGGTGGTGGACGAAACCTCATTTGTATCCACAAATCCGGAGTAGTTTAGGAGCCTATGATATAATTTGCAGTTGACGAAATGTCACAATTGAATGATATAACACCTATTTTAATGTAAAATAATAAATACTTGCCTTCAGAGCTCTTCTTCATTTTATTGCTTCCTCCTAGAGGAAGCTTTGTGATAGTAAAAAAAAAAAGTTTATGAGATAATGTGTTAGAAATGTTATTCCCTCTATAAAAAATGCATCCTTGGCATGGTCGACGCCATGTTGCGACGCCATGTTGATTTTTTCTCGAATATCTCGAATATCTCGAATATCTCGAATATCTCGAAATCTCGAATTTTTTGGCACATGCGCAAATGCCCTATAGGGACTTAGGGAGTCTCTACAACCATGCAGCGCGCGTGTGTGTGCTCGCCGTGTATAAGGTATACCTATATATAGGAGAGCGCTACATATAGGTATACCTTATAGGAGAGCACTATATATAGGTATACCTTATACACGAGAGCGCATATGCACGCGCAAAGTTATAGAGACACCCTTAGAGTTATGGTGGAATGGTATAGAGATAGCGCATGTGTTGTGAGCGGGAAAATATGATATATATGAATTGATAGAAATTTATAATCAATTGATAAATCGATGAAAAATTTTTATTTTAAAAAAAATATTTATTCATTACGTGTGTGTGTGTGTGTGTGTGTCTGTATGTGTGTGTGTGTGTGTGTGTGTGTGTGTGTCTGTATGTGTGTGTGTGTGTGTGTGTATGTGTGTGTGTGTGTGTGTCTGTATGTGTGTGTGTGTGTGTGTGTGTGTGTGTATGTGTGTGTGTGTCTGTGTGTATGTGTGTGTGTGTGTGTGTGTGTGTATGTGTGTGCGTGCGTGCGTGCGTGCGTGCGTGCGTGTGTGCGTGCCTGCGTGCGTGCGTGCGTGCGTGCGTGCGTGCGTGCGTGCGTGCGTGCATGCGTGCATGCGTGTGTGTGTGTGTGTGTATGTGTGTGTGGGTGAGTGGGTGGGTGGGTGGGTGTGTGTGTATGTAAACACTCGATATCTCGAAAACCATTTCACCTATTTTCGTCGGACAAAGCTTATTCTCTTGGTCCCGAAAAAATACTCCGTTTTAATTTTTTATCGATTTTCTTTTTTTTTTTATAACCAAAAAATTTTTAAACTACCTACGTTTTCTGTTTTTAATTTTCAAATTATCTTTAGTATGTCATGGAAAATGTTCTTATAATTCATAAATTAATTTTTCAAAAAATATTTGATTATCGACTCAAAATTTTATTTACTTATTACGCTTATTGAAGATAATATTTGGTATAAATTTCAAGAGATTATCTTCATTTTTTTTTTGAGAAAAAAATTATTTAAAAAAAAAACAACGCGTTTTACTGACACACGATGACAAGAATAAAAACCAATTAATCGTCCTGAAATTTGGTATAGAGGATATAGATTTTTTATATCTCCAAACTATTCATTGCGCAAAAAAATTGAACTGTCACGACCAAAGATATTTGAGGTTGAAAGTTTTTTAAAAATATTATCGAATAGCGTTTTTCAGACAATATTTGATAGATAGAGAAACTTTTGTATAATACAATTAATTATTGTCATATAAAAAATTAAAAAGAGGAATAAATACATTAGTTTGAGGAAGCTAAGTGCCAATGTATATTGGGAGCGGTTTTTTATTAGTGATGATGGTCGGATTAGTGTAAGGATCTTTTTATTTAGTTAAAATTAAAAACACGGTTTTCTCAATATAAAAATATTCATCTTGAATTTTATACCTTCACTTTGCCTTTTTATATGTTTAACATTATTAAACACAGAAAACAGATATTTTCATAATTATGTTATTGTTTATCTATCTTAGTGGCAATTTTACTTATTGAACAAAATCACAACATGAAAAAAGCTTATTTAAATGAAATTAAACTTGATTAATCTTTATCATTGTAGTGACATTCTGATACTATAGAATTGAATGAACCTTTAAATTTGTTAAAG
This sequence comes from Torymus aiolomorphi, assembly GCA_036365515.1. Classification (NCBI taxonomy): domain Eukaryota; kingdom Metazoa; phylum Arthropoda; class Insecta; order Hymenoptera; family Torymidae; genus Torymus; species Torymus aiolomorphi. The sequence continues at coordinate 57,055,375 of CM070875.1, read as the reverse complement.
CAGGAAACTATGAAATGGAATGAATCACTAGAACTAAATTCAAAAGATAAAGACAAATCATATATTAAAATAACAAATACTTCTTCATACATACATTTTTTAGTCAATAAAACTATAACATAGCTTGATGAAAAACATCATAATGTTTAAATGAATTCAAAATAAGTGCATTAAGGTTGTATTGGCCGTAAGATCTCATTTAAAAATTTAAGACAAATATTTTGGTCGTATAATTTGTCGAAAACACTAATATTCTACAGTACTAAGAGTAAACAAATATGCAAAATGAAAAAAAAAATCTGTATTTATCAAATTTTTCAAAATACATCCCCTCACATTATAACAGCCTTTCCACATAACGCATTCAATATAACACATGTAGCTTTTATATATCTTCAGATCGAGTTCGTTGCCCAAAAAAATCGGTCCATTACGAAAAAAGATATTTGAGGTAAAAAAATTTTTTAAAAAATTTTCGAATCGCGTTTTCTCAAAAAATACTTGCTTTATCGGCTTAAAATTTTAACCACTTATTAAATTTATAGAAGACTATATTTGGTTAAAATTTCAGGAGATCTTCATTTCTTTTTTAGAAAAAAATTATTTTAGAAAAAATTTGCGTTTTCATTGTCGCACGATAACAAGAGCAAAAATTACCCAATCGTCCTGAAATTTGGCACAGATGTAGCTTTTATATATCTTCAGATCAAGTTCGTTGTCCAAAAAAATCGGTTCATTACGAAAAAAGATATAACGCACAGTTTAAGCTGAATCCGGACCCATGACCCTCTCCTAGTTAGTACTAACCGTACAAGATAAAGTGTTAAATTTTAAATATTAGAAGTAAAAATTAATTAAAGGGATCAATAAATTAAGTTTGCAGAGGAAGCTACGTGCCAATGAATTGGCAGCGGTTTTTTTTAATTACTTTTCGGATGAACATTTACAAAATTTTGGAGTTTCATGATCATCATGCTCCAAATTATAATATCCAAACCAAAATGGAGCTATGTCCATGAATTATGTTATATATAGGTTGATCTCATGTGCCTAGAATAACACCATGAACATAGAAGGGCTTCTCTGTTTCTGGGGCGGAACGGACCGCACAGCGCGGTACAGCGCAGTGCAGCGCAGCGCAGGGGGCACAGTGCATTTGTGGATTCTCCCTAAGCACCGTTCTGCTCTGCTCCGCTCCGCTCTGCTCTGCTCTGTTCTGCTCAAAGCCGGCCCAATTTCAGTTCAGTTCCGTTTGTAAGTGATTTTCCCTTTACTGTTTTCAGAATTCTGGAATGGAATAGAGCGGAACGGAGCGGAGCGGAGCAGAGCGGAGCAGAGCGGAGCAGAGCGGAGCAGAGCGGAACGGCGCTTATGTACATTGCTCCTAAGTTGTTACGACCCAAGTCGGGGTCTGGGAGCAGAAAGGTGCTTCTGCAATGGTCGCCGCTTTGACCAATGAGATTGTGGGTTCGTTGTTCGATGAAGCGCTAAAGCGCAAGGAATTGCGGGAACTTTAAATGAGAACTCGAACAAATAACCTTTAACCTTGGAGTTTATTCAATTTAAATAAATACTTGTAGACTTTGGCAAATGAAATAAACTTCCAACCGTGAGTCGATATAATCAACTGATATTACGACGTGTTCAGGGTGCTTGCACTAGTGCAACTGAGCTTTTGAGCTTGATTCCTCTTCCTTTTTATAGTCCTCAGGGCGATGTAGTGGTGGGAGCAGAGCCAATCAGGCCCCTTCCTTCCTTTCAAGTGGGGCCGAGTTACTGGAAAAATCCGGATAATCCAGTTTTATCTGGTTTTCTCGAGAGAGAGAGAGAGGGTTGCTCAACTGGATTTATCCGGTTTCCTCCCCCCCAATCGTCCTTGAATCTTCATTTGTTTTGCAAGAACAATTCTTGGAATTGTTAATCCTTCCGTTGATGATTTCTTGGAAAAATTCTAGTAAATAACTCTTAGAATATGATAAATATTTTCTGGAAAAGCATTTCCCTGAGCGAGTTTTATCTTGTTATAATTTGTTAAATCTTAATATTATTAAACTCTTAATTATTATTATTAACGCCCAAATTATAAATTTATTTCTACTGGAATCGCAATCTATTAATTATTTGGTTGTTCGAAATTTTATTATTTAGATAATCTTTTAATTAATCACGCGGAGCTAATTAAATTATTTATGTTAGGAACGGCTGATTAATTATTGTATTTAGACGTAATTTAGTATTGTAGAGCGACCCTAAATATCGCGTTATTCGAACGCAGTTCGTAACAAAGTCTATGACTGTATTGCTGTAGCCCTAAGGTCTATGACACACAAAAAGTAACAGCACTCAGATATAGGATTTAATGGTATGGCTTATACCAGCAGAGTTCTCTGCCGTACCGACCACAATGTTTTTAATTAAATATTAATTGTTATAAGTTTTTCCTTGAATTCTGAGAGTCGACGCACAAAGGCAAACTTATTAGCTAATTCCTGGTGAAATTTTAGATAAATCTATTGAAAAATAAAGACGAAATTTGAAAAATCGCAACGTTGCATATTACTATATTAACCTGAAAATATGACATCTTGCGATTTTTCAAATTTCGTCTTTATTTTTCAATAGATTTATCTGAAATTTGACCGGGAATTAAGTAATAAGTTTGTCTTTGTGCGTCGACTCTTGGAATTCAAGAAAAATCTTTAAACAATTAATATTTAATTAAAAACGTTGGGGTCGGTACGGCAGAGAACTCTGTCGGTATAAGGCATCCCCTTAACATGGGTTACTATATCTATATATGAGGCGTTTCGCCTCAACTCTCCCAGCGCGGCGCGCGAGCGTCAAATCATGCTATTTTCAAGTCGTGTTTACGATATCAATATGAATTTCAAAAAATTATGTGATAAGCGTTTCCGACGTATTTTTTCCTCAGCTTTCCAATGGTGTAAGTGGTTTTTTCTGAAATTTTCCATTTTCACCCTCAAAAAGTATAAAACATACTATATCTCGGAAAGTATATTTTTAATATTTTTTTTTATCATCTAGATCGAAAGCTGAGCATTTTTTACGTCGGAAACGATTTTTTGCAAAATTTGCTCGAATGTTTTTCTTAGAGAAACAGAACGCGAAAGAGCAGACGCAGCGTCTCCTTCGTGCGCGGTATGCGGCGCGCTGTACAGCGCGTGGACTAGATGTATTTCGCTCTCTAGTAACCTTATTATTTTTATTTATCATTTTTAATTCTTTATGGAATATCTTTTTGCACTTCGAATTTCACTTATATGCACGATTGACATTTTCATAGGTTATTTCGCAAAAAAAAAACCGCTGCCAATTCTTTGGCACTTAGCTTCCTCAAACTAATTCATCGTTTCCTAATTAAAAATTGAAATTCTGAAAATACATTTTTCATAAAAAGGAATGCTAAAGAATTTCAATAATACTTTGAACCGATGCGTCTTATACCAGTTTCTTGCAAAATAGTATATTACGTACCTATTTTAAAAAAGCTTTGACAGACCACCAAGTTTAAAAAAAATTGAGATTAAAAAGAGATAAAAGAAGGGGCTAAAAATGGCACTATTAATACGTTTTGATATTTTAATTTACTACATTATATAAAAATATTAAAATGATAGTTCTCGAAAATAAATGTATAATATATATTCATATAGATAATCACTTAAAATTGCAACACAATATTGCCACCAACAAGTGTAATAAGTAACAGTTAAAATTTCAAGTCGATAAATAAATTATTTTTTGAGATATTAATTTTTTAAATATAAAAAAGTTTTCATTAATAACAAATGACAGAGTGAAGATACTTTAAATTTTAAATTTAAAAAAAAGAAAATGTAGGTAATTTGAATACCTTTTAAGAGAAGTATATTATTTTATGTAATAATTACTATAAGATACGAAAAAATAAAAAAAAAACTAAAAATTCAAAATCGTTTTTTGGTTATAAAACAAAAGAAAATCAATAAAATCCCAAATCCATCAGGGTACTTTCCTTTTGCCGCAAGACGAAGCGAATAAGCTATACCCGACGAAAATCGGTTGATTAGTTTCGGAGATATTAAGAGTTGAAATATACACACACACACACGCACACACACACATACATACATCCACGAAATCAAAAATCATCAAAATCAAATAATATACACATATACCACCACAAGACATCTTTTTGAAGATTTTTTTCTCAGAAAATTTTTTCACCGTTACAAAGCTTCCTCTTTGAGGAAGCAAAAACATTACAATCAATTTGAAATAGCAGACGCAACGCTTCTCACTTACTTTTTACCCGATAGGTGGCTTGCGTATAGAAAATTTTTGCCCGAGAGTAATTTGTTGTATCCAATTATATAAGTCTGATGAATTTTCGATCTTTGTTATCCTTGAAATTGTTTAAGAATTTTAACGCTGTTTCCGTTATATTTGTGTTCTTCGTGTGTTTGCTGATTAAATCATAATTTATTTTTGGTTTATTTATTGCATTTATTTTCTCGCTACTGAAATGGATCCAGCTTTGAAGCTGAAATGCATAAATCCTTTTAATAAAATTAATCACTCTGTGCGTAAAAATTTGTCGAATTTTCCTTCAATATTTAGGAGTGCGTATCCCCTCGTACCAGAAAACGCGAAAATTTGTTCCAACTGTCAACGTCAACTTTATAAACATAAGTTAGATTTACCTTCATGCGATGCCAAAAAAGCTAAAATTGAATGTACTGATGAATATCATAAAGCAGGCGTGGCAGTTCTCAACCAATTAAAAAAAAATTTTTAGAATCACCGGGTAAGGAAGATAAAATTCAGCTAGTCACGCTTGCTCCTGATTTTTGGTCTCGCAGAGACTTAATCAGAGAGTTCGCTTGTACTGAGTGGGAAGCTCGAGAAGCGAAAAAGTTAGTAACTGAAAGTGGAATTTTTCAAAACCTGAAAAGAAAAGGGGCAAAATATTTCCAGTTGAAAGTGTAGATTCAGTTAAACGTTTTTATGAAAGGGACGATATTAGTCGTGTAATGCCCGGATTAAAAGATTGTATATCTGTTAAGCAGGATAATGGTAAAAGAGAACATGTACAGAAAAGGTTACTACTTGGTAATTTACGTGAAATTTATTGTTTATTTAAAAAAGAGCATGAATCTGTTAATATTGGCTTCACTAAATTTACTCAATTGAGGCCGCCGCATTGTGTTCTAGCGGGAAGCAGTGGTACGCATAATGTATGCGTATGTGTACACCACGAAAATATCAAGCTGATGTTAAATGCTATTAATTTACAGAGTTTAACTGAAGGTACTCGACTATTTCTTAAAAACTTCCACGATTGCATCCAAGCAATCGTATGTAGTAATGCTAGTTCGAAATGTTACTTGGGAAACTGTTTAGATTGCCCCAATATGCCTGTATTACGGAAACATTTGCTTGAATGTTTTGAGAGAAATGATATTTTTCAAATACAGTATGAGTCATGGCTTCAGACAGATCGTTGCACAATAGTATCTACAACTGTAAATGTTTATGAATTCATGAACATACTGGGAGAAAAATTAATAAAATTTAAAACTCATGACTTCTTTGCGAGAGAACAATATCTTTTCTTAAGCGATTTGAAAAAAAAACCTTCAAAAAGGAGAATTCCTTGTTTGTTGTGATTTTGCAGAAAACTATGCGTTTATAGTGCAAAATTCAACACAATCGTTCCACTGGAACAATAATCAAGCAACAGTTTTTACAACAGTGGTATATTATAACGAAAATCAAGATCTTAAACATTAAGCATTGCTATAATTTCTGATAATCTAAATCACGATACTGCTGCTGTTTATGAATATCAAAAAATTATAATATCGTATTTAAAAAGTAATTTCATAGTCAAGAAAATTTATTACTTAACTGATGGAGCAGGTCAGCATTTTAAGAACAAGTCTACCTTCCAAAATCTTCTGTTTCATCAAAAAGATTTTGGAGTTCCTGCTGAATGGCATTTTCATGCAACAGCGCACGGTAAAGGTGCGTGCGATGTTATAGGCGCAAATTTGAAAAGAGGGGCGAAAAGAGCAAGTATTCAACTCTCTTCGAGTAATCATATTTTAACACCAGAAGACCTTTACAACTGGGCTTTACGTAATTGCAAAGAAACTAAAGTTTTTTACAGCACTAAAGAGACCTATGAAAAAGCCGTTTTGAAACTAAAATCAAGGTTAAGTAAAATTAAATCTATACCGGGAACTTTACAGTACCATGCCGTTATTCCAATGAATAAAACAACATTAATACTAAAAAAAACGTCAATGAGTTCAGAATATCAAATCTTCCCTAAAAAACCCGTAAAACAAAACAAAATAAAATTATCTACTTTAAAAAAAAAGAATTGTTAATATAAATACTAGTTTATTGTTGCTATTATTAAGGAAATCAAAATTTTAAGTGGTTGTTAGAGAGCGAAATGCATCTAGTCCACGCGGTGTACAGCGCGCCGAAAACCGCGCGCGAAGGAGACGCTGCGTCTGCTCTTTCGCGTTCTGTTTCTCTAAGAAAACATTCGAGCAAATTCTGAAAAAAATCCTTTCCGACGTAAAAAATGCTCAGCTTTCGATCTAGGGGGTAAAAAAAATATTAAAAATATACTTTTCGAGACATAGTATGTTTTATACTTGTTGGGGGGGAAAATGGAAAATTTCGGAAAAACCACCTACGCCATTGGAAAGCTGAGGAAAAAATACGTCGGAAACGCTTATCACATAATTTTTTGAAATGCATATTGATATCGTAAACACGACTTGAAAATAGCATGATTTGACGCTAGCGCGCCGCGCTGGGAGAGTTGAGGCGAAACGCCTCATATATGAGAAAAGCATGTTCTCTATACATGTTCCTTGTATATATAGATATAGTAACCCATGTTGAATCCTATATCTGTGTGCTGTTCCTTTTTCTGTGTCATAACCCTTACGACCCGAGTCGGGGTCTTTGAGTCGAAAGGCGTTTCTGCAATGGTCGCCGCGTTCACCAATAAGATTGTGGGTTCGTTGTTCGATGAAGAGCTAAAGCGCAAGGAATTGCGGGAACTTTTAAATAAAAAGTCGGACTTGAAGAAATAAACTTTAACCTTGGAGTTTATTCAATTAATTAAGTACTTGTAAACTTTGACAAAATAACCGTGACTCGATATAATTAAAAGTAACGTATAGAGTATAATTGTAATTGGCGGCTGACACTAGGACGTAATCAAGGCGCTTGCACTAGTGCAACTGAGCTTTCGAGCTTGATTCTTCTTCGTTTTATAATCGTCAGGAAAATTTTGAAGTGGAAGTGAAGCCAATCAGGGCCATTTCCCTTTTGAGTGGGAGTGGCCACGCTAGTTTCCTGATTTAATCTGCTTTTTCTTTGAGAGTGGGGGTAGTTTGACTGGAAAAATCTGCTTTTGAGAATGGGGATAGGTTGGCCGGAATATCCGGTTTCCTCGTTTTCCCCCTCTCTTCGTCCTTTAATGCTATTTATAGAAAAATTCTTCGAATTGTTTATCCCTCCTGGAAATTAATTCTTGGAAAAAATGTAGTAAACAATTCCTGGAATTAAAGATAATAAATATTTCCTAGAAAAAGAAGTTTTATCCTGTTATAATTTATTTTAATTTTAAATTATGAAACTCTGAATTATTATTATTAATGCCTACATTAATTTTTACTAGTTTATTTGAATCGCAAGCTATTAATTATTAAATTGCTGATCACCCGTCCATTATTTATTTAATTACGGACGGAATTAGTATTTATCGTCAGTCATTAATTTCTATTCGCGTTATCGTAAATTCGTTTATTATTTATTTATTATTTATTTACGGAATGGTTGATATAATTTATCTGATTAAAATTAAACAAATTAATGATTTTATTATTAAAATCTTCAATAGGTTTTTATTTTATGGGAATACGTTTCAATACGTTTGGTACTTAATTGGTTGATTTATTTAATATTTATTTTGAAATCAATCTTTTAAATTCGAAATTATCATTGTAGACCGATCCTAAATATTGTGCTACTCGTTCACGCGAACACAGTTCATAAGGGACTGTCCACATAGCGTCTCATGTGCCTTGTCTCTTGTCTCATGTCTCAAACGCGAAAAAAATCGTTGTCCGCAATCTTAATAATTTCTAATCTATGGTAATTTTTTCTGTATAAGTTTCGATTGCCATAAACTATAAATGTATAAGAATTCGGACAACGATTTTTTTCGCGCTTGAGACATGAGACAAGAGACAAGGCTCATGAGACGCTATGTGGACAGTCCCTAAGGGAAAGTGTACATAAGCGCTACGCTACGCGACGCGACGCAACGCAACTGTTACTTGTAGAATTTGTTGCTGATTGGCTAATAGACCGAGTAACCCTGCGGTTATATATAGTTAACTCGTACACCACAAAACTTATTAGCCAATCAGCAACAAATTTCACAAGTAACAGTAGCGTTGCATTGCGTCGCGTCGTGTCGCGGAGTGTCGCGTAGCGCTTATGTATACCCTCCCTAATAGTTCCCACCATCTTTTTAAACACGAACCCATGGTTCGGGCTTTTACTAATTTGAATTTCTAATTGGCGTACTTACGGTTGATTAAAATTTTAAGGGTAAATAATGAGTTAAATGCCTGCAGTGGCGATTTCCTTAGGGAAAAATTAAGAAATTTTCATTGCAAGGGTGAAGTCGCAAAATTTTTGAATTTTAAAAATAATTTTGTTAGGTTATTTTAATAGAGGAATTAATTATATTAATCAGGTTGAAGGCGCAGTTTTATTTGTGAATTTATATTTTAAGGGTGTATTAATATTTGAAGGATTGAACTTTAAAGTTATTTCTGGAATTTATCTATTAAATTTATTTCCTAGGCCAATTTAATTATTGCAAAAGATTTTGATTTTAAGGGTGAAGTTTTAATTAGTAATTTTAAATTTTAAAGGCGAGGATTTAATAATTTTTATTTTTAAAGGTGAAGGATTAATATTTTTTATTTTTAAGGGTGAATTGTATTACGAAACGCGGTTTCATTTTATATAATTTAATTTTTAAGGGTTAATTGTATTACAAAATGCGGTTTATTTTAAATAATTTAATTTTTTTTAGGGTGGAAATTTAATAATTTTTATTTTTAAGAGTGAAGATTTAATAATTTTTGCTTCCTCAAAGAGGAAGCTTTGTAATGGTGAAAAAAATTTTTGGAACAAAAAATGTTTAAAAACATTTTTTAAGACTTTTGGCACCAATATCCGATGTTTTTGAGAACAAAAATTTTCGTGTCTGTATGTATGTGTGTGTGTGTGTGTGTGTGTGTATGTGTGTGTGTGTGTGTGTGTGTGTGTGTGTGTGTGTGTGTGTGTGTGTGTGTGTGTGTGTGTGTGTGTGTGTGTGTGTGTGTGTGTGTGTGTGTGTGTGTGTGTATCGGCTATAACTTTTGAACGAATTGACCGATTTTCATCTATGAGGGCTTATTCTCTTCGTTTGGACATAGAATAGAGATAGCTTAACCTATTTTTTCATTTTATCGTTTTTCTTTTGTTTTATAACCAAAAAATGATTTTGAATTTTCAGTTTTTTTGATTTTTTCATATCATACAGCCATTATTACATAATATAGTAAACTGTTTTTGAAAGGTCTTCAAATTACCTACAATTTTTTTTTTTAAAAGTTGAATTATCTTTACTCTGTCATTTGTTATTAAGGAAAACATTTTTATATTTCATAAATTAATTTCTCAAAAAATATTTTATTTATCGACTTGAAATTTTAACCACTTATAACAATGATTGAAGACTATATTTGGTTAAAATTTCAAGTGATTATCTTCATTTCTTTTCTAGAAAAAAAATATTTTTGAAAAAAATGGCATTTTCCTTCGGACGCGATAACAGGAGTAAAAATCAACCAATCGTCTTGAAATTTGGCACAGAGATAGCTTTTTTATATCTTCGAACCGAGTTCGTTGCCCAAAAAAATCGGTCAATTACGATTAAAGATATTTGAGGCTAAAATTTTCTTTTTAATTTTCGAATTGCGTTTTTTCAGAGGATTGTTGATTTATCGACCTAAAATTTTAACCACTTATAACACTCATTGAAGACTATATTTGGTTAAAATTTCAAGTGATTATCTTCATTTGTTTCAGAGAAAAAAAATATTTTTGAAAACAAGGGAATTTTTTTTTGGACGCGATAACAGGAGTAAAAATCAACCAATCGTCTTGAAATTTGGCACAGAGATAGCTTTTTTATATCTTCGAACCGAGTTCGTTGCCCAAAAAAATCGGTCAATTACGATTAAAGATATTTGAGGTTAAAAATTTTTCTTTTTAATTTTCGAATTGCGTTTTTTCAGAGGATTGTTGATTTATCGACCTAAAATTTTAACCACTTATATCATTCATTGAAGACTATATTTGGTTAAAATTTCAAGTGATTATCTTCATTTGTTTCAAAGAAAAAAAATATTTTTGAAAACAAGGGAACTTTCTTTCGGATACGTTAACAGGAGTAAAAGTCAACCAATCGTCTTGAAATTTGGCACAGAGACTGATTTTTTTTTTTTTATATCTTCGAACCGAGTTTGTTGCCAAAAAAAATCGATCATTTATGATTAAAGATATTTGAGGTTAAAAATTTTTTTAATTTCCGAATTGCGTTTTTTCAGAGAATTGTTGATTTATCGATTATTAATTTAGAAAATTTTGTATTTTTTTTTGTGAAAAATTTATTATTATAATTTCAATTTAATGAAAGGAATCGATAAATTGTTTTGAGGAAGCTAAGTGCCAAAGAATTGGCAGCGGTTTTTAAGGGTGAAGAGTAGTAGGGGCAGCGCGGCTACCGCGCCAGCGCGGCTACCGCGCCAGAGCGGCTCCCGCGCCACTTACCCACCGAGCACTACTTACCGTCCGTCGGTAAGGTAGGGTGCAAAGTCACCATGCGAGAGGCCCGGTAGAGGGCGCATTGAACATTTACTCCATCGATAAAATGTGTACGTATGTCATGTTGCAGGGGGCATGGGGCCCTCATGTGATGTTATGTTGTAAGTGAATATAGAATATTTTTATAATATTCATATAGTGTTTAAATTTGTTAATTATAAGTAGTCTTATATTCCGCGCCAGCCCGGTTGTAGAGGGCGCATTGAACATTTACTCCATCGATAAAATGCATACGTATGTCATGTTGCAGGGGCATGGGGCCCTCATGTGATGTTATGTTGTAAGTGAATATAGAATATTTTTATAATATTCATAGTGTTTAAATTTGTTAATTATAAGTAGTCTTATATTCCGCGCCAGCCCGGTTGTAGAGGGCGCATTGAACATTTACTCCATCGATAAAATGCATACGTATGTCATGTTGCAGGGGGCATGGGGCCCTCATGTGATGTTATGTTGTAAGTGAATATAGAATATTTTTATAATATTCATATAGTGTTATTTGTTAATTATAAGTAGTCTTATATTTTATAAGTATATTTTATCTTAGTATATTCAATCAGTATATTTTATATTGTATAAGATTCTACAAAGATATTTTATAAGTTCATAGAAATTTTAAAAAGTTAATGATGAGCAATTCAATGAAATTTATATTAACAATATTAAATGACTATTTTTAAATTCAAAAGAAACTTTAAAATATTTAAACAAGTTAGTTTTTAAGGAAAATTTTCTATTATAAGAATAAATATTTCATAGAGGACATTGGGATGTGGAAACGTTAAAGGAAAATAAAAAAGATATGTAAGATTATTTCATATTTATTAAAAAAGTTTTTTCATATTTATTTAAAAAAGCTTAAAAGTAATACATAGTAGAATACATCTTAATCTACGAGTATAAAAAGTTTCAAATTAATCTTTCAATCTTACTATAAAAATATATTTAGAAACTAGTGAACATCTTAATTAAAAAGTATTACAATTTAGCAAATAACTTTGAAAATTTAAAATTAAAGTTAAAGAGAAAATTATCTAAAAACTTATAATTATATAAATTCTAGAAGGCATCCACCTAAAGATTTGACGAAGACTTCTCTATTAACTAATTCTGACTCTATGTTGAGAAGCGCCTCTGGCTTCTCCAGTAATAAAGAATTAACTTTACTTGGAAGGAAAATGTCAAAACTACTGTCTAATTCAAGAACAATTTTTAAGCCGTATTTAGTGGATACCTTTTTTAATGAGGTTATCTTATACTGTTTATTTAGCTCCAAGTCCCGTAGTCGTTTTGTGGGCAGGTATGATGGACTTCTCGCTGCTTCATTTATGAGGTCCATGACTGAAAAAAGAAATGATAAATTATTATTTATATTTTTTTTTTTTATAGAATTACTTACTTATTTATTCTGACGTATCAGAACTTTCAGGGGTTGAATATTGCTCTCTCAAGTCTTCCACCCAGCGGTATAAAGCGCAAACTATTTCAACTGAACAATTCTGTTTCCACCCGGGACAATGATTAATGCAGGCTAGCGGTCGTATAAATCCAGGAGTTCTTATAGATGGACAACCCAAATCCTCCAAGTTTCTTATATTATCGAAATAGGGTTGCAGCCAGTGTTTTTTGTGTTCACCTTTGACCCAAATTGTTAATAACGACCCCTGCGCTTTTTCTTTCAATTTGTCGAAAGCCGTTGACAGGTATGAATACGGCACCTCTCCGTGTTCCCAATGAATTCCGTGCAGATTGGATTGTAAATATCTATTTAAAATTTTTACATTCTGGTCTAAATCACTCCAATCACAGGGTGGTTGAAATGTCGCAACGTACGGCACCGGATTTAACGCATTAGGATCTATATAAGCAATTTCTTTAAATATAAAATTGCCGTTGTTATCTTTAAAACCTTGTGTATCTACAATTAGTTCCATGATAAGTTATATACTGGAAATGTAGATAACATTATTTGAATATTATTCAAGAAAAAAAGTAGAGTTAATATAATAGTGTTAAAAGTTAGAGTGAAAGATGTGATAATAACTTATTAATTCATAATACATGCAATGTAAAAATTAAAGTCCCTACGGAGAGATTGAAAAGTTAAAGTACAATAGCTGAGAAAATCTTAGAAAAAAAAATATGAACTCATTATATGTGAAAAAGTTAAAGTAAGAGATGTGAAAATAAATTATAAATTCATGATACGTGCTATGTAAAAAATTAAAGTCCCTAAGAAGAGACTGAAAAGTTAAAGTTCAACAGCTGAGAATATCTTAGAAAAAAATATGAATTCATTAAAGTAAGAAATTTTAAAGTAACTTATAAATTCATGATACGTGCTGTGAAAAAATTAAAGTCCCTACAAAGAGACTGAAAAGTTAAAGTTTAATAGCTGAGAATGTCTTAGAAAAAATTAATAATTTATAAATTCACGATACGTGCTATGCAAAAAATTAAAGTCCCTAAGAAGAGACTGAAAAGTTAAAGTTCAACAGCTGAGAATATCTTAGAAAAAATATGAATTCATTAAAGTAAGAAATTTTAAAGTAACTTATAAATTCATGATACGTGCTGTGAAAAAATTAAAGTCCCTACAAAGAGACTGAAAAGTTAAAGTTTAATAGCTGAGAATGTCTTAGAAAAAATTAATAATTTATAAATTCACGATACGTGCTATGCAAAAAATTAAAGTTCCTAAGAAGAGACTGAAAAGTTAAAGTTCAACAGCTGAGAATATCTTAGAAAAAAATATGAATTCATTAAAGTAAGAAATTTTAAAGTAACTTATAAATTCATGATACGTGTTATGAAAAAAATTAAAGTCCCTACAGAGAGACTGAAAAGTTAAAGTTCAATAGCTGAGAATGTCTTAGAAAAAATTAATAATTTATAAATTCACGATACGTGCTATGCAAAAAATTAAAGTTCCTAAGAAGAGACTGAAAAGTTAAAGTTCAACAGCTGAGAATATCTTAGAAAAAAATATGAATTCATTAAAGTAAGAAATTTTAAAGTAACTTATAAATTCATGATACGTGTTATGAAAAAAATTAAAGTCCCTACAAAGAGACTGAAAAGTTAAAGTTTAATAGCTGAGAATGTCTTAGAAAAATTAATAATTTATAAATTCACGATACGTGCTATGTAAAAAATTAAAGTCCCTAAGAAGAGACTGAAAAGTTAAAGTTCAACAGCTGAGAATATCTTAGAAAAAAATATGAATTCATTAAAGTAAGAAATTTTAAAGTAACTTATAAATTCATGATACGTGTTATGAAAAAATTAAAGTCCCTACAGAGAAACTAAAAAGTTAAAGTTTAATAGCTGAGAATGTCTTAGAAAAATGAATAACTTATAAATTCGTGATACGTGCTATGTAAAAAATTAAAGTCCCTACGAGGAGACTGAAAAGTTAAAGTACAACAGCTGAGAATATCTCAGAAAAAATATGAATTCATTAAAGAAAGTGATTTGAAAATAACTTATAAATTCATGATACGTGCTGTGAAAAAAATTAAAGTCCATACAGAGAGACTGATAAGTTAAAGTTCAATAGCTGAGAATATCTTAGAAAAAGGAATAACTTTTAAATTCGTTATACGTGCTATGTAAAAAATTAAAGTCCCTACGAAGAGACTGAAAAGTTAAAGTTCAACAGCTGAGAATATCTTAGAAAAAATATGAATTCATTATACGTAAAAAGTTAAAGTATCTGAAAGTTTAAAATAGTAAGTATAAGATGCCTAAGGGACTTATAATATGAATAGTGTGAAAAAGTTTAAGTATGAGACGTGAAAATAACTTAGAATTAATTCGACAAATGAATTTACTTTTTATAACTGTAAGAAAAGTGTTGTATTAAGATTCAAGACTTTAAAACTTTTAAATTATAAGTCCTGAAAGAAGAAATTATTAAAGACCTGTAAGAATGCTATATTAAAAGTATTAGAGCTGAAATAAGAAAAAGAAACGAGTGGCTAGGACCCAGCTCGCCTAACCTTTATAGTAAGGAAATGTTTGTAAATACTTTTTATCAGCCCAAACTTAAAAGTTTCTCGGTCATGCGCAGTTCGTCACCTACCAATCTTTCCTCACTCATCTATGAATCTTTTACGTTACCACGCATGTGCATACGATCATCTATAGATCTTTCTTCTTTAATCTAAAATGAATAACTATACCGTGCAGGTGCACTGCCATCTATCAATCTTTAAACTGTCGCGCATGCGCACCTATATACCGACAGTGGATAAAAGGCTGCGCGTCAGTCCCATGAGGCTTAGTCTCCTTACCAAACGTAAGTATTTCATATAATTACTTTTGATTTTCAGCTTATTAATATACAATCCTTACAGCTTATTGATCTATAGTTTAACTTATAATGATTCAGTTTTTCTCTTCATTATATTAATGTAACTTAAAGTTTTCGATTATAATAACTTCGTCTTTTCAACGTATTAACATATATAATTTTCAATTCTCTAATACTTTATCATTTATAGTTCTATAAAATTAAATTTTTTTTTTTAATGCTTTGCTATTAGTTTATAATACTTGAACATTTTTTAGATACATCTCATTATTTCAAGTTGACAAGTGCTACTGAGCTTTGAGAGTATTTTTTCGTTACCGTCTGAAAATAGCTTGAAAGATTTTCATCTAATATACCGATAGTTGCTGCAGAAGTCTATCTTTTCACTAGTTAAGTTCAAAACGAATTGGTAAGTTAATATAAATTAATTTAAACCTTTTTTTCTCAAGTTCATTATTCTTTTTCCACTTAAATTTTTTCAATATTTCACAAATATTCCTTTTCAATTAAGTGTTTATTTTATTTAAAATTTTGTATTCAAATGTATAATACTAGAACTTAGCAAACTATAATTAACTTTGATAATTATAAATGAAACAGTACATTCTATTATGTATTATTATATATTTCTACATAACAATAAAGTAAAACTATTCTGTAAAATAAAAATGAGCCAAAAATATGTAATACTTTTCGACTAAATGAAAGGGCTTCATTCAAATAACAATTGATTAAATAAAATATCATTAATATTGTTAGTTCGCGAAGCAACCGATAAAGAATTAGTTTAGAAGTAAAATTCAAGAAAATTTCGGAAAGGCAGTTTAGCGAGCCAGCACATGTGTGAACGATATCGTCCACCCGCGCGTCACTCTCGAAGCGTTCATAAAACAAAGGACCCCAAGTGCTCCATTGAAAATCTTTCCAAAATCCAAATTTTTTCTATAAAGGGCATTATATATTGAAAGCGTTGCTTTTCTCGCTACGTATAATATACAAGATTCAGTCTTTAGGAAGTGTTCACGCAAGCAACTTCGTCCGATTTGGAAAATTTTTAAAGTTAAAAATGTATAAAAGTACAGAGATCTATGTGACGGAAATCAGAAGAATCATTGTAAATAGTGTACAACATAAATGTGAGTGGGAAAAGTTAAAGGAAAAAACTATAGATCTTCCTGAAATATGTCCATTTGCAGAAGATCATAGAAAGGACCCGAGAATTGTAAGAAATCTACCAACGCTATGTTATGAAGTTTTGAATGAGTGTGAGGACTATCAGGTAAGTTTAAAAACTATTATTAGTTTCAAAATAAATTATTATTATTTTAGCGAATTGCGAAATTGTAGCTTTTATGAAAATATTGCAATTTTCTCTATCATTTTAACGTAAATTTATAATTTTTTATTTATTTTTTCAAAACTACCTAAAAATTATAGTCATAGATTTTATCGTATTTGAAAAAATTTTATGATTTGATAGATACCATAACAGTGTTTTATTATAATGTAATATTTTATCTTTTTATAAAGTAATGCATAATTTTTCTAATTAAATTATATTAAAAAAGTATGCTTATTTGTAGGAAGAATCACCGCAATCACCTGTAGTGTATAGTATACGCAGAAATGAAGTGGTAAGCAATATAGTATTTTTTTATGATACATATGCTATATATTTTATTATAAATATATATTTTTTATTTTCAGCTCAATTCATCACAAAACCATGTGGAAAGTAGTGAAAATGTTTTTCTAGTCCAAAACCAGGAGCAAGAAAAAACATCCAATATATTTAAAAACTTCTTCCAATAGTTAGACCTCTACCCGAAGTAATTTCACCAATAGATCAACCCTCGGAGTCATTCAATATCATAGAAGAAATGCCTTTACCACCTTCTCCGCTAAGGGAGAGCTATACGCCAGAATCGTTTACGTTTGAATTTGGTAGCTGGTCAACGCCACCGTTAGAGCCATACAGTCCACAATCATTCGATTTAAATTTATTGAATTCTCCACCGCCCGCGAAACTAATAACAATTCCGAATCCTGCGCATAATCCTACCATAGACTATAAAGTTCGTGCAGAAATGAAAAAAATATTAAATATAGAAGAACCTAAAACGGATAGGCAAACATTAAAAAATGAAATTCTCCCTAAAAAAAGAGAAAAACGGATAAGCAAACATTAAAAAATGAAATTCTCCTTAAAAAAAAGAGAAAAACGGATAAGCGAACATTAAAAAATGAAATTCGCGAGTTAGTTAAGTTTAATTAAGTTTATATAGTATTTTATGTATAATTTTTTTATAGTATTTCACTATTAATAGTATATAAATAATTTTTATAATATTTACACTATATTTGGCATAATCATTATTGTATTAAAACTATTAATTAATTTTGTATGATTTCAATGATCTACCTTGTCAACGTTTCAGGCATTCAATTACGCCTCTTCTCTCAATATATTTAATAAAATATATTTAATAAAATAATTACCACGCATCATTTCTTATACCCTACGGGGCATATATGAACTCTTCGAGTAGATAGTATCCCCCTCCCCTCCCACTCTACATTCTCACTATGTACCTCTCACTCACGCGTCCCTCACTTGTGGCCCACTGCCACGTCGTCTGCTAAGATTTTAAAAGTATTGCATAAGGCTTTATACCAATCATTTAATCTTTAATTTTATTATAATGTAAGTTAAATCTTATAAAATACTATCTAATTATAACTGCCTAATACAACTAAACTGTTTCTATATTATCAAATGCTGATCTAATATTATACAAAATCATTGATTATTTTAATTTCTCTTCACTTTTTTTTTTTTTATCAATAATTATTTAAAATGATAACATAATTTTTTAATTTTCAGAATACACTTACGAAAAAAAAGTCTTTTTTTAATTTCAAAAAATGGATGAAGTTAAAGATCTTTGTCAGGAACATGTGAAAATTTTTGAAGAGGTGGAAAATATTTTAATATATAAATCTATGGATTCCGAAGTTATTGAACAATGGGTAGAACAATGTGTTTTATCATTAGATAGTCTTCGGGAATTATTGAGAAAAAGAACGCTGACAACAGCTCAAAAACAATCTATTTTATACGCCATAGCAAGGATTGAGAGTATCAAAGCAAAGCTTGATGCTATAGGAAAAACTGGTTATGGAATAGTACCAGATTTAAAAACGGATGAAATCGAGCATCGAGTTCGTTGGATTGATATTGAAAGTGCTTTTAATAAAAGGGTGAGAACTAGTATAATTGCAAATCTTGTACATATAGATATATCAACCTTTTTAAAGGACGCCTCAGTATTGTTCTGCCAACAAGTGAAGAAAATTTTGAAAGATATTCGATGTGCCATGAAAATTAACACTGTACTATCTTGTTCATTCAAGAAACTTTCTTCTGATGTAAATGATGATTCACAGGAAAGTATTGAAACGAAACATTTCAATACGCCAGACGCTGAAGTCGGTTTGGGTACATCTTTAAGTGAATGGTTTGATAATCATGTTTTAAATAAACTTTTGGCTGAGGTAGAAGAATTTCAAGAAAAAGATTCTGGATGGACTTTAAATTCTATTATTAATATTCAAATTAATATGAATAAGTTCAATCCATTGCGCAGTGGTAATTCATATTTACCTTTACCACCATTTTTAGATAAAAAAATGCCTGCATTAATATTCAAAACAAAGATAATCAATGCTTTAAATGGGCAATATTATCTGCTTTGTATCCAGTAAACCGTAAAAATCATCCTAACAGGGTTAGCAATTATCTTCAGTATGAAAATAATTTAAATATGACAGGTATAGAATTCCCTGTTACGATAAAAAAAATTTTCAAGTTTGAAAAACAAAACCCTTTAATATCGGTTAATGTCTTCGGATTGCATGAGAAAAATGTGATTCCCTTTTATTTGACACATGAAAAAAAGAAAATCATGTAAATCTTCTTTTATTAGAAAAAACAATTAAGGGACAGCTGAAATCACATTACATATATATAAAAAATTTATCACGTCTAGTAGGAGGAAGTTTATCACATAGAAAAAGAAGCGATATATATGTGATAGATGTTTAAATTTTTTCTTTAATGAAAATAATTTAAAAGAGCATGAAAGAATATGTAAGAATATTAATGATTGCAAGGTGAAACTTCCTATAAAAGGTAAAGATATCATCTATTTTAAAAATTTTAATTATAAAGAAAGATTACCATTCACAATATATGCAGATTGTGAATGTCTGTTAAAGCCTGTACTAGAAAACCAGGAAGATGAAGGTTTGGCTAATACTTTATCGTTTCAAAAACATGAAATGTTTAGTATAGGATATTATTTGAAGTGCAGTTTTGATGACTCTTTATCTGAATATAGATTTTATCGTGGGGTTAAACCAGCTATGTGGTTTGCTAGTGAATTGAAGGTAATACATGACCGTATTACTAATTTATATACAAACCCACGATCTATGCCAATTTTAACACCGATAGAAATGATTAATTATTTCAATTCAAAAATTTGTCACATTTGTAACAAATTATTAGAAAACAGTGATAAGGTAAGAGATCATTGTCATCTCTTAGGAAAATATCGCGGTCCTGCTCATGCTAACTGTAATTTGAATTATCAAGATTCAAGAACGATTCCTGTGATATTTCATAACTTAAGTGGTTATGATGCTCACTTTATAATTAATGATATATCGAATTATATGAAAGGTGATGTTGATTTACTTCCATTGACTAAGGAGAAGTATATTTCTTTTACAAAACATGTTGAGAAAAGTGATATTAAATTTCGCTTTGTAGATTCATTTAGATTTATGCCATCTTCTTTAGAAAAATTAGCTTCATATTTAAGTGAATATAAAATTGTTTCAAAGGAGTTTTCATCTTTAGAAAAAGAAAAAATCAGTCTTTTAACGAAGAAAGGCGTTCTGCCTTACGAGTACCTGGATTCGTGGGAAAAGTTGGATGAAACTGAGTTACCTGAAAAAAAAACAAAATTTTTCAGTGTGCTAAATGGTTCAACCATATCTGATGAAGATTATGAACATGCACAAAAAGTATGGAATACCTTTAGTATTCATACCCTTGGAGAATATTCAGATCTTTATATGAAGACAGATGTTTTATTATTAGCTGATGTTTTTGAAAATTTTCGTGATCAAAGTATAAACGTATATGGTTTAGATCCAGCTCATTATTATACTACTCCAGGATTTGCATGGGATGCAATGCTAAAGTATACTGGCATACAATTAAAATTATTAACTGATATAGATATGATTTTATTCATAGAAAGAGGTATAAGAGGTGGATTAAGTCAGTGCTCTCATCGCTACGCAGCTGCAAATCATAAATATATGACTGAAAATTATGATAAAAATAAAGAAAATACATATCTAATATATTTAGATGCTAATAATTTATATGGTTGGGCAATGACTAAATGACTCCTATAGGATTCCTTTGAGTGGATATGCGACTGTGAAAATTTAGATTTTTTCATAGATGATGATGCACCTTACGGGTACATTTTAGAAGTAGATTTAGAATATCCTTCAGAAATACATGACATTCATAACGACTTACCTTTTTGTCCTGAGCAAGCAAAACCACCGGGATCAAAACAGGAAAAACTTTTGGCTACACTTTCGTATAAAAAAAATTATGTTATACACTATCGATCACTTAAACAAGCTGTCAAAAATGGACTTCAGCTTGTTAAAATTCATAAAGTATTGAAATTTAAACAATCTCCATGGCTTAAGTCTTACATCAATTTAAATAGTAATATGAGGGCGTTAGCAAGAACTGATTTTGAAAAAAACTTCAAATTGATGAATAATGCTGTATATGGTAAAACTATGGAGAATGTAAGAAAACGTGTTGATGTCAAGCTATCAACTAAATGGGCTGGAAGGTATGGCGTAGAAGCACAAATATCAAGTCCCCTTTTTCATAGTATTAGTATTTTTGATGAAAATTTAGTAGCTATCCAGCTTAAAAAAGTTGAAGTTTTGTTAGATAAACCAATTTACGTTGGACTTTCAGTTTTAGACATTTCTAAAACTCTGATTTATGATTTTCATTATAGTTATATGAAAAAAATGTATAAAGAAAATTGTAAGCTTCTTTATACAGACACAGACAGCTTGATTTATGCTGTTGAATGTGATGATTTTTATGCTGATATGAAAAAAATCTCTCAAAGTTTGATACTTCAGACTATCCCAGTGAAAACATCTTTAATATGCCTCATGCAAATAAAAAAATTGTTGGTCTTATGAAAGATGAGTGTAATGGTCAGATTCTTACAGAATTCGTTGGCTTAAGAAGTAAAATGTACAGTACTCGCGTTTATGGTCAAGATCATATGAAAAAAATAAAAGGTATTAAGGTTTCAGTTGTTAAAAAAACTATAAAGTTTGATGATTTTGTAGATTGTTTGCAAAATTTATCTATTAAAAAACGACAACAGTATTCCATAAGATCCCGACTCCATAATGTAGAAACTATAAAGCAGTTAAAGATTGCCTTAAGTCCATATGATGATAAAAGATATGTTCAAGACAATAATATAGATACTTTAGCATGGGGTCATTATAAAATAAATAATAAGTGAGTATATTTTTTGTATAATAGTAATTTATATATTAATTTATAGTAAATATTCTACATATGTAATATAGAAATTTATTATTTTAGGTGTCCAATGCGTGTTAAAAAGAATGTACATTTTGATGAAAAGCTAACTGTTCATGTAATGCATGCGTGGAGGTTTGCATATCATAAGGCTCGGTGTGGAGAATGGGAACAAATTGCTCGTGACAGAGAACGTTTTAGGAGAAGAATTGATAAAGTTAATGAAATTTTGCATCCAATTCTTGTAAAAAAATGTAAGGAAATAGGTATTAAATAAAAACAATTAGTTCATCTTATTTACAATTTTATTTATTCATAAATCACTTTTTATCCAACTATTATGAGACTTATCAAAACCTAACCATTTTACATAAATTTTATCGCCATGTTTTTTTATAATTTTTTCTACTAAGTAAATAACAGGATATTTAGTCTTCATAAGTTCTTCTTCATAGAATCCGCCAGCGATTGGTTTATCTTGATAATCTTTCAAATGATATGTAAATGGTGATGTAGGTAATACTTTATTTATTGTAAAAATTTCTGTAGACCAGTTTGGTGTATATCCTTTCTCGAAAACAGTTTTATTTTTACTTATTCGAACTTTATCACCAAGTTTAAATTTTGCACGCCTACAAGGACGTTTAGAGGTTTTCTGATGAATGCATAAACGATTATAAACTTTATTAACTGTTGTAGAATTAACATCTGCGGGCTTCATACCAATCGTTCGGTGCTTAGTATTATTATACTGTAAAGTTAGGTCTTGCAAAATATCTATCCGTTTATAACTGCCTTGTAAACTAAAGTTTTTCCACATTTTGTTTTTTAATGTACGATTAAAACGTTCACAAATTGAGGCTTTGAGTTTGCTATAGGATGAATATAGATTTATATTATATTTTAGCATTAAACTTTCAAATTCTTTATTATAAAATTCTAATTTTTTACATAGCACGTATCACGAATTTATAAGTTATTCATTTTTCTAAGACATTCTCAGCTATTGAACTTTAACTTTTCAGTCTCTCTGTAGGGACTTTAATTTTTTTCATAACACGTATCATGAATTTATAAGTTACTTTAAAATTTCTTACTTTAATGAATTCATATTTTTTCTAAGATATTCTCAGCTGTTGAACTTTAACTTTTCAGTCTCTTTGTAGGGACTTTAATTTTTTCATAACACGTATCATGAATTTATAAGTTACTTTAAAATTTCTTACTTTAATGAATTCATATTTTTTCTAAGATATTCTCAGCTGTTGAACTTTAACTTTTCAGTCTCTTCTTAGGGACTTTAATTTTTTGCATAGCACGTATCGTGAATTTATAAATTATTAATTTTTTCTAAGACATTCTCAGCTATTAAACTTTAACTTTTCAGTCTCTTTGTAGGGACTTTAATTTTTTCACAGCACGTATCATGAATTTATAAGTTACTTTAAAATTTCTTACTTTAATGAATTCATATTTTTTTCTAAGATATTCTCAGCTGTTGAACTTTAACTTTTCAGTCTCTTTGTAGGGACTTTAATTTTTTCATAACACGTATCATGAATTTATAAGTTACTTTAAAATTTCTTACTTTAATGAATTCATATTTTTTTCTAAGATATTCTCAG
Source organism: Torymus aiolomorphi (assembly GCA_036365515.1). Classification (NCBI taxonomy): domain Eukaryota; kingdom Metazoa; phylum Arthropoda; class Insecta; order Hymenoptera; family Torymidae; genus Torymus; species Torymus aiolomorphi. Next base: position 57,031,782 of record CM070875.1, on the reverse strand, counting down.
CTGTTGAACTTTAACTTTTCAGTCTCTTCTTAGGAACTTTAATTTTTTGCATAGCACGTATCGTGAATTTATAAATTATTAATTTTTTCTAAGACATTCTCAGCTATTAAACTTTAACTTTTCAGTCTCTTTGTAGGGACTTTAATTTTTTCACAGCACGTATCATGAATTTATAAGTTACTTTAAAATTTCTTACTTTAATGAATTCATATTTTTTCTAAGATATTCTCAGCTGTTGAACTTTAACTTTTCAGTCTCTTCTTAGGGACTTTAATTTTTTACATAGCACGTATCATGAATTTATAATTTATTTTCACATCTCTTACTTTAACTTTTTCACATATAATGAGTTCATATTTTTTTTCTAAGATTTTCTCAGCTATTGTACTTTAACTTTTCAATCTCTCCGTAGGGACTTTAATTTTTTACATTGCATGTATTATGAATTAATAAGTTATTATCACATCTTTCACTCTAACTTTTAACACTATTATATTAACTCTACTTTTTTTCTTGAATAATATTCAAATAATGTTATCTACATTTCCAGTATATAACTTATCATGGAACTAATTGTAGATACACAAGGTTTTAAAGATAACAACGGCAATTTTATATTTAAAGAAATTGCTTATATAGATCCTAATGCGTTAAATCCGGTGCCGTACGTTGCGACATTTCAACCACCCTGTGATTGGAGTGATTTAGACCAGAATGTAAAAATTTTAAATAGATATTTACAATCCAATCTGCACGGAATTCATTGGGAACACGGAGAGGTGCCGTATTCATACCTGTCAACGGCTTTCGACAAATTGAAAGAAAAAGCGCAGGGGTCGTTATTAACAATTTGGGTCAAAGGTGAACACAAAAAACACTGGCTGCAACCCTATTTCGATAATATAAGAAACTTGGAGGATTTGGGTTGTCCATCTATAAGAACTCCTGGATTTATACGACCGCTAGCCTGCATTAATCATTGTCCCGGGTGGAAACAGAATTGTTCAGTTGAAATAGTTTGCGCTTTATACCGCTGGGTGGAAGACTTGAGAGAGCAATATTCAACCCCTGAAAGTTCTGATACGTCAGAATAAATAAGTAAGTAATTCTATAAAAAAAATATAAATAATAATTTATCATTTCTTTTTTCAGTCATGGACCTCATAAATGAAGCAGCGAGAAGTCCATCATACCTGCCCACAAAACGACTACGGGACTTGGAGCTAAATAAACAGTATAAGATAACCTCATTAAAAAAGGTATCCACTAAATACGGCTTAAAAATTGTTCTTGAATTAGACAGTAGTTTTGACATTTTCCTTCCAAGTAAAGTTAATTCTTTATTACTGGAGAAGCCAGAGGCGCTTCTCAACATAGAGTCAGAATTAGTTAATAGAGAAGTCTTCGTCAAATCTTTAGATGGATGCCTTCTAGAATTTATATAATTATAAGTTTTTAGATAATTTTCTCTTTAACTTTAATTTTAAATTTTCAAAGTTATTTGCTAAATTGTAATACTTTTTAATTAAGATGTTCACTAGTTTCTAAATATATTTTTATAGTAGAAAGATTAATTTGAAACTTTTTATACTCGTAGATTAAGATGTATTCTACTATGTATTACTTTTAAGCTTTTTAAATAAATATGAAAAAGCTTTTTTAAATAAATATGAAATAATCTTACATATCTTTTTATTTTCCCTTAAAGTTTCCACATCCCAATGTCCTCTATGAAATATTTATTCTTATAATAGAAAATTTTCCTTAAAAACTAACTTGTTTAAATATTTTAAAGTTTCTTTTGAATTTAAAAATAGTCATTTAATATTGTTAATATAAATTTCATTGAATTGCTCATCATTAACTTTTTAAAATTTCTATGAACTTATAAAATATCTTTGTAGAATCTTATACAATATAAAATATACTGATTGAATATACTAAGATAAAATATACTTATAAAATATAAGACTACTTATAATTAACAAATAACACTATATGAATATTATAAAAATATTCTATATTCACTTACAACATAACATCAGATGAGGGCCCCATTGCCCCTGCAACATGACATACGTATGCATTTTATCGATGGAGTAAATGTTCAATGCGCCCTCTACAACCGGGCTGGCGCGGAATATAAGACTACTTATAATTAACAAATTTAAACACTATATGAATATTATAAAAATATTCTATATTCACTTACAACATAACATCACATGAGGGCCCCATGCCCCCTGCAACATGACATACGTATGCATTTTATCGATGGAGTAAATGTTCAATGCGCCCTCTACAACCGGGCTGGCGCGGAATATAAGACTACTTATAATTAACAAATTTAAACACTATATGAATATTATAAAAATATTCTATATTCACTTACAACATAACATCACATGAGGGCCCCATGCCCCCTGCAACATGACATACGTACACATTTTATCGATGGAGTAAATGTTCAATGCGCCCTCTACCGGGCCTCTCGCATGGTGACTTTGCACCCTACCTTACCGACGGACGGTAAGTAGTGCTCGGTGGGTAAGTGGCGCGGGAGCCGCTCTGGCGCGGTAGCCGCGCTGGCGCGGTAGCCGCGCTGGCGCGGTAGCCGCGCTGCCCCTACTACTGTGAAGGTTTAATAATTTTTATTTTTCAGGATAAAGGGAGCCCCTACCATCGCTCCCTTCCGTGAGATGCTTCCTATGGCTCGCCGGGACCCATCCTGTAAAATGTATTAGGAGTACTTCCGGTTTCCCATCTCCAGGGCAAACATGTGACATTCTGGATTTTAACATTGAGACGAGTCCTGGCCATCTCTTCTATAACCCTTGTTACCTTATTATTTATTAATTTAAATACAAACAGGATACATCAATTTTACAATTAGGTCAATCACAAAACATAAGAAATATAAATACCGCAACAGAATAACGTTATAGATATTGAATAAAGAAGGAAAGAATGCATAAATTTAATTAGATCGTAAACACGCATGTTTTAATTTGTCCATATGGACTACTTTAGTTTTGTTACTTCCTAAATCTATTCTCGCGTTTCTATCGCCTATTAATTAGATTATTCTATACCGGCCTGCATATTGTTCATCAAATTTACCTACTTGGTGTTTTTTAAATAAATATACCTCCTCTCCGACTTTAAAATCTTTTGTATTTAATTTCTGATCGTAGTACCGTTTCGATCGTTCCTTAGCTTCTAGTAACCGAGCATTCGCCATTTTTTGAGTATCAAGTTCAAATGTTAATTTATCTAAATACATTTCTTATGTCCTCTCTACAGATCTCGTTTCGAATTCAGAAGGTAATTGCGCTTTTTGCCCAAAAATTAATTCGTCGGGTAAAATCGTGCGTTGAATGAACCGACGTAATTCGACGGCTCCTATTCATAAGGTACTATCTCAGCTGCCACAGCAAGAAAGAGTTATCTCAATGACAGTTCAAAATAGTTCTATCTCAGCGCCCAATGCAAGAAGGATCTATCTCAAGCTCCAGTTCAAAAGAGCTCTAGCTTAGGGTTGATTATTTAACTATTTTATTATTAGCCAATCGCTGTGCGTGGGGTAGGTGGATTTAGGAGCTTCGGGTATATATTTTGTAATAGCTTTTTATAGGCAGGGCGCGGAACGTGTAGTTGTTAAGTTTAAAAGTTTATGGCTTGGTATTTATTATTTATATTTGCAGCTTGCTTTACACAGAGTAAGTGGGTTGAGTGCTTTAGGGTGTGGTTTTTTTGTTTTTTATCACAATCGTACAAACTGTACCGTATATGATGTAATTAGATTTTTTATTTTGAGGTTTAAATAGTTTAGGGGATTTCTAGAGGATTTTTATAATGTATCTAGAGATATTTAGAGAAAAACTAAGTGGTACTTGGAGAGGGATTGTGAAAGCGTCTGGCAACACGGCCGACGGCCAAGATAGATCCTTTTTGAACTGAACGCCGAGATAGATCCTTTTTGCACTGAACGCCGAGATAGACCCTTTTTGAATTGAGCGCCGAGATAGAGCTGTTTTGAACTGGAGCTTGAGATAGATCCTTTTTGCATTGGGCGCTGAGATAGAACTATTTTGAACTGTCATTGAGATAACTCTTTCTTCCTCTGGCAGCTGAGATAGTACCTTATGAATAGGAGCCGTCGATATTATATATGAAAACATAGCTATTTTAATCCAGGTATTCCAGTCAATCTTATCCGTGTACATTTTTTAATATTCTACTAGGAAATGATGGCTTATTTCTAAAGACCCATTGTTTAGGAGTGGAAGGAGGTGGCCGCAATTGTTTGATTTAGCAATATGACATCATTTTGCCTAAAAGGGATCCTATTTCTGGGAGTAAAAAATAAGATTTTAGCACAAGAAAAATATAATCTTGAAAAAAAAATTAAATTTTCCCTCAAGAATAATATGCTAGATTTAAAACGATAATCGTTTTACTACGAGAGGATTTTGAGAAAAGGTTTTTCCTCTTGCCATTGACAGATCATTTCTCTGCGTGCTGCTTTGTTTTTTATACCACTCTAACCTCAAAATCACAACTTCGATATGATTTTTCGGCGCTCGTGGTATAAAATACCGTTCGAAACTAGTGCGTAAGTCGATTATTTAGGTGGTGTGACTTTTTCGCACTCGCTTCGCTCGTGCAAAAACTCACACCAGCTAAATAATCGACTTCCCCACCCGTGTCGAAATGTACTATACTCGCACCAATTTCCTTTTCTGACATTCCACACAGATTTTAACGTATTCTGAAATATTCTCTTTTATTTCCGGGCAAAAGTATTACTCACGGACACGGCGATAGGTCTTCGCGATGCCCTTGTGTCCCCCAATAGCTGAATCATGGGCCTCACTCATAATTCCTAATCTGCTATCGGGAGGTGGGACAGCTACTTCCTTCGTGCAAATAGTTAATTTTGGGGTACCGGTTTTCCAATGTACTCGTAACTTTAGTTCTATAGGTAGCCAATGATTTTTTTCCAAACCGTCTCCAATTTTTGAGATACTAACGGAACTTACTTTTTCCTCAATCATCGCGGCTCGAAGGGAATCTAAACATTGGACTATCATAGCTGCGGTTGCTATTTTCTCCGTCTTTTCTTTGATAAATAGCGAATATACTATTTTACCGGTTGATAAATCCGTTCGCACTATCGCACCGACGCCGATGGGTTCCGTCTTTAATCTCTCGACATCTATCATTTCTAGACCAGTTGTTGACAAATCGTGGTACTTATTTTTCAATCAACAGACATAAAGTGCGCGACGTTATCGCGTCTCATTAGGAGCTGATCTCGCGAGTATTCGATCGGTGTTATCAGTAAAATATGTTCTATTTTATCTACAGGGAATCGTATAGCATATGATTTACTCTAATTATAGGACACGTTTCTTCGTCATCTGGGGTGTTTGGACTATCTCCTCGTTCTCTGAAGTGTAGGGGCTCCTGAGATCTTGGGTATTCTTGTCTCGCTATCTGAGGTTTTGGGTCATTTTGTCTCGTTACTCGAGGTTTTGAGTATTTCTATCTCACTATCTGTCTCGTCATGTGAGGTCTTGGATATTTCTACCTCACTATCTACCCTTTTATCTGAGATCTTGGGTCTTTCTAGTCGATTGCTGAGGTACGGGAACTGTATGTCGTGATCGTCAGTAATGTGTGTGTGATTAAAGTCTGTGTTGGTATGGTCTCTGTCGATTGTGTTGTTGTTTGTATGTATTGTTTCATCCCTAATTTTACCTAACGGGATTTCTTAATAGGAATTTTCCTGTTGGTCCGCGGCCCTATACTTCCCAGAAATCATGAGAGCTTCGGTTCCGGCTCATTGTCCCCCACCTCTCGAGGTTTCTTGATGGGAATTTTCCCGTTAGCCTCCGGCCTGCGCTCATTTAACCTGAGGCTGTTTGACGTGTAATCGACGTCCTTTTTGCTAACTTTCCATGTAAGCAAGAGCTTCAGACCATGCTTTCCATGCCGGGCTAGACCCATCTTCCCTTCTTCAAGGGCTTCGGATGCGGCCTCTACAACCGGTTCTCTAAAGCTAACATCCCTGTGCTCAGGGGCGATTATGCTTCCCGTAACCGGTGTTGTCCTAGATGTATAAGCGATAGGCAGGGCTTTACCTATAGGTCCCTGACTTAAAACGCCGCCCAAAGCGTAATCCGACGCGTCCGTAGTCACCACAAATGGCTCTTTAAAATTTGGAAACTGTAATAACGGTTCGGAGCAAAGTTTTGTGACGAGGAGCACGCCTAGCGGCTGTGCCCTCGTCGTGTCGCATTCCTCAGTGCCTGCGTTGGTCAAAGCCCGTGTATGTACGCAGCGTTGCTGGTACATTTAACACGGCTTTGTATGTTTGAGGATTTGACAACGCGGCGAAGGAACACAGGAGCGCGGAATCATCGTTGCGCGAGACGCACGTCCAGCAGACATAGACATAGGAGAGAGCATCGGCGGAGAGGGGAGAGACGTCGAAAAGCGCGAAAGCCCGCGGTTCAGCCGCCTGCTCTCATCCTTCGAGAGAGCGAAGGAGAGAGAGACACCGAGCTCCAAGCCACGCCATCATCGAGTCAGCTCTGTTGGCCGCTCGCTTCACACCGCCAGCTCCGTACCTTCGCCATCGTCGTCAGCCAGGCCGCCGGTCAGACAACCCGACCGGCGAGGCCGCTTCGACCAGCTACGGCTACAGCGACGACACCAACGGCGTCGAGGCACGCGTCGGGAGAAGCGTCGAGGCAGAGGCACCATCGGCAGCAGCCGACCGAAGCAGCTCCCTCCGAAACAGGCGAGTTCAGTTATGTACGGCCTCGCGGTGGCCAGTGTGCGCGTGTAGTAGAGAGCGAGGATTTGTATCGCCGTTGAGTGCCGAGAATGATCGTCCTCGAGTAGAGTGCGGGGTCGGAAAAACCCCGGTTGTGAGGCCGCTTAACGCTGCATGCGGCGTATCGTAAAGGACCGCGTACCGTTATTGTTGGTGCCGTGACATCGTGTAAATTCATTAAAGTACGTGAAAGAGTGTCGGGTTATAACTGTCATTAGTTAAATAAATAAGAATTATTTGGTATATATATTCGTTCTCTGTCATGAGTACCCTCTCCGCATAAAACTTTCCTCTCAACACAGGACGTCAGCCTCCAGATCCTGCACAAATAAATTAGTTGTGGCGCATGCACAGGGACAGGTAAGGTGCAACGTTACAGTTTATTAAAAATGTTCGCCCTTTTTGTAAAAGGTTAAGGGGTTTGTCAATTTTTGCAAAATCCGGAATAAATCTCCTATAATACCCTACTAAACCTAGAAATTATTTGATGTTCTTAGGGTTTCTCGGTCGCGGGAATTCTAACACAGCTTGAGTCTTTCGAAGATCAGGCCTTACGCCTTCCTCTGATATGATATGGCCGAGGTATAAAGCGACTTCTTTTTTCAAGAAAAGGCACTTACCAGGCTGCAGGGTAAGGTCAGCTGTCTTCAATCTACCAAATAGTTTTCTTAGTTTCTGAGTATGTTCTTCCAAAGAGTCTGAGTATACTATAATGTTGTCCATGTAAACGAACAATTTTATTCCCTGCAGCTCGCTAAGAACCTTATCCATCAACGACGGAAAGGTGGCAGGGGCGCCCTTCAGTCCCATAGGCATTCGGTTGTACTGTAAATGGTGAAAAGGAGTTAAAAACGAGGTTTTGTGGACGTCTGCGGGATCGATAGATACTTGATGAAATCTGGAAGCTAAATCGAGGGTAGAAAAATATTTACTACGACCTAACTGATCAAGGATTTCGGTTATGTTAGGAAGCAGATATGCGGAAGCGATGGTTTTTTCGTTTAAAGCTCTAAAATCTACTACTAGTAGCCATCTCTTATTGCCTTGCGAATCTGCCTTTTTCGGTACTATCCGTAAAGGCGAATTGTAGGGTGACTCGGATTCTTCTATTCGTACTATGTCATTATCAATTAAGTCCTGAACTTGCTGTTGAACTGCTTCGTGTAAGTGAGGTGGATAACGATACTGTTTAATATTAATAGAAATATTATCCGTGGTTGAAATTTTATGCGACAAGGAAACTGAGAAACTAATTTTATCACGCTATCCTTTTCTGGCTGATTGAGTCCTTCTAAATTCAATAATTCAGTTATTATATTAACTCAATTTGGTTGCTCCGTCTCGATGTCAGCCTCGTCAGATATTCTAATAGAACGAAGAGGTTTTATTGTACCATGATAACATTCTAAAACAACAGGAGGCACGATTAATCTGATGTCCCCATCGTTGAATTAATTGCAAATAAGCTAGCTTTCCCATTATTATTAGTAACTAAATATTCGCCCATAAAGACACCCGGTCCAGTTTTTATTCTTGGAATGTACCCGGTCTGCACTGAAAAAAGTGTATACTGGAAGCAAGTAGAAAAATCTACTTAAAAAGTATCTACTTGGCGCAAGAAAAAAACAACTCACTGCGAATATACAGGAGTGTCCTTCAAAATTATTGACTTCTTCCTTCAAAGAGAAAGTCTATGTTTACTCCAATCAAGTAACAATCTGCTAGCGACAAATAGATGAACGTCAAGCAGATTTTATTCCTGCCTCAAGACGATTTCTATTACGACGTAATTCAAGATTATTTTCTGCTAGAGGCAAGTAGATTCTACTTGCTTCCAGAAACCTTTTCTTTCAGTGTGACGCGCAGGGTTTTGAACCACGATCTGAACCAAGGTTTTTGTTCTAGCCGGTAGGTGAACGATGTCATGCTCAAGAAAAGGGGTAGTCTTCCGTGGTTGACTCCAAATAAGCGCAGAATTTTTAAAGGATAAGGTAGCTTCTTGTGCTCTCATAAATTCCACGCCCAGGATTCCATCGGTTTTTATAGGTAAATCGTCAGATACGACCTTTAGCCGGCAGGGAACCTTGTCAAGACTGATTTACACGTAACATCGAGTTTCGATTAACCCCTTGCCAGTTCCAGCTAATCTATACAAACAGTCTACAAGGATAGGTACGTTACTTTTTAATGAACCACGCTGTACAATGTTTAACTCGGAACCCGTATCAAGAAAAAACCGCGGCGTACCTTTAACTAAATTCCCGCTTACGAATGCAACAATAGTAGATTTTATGTCCTGGCGGGTGGTGGCGGCAAAGATAATGGCGCGGGTCTGGACATCAGAGCTGGAGAGCTCTGAGGGTTCATCATCGTGCCCGCATGGTGAACCATTCTTGAGTTTAAAGGATGCGCGTTATTATTATTATTATGAGGATAAGGTCCCTGGTACCGATTTGCTCTTCTCCTACATTCATCAAAATTATGTCCAGAAATTTGGCAATAACTAAAAAATTTAGATTTGCGGTTCTCCATATATATGCACGCAGAGAAAAGTTCATTGGTAGCAAATGAAATCCTTTTGATCCAAGAGGAAAATAATCTTGTTTTGGTTGCCAAAATTAATTCCTCTTGCCACGACAGAAAAATCCTTCTCTGGCAAATTATTCTTGTACGAAAAGAATTCCCCTTCAAGGAAATAGAAGGTCTAGTTGACCAATAGGAAAATCCTCTCTAACCAAAATCGTTTTGTATGAAGAAGAAACCTCTTGTTCCCTGAGAAAAAAGTTTAAACGTATTTTCTATTTAAATAAAAAAAATGTTACTTCTATTAATTTTATTTATTTTAACTTTTATTTTATTATTTATATTTTTTATGTATTTTATTTTATTTATATATTTTTTTATTTTAATAATTAATTAATATAGGTTAACTTCGTGAAAAAATTGAAGAAAAAATGTTTTCGAGGATAGTTCTGAAAGTGCAGTGACTGGGAATCGAACCCTTGACCTTTGGATTGGGAGGCCGGTACCTTAACCACACGTCTAACTAAGCTTCTGACAGGGAGTATAAAAAAGGCAATATATGTTTCAGAAGTATCAACTGATTTTTAAAAATTCATATCTCGATAGTTACTTAACTTGAATAGATAATTCTTCTTTTATTCATTAAATGTTGTATTCATACTTTCCATAAGTATATAAATAATAGTTACCTAATTGTCTTGTAATTAATTATATGATTAATTATTTGTAGTAATTACTCTTATTTCCTCTTGTGACAAAAGGAACATCATTTTGTAGTAAAAACTTTATGAACATGGTCCATTCTCAAGAGAAAAATCCTCATTTAGCAAGATGACATCATTTTGCCTAAATAGGATTCTATTTGTGGGAGTAAAAAATAAGACTTTGGCAGAAGAAAAATATAATCTTCAAACAAAAAATTAATTTTTTTCCTCAAGAATAATATGCTAGATTTTAAACGATAATCGTTTTACTGCGAGAGGATTTTGAGAAAAGGATTTTCCTCTTGCCACTAACATATCATTTCTCTGCGTGTGGGACAGCGTCAGAAACTATGACCTGGTTTACCGCATTCATAACACTTAGATTTCTTCCTTTCCGGCTTTTCTTCCATCTCCGGTTCCGCAACGTGACAGTAAGTCCGTTTCCTATTCTCGCTCGAGATTTCTCCATGCAAATCGTTCCTTAGTTGGATAAAAAGATCGCTTTCTGTAGTTATTGTAATCGTGTTCTCGAACGAGGTTGGCTGTTTTCCTGCCAACTGTACCATTATTTCAGGTCGCAAGCCTAATATAAAACATTGTATTGCAGTCCCAATCGCCCCCTCGATTACGCCCTGAGCATTGGCCGCTTTAGAATTTTCAAGTATTTCTTTTATTTTTTGCAGGATATCAGTAAGGGTTAACCGATACTTTGCTACCTTTTCCTGGGGTCCCTGCTTGACGCCCGCGAGGTCTACTTGTAATTGAGGCAAATTCTTAATTGGCGTAAAAGCTCTCTTTAGTTCGGATAGTAATTGCTCGAGATTATCCAATTTTTTTAATTGCAAATAGCTTTGAGCTTCACCAGTAACGCGTGATTTTATAATCTTTAGGAAAAAATTCCTATAACTTGGATTTACGAACTCCTCAGCTTCTCTACATTCTCTAATAAATTCGGTTACCGATATATTTTTCCCGTTAAACTCCGGAAGTATTTATAACACGCGTGTGAATTATTTTTTGTTGTATTATTATCATTAACTATATCAGAGGCTGCGTGGAACTCGTGAAAACTTGGTAAAGAGTTAGTACGTGTTTTAACCAAAGGTTGGCTTAATTTGTCGTGATTCCTCCTACCGTAATATGAATTAGTAAGTAAAGTTTCGGATGGATTATTCCCGATTTCGTTGTTATCTATCGGTTCCCCTAAACCGGAACCAGACGCTTGTTCATCTTTGTAGGATATTTTTAATTATTCCTACTCTCTCACTCGCTCGGGTACTTAGCTTTTAGCTATCGCTTGATGACTCGCTGATTCTAATGACTCTCTGTTGACGTTAATACTCGTGAATGACGCCGGTGATTCGAGTCAGGTGCTGACTTAGTTTTGCTAGCAATGCTTGCAATTCGGTGGTGTAGATAAGCAATGACCTGATCGTGAGTGGTGTCGGGAACGAAGTTGATAAAGATGTGTTCTAGGAAGGGATCGCCGTCCTCGATTTGGCCTTGGTGTTATTCGTCCGACTTTCGTATCCTGAATCAGGGGTGCTTTCTCTCGAATTCGGTGGAGTACTGTTGTTGGCGTTCATGAAGTCCTTGATCCTTGATTGGTTGGGGATTTCTCTCTCTCTCTCTTATTACTGTCGTGGACCCAAATTCCGAATCAAATATTCCAGTATTCGCCTGTGTTACAGGGGAAACCACAGCTCAATAACCCTGGATGGAACACAATACTTGGCTTCTTCCTTTTTTCCTTGGATACTTTTCCTTGGCAATTCCTCAAATAATCCCACCGCTGTTACCAAAATGTTACGACCCGAGTCGAGGTCTTTAAGCAGAAAGGCGTTTCTGCAATGGTTGCTGCGTTCACCAATAAGACTGTGGGTTCGTTGTTTGATGAAGAGCTAAAGCACAAGGAATTGCGGGAAATTTTAAATGAAAAGTCGGACTTGAAGAAATAAACTTTAACCTGGGAGTTTACTCAATTAATTAAGTACTTGTAGACTTTGACAAAATAATTTTTAACCGTGACTCGATATAATTAAAACCCAGTTGAAACGTACCAATAAAAACAAATAAAAAAAAATATTTTATAGTGTTCAGTATGTGCATTTGCAACCGTGATTCCGTATAAAAACATAGATTAAAATATATTTAATTGGATTAAATCAGCGACTTCCTATAAAAACCTTATCAACATTTATTTGATTTTATTGAATCAAAGATAAAAAACATTCATAAATTACAATAAAAATAAAATTTATATTGTAATTTATAAGACATTACTTAAAGAAAAATTAAAGGTAAACATTATATAAGATTCTATTGGGTTATGCTTGAAATCATTACAAGTTTTTTTTACGTTCATATAACTATTACCTGATGAATTCTAATAACTACCTAATCAGTTTATAATGCTAAAATACGATTAATGGTTCTTTTTTATAGAAAGTAATCAGTAATATCCACTATTCTTGAAAGATTACTCAATAACTAATTTTATCTGATTGTATATAGAAGACAACATTTATGTGAAATTATAGGAATTGGCAGTTGATAATATACCGGATTTTATTAGTATATACCTAAAGAATACCAATTCTTTTAGGGTTTATTGGAATAAACCTTCATAAAATCTGTCAACTTTTTACTCGATTTATATCAGTAAAAACCGCAAATTATTTTATCGATTCGAATTGAAACAATACAATTATTCATTATATTTTTCTATATGGAGTAATAAGTAATATAATATTCATTTTTTCATGAAGCTGTTCAATAATCAATTTTATCGGATTGTACAAAGTCGACAATATTTATCTGAAATTATAGGAATTTGTATTTGATAATATACGAGATTTTATTAGTATACGAAAAGAATATTCTTTTAGGGTTTATGGGAATAAACGTCATAAAATCTATCTAGTTTTTTTCGATTTTTATCAGTAAAAATTGTCTACTTCGCAAATTATTTTATCGGTTTGAATTGGAAAAATACAATTATTAATTATATTTTTCTATATGGAGTAATGAGTAATATTTATTGTTTTCGTAAAGCTATTCAATAATAAATTTTATAGGATTGTATAAAGTCGACAACATTTATGTGAAATTATAGGAATTTGTGTTTGATAATATAACGGATTTTATTGGTATATATGAAAAGAATATTCTTTTAGGGTTTATGGGAATACACTTCATAAAATCTGTTTAGCTTTTCGTTAGTTTTCAGGCACGACCGCTACTCGTTAGGCACGACCGCTACTCGGGAGAGCCTTATAATTTCACCAGAGCGAAAATTGTAAGAATTCAAATACTGAAAAATTAATGTGTAAAAACCATGTTCCACTCAGAGCGAGTGCGTTTTAAGCGTTTTCTGAGATGTATGTATGTCTGCAGTACGTCCGTATGTACTCAAGTTTCTCGATTATCTCAATGAATTTTCGACCGATTTCATCGGGATTGCGGGAAAATACTCCTCTAATTATACCTAAGTGCTGGTTCTATATTGAGATAGATCGATGAAAAATTTTTCAAATGCGAGCACAAAGAAATATCTCAAAAAATCGATTTTTAAGCCTAATGTCTAGAAAAATTAATTTTAAGCTAATATGTATAGACCTATCTGCTAAAACTAATTAAAATACAGCTTTTTTATGTTGAACACTTTTTTGTACGAGCAATATTTGCCAAGATAACTGCGAAAAACGGCCAAAAATGATCAAAAATGAATGATTTTCGGCTATAACTTCTCAGGATTTGATTTTACACAAAAATGTTAAATATAAAAGTTGTAGACAATATTGAAACAAATCTTTTCCCCATTTTACATTTTTTTTTAAAATCAACTCCTGACGAGCTAGACTTATAAAAACGATTTTAAACGCCAAAATATACATAAAATGAACGATTTTCGGCTATAACTTGTCAGGATTTGATTTTTCACAAAAATGTTTAATACAAAAGTTGTAGATAATATTGAAATAAAACTTTTCCCTATTTAACATTTTTGTGTAAAATCAACTCCTGTCGAGTTAGACTTATAAAAACGATTTTAAACGTCAAAACATTCATAAAATGGACGATTTTCGGCTAAAACTTGACAGGATTTGATTTTACACAAACATGTTCAATACAAAAGTTCTACATAATATTTAATCAAAACTTTTTCCCATTTAACATTTTCATATAAAATGGATTCCTGACCGCTTAGACCTATAAAAACGATTTTTAATGCCTAAATACACCTGAAATAGTCGATTTTCGCTTATCATACAAGAATTTGACTTTCAATAAAACTGTTAAATACAAAGCATGTAGATATAGTTTAAACAAAACTTATTCCCAATTAACATTTTTATGTACAATAATTACTGGATCATCTAAACGTATAAACATGATTTTTAATACCCCAATACAGGTATAGTGAATTTTCGCTTATTATTTCACAGAATTAGATTTACACAGAAGTATTCGATACAATAGCTCTAAATAAGATGGAAAAAATCGACATAACATTCCAAAGATAATATATAATTACAAAAACATAATAATAAGATACAAAATTACATTTGATTACAATATTCAATGGGATAAACATATTGGAAGAATAATTAAAGAAACAAAATATCTATTTCCCTGTTTTCTACAAAAAGATTTTTAATAACAAATTTCAAAAATTTGATATAAGATTACCCAGCTTAACCTACTATGTTCCCAGGACCTAAGCGATTAAACTAAAAGAATCAAAATTGTGTAATATTATATAAGTACATGTTAAAGGAATATCATACATACAAAAAAAACTTTTGTGTAATGTATGAGCTATAAATGTTGTAATATGGTAAATTTCAATGCATAAAGAATGCAATGTTCTAGCTGACTCAGTCTTACAGCATGTAGAAAACTATTAAATAGGCAAGTCTCACTGGGTAGAAGTCTGCGAAATACATAATGATGTATTTTAATACAACAGATACCCTGAAGCGAGTTCTTACACCCTGACTAAACTTAGAAATTAAATAGATGAGCTAATATTACCAGGGACAACTACCTACCCTTATCGCATTCAACAACACACACAGCACTTATATAATATTTCCCAGTTCCTATTACCTATCCCCTCACACTTTAAAGCACTAACACTCGAAGATCACTTAGAGCTGCAGAAGTTGCAAAATAGGGCTGAACGGTCTAGGCTGGCACTACTCCATGGATGCCAGTCTGCTGAGAATCATCTAACAGCGATCCTAGGAGGAAAGTACTGACAGAGACCGTCAATTGTGTTTCAATGTCAGGGACTGCCTCAGCCTAGGGATCAGTAAAGCGCATGAATAGCAGATCAGTCCCTATTCTGGGGGACAAGCGAGGAGAGTTGAGCACCTAAAAACCACATATGACTAATAAATAGATGACTCAAAAAAACATACCATACAAAAGAAAAGTCTGCAGCAATGGCTGTTGTTCACTCACTGTACCAGCTTCCTGTAACAACTAGAGGGTAAGAACTGGTGGAGACCTTAAACCGTTGTTTCACTGAAGACGCTGAAGAGACAAGCAGCAGCTTAACTGTACACATAGTCACTAGTGTAAGAGCCAAACAAGGAAAGTTGAGCACCTAAAAACCACATATAATTAATAAATAGATGACTCAGACAACATTTACACACCCAAGAAACAGTCTGCAGCAGTGCCCGTCGTTTACACTACTCTCGCTGCCACAGATACCTGCAACAAGCGAAAGTATCATCAGCTTACCCATCAGAGAGGTTAGGAACGAGAAAATGCTTACTAAATCTGCTCTCGCCGCTGACACACTGCCTTCCCATCTCCGACGAATCATCGACAATCGACGAACACGATGAAAGGGCGAACACGATTCACCAGGGCGGCATACTACAGCAGCCACAGTCATCGCTGGGGACGCCGGGAGCCAAACGATTCGATTGTTGACAACACACACCATGGACACATGTGCGCCACGGCTGAGGCACGCCGCACTACTCAGCAGTAGCAGAAAGCGCGCGCGATCATATATATATATATAGATTTATCTTATACCTCGCGGTCGCACGAGTCGCATGTGTTTTTCCGCTGTTCTTGGTGTGCGAACGCCGAGGCACGGTAGTATACATAGGTCCGGAAAGTGTGTACGACCGTGAGCCGAGGTACTTATAGCCGTTACGACTGCTGCAGTATAAATATTCATGCACGCAGGTCGCAGGGCTAAGCCAGATTGCCGTTGCCGAATGCATCAGTATTGAGCACTCTCCTTCTGTTTTTCTCCTTTCCACGGTATTAGTGTATATTGTTACGACCCGAGTCGGGGTCTTCAAGCAGAAGGGCACTTCTACAATGGTCGCCAGGTTGACCAATTAGAATTTGGGAACGTTGCTCAATTAAGCGCTAAAGCGCACAGAGTTGCGGGAACTTGAAATAAAACTTCAAACTCGATGAATAACTTAAACCTTGACTTTATTAAGTTAATTAATACTTTTGATACTTTAACAATAAGCGAACTGCCTTTATAAGCATGACTCGATATAAACTTAGTCTGGCGAAGCCAGATTACGCGTAATGACGCAATACAGTAACAAAGCCAGAGTACTTTGCCACTTCAGACTACAGCTCAACGGCGCAACATACACAGGGCAAGTCCTAGTGCAGCAGAATACCAAGCTAGTTGGTATGACCGATTATAGAGCTTCTGGGCGCAACATGCACAAGTGCAGCAGAATACTAAGCTAGTTAGTATGACCCAGGTCTTCAAAGACTGACTGGACGTCGGTGGCGCAGCTCCTTTTATATCCTGGACACGGACCTTTGTCCGTTAATGGGAGGAGCCAGGCTCTCTGGTGGCGAAACGTTGAATCTTCTTGAGGTCTATTCCGAGGCCTGTAGGTGCCTAGAAGGGCCGAGAGCTTCCCTCTCTTCTCTCAATCATGGCGAGCTTAGTGGTGGGCGAACCTTAGTGGATGCTCAGATTCTGGCCGAAAATCCCTTCCTGGCTTGCAGCGGGTGTGTCTGCCTCTTGATTCCCCCCCCCCCCCCGTAGACTGCTACGCTCTGATGTAGTAGCTCTCGGCTGGCAGTTTCTGCAGGAGAGTCGGGCAGAAACAACATAAGAAAAAGTCACGTTCGTGTGCTCGTCGCTCAAGCTGTTTTATGTCCCTTCTCGAGCATTCTGGCTATTTTAACCGGAGTTTTAAGCCGTTACTGCTTTTTTTTCTCGCAGTGCATTACTGGATTTAGTATTTAATATATAATTTAAAGAAAGTAGTATTTAATATATAATTTGAAGAAAGTAATATTTAATATGTAATTTGAAGAAAGTAGTATTTAATATATAATTTAAGGAGATAATAGCTATATTATGTCTTTTTAAAGGAAATTTTAAAAGTCAAATTACTCCGTTGAACTACCTCAACCCTCATTGCCAATCCCACGCTACGCTTACTCGTGGATTTTGATAACTTGTTGAATATACATGTTATATTGTACGGCACTGGCGTGATATACGATACACGAGCGTTAAAGCTCAGGTTCCCTTGCGAAAGGAACCTGAGAGTTCAAGTTCCCTGCAAGAACTAGACACAGCGAGAGCGCGCGACACATATAAGTACGTATCCCCACCAGTGCGCATCGCATGATCGGTGCACTCTCTCTAGCTCTGTACGCCGATGAAGTAGCACCTCGTGCGTGGCGCAAGGAAGCACCGTAATTTTAAGTATTAATAAACTTCTTTTATATAAGCCAGAAAAGTCTCTCTCTTCATTTACCACACCTCAACATAACTCATTTTTTTATTTAAAGCATATTTTTTGAGAGAAATATTTATAAATATTCAAAAATGTTGGGCTTAACTAAGTTCATTTCGACGCATTGCGTATGTTATCAACACTGAGGCACTTTAAAAAACCACATGTAGCAAGGCCAAAGGGTAGCTAGGTACGTATATTGGTAGCTAGACAGGTTGTTAGGAAGTTTGTAGTTAAGTTTGTAGGTAGAAAAATTGGTTTGTAATCAGGTAGGTAGGTAGGTAGGTAGGTAGTAGGTTGGTACATAGGTAGGTAGATATGTAGATAAGTAGATAGATAGATAGGTGAGTAGCCATGTAGATAGATAGGTTGGTAGGTAAGTAGATAATTAGGTTGGTAGGTAGGTAGATAGGTAGGTTGGTAGGTAGGTAGAAAACTTGTGTTATAATAATAACCATTCTTATTTTATCATTGCAATTTTTATTTGATCAAAACGGGGATTATTGGATAAAATCAAGCGCCTAATAATAAGAAATACTATTACAACATAATAAGAATAACAATAAAATTTCATTGTTAATTGTTAAACAATTTTGAAACACACTGCAATATATAGTGTCAATCGAATTAAATTTTAACTGCAATTAATTTTTTGACTTATGTATATGTCTACTATAATGTTCGTAAACTATCGACTTGAAATATAATTTATAATTTGATTAATTATTTAACAGTTAACCAATACTTCCAGGATGGCAAGGAATACTGTTTCTAATAGTAAATTATGTACCTAGTGAGTAAAGTAGGCTTAGTGTCGCTCGGGCAGCAAGTCCCTCGCGGGCGTTCATAGACCTCATTGCTCCTGAGGGCAATATACAATTTTTTTGCATGATCCCTGATTTCAGGGTCGAAAACATAACACTGACGTACTAATTTTTCCTCGCTTCGCTCAGGTCGCAACTCACTGCAGGCGGCACTAGTCGGGAAAAAAGGAGGAAAATGTGCATGCACGTAGAAGTTTCTAGGAGGAAATACACGTGTCGATTTACGCCCTGACGTCAGAGAGTGAACACAATACTTTACGCGTGGTATACGAAAAATGTGTGTGTGTGTGTGTGTATATAATAATTATTTTATAACAATGAAAAAATTCTTTTATCTGAGTGTATTGTAACGTACAAATCGGGGTTGGCGAGCAAAGCGGATGGCAACGGAGGGCGGCGAGAGCGACGAACCCCCCATTAGTGTATACATATATATTGTATATATGGGTCGTTCCTGTACTTTTTTTAAAAAGTGTGCGCAGGGGGGTCGTCGATTTTGTCGACGATTTTTTTTTATGAAAGTACATATAACAAAAATAGCTTGTGCAAAATTTCAGCCCCTTATCTCATTCCTAATTCCTGCTGGAATTTTTTTAAACCCTGATTTTGACCTGTTTTTAGCCAGTTTTCAAAAAATTCTAAAAGGCTGAAATTTTAACAAAATGAGGTCGGTGAGGTCTCATTTTTTTTGTCTTTCTTCAAATTTTAAGAAAAAAATACACTGATATGAAATGATGATTTAGGTTTTATTGGCAATGTGTGATATGGCCATTGCATTTCATCATTTTTAGATCATCTTTAAACCTCTATATCTCGTAACTGGTTCCACATTTTTGAGCTCACTAGGTCTCATTTTTTTTGTCTCAACGAGACCTTTAATTTCTTTTTTTGAGGACCTAAATTGATTGAATAGACTTCAAGATACAACCTTTTGAAGTTGACGTTTTTATCAAAAATCGCGAAAATCAACCGTGTTCATGGTCACAGTGTCAACCGAATTTTAATTAAAAATCATTAACAAAAGTATTTTTCATTAGAATATGATGTTATCTAACTATACTCTTTTCCTATCATAGGAAAAAGTCAAAAAATAATTTTTTGTCGAGCATTATAATATCTAATTTTTCGATACCTAAAATAATCAAAAATGGCTCTCTACTGAGATGAATTCTACCATCTTATAATTATTTTTGACACGTATACGTAACACAGATACAAAGGTAGTTCCTAGACCTTTAAAATCCGTAGTCGCTGATTTTTCTAGGACCACTAGAGCCAAAGTTATAGCCGTTTTTATAGAAAAATATTTTTCAAGTGGTAAAATTAGAGCTTGTGAAATATAGGAAAAGTTTTATTTACAAGATCAACCATAAGTTTGGCATAATTGCCCTAAAAAAAGTGCTGAGGCTGCATATTTTGAAGATCTTAGGCCGTGTCTACACTATGCGAGAAGCACGTGCGATCAGCCCAAGCGATGCGAGCAAGCCATGCGCGCATGCGACGCGAGCAAGCGATAGTAATGGCTTTAGGTTAATTAAATTACCTATGCAAACTTTATAGATAATTAAAGTTGAAAATAAGAATTTAAGAAAAATTTTTTTTGTAATATTCATTTTATTTTAACTATTTTATAATCATTATCAAACGAAGTAAGTTTTGCTTTTAATGTTGAATCATCAATGGGTATAAAGCAGTGATATTTTCTTGTATTTTGTATAGTTCGGGTCAATTTAAAACGGCATTCTAGTACTTTACGCCTTTTCTCAATTGTTTCTTGACTCACCCAAATAGATCTAAAAACCAAATATTCTATATTTTTATAACACATAATGATTTATTATTCAAATACATAATCAAATAATATAGTCAAAAAATCTAAATTATATTATTTTTACCTTATTCCATCAATATTTTCACTAACGTAATCATACATGTCTTTTGGATTTAAAATTGGTTTTTCTGATGTTCTTTGTAAGGATGCCCTGCGTACTGTTCGTTTAACCACTGCTCCACATCCATCACATGGACTTTTCCCATGGCTAGTAGAAAAAAAGTTGTGCAATTTAACTTTAACTTTTAAGCCAAAATCCTCCTCATGATGGCAGATATTAATAAAATTGTTCCTACAGTAAATAAATACTATCTTGAAGGTAAAAATTATAAAAAATCAAATAAATCTGTTTAATATTGTGTACATAATAATACAAATTATTTGAACTTGCATCGTAGAAGTTGTTGCTTTTTTTAAATTTGATATACAGAAAAAATAAAGAACTGTTTTAGTAATTTTATCTTTAAAGCTGTTTTCTACATAATGTAAAATGTTAACTCTGGTGTAATCTGCAGGTCCAGGATCTTTATGGATTTTGATGTTCTGGGCCTCAAAATAGTTTTTTACACAAATTAAATATACTTTCAGAATATTACTTTGACATATTCTTAATAATTAAAATTAAATTTTTTCAGGTCATTTAATGAACAAAAATCTAAAGGTGTCTATTTTGTTCATATAATACGTATTAATATACTACAATAAAAGTACTCTTACTTGCTTTTGTATTGGGTAGGTGCTCCATCTGACATATAATGTACATTCTCAATAAACGGAAAATCTCGTTTTAGAAGTGCAATGAGTTGCCCTTGAAAAGTGTTAACTGCACAAGCATCATGTTTTAAACAATCACTAATAATACATACAGATAAGGTTTGTAATTTGTCGTTATTGTCTTCTTTATTCTTCACTACAAACGGGTGTACAGTTGCTTGTGTATTATTAAAATAAAATGCTTGGATCGAGTCTTGACAAACAAATAAGAAATTTTCAGCAAAATCTTGAAGTATAATACATGTATCTGGAGTAATAATTGTTTTGCAATGTTTTAAATAACATTTTTGCATTTCAGTCACATAATGATGCTTTGTTAACTCCCATAAGTCATTGGCTAAATTTATAATAAAATTTCTTGTAGGTTCTTTTACCATAATAAGACTGACTCTATTATTAGATTGTGATTCAGCATTATTTACCGAATTATGATATTCAATCTCTGAAACATCTTCGCATGAGCTTGATTCCAATATTTTCAGAATTTCTGCTTTACCAGGACAGTTTTCACAAAGATGTAGCATACAATCGCTCCAATCTGTTGAACAAACACAATCATTTAAAATTACTCGGTAGGCTAAATTTTTGTTGATGGCAGACAATTTTAATTTGACATTTTGGTGTATAGGACATACACAAATTATATGTGTACCAGGTGCTCCAGCACTAATACATTCTTTTGGCCTTAAAGAAGCAAATATACTGAAACCTGGTTTGCGCTGATCTTTAAAATGCTGTTCATATTCTTCTTCCACCCAATTGTTGTATAGATCCTTCAAATCATACATCAACAGTCTTTTTGTAACTTCTCTGTGATATTAGTAATAGGATTTTTAACACTGATGCAATCTTTAATGCCGCTACATATTCTACTATTGTTTTCATCTCTATAATACTGAGTTACAGATTCTCTAACTTCATTAGAATGAATGCTGTACACTTTACGCTTAATAGTTCCTAAGACACCTGGAAAAATATATTTTGAAATTAATTTCAAATAGTGTATACTTAATCACAAAATAAAATCATAATAACAATATTATTTTTTTTAATTTAACGATTATCAAGACGATAAAATTTAGCTCAATGTTTATTCTATTTTAATTACTATGACTTGTTATATTGGAAGAAAAGAAATAGTTTAAAATCAATTTATTTTTTTATTTTTTATTTTATATTAATTTTAATAGTTCTTTTAAAATCCAATAATTACTTTATTATTTTTTATCTAATAATGAATAACGAAGGGTACCCCATGTTAAGATAGGCAAAATGCCACTATTAATGAAAGCGAAAAATGACAGTGATTTCATAGAAGTATACTAAAAAAAGAATTTTCTACGATTTTTCCGGGGACCTATCTCCCCTCCTTATACCAGTAAGGCCTAAAAATCGCATTTTTTGGAAATTATTTTTTTCTCCCGTTCCTCAATGTTAAAAAATTAAAAAAAAAAATATGAGATTACAGCTTGTAAACAGAGATAACATTGAGATTTCTCAAATATAGATTCTTTCTAATTAAATTGGATTTCATTTAAATGTTTAAATTACAATTCATGTATTATTTTACTTAATCCATAAACAATACTTAAGCAATACGTAAGCAATACGTAAGTAATACATAAATAATAATACTTAAGTAATAATACATGAGTAATATAAATAAATAATTATGAGGATTTTAAATTAAATATTTTATAAGGGTACCCTTTATCATTATAGTTGCTTGAACAAAAATTACATAGATTTTAATAAATTAAACTAAAATTTTCTATTAATAATTCTCAAGTGTAATATAATATATGTAACATAATGTATAAAGGATTATCGATTCTATATGTTTACACTATGTCTATAATCAAGATATTAAGAATTTATTACAACCCATTTTTTAACTTACCTACAGTAATTTTAAGTTCTTTTGCTTTATTAAACATATAAACGTGAACATTGGAAATAATTTTTTGCTTGTTCAAATTTCCAATGATTTGGAAGTAATGTCAATAACGATATTTTTTTACCAAAATTAGTTTCTTCATTATAACACTTAATTATGTTTCCAATCATTCCGTGAAATGACATACTATCCTCTTGTAGCTGTTTAAGATTGCATTGAGTTGGCAATTAAGATTCAATGTTTTATTAACTGTTGTACAAAATTTCGTATTCATTGATTCTAAAACACTGTATGTTTCATTTTCCAAGCGATAATCACTAAGTTTCTCTCGTTTAAGAGGAGGTTCATCAAATCCATCGAGCATTTTATTTAAACGTTGAAATCCTTGGCTCAATAATATATCTTCTGAACTTTCTGATGTACACACTTGGCTACTTGAAGAAACTTGACTACTTGAAGAAAGCTGCTCATTATTATTTACGTTTAAACCATCATTCCCAGTGTTTTCATCTTTTTCTGCATTTTTTGTTATTATTGATGTAATTTTGAACTCAAAGTTTTTACAGTACTTATTACCTGGATCTAAATTTATATTACAAATGTTACGAAATTTATCACATTTATCAGCACTAATCATTACTAAATTATTCTCAATGGATTTTGAATGATTATTAAAATAATTGCAACACTTCCTTTGTCTACTTGTATATCGAGTATCATATTTATGAAGATGATGGTCGCAAATAAATTTATTTTCTACATTAATATCAAAATTTTAATCCTAAATGATAAATACAGCTTTAATTCATTACTAAGATTACTAATTAGATTAAGAGATTTATTTCTTGTGTAATGCTCTAAATGACATTTATCATCCTCATGCAATTCACCAATATAGCATATCATTTTCTTTCAATTCCTGAGAAGATAACACTTACAAAACACAATTGTACAATTTATAACACTCAACCGAACCAATACTGATATACTTGGTAATAGTTCTGCTCAACTACCTTCACAATTCTACTTAGAAATATTCATTTCATTTTTTATTGTAACTTGTACTCATTGTTTAAGGACATTCCGTACCGTGTGTCGTGTAACGGATGACGGGTTCACGGGTGTCTCGCACAGAAAAATGGATGTCTGTCATCTATTAACTTACGTCAACACAGGTTAAATGAAACTATCTATGTATGTTTCATTTAACCTGAGCTTATACGTATAACGCACGTAAAACTATAGAAAACCTGCATTTAAGACCATGTCTATACTAGGTATGCGAGAAGCGCAACCGGTGCGCGCATGCAACAAGCCATACGTTTTGCACAAAGTACTTGAAATACTTAAAATGATAAATAATATCGTTGTATACGATTGAGCGTAAACGTGAGTTTATATTATTAGGGTTTGTGAGCGAGAAGAAATAAACGGGAAAATTAGACTTCAAGAGTCTATGCAACCAACTCTACTCGAAAGTGAAAGTTGATTGCAGAAAAAGGTATGAACGCTTATGCGTACGAGTAAACAGGCAATAAGGCATTGTATAGGTAAAACGGAAATTGGTAAGGTAAAAGGAATGTGCATAAAGCACGTAGCGACTAGGCGCCGCAGGACTCTATTTAAGCCCGCTGGGTGATGTTTTTCATAGTGGGAGCGCATCGGACGCTTGCGATCTAGCGGGCACTTTGGATACTTCAATCCCGAACAATCGTAGTAGATCAGTTAGTAGATCTATATTTAGCGATAAATAATATCGTCAATAATATCGTAGTGAAATGATATTATTTATCATTTTAAGTATTTTAAATATTTTGTCCAACACGCATTGCTTGCTCGCATCGCTTGGGCTGATCGCACGTGCTTCTCGCATAGTGTAGACACGGCCTAAGATCTTCAAAATATGCAGCCTCAGCACTTTTTTTAGGACAATTATGCCAAACTTATGGTTGATCTTGTAAATAAAACTTTTCCTATATTTCACAAGCTCTAATTTTACCACTTGAAAAATATTTTTTTATAAAAACGGCTATAACTTTGGCTCTAGTGGTCCTACAAAAATCAGCGACTACGGATTTTAAAGGTCTAGGAACTACCTTTGTATCTATGTTACGTATACGTGTCAAAAATAATTATAAGATGGTAGAATTCATGTCAGTAGAGAGCCATTTTTGATTATTTTAGGTATCGAAAAATTAGATATTATAATGCTCGACAAAAAATTATTTTTTGACTTTTTCCTATGATAGGATAAGAGTATAGTTAGATAACATCATATTCTAATGAAAAATACTTTTGTTAATGATTTTTAATTAAAATTCGGTTGACACTGTGACCATGAACACGGTTGATTTTCGCGATTTTTGATAAAAACGTCAACTTCAAAAGGCTGTATCTTGAAGTCTATTCAATCAATTTAGGTCCTCAAAAAGAGAAATTAAAGGTCTCGTTGAGACAAAAAAAATGAGACCTAGCGAACTCAAAAATGTGGAACCAGTTACGAGATATAGAGGTTTAAAGATGATCTAAATATGATGAAATGCAATGGCCATATCACAGATCGCCAATAAAACCTAAATTATCATTTCATATCAGTGTATTTTTTTTCTTAAAATTTGAAGAAAGACAAAAAAAAAAGAGACCTCACCGACCTCATTTTGTTCAAATTTCAGCCTTTTAGAATTTTTTGAAAACTGGCTAAAACAGGTCAAAATCAGGGTTTAAAAAAATTCCAGCAGGAATTAGGAATGAGATAAGGGGTTGAAATTTTGCACAAGCTATTTTTTTTATATGTACTTTCATAAAAAAAATCGTCGACAAAATCGACGACCCCCCCGCGCACACTTTTTAAAAAAAGTACAGGAACGACCCATATATATAAAACTAATGGATATAATTTCTCTTGTCAGATATCAAAACAACATAAAGATCACAGCGATCTATTTTGGAACTTAATTCTTAATTAGTGTACTGCATACTTGTCGTACAAACAGCATCAGCCATAATTTTAATTATATTTATATGATTAATATGTAGAAAATTTTAAATATAAATTTTGTATTTTACCATAGATAGCTCCCAATTTCGCTGGATTAATTTTTGGCTTAGCCGGTTCCCCAGTACGATTACATGGTCTTCCAGTAACACTGCTAGCTTTCAAATCTATTAACCCTACTATAGCAACTGCCATCTCCTTAACAAACTGTGCATAATCTTTTTTTCCGATAAGTTTATTTTTTGCATTATCATAGTTAGTTTTGCTTATATAAATATCGTTTCCACAGTGGATCTGAAAATAAATATTATATAATATACAAAAAAACACGAATCAATTGAGCCATAGTACCTTTCGATACAGGCACGATAAAAATGATTCTGGCACGAGTCAGCTTGTCGACGGAGGGTGACAATCACGTTTGTGTGAGAATCATTTTTATCTCATGTATCGAACATTATTTTTTCGTACAACATGCGCAAAAATCGATTGTTTGAACACTTGCATGCACAAAATCGAGTTTTGCACACGAAATATGAAACAAAATATTTTACTTACCGAACCGTCACTCTTTATATGTCCTATACTAGTATCTCCTTTTGCAACTGATTCGAAAGGGTTTATTTCTTTACTGGCTGTGAATAATAATTAAAATTATCCTCTATTAATTTACTCGTTTAGAACTAGTTTATGGTACCAATGATTTTGATGCAGAAACGACGTGAAATTAGCAATGAGCATAATGCAATAATGGACTACTTAAGTCACGGATACACGTGAACTAAGTGCGGATTTAGGTCACGCAGTGCTATAATAGTACAGTATGATACTGGTCTGGAAGGTGAATATTTACCGCATGAGACGTTTTTCGTACGAGTAAAGCGAGTGAAAAAAGTCGAATGCAGTAAAAATCACCTTACATACATAGAAAATACTAATGGAATCGATCAAAAAGTATCAGAGTATACAGTATTTTCATTTTCAAGATGAACCGTAAAAAACCCGTATACCATATACTAATGGTTATTATTGTACTTACCGTATTCATCCATCTTGTCTAAAATTTTCGTTTGCAAATCTATATTTCTCTGCCTTAGAAAGAGTATTTCTTTATCTTTGTTTTCCATTATCGTTTTGCTCTGTTCGATTTGATCTAAAGCTTTTTTCAATTCTTTCCTGATCTGCTTTTCTAATGAAGAACTGTGGTCTTTTTTTGATTTTTTACTCTTCTTTTTCTTCGCTTTGGATTTCTTTCCAGGTTCATCTTTGTGTTGTGAAGTATTTTCTGAGGATTTTTCTAAATTTTCCGTACTCTCATTATTTTCCTCTTTTCCAAATAATTTCTGTGAATTTATTTGATTGTTCTGTAATAAAACAATCGGCCATTATGTAACAGGATAAAACTTGATGATTTTTTATTTGCAAAAGGCTTGAAATCAATAAAAAATCCAATGTAATCATAGTAATGTACCCTGGTAGAAATGCTAGCCATCGGTTGGCGAACCGTTGGTCAATTTTGAAATTAAAAGCGTCACACCATGATTATGTTGCTATTATCGACGAAAAATAACTATTTATACAGGTGAAAATATTATATTGTAGATGTTTTAAAATATAATAATAGTTTTAAATAGTTTTAATTAAATTTTAATGTTATTCTTAAGTTAAGATATTCTCCCATTTGATTAACATGTTGACCAACGAAGTTGGTCTATTTTCTACCAGGGTAGTTCCTTATAAATGTTTTTACGCCTTTTTAAATTTTTGCTACATAAAACTTATAATTTTAAAATGTTACAAAAATATATATAAATGTAAGAAATATAAAAAATACACGTTCCAATTACAATGTTTTAATAAATTTGTTTTATTTACATTTTTATGACAGAAATTAATATTTTTTTACATTTTTATGCATTTCATTGCTTCATTCGAATTTCTAATTACAGATTATGTGATTAATCAATAGCTTAACTCGTTAAATCTGAAGCCTTCTTATCGGGGCAGAAGTGACTATATTTTCGCATATTTTACTTTGAAATTTTTCAACTTAGGTGTTGAATCCATAGGCCTGAAAGTACGATTTTACAAGAGGGTCCTAGAGAACCAACCAAGAGTTCCGAGATGAAAAAATAAAAAATAACTAAAAAAATAAGTCATATATTTCGCCAAGATGGCGTCGGAAGGCGGGCTGCCTTCCGGAGAGCCTCCTGATAAAAATCTAGAATTAGTGTATAAATGCCACCCAAAAAGGAAAGTGTCACTTGTAGTTTGCATAGTGTGCGAAAACGTGTACCATAAAAGTGATTATGAAAAGTGTAAAGACAAAAAATATATAAGTAATCTATTAGTGATATGTCCAGACCACGTGGAGCTTAATATAACCTTAAAAAATCAAGAAACTAAACTCTGTGAAGCAGCTAAAATATTAATTGCGCAAATTAAAAGTGAAAAGGAGGAACAAATAAAACATAAAATATTAAATGTAATATCTATTATCTCTGATAGTGTACATAAATCAGTAGATAATGAAAAACTACTAAACGTTACGATGCTAACTGAAAATGCTGAACTGGAAAATCAACATCAAATTGAAATTCAACTACTAAGACAATTAAATCAAGAACTAATGGGAAAAAACGACATATTGAAGCAATTAATAAAAAAGGATAAAAATGACCAGGAGATGGAAATAAAGCAACATAACCAAAAAACATATGCAGAAGTAGCAACTAACAAACTAGCAATTCAAAACAAAAGAATACCGAAAATAATTGTGAAAAATCTTAAAAAGGACATTAAAAATCCACATGACTTTAAGAAAAAGGTATGTGACGTTTTAATAAAAGAAAAAGATATACAGATGAAACAACTAAAAGTAGTGAACGACAATGAAATTGAGATTAAAAGTATGAATGAAAAAAGTGCTAAAGTAATAATTGAATTACTCTCAAAAAAACTATCTAACAATTATAAAACATTTATTGAAAAAATTGAATCCCCGAAGATGAAAATAGTTGGTACTAATATGAATATAGAAGAGCTGGAAGAGGACTTAAATAAAAGAAATTTTATTGGATATCAAGATAAGTGTAAGATACTAAATATAAACAAAAATAAGATTACAAACAAGACAACCATAATAATTGAAGTTCCAAGAGAGCTATATAAACATATTAGTGACAATCAAAATAGAATCTTCATTGGATATCAAAGCTGTAAGGTATGGGATTTAATAAACATCAAGCCCTGCTTAAACTGTGGAAGATTTGGACATAACACATTGAAATGCAAAAACACTCTATGCTGCTTAAAATGTGCAGGTCCACATAAGACTGTGCAATGTGATAATAACCCATCCAACACTACATGTGTCAATTGTTTTTACAGCAACTCGAAATATAACACAAATTTCGAGGTTAAACATATGGCCAATGACACAGAGAAATGTACAATATTTAAGAATAAGCTCAATAGATATATAGATATGACTGATTATCCGATAAGACCTACTATACCAAGATACTTAGGTAAAGTAGGAAAAGCAATCAAGCCACTACGATGACCAGCTCGACTAGCGCAACTATGCTGACTTCGCCGTCTAGAGAAAACTGGACTAGCGCAACTTTGCTGACTTCGCCGTTTAGAGCCAGCACCGCATCTATAACACATACGACACCAAGGAAACAGCAAACTACATAATGGAGCAACACGTCGATCTCATTGAAGAATTGCAAAAAGAAGTAATACAAGAAGAAACGTCATTTCTTGATCTTAAAACTCTCAATAAAAATATAAATAAAAAAGATAGTTTGATATTACAGGTCAATATTAGAAGTCTAAATCACAATTATACGAAATTGAATATTCTTATTAAGAGCTTGAAGATCAAACCATATATAATTGTATGTACAGAAACATGGAATTTACCCAATCCTCACTTTTTTGCAATACAGGGATATAAATTGTACTACAATAACGGTAACTTAAATCAAAATGATGGTGTCGTTGTATATATAAAAGATTGTGTATCAGAAATTACTGAAATAATCGAAATTGGTAGACTCAAAGTATTAAACTCACGAATAAGTCTAAATAACAACAGTAATCTTGAAATTTCCGCATTATATCGATGCCATGATTTACCGCGCCTTGAATTTATTTTGAATGTAAAATCATTTATCAATAGCAAAAGAAATATAAAAAACCACCTGATTATTGGTCATTTTAACATCGATATTATGAAAGATGATGAATATAGCTTAGAATTATTAGACAATATGATGGAAAAGGGTTTCTTCCCGGGTTTTATACATACAACTAGACCAAATGATAGTGGCGGAAGCGGTACATGCATTAACAACATGTATATAAAAGCTACATCTATAGACACTAAAACTTTTAAACTCTCGATTCCTTTTACTGATCATTATCCACTTTTCTTGAAACTGAATAAGCCACCAAAATTAAAACAAGAAAATATCCAGTATCACTATAATTACTATAAACTTTCAAGTATAGCCATTACAAAAAATTGGAATGTTATAGAGGCAATGCATGATCCCGATGAAGCTACCGCATTCTTGATAACTGAAATACAAGACTGTTTAGAAAAGTCTAAAGAAGCGCATAAAACAAAAAATAACAAGAGATATCCAAGGAAGGATTAGATATCTAAAGCAATAATGATCTCGTGTGAAAAGAAAGAAGAACTATATATTAAAATGCGCAATGAACCAAATAATAATCTAATAAAATTAGAATATAAGAATTACACAAAGAGGCTAGACAAAGTTATTAAAGAGGCAAAAATAAAACATGAAAGAAATTTAATTAAGAACAATATCAATAATACCAAGCAACTTTGGAAATACATAACAAAAAAATGGGAACCAACTTGAAAAAGAATAACACAATAAATAAGATCATTTTAAATAACAATTGCACAATAGAGGATCAGACACAAATTGCCAATCATATGAATTCGTACTTTTGTAGAATTGGAAAAGATCTAACTAACACCATTGTAAAACCCCAGGGTAAGCATTTACAATTACCAGCAATGAACATGAATACAATTTACATTAAACCGACTAATAACGAGGAAATTATTCAAATAATTGATAATATGAAAATAAAAAATGGTGGGGTAGATAACATTACTACCAAAACACTAAAATACTATGTGACTGAAGTTTGGATCGTTCATCGTGAACGAAAATTCCAAAATCTGGATTTTCGCTTAAATCGGAATTAGACGATCACAAATGGTATAAAAGTGATGAATATCAACAAAAAAGGTATTTAAAACACAACTACCCCCGAGAGCACCACTAAAACTACCCCTAAGAGATACATAACGAAAAATGAAAATCCGACAACTGAGCATATTAATTGGGGACCAATTTTATTGCAGATATTGGTTAGGGGGCATCTCGTGCTTATACAAAAAAATTGCCGATGACAAAATCGTTCCGGAACCCTTCCAAATAAGGGATGAAGGGGGCGCGAGAACGAATAAAAAATTCTAACTATTGCTCATATTAATTGGGGACAAATTTTATTGCAGATATTAGTTGGGGGGCATCTCGTGGTTATACAAAAAAATTGCCGATGACAAAATCGTTCCGGAACCCTTCCAAATAAGGGATGAAGGGGGCGCGAGAACGAATAAAAAATTCTAACTATCGCTCATATTAATTGGGGACAAATTTTATTGCAGATATTAGTTGGGGGGCATCTCGTGGTTCTACAAAAAAATTGCCGATGTCAAAATCGTTCCGGAACCCTTCCAAATAAGGGATGAAGGGGGCGCGAGAACGAATAAAAAATTCTAACTATCGCTCATATTAATTGGGGACAAATTTTATTGCAGATATTAGTTGGGGGCATCTCGTGGTTCTACAAAAAAATTGCCGATGTCAAAATCGTTCCGGAACCCTTCCAAATAAGGGATGAAGGGGGCGCGAGAACGAATAAAAAATTCTAACTACCGGTGATATTAATTGGGAACAAATTTTATTGCAGATATTAGTTGGGGGGCATCGCGTGGTTCTACAAAAAAATTGCCGATGCCAAATCGTTCCGGAATCCTTCCAAATAAGGGATGAAGGGGGCGCGAGAACGAATAAAAAATTCTAACTATCGCTCATATTAATTGGGGACAAATTTTATTGCAGATATTAGTTGGGGGGCATCTCGTGGTTCTAAAAAAATTGCCGATGTCAAAATCGTTCCGGAACCCTTCCAAATAAGGGATGAAAGGGGCGCGAGAACGAATAAAAAATGTTGAAGCAGAGCAGCGCTTTCACGCAACCGCGTACGGAAAAATGCATGGGAATTGATTGTGCCGCTTCTTGATCAATAGGGACGAACTTTTCCAAGAAACCCAGAGAAGTTAAAAATTTTCTTTTGGATAAAAGCACCCTCAAGGTTTGTGAATACGAAGATCACTGTTTGAAAATAAAAGAATTAGTTTTAAGTTTATATAAAAGAGAATAATGATGTATATGATCAAAACTGAAACGAAGGTTAAAATCAGCAAAAAAAGTTCCTGTAACTCTATCATTTCATTTTATTAACCTTTAGACGGCCGACCTGACTCATATATGAGCCAGCTGTGACCTTGAAAACTCGTTTCGACATATTAGATATTTATATAAATAAATCTTACCTTTTAAAAATATTCATTTTTAACGTAAAAATGCCGGCAGTCTAAAGGTTAAACTGTTGCAACGCGCCGCCGTCTTTTTAATTTAATTATTTATGAACCCTTCATTTCTCCACTTGAAATTTTGGGGTTTTGAAACTGAAGACTTGTACTTTCGAATGAAAAAAGTTAAAAAAAAAAAAAACATGTTATTCTTTTAGAAAAATCGGTCCGAGCTTTCAACTCAAGTTTTTGACCTAAAAAAAGCATTGCGGAGAATAAACAATAGCATAACTGGAAAGATATATATATATATATATATATACAAACAGCAAGCAGGGGAGCGGAATCCAGGGCCGTGTGCTGCGGCCTCGGCGACAATGTTGTCATATGAGCGTGCGCGTGCTGACTGTCGCTTTGACACTCGGGAGCCGTTTTTCAGTTTCTAGCGATTCTACCTGGCCCAGGAGTTGAAAATTTTTTCGCTTCTGTCTCCTCATTTATGCAATTCGATAAAATAACCATCGCTTTTTATAGAGTTTGATTCGTAGACCCTAAATTTCGAGGTTACAATTTAACAAAATTGCTTTTTAAAAACCTTGATTTTAATGCATTTTTTTAAACCAAAACTTAATTTAAACAAATATAAACAATCTATTGCGATCAGAATAATTGTTTCTTCAAAATTCAGTCAATTATAAGATTTAAATGTTGCATTCGACATCTACGAAGAACCAGTATTCAAAGAGTTATAAATTTTTCAAATATTAAGTTTCAGTATTTAAGAGATTTTTATTATAGTCAAAAAATTAAAGATCGAGTAGAAATAATTTTTTACAGTTGCTTACCGTTTACCATCTAAAAAGAGATGTGCATAGTGAATATTACTTTGTATTATAAATAATTCACGTTAATATGCGAGTAAATCTCAGGAACTCTTAACTTATTGGGAATTCCAAAGTTTAAGCAGTCAAATGAACTAAAGCCAAAATATTTACCCTTCAATAAAAATAAAAAAACAATTATAAATAATGGTACAGAATCAGCTGCGTACACAAAATTAAAAAAAGGTCGAAAAATCATTAATTTTTTATGTTATTAATGTGCTTTGCCAATCGATATATTATGTATATAGGAACAGGAACACACTTACGATCGTCGCACAATTTGTTTAGGTTTTCTGTGTGCCAAAATCTTTAATTTGAGCCCTGATACGTCGATGTACTACGAAAATTAGCCCATATAAAAGATTTATTCACCATACCCTGTCCGAAAGTCCATTTTCGCTCCCAACTCAAAAACGCGTGTATGATATTTTGGCCAGGGTATGGTATGGTAATAGTATATCTACTATTCTCAAAATTATTTTTCTCTTATGTCTCGAAATAAATGAAAAAAAATTTAGGGGAACGCTCATCGGTCAAGTTTTAACTGTTCTTTTAGCTTTTCTGAACATAAAAAGAAATATGTACAAGCTCAATTTAACGGTATTATTTTTTGGCGATACTTACAAGTCAATTTTGGATTGAAAAAAAATTCAGGAAGAAAATGTCACCTTTTTTTCTAAACGACGAAACTTGAAAAAGTGATTTAATTTTGAAGACACATCTACAGGACAAAGTTTTTCTTGTTCTTTAAGCCTTTCTTAATGTGAAAAAAAATTATTTACAAGCCCAGTGATTGAATGGTATATTTTTTTGGCACTACTTTTAAATCTAAAAATTAAGGAAAATTTGGTTTTTAT
Source organism: Torymus aiolomorphi (assembly GCA_036365515.1). NCBI lineage: Eukaryota > Metazoa > Arthropoda > Insecta > Hymenoptera > Torymidae > Torymus > Torymus aiolomorphi. The sequence goes on along the minus strand of CM070875.1, from coordinate 56,997,243 downwards.
TCTAAACTACAACTCTTATAAATACTGTCATCTGCGTATTTGATCTTTGAATAGATAAGAATCTACACTGAAATTATTACTTTAAAAGTTTCTGTTTTCTAAGAAATAATCGTTATTACAATTATATGTGAAAATATAAAATATCAATCTTCATCAAACATCACATCAGTTTTATGTATTTCTTATGCTTGCTAAATAAAAAATTAAATGGAATGACTAATGTTCTTTATTGACTTAGTTATTTCAATTATAATATGCATTGAATTTGTTGTTTAATTATAAATAAATCGATTGGCAAAGCACATTAATAACATAAAAAATGACTGATTTTTCGACCTTTTTTTAATTTTGTGTACGCAGCTGATTCTTTACCATTATTTATAATTATTTTTTTATTTTTTATTTTTTATTAAAAGGCAAAAATTTTGAACTTAAACTTTGGAGTTCCCAATAACTTAAGAGTTCCTGAGATTTACTCGCATATTAATGTGAATTATTTATAATACAAAGTAATATTAACTATGCACATCTCTTTTTAGATGTTAAACGGTAACCAACTGTAATAATTTCTACTAGATGTTTAATTTTTTGACTATAATAAAAAATCTCTTAAATACTGAAAATTAACATTTGAAAAATTTATAAATCTTTGAATATTGGTTCTTCGCAGATGTCGAATGTAACATTTTAATCTTAAAATTGCTTGAATTTTCAAGAAACAATTATTCTGATCGCAATAGATTGTTTCTATTTGAAGTGTTGGTTTAAAGAAATGCATTAAAATCAAGGTTTTTAAAAAGCAATTTTGTTAAATTGTAATCTCGAAGTTTATGATCTATGAATCAAACTCTATAAAAAGCGATGGTTATTTTATCCAATTGCATAAATGGGGAGACAGAAGCGAAAAAATTTCCGACTCCTGGGCCAGGTAGAATCGCTAGAAACTGAAAAAGGGCTCCCGAGTGTCAAAGCGACAGTCAGCACGCGCACGCTCATATGACAATATTGCCGCCGAGGCCGCAGCACGCGGCCCCAGGCTCCGCTCCCCTTCCACTCCGGCAGCTTGCTGTTTGTATATATATATTCGAGCGCAGCTAGCTCTCTCGTGCTGCGCTGGCCGAGCCCGTCTTTCTCCAAATTCCCCCACTCCGCACCGACCAGTACACTCATAGCGCGTATTCGGGCGCAGACGACTCGGGAGCTGCGAGGCACTTCGTGCTGATCGGTACACTTATAGTGCATATCGAAGCGTCCGCCAGAAACCAGCCAGCGGGCGCGAGCTGAGCTTTTTTCGCGTAAAATGCGCTCTGTTCAACTCGTTCGAAATCATATTACGAGTCTCTCGGAAAAAACAATGAACATATATCGATACCTTTTTTACCACTTTTTCCAGTAATGCTATTTTTTATTCTCCGAAATGCTTTTGTCAAAAACTTGACTTGAAAATTCGGACTGGTTTTTCTAAAAGAATAACATGTTTATTTTTGTAATTAAATATTTCATTCGAAAGTACAAGTCTTCAGTTTCAAAACCCCAAAATTTCAAGTTTGAGAACTGAAGGGTTCATAAGTAATAAAATTTAAAAGACAGCGGCGCATCGCAACCGTTTATTAAACTGAAATGATAGAGTTACAGAAATTTTTTTGCTGATTTTAACCTTTGGTTTAGTTTTAATTCATCGTTTCTAATTTATCATTTGAAGACATTTTTTTTCTCTTTTATATAAACTTTAAAACTTATTCTTTTATTTTCAAACAGTGATCTTCTTATTTACAAACCTTGAGGAATTTCTTATCCAAAAGAAAATTTTTAACTTCTCTAGGTTTCTTGGAGAAGTTCGTCTCTATTGACCAAGAAACGGCACAATCAATTCTCATGCATTTTTGCGTGAAAGCGCTGCTCTGCTTCAACAGAAAAATCTTCATAATGATGAAAAAGATTATGGAAGTCGTATTTGTTTTTATAGTATTACCCAGTTCCATCGGTGAAACAAATACCTTTTTTGGCGAAATCAAAAGAATTTTTTATTAGGGTAATTGATTATAATTTTTTAGGTAAACTGCTACGGCAGCACGAGATTAATTGTCTGAAAAAGTATGATGCTTTTTTAAGTTTTAAAATTTAATTCTCTATAATAAAGGACCAATGCTGCCAAACTACACTGGTTAGTGTTGCAGTGAAATGATTGTGCCGCTTCTTGGTAGAAAAGACATACTTTTTCAAGAAACCTAAAAGAGAATTTAAAAATTCTTCTCTGGATGAGGACTCCCTTAAGGTTTGTAAATATGAAGTTCAATGTTTAAAAATAAAAGAATGAGTTTTAAGTTTATATAAAAGAGAAAAAAGATGTCTTCAAATGATGAATTAGAAACGATGAATTAAAACTAAAACAAAGGTTAAAATCAGCAAAACGAGTTCCTGTAACTCATTTCATTTCTGTAACTCATCATTTATCCTGTAACTCATCATTTATCCTATAACTCATCATTTCATTCTATTAAACTGTTAGCACACGTTGAGAGGGTTGAACTATAACATTTCTCAGTATCAGAAATTTTAGAATTTAAGAAAATTGCTTTTTAAAAACCTTGATTTTAATGCATTTCTTTAAACCAAAACTTCAAATAGAAACAATCTATTGTGATCAGAATAATTGTTTCTTGAAAATTCAGGCAATTTTAAGATTAAAATGTTACATTCGACATCTACGAAGAACCAATATTCAAAGATTTATAAATTTTTCAAATATTAATTTTCAGTATTTAAGAGATTTTTTATTATAAGTCAAAAAATTAAACATCGAGTTGAAATTATTACAGTTGCTTACCGTTTACCATCTAAAAAGAGATGTGCATAGTTAATATTACTTTGTATTATAAATAATTCACATTAATATGCGAGCAAATCTCAGGAACTCTTAACTTATTGGGAACTCCAAAGTTTAAGCTCAAAATTTTTGCCTTTCAATAAAAAATAAAAAATAAAAAAATAATTATAAATAATGGTAAAGAATCAGCTGCGTACAGAAAATTAAAAATGGTCGAAAAATCAGTCATTTTTTATGTTATTAATGTGCCTTGCCAATCGATTTATTTATAATTACACAACAAATTCAATGCATATTATAATTGAAATAACTAAGTCAATAAAGAACATTAGTCATTCCATTTAATTTTTTATTTAGCAATCATAAGAAATACGTAAATCTGATGTGATGTTTGAAAGAAGATTGATATTTTATATTTCCACATATAATTGTAATAACGATTACTTCTTAGAAAACAAACTTTTAAAGTAATAAATTCAGTGTAGATTCTTATCTATTCAAAGATCAAATACGCAGAATGCCAGTATTTATAAGAATTGTAGTTTAGAATAAAGACCAAATTTTCCTTAATTTTTAGATTTAAAAGTAGCGCCAAAAAAATATACCATTCAATCACCGGGCTTGTAAATAATTTTTTTTCACATTCAGAAAGGCTTAAAGAACAAGAAAAACTTGTCCTGTAGATGTGTCTTCAAAATTGAATCACTTTTACAAGTTTCGTCGTTTAGAAAAAAAGGTGACGTTTTCTTCCTGAATTGTTTTTCAATCCAAAATTGACTTGAAAGTATCGCCAAAAAATAATACCGTTAAATTGAGCTTGTACCTATTTCTTTTTATGTTCAGAGAAGCTAAAAGAACAGTTAAAACTTGACCCATGAGCGTTCCTCTAAATTTTTTTATATACTTATTACCATTATACTATTACCATACCATACCCTGGCCAAATTATCATACACGCGTTTTTGAGTTGGGAGCGAAAATGGACTTTCGGACAGGGTATGGTGAATAAATCTTTTATATGGGCTAATTTTCGTAGTACATCGACGTATCAGGGCTCAAATTAAAGATTTTGGCACACAGAAAACCTAAACAAATTGTGCGACGATCGTAAGTGTGTTCCTGTTCCTATATACATAATATATCGATTGGCAAAGCACATTAATAACATAAAAAATTAATGATTTTTCGACCTTTTTTTAATTTTGTGTACGCAGCTGATTCTGTACCATTATTTATAATTGTTTTTTTATTTTTTATTGAAGGGTAAATATTTTGGCTTTAGTTCATTTGACTGCTTAAACTTTGGAATTCCCAATAAGTTAAGAGTTCCTGAGATTTACTCGCATATTAACGTGAATTATTTATAATACAAAGTAATATTCACTATGCACATCTCTTTTTAGATGGTAAACGGTAAGCAACTGTAAAAAATTATTTCTACTCGATCTTTAATTTTTTGACTATAATAAAAATCTCTTAAATACTGAAACTTAATATTTGAAAAATTTATAACTCTTTGAATACTGGTTCTTCGTAGATGTCGAATGCAACATTTAAATCTTATAATTGACTGAATTTTGAAGAAACAATTATTCTGATCGCAATAGATTGTTTATATTTGTTTAAATTAAGTTTTGGTTTAAAAAAATGCATTAAAATCAAGGTTTTTAAAAAGCAATTTTGTTAAATTGTAACCTCGAAATTTAGGGTCTACGAATCAAACTCTATAAAAAGCGATGGTTATTTTATCGAATTGCATAAATGAGGAGACAGAAGCGAAAAAATTTCCAACTCCTGGGCCAGGTAGAATCGCTAGAAACTGAAAAACGGCTCCCGAGTGTCAAAGCGACAGTCAGCACGCGCACGCTCATATGACAACATTGTCGCCGAGGCCGCAGCACACGGCCCTAGATTCCGCTCCCCTGCTTGCTGTTTGTATATATATATATATATATATATATATATATATATATATATATATATATATATATATATATATATATATATATATATTCGAGCGCAGCTAGCTCTCGCGTGCTGCGCTGGCCGAGCCCGTCTTTCTCCCAATTCCCCCACTCCGCGCCGACCAGTACACTCATAGCGCGTATTCGGGCGCAGACGACTCGCGAGCTGCGAGGCACTTCGTGCTGATCGGTACACTTATAGTGCACATCGAAGCGTCCGACAGAAACCAGCCAGCGGGCGCGAGCCGAGCCTTTTTCGCGTAAAATGCGCTCTGTTCAACTCGCTCGCAATAATATGATAAGTCTCTCGGAAAAAAACAGTGAACATATATGGATACATTTTTCCTCCTCTTTCCAGTTATGCTATTGTTTATTCTCCGCAATGCTTTTTTTAGGTCAAAAACTTGAGTTGAAAGCTCGGACCGATTTTTCTAAAAGAATAACATGTTTTTTTTTTTAACTTTTTTCATTGGTAAGTATAAGTCTTCAGTTTCAAAACCCCAAAATTTCAAGTGGAGAAATGAAGGGTTCATAAATAATTAAATTAAAAAGACGGCGGCGCGTTGCAACAGTTTAACCTTTAGACTGCAGGCATTTTTACGTTAAAAATGAATAGTTTTAAAAGGTAAACTTTATTTATATAAATATCTAATATGTCGAAACGAGTTTTCAAGGTCACAGCTGGCTCATATATGAGTCAGGTCGACAGTCTAAAGGTTAATAACATGAAATGATAGAGTTACAGGAACTTTTTTTGCTGATTTTAACCTTCGTTTCAGTTTTGATCATATACATCATTTTTCTCTTTTATATAAACTTAAAACTAATTCTTTTATTTTCAAACAGTGATCTTCGTATTCACAAACCTTGAGGGAGCTTTTATACAAAAGAAAATTTTTAACTTCTCTGGGTTTCTTGGAAAAGTTCGTCCCTATTGATCAAGAAGCGGCACAATCAATTCCCATGCATTTTTCCGTACGCGGTTGCGTGAAAGCGCTGCTCTGCTTCAACAGAAAAATCTTCAAAATGATGAAAAAGATTATGGAAGTCGTATTTGTTTTTCTAGTATTGCCCAGTTCCATCAGTGAAACAAATACCTTTTTTGGCGAAATCAAGAGAGCTGTTTATTGGGGTAATTGATTATAATTTTTTAGATAAACTGCTACGGCAGCACGAGATAAATTGTCTCAAAAAAGTATCATGCTTTTTTAAGTTTTAAAATTTAATTCTCTATAATAAAGGACCAATGCTGCCAAACTACACTGATTAGTGTTGCAGTGAAATGATTTTGCCGCTTCTTGGTAAAAAAGACGTACTTTTCCAAGAAACCTAAAAGAGAATTTAAAAATTCTTCTCTGGATGAGTACACCCTCAAGGTTTATAAATATGAACTTCACTGTTTGAAAATAAGTAGTATGAGTTTTAAGTTTATATAAAAGAGAAAAAGATGTCTTGAAATGATGAATTAGAAACGATGAATTAAAATTAAAACAAAGGTTAAAATCAGCAAAAAGAGTTCCTGTAACTCTATTATTTAATGCTATTAAACTGTTAGCACACGTTAAGAGGCTTGAACTATAACAATTCTCAGGGTCGGAAACTTTAGAAGTATACTCACCTATCCAAAAAGTAAAGAAATCTAAATTTGAGACAAGACCTATTCAATTAAATTCAGATACAAGATATTAGTAAATTAACAAAAAATTGCAAAAGATGGAACACAAAGTATTGACTTATAATAAAAAAAGATTAAAAAATTTATTATATGATATTTATTAAGTACGAAACAACGAAATAGTGAAATACGTCGGCAACAGCGCGCTCCGGCGTAGCGGACAAAGCACGCGCGGCGACTCGCCGCCGTCTTTTAAATGTTATTACTTATGAACCCTTCATTTCTCCAACTTGAAATTTTTGGGTTTCGAAGATGAAAACTTGTACTTTCGAATGAAAAAATTTATTTAAAAAAAAAATAGTATTCTTTTAGAAAAATCGGCCAGAACTTTCAACTCAAGTTTCTGACCGCATAAAAGCATTTCAGAGAATAAACAATAGCACCACTGGAAAGAGGGGGAAAATCTATCGATATATGTTCTTTGTTTTTTTTCCAAGAGACTCAGCATATGATTATGAGACAGTTGAAAAAAGCGCAAAGGGTAGTTGTTCCGATTAGCGTTTAAGGACGCTTCCCGGTTTGTCGCGATTTGTTGAACTCATTTAACAATGCACGAATGTGAAATTAATACATATTAATAGTTTAATTTTAATCTAAATAAGGAAATATTTTTTTCTACAAAATATCAACTCTATCGAAAGTTATATTAAAAGTAAAAAAAATCATTTTTGCTTACATTTGTGTGCCCCAAGAGACGGCGATGAACGCAATTGTATGCCCCCAATTAATGTGCTTGTACACGCTTGTGTGCTCCCGATTAGTGTACTTTATCATCATAAGAAATATCATTTTCAATATAACCAAACCTATAAATATACAAATTATGATAATATATTAGCATTTCACATATTTATTACAAAAATATATTAATTTACCGGTGCTACGATTTGGAAGTTCATTGATATATTTTGCATCGGCGTCTTATGCAATTTTCTTCTTTTTGAAGTTAATTTTGAATTCACTTCCAAAATCTATTGACAGTAAAAGTATAATATAATAAAAAGAAGGTTATAACACTCTTTTCTATAACGTGATGAAATATTTCTACACGAAAAAACGTAGTTTGTACAATCACTTTTGAGCCACGTATAACCTAACAAACGTTATGTTTACGCTCTATCGGCACGCACAAATGCTGATTGCGTGCGGTATTACTGGACAAAGTCATTTAAAATACGAGAAATATCTTGAAATTTGTTATAAATGGTTATTGTGTAAGTGTGAAAGTAGTTTTATAACATGTAACCACTTTTTACTTTTTATACTTCAAATTACTATTATACATTATCTTATAAAAATATTGTTGTTTCTTAGCACCTTCAAATAAGAAAAAGTAATGAATCTTTCCAAATCACATGTTGTACTTTTTAAAGCATTATTGCAATCTTACTACTGACTAAAAAAAATTGACACTTAAATCTTATAAAAGCTAAATAGATTAATTTTTGAAAGAAAATTATTTCAATGCTGTCTTCGTATCAGCTTATTTGTATGACGCGTTGTCGGACGCGTTTAAATAACAGAGCACACAAATAGGGACAGGTACACAAATCGGGGCTCGCTGGCTGGTTTCTAGCGGAACTCGTATATTGGGGCCCAGCCGAATCTCGCAAGCTGTGCTGGCCGAGTCGCTTTGTACCTACTCCAGCTGGTAGAGACTTTGAGGTTAAAAAACGATATGCAGTCATTTTCTTTCTTGCGATATCTCATTGGAATAGTTCATCTCAACGTTCTTTATAAAATACATGTTATTCAGAGATTCAAAAGTGGGTTTAAGACACAGTACATCACCCTGGGGGGGCTTTTCCGAAAAAGCTATTTTGTTCATAATTTTTTTCTAAACGTTTTGGGACTTGATCTACAAGAAACCATCGAAACATTTTTCCGAACGACGTAATTGCGACTCTGGGAATTTTTTTTCGTGTTTAAGACACAGTATATCGCCTTGGTGGGGTTTTTCCGGAAAAACTATTTCGTTCATGATTTTTTTCTAAGCATGTGGAGACTTGGTCTATAAGAAACCGTCAAAACATTTTTCCGAACGACTTAATTGCGGCTCTGGGAATTTTTTTTTCATGTTTAAGCCACAGTATATCGCGCTGGGGGGGCTTTTCCGGAAAAGCTATTTCGTTCATAATTTTTTTCTAAGCATTTGGAAACGTTATCTACAAGAAACCGTCTTAACATTTTTCCAAACGACTTAATTGCGGCTCTGGGAATTTTTTTTTCATGTTTAAGACACAGTATATCGCCCTGGGGGGGGGGGGCTTTTCCGGAAAAGCTATTTCGTTCATAATTTTTTTCTAAGCATTTGAGGACTTGCTCTACAAGAAACCATCGAAACATTTTTCTGAACGACGTAATTGCGGCTCTGAGATTTTTTTCCGTTTTCGACACTGTATATCGCCCTGGGGGGGCTTTTCCGGAAAAGCTATTTTGTTCATAATTTTTTTCTAAGCATCTTGGAACTTGATCTACAAGTAACATTTTTCCGAACGACGTAATTGCGGCTCTGGGAATTTTTTTTCGTGTTTAAGACACAGTATATCGCCTTGGGGGGGCTTTTTCGGAAAAGCTATTTCGTTCATGATTTTTTTCTAAGCATGTGGGGACTTGGTCTACAAGAAACCGTCAAAACATTTTTCCAACTTCTCAAAATGTCAAATCAACAAAATCATCTATACTTAGCGTATAAGGAACAAACAAGCAATAAAATCTGCAACAGAATCTATTCTATTACTAATGCAAAATCGTTTTTTTTTTGTTCAAAAATTACAACCTTGGTGTTGCTGAGTTAAATCACAATACAGGTTGGCATCAACATTTTAGAAACAGCCAAGCAGCAAAAATCGTTAATAGCATAATAATTTCGCAACAAGTAACAACAAAATATGCTGTTAAAATAGTTAAATCGTGTTTATTTGTTCCACAGTTGCAGGTATGGCGTTGTTAAGTTAAACCTTAAGAGGGTATGGTACTCATGCACTCTGTTTTACCGGTAGAACTCGGTAAATTCTATATTATTAAAATAAATATATCGAATTACGTCTTATAAAGAGATAGTTGCCCTGTGCAATGTAATAATCTACCAGCCTGCGCAGTTTTGAGCCCAAATATCAACGGCACCCTAAAAAATTTTGCGAACGAAATTTCGGTTATTTTTGTTCGCAAAATTTTTTAGGGTGCCGTTGATATTTGAGCTCACAACTGCGTAGGCTGGTAGATTATTACATTGCGCAGGGCAACTATCTCTTTATAAGACGTAATTCGATATATTTATTTTAATAATATAGAATTTACCGTGTCCTGCCGGTAAAACAGAGTACATGAGTACCACACCCTCTTAACGCAGAGTAGCGTCAATAACTTGAAAATCAGAATAAGCAGTAAAATCACTAATAGCGCGACCAATTTGCAACAAATAGCAATAAAATATGCCGTTATTAAAATAACAAATTAGAAACAAAAAAGTAACAAAATATAAGATAGCTGTTTGTTATGTAATATAAGAGTTAGAAAAATTCATACGTCGCGTCGTAGCAAGGAATCGATAATAGGAACCTATTTTATTTTTGGAATTCGGCACCTAGCCAATCTTAAATCAATAAATTAGCAACAAAATGTGCGATAGCTATTTAGTCGTTATCCCATGAAAAAATGTTTGGTTACTCAAAAGATAGGGCAGTGACACGATGCTAGTGTAGTTGTTAAGGTAGTAATTCTAGCATATTATTCGAGGTTCGCGTAAAAAATTAGTAAAAAATGTGCAATAAGATATCCCATAGACGATATATATAGATATCCCATTTAACATTTATGATGCATCATAAAAATTGATGAATTTAGTTAAAACAAGCAAAATTCTAACTCAATAATACAAAATAACTTATTTTGAAGTCTACAAAGTGGCCACAGTGGAGTAGGTTATAAAGTACTATATGTAACACGCGCCTAAGTCGATCTTTCTCTCGAGTGATTGATGCCCTCGCTACGCTCAATCGGTCAGTGAACTCACTTGCGGGAATAATGTATTGTTGCTCAAAAGTTTATCTGAATTTATCTTATGAAAATATTGGTAGAATCGTTTAAAAATAGTACTTCAATACTAGTGCGATAAAAATGATTCTTGCACGACGTGTGTGAGTTGGTCGCTCGAATGAAGCGAGGGTAACAATCACACTCGCGTGAGAATCATTTTTATTGTACGTGTATGACACAATGTGCGTCAAGTGCTATTTGAGCACACGCTTGCAAACCTAGGTGTGGGTAAAAGTAGTACTTTACGCACGGAGTATCAACAAAAATATTACGTCGTGCCATAATGGTCCACTTATGGCACTAGTATCGTAATATACTATTTGAGCATAGCTTTACACATACAGAGAGCATCAGGTTCGCGTTTTATTTTAAATAAACGTCTAGAATTTTATTTATCAAATATCATCAAAAATAAATTAATTTTAGAGTTCCACACTTAAGTTTTGAGTTAAGTTACGACTGAAAACTTGCAGAATAATAACAGGCAATCGAACCCCGGACCTGCCATTTTCGCGACGGGTGCTCTGTTCAACGAGCTAACGATGCTGAGCGTCTTTGTTCGAGTCGTCCTTATATTTGTAGATGTAACCCGATCGGCCTCATCACGTTATGCAGTGTATGCACACGTAACACCTTTCAATATATATTTAAGAAATTATACATCCTAAATTTACTTATTTAGTAAGTAATTAAACCTTCCTCTCCTCTTTACTCTTCGTTTCCAAGTGCTCGTGTGCTGCTATTTTTTTCTTACTAGGAATAAAAATTCTTTCGAATTTAATTAAATTAAATTAAAGTTACAATTTAAAAAAAATTTTAAAATTTGTGAATTATTTAAATTTTGTTAATTTTAAAGGAATGTGAGCTTGAATACTCATACAACTGTTATATTGAATTGAAAGTTTATAATTAGTTCGATATTTATTCTCATAAAATTGTTTTATAAAGATGTACCATGTTTTGGAGGTATTTCATAAATGAGTCGTTTACCTTACTAGTCGCCTGACGGGGTTCGCCCTGTCTTACTACCATAAAACGTATTACGTGCCGTGATTTGTTCAGCGTGGTATATAAGATTGGCCAGTAGTATACATGTTACGTAATTTTTTAAGTGAAATTTAAATAGACGCGCCTTATATGGAGAGTTAACCCGCAAATTTCAGATCAGTTCTAATTTAAAAATTCAATCTTACATGTCTTTTTCGAAGACGACCGATTAGAAGCACGCTTTGATAACGCTTTAAAATTTCTAAGCAGAAGAGGATCACCCCGCTGCTCCATTTCTGTTGCCTCCGTTTTGAGTCATATTGCTAAATATGGAACTACCATTGCAATCTTTTCTAGATATATTGATAAAATTTTACCAAGAACATATATTTCATATTTTAGCTACCATAAGTCTATTGTATCATTTATAGAAACAAATAATCCATAAAAACATTAATAAAAACGTGCATAAAGAGTTGTATGTATCCAATTTTTTTGAGTAAATAATTTTTGACGGTCAAAAAATATTACTCAAATAAATTGGATACATACAACCTTTTGGTCAATAATGATATAAAATGTCAAGATTTTAAGACCTGTCCCATAAAAATGGAGGTAACGGCAGAGCCAAAATTTAGAAATAGCCATATCTTTGGATAATGAATCGATCAAAATTTTTCTTAAGTCTTACTTTATCAAAAATTGAATATACTTTCAGAATATTACTTCTACATATTTATAATTGTTTTTACATGATTATTAAATTAAGTTTATCAGTAACTAATAAATTTTTTAGTCTGACTTTGCCACCAGAAATAAATACTGAATACTATAATAATGTAGGGGTATAGTAATGTATAGGGGTATAGTAATGTAGTAAACAGCCTCATGGCAGCCATTCACCTATCAAATCATCTATGTTTGATTAGCCACTTTTTACCACAGAATCTGAGAAAAACATTAACTGCAATCAGTCTTTCTCGCTTTACAACCCGGTTAATAGTAATCAATATAAATGGCTCTATTTACATATGTAAATAATACAGAAATACATACGTGGGCGTACACATTCATATACAATCAATAATCTTTGTATTTTTAGATTTATGCAAATAATAATATCTCTCAAAAAAAATAAAACCGTTTTAAGTTTTTCAAACCTTTCAGTCATGATTTATGGTTTCGAATATAAGTCACGAAAATTAATCAGGCATACTTACAAGGAGAGTGCACACCCTCCGGGAAACGGATTTTCGCGGGCATTGGAGAGTTGATTTCTAGTACCTAAAAATAAAGCCCAGTGCTGACCATTTCGTCCAATGGGCCTTTTTTCTTGAGATATGGGCAATTTAACGTCAAATATCCCCTATTTCGTTAAAAAATGATGTCTCTTCTATTGAGTGTCACATTGCAAATATTTATGATACGAAACCGAGCAAGAAAGATTATAAAAGTAGACAGTAAAAGCTAAAATTTAAACCCTTATTTGTAACAAAATATTGATTTTTCAGGAAGTTACAAGCAATTAAAGATATCGTAAGAAAATGGTTAAAAATAGGATCCATTTAATCGCTTAAAATGAAGACAAATTTTAGGTACTAGAAAGCGACTCTCCAATGCCCGCAAAAATTCATTTCCCGGAGGGTGTGCAGTCTGTTTGTGGATATTTTTAAAGTAATAACAAACAAAATAAAAAAAATAAAAATTTTTTTTTTTTAATTTTTTTTTTAGAACCATTTAATTGCTGTCCCCTTTCATTTTTCAATTATTTCTTAAAATAATTGTTTTTATTTACAATTTAATTTATTACAAAATAGCTTTACCTGTTTCGATTTTAAATCTTCTAACTTTTTTGGCAAAATACTCTCTACTAAACTATTCTGACTTTGTATCTTAACACCACTCTCTTTTTCAGTATCTGTAAAGTCGGAAGCTGATTCAATATATTGAGCCGGAGGCAATCTTGCTCTTTGGTTATTAATTAAAATTTCCAATTTTTCTTATGATTCTGAAATATAAAAAAATAATTACAATAATTTTTGTTAAATACATTTAATGTTAACATATTACATGAAGAAGCTATTTCGCAGAAAAACTTACCCTCAGAAAAGATTATGCACGCATCAAATGAAACATTTGAGTCTTTCAAAACAATTTTATACTTCTTAAACTTGTTTATCGGTGACTCAAGTAGTGGTATGTTCTCTTCTGATACGGTCAGACACTGTCCAGTATCCACCCGCTTCACATAATAAAACATTCCTGGAAAGGCATAGAATAGTAATATTTACTACTTAATCATAAACATATCACCCATAGTAGATACGTTAACGATGTGTTGGCTAATTGTTGATTAATTTTGGAGTTAAAAACGTCGCACTAACATTATTTCGTTGCTAATGATAAATATTCAATTTTCGTTGATAAGAACATATTCTATTGACAATCTTTGAACATGTGATTATAATTTTCGGTACTTTTAATAAGTTTTAAATATTGATTTTGGTAAAAAAATGTTTCCATTTGATTAATACGTTAACCAACAAAAATGGTTAATTTTCTACCAGGGACAGATTTAAGTTTAATGACATTGATTTTTTTCAATGCATTACAAGCAGATTTAGCAAGGGATCTATTATCTATTGTTTCTCGCTTTAGTATCGTGTTTTATCAGCATTTACATATAAAAGTAATTACCAATTAAAACAGATTATCTATATCCCGATGTGTGTGTGCGTGTGTGCGTGCGTGCGTGCGTGCGTGCGTGAGTGCGTGCGTGAGTGCGTGAGTGCGTGCGTGCGTGCGTGCGTGCGTGTGTGTGTGTGTGCGTGTGTGTGTGTGTGTGTGTGTGTGTGTGTGTGTGTGTGTGTGTGTGTGTGTGTGTGTGTGTGTGTGTGTGTGTGTGTGTGTGTGTGTGTGTGTGTGTGTGTGTGTGTTTTTTCGGCTCTGTCCGGTCATCCTCTGAACAGACTCGACCTCGACACCTACGTTCTTCTGCATCGGGTGAAGGAGTCTGAGCTCAACCCAATGTTCTTTGATAGCCTGCCAGGGCAGGGGAGTATTTTGGAGTGCTGGTGCCTTGTTACCCTATGGATAGTCTCCACCCCCGAGCCTACGTTCCTCTGCATCGGGTGAGGGAGATTGGGCTCAACCCAATCACCTACGTTCCTCTGCATCAGTGTAGGGAGCCATCTATTCAATAGCCTGGCGCCCCGCATTTCTCATTCGTAGTTCTCTTCTCTTTTTTTCTTCTTTTCGAAATTCTACGATGGCATTCCTGGTGAATTCCGTTGTCGCACTCCATGCCATCTTTGATTTAACACCTGTTGTACCAGATTCTCTGGCGATATCGTCGCGTCCAATATGCTTTCAAGCTTTCGTCGTTGTGAGTCAAATCTAGGGCATGCGAAGAATACATGTCTGGCGTCCTCCTCCAATCCATGGCATGTTGTGCACTCCGGTGAGTCCTCATGCTTATACTTATGTAAGTATTATCGAAAGCAGCCATGTCCCGTCAACATCTGCATCAGGTAGTAGCTGAGGTCTCCATGTTTTCGGTTAACCCATTCCGCTATATTTGGGATAATCTGGTGGGTCCATCTTTCGATTTCAGAACTGTCCCACTGTGTCTGCCAGTGTTGTAGACTTTTCTGCCTTTCTCGTTTCCTGGAGTCGTCTGCTTCCAGCTGCCTATTTTTCCGGTGCCGGTATGTTCTCCTTTGTTCTTCGGCTAGGATCTCGATCGGCAAAAGACCCGAAATTACTTGTGCAGCGTCTCTGGAGACAGTTCTGAACGCGCTGGCAATCCTAAGTGCCATTTGCCGGCCTACTGGATATATCCTTCTTTGGCACTTCTGTAGCTGTAGTGCACTGGACCAGATGGCAATGCCATAGGTCAGTATAGATGTAACTACTGACGCTAGGAGGGCTCTTCGTCTCGGTTTAGGCCCACCTACATTTGGCATGAGGCGGGATAGTGCTCCTCCAACTGCGGATGCCTTCGTGCTAACATGCTCGACTTGGTCCTTGAAGTTTAGTCGTGCATCGATCATTACCCCCAGGTAGCGGATAGATGGTTTTGACTCAATTTCATGTTCGCCGACTCGCAGTGTGATCGTTTCTCGTTCCGTTCTGCTAGTTATCAGCGTTACCTCTGTCTTATGTTTAGTCATCTTGAGTCCTGCTTCGTCCATCTAGGCAGCATATTTGCTGAATGTCGCATTGAATAGGTTCTCGATGTCCTGAATGTATTTGCCTACAATTACGAGGGCGACATCATCTGCGAATGCTACGGGCGTAACCCTGCTTGGGATCTTCAGTTTGAGTAGGCCGTTATACATAATGATTCACAGAAGTGGTCCCAGTACCGAGCCTTGTGGCACTCCACCACTGACTTTGTATTCCTTGAGTCCATCATCTGTATCATACTGCAGGATTCTGTCCTTGAAGTAGCTAGCCACTAACTTTTGCAGATATTTTGGAATACCGAACTGGTCGAGTGCTTCCATGATTCGGTCCCACCTCGCAGAATTGAACGCGTTCTGCATGTCTAGCGTCAGTATTCCTTCTCACCGTTTTTCCATCTAGTCCCTGAGATCGCTTTCTTCGCGGTCTCAACAACTAGATTAATGGCATTAACGGTTGACCTTCCTTGCGAAATCCAACCTGTTTTTCTGACAGGTGTTTTTCAGCTATAACCTCCATTCGCGTGTACATTATCCGCTCAAGGACCTTCCCCGCCGAGTCGAGCATGCAGAGGGGACGATATGCTGATGGTTCGTCGGGCGGCTTGTTTCCTTTTAGGAGGAGGACAAGCCTCTGCGTTTTCCATTTGGCAGGGAAGTAACCTTCTTGTAGGCATCTGTTGTACATGTGAAGAAACACATCCGGTGCTATACTTATTGCCTTTTTTAAGGCAATGTTCGGGATGCCATCCGGTCCAGGGGCCTTCTTGTTTCCCAATCTTGAGCACGTAATCTTCAGCTCTTCCAGTGTTATCGGTGGTATTGGTTCCTCCGTGTTAAGGTCGCCGATCTGCAGTTCCGGTTGCTGTGGGAAGAGGTTGGTGACAATCTTCTCCAGTAGGACCGGGCATGTGGGTGAAGACAGTGGCTGTGGTTTCACTCTTTTCATCACTACTTTGTATGGTCTACCCCATGGATCGCTTTCTACTTCATCAACCAGCTCTTTCCAGCAATTTGCCTTGCTACTTTTGATTGCTTTGACCAGTTTATATCGTGCTGCTTTGTGAGCTTCCTGGAGATCTCTGTAGTTTGATTTTTTTGTCTGGCTCGCGTTGCTTTTCTTCTTGCACGGATGCTTTCCTGTCGACTTTTGACAATATCATTGTTCTACCAGTACATGGGCTGATGGTCGTTATGGGGGCGCTTTCGTTGCATCGTGGCGTCACATGCAAAGACAACTCTGCTCATAACTTCTTCTACCTCCTCTTGTGCGCTATTGACCGCAATGGGCTTACTGTTAAATGCCTCTTGGAATAGTTCCGCGTCAAATTTGTTCGCGTTCCATCCCTTGATGTTCGTTCTTTTATGTGAAGGGCTCTTTTGGACTGTCTTACTTGGTACTGTCCAGCTGATAAGTCTATGATCACTCGCATTTTTCATATCGTGTATTTTCCAGTTCCTTTCTCCTCTTGTCAGGCTGGCGCTGGCAAAAGTCAGGTCGACTATCGAGCTTCCAGTGTCTCTCTCGAAGGTGGGCAGGATCCCGGTGTTCAAAAAGGTCATGTCCAGAAATGACATTGCCTGTAGGAGCTCGTTTCCTTTTCCGTTCGTTTTTTTGCTGCCCCATTCGACTGCCCAAGCGTTGAAATCTCCCGCTATGGCGCAGGGGGAGTGTTCCTTGGCATCCTCGACCAGCCTATCAAGTAGGCGTGAACTCGTTGGTATCCAGGCTGGGAGGAGCATAAACGCTGTAGAAATTTACGTTTCCGAGCTTTGCCCTTACGAAACCTCTATGATTGGTGTCAGGCTGATCATTGAACGAGCTGTTGCTGCAGGACCAAATGACAGCCTTGCCAGTGGCGTCTGTCACCCATGCTTGCGTTTTCGATTTTGTGTACGGATCAGCGATAATGACCACATCTATCTTCATGTCTCTAACCGTTTGGGTCAGCAGGTCAGCGCCTCACAATGGTTTATGTTGTGCTGTAATACTCTCATTTTTTTTTCCTGACTGGTTGGCTCTTATTCTTCTTGTTGAAGACAGTGCATTTGTTGCTTCCTGCTACGTGGTGATGATCTTTGTCCCTTTCAGCACATAGAGCACAGTGCGGTTCTTTCTGGCAGTCGGCGATTTTGTGCCCTGCCTGGCCGCACTTGAGGCAGAGACCAGATCTGTCGATCTGACTCGGACATTTTCTGGCAATGTGCCCCGAGTTCCAATACCTGAAGCACTTCAGTGGTCTCATAACTTCCTTGATAGGACAGTTTACTAGGCCGATTCGTATTCTGCCCCATTCTCCTACTACTTTTCGGGCCACCTCGTCTGACAGCTTGACCGATGTTATTTGGGTTCCTTTGTAGGCCGGTCGTAGTGCTCTTATGACGTTGTCGGTAACTACGAACTCGTTGCCCGCCGCTCTCTGCAGAGCTGCTTTGACTTCCTCTTTCGTAGTTGTCTCTTCTAGGTCCCTTATTGATAGTTCCACTTCGTGTGACTTGCCGGATACAATTGCCTGGCCGCCTAGTACATCAGCCACCTTTCTTTGGAAAAATTCCAGCTTATCCCCATTTTCCCTGTTGAGGACTATCAGAAGGTGGTCATTGTTGGATCTTCTGACCTTGTTGACATTTTCCTCCAATCCTTCTTCCGCTAGCCCTTTCTTGACTTCTTTCAGTATATCAGCGTATGTAGCACTTCCCTGGGCACTAATGAGGAGCGCCTTTGGTAGTGCCTTCTTCTTGCGCTGTTTGGGGGCCTTCTTTCTTTTTTCTTCTTCTTTTGCTCGCTTCTTCTTTTCCTTCTTCGTGTTCTGTTGCTACTCCATTTCCTCGTCCTCTTTTGGAGCCATCTGCGGGGGTTTCTCTTCTTGAGTTTGTTCCACTCCGGGGAGCGCTACCGCTGCCTGTGGTGCCTTTTGCCCTAGAGACGCCTTCTTTGCAGCCTGATTCACGTTTGGTGAGGGCGGAGAGCGCTCTTTCCTCTTTGGAGTCTCTTGGAGGGGCTGTACCAGTTTGTCTTATACCGCAGAGTAACTGGACTCTCTGGTTCACCTTTCCGTCAGTCTGTTTGCCAGGTGCCGCTGTTGTTGTTGTTGAGATGATATTCTTGGTTATTAATTAAAATTTCCATTTTTCTTGTGATTTTGAAATATAAAAAAATAATTACAATAATTTTTGTTAAATACATTTAATGTTAACATATTACATGAAGAAGCTATTTCGCAGAAAAACTTACCCTCAAAAAAGATTATGCACGCATCAAATGAAACATTTGATTCTTTCAAAACAATTTTATACTTCTTAAACTTGTTTATCGGTGACTCAAGTAGTGGTATGTCCTCTTCTGATACGGTCAGACACTGTCCAGTATCCACCCGCTTCACATAATAAAACATTCCTGGAAAGTCATAGAATAGTAATATTTACTACTTAATCATAAACATATCACCCATGGTAGATACGTTAACGATGTGTTGGCTAATTGTTGATTAATTTTGGAGTTAAAAACGTCGCACTAACATTATTTCGTTGCTAATGATAAATATTCAATTTTCGTTGATAAGAACATATTCTATTGACAATCTTTGAACATGTGATTATAACTTTCGATACTTTTAAAAAGGTTTAAATATTGATTTTAGTAAAAAAAATGCTTCCATTTGATTAATACGTTAACCAACAAAAATGGTTAATTTTCTACCAGGGACAGATTTAAGCTTAATGACATTGATTTCTTTCAATGCATTACAAGCAAATTTAGCAAGGGATCTATTATCTATTGTTTCTCGCTTTAGTATCGTGTTTTATCAGCATTTACATATAAAAGTAATTACCAATTAAAACAGATTATCTATATTCCGATGTGTGTGTGTGTGCGTGCGTGCGTGCGTGCGTGCGTGCGTGCGTGTGTGTGTGTGTGTGTATGTGTGTGTGTGTGTGTGTGTCATCTAACTAGACTTTTATATGTAAAAGCTGATAAAACACAATAACGTACTAAAGCGAGAAACAATATAGCTAATAGATCGCTCACTCAATTTTCTTATATTTATAACGCATTTAAAAAAATCAATGTCATTAAACTTAAATCTGTGGTATGTTTATGATTATTTAAATAATAAATTTTTACAACATTTGAATAAATGTTTAAATAGACTGTTATACAAAAATATTTACAGTCATAATGTAGAAGACGTACATATAGACGTATATTTTTTAGAAGGTTCCAATTTTTTACGCGTTATAAGAAAACTTAGCAAGGGATCTATAATTGTTTCTCACTTTTGTACATTGTTGTTTTCTATCAGCATTTACATGTAAAAGTCGGTTCAGATAATATTTCGACGGCTGAGCGGAAGAAGAGCATATCTAGGCGCAAAGATGAAGAACGACGTATCTCGGCGCGAGGATGCGATGAATGGCGTATCTCAACGCGTGGATGAAGATACGTCGTTCTTCATCCTTGCTGCGAGATACGTCGTTCTTCATCCACGCGCCGATTTACGTCGTTCATCATCCTCGCACCGAGATAAGCTCATCTTCTACTTAGCCGTCGATTTACTATTTTTTAGAATTTAGAATGAATAAATATATATATTAAGGGAGATGCCTATACCTTATCATGGTGATAAACTGATTTGGTTGCTTCAAGCTGGCTTGACCCTTGCCGTTGGACAGTCTCCGTGATCGGTACGAGTTGTCAATCGCTGATGAATCGACACGAGGGTTAGAAAAAAAAAACAAAAGAGGAAGAGCTCTTCGATATATATTGAGTCGTGCGACACATTGCCTTTCTGCATTTTCAAATCAAGGAGAAGACGAGCATATGTATAAACAAAGGTGCAGCGAAGAGAGAGAGAGAGAGAGAGAGAGAGAGAGAGAGAGAGAGAGAGAGAGAGAGAGAGAAGCTAGTATACGTTCATATGGGGCTCACGCGTCATTGTCGTGTGACGTCTTCTACGCGCAACTGAGATTTTACTTATAAAACACAATTTTTTGTTATAAGGATTACCTTACATACTACTAAAAATATTATTACTTTAAAAAGTTAAATGAGTTTTAATAAGTTGATTCAAATATATTCCTGTAAACTTATTTTAAGGTAATATAAATATAAAACCTCATAAAATAAATATTTGCATTTACATATAAAAATTTGAATTGTTATTCACATCATAAATTTATGTAACAAAAAAATATTTCATTTTTTTGTCAAACCTTATAAATGATGATAAAAGTCGATTTCTATGTTATTGGATATGTGCATTTGCAACCGTAAATCCTCATAGAATCGAATGAAACAAATCATTAAGTAAAATAAAATAAAAATTGTTTTTATCGTTCTTTTCTTGTTAATTATTACAAAACTTTCATATGGGATATCACATAATGTCTTATTAAGAATTTATCAAGGTCTTACTTATAAAAAACAATCTATTTTTCATTAAGATTATCTTACATACTACTATAATTATAATTACAGTAAAAACTTGTATGTATTTTTATAAGCAGATTCAAATATATTCTTGTAAACTTATTTAAATGTAAAATAAATATAAAAACTTATAAAATAATTATCTGTCTTTACATATGAAATTTTGAATTGCTATTCACCTTATAAATTATTATATAAAGTCTATATGCAAATACTCATATAACCTATGTCTATGATTTAAGTAAATATTCCTATATGTTTTTGCTAAATAAGAACTTATAAAATAAGTGTATTTACAAAATAACAATAAAGTCTTATAAAATTCTTATCAGGAATTTTTTTCCACATAGGGCATGCCGTATTTTTATCGTATTTTATTGGTTCGTTCCAATTGGGGATCATATCGATTTTTCCGATCTTATTTATATATTTAACAGTTTTGTTGAAAGTCAAATCCTTGTACGATAAGCGATGTTTTTGAGAGTGAATGAATGAAGGGTGGGATCGTAGACTGAAGATTCAATAATTGAAGGCGTTTCGTGTGGAGAATAAAGTGGTTTATTGTTGGTGTCCGTTGTGCAGTCGTGAGCTGCTGCTGTCTCTTTTGGCCGTCGCGTTCTGAACTGAACTGACTGCGCGGCCAGGCGCAGTCGGCCGGTGTCTTGGGAGTTGGAGGGGCGCAGAGAGGGTCGCGTGGCGAGCGCTGACTGGCTGCGCACTTGCGCAGGCCGAATATGGCCTTATAAGGCTCGATGACGTCAGCGTCTCGAGCGTTCGAGGCGATGGATCGAGAACATTCCGCCCACCTTCGCCAGACTGGCGAACGAACTTCACTCAGCAGGGTGAAGACTTACGACCTTGGCGATGGGTCGACGAAGAGTTGTGGTGGCCGTGCACAAATCGACCACGCGCGTGATTCCATCACTCCCTGGATGAATAGCTGTGATGCGTGCAAGGGGCCACTGGGCTGGAGGCGTGAGCTCGTTGCGAACGAGCACGAGATCACCCACGGCTATTGGATGCTGTAGTTGCCTCCACTTACGTCGTGCCTGCAGCGAAGTCAGATATTCTGAAGACCACCTCGTCCAGAAATGCTGAGTCAGCTGGCTGATCAAAAGCCAGCGCTTTGCTGGAGTCACATTGGCATCTGCGAGGTTTTCTTCAGGCACTAAAAATGACGAACGTTGAATTAGAAAATGTGATGGGGATAAAAATTCTAGGTCAGAAGGATCGTCCGTGAGAGCAGTTAACGGCCTTGAATTAAGGCAAACTTCAATTCTGCACATAAGAGTCGCAAGCTCCGAAAATATGAGAACTTGTTCTCCAACAACTCGGCGGATGTGGTGTTTTGCCGACTTAACTGCGGCCTCCCAAATGCCACCAAAATGAGGCGCACCGGGAGGATTGAAGATCCAAGATGTTCTTTCTTGAGCTAGAGACTTTACAATTAGCGAAGAGAACGAGGAAGAGGCTAGGAGCATCTGTTTTAGCTGAGCATCGGCCCCAACACAGTTCGTACCTTGATCAGAGAACAATTTTTTGCAATGACCTCTACGAGCGGTAAAACGATGGAAAGCAGCGATGAACGCTTCACTAGAGTAGTCCTCAACTACCTCGATGTGTACGGCTCGGGTAGCCATGCAAATAAAAATCGCTATATAACCTTTCATGGTGCCTTTACCCCTAGTCTTAGTAAGACGAAGCTGAATGGGGCCGGCGTAATCGACGCCTGAGCACTCGAAGGGCATACTCGAGCCTTGGGCAACTCACCCATTAATTGAGTTGGCACTCGAGCGGCATGTCGGGAGCATGCGAGGCAAATTCTGATGACTTTCTTGACTTCAGATCGTCCTTTAATTATCCAATACTGTCGTCTTAGCGTGGCAAGTGTTAATTGAACACCACCATGGAGAGTACGTTGATGAGCATCCTCAATTAATAGAGTGGTAAAGTGACAATCAGCGGGTAAAATAAATGGATGCTTAGCATCTTCTTCGAGAAGAGAGTGAGAAAGTCGACCGCCCACCCTGAGCAACTGATTTTGTATCATGGGGTTTAAAGGTAAAAGAGAGCTTTTGGTCGAAAGTTTACCTTTTGTTTGTAACTGTTGGAGTTCAAGTTTAAAATAAGCCGTTTGAACTAGATATATCAGACAAAGTCTGGTGTTCTCAATCTCACTAGCACTTATTCCCTTAGAATCCGGAGTGTGATGGCATAGTAGGGATTGAAGAACAGTACGAAAACTAACAACCGAACTTGAAGTCGCTTCGCGTTCAGTTTTCGAGCAGATTCTGAAGATGAATCTAAAGCAGTACGATGCCGTACGATATAACTTATTTAATGACGAATATTTGTTAATAAGACTCCAAATTTTTGGAGTATTCTCGACAGAATTTGGAGTGCCCTTGCCAGCGACTAGAGAGTGGCTAGGTCGAAGATTCAGACTATTTACTGTAAAATTGAGCTGATCATGAGCCTTTGACCATGACTCATGATTATCGGAGAGCCAGGTGGGACCTTTCCACCATAAGCTATATGAAACTAGTTTTGAGGGCTCAATACTTCATGAAATAACATCCGCGGGGTTATCACCTGATCGTACGTGATGCCAGAACGCATTAGGTAGCAGGATATGAATCTCGGAGCACTGGTTAACGACAAAAACGCCCCATCTAGAGGGGTGGTCTTTTAACCAGAAGAGCACATCAGCAGAATCAGGCCAAAGATGAACACTCTCAACCTTTATTGGGAAAGATTCGAGGAATGCGTGAACCAGTCGAGCAAGTAGCAACGCAGCGCAAAGTTCTAAGCGAGGTATGCTTAGCGTCTTAAGTGGAGCTACTCGCGTTTTAGCCACTTGAAGCGTGACAAGCGCTTCTTGAGTTTGGATCAAGCGCAGGTAGACTACTGCACCATACGTAAATTTAGAGGCGTCTGCGAATCCGTGAATCTCAAGTAATTCACATTGGGGAGTGTATCCGCTCCAGCGAGGGATTTTAATCAGACTAAGTGAATGAAGATCTTGCAACCAAGTCTGCCACCGATTTAAGATATCAAGAGGCAGTTCTTCGTCCCAACTAACCTTCAGAATCCATAAAGATTGCATAATAATTTTTGCGGTTATTACGATAGGAGCCAACCACCCCATGGGGTCGAAGATGTGAGCAATTCTAGAGAGAACCGAACGTTTGGTATATGCCGAATCAACGGGAGCATCTTCGATATGAAAACTAAAGTAATCTGTGTTAGGTTGCCAATCTATACCTAAAATTGGTACAGAGGTTTCAGAAGCAAATAAAGCAATGGAATCTGCTGCTAACATATTCGAGGGTAGATAAGAGAGAGCTTCAGCATTATTTGAAGTCCATTTTCGTAGATTGAGATGGCCTTATTTAAAGAGATGGATTAACTCATCTTGTTTTTTCGATGCTTCATCTAACGAGTGTGCACCAGTAAGCACATTATCCGAGTACATCTCTGTCCGAACAGCTTCAGCTGCGATTGGTAAAGTTTGGCCATAGTCTTCGGCTAATTTCCAAAGAGTTCGAATAGCTAGAAAAGGCGAACAGGCCAAACCATACGTCACTGTGGTTAATCGATAAATTTGAATGGGTTCACTCTTGTCAAAACGCCATAAAATCGACCGAAAGAGTTGATCACATTGTTCGACACCAGTCTGCCTGAACATTTTCTCCACGTCAGCTGAAAGTGCGATCTTATACCTACGCCAGGCACAGATCAAAGCGACGGGATTCTGAAGAAGATTGGATCCAACGTGTAGAAGATCGTTGACCGAGACCCCTGTTTTTGATATACTCGAGCCATTAAACACAGTACGTAATTTGGTCGTCGTACTGGTTTCCTTCCATACACCATGGTGTGGTAAGAAGGATTGAGATTTTCGCGTAAATGAATCAAAATTCGAAGAGAGAGAGACATGTGACCTAAGTCAATGTATTCCTTTATGAATTCAGTATAAGCTAATTTCAGTTTTTCGTCTTTAGCGAACTTTGCTTCGAGACGATTGAGTGCGCATAATGCGGCAGTGTGAGAGCCCTCGAGATGAGCAGAACTCAACTGGTCTCGACTTTTCCAGGGTAGACTTACTATATATTGCCCTGTTTCATCTTGACGAGTTGTTTTTCGATAAAAATCCTCACATGCTTGTTCGTCAGGCGAGTAAGATTTTTTGTCATTGACTATCTCCTCCGCCCTCCAAAAATCTTGTACGAGCTCCAAAAGTTTGGCTTCATGCTCGCAGCTGTCCGAACAATGAAGAGATATTGATTCTAATCCTATTTCTGAAGTTGATGAAGAGAGATTACCTGTCAAAAGCCATCCAAGTTTGGAACTAAGTGCTATCGGCTGAAGACTTTGGCCCTTAACAATTTGATTTTCAATGATTTGCGCATAGGCGCTTGCACCGAGAATAATATCGATGCGTGATGGTTCAAAATACATGGGGTCTGCTAGCTGCAGCCCTCTTAAGTATTCGAAGTTAGTAATACCACCTACGACGGGAGACCTATACGAAGAGAGTTTTGGCAAAACAATGCCATCAACTTCCAAAGAGAAAGTTGAATTGAAATGCGGTTGTATAGTAAGACGAGCAACTTTAGAAGAAACAGCAGCTGTCTTTTCACCTATACCTTGGATGTGCGTATGACTGGTTCTAAAGTTTAGAGAAAGCATATTACACATAGCTTGTGTAACAAGTGAGATTTGAGATCCGGGGTCAATAAGTGCACGAACTAGAATTTTGGTTCCGTTAGGACCAAGGGCGTTAATCCTAGCGGTAGCTAAAAGTACTCCTGTACATTTAGTACTTTCTCCACTATTGAGGGAGACTGCTTGGAGAGCAGATTGATTGTCTTTAGAAATGACGAAATTGCCACAGTTCGGGCCTGAGATGATAGGCACTGATGCACCTTGATCAGTCTGCAACGGACTGACTGCTTGGTGACTTTCAGTATGCACTAACGAGTGATGCTTAGCTTTGCAAAGAAAGCATCGAAAGTTGGAGTTACAATTTTTAACATTGTGTTTCCCTAAATAATTGAAACAAAGATTTGACGATTGAATGAGTTCCCTTCTTTCGGGAATCGTCTTATTAATAAATTGTTCACAGCGATTTGTGAAATGAGATTGGCTACAAAAAGAACATTTCTTTTTTGACGGAGTTTTAGATGAAGTTTGATGCGAATAAACCGACTGAGCATTGTCATGCTCTGATTTACGAGGTTTTGAATTTGTGGATTGAGCTTTTGAATTATTTGTTGAAGACGATCTAGTGCCAGCTTCTATGGCCTCTAGAGTGAGGGTTTGACTTCGAAGAAAGGCTTGAAGTTGTTTCAATGTGGGTGGATCAACACTATCAACAAGATGTCTTTCCCATTCTTTACGAGTATTCAAATCAAGCTGCTTAAGCGAGAAATGTACCATCAGATCACTACCTAAAGAATCTGCTCTATTAAGGGATGTTAGACTAGCTACAGGGTTGTAAAGTTCCCTGTAAATACGTTTAATTTCCGAAGAAGAGTCTGTCTTCATGGGTTTGACTGAGAAGATTTCTGAAATGTGAGAACCAACAATACGACGTTGATTTTCGTAATATTCGATTAAAGCTGTCCAGGCTCGTTCATAATTATCACCCGAAATGGGAAGAGATTTAATTTTCTCAAGTGCCTCTCCTGCGAGGTGAGTGCGAAGATAATGTAATTTCAAAACAGGCGTTAAGTCTTCGCGACGATGTATGACCGAACGAAAGACATCCCTAAAATTCTCCCAATCAGCGAATTTTTCTGAAAATTTAAGTAAATCTGTTTTTGGCAACGATTGAAACGAAACGTTAGTTGATTGGGCTGAACCTGTAATAACTGGGGCAGCATTCTAATTAGAAGAACTTTGAGCAGCATCTCTAGTTTTAATAGATTCTAAGAAGTCAAGAAAATCTCCTCTGCGGTCGTAGAAACTATCCTCAACCAGATCACAGAGATTAGTTGTAAAATAGGCATGTTTTTTATCAAGACCTTCAATGAGCATGAGTTTCTCGTGATTCTCACGAAAAGTCGTATAATTTGCTTCAAGTCCGGCTGAACGCGATTCTGCGTAACCTTTCGTCATGTTATCTTAACCCTTAGATTTGAAATTTTTAAAGGAATTTGCAATTTTAACTTGAAGCTCCATCTGCTTAGCATGAAACGCCTCCATTTTGAGATCAAATAATTGGACTAGTAACGAATTGACTAGTTATGGAGACGAGATGAAGCCTTTGAGATCAACAATAATAGAAGACTAGTGACGAAATTGACTACTTAGCTTTGGTAGTAAACTATTCTTAACCACTCGAGAGTAGAGAAGTAATAGTGAGAGTAATTACATCTAAGTCTTAACCTAGGTTATAATACTTATGCTATAATAGAAGTTGAGATGCGCTTGAAGCTGCGACGTTGACTGTGTTTGCTAACGTTCCCACGGTGAATCTGCAGGTGATCTACGACGTCGATTGCTCGAAGAGAAGATACTGCAGGTGTTGAATGTTGCAGGCGATGTGGTCGCAGTGATTCCTGCGACGTAGTCAGCTGCCGAATCGTCGTCAGCTGCAGAAATGCAATCAGATGCGGGCCAGCAGACGAAGTTCCAAGTAAACTGCAAGGTCCAGTGATATAAGTAAATTGCAATTCTAAATATTCGCACCCAAGTTTAACACAACATTGATGTAATTCCCAAGTTCATATATGATTAACCCAAGTTCAAACTAAGAAAGGCCAAGTTCACCAAGTTCAAGTAAATTAAACCCAAGTTCAAACTAAAAAAGGCCAAGTTCAAACTAGATAAAGCCAAGTTCACCAAGTTTAAGTAAATTAAACCCAAATTCAAACTAAAAAAAAAGGCCAAGTTCAAACTAAGTAATTGGAACGATACGTGTGTTCATTTAATGGGCCAATGTATCCGTTCACTTCTGAAGTAGTCCGTGGATGGACTGGTGTAGACCCTGTATCTCGCGCTCCACGTGGGTAGTCCGTGATCTGAGTTGCGTGAGCCCCGTAGCGTGTAGACTGCACGTGGGTACTCCTTGACTTGACGGATGTGAGCCCAGTAGCGTGTAGATTCCACGCGGGTACTCCTTGCCTTGGCTGGTGTGGACCCCGTAGCGTGTACGCCGCACTCGGGTTGTCCGTGCCTTGAATGATGTGGACCCCGTAAGTGTACGCTGCACATGGGTTGTCCGTGATGAAATGCTGTGGACCCCGTGCGTGTACAATACACGCTGGTTGTCCGTGTCTTGATATCTGCCGGTCACCGTACGAACGCGGTGACTCGAACGCTGGCTTTACAGCGCACGCTTTTGGCTACAAGACAAGATGGCTGCCGGTCACCGTACGAGCGCGATGACTCTAGAGCTGGCTTTGCAGTGCACGCTCTTGGCAACGTCTTGGAATCGTTAGGTACGCACTCCAAGGCGCTTTCAGAAATGGGGAAAATAGCAATTGAGTCTGCTATTTCCCCTAGGAAGCCTTAGTGATAGGCTTCCTCGCGCGCGACGGCGTGATAACGAGAGAGAGACAGCAACGAACGCGAAGTCAACAGGCGGGCACATGTGACTGTAACGGCACTCACGACCACGAACACTTTTTAATGCGTACCTGAAAGAAGAAGTGCTATTCTTACGCCACTCGAGAGTAGACGTAGAGAATAGAGAAGGTTTTCTTCCTCGGCGTCTTCATGGCGTTGCTTCTCTCCCACGATCCGGCTCGAAGGACCAATGTTTTTGAGAGTGAATGAATGAAGGGTGGGATCGTGGACTGAAGGTTCAATAATTGAAGGCGTTTCGTGTGGAGAATAAAGTGGTTTATTGTTGGTGTCCGTTGTGCAGTCGTGAGCTGCTGCTGTCTCTCTTGGCCGTCGCGTTCTGAACTGAACTGACTGCGCGGCCAGGCGCAGTCGGCCGGCGTCTTGGGAGTTGGAGGGGCGCAGAGAGAGTCGCGTGGCGAGCGCTGACTGGCTGCGCACTTGCGCAGGCCGAATATGGCCTTATAAGGCTCGATGACATCAGCGTCTCGAGCGTTCGAGGCGATGGATCGTGAACAAGCGAAAATAGACTATTTCAGGTGTATTTAGACGTTAAAAATCGTTTTTATAAGTCTAACTCGTCAGGAATTCATTTTATATGAAAATGTTAAATAGAAAAAGTTTTGTTTAAATATTATCTACAACTTTTGTATTTAATATTTTTGTGTAAAATCAAATCCTGTCAAGTTATAGCCAAAATCGTCCATTTTATGTATATTTTGGCGTTTAATATCGTTTTTATAAGTCTAACTCGTCAGGAGTTGATTTTACACAAAAATGTTAAATGGGAAAAAGTTTTGTTCAAATATTATCTACAACTTTTGTATTTAACATTTTTGTGTAAAATCAAATTCTGTCAAGTTGTAGCCGAAAATCGTCCATTTTTTACCTTCTTTTGCCGTTTTTCGCAGTTATCTTGACAAATATTGCTCGTAGAAAAAAGTGTCTAATAGAAAAAAGGTGTATTTTAATTAATCTTAGCAGATAGACTTGTAGATATTAGCTTGCAATTAAGTTTTCTAGACATTAGGCTTAAAAATCGATTTTTTCAAATGATTCTTTGTGCTTGCAATTTATATTTTTTAACCGATCATTCCCAAAGTAGGACTGTCACTAATTTATGACTAGACGAAGGTGCACGTCCATTTATGACCGGATTCGATGGATTTTTCGATGTGATAATATGAACACAATGTTCCGTACATACGTACAGACATACATAGATCATGGGGAACACTTAATATCAACTCATGTTAGGTAGAAAATAGTTTTTATACCATACATTATTGATTTTTGAGGTGTTACAATCTTCGCTCTAGTGAAAATATAAGGCTCTCCCGAGAAGCGGTCTTGTCTAAAAATAGAAATTTCTCCGAACTGTTTACTCCTTCCGCTGATGATTTCTCGGAAAAAATGTAGTAAATAATTCCTGGAATTAAAGATAATAAATATTTCCTAGAAAAAAGAAGAGGGTTTCCCTGAGAGTTTTATCCTGTTATAATTTATTTAATATTAATATTAATAGACTCCTAATTATTATTATTAATACCTAGATTAATTTTTATTTATTTATTTGAATCGCAAGCTATTAATTATCGAATTCAATTACATACGGAATTAGTGTTTGTCGTTAGTCATTTATTTCTATTTGCGTTATCGTAAATTCGTTTATTGTTTATTTACTATTTATTTACGGAACGGTTGATATAAATTATCTGATAAAAATTAAACAAATTAATTATTCTATTGTTAAAATCTTCCACAGGTTTTTATTTTATGGGAATACGTTTCAATACGTTTGGTATTTAATTGGTTGATCTATTTGATATTATTTTGAAATCAATCTTTTACATTCGAAATTATCATTGTAGACCGATCCTAAATATTCTGCTACTCGTTCACGCGAACGTAGTTCATAACATTCCCCCCCGTCTTTTAAAACACGAACCCATGGTTCAAGCTTTTGCTAATTTGAATTTCTAATTGGCGTACTTACGGTTGATTAAAATTTTAAAGGTAAATAATGAGTTAAATGCTTGCAGTTGCGATTTTCATAGGGAAAAATTAAGAAATTTTCATTGCAAGGGTGAAGTCGCAAAATTTTTGAATTTTAAAGATAACTTTGTTAGGTTATTTTAACAGAGGAATTAATTATACTAATCAGGTTGAAGGCGCGGTTTTATTCGTAAATTTATATTTTGTAACGGGATGGCTAGTGGGGGAAAATCCCAAAAAGCCACAGGCCAGCGATGCCCTAGAACACGGTGCCGCGGGTGTCAGACTAAAATGACTTGCCCGGGGATCTGCTCCTGGAATCCCGAAAACAACGCGAAGATCGCACGCGAACTTCGCTTTCCAACTAATTGGAACGCTGAGTGAAAAGCGCGCGCTCGAAGAGTAAAGCGCGCGGCCGCTACGCTCAGATATGAAAACGACCGGCGGAGTCGTTTTCCCGCAGAGGCGGCGGTATCTGGGAGAAGGACAGGTTGTAATGAACAACGCGACGAGTAACTAAATATCACAGTATATTAAAATCACTAATAAATATAAGCACCTCGCAAGTGCTGGTTAAAACAATAAGTTAGTTCGCGCGCGACAGTTAATATTCAAACGCGCGAACGATACGGCGCGCGGCGAAGCTGCTACTCTCGCGCGCGGTGTTAAAGTACGGCGGGCTGACACACACCCGCGCGTACACGGCACAGAAAGTTTGCACGGGACGATTTCCGTGGAAACCTTTACATTTAACGCGAGAGATGAGAGTATAAGACTTGTTTTAAGAAGGAGCATCCAGTGCACTCGGCTCTCTCTCGCTCTCTCTCGCTCGCACAGCAGTTGCGCGGTATGTCTCTCTCTCTCTCTCTCTCGTACTCGCTGTGTCGGGTCGGCAGGCAGGCGGGCTGGCTGCCGGCTCCTCGCTCGCTGTCTCGTGTTTTTTCCCTTGTGGCACACGCTGCGCGGTATCGCTCTCTCTCTCTCTCTCTCTCTCTCTCTCTCTCTCTCTCTTACTCGCACGCTAATAGGCGCCTCCACTCCACTCGCGGTAAATCTATATATATACACTTATCAGAGTTTATGTAGCCCAAGACTGTATATTAGTACCTACAGCCCAGAGTTCCCTATGGCAAGTGACTAAAGAAATAATGGACCCTGGGGTTATAGACTCTAGGTCGGGCCGCATAAATCCCTATATTTAGAAATATTATGAAGCCCGGGCTGCATAATCAAAATCAGGCTCGATAAACCCCTATATATAAAAAAACGGGCTTTATAAACCCCTTTTGAGATATATATATGAAATGGACGGCGCGGACGCGGTAACTTTCGAGAGAAACGGGAGAGATGTTCACGGCGCGATGGCAAACACGAAGATGGCTTCCGTGACTCGCATAAAGCCGTAGCAGCTTCGCGGGTACGCGACGGGCATATTACGCATCGCGAGACCGTTCTAATCCGGTCGGGATGCTCGCATGCTCGCGCCCCCAGTGAGCATGCCTGTTCGGCGCGGGTAATTCGAATCTCGAATTACCTAACTCGCGCACGCGTTACAATTTTAAGAGTGTATTAATATTTGAAGGTTGGAACTTTTTAAAGTTATTCCTGAAATTTATCTATTAAATTTATTTCCTAGGCCAATTTAATTATTGCAAAAAATTTGATTTTTAAGGGTGAAGTTTTTAATTTTAAGTTTTGAGGGTGAAAATTTAATAATTTTTATTTTTAAGGGTGAAAGTTTAATAATTTTTATTCTTAAGGATGAAGGTTTAATAATTTTAATTTTTAAGGGTGAAGTATTGTTTTTGAATTTAAACAAAAGAGTTTAATTTGGCTAGTTAACGGTGAAATTAATTATACTACTCAGTTTGAAGACGCGGTGATACTTGCGATTTTTAAATTAAGGGTGATTTATTAATAATTTTAATTTTTAAGGGTGAAGTATTGTTTTTGAATTTAAACAAAAATGAGTTTAATTTGGTTAGTTAACGGTGAAATTAATTATACTATTCAGTTGGAAGACGCGGTGATACTTGCGATTTTTAAATTAAGGTTAATTTATTAATAATTTTAATTTTTATGGGTGAAGTTTATTATGGAGCGCGGTTATTTGAAATAATTTAATTTTTTAAGGGTCAAGGGAGCCCCTGCCATCGCTCCCTTCAGTGAGATGCTACCCATGGCTCGCCGGGACCTATCCTGATGTGGTGTATCAGGTGTACTTCCGGTTTCCCCATTTCCAGAGCGAAACAAAAAATTATCTCTGGACATTTCTGATTTTAAAGAGCCCTGGCCATCTCTCCTATAACCGTTGTTACCTTTTATTTTTTTTTTTATTATTACAAATAGAATACATTATGAATTTAGAGTTGGATCGCACGTAAAATACAAGATTATCGCAACAGAATAACATAAAAATAGGTAAATTTAGTTAGCTCGTAAACACACATGTTTTAATTTGTCAATATGAACTATTTTAGTTTTGTTATTTCCTAAATCTATTTTGGCGTTCCTATCGCCTATTAACTCGAGTATTTTGTAATGACCCGCATATTGTTCGTCAAATTTAGCTACTTGTGGTTCTTTTAACAAATATACATCTTCTCCGACTTTAAATCCTTCGCGTCTAGCTTCTGGTCATAATATCGCTTAGATCGTTCCTTTGCTTCTAATAATCCCGCATTCACCATTCTCTGAGTATTATCAAGTTTAAATATTAATTCGTCTAGGTAGATTTTGTAGGTTTTCTCGACATTTTTCGTTTCGAATTCTGAAGGCAACCGCGCTTTTTGTCCGAAAATTAATTCATGGGTAGTGAAACCGCGAGCAGAGTGCACCGATGTGTTATAAGAGAACATAGCCATTTTGATCCACGCGTCCTAGTCGGTTTTATAAGTGTACATTTTTAAATATTCTACCAATGAGTGATGGCTTCTTTCTAAAGAACCCATTGTTTGGGGGTAGTAGGAGGTAGATCGTAATTGTTTAATTTTAAATATCTTAGCTACTCTTTGCATTAAACTACTCTGAAAATTACTACCCTGATCGGTTTTAATGACCTCGGGACAACCGAATCGAGTTATAAAATCGTGAACTAAAACCGCCGCAACTGTTTCAGCGGTCATATCAGGAATAGGAAGGGCGTCGGAGTATTTGGTTAAATTGCATTGCAAAGTGAGCATATACTTATTTCCGAATTCGGTCACGGCTAAGGGTCTTACAATATCCATTTCTAAAACATCAAAGGCTTTACTGGGGGTAGTAGTAATTTTCATTGGTTTTTTGGTTTTGACGGGGACTAATTTCTTCCTTTGGCAACTTTCGCAAGTTCTTACATACTCAGAGACATCTTCCTTTATTCCCGGCCAGAAAAATCTTTCCCGACCGCGATGGTAGGTTTTTGCAACCCCCTTATGCCCCCCTACCGTAGAATCATGGGCCTCGCTGATTATTCCTAATCTATCCCCGGGGGGTGGTATCGTAACTTCTCCAGTGCAAATCGTAAGCTTAGGAATTCCGTCTTTCCACTGAGCTCGTAACGCGAATTCCACCGGCAGCCAGTGAATCTGCTCCAACCCATCCCCAGTTTTAGAAATGCTTACTGATTTTATTTTATCTTCTATCATGGCCGTTCGAAGAGAATTTAAACAATTTATTATGACTGTTTTCTTTGCGATCTCGTCGGATTTTTCTTTGATGAATAATGAATAGATTATTTTACTATTAGATGAGTTAGTTTGAGTTGTTACATTCCGAGATGAGTGGAAATAAATAGTAATTGGTTTTATGTAGGTTTATTATATAAAATACAATAATTTATTACCAATACAATCTGCTGGCTTCTGGTAGATCGATGCGTTGTAATTTCAATTACAATTCTTTTCTATAACACTTGCTTTTATAAATTTACTATAAATAACTTATACGATCTGCTTACTAGACGAGTAAGGCTTACGATTACAATTTCAATAACTTATAAAATCTGCTTACTAGATGTGTAAGGCTTACGGTTTCAACTTCTCGATGTCGTAAAGGTACACGGAGTTCGCCAGGTTTCTTGTACGCTGTCACTGACGTGCGTGATGCATTTCGCAGTTTTTATTATGCGGTTTAATTGGGTTATATAAATTGAGATCATCTTTATTAAGAAATTTTCGGTTGCGGCTTATACGCGTAGCATTTAAGCGGTAGCATTGTGAAATGCTGATTTGTTAAAAATTGCACGCCACTGTTTTCTGGAGGTCGATGGTTCTCTACGTCACACGCTCTACGGTACGATGCCTCAGCGAAATGCTGCGTTGCATTCTCGCGTTTATATGTCAGGAAATATCTGATGTGAATAAACTTTCAGAATGAAATTCTAAATCTCTATAATACGTCTCCGGACGTAACACCTCCCCCCTTAGACTGTTGAATGTCATAGAGATTCAACAATGTATTATGCATCAGAGATTTCCCGTTACAAAAATTTATTGATAAGTAAATGATAAAATATAATAATACTATAGTAAATAAATATTATAGTAAAAATAATAAAAATAATAATGATGATAATAATAATAATAATAATAATGATAATAACAATAATAATAATACTCGTCAGTTTCACTTTGAATTAGTGGTTATCAGGTTTAAGTTTCAAATGACCCTTTCAGAATTTTTGAGGTTGTCTGGTCGAACGTTGATTTGACCTATTAATTTTTCTTCCTGATCCTCCTATCTCGGTTCTTATGGGGATTTTGATGTCTGAATGCAAGTTCTTGATTTTAGCCCTTCCCTATCTGCTGACATTGGCACTGTGTTTTCGGGCTTAGTCGTCATTTAACTTGATTTTACGAGGTCGGTGACTCGATGTCGCACGAACGAAGTACTGCGTATACATTATTCTGTGTCTCGAAAAATCACTGATTTACGTTTTATTTAATGAATGTTTAAATGATACGTCTCCGGACGTAACACCTCCCCCCTTAGACTGTTGAATGTCGTAGAAATTCAACAAGTGAAGTAATTGAATGATCAATTGGAGTTATCAGTGATTTTTTCGTTATAAAAGATTTAATAATAATAATAATAACCAACAATATAAAATTAATAATTTTAAATAAATTTTTGAATCATCTATATATTTTAAAATAAATTAATTATTTTCTTCCTAATACTAGTTTACACTTAACCTACTGATTGACTTTGTACCGATTTTTCTAACGTTCAAATTTCAAAGAATTCCTATAGAGATATATATAGATTTCGATAATTTAATTATTTCGTTATCGGTAATATGTAATAATTTTTTTGTTTTGCTGTATTTACATAAAATAGTCATTCATTAATTAAGCTTAGAAATAATGTGCTTATTAAATAATTTTTTTTAGTAAATAAACGATGAGAAATATATAGGGAATGATTCAAGTGATCATTCACTTCCCTCCCTGCTTACAATTATTTATTATTCAATTTTTATTTAACATTTTCGGGCATTTCTTTAACTTCGGGCGTTACTTTTAACTAAAGTAATTTATTGTGAATTAGAATGAAAATATTTTTACTTCAGTTTTTTGTACGGGTGTTGGTTGGATATCGTTCGTTGAGTTAGGGGTGATTTAGGAAGGGGTGGTAGGGGTCTCAGATTAAATGGTTTTTGTATTTTTAATTCTTGTAATTCGAATTCCTCGTGTTTTTTAGTACTGATTTTTCTTTGGATTGGTCTAGAGATTGTCGGTTTGCTGACTATTATTTCTTCTAACTCGCCGTTGCTTTTATTTTTTTCTCTTGTCTCATCAAGTTTGTTCAAAACTACTAGTAGATGCGTTATGGAGGTAAACATTGCCCCAAAAAGGTGTTTGGAACATCCATATAGTTTTTGTAATGTGTAACCTCGTATTATTGTATCTACTAAAATTTTTATTAACTGTAGTAGGATTAGAGTCATTATAATTCCGGAACTATATGTTCCATATTCTTTGTATTTCTCTAGTAGTTTTTTCCAAGTATTTTCAGCAATGTTAGTTAATGTTCTTTCTGTGAGAAGATTACTCATGATGTCATCTTTTGCAGAATTTTCGCTTCGTGTAAACTTTGTTATTGTGTTTATTATAGATTTTTTTTCCATCGGGTAAAGTAGTCTTTCCTGGAAATGTTCCAAGTCTTGTTGTGTATATATCCCACTAGTTGCTAGTGAGGTTAATTTTTCTTGGGTCCAATTTTTGATTATTTTTGGTTTAAAGGTGGTTATGTTTTTTTCAACCTTTCTAGGTGTGGGTGTTAGACTTATCCAGTTATTATCTATTTTGTAGTACGGTGGAATTATTGTATCACAGTCGATTTGAGTTCCTGTTCTTATTAAAATATGAGTTTTTGGTGTAAGAAACCAAGTAGTATTTCTAGCTGTAACAGGAAATTCTTCGTAACATTCTTTTGTATGCTTGATTTTTACGTTGATAGGGGTGCATTTTATTACATGTATTGCTTCCCCTGCTAGTCGTGCAAGGTATCCTGGTTTTTGCATTACATTGTATGCAAATTCATCTGGGGAATGGAAGGCTAAGGATAAGGAATTTAGAATTTCCTTTCTTTCTAATTCACATATTTTTGTTAAAATGTTTAAATATAAGCTTTTAAATTGCGCCCGAAAATGTTTTTCTACATGAACAAATTTCGCATTTGTATACGCAAAAATATCTATGTTGATAAAATCTCGCTGGTGACTCACATCGTTATCGAATAGTACATTTACGTTGGTTTTTTCGTAAATAAATAATTTAGGGTGTTCCGTTTTTGTTATAATTCTGTCGCAAAACTTAATACTTTCTACAGCATTTAAAGAAAAAGATATATCGTAAGTATTTATTGTATACATTATTTCCTGGTTTGGTGATAATGTTTTTGTTACGGTGCCCTAAATAGAACATCATATTTGTTATCAAAACAGTTTTCGTTTGGAAAATGCGACCAAAATTTGTAACCGGCTTGAACGTCTATGCAATGCTCGTCTGAGAATTTGCATGTCGTTCCTGAATTTAAATATAATTTATTATTATTTAAATTTACCTTTGCGTATTCTTCCGTAAGTGTAATTTTTATGAGTCCTTGAACAAGAACATTATCCCAACTTCCATAATCATCCGCGTAGATGCCTCCCGAACAAGATTTCCCTTCGATTTTTCCTGCGAGGTCTATTCCTACTGTTTTGGTTTCGTTTATTTTAATATTTGCTATTGTATGAAAGTTGTCATATTTAAATATTTCTGTATTGTGTAGAAATTTACATTGTTCAGCACTAATGTCGTATAAATATTTCTGTAGGCCGTTTTCAACTGGACCTAAGTGGCTGAGCATTCCGCAGTGATATATTGTTCGTCTTATTTCTATTCTGCATTGCATTACGTGATTTGTTTTGAATTCCGCTAATTGTAGTAATTATATGGTCGTATTTGCTATTACTAAATCTTCCTCGTGAAAATTACAGTCTCCGTTGTCTACGAGAGAGTACGTTGTTACTGTTGGGTCAGTAGAACCGCAATCGAGTCCAATTATTGCTTGGTTTGGTTGTAGTAAATTATATATTAAAAAAATTTTTAGTAACTCCATCATGTCCTATAACAGAAAATTATGTTATTATTTTTATTATTTTACAAGACTTAATTTGTTCGAATGAACTGTTTTTGCTTTTCCGTTGTAGTTTATAGTAATATTGTTATTTGCATTTATTTTTATTATGTCAAACGGACCTTGATAATGATTTTGTTCAAGTTTTTCCGGTTTTGGTTCTTTTAAGAGCCATACCTTATCTTCTTTTTTAAATTGTATCGGGTTTGTAAGTTTGTCATAATGAGTTTTTGATTTTTGTTTTGAAATTATTAAGTTATTTCTAGCTAACTCAGTAGTTGTAGTAATGTTTTTTATTAATTTTTCTAAATACCCGTTATAG
Organism: Torymus aiolomorphi; assembly: GCA_036365515.1. Classification (NCBI taxonomy): domain Eukaryota; kingdom Metazoa; phylum Arthropoda; class Insecta; order Hymenoptera; family Torymidae; genus Torymus; species Torymus aiolomorphi. Next base: position 56,958,643 of record CM070875.1, on the reverse strand, counting down.
GTCGGTAATAATTCCGATCTTTTAATTGGTTCACTAGATGGAACTCTTGCAGGATAAGCAAAAACAAGTTCGTATGGTGTAAACTTATGACTACTATGTACGCTTGTATTATAATGAAGTTGTGCAAATTCTATTAATTCGTCCCATTCGTATTTTTTTGTTGAAAAATTTTTTAGATATTCGCATAGTGGGTGGTGTGCCCTTTCTAAGGATCCATTTGATTGTGGCGAAAATGCTGTTGTTTCAATTTTTTTGAATTTGAATCTTTTAGCTATTTGTTTAATAAGATTACTTGTGAAATTTGCTCCTCTATCGGTTAGTACTATTTTTGGTAAGCCAAATATAGATATAAAATTTTTTATAAAAGTGTTTGATACTGATTCCGCCGTTTGATCTTTTAAGCATGATAAAATTACAAATTTAGATAATTGATCTTGTATAGATAAAATATATTTATTACTATTTTTAGTAGTGTTAAATGGACCTACGATATCCATAGCGATTTTATCAAATGTTTTTGCTGGTGTGTCTGTGATAATCATTGGTTGTTTAGTTCTTTTACGTTTTAGTTTATTTCTTTGGCAAATTTAGCATTTATTTACTCTGTTCTGGATGTCTGATTTCAAATTTTCCCAAAAATATTTCTCTTTTATACGATTGTAAGTTCTGTTTATGCCTGAATGTCCCCCTATTGTAGAGGAGTGATAAGTATCAAAAATTCTATTTCTATCGTTTATATTTACGTAATCTATATTATTCAGACATATTATTACTTTAATTTTTGTGTTTTGAAAATTGTCCTTCAATACTTCTTCTATTTCTTCCCAACTTATGTTTAAAATTTCAATATTCCTTGATATGCTAAAAATGAATATCTTCTGTGTGTTCAAAATTTCTTTTAATTTTTGTATTAATTTTATTAAGTTTTCTTTAACTATTTTCGATGCTGCTGATGTATCGAGACATAAAATAAATATTTTCTTATTTTCAATATTAATTATATCTATTTCGCCCTTTTTTAAGTTTGTATTTATTTTTAAGTTTTTATTTTTGATTAATAAGTTAGTATTCTCGTCTAATGTTTGGTGTTCATGTGATATAAGATGCACAATGTTGTCGTTTCTAAATTGTATTGCGTTTTTTGAATATATTATGTTTTGTTGCGTTTGCGTTGTTGTGCCGTTGTTGTTTTTGCTATTTTTATCTTTTTTTTCCTGTTTTTGTGTACCAGCTGTAGTTTTTCTTGATCTTCCCCCTTTTTGTTGAGTTTTTGACTGAACTTTATTTGTTTCGCTTGTTTTATCAGTTTCGTTTGGTGATCCTATGTTAGTATTTAATTCGTTTCTTTTTTGTGCTCTTGTAATTACGAAAACTTCTATGGGATTTCGGGACAGTGCGTCTGCATTAGCATTTTGTTTCCCTGGTTTATACACGATATCAAAATCATAATCAGATAGTTTTAATCTCCATTTTTGTACTCTAGCGTTGTTGTCAGCTGTTTTTAACCACAATAAAGGTTTGTGATCTGTGATTTTTAAATGTTTTTACTGCAAACATTATAGCTAATGCTTCTTTTTCGTAAGTATGATATTTAATTTCAGCTTTATGTAAGCTTCTTGATGCATAAGCAATTACTGGGTCTTTACCTATTATTCCTTGTGATAAAATTGCACCTAAAGCAAAGTTTGAAGCATCTGATGTAATAATAAATGGTTCGTCAAAATGTGGATATGCCAAAACTGGTGCTGTACATAGTAAATATTTAATTTCATCAAAGGCTATTTGTTGATCTTTTTCCCAATGAAATTTTACGTCTTTTTCTAGTAATATATTTAAAGGTTTTGTTCCCGATTGGAAAGGGTCGACTCAGCGCAAAAGAAAATTTTGCGTAAGCCACACGAATACGACGTTCGATAAGGTTCGCTCGTGATTCGTTTTTCTTCTCTCCACCGATTGATCAAAATCGATAAAAGGAAAGAGAGCACGGGGTAAACACGCAAAAAGGCATGTTTACGGACGGTGGGCTATCGAGTCGGCCAAAACAAAACCTACCAATGGAGTAAGCACGCAAAGAGGCGCGTTTGCAAACCATTATAACGAGAGATGGCGGTAGTGAGAGTAAGAACGAGAGAAAAAGAGAGAGAGAAGCACATATCACACGCGAAAGCTCCAATTTCCGAGCTTCAAAAAGATGAACGTGCCGATTGTATTTTGTTTAAAAACAAAAAGAAAAGCGGGATGTCTAAAATAAGAAAAGAGAAAATTCATTCGTCGTGCGACGATCGTAGCGTTATCAACGCTATGTACACTTTCAATAAAGATATTTGTAAAACCTAAAAAGTAATTGTCACAATTAAATATCTTTTTCCTGTGCGCAATTTATTGCCTTACCTTCGAGCCGGATCTCATAACTTTTGATGATCAAATCTGCGCCAGGGAATTTCAAGGTTTCCGAAAAAAAAAAAAAACTTTAATTTAAAATCAATGACGTGAAAGTGGACAAGAAGTCTGTGGACCCCGGATAGCATCACTCTACACCGAACGCTTGCACTGGCAACCAAATACATCGCCGTCCTAGTCAGCGCCCAACTGGTCCCTTTTGGAGAATATTACAGATCTACATCAGTCAGGGACAGCGAGAAAAAGCCGCTTTCCCAGCGGGACAATCGCTAACACCGGAGGTTTGTAACAATATTTCTTCTCGTCGACGTTGTGAAGTATCAGGTGAGCCAGTGAATACGCGGTCCACATCAGCGCCGCGAAGCCGCTTAGCAGCAACTACGCGTTCCAATGCGAAGCCATCTCGACCTCATCTTCGCACGGCTATGCGTGCTACCGCATCGCCATTTCGACGTGGCCGTGCAGCGAGTGCGAGACAAAACGCGCCATCCGCCTCTCGCCGTCCAGAGGATGTCCCTCAGCAGGAGCCGCCGCTGCCGCTCCAACGCGGCCGTGCAGCGGGAGCGCGTCAAAACGCGCTGCCCGCACTTCGCCGACCGGAGAATGTCCTACAGCAGGAGACGTCGCCGCTTCAACGATGCGGTGTAGCGAGAGCGCGTCAAAACGCGCCGCCCGCCTCTCACCGTCCAGAGGATGTTCTACTACAGGAGGCGCCGCCGCCGCTCCAACGCGGCCGTGCAGTGGGCGCGCGTGAAAACGCACCGCCCGCCTATCGTTTTCAGACCGACGATCTCCAGCAGGATGTGCCGCCGTCTCGACGCCCCTCGCGTCCGATAACTGCGGCGCACGCAGACGCACCAGCACCACGTCATCAGACAGCTGCGGGCGCGCATATAGTTGCGCTGCCCGCCTTGTCTCAACAACCAGAGGCTACAGCAGTAGCAGAGGCACACCGCCGTAGAGTGCTGTTCGCACGGCGTACGCTTGTAACCTCGCCGTCGTCCCAGCCTATATCAACGGCGGCATTAGCAAGAGGCGTCTCATCGTCTCAACGAGCAGCCAACGCCGTGAGAGCGCGTTATGTTACGCTATCTCGCATGAAACACCTACAGCAAACAACAAGCAGCGGACCGCCGGAGAAGCGTTTTCGTGCAGCAGTTGCGGGCGTTTCTGAAGATGACCCTTCATATGATAACTTAAGTATAAATAATAGTGAACTGTACGATTATAGCGATGCGAATCCCGATTTGCAATATGATTCCAACCCAACAAGGCGTAGTTCCACTTCGAATGATTTTCATGTTCAAGCTCACAGTACTAGTCTTGATAACAATATTAATGTTAGTCAACCCTCTGTTTCTCCGATCCAATCAAGCGACGATCACGTGGAAAGATTCACGAAAGCTATTGAAAATACATTAGCCACAATTAGTCAAAAAAGTATGTGTAACGATAGTAACTCTCAATTTATACATCGTCTAACTTCGGGAAAAAAGCTTCCGTCTTTCTCGGGTGACCCGCTTGAATGGACGCGTTTTAAACGAGCTTTTGAAGTCTCTACTATTCTCGGGAATTACTCGGATAGCGAAAATATAACCCGATTGTGGGAAACTCTAGCAGGAGAAGCACGGGAAGCGACGCGAGCTTATTTTGTAGCGGGAAATAATGCAAGCGAAATAATAAAGAACCTCGAAATGCGTTTTGGAAATACACGACTGATATTAGATAAAATCATTAAAGAAATACAACTTTTGCCAAAAGTAGAATCTGAGGGAACTAAGTTAATTGAATTTGCGACTAAATTAAGAGCAGCTGTGATAGCCATTAAATCTTTTGATAATCATGTAGGTTATCTTTACAGCCCTGAACTGGCTAATGGATTAATAAACAAGTTACCGCGCTCGATGATCTCAAACTACGTGAGATTTGCCGCGACTGAACCTCCAAATAAAACGGACTTAGAGAAAATTTCCGATTTTATATACAATGAAGCCGAATTAAACATAGCCGCTGGTATAGTTTCGTTTGATTCGAGCGCGGAAACTTCTAAGAATACCAAACGTTCGTCCAAACATCCTCGTGTGCAACAGAAGTCAGTTCACACAACAAATGTAACGGAAAATAATGACGATAATTCTAAAACAAAAAATGAAACTAAGCGTAAACGCTGTCCGTTTTGCGGACGTAAAAATCATTTGATTAATGTATGCCGGGATTTCATAAAAGTCTCTGTTGCTCAACGTTGGAAAGCTGTAAAAACTAGTCGTTTATGTTACAATTGTCTAGGGGAAGGGCATATTCGAAATAATTGCAAAAGCAACTCATGTAAACGTTGTGGGCGTAATCATCACGATCTCCTACACTTTTATGAGAAAGACAACAATATACAGCCAAAAATCGCCATACCAGAGAATAAAGTAAATTTGAGTGACTCACGAGTAGATGATAACGTAGTAACTGTTGTAAATAAATCAACATGACTAGAGCCGTGTACATTCTTAAAAATGATCCCTGTGGATGTAATAGGTTTACACTCTACTATCTCTATATATGCCTTATTAGATGAGGGCTCGACAGTCACAATAATAAATTCTAAAATAATTAAAAAAATAGGCGCTGTATGTAAGCAAGTAAATGTTTCTCTTAAAGGTGTAGGAAGTGAGGAAGCAATTGCAATGTCAAGCGAAAAGGTTAACATAAGAATTAAAAGCGGGTCGTCAATGTTTCAAATAAAAAATGTTTTGGTGGTAAATGACCTTGCGCTTCCCAAACAATGCGTAGATGGAGGGTTAGTCAAACTTTGCTTTAATCGAACAGGTATTCATACGAATGCTTACAACATAGCGCCAGACGTGTTATTCGGACAAGACAATTGCGAGTTAATAATTACCCGCGAATTCCGAGAGATAATAGGTAAAAACCTTTCAATTTCTCGCTGTTCTCTCGGCTGGTCGATTCACGGAAGTATCATAAAAAATACGATTAGGCAAGTAAATTTAATAGCCCCGACGTTACCTAAAAAGCAAATATCTGTAAATAAAATTGATTATGACCTAGAGAAAACAGTAAAATTATATTTTGATATAGACTCTATTGGGATAAATACTCATGCGCCTCGAAATCCTGAAGTTGATCGTGCCCTTAAAATCTTAGAGTCGACGAGTCGATGCGTTGATAACGTTTGGGAAGTTGGACTTCTTTGGAAGCAGGACGATACTAATTTTCCAAACGGTCGTTCACAAGCACTTCGACGACTTTATTTAATAGAAAAAAGGCTTGATCGCGACGCGAATTACGCAAACTTGTATTATTGTGAAATTGACAGATTATTGAAGGAAGGTTTCACTGAAAGAGTTAGTAATAAACCGATTAATAATAGAGTTTGGTACTTGCCTCACTTCGGAGTGCAAAACGTCAACAAACCCGGTAAATTGCGCCTCGTTTTTGATGCTGCAGCTAAAACAGCTAATACAAGTTTTAATGACCTTCTACTTTCGGGACCAGATTTATTAAAGTCTTTGCCGGGCGTAATAATGCGTTTTCGTTAATTTGCGTACGCGGTTAAAGCCGACATTAAGGATATGTTTTTAAAAATTAAAATTCGACCGGAAGACCGCGATGCTCAGCGTTTCTTGTGGAGAGGAAAAGATCGTTCGACGGAACCGAAAGAATACGCGATGTCTTCGATGATTTTCGGCGCGAAATCATCGCCGTGTGCTGCCTTATATATAAAAAATAAGAATGCCGCATTTTTCTCATCGCAATATCCTGAAACCGTCAGTAGTATCACAGAAAATTGTTACATGGATGATTTCCTTGATAGCTGTATCACTATCGAAGAAATTTCTAAGCGTGTGTCCGAGACAATAGAAATAAATGCGAACGCAAATTGGCAAATGCACGGATGGGCGAGTAACGAAGAATCAGTTCTAGAGAACGCAAATCTGACAAATAATTCCGAAAAAAATAAATTCAGAGCCTAATGTAGAGAAAGTATTGGGTTTAAAATGGTTAAATGTATCAGATGAACTATCGTTTAATTTAAATTTAAATAAAATTAATAAAGATTTGTATGACGGAAATAGAAAGCCGACTAAGCGCGAATTTCTTAGTATAATAATGTCGATCTTTGATCCTCTTGGATTTCTCACGCCTTTTACCATCCACTCTCGTATCCTTATGCAAGATATTTGGTCAAGCGAAATTTCTTGGGACGAGGTTTTGCATGATGCTGAATTTTCGAGCTGGAAGCAATGGTTGCGCGATTTGAAATTTGTGAAAGAATGCCGTATTAGTCGTTGCTATCAACTTAAACATACGCAAAGTAATTCCGCTGAATTACACATTTTTAGTGATGCTAGTTCAAAGGCATACGCGACCGTAGGTTATTGGCGATTTCCGTTAAATGAAGGAAGTTTTCACGTATCCTTTATTATGTCAAAAAGTCGTGTTGCACCCTTGAAAGTTGTTTCTATTCCGCGGTTGGAATTACAAGCGGCTGTTCTTGCTACTAGAATCGCGCATATGATTGCCTCCGAGCATAAATTTAAAATCATACGTCGAGTGTTTTGGTGCGACTCGAAGTCGGTGCTACAGTGGATTAGAAAAGATCCGCGAGATTTTAAAGTGTTTGTGGCTAATCGGCTAGGAGAAATTCGAGAGAGTACAGAAATTTCAGAATGGAAGTGGGTTCCATCTAAGGAAAACGCAGCCGACGACGGAACGCCAGTCGCGCCTGATTCCTTAAATAATGATAGCAGGTGGTATTTAGGTCCCCCCTTTTTAAGAAAAGTGGAAACGCAGTGGCCGATTGAGAATTTTAAATCAAAACACGAAAGCGACGCTTCAGAACTTTTAGAAAAATCAAATCTCGCGGTTTGCAATTTAGTAGAATTACCTTTAACGATAGACCCCACCCGTTTTTCATCTTGGATTCGGCTCGTATCAACGGTAACGCAAGTTCTGAGAGCGATCGAAATTTGGAGAAAAAAGGTACAATCATCTACTGACAGATTTTTAAAAGCTGAAACGATTTGTTTCAAGATGAGCCAGGAATCATCCTTTCATGTAGAAATAAACGCAATTAAGAAAAATAGTCATATATCTAGAACTAGTCGTATTATTAATTTGAACATTTACTTAGATGAACAAGACATTCTCCGCGCAAATAGCCGCATTATAAATCTGGCGGGCAATGATTCATTAAAAAGACCAATAATTTTAGATGCTAAAGATACAATAGCTCAGTTATTAATAAAACATTATCACGAGCGTTATTATCATGCAAACCACGAGTCAGTCTTAAATGAAATAAATCAGAAATTTTGGATAGTCGGGCTTCGAAACGCTTTGCGAAGTATTTCAGCGAAATGTTTAGTATGCAAAATTCAGCGCGCACGTCCGTGTAACCCAAAAATGGCAGCTTTACCACCTGCAAGATTAGCGTATCAAACTCGTCCATTTAGTCACTGTGGGCTTGATTATTTCGGCCCGATGTTAGTAAAGATTGGTAGAAGACGAGACAAACGCTGGGGCGCAATTTTCACTTGCATGTGTACGCGAGCTGTGCACCTGGAACTTGCGCACAGTTTAAGCACAGATTCTGCTATTTGTGCTTTAAGACGTTTTGCAGCCCGAAGAGGCACGCCACTACGTATTTATTGCGACAATGGCACCAATTTTAGGGGCATGAGTATCGAATTGACGCGAGCTATCCGTGAAATGGATCAGACTCAAATCGGAGAATTTGCGACTAAAAATAAAATTGAATGGGTTTTCAACCCTCCGACTGCGTCTCACATGGGGGGAGCGTGGGAACGTCTTATTTGATCGATTAAAACTGCTCTCGCAGTTGTTCTAAAAGAACACGCTCCCAAAGAGGAAACCTTATTGACAATCTTAGCTGAAATCGAACATTCAGTAAACTCCCGCCCTCTCACCCATGTATCTTTAGATCCGCGCGATAACGAGGCGCTTACACCTAACCATTTTTTGTTAGGGGCATCCTCAGGTCAAATCCGAATAAACAAGTGTGATGCGCAAACTTTGTGCACTAAAAAGCAGTGGCAAATAGCACAACACTTTGCCGATGCTTTTTGGCGCAGGTGACTGCGAGAGTACGTCCCTACCTTAATTCCTAGAAAAAAGTGGCAATATGATGATGACCCTTTAAAAATAAATGACGTTGTTTTAATATTAGATACAAATTCTGAGCGGAATCAATGGAAAAAGGGTATAGTAACTCGCATCTTACCAGGAAATGATGGTCAAGTTAGAGTTGTAGAATTAAGAACCGCTAATGGTGTTTTATTACGCCCCACTAGAAAGTTAATCAAATTTGTAAATTAGATTGTTAATGGTACAAAAGCTTGAGAGCCTTTGTACGAGGGGGAGGATGTTCCCGATTGGAAACGGTCGACTCAGCGCAAAAGAAAATTTTGCGTAAGCCACACGAATACGACGTTCGATAAGGTTCACTCGTGATTCGTTTTTCTTCTCTCCACCGATTGATCAAAATCGATAAAAGGAAAGAGAGCACGGGGTAAACACGCAAAAAGGCATGTTTACGGACGGTGGGCTATCGCGTTTGCAAACCATTATAACGAGAGATGGCGGTACTGAGAGTAAGAAAGAGAGAGAAAGAGAGAGAGAAGCACATATCACACGTGAAAGCTCCAATTTCCGAGCTTCAAAAAGATGAACGTGCCGACTGTACTTTGTTTAAAAACAAAAAGAAAAGCGGGATGTCTAAAATAAGAAAAGAGAAAATTCATTCGTCGTGCGACGATCGTAGCGTTAACAACTCTCTGTACACTTTCAATAAAGATATTTGTAAAACCTAAAAAGTAATTGTCACAATTAAATATCTTTTTCCTGTGCGCAATTTATTGCCTTACAGGTTTTGTTATCTTTGCATAGTTTTTTATATGTCTTCTGTAGTAATTCGAAAGTCCTAAAAATTCTCTAATATTTCTAATGTTTTTAGGTATTGGAAATTTATTTACTGCTTCTACCTTTTTTGGATCCGGTTTTATGCCATGTTCGCTTATAATATGTCCTAAATAACATACTTCTTTTTTTAAAAATTCGCATTTTTCCGGTTCTAATTTTAAATTAGCTTCCCTTAATTGTTGTGCAACTATACTGAATCTTTCGTTTGTTTCGTCTATAGTCTCTCCAAAAATTATTATATCGTCAATAAAGACAAAGCATATTTTACTTATTAAATCGCCTAAGACTGTATTCAGAACTCTTTGAAATGTACGCGGCGAATTTTTTAATCCGAAAGGCAAAACATGAAATTCAAAGCGTCCTAATGGATGTATACTAAAGGCCGTTTTATGTGTGTCTTTTGGTTTCATGGGAATTTGGTGAAACCCCGATTTTAAATCTATGACATGATAAAATTTTGTTTTTCCCAATTGATAAAAAATTTCTGTAATATTTGGAAGTAAGTAAGGATTCGATATTGTTTTTTCATTTAATTTACGATAATCTATGACTAAACGCCATCGTTTTTGTCCGTTTACTAGTTGTTTTTTTTCTACAATCCATGCTGGAGCGTTGAAAGCACTTTTTGAATTTCTTACCAGATTATTTTTTATTAATTTTTTTGTTTCTTCTACAGCCACTTCCTTTAGCTTATGTGGTAATGGAAATTGTTTTACGTATACAGGTTTATCATCTATTAAGTTAATTCCATGTTGTTCTACGTTACATGATCCTAAACTGTCGCCCTCTAACCAGAATATGTCTTTATTTTTCATTACTAAATCTTTAATAATTATTTTATTATTTTCAGGTAAGTTTTCGTAACGGATTTTTTTGAGTAACTCTTCCTCGCGGTCTGATTTTTTATTTGAATCATTTTTTTCTATAAAATTTATTGATCCTAAGTTTAAAATTTCATTTTCATTTATTTGCAAATCATCCGTTATTTGAAAACCGTCAGGCAAATAATCTATTTCGTAAGAGATAAAGTTATATTCTTTCTCGTTTCCATACATTTTTTTATATTCTTCTAAATCAGCTTCAATATTCTTATTTATTATTGTTAAAAATTGTTTGTAGTCTGTCGGTTTGATTTCCTCAAAATCCATTATTTTATCTTTATTTTCAAGAGCTATATTAATATTATTTATTAAAGATTTTATATTATTTTTGTTATTCTGTAAAATTGTTTCGTAATGTACATCTGCTTTGTCCTTGGGTAATATTTCGTCGAGAATTTACCTCTGTAGTTCTATTTCCTCTTTGTTAAGTTCAGGGATGTGATTTAAGATTTGTGTTATATCTTCATAAAATGTTATTTCCGAAGTTATTTTCATCTCTTTTTTGTTAATTAATTCAGGTTCATAGGATACAGAGCACATCGCTTCTTCAGATTTCCCCGAATGTTTGTTTAACATTAGTTTTTCTAGCTTTATTTCCTCTTCAAATTCTAATTTTGCTTGTTGTTCTATTGATATGTTTTCCGTTTCCTTAATAAATGTTTGTCTTATTTCATTTCCCTGGGATTTATGGTTATTTGTAATTGTATTAAAAGAGCCTGTTTTTATAGTGTATCTTGGTTTCAATGCAATTTTACTATTATTTAATTAACCTTCATCTAGTCTTAACTTCTGTTCTGAGAGTATTTTAATACCTAGTATTCCATCGTAAGGGAGAGAAAATTCTTCAGGAGCTACATGAAAATCAATAAACAAATCATTAATTAGCATTTTTACTACTCCCAATGTTTCTATGGCCTTATCTGTGATGCCTGATAGTTGAATTTTCTTATTTTCTAATATTATGTATGGTGGTATTTGATTTTTCTTAATAATGTTTAATTGGGCCCCGCTATCTACGAGTAATTTGCATGATTTTGCGGTGTAAGGATTTTTTATTTCAATATACTATAGTGCATTTTCTAATTTTAGAAAGTACATTGTAATTTTTGATGAAGTTAGTTTATTATTTTCATGTGTTGTGATCATTTGAGTATCTAACAGATTTTCTTCTTCGTTCTTCTTGATTAACGTATCAACTTCAACGTCTTTTGTAGTTAATTTATTTTCTTGATTTTCTAACTCTAAGTTTTTTGTAGTTTTATCTGTTAATGTGATTGTTTTGATGTTCGTTTTATTGTCGAGTGTTTCGTTTTGTTTTCTTCTGATCCACTCGCTCTCAGAAGAATTTAAGCGTTTCCCGAATTTCGCTGTTCGTAGGTATTTTGCTGTGTCCTATAGCATTCTTCAAGTGAGTGAGTAAAATTTTTGCAGAGGCTGCAGAATTTTTCTAATTTACCTTCTACTTGTTTCAATAACATACAATTTTCGATCGTATGTCCCCTTTTCCTGCAATAGGCACAAGTTGGTGCTGTTTCTGCCTTTTGTAATTTCCTACAATTTTCTATAGAATGTCCTGGGATTCTACAAAATTCACAATATAGTTTTTTCCTTTTTGCGTGTTTATTTGTTGATCAAAATTCGTGTTTCTTGAATGAAAATATTGTTGTTGCGTTTTATTTGTGAATCCATGTGAATTGTTATTGGTGTGATAATTGTTTCTGTTTTCCGGATTATTATAATTTGATTTGTTTATTTCATAATTATTATTTATTGGTGAATTAGTGTTTCTATCTGGGCAATGCATTGCTGTATGTGTTGTTGCTTCACAAATTTGACAATTTATTCTATTTCCGAATGCTTGTTGTCTACTTTGCATAGCCATAATTCCCGCTGTTTGGCAATCCGAGGTTTTGTGACCTTCTATAGCACAGATTGTGCACCATATCATTTTCCTCGTTACCTGACAGTATTTCATTACATGTCCGGGTTTATTGCACCTTTGACATACTGCCGACGGGCAGTTCTTCATTGTGTGGCTCACGTTACCACAGAGCTCGCAACACTCCTCGGCGTTAGCACTTTTTTCGCACGTATTTGGGTCATGGCCTTTTTTCTTGCATTTCCAACATAATTCATATTTTTTTATAATCGGGCATTGTGTTACTGTGTGTCCCATGTTTTGGCAGTATTGACAATGGTTTCCCTGCACCTCGTTTAATCTACATGTATCTATTGAATGTCCACTTAAGCTACAATAATTGCAAATTAATTCCATTTTATCTTTTACTGTATTACAAAAGTATGATAAGTGGTGTTTATTTTTACAATATACGCATCCTGCATTTACGCAAAACATTGCTTCATGAAATTTATCGTTACAAATTTGACAATGAAATGTTCTAGCTTCCTTTTTTATATTTAATTTCTCAGTATTGAATAGTATATTTGCTTTATCTTCTCTTAGTAATTTTTGTTTTTCGAGTCTTAATTCTATCTCTATTGCTTTTTTCATAGCGGCATGTGTACTATTCGGTTCGCCTAGTTCTACTCTTATTTCTTGTTTCAAACCGTTTTTAAAACTATTTAATACATCATCTCTAGTTGAGTTTTAAATATTTGTAAATTGCTCTGCCGTAACGCCGTCCTCTATTTTTTTAGTTCTATTATATTTGTGCTTATGATTCGAATTTTATTTCCGTATTCTAATACTGATTCATTGGTTTTTTGAACCATTCTCCGTAATTTACCATATAATGTGTATAAGTCTTCTGTACAAGGGTAAATAGTTCTTATAGCGGTTATTAATTCTTCGATGTTCCCGATTGTTATTGTTCTTATTGCTTTATGTATTTCCCCACGTAACTTCATTTTTAAAATTTGTACTAAATTTCGTTCGTCCGCCGCGTTAACAATGCTTTTTGCTTCTTTGAGTTTGTCGATATATTCTTCTACTGTTATATTTTTTCCGTCAAATGTCGGTACCAATCCCAATATTTCTTTCAGTGGTAGTTTGAGTTGTTGATTTGCCATATTTATTTCGGGTTCTATTATGGTTCTATTAATTTCCGATTCAACAGTATTATTTGTTTGGTTTAATAATTCTGTTTCTGTTTCTCTTCTTTCCTGTAGATCTGTTTTAGATAAAATAAGACTTTGTTCGTTTAGTATTCCGTCTATGTCCGTGTAGTCGCCTATTTCATCTACTGATGTATCTACTGTTTTATCAAAAAATGCAGAATCACGATTTAATAATGTTGGCGTAAAATATTCTGTCGGTGACTTTAAATCCGATTTTGTTTGAGGTAAAAGTAAAGAATTTTTAGAGTGATTTTGTGTTAAATTGTCTTGATTTCCCAGTTGTTTGTTGTCTGATTTTTTTTTATTTCCTATTCTTGAGGTTGATTGAATGTCAATACTCGGTATTTCTAGTAATGTTTTATTTTTTTGGTCTTGTGATACATTTGCGTATGTGTGTGGTGTAAAGTCAATGAGGTCAATGTTTGAATTTTGCGAATTTGTCGCGATTTCTTTGTCAGATGTTCCTGTTCCTTCGTTTAATGGTTTTATATTTCGTGCGCGTGGAGGCGATCGTAGTATTTTAGAACTTCTTTGGAATATTTTACTTGATTCCCGGTTCCTTTCACTTACTTTATCTTTTAAAATTGGATTTTCTGTAGTTTTACTTCTTGTTATTATTGGATTTTCTATATCCTTCTTATGTGACATTACATATTAATAATTTTTTTTTTTTTTTTAATATTTATTTGTTTGTATTTGTTTCAGAATTGTGTTTAATTCATTTGTTTTGTAAATTGATTTTATAATTTATAATTGTTTTATACGTTTTACTAATATGATATGACGTATTACTTTTTTGCTTATGCTATATTTAATATTTCTGTTTAAATATGATTTTATTATTAGTTCAACTATGTATTTTTTTTGTGTATTATTTATTTGGCAATTTATTTACTTATTCGCCAATTCTATATCTCTATTCTTAATGTTTTTCGTGTAATTTGATTTCTGATATTCTTATTTCTTGTTTATGTATAATATTTATCCATTCAATGATAATTATTTTGTATTATTATTTCATTTTTCTCCTTCGTGTTGGATTTGTTTTATTTATTTCAATTTCTTTTTATTTATTTATTCATTTGTTTATTTTTTTTTCACTAATATTTTAGTTATTTGTTTTTACTGATATTATTTAATTATTTGTTTCTTAATGTTTCCCTATATGAATTTTTCACTTTAATTTTCTTGTTTGTTAAATATATTTGCGTGATGCTATTTACTTATGGCCGAATCCATCTCAAATCAGACAGCCCGCGTATGCCTATTTCACCTATCATGTTGAAATAAAAATATTTATGTTCTACTCGAAAAAATATTTTACACGTGTTTTTTTATTTTTTTGTTTCATCAAAATTTCATGCGTTCAGCGATGCCGAAAAATTCCGAGAAAATTCTTTCATTGAGAAAAAAAATTTTCAATGTGATTTTCAGACTGCTATTGTTTCAGCAGTTTTTCGAGCTTTTAAACGTGTAACACACAATTTCACTCAGTTTTGAGCCCTCTTTAACGGCCTTAATGTCATTTTCAAAAAAAATAAAAAATCCACGAGCTATGCACTTTTTACTGAAAAATTCATTTTTTAGGGAAGTGCCTTTTTCTCGAAAACCCCATGTTTTTTTTGCACAATTTTTGTTGTCGTGATAGAGGACGGTAATGCCTAGCTAGACGTATTTGTGAGATTCGGTACTTTTTCCCTGGGATAGCGATCACTAATGAGATAACACACAAACAAATTTTTCACGCCTAATGCTTATATATAGTCAATGATATTAGAGTCAATGTAAAGGTATTTGTCTTTGTGTGTATGTAATATACAGGTACACCTAACTATGTATTTATTTGTTATTTGCGTCTTTTTGATTTTTTATTTTTATACCTTTTTTTCATTTGTATACCTATTTTACTACCTTTGTTTTTCTGCTTCATTGTTCTTAATTCAGTAAGCGCACGATCAGCGGTCTTTGCTGTCAAACAATGTATTTTATCGTCACATGTTTTTTAACCCATATATGAGTTTTTGAATTCCAGGATACTTTGGAGTTGTAAGCCAATCAATATTTTTTTCATTTCTGAATTGTTCTATTTCAGCATCTTGTAAATGTATTATTTTAATAGCATCAGTATATTTTTGAACATGTATTGCAAAATCATTTGCGTTTTGAATAGCTTCTTCAAGGGGCTCTCGAAGATTATGCGAAGTAGCATAATGCTTTATAAGTCCACCCACACCATCTACAGCTCCTTTGCCGTGCCCAGTAGCAGAGAACAACCATTTTATATCACACGGTGCTCGTTTTAGTTCATCTAATTGAAAGCGATTTTTAAAGTGACTCGCAGCGCCGTCTGATACGATGGTAATTTTTTTAATTGAATCACAACAATTTTCTTTCAAGAATTTTATAATTTTTTGTACTGCTAGCAAAGCATACGCTGAATCATGTTTTCGGTCATCACTTATAACTGCGAAACTTTGTGTCGAATCCCCTTGATAAGAGACTGCTGTGAAAATAGAAATTTGATCATTAACCCAATGATTTCCTTGAACAGCTTTATTATGAATCACAGCCCAGTTTTCAGCGAAGTCTATTTGAAGAACTAAATGATGTGAGTCTTTTTTAGCACTTTCTCTTTCTGTTTTTATAGCTTTGTGTTGTATATTTTTTACATACATGTGAGTACTAACCCTCATGGTCCAAACCGAAAGTTCATCTTTAAAAGCAGAAATTGATAGTGTCTTTTTAATCAGGTTTCCATTATCCCACAAAGCATATGTAATTTCTTCTGTGCCTTCTACATCTTGCAGTTTTAAAACATGAAACGTAATTCCCTTAATCCCTGGACATAGTTTACATTCTTGTAAATAACATAAATCAGATGGCTCAGAACACATTGTTGCATTTATTATTTGTGACCGACTTTCATCCAACTCTGTGACGTTACTCCCTCTAAAATTAATTAAGCTCGTAAGAAATAAATCATAATTTGCGCAATAGATACAGAGACAAACTTCTTTGATGGGGCTAAGTAAGACATACTTTGGTCGCAAACTATAAAATTTCGATTTTCCAATTCTCAATTCTGGATAATCATTTTTAAATACTTTATACGTCTCTTTTAAACTTCGAGTAAGAAAACGCTTAACTTTTTTCTCTTTTTTATTGTTAACTTTAATTGTAACAACGTCACATTTATTAGGACTTTGTCTTGAACAATTAAAATCATCATTTAAATAATATTCCATAACAATTTTTTCCATGTTTTCATCAATCGGATGGCCTGAATATGCATCTGGTTCTGAATAAATTCCTTTTTCTTTAACAAGATTTCTCGATTTGTTGATCATATACATTGTTATTTCTGGAAATAAAGATAAAATTTCATGTTTTGTAAAGGATGAAGGTAGCAAAGTCAGAATTTTTATTTTTTCTGATACCGTAGAACACTTTTGCAAGGCTAGACCAAGATTTTGTATCCATTCTGTACAATGGCATACAGTTGATTCATTTGCTGTTATAGAAACGTCATAAACATTGTTCAACTTCACATCAAGGGTATTAGACAATGTTGAAAGTATTTTTTTTTTCTTCTTTGTTACGTAATTTTCAATTGATTTTTCATGTATAAGATTTTTTCTTTTAAGAGGCGATACAGAACCTAAGAAAGATGTACTTATTTCATTATTAAATTCTTCAATGCGTTCTGGAGTACTTGGTAAAAAATCTTCATCTCTATCAACTACGTTATCGGTAACTTCATTATCCGTTATAAATTCATTGTCAGTACTACTCACCAATTCTAAAGCACGATTGTAACAATGTTGACACAGATATGTAGAAGGTGTCAAAGGTAAATGAGGATAGAGGTGCTTCAATGGATGAGCAAGATTCTCAAGTTGTTTTAAACGTACGGAACTAGATTTGTAAATAATTTGTTTGTGTTTGTCTAAAAGTCTGCACATTTGATTCTCTCTGTTGAGTAATATTGAGACATCGTAGTTGAGTTGATAAGGTGTAAATATGTAATAATTTTCCAAAAGATGATGGTTTTAAATAAGACGAGATGTGTGATATATAGCAGAAACCGAACTTTTCTTTGTAAATGTTAAGTCAAACCATATCCATCTAGCGGACAAATGTACTAGTACATATACTCCTATAAGTAGGCGCACGTACATGTATATTACATACGCACAAAGATAAATACCTTTACATTGACTCTAATATCATTGACTATATATAAGCGTTAAGCGTGAAAAATTTGTTTGTGTGTTATCTCATTAGTGATCGCTATCCCAGGAAAAAGTACCGAATCTCACAAATACGTCTAGCTAGGCATTACCGTCCTCTATCACGACAACAAAAATTGTGCAAAAAAAACATGGGGTTTTCGAGAAAAAGGCACTTCTCTAAAAAATGAATTTTTCAGTAAAAAGTGCATAGCTCGTGGATTTTTTATTTTTTTTTGAAAATGACATTAATGCCGTTAAAGAGGGCTCAAAACTGAGTGAAATTATGTGTTACACGTTTAAAAGCTTGAAAAACTGCTGAAACAATAGCAGTCTGAAAATCACATTGAAAATTTTTTTTCTCAATGAAAGAATTTTCTCGGAATTTTTCGGTATCGCTGAACGCATGAAATTTTGATGAAACAAAAAAATAAAAAAACACGTGTAAAATATTTTTTCGAGTAGAACATAAATATTTTTATTTCAACATGATAGGTGAAATAGGCATACGCGGGCTGTCTGATTTGAGATGGATTCGGCCTTATATATTTTGATTTATTTTGATTTTATCTTTATGTGAATTTTTTTTTTTTTTATATTCGTTTACGTTGTTTGTATTTGGGTTATCCTTTCTTCTTTCCCTATTTCTATAACATCGTCTATTTTCCCTTTTTTTTTTTATTTATCTGTTAATATGTTAGTAATCTGGACGAGCCGTACACGTTCATCTTCAGAAGTTTAAACGATCATGCTACAATGATCCTCTCAACTTCTTACTGCAAAACGAGAAGCTCGGAAGCAGTTAGTAGTGATATTTTTAGTAATTTTCAAATACTACTCGTTTTCTCTCACTCCAGTCTTATTTTTTCGTATAAATCTAGTGAACTTACGTTCGATTCGTACCGGAACCACTGTTACGTTCCGAGAAATAATTATTTTTATTCTTTTATTTTAAACAGTCTAGTGAACTAATGTTCGATTCGTACCGGAACCACTGTTAAGTCCGGAAATAAGTGGAAATAAGTAGTAATTGGTTTTATGTAGGTTTATTATATAAAATACAATAATTTATTACCAATACAATCTGCTGGCTTCTGGTAGATCGATGCGTTGTAATTTCAATTACAATTCTTTTCTATAACACTTGCTTTTATAAATTTACTATAAATAACTTATACGATCTGCTTACTAGACGAGTAAGGCTTACGATTACAATTTCAATAACTTATAAAATCTGCTTACTAGATGTGTAAGGCTTACGGTTTCAACTTCTCGATGTCGTAGAGGTACACGGAGTTCGCCAGGTTTCTTGTACGCTGTCACTGACGTGCGTGATGCATTTCGCAGTTTTTATTATGCGGTTTAATTGGGTTATAGATGATAAATTGAGATCATCTTTATTAAGAAATTTTCGGTTGCGGCTTATACGCGTAGCATTTAAGCGGTAGCATTGTGAAATGCTGATTTGTTAAAAATTGCACGCCACTGTTTTCTGGAGGTCGATGGTTCTCTACGTCACACGCTCTACGGTACGATGCCTCAGCGAAATG
The DNA here is from genome assembly GCA_036365515.1 of Torymus aiolomorphi. NCBI lineage: Eukaryota > Metazoa > Arthropoda > Insecta > Hymenoptera > Torymidae > Torymus > Torymus aiolomorphi. Next base: position 56,939,554 of record CM070875.1, on the reverse strand, counting down.
CTGCGTTGCATTCTCGCGTTTATATGTCAGGAAATATCTGATGTGAATAAACTTTCAGAATGAAATTCTAAATCTCTATAATACGTCTCCGGACGTAACAGAGTGACCGCACCAACCCCTATTTGTTCATTTTTGAGTTTATCAATATCTATCATTCGTAATGCTACTAACTGTTGACAAATGGGGGAGCTCGGATTTCAATCTACGGATGAAAAGTGCGCAATATTATCGTGTCTCATTAAAAGGTGATCTCGCGAATATTCGACGCATGATATTACAAGGAGGGGCTCTATTTTGTATATGGGGGAGGGTTCTGTCCATACAGTATTTCCTTTTTCCACACAGTAATTTAATTCGTTCCACACTGATTTTTCCTTTTCTACACAGGACATAGGGTTACATATTTTAGTGCTCACTACTCGGGGTATATCATCATCATCGGAAACGTCGGACGCACTCTCATCATAGGGTTCGGTTGAGGTCAATTCACTGTCCTTCATAGGTTCTTGGAGAGCAATTACCCCTTGAACCATTGTCCGTACATTATCAGCCCTACTTTCGCCAAGCGGGATTTCTTGATAGGAATTTTCCTGTTCGTCCCGGCCCTATCCTTCTCGTGCGCGGATTCTACTCTCCTTGATACGTGCGGAAGTACTTCGACCTGTCGGGATTTCTTGATAGGAATTTTCCTGTTGGTCCCCGGCCCCCCCGACACGAACAAGTGCATCGGTCATGTCACCCACGACCGTCTTTTTCCGAAACTCCTCTTACGAGTGCATCAGTCACGTTACCCACGACTGGGCTTTCCCTAACTCTACTCTCCTCTTCTTCGAGGGCATCAGCCACGACCCCTACTACCAGCACTTGTCTAAAGTTAACCTCGGTTATGTTGCCCACAACCGCTGCCTCTCCTGTTGAAGAGGCAGAGCTAAACCTATGTATGTCAGTCAGTCTATCGTTCATTCTAATGAGGGTGTGAGAAGTATCATGGTACTCAGCTGCTTTAGAACCTGATACCCCCGGTTCAGATTTATTTATTAAGAACAACCTTTCTACGTTAATTTCAGAGCACGTCTGTACTTGTCGGAGGCAAAACTAACTATGACTAATTTTTCCTTTTGGGAAATTCGGCGGAGGTATGTTGCCTTTGAGAAGCAAATAGACTTAGGGTCTTTCTGATTGGTTGGGCTTCGGTGCAGGTGGCTCTATAAGTTTACAGTAGGAGGACGCGTACAATAAGAAGCGAAACTCTATGTGTATATAATTTATAGCCGAATAATAGTCAACAGAAAATACATATGTCAGGTGGACTATGTTATGTTAATCACGTGAGTAAGATACAATTGTCGCGTATCGCGGACAACGTCTTTACCTCTTGCGATGTTATATAGGGACTCGAGTAGAGTTGAGTTGCTGGTGGCGGACTTCTGGTTGATCACACACTGCACTTGTTGGTAACGAAGGAACTCGTGTGACACTGTGTAGCGAGTAGCTAACTTATTATAGTAAACTATGGTAGAGTTGAGTCGCAAATCGCGGGCTTCTAGTTCTACGCACTTAGGCTTGTTTGTAACGAAGATCTCTCTGCACTGCGGATTGTCGGGCGCTTTTATATATGAATTTTTGGTGATTTCTTTATTTACTATTTAAAAGAGAGTATTGGGGGAAAGATGAAAATAGCCTCACATTCAGGCTGAGAGCGTCTCTTTTAGATAGCATAACAATTGTTTAAACATTATGCTTCGCAGAATAAGACGTCAGCCGTTGATCAGATGACGTATCAATTCGCTTTTCGTGGTGCAATATTTACCATCTAAAAGAGAATATTGGAAATACCCGAATATGCCTGTATTTAAATTAGGCACGTGTTTCTTTTAGATAGTACTGTGCTAATAGTATTAATATTCTGTTAATTGAGTCATCAGCCGTAGATCGGATGATGTATCAATTAACAGATAACTGCGCAATGTTTATTCAGGTGTGTCTTTTGAACTGTTGCGAGTTCAGGATAAAAATTTGCCATAGAATGAAATATAATTTTAAAAGGAAAAATAAAAAAAGTTGCATTATTTTTAGCGGGTCGTTACAAATATTTAATTCCGACCCGGTATCGATAAGAAATCACGGTAGGGGCTTTGTTAAGTCCTTACTTTTGAATATTACCACCGGGGAGTTAATGTCATTAGTGGTGGTGGTAACGAGGATGGCCCTGGTCGGGGCGCGGAGGTTGTTGGATTTGGAGGGTTCATCACGGCGCCCGTATGACGAACCACATGGGAGTTTAAAGGTCGAGCGTTATGGTTAGAGAAAAATTGCTGCGAGGGTTGGCTCAAGGTGGAATTATTGGCCCTTGGTTTTCTTCTGCATGCTTCGTAAGTATGATCCCTTATTTTGCAATAGCTGCAATATAGGTCTGAACTTTTCTTTACTGAACAGTCTCGCGGCCTCATCTTGAGGGTTAGTGACGTGACAGTACACTCGTTTCCGATTGTCATCCGTTTTACTATAATGTAGCTCCCTACGCTGCTGAACGTATTTTTCACAGGTTATTGCAGTGCTAATTGCTGCCTCGTGGGTGGAAAATTGTTTCCACCCATTCGCGTAGCTATATCTGATTCTATATCATTCGCGTAGCTATATCTGATTCTACACCTAAAGTGAAACACTCGACGGCCGTGTTCGTTGTTCCCTCGATCATACCGCGAGCCACGACAGGATTAAAATTTTCGTCTATCAATTCCCGAGCCTTTTGCAGAATCTGAGTGACTCTTAACCCGTACTCAGAAACCCTTTCCTGTGGCTTCTGCCTTACTCGTGCTAAATCCGTTTGAATTTGAGGTAAATTTTAAGTTGGTGCGAATTCTTTTTAATTCCAATAGAAGCTGATCTAAATTGCCAAAATCTTTAAACTGCAAATAATCGTTAGCGTCGCCGGTGATTCGCGATTTTACCAATTTTAAAAAGAAACTTTGGTCGCTCGGATTTACAAAACTCTCGGCTTCCTTACACTCCCTTATGAACCGATTTACCGAGATATTTTTCCCATTAAATTCGGGGAGTATACGCACTATCTCATTGATATTTTTGTAACTAGCTAAAGAATCTGATCTAAGGGATTTATTATTTGTCGAATTATTATCGGAATCGTCAGGCGTAATCGAATCGTCCCTAATATTCTGTAACCTCGGGGCAGGATTAAAAGGCGGTCTAATCACTGGTAAGCTCGGTTCGACGCGATTATTTATTGTTAAATCTAGTGCCTCTATAACGTCAGGTAAACTACTATTTCTATCCGTTGGCCTAGAATTCTCCGAAATCGACCATGAACCGGATACCTGTTCGTTATCTACCGACATTTTCTCTACAATAAATTCTCGCTCGCTCAGGTACTTAGCTTTTAATTATCGCTTGATGATCCGCTGATTCCAATGACCCTCGGCCGATGCTGATGTTTGGAAAAATGATGCTGGATGGTATTGATTTTAATGCTGCTGATAATGCCTGCAATTCGGTGGTGTGGATAGGCAATGACCAGACCGCAGGTGACGTCGGGAACGAAGCTGATAAGGTTTGTAACGCTGTAAATTTTCCACCCCCTCTAACAACGTAATATCTCGCCCTGAGGGCTTGTAATGCGCGATAGAAGTTCGCGCCCGCTCCTAACTCCCAACAACGATCCTACCCCACGGCACGGTAACGCGCGAGCGCGGTCAAAATTTTATTTGAAGGGTGCCAGACCACGGTGACCTTCTCTGCTTGGCTATGCCTGGCTCCTTCTTCCCGGGCGTGGATGGCGTTGCGACGGCCTGGAGCGGCCGATACCCTCGGTGACTAGAGAAAATACGCGAACGGGAAAGCGACGCGTTCGATTTTTCGTGCCGCGACCAACGACTCACGAACAGACACACGCAACGCGACACAAAACAAATAAAATGAAATAAAGAAAAACACAACTAAAAAAAGAACTCCACTGCAGCGGTTTATTGTTTCGATTTTCGGTACTCCAATTTCTCCGGCGGTGGACAGTTAACACGGCACAGAGGTTTCGCAGAATCGGTTGACAAAATGGCCGTTCTGGGCCTCGCACGCCGGTTATTCGCGCACATGCGAGAGACACGCACTCTAATTTCTCCCCGCTGGGAGATACGCCCGCACTACAAAATTAGAACAAGCTTGAGGGTCGGAGGCAGGGAAGAAAGTGCCACCCGACGACAGTAAACCAACTTCTTACCGTCGTAACTCCGTCGCTTGGAATAAACTCGCTCTCTCTCTCTCTCTCTACGGTGGATCGTGGCGAGAGGTTGCAAATTGGCGACGGCCAAATACTCTCTCTCTTTCTCTCTCTCTCTCTCTCTCTCTCTCTCTCTCTCTCCCTTTTCGCCTCCCTTTCTCTGCTGGCTTTCTCTCCCTTCGCTACTCTCTCTCTCTCCAACACTACTACTCTCTCTGCAACTCTCCAAACTCAAACGCAACTCTCTCTCTCACCACTAACTCAATAAACTCTCCAAACTACTGATTCGAAAAAAAACTACGAGGTGTGCACGGAGCGACAATCCAGGACTGAGTGAAAAAAGAAGGAAGCGTCTCTCTCTCTCTCTCGCTCTCATTCAATCAGAACGGTCGGTGGGCAGGTTGGCAGCAGGTATCGGCGCGCGTCGCGATTTTCTTTTTTCTCTTGTGGTGAAACTTATTAATGCAAACTAATTAGGGCTCTAATTACTCGAACGGTGGCTGTGATTGGCCATGTGCGATGGCAACGACTGCCGAGCCGATTGCTGCTGCCACCTGTTGCGCGCGAATTTTGAACCGGTATACCCTGGCTTAATTCTCTGCGCTTAGTGGCGACGCACCTTTAGACGCCGGCGCGCCTCCTGCCGAGCACCTAGGGCTGAACCACTGGCGTCGCATTGCACGATAAACGGCTTGTTGAAGTCGGGGCGTGCGAGTACGGGGGCGGTAGTAAGAGCTCGTTTTAGCTCGTCAAACGCCTCCTTCTGGCCCTCTTCCTAAATCCACTTCTGTGATTTCCGCAGTAGCTTCAGCAATGGCACCTTCAGGTCTGCGCAATTCTTGATGAACCTCTCATAACAGTTCACGATACCCAGGAAACCTCTCAACTGGCGTAAATTCGTGGGCGTAGGGTAATTGAGGAGAGCTACAACGCGGTCCGGATCTGGGCGAAGGCCTTCGTGGTCGAGTGGAAACCCCAGGTAGGTCACACGGGAGCAGCAAAACTCGCACTTGTCGGTGTTTATCTTCAGACGGGCCTCTTCTTCTCTCACCGTCTCCTCCTCTCGCCTCCGTGCCTCTATTGTCCCTGGGGGAATTGGGGGAGAGCCAGGGGACTGATCTGACTCCCCACCTGCCCGTTTCCCCACTGGGCCCGACGGTGGACACAACCTGGGCAGTTTGCGAACGTCACTCCTGGCTGGCCGCAGACTTGGCACATTACGTTCGCAGGCGGTCGTAGCGGTCTCAATGGACAATCGGGTGCTATGTGACCCACCTGATGACAGACATAACACTCTCGTCGCGGGTATTTATTTGCTCGGTGGCCTATCTCCTCGCAAATATAACATGCTCCTACGAACCGGCCGTTGTCATCACTCCTTCGCGTGCCATCATCTACCTGGGGTCCGTAGTTCCTGCCTCGATCGGGTCTTCCTCTCCCTCGGCGTTGTTCCCCTCCAACGCTCCCGTAGGTAGCTGCATTACTAGCGGGCGGCGCTGTTGTCGGCGGACCGGCTGGCCGCTTCGAGCTCACCGCGGCGACTTCTTCTTGTGTCTTCCCTTCTTTCTTCTCCTTGTCCTTTTTCCTTCTCTCCTTGGGCCAGTGGTTCGCAGCTTCTCCCTCACTGGTGCTGGTGTCGTCGTCTACTCTGACCGTTGCTACGACTTTGGCCGCGCGACTGCTCTTGATGAACGCCGCCCCTTGCAACTTCATTTTCTCCTTTAGTTTTGGCGGCGTGTGGCGGCGATCTATTTCCATCTGATGCTTCAGCTTGACCCCGTACTCCTTAATCATCTGGAGCGAGGTTACCTTCTTATCGAATAGTGCCGCTCGATACTTCGGCAGTATGTTTTTATACGCTATCTTCACCAGTTTCTTCTCTGGTGGTGGACGTTTAAAGTGGCCAACGATATATCTGAAACAGGACAGGAAATTTGTAATATTCTCGTTTTTGGCTTGCGTCCTGGCGTGTAACTCCTCCTCAATGTCGGTCTTGTCTTATGCTCCGATGAACTGCAGTCTAAATTCCTTCTTGAACTCGTACCACGTGCTACTGTCGTCCTGAGTCGTGAGATACCATCTCAACCTGCCCTTCGACAGGATACTTGGGAGCGCTCGCAATAAGTCGTTATCGGCCATACTTGATTTTTTTCTCCACGCTGACAACATCGTGAGGAATTCCTCCGGCCCGTCTCGGTCTTCTCCCGAGAACTGTATCCTCCACGCCTGCACCTCCCTACGGCACTTCCAGTCTCGGCTTGCGTTTCGCCGTCGCCGCCTGGGCCGTAGCCCCTCCTCGTCGCTCTCGCTGCTACCGCTTTCTGACGAGCTATTATCGTCGCTGCTCTCTGACGAAGAGCTGTCCTCCGAGGGGCCCCGTCGTCGGCGGTGGCGTTTTGGCTCCTCCTTCCTTCTCTTGTATTTTTCTCCGCGACTGCCATCGCGTTCTCGCGCCGTCGCTTCTCTTCGTTCACGTGTTTCCCTTGGCGGTTGTCGTTTTCGCTCTCCAAAGTCTTCCTCTTCTCGTCTGCCTTGGTTTCTCCATCGTTCGTTCGTTTCTGGTTATCGCTGGCGGGGCTCCTCTCTTCTATCGCCGCGGCTATCACTCCCACTACTACTTCGTGTGTGGTTTCTGCGTTGCACGATTAGGGGGTGTCTCTTTCCCTTGTTCATCTCCCTCTCGTGGGCTTCGTACTCTCTTCCTCTGGCAATCGATGTTGACGGGCGAGTCGGTGGTGCTGCTGGCGGTGGCATTGCCCTTTGCGTTGTTGCTAGCGTGGCGGTTGAGGTTGTCGGAAGACGTGGCCACGGCGTCGGTTGCGTCGAAGAGACTCCATGTCCGGGGCTTATCCTTGTGGCCTGGTCTCTCTGTGGCGTCGTGATCGTCCTTACATACTGTAGTCCCAACGTGCTCATCTGCCAACTTCGTGCCTTTCCGGTCCAGTAATTTCTCAGCTCTGGAGCGACGTCGAGACATTGAGAGGTAGGCCTGACACGGTTCTGTGCTCCTCTTGCCTTGACAGAGTGGCGACAGACATCGGTAGATTCATTGCGGTGGCCGTTTCGCTGGCGGTGGCAGAGCTCATCATGGGCAAGGCGGCTGAGGTGTAACTGGCGGTGGGCGTTCCTCGCGTCGACAGTCCGGATGTCGATGTCACCGGTTCCACTGCTCCTGGATCTGCATCTCCGTCAAGCGTGAGCGTAGTCTCTCGTCATCGCCGGTGATGGTGGTACTCTCCCCCGTCCCCTTCTGGTTGGATTTTGGCTTCCGTCCTCGTTTCGCTTTAGGCTGTGCTACAAACTCCTCCTCACTTGTTGACTCCCGACCGTATGGTGCTCCTTTCTGTTCGTCCTACTCGTACCATGGAATGTCCTTCAGCAGGAGGCCAGCTTCGCTCAGACTTGCGCGTAGCAATCTGCCTTGACGTTCGCCGGTGTTGCCTTGAGTGCCTAGCTGCTTTTCCCTCAGTGTCGCTTTCAGCTGCTGGGGTGACAGGCGTATAACTTCCAAGTTTATGGCCCTCACCTCCCGGATCTTCAGAAACCTCTTCATGGTTGTTTGATGATTAGCGATATCCATGTTGATTTTCTTCTTTCCCTCTCAGCGGCTGAATTTGCTCGCGCCGATAGTTCACCCTACAATAATTATGCACAACGTAGAGATGGGCGGTGGTGTTTGAAAACCCAAGGTACACGCGAGCAACCTCAAAAGCGTCTTGAATATTGCTCGAAGGGTCTGCAAACGGAGTGAATATAAAAATTAAATTTCACTCGTACTTCCTACTCGGTGGCACGACTTCCAAAAAAAAAGAAGTGAATAAAATTCAAAAAACACACCAGAACTTTTTGGTTTATTCCACGCAACACGCCAGCGCGAGGGCCCTTTGGGGTGTGCTTCCACGCAGTCGGTCGTGTCTCACTGGCGGTGGGGGATTTTATTTTATACTTGATGGTATATATAATGTTTTATAATTTTAATATATATCTAAATAAATTAAATCTGGAGAATACCTTCCTTTTTTCCACCTACAATGGTCAAAACCTCGGCACGCAACAAGATGTATGGATTCTGTTACGGCAGCCCTCGACCAACTCCGTAGCGGTGGCACAACAGGAAAATTTAATTTTCTTTTTTTTTTTTTAATTTGGAAAATTTTCTGGGCGTACTATGGCAGTGGCAGTGAGACACGCCGTCCTTCGTAGAACAATATCGAAATTTCACAAAAAAGATCACTTTCAGGGCGGCCGGATCGCAATCTGACTACCGCCTGAATCGAAGAGCCGCTGCTCAAAATGGTCGCTGGCGGCAGCGCACTATTCACGGCGTGCGCTGGGGCTCGCTCTCCCCCTCTCTCTCTCGTCCACACACACACACACACAACAATTGAATACTTTTAACTAAATATAAATAAAGAGGCGGTCTAATCACTGGTAAGCTCGGTTCGGCGCGATTATTTATTGTTAAATCTAGTGCCTCTATAACGTCAGGTAAACTACTATTTCTATCAGTTGGCCTAGAATTCTCCGAAATCGACCATGAACCGGATGCCTGTTCGTTATCTACCGACATTTTCTCTACAATAAATGCTCGCTCGCTCAGGTACTTAGCTTTTAATTATCGCTTGATGATCCGCTGATTCCAATGACCCTCGGCCGATGCTGATGTTTGGAAAAATGATGCTGGGTGTTATTGATTTTAATGCTGCTGACAATGCCTGCAATTCGGTGATGTGGATAGGCAATGACCAGACCGCAGGTGACGTCGGGAACGAAGCTGGTAGGGTTGTAACGTGGTAAATTTTCCACCTCCTCTAACAACGTAATATCTCGCCCTGAGGGCTTGTAATGCGCGATAGAAGTTTGCGCCCGCTCCTAACTTCCAACAACGATCCTACCCCTCGGCACGGTAACGCGCGAGCGCGGTCAAAATTTTATTTGAAGGGCGCCAGATCACGATGACGACGCGTTCTCTTCTCTTCCTCCTCCTCTGCCTGGCTATGGACTCTCCTTCTTCCCGGGCGTGGATGGCGTTGCGACGGCCTGGGACGGCCGATACCCTCGGTGACTAGGGAAAATATGCGAACAGGAAAGCGACGCGTTCGATTTTTCGTGCCGTGACCAACGAGTCACGAACAGATACACGCAACGCGACACAAAAGAAATAAAATGAAATAAAGAAAAACACAACTAAAAAAAAGAACTCCAATGCAGCGGTTTATTGTTTCGATTTTCGGTACTCCAATTTCTCCGGCGGTGGACAGTTAACACGGCACAGAGGTTTCGCAGATTCGGTTGACAAAATGGCCGCTCTGGGCCTCGCACGCGAGAAAAACACGCACTCTAATTTCTCCCCACTGGGAGTTACCGCCCGTACTACAAAATTATAACAAGCTTGAGGGTCGAGGGCAGGAAAGAAAGTGCCACCCGACGACAATAAACCAACTTCTTACCGTTGTAACTCCGTCGCTTGGAAAAAATCTCTCTCTCTCTCTCTCTCTCTCTCTCTCTCTCTCTCTCTCTACGGTGGAGCGTGGCGAGAGGTTGCAAGTTGGCGACGGCCAAATAGTCTCTCTCTCCCTTTTCGTATCCCTTTCTCTGCTGGCTTTCTCTCCCTCCGCTACTCTCTCTCTCTCTCTGTCTCTCTCCAACACTACTACTTTCTCCGCAACTCTCCAAACTCAAGCGCAACTCTCTCTCTCTCTTATTACTAACTCAACAAACTCTCCAAACTACTGATTCGAAAAAAAAACTACGAGGTATGCACGGGGCGACAATCCAGGACTGAGTGCAAAAAGAAGGAAGCGGCATCTGCTCGCTTCCGTCTTCTTCCTCGGTGGCGTCTCTCTCTGTCTATCGCTCTCATTCAATCAGATCGGTTGGTGGGCAGGTTGGCAGCAGGTATCGGCGCGTGTCGCGATTTTCTTTTTTCTCTTGTGGTGAAACTTATTAATGCAAACCAATTAGGGCTCTAATTACTCGAACGGTGGCTGTGATTGGCCATGCGCGACGGCACCAACTGCCGAGCCGATTCCTGCTGCCACCTGTTGCGCGTGAATTTTAAATCGGTATACCCTGGCTTAATTCTCTGTTCTTATTGGCGGTTTGATTCGGCAGGCGTCCTCTTATCGGTAGTTCTCTCTCTCTCTCTCTCTCTCTTATACATGTGCGCTGCGCACTCTCTCGCTCTCACTCATACTCTCTCGGCTGTGTGCAGCGCGCAGGCTGCCGGGCCGTGTTCTCGCTCTATCTCACTCTCTCTCCTATACGTGCTGCCGCGCTCCCCCTCTCTCGCACTCTACTACTGGCCGCGTGCTCTTGTCGGTGTTTCCGTGTGTGTGTAGTGCGTGGGTGCTGCGCGAGTGTGCGTCGGCGGCCGGCATCCTCCCCCGGCATCCGCCGTCTCCGCAACATGGCGGCAGAGCTCACTTGGGGCACGCTCGCATTCGGCGCACAGTATTAATTTTCGTGTGCGTCGTCTGCGAGCGTACGAGCAGGTGGCTCGACTTTCGTCGCCTCAGTGCTGCATGCTGCTTTCCGCTCTCTTCCTCTCTGCTCATCATCGCCGTTGGTGTGGATTCTAGTGCTGTCATTGCATCGGTGTCGTCTGCTACCCGCCTCGGAAGCGTTGTATCTCGACAGAGTGAGACAGAAAAAACGTGGTTAGCTATGTGTACAACCGTGTACACATAGCTCAGTGTCGAGGTTTTGAGTGTCGCCTTCCGCCAATATTTCGCTCGCAGTTAAATAATCTCGTTTCACTTTCCAAAGGAGGTGCAAAAAACGCACCTCGTTACAGGGTGTATTCTGGGAAAGGCTCGCTGTCGTCGATTTTGCCTTGGATTTGCGTTGTCCATCCCACTCTCGTATCCTGAATCGGGGGTATTTTCTCTTGAATTCGGCGGAGTTCTGTTATTGTCGTTCATGAAGTCCTTGATCCTTGATCCTTGATTGATTGGGGATTTCTCTTTCTTATTGCTGCCGTGGACCCAAATTCTCAATCAAGTATTCTGGCATTCGCCCATGTTCCAGGGGAAACCACAGCTCAGAAACCCTGGACGGAACACAATACTGGACTTCTTCCTCTTCTCCTTGGATCCTTTTCCTTGCAATCCTTAGAACAATCCCACCGCTGTCACCAAAAATTTTTACGACCCGAGTAGGGGTCTGGGAGCAGAAAGGCGCTTCTGCAATGGTTGCCGCGTTGACCAATTGGATTATGAGTTCGTTGTTCGATGAAGCGCTAAAGCGCAAGGAATTGCGGGAACTTTTAAATGAAGCCGAACTCGAACAAATAAACTTTAACTTTGGAGTTTATTCAATTAATAAAATACTTATAGACTTTCACAAAATAAGTTTTAACCGTGACTCGATATAATCAAAAGTAACATAGAGTATAAATGTAAATGGCGACTCACACTAGAACGTGGTCAGGGCGCTTGCACTACTGCAAATGAGCTACGGAGCTTCTCATGCGCAGTAGCGACTGAGCTTTGAGCTTGATTCCTCTTCTTTTTATAGTCCTCGGAAAGAGTCGGAGGTAGGGGCAAAGCCAATCAGAGGTATTTCCCCTCCTCAGGTGGAGGGGGGCCTTACCCGAGAAATCTAATTTTTGTGACTAAAACCGGTTTCTTCCGGATATTTTCCCGGAAATATCTGCTTTTATCCTTGAGAGTGGGAAATATCTGGATTTATCTGATTCCCTTGTTTTCCTTTAATTGCGTCCTTGATTTCTAAAAATAGAAATTTCTCCGAATTGTTTACTCCTTCTGCTGATGATTTCTCGGAAAAATGTAGTAAACAATTCCTGGAATTAAAAATGATAAATAGTTCCTAGAGTTTTATCCTGTTATACTTTATTTAATATTAATATTAATAGACTCCTAATTATTATTATTAATGCCTAGATTAATTGTTATTTATTTATTTGAATCGCAAGCTATTAATTATCAAATTCAATTACATACGGAATTAGTATTTATCGTTAGTCATTTATTTCTATTTGCGTTATCGTAAATTCGTTTATTGTTTATTTACTATTTATTTACGGAACGGTTGATATAAATTATCTGATTAAAATTAAACAAATTAATTATTTTATTGTTGAAATCTTCCATAGGTTTTTATTTTATGGGAATACGTTTCAATACATTTGGTATTTAATTGGTTGATCTATTTCATATTATTTTGAAATCAATCTTTTACATTCGAAATTATCATTGTAGACCGATCCTAAATATTCTTCTAGTCGTTCACGCGAACGCAGTTCATAACAATGTTAATCTTCAGCAATGGGTAACGAGTATGCTAGATGTCGGACCACTATTTTTTTTTCGCTTGGCACAAAAGCACAAAAGCACAGGCCTGTGCTTCTTATGTGGACTCGCTCTTAGGGATCGGACACTTAAAAAGGAATAGATAAAAGGAACAAGAATTACATGGGTCTCTATATCTATATATATGAGGAACAGCGAGATACAGAAGGAACAAGATGTTTATATTGTGACGTTGCGGATTTTCCAACCCCCGCCCCCTCTTCACAACGTTCTAACTCGCCCTTAGGGCTTGAAATGCGCGATAAACTCTCGCGCCCACTATAAATTCCCCACGACTCCCCTCTCTCTAAACACGATACGGCGCGAGCGCGGTCAGAATTTTTATTGAAGGGCGCCAGACCACCGTTACGACGCGTTCTCTGCTCTTCCTCCTCTGCCTGGCTATGGACTTTCCTTCCTCTGGGTGTGGATGGTGTTGCGACGGACTGGGGCGGCCGATACCCTCGATGACTAAGGAAAATGCGCGGGTGACGACACAGGACACAACACTTAAAATAAAGTAACAACAAGGCAGCTAGCGATTATGATCTTTAATAGCACTAATAAATATTTCTCCGGCGGTAAAAAACGTATCCCTAGTAAAAAAATTTAAAAATTTTATAAATAAACATTTTTATAAACATTTAAATTACCACATGGAAATCCATATGGAAATCTATATGGATCATATCGTTTTTACCTGGATTTCTCCATGGAAATCTACATGGAAATCCATACGGATTTTGTTTTACAAATGTTTGTAGAAAAATTCATATAGAAATCTATATGGAATTCCATGTGGAAATCCACAGGACGATTTGGGACTGATTTCCACATGGAATCGACGTGGAATCCATATGGAATCCGTATAGATTCCATATGGATTCCATGTGGAAATCAATGTAAAATCCACATGGATATTTTCAACAGGGGGTGTTTTGTCTGTGTGCGTGTAGTGCATGGGTGCGGCGCGAGTGTGTATCGGCGACCGGAATCTTCCTTCGGCGGCGTCTCTCTCTGCAACATGGCGGCCGGGCTCACTTGGTCACGTTCGCATTCGGCGCACAGTCCTAATTTCCGTGTGCATCGCGTGCGAACAGGTGGCTCGGCTCTCATCGCCTCAGTGCTGCCTGCTGCTGTTCGCTCTCTTCCTCTCTTCTCAGCGTCGACGTCGGCGTGGACTCCGGGGCTGCAGTTACCTCGGTGTCGTCTGCTACCCGCCTCGGAAGCGTCGTACCTCGACAGAGTGAGACAAAAACGTGTTTAGCTATGTGTACAACCGTGTACACATAGCTCGGTGTCGAGGTGTCGCGTGTCACCCTCCGCCACATTTTGCTCTCAATCAAATAATCGCGTTTTGTTGCTTTCCTACGGAGGCGCAGAAACGCACATCGTTACACCCCCTCCCTAAACCGGGAACACCTCGTGTTACTGCCGGTGTACTAACCATACTACTCGGTGGCGGATTGGCGGTTACCTCCCCCCCCGACACCTCACTATGCGCACACATGATAATCCTTAACCTAATTTGGCTTAGCCATTCTACATGTACATCCGCAGTTTGGTCGAGTCGACTGACCCCTCCATACCTGAAAATAATAGAGAACATCGTTATTGGTTGCGCTGCGCTGCATGGCCACTCCCTCGCCTGGACTTGAAAGAATCTCATTCATACGTCATTCGCTCGTACACACAGGACAACCAACAACTACGGGGTGGGGTGAGAACAGAGAGCAAAGGGGGTGCAGCCTGATGGCGTACCCTCGGTCACTCTTTCGCTGGCGTGGTTCAACCCTAACTTACTCTACTACGCGTCGTGGGGGTAAATAACGTTTTAATTTACCTACGTGTACCTTCGCGTTTTTTCGACCATCCTCCATCGCTAACAGATATACGGTGGGAGATAATTAGCGGTTATCTCGTACGGACTCTCGTATTTCGGTCCGAGCTTCGCGGAATATCCTTCGGCGGCATTCGATAGCGAATGGACGCGGCGTATGACTCTATCTCCTACTGCGTACTCTACTACTCGTTTTCCGCGGTTGTAATATTTACTCTGTTTGGCGTTACTCTCGTCGATGTGTTTCGCCACTAAATCCTGAAGCGCATCGAGTCGGTTGACGCGATCTTTCCATACTTCCGGCTTCACATTACTATGGGCTCCTTCTTCTCCACTTCTCTACGCAGGCTCTTCACGAGGCGGGGGTGACGGTCGTAATCCTAAAATGCAGGTGACGTCTTCAAGCTGGCTTGTTGGGCGGTGTTGATCGCGTGGCGAAATTCGTGCAGGTGAGCATCCCAGTTACGGTGATTCCCCTCCACTCCTCAGGCATCTTCCATCGCAAGAATCAGCTCCTCTTCTCCTCATTTCTGCCCCTCTTCCTCTCATTTCTGTTCCTCTTCTTTTCATTTCCTTCTCCTCCTCCTCTCTACTTTCTGCTCCTCTTCGTTTCACTTCATACTCCTCTAATTTCTTCTCCTCTTTTTTTTCACCTCTGTGCTGCACAACCGCCAGGCGTTCGGAGCGCCGGATTTTTCCTCTCGGCACTCGCTCCTGGGCTGGTGGGTAGTGCTTGATCTTCCTCTCGAGGAGTCGCTGCATCTCTCCTGTGGCACACTGTCGGCACTGGCGAAATTTCTTCCTTCGGGCTGTCGCGACGTGCGAGAAGAGGGCACGACAGCGCTCTCTCGTTCATTTCTCCTTCTTTTAGCTAAGCTGCGCAATCGCCCGGCGTTGGTAGCGACGGATTTTCCATCTCCGTTCGCTCCAGGGCTGGCGGGCTGTGAGCTTGCTCTTCCTCTCGAGGAGTCACTGCATCTCTCCTTGGGCACTCTGTCGGCGCGGGCGAAGTCTCTTCCTTCGGGCGGGCGCGACGTGCGGGGAGAGGGCAAGACAGCGATCTCTCGTTCGTTACTCCTTCTTTTAGCTAAGCTGCACAGTCGCCTGGCGTTGGTAGCGACGGATTTTTCGTCTCCGTTCGCTCCAGGGCTGGCGGGCTGTAAGCTTGCTCTTCCTTTTGAGGAGTCGCTGCATCTCCTTTAGTACAATGTCAGTACGGGCAAAGTCTCTTCCTTCGGATGGTGACGACATGCGAGGAGAGACACAACAGCGCTCTCTCGTTCGTTACTCCTTCGTTTAGCTAAGCTGCACAGTCGCCTGGCGTTGGTAGCGACGGATTTTTCGTCTCCGTTCACTCCAAGGCTGGTGAGCTGTGAGCTCGCTCTTCCTCTTGAGGAGTCGCTGCATTTCCTTTGGTACAATGTCGGCACGGGCGAAGTCTCTTCCTTCGGGTAGTGATGACATACGAGGAGAGACACAACAGCGCTCTCTCGTTTCATTAACTTCCTCTCGAGGAGTCGCTGCATCTCTCCTCTAGTACACATCGGCACGGGCGAAGTCTCTTCCTTCGAGTAGTGGCGACGTGCGAGGAGAGGGCGCGACAGCGCTCTCTCGTTTCATCAACTTCCTCTTTTAGCGGTGCTGCACAATCCCCTGGCGCTGGTAGCGTCGGATTTTCCGTCTCCGTCTGCTCCTGGGCTGGCTGGCTGCGAGCTTGCTCTTCCTCTCGAGGAGTCGCTGCATCTCTCCGGTGGTACGATGTTCTCCCGGGCGAAGTCTCTTTCTTCGGGGGATGAAGACGTGCACGGAGAGGGCACAACAGCACTCTCTCGTTCATCCACTTCTATGGCTCTTCTTCTCCCTTCTTCTCGCTTCTTAACTTCTGGTCTTCCGACTTCTAATTCTCCCTTCCTCACTTCTCTCTTACTCCCTTCTTCGCTTCTTCTCTCTTCTTCTCACTTCCTCCCTTCGTCTCTTCTTCTTTCTTCTTCTCGCTTCCTCCCTTCTTCGCTTCTTCTTCTCTCTTCTTCTCGCTTCCTTCCTTCTACTCTTCTTCTTACTTCCAATTCTCCACGCTCGTTTCCTCACTGTGCTCTCCTTTGCACGCACTCAGGGCAGTTCACGAACGTGACCCCCTGCTGGCCGCACACCTGACAACTTATGTTTGCTGGCTGCCGAGGCAGGTGCCACAGACACTCCGGTGCAAGGTGTCCCACCTGGTGGCACGTGTAACACTTCCGCCAAGAACATTGACTCGCCCGGTGCCCTACCCTCCCACAGGTGTAGCACATCAGGCTCGTCCGCTACTCGGCCGGGTTCGCAGCCGGTCCTCCTCCACCGCACTCAACTTCCTTCGCCACGCTGATGGCATCGTCCAGAATTCTTTGGGGCCTTCTCTAACTTCCTCCGAGAATTCAAATTTCCATGTTTTCACCTCTTCTTGGCACTTCCAACCTCGGCTGGCGTCTCGACGTCTACGCCCTGAACGTCGCCTGCTCTCCTCGCTACTATTTCCGCTGCTCTCCGAACTGTTTTCCTCACTGCTCTCGCTTGATGAACTGCTCTTGGAAGGGGGGGGGGGGGTGCTTACGACGGCGGCGTTTTCGGTCTTCGGGCGACTTCGTCTTTCTTTCTCGGTGGTTTCCTCTCCTTCCTTGGGATGCTTCCTGATAACTCTTGAGTGTCTTCCTCGGTTGTCGATCGTTATTCCTTCCTTTTTTTCTCGCCTTCCTTGGGACACTGGCTCGGCTTCCTTTTTGTTTTCTTTGTCCTCTTCTGTCGTGTCTCCTCTTCTTTATCGCTGTCGTAATCGCTCTCGCTGCTTTCGCTGGTTTGAGATTCTCCGGTCCTCTGAGCAGGCAGTGGTCATCGTTCGGAACCGCGCGTTGCTCTCTCTTCTCCATCCTGATAGATTCCCCTGACCTCCCGGGGCGGTTTGGCGGGAGGATTGTGTCTCTCGCTGAATTCTTCCTGCATCAATCGCCTTGGGGGGATGATGTTTCTTCACCGTGGGGTTGGGCGTGGTCTCTGGCAGGTTGCTGGCGGTGCTGCCTCGTCTTTCGAGAGACTCGTCACTTTTTGTATCTTCTTCGTGGCAAGTCGCGTGGCAATTTGTGTGAGCCTCGCGCTTGTATACGGGTCTAATTCTTCTTCTTCGCTCGACGTACCCTCTCCATTCTTCCACCCGTCCGCATACAATCTCTCGTTCACCGACTCTGAAGTGCACGCAGGTGGCGCTACTGATTTATGCTTCGAACTTCCTAATCCGGACGATGTTTCAGCGACCATCACGGGCGGCTGCGTCACTGGCGTCGGTTGTGGTGATGATACTCCGTGTCCGGGGCTTATCCCCTTGGGCAGGCTTCTCCGAGGCGTAGTGATTGTACGCACGTACTGCACCCCCAACGTGCTCATTTGCCAACTTCTTGCCTCCTCGATCCAATAATTCGGCAGCTCCGGTGCAGCACTTATGTAGGGGGGCAATCCTTGCAAGGGGTTTGTCTCCCCCACGGGGCCATGGCATTGACAGGCAATGGGGGATTCCCCAGTGTAGTAGCTTCCCTGGCGGTGGATATTCCCCTCATGGGTATGACGGCTGTTGCGTAACTACAGGTTGACGTTCCCCTCGTTGACAACCTAGAGGTTGATGTGACAGGTTCCACTGGTCCTACGATCTTCTGGATCTGCATCTCCGTCAAGCGTGAGCGTAGTCTCTCATCATTGCCGGTGGTGGTGGTACTCTCCCGCGCCCCCTTCTGGTTGGATTTTGGCTTCCGCCCTCGTTTAGTTTTAGGTTGTGCTACCAACTCCTCCTCACTTGTTGACTCCCGTCCGTGGGTGTTCCTTCCTGTTCATCCTCCTCGTACCATGGAATGTCCTTCAGCGGGAGGCCAGCTTCCCTCAGACTTAATCGCAGCAATCTGTCCTGACGTTCGCCGATGTCGCCTCGAGTGCTCAGCTGTTTGTCCCTCAGTGTTGCTTTCAGTTGTTGGGGTGACAGGCGTATAACTTCCAAGTTTATGGCCCTCACCTCCCGGATCTTCAGAAACCTCTTCATGGTTTCCTTCCTTTTTCCACCTAAAATGGTCAAAAACCTCGGCACGTAACAAGATGTATGGATTCGGTTACTGCAGACCTCGGTCAACTCCGAAACGGTGGCGCGAGAAGAAAATTATTTAAATTTTTGTTGTAATTTGGCAAATTTTCTGGGCGTGCGAGGGTGGTGGCAGTGAGACACGCCGTTCTTCGTAGAACACTATCGCAAATTCGCAAAAAGGGTCACTTTGAGGGCGGCAGAATCGCAACCTGACTATCGCCTGAATCGAAGAGCTGCAAGATGGTTGCTGGAAGTAGCGCACTATTCTCGGCGCGCGCTCGGGCTCGCTCTCCCCCTCTCTCTCTCTCGTCAACACACGCACACACAACAATTGAATTTTTTAAATAAATATAAATAAAAGAGAAAAATAATACTAGTATATGTCGGTGCGAGTCGGCTCGACTCACAATTTGTTCTCTCTCTCTCGCGTGTCTCGGCTTGTCGATTCGCGTAATTTTCCCTAATGTCGGTGTCGGCCCCACGTTGCTGGCGCCATTTGTGACGTTGCGGATCCCCCCCCCCCCCCCCCATAGGATATAGAAACTCTAGATATAGAAATCCATGTAATTCTTGTTCTTTTTATCTATTCCTTTCAAAGTGTCCGAGCCCTTACTGTTTCTTATTAGCTATTTTGTAAGGGGCAATGTACATAAGCGCCGTTCCGCTCTGCTCCGCTCTGCTCTGCTTTGCCCTGCTCCGTTCCACCCCGTTTCAGAATTCTGACATAGTAAAGGGAAAATCGCTTACAAACGGAACTGAACTAAAATTGGACCGGGTTTGAGCAGAACAGAACAGAACAGAGCAGAGCAGAGCAGAGCAGATCAGAGCAGAACGGCACTGTACATTGCCCCTAAGATAAAGATATATAAACAGTCTAAAACAGAGCAGATCATGTGACTCGGAGTAAACGCATATATATGTATGATGGCACTACAGCTACAGCACGGAGATGATTAACTATTTAAATTCGCCTTGTTAAGACCAGCGTCAGCGGCGTCAGCGCCCCTCACGACAAAATCCGAACTGCTTATTGAAGGATAAACACAGTTATTTAGCATGAGCGGTATATGAAGAAAAGTTTATTTAATTAAGAAATAAAATAAATAGGGATGGTATGAACGTCGAAAAGTTTTTTACTGATTTATCCGATATTGTAAGATATATTGGCAATCACACAAGGCGTTATGTGAAAGGCGAGAGAATTTATAAGGCAAATCGCATAATATTTTGTAGGTTAGCCAAAGAAAATACTGATTGCTCAGCAGAGTTAGTAGCACCAGAGAATATAGAATATATTATCATTCAGTATAGAAGGCCAGATCGGCCGTTTTCGTGAAGCCAAAAATAAGTGTTAGTTCAACCCCCCCATGAGGCAGGCGGCGTTACGTTCGCCTATGCTTAAGCATGGGCGAACATAGCGCCGCCTGCCTCATGGGGGGCTGAACTAACGCTTATTTTTGGCTTCACGAAAACGGCCGATCTGACCTTCTATAAATCTATACTGAATAATAATATATTCTATATTCTCTGGTAGCACTGTGCAACACAGTTTTTTGGCTAACCTATAAAATATTATGTGATTTGCCTTATAAACTCTCTCTCGCCTTCCACATAAGGCCTTCGTGCCATTGCTAATATATCTGATAATATCAGACAAATCAATAAATGATTTTAAGACGTTCATCGGATCACTACTTATTTTATTTTTTAATTAATCTTTGGTTCGTATACCGCTCATGCTAATCAGCAGTGTTTATCCTTTAATAAGCAGTTCGAATTTTGGCCGCGAGGGGCGCTGACGCTGGTCTTAACAAGGCGAATAGATATTAGACTTATGCAAATGGTATAGGTTAGGCATACCTCTTATCTATGTTGGCAGTCAGTCGCTGTCATGCTGCTGCGTGTTTATCGCTGAGTGAGCTGAGTCGCAATTGCTACCGAAAGTATTATAGGTAGTTGATAAATAAGGGAGTATACAAAAAACGATACCTAGGTTATGACTATAAGGGAATTCGTGTAAACACCAAATGGGTAATTACTTTTCAGTTTTCTAAAAGTGAGAAAGAAGCAGCTGGAATTTTCATATTCAAGGTTTTGGATTTGGCGAATAAATTATACTCGACACAATGCTTTTCCTCTTCTGGATTTTTTACTCAACTTTAATCAGTACAGAGGCTAAACCACCTCCATTACGTCCACCAAAATTATTGGTTGTATCTTATGATGGATTTAGGTATTTTGATCATTGTTTATCTACTTTCTGTAACATTTTTTACTTAGACATTCAATTTTATTATTGTTATTATATTAAATTATTATATCAAACAAAAATGTCAGGGACTTCAGTAGCTTACGTTCAATTGAAATTAATCGATAAATAGAATTTTACTTCTCTTAATTCAATTTATATTTGAAATAAAATAAAAACTACAATTTGTAGATCAACACACACATGTTATGTAATTAATAAATTTTGTAATATTTTCCAATACTTTAGTCTATAATAATCTAAAAGATACTGTTACTTATTTGTATTATATTCAAATATTTTTAATGGTTATTTATAGGTACGACTACTTTGATAGAGATGTAACGCCAGTTTTAAAAAATTTTAAAACTAAAGGGATTTATGCTGATTATATGAGAAATGTATTTGTAACTAAAACTTTCCCTAACCATCATACTATAGCTACTGGCTTATATGTAGAAACTCATGGAGTAGTTGATAGTGAATTTTACAACCAAAAATTGAATAAAACAATTCAATTTTCAGAGGAATTGTATCACTATGATAACAATATTTTTCCTATATGGGTTAGTGATTTAGATAAATTTAAAATAAAATTATGAAGGACCAATTTATCAATTTTTTTAATAAAGTTAATGGTATGAAAGAATATAAAACTTAATATTTTAGACAATCAATGAAAATGCTGGTGGTGGTAGACATAGTGGAGTCATGATGTGGCCTGGTAGTACATTCGATTACCATGGAACCAGCACTACTTTCAAAGTAGTATGTAATTTACTTATGTTATATTTTATGAAATTATTTTACGGAATTACAAATAACAAGTTTTTGATGCACAAATTAATGTAATTGAAGCATTAAAACATAAAATCACATTAGCATACCTATGCTATCTCTGCAGTATCTATGTGTAGGGTGGATAAGACCAATTAAAAATGAGAAATCAATATTACTTTCAAATATTAATAATTTTTCCATTCATACCATCCATGTGGTGATAACGTATATTAGATATTTGGATGTTCTGAAAAATATAATTAATCTATATTATAAATATATGCATTATTTTTTACAGAGATTCTTATAAATTTTTATTAGTTCAACATACCTACCTGCACAAAATTTTACAGAAAATTTTGCCATGAAATATTTATTTCTATGAGAATTTCTGTGCATGGTTTTTTCCTCTGTATTATTGTTTGGAATTATACATAACGGCTATAAATGTAGTCTTTTAATTATGTGTAATTAAAGTGTGTGTATTTTTTTTTTAATTAAATATACTT
Organism: Torymus aiolomorphi; assembly: GCA_036365515.1. Lineage (NCBI taxonomy): Eukaryota > Metazoa > Arthropoda > Insecta > Hymenoptera > Torymidae > Torymus > Torymus aiolomorphi. Next base: position 56,917,538 of record CM070875.1, on the reverse strand, counting down.
TCTCAAATTTTGAAGTAAATTACAAAGTCATTAGTCATTGCAAACCATTGTTTTATATGAAATTTTTCAATTTAAAATATAAGTACTTTTAATACTTTCAGAGCAACCAATTTATAAGGCAGTATTTATAATATTTCAAACATAAAATTAAAATTTTAAGAAAAAATAAAATTTTTAATGTTGCTTCAATTTTCTAAGATTTTAAGAAATGCAATAGTCACATAAAAATGAAAGAAATTAACAATAATTCATGACCCAGATATGGGTCATGTCTTCCTTAAAATGTTAATGCAGAAATTTGGAGTTTAGTTATCTGAAATTAGTAATATTTGAAGGAAATCAACAAACTGTAAAAAAAAATTCAAAAAGAATATTTTCAAAAAGTCAAATAATCTAATTTTAAAAAAGCACTCCTCAGTCATTGTGAAAATGTATGTAAATGGTTCATTTTTAGCCATATATATTTACTTTATAGACAAAAAAAATTTGAAAAAATTTCTTTAAATTAGATTAAAGATTTCAAATAAGGCAATATACTTAATGGTAACATGATTTACATGCAAATCATGAATTCTTGAAATTTTATAAAGTTATTTTTTTTGTTATAAAACAAAAATTTTCAATAATTATATGGTATGAAATCATTTTTTTAATAATTATATAATAGTACCCATTTGGAAATGTAGTACATTACGATACTAGTGCGGGAAAGTAGAATTTCGTCTCGTGTGACGTTTACACCCGGGCAAAGAGAGTATACAGTTTTGTACGGTTGTATACGGTTTCATACATTTTCTTTTTTCCATACATACAGGTATATAAAACGAGAATACATACTTAAAGGTTGTTAAGTATGTATTCCCTTTTTATAAACAGAAATAGTATATTACGCAACAAGCCGAAAGCGAGGCTCGGGTGGCAATTGACACGTGCTCCGGATTGGCCAACTCTTCACCTCTCTAGTTGAGTATTATACTATTTTGTAATATAGGTACGATTTTCGCGTTTTTTGAACCTAAAAACGGGTTTAAAGTAACCGATTTTAGACCAGGCGGGCGCAAAAGTGTCGGAGCGGGCGCAAAAGAATAGACGTATAAGTAGCTGGCGCAAAAGTAGGCGTAGCGGGCGCAAAAGTGCCGTAGCGGGCGCAAAAGTTGGCGAAGTGGACACAAAAGTTTCTTAGCGAAAATCCAAACCTGTGTCACAAAAAATATCGTGTGCACCAAGGGCTACGTGGGTTTTTTGCCCTCGTGTGATTGCAGTACTTACTCTTCTTCGGCTCATAAAACGTACTCGCCTTTGGCTCGTGCTTGCTCGCTTACGGCTATTACTGCTAACTCCACACTCGGTTTAAAACGGCCCACTTTATGCCCTTGGCGTACAATATACTATTTGAAATCAGTTTATGTTTGAAAAATAAAAGAAATTTCATTCAACATAGCCTTCAGTAAATGCATTTAAAACAAGAACCAACAAATTTTTTTGTTTTTCTATTTCATTTTTGTAAATTTTATTTATACCTGAGTTAATTAAGTTTATTCTAACACTATTTCTCATTCACTATAGCAGGCTGGATAAATTAACTATTAATAACATTGTATTTAAACATTAACACTTTTAGTACAGTTAATAATGTATAAGACAATTCATATGAATTAAAAATAGAAATCTGTTACTAAAGATCATCGACCAGAGGTGAGAATTGTAATATAATAAAAGGTTTTTTTTTTGTGCAGCCATGGAATATATCAGTACCATGGAAAGAAAGGGTAGATGAATTATTATCATGGTTTAATCATCCAAAAACTCCAATCAATTTTGGAATGATGTATCTTGAAGAACCAGACTTTCATGGACATGGGATTGGTATAAATAGTGCTCGTTTTAATAATCTTTTGACAAAATTAGATCAAATAACAAAATATCTTCATGATAAACTAAAAGAAAAGTGTTTAAATGATGTAAATGTCGTACATCTAAGTGATCATGGAATGTCCACTGTTACTATTGACAGGATAGTAAATTTGACTAAGTACATTAATCCAGATGATTATACTTCTGCTGGATTATCACCTACTATGAGTATTTACCCCCGAGCTGGTAAAAAACTAAGAATGCTATATGATAATCTGTATTTTCTATAAAAAACAACTGGAATTTTTATTTTAGGCAAAGAAGATTCAATATACAATAACTTAAAAAAGGCTTCTGAATTGACAAAAGAATTTGATGTTTATTTAAAAAGAGATATACCAAAAAGATACCATTATTCTGATAATCCGAGGATAGGACCTATTCTTGTTGTTGCAAAAGTAGGATATGCTTTTCAAAACCTTTATGACAGTTTCCCGTGGTACGAGAAGAAATTTAACATTACAAGTTAGTTACTTTAATGAACATATTATATTATTCATACATATGAAAAATATTATATACATCAACAAAAATATATCTTTGGTAGTTAATGAGAAATCTGAATTTGGCCTTCATGGATATGATAATAATGCTACAGAAATGCATCCATTTTTCTTTGGAATAGGACCTGCATTTTTATCAGAATGTAAAGTACCACCTTTTAATAATGTGGACTTACTTCCTCTTTTTTGTGAAATACTTGATGTGAACTGTCATCAAGTAAATGGAACACTAGGTGAATTGAAAAATTGTTTGGCAAAACATCACTATGAAGCAGTTTTATACAACGGAATATGTAAGTAAAATTGACATTTTTTCCTAAACATATTTGCTTGATATTTATAAATATTTCACATATCAATTAATGGGTTCATTATACGCTGGTTATTCATTATAGACATTGGTGGTGTTGTTATATCAATTTTAGGAATTATAGCTTTATTTTTGGTATATCTAAGAAGACAACATATTCAAAAAAATAATGCTAAGTACAGGTATGTCATAATAATTTTTTGGAAGATGTTTCATTGCACTGTCTATTGTTACTGCTTAAAAGCCTAATAATAATATGACTGTAAAAATAGATGACTGATAAAAGTAGCAATTAAACAAATATTTTATTGATAGTTCTTAAATATTTTTACAGGATATCTGACAAGCAAGGTGCTGAATGATATAATGCAATGTAATGCATAATTTTTTCATTTTCCTTTAAAATAGCTTGGCTACTAATAAAACATTTTTTATTAACTCATCCTTTTAATATGTTCAGTGTAAAACAAGTTCAAAACCAATTTGAAATATCACCCTTCATAAAATAATGAAGTTAGAACTGATAAAAATCAAAATGAATTTTTTTTTATGTACAAAAGGCAAAATTTAATTATTTGTATAACTAAACTACTAAAAAAATTTTGCTTTATACTGCTTCATTTAACTAATTTTAATAATCAAAAGTTTCTTTTCATTAAAATTCATTATAGATTTTTTAACATACATATAAAATAAAATGACTAACAAAATAATAAAATGAATACTTCAAATCTATCATAAAATTATTAAATAAATTAGATTTTTAATTTTTAATCAACAGGTTCAGTGCTTCATGAGCTATATGAAGCTCATGACTATTTTTAAAACTAATAACTCTTTCTTTAGATATATAGTTCAGAATAAAAGCAGCTGATTGAAATGAATCTCAAAGACTGAACCCTCCTTTTCCGCGACTTGATCAGTTGATTGCTTACGATTACGTAATAAATTTGTATATCGACGCCCCGTACGAAAAGTAGCACAATTCAGTTTACTACGAAAGTAAGCACGTTTCGCGAAGTTGTGACAAAAACTATACAGTCGCGTTCAATAACAACCCCGATGGAAATGGAAAATGTATATAAATGTAAAAAACTGTATGTCAAAGTTGTAATTGGAACATTTTTTACATTTATATACGTTTATATACGTTTATATATACATTTATATACGTTTCTTACAGATATTTACACTTATTTACATTTATATATCTTTTCTTATATTTCGAATAGTTGTATTGAAAAATTTTATTTCTGTGAATATGCTTATTTATGGTTACTTAAAGATTCATACATTTATATACATTTATATATATTTATATGCATTTTTAAAAATTTTCGCTATATAAGACTTTTTTAAAAAATTTTATGGAAATATACGAATAAATGTAAAAAAATATTTATACATTTTAAAAATTGCGACGTTTAACGTGTAAAAATAAAAAATATAGTTTCATAAATAAGTATAAGTTTATGTAAAAAAACGTATATAAATGTAAATAAACGTATAAATGCGTGTTCCAATTACAACATTTATATGCTCTTATTTACATTTATATACGTTTTTTTACAGAAATATACACTTATTTACATTTATATACATTTTCCATTTTCACTAGGGAAACTTAAAAAAAACATTTGCTGGTTTAATTGTATTAAATTATAATATTTTATTCTTAAGGTGATGTGATACCCACGCTATTACTCATAATTGGGTTCCCGTTTTTCCAATTCAATTTTTAATTTTAAGGAAAAAACTCTTTGATAAGTTATAGTTCTTTATTAAACTTAAAATGTGTCAAAGAGTTTTTCTCAAAAAGTTTAAAATTGAAGGAGAAAAACGGGAACTCAATTTTGAGTAATAGCGTGGGTATCGCATCACCTTAATACTAAAATACTAAATTTCCAAATAAATATATTTCTTTATAAGTAGTTAATTCAAATTATAGTGTTAGTGCTGAACCTATTACACTTGATATTCATTTTTATTGATCAATATATATCTACTATCATATCGATATTTTAGTTAAGGTAGTTCTCTTCATATCGCAAAAACTGAAAAAGCTTCTAAAAAAATATACAAATATTCTTCAAAGTCCGAGAAATGATACCATATGTTTGTTTTCATACATTGCGCAACAAATTTTTGAGAAAAAAATTCTTGAAAATGGTTATTTTTACATGAGAGTAAATGAGTGCTGTATCAACTGTGACAGAAAGCAATAGTATTACTCATAAAAAAAACTGAACTTCAAAAAGAAAAACATAGCTTATAGTGATGCGATACCTACGCTATTACTCAAAATTGGGTTTCTGTTTTCCTCAATCAATTTTTAATTTTAAGGAAACAACTCTTTGATACGTTATAGTTCTTTATTAAACTTAAAACGTGTCAAAGTTTTTTCAAAAAGTTTAAAATTGAAGGAGAAAAACGGGAACCCAGAATTGAAAGATGAAATTCTGATCTTTCTGTTAAGTTTATCAAATATGTGTCAAGCCAATCTTTTTAAAAAGATATTAATGATTATAAACACAAATAGCAGACGACGCACAGTGTTCTATTTTGAAAAAAAATGGACAAAATGAAATATCTCGCGAACGGATATCGATAGCCGGATGAATCCAACTGCATTTTAAAGTTGAAGTAATGTACAATAAAAGAAAAATAGTCCAGTACTGATCATTTGACCCTGTGACCTTAGAAATGAAAAATGAAAGTCGAATAAATAACGAATTTTCGGCTTTTTCATTGTAGACTTTGTGTCTATCAATTTTTTCGATCAAAAAAATATGTACTCCTGTAGTGTTTGATGCAAGGAATCCGAATTTGATGTCAGAATTGTCCTATCGCACATCAATTTGTTTTTAAAGCTGAAAACTCCATAAAAAATACGGAAAATTCACCCTGGGAGAAATGGAATATTATTGAGTAATTTCGACTTCGGATTTAGATTCAGCTTATCATAATACATGGGTACACAAACGCTTGTATTTAATACAATTTTATTAAAAAGCATGAAAATATTGTAAAAAATGCCATTTTTTAATAACCCTTAAATTTTAATAATTCATATATGCACCTACAAATCTGTGTACTTGTATTTATGTACCCATGTATTTTGATTCGCTGAATCCGAATTTGAAGTCGAAATTACTCAATAATGCTCCATTTTTTCAGGGTGAATTTTTCGTATTTTTTATGGAGTTTTCAGATTTAAAAACAAATTGGCGTGCGATAGGACAATTCTGACATCAAATTCGGATTCCTTGCATCAAACACTACAGGAGTACATATTTTTTTGATCGAAAAAATTGATAGCCAGAAAGTCTACAATGAAAAAGCCGAAAATACGTTACTTATTCAACTTTCATTTTTCATTTCCGAGGTCACAGGTTCAAATGATCAGTACTGGACTATTTTTCCTTTATTGTACATTACTTCAACTTTAAAATGCAGTTGGATTCATCCGGCTATCGATATCCGTTCGCGAGATATTTCATTTTGTCCACTTTTTTCAAAATAGAATACTGTGCGACGTGCACGACAATGAGAGAGAACGAACGACGCCCATGGTACAGTTTGTGCTCTCGCTGAACACACAAACTGTAGTGCCGAGGAGAACCACCTTAATTAATTTTAGATTAGACCTAACAAATCACTAATATAATTTGTCATAAGTATAAATAAAGATTTAGTATTATGAATAATAACACTAAAGAAAGATGAACATGAAGTAAATAAAATTACTGGTCTTTGCTCGGTAGAAAGATCTGTGAAATACATAATAAATTGTACGAGTTGCAAGCATTTATTTTTTTATAATACCTTTATTCTTTTTGGACATACATTCTTCATAAACAGGCGATATATGCTGTAGATTTTTGAAACATATATAAATCTCTTGCATTAAGGCAGCTTACCCTGTCGCAAATTATAAATGTTAATAACAGTTAATAACTGTTAAAAATTATTTAAACTGTTAGAACTATTTATAAATGTTACAAACTGTAGGATTCTGAACACATTTTTTCTAATTATAATAGTTTGTAACAGTTTCAAACAGTTTCTAGTACCTAGTTTTAACAGTTTGAAACAGTTTTAAATAATTTTTAACTTTATATTTAAGAAAAATTTAATAATTAATAAATTATTATTATTATTATTATTATTATTATTATTATCATCATCATTGTTATTCATTAATAATTAATAATTATTTAATAGCCATTATTATATTCATAAAAATTAATTATATTAGTTATTACTTTTAGTTTTCATTTTTTATTTAATTATTAATTACTAATAATTAATTATTATTTTAATAATAATAATTTATAAATATTTGATAGTTATTAAATATTTAATAACTATTATCAACTGTTAGAAACTGTTTAAAACTGTTAACAAATGTTACAAACAGTTATAAACAATTAATAACGTCCAAAATCATACATTTTATAACATTTTTTAAAAGTTTATAACTCTTACTAACAGTTTTTAACATTTTTGAACAAAAATATTTCTGCTAGGGTACTATCTGAAAACGACTTTTGCATGAAAATTTATATAATAACTGCAATAGTTATAATAAATAAAATATGACTTTTATATAACAAGGAGAGTGCACACCATCCGGGAAACTGATTTTCGCCGGCATTTGAGAGTCGATTTTTGGTATCTAAAAATGAAGCCTAATGCTCACATTTCCGTCAAATGGGCCCTTTTTCTTGAGATATGGGCAATCATCTCAAATATCCTCTATTACGCTAAAAAATTATGTCTCTTCTATTGACCGTCACATTGCAAGTATTTAAGATACGAAAACGAGGAAAAACAATTAGAATTAATTCCTAATAAATCACATTAGCCGTTGATCCGTCAATTTACCCACACATTACGAACGCGACATCACCTAAAACCGCGTGGGAAAATCTCCAGAAAGCTTACAACGACAGCGGCTTAATGCGTCAAGTAAGTTTGTTCCGTAGCATCTCCACAACCAGACTTGAAGATTGCGCATCTGTTGAGGAGTATGTTAATAAAATAATTAGCACACCGCAACAATTAGTCGGCACGGGCATCACGCTCCCCGAAAAGATGGTAGGAGCGCTTTTGTTAACAGGTCTACCGGACTGTTACCAACCGATGATCATGGCGATGAAAGCATCCGGTGTCGCCATCACAGCGGACTTAGTGAAAACTAAGTTGCTGCAGGAAATCAAAACGCCCGATGGCGTCGATTCAAGTCGAAGTGAGGTTAAGGGGTTTTATGCACAGCCGAATCACTCGAAACTACAAGGACACTCCAACCCACACTGGTATCGTACGTCTCAGACACAGCAAGTACGTTGCTATAATTGTAACAGATTTGGCCACTACGCGCAGAATTGTACGAAAACAAAGAAGAAAACACGCGCGTTTACAGCCAACGAACAAAGTCAGTCCGACAGTGACGAGCATGAGCCTTCTGACAGTGTTGTTGTCAGTGCACTACAAGTTTGCGACGCGCCTTTAACTACGGACAATACAGAGTGGATAATTGATTCTGGGGCATCTAAGCACATGTCACCAAACGCAAATTTGCTAGTGAACCACAGACCCACAAGCGTATGCAATGTTACGATTGCAGACAAAACTAAAGCACCGGTATCTGCTTTAGGTGATGTGTACGTGCAAAGTGACAGTGCAAAAACCATCAAAACTTTAAAACTCGAAAATGTGTTACATATACCTGGGATTGCGTTTAACTTAATGTCAATTAGTGCAATGACCAAACATGGTCACAAAGTGGTGTTTGATGGGCCAGAATGTCAAGTGTTCGACAAGAACTATAATCAGATTATGCAAGGCAAGTTATCCTCTAATGATGTCTACCGCGTAAAATTTAAACAGCCTAGCAGCTGTAGCCCAGAAGAAACAGTAACAGCTTGCTCTGCTCAATCTAGCACCACTCTCGACATTTGGCATCGCAGACTGGCCCACATAAACACCAACTACTTGAAACATCTCCGGGACTCTGCAGCCACAGGCATCACCTTTAGTCGCAAGGACCAGCTCACAGACTGTGAAATTTGTGCACAAGGTAAAATGTGCAAAAAACCATTTAAGTTAAGCGATAAACGTGCTTTACAGAAGATGGCATTAATGCACAGTGATCTGTGTCAAATGGATGCACTGTCGCTTGGAGATGCCAAGTATTTTATGACCCTGCTAGACGACCACAGTCGAAAAGTCTTCTTATACCTTCTCAAGAGTAAGGATGAAGTCTCCACCTGCATCAGTCACTTCATCACAGAAATGGATAGAAAGTATGGACTCAAAATTCAAACTCTACGCACAGACAATGGCAAGGAGTACGTCAACAACACAGTTAATAAAATTTTGAAGAAGTCAGGCATCACTCACCAAACCAGCATTGCTTATAACCCTCAACAAAACGGCAGGGCCGAAAGAATCAACCGTACACCCCTGGACAAGGTCAGATGTATGCTCATAGAATCTGACATGCATAAAAAATTCTGGGGCGAGGCGATTATGACAGCCGCATACATACATAATCGATCACCTAAGAAAAGCTTAAATTATCAAACCCCAGAAGAAGTGTGGATTGGCACCAAGCCTGATCTCTCGCACACGAGGACTTTTGGCTGCAAAGCCCACGTGTACATACCTAACCCTAAAAGAGGAAAATTGGATCCGAAAACAACTAAGTGCATCATGCTAGGATATTGTACGAATCAGAAGGGCTATCGATTATAGGATCCGACTGAGCAGCGTGTGATAGCCGCCAGGGATGTCGTTTTCTACGAGAATCCGCTTTTAACGATACCAGACGTGGTTTTCCTACCTTTAGAGCACGCTGAGGAACAACCTACAAGCCCCAAACCCACTGAAACTACACCTGCCAAGCACGATGACCTCCCACACAACGAAGAGACAGCAGTACACGATGACCAGCCAAACTCATCCGAGGAACCAGAGGCCAACCAGCCCAATTTATCTGATAAACAGACCGAAGTCAAGGAAGGTCAGTCGCAGTCGAACTCTGAAAACATTAGCTCTTCAGATGCAAGTTCTTCAGACGAACAACCTCAACAGCCTCAGCTTCGCAGATCTCAACGCCCAAGAAAGAAGAATCGAAGGTTCGATGACCATATATTATACCAAGTGATCTCAAATCTCAACGAGCCACAAACTTTTGAAGAAGCCATATCAGGACCAGAGAAGGAACAGTGGTGGAAGACCATGAAAAGCGAATATTCGTCGATTATTACCAACAATACCTGGACCTTGAAGCCCTTACCTTCCGGACACAACCTCATAGGCAGTAAATGGGTATTTAAACGGAAAATTTCAGCAGATGGCAACATTCGATACAAGGCCAGATTGGTTGCCAAGGGCTTCGCACAGATAAGGGGAATAGATTATGACGACACCTATTCACCTGTGGTAAGGTTTACTACTCTTCGCATTCTGTTTGCTTTTATAGCCTGAGAACGTCTCGATGTATACCACCTAGACGTGGAAACCGCATTCTTACATGGCACTCTGGAAGAGAAAGTTTACCTTCAACAGCCCCAAAGATTCATTCAAGAAAAACAAGAAGACCACGTTTGTCTGCTTCACAAAGCCTTATATGGGCTCAAGCAGGGTAGCAGAGCCTGGAACCGGACCGTGGACGACTTACTGAAGAAAATGAACATGGCTCAATCTGCTTTTGACACTTGTGTATACTATTATGCGAACGACCGTAAACTCATCATTATAGCATTATTTGTTGATGATTTTCTCGTATTCACTAACAGTATAGATGTTTACAATATTTTAAAGGAAGGCCTCGCCAAACGAGTTCCAATCAAGGACCTAGGGATAGTAAGAAAGTGCCTTGGCATAAATATACACATTGATAAGAATCAAGGCACCGTCGAGTTAGACCAGACCGACTATATAGAGTCCATACTCCACCGGTTTAGCATGAGTGAGTGCAAAGGTTCTTCTACGCCCATGGAGCCCGGATCTCAATTAAACGCCAGCATGTCTCCAACTAACCCTCAAGAATTGGAGAGACTTCGAAAAATACCTTATCAGAATGCAGTTGGTGCTTTATTATACTTGGTTCAGGCAACGAGACCGGACTTGGCCTATTCGGTGAGTACTGTAAGCAGATTCAACCAAAATTATGATGACTCACACTGGGCTGCTGTAAAAAGAATCATCAGGTACCTCCAAACCACGAAAAATTATCGCTTGAGGTATAGTAGGGTGGCTCACACCAAACTTGTTGCCTACTGTGATGCAAGTTGGGCAGCGGACCACCAAGATGGCAGATCGACAACAGGTTACATCTTTCTTCTACAAGGAGGGCCAGTTAGTTGGAACAGTCGAAAGCAGAGCACAGTATCTTTGTCTAGCTCAGAAGCCGAGTATATGGCTTTGTCTTTAGCTACACAAGAAGCTCTATGGCTAAGAGGATTTACCATCGAGTTGTGCATATCAGGCCTGAGCCCTGTCATAATCTACTCTGACAACAAAGGTGCCATCAACCTTGCCAAGAACGGCCGCTTCAATACTAGAACAAGACACATATGCGTAAAACATTACTTCATCAAACAGAACATTGATGATAAATTAATAGATGTACAATTTGTAACCTCCTTCGAAATGCTGGCCGACACACTCACCAAGGCCACACCCAAGGGTAACATAGAAGGTTTTTCGAATTATGTTAGATTATTGAAATGAACCTTGTCAACTAATTTTAAATTTACGCGCGCGCGCGCGCGTGTGTGTGTGTGTGTGTGTGTGTGTATATGGTTATAACCAAATGTAAATTGTTTGTATCAGCGTCATATGTAATTTATTTTTAGCTGCGAAAGTGAAACATTCAGTTGAGGTAGCGAGTTGTACTTCAACTTAATGTTTCAAGTAATATAAGTCTATTTAAATATAGCGCGTTAGACGGAAGATGACTAACGTAGTATAGTAACGATGTATTATGTAATACAGCTTAGACGCGCAATGAGTCCTTCCGACTAACTGTTCTGTTCTGTTCCAGCCGTGATGGGGTGCACACCATCCTGGACACGTCTATCTCGTCTGTACTGAGTAAAAGAATAAAACACTACTTTGTTATCAGCACAAACACTGCCTAACTTCCTTTAATTCACATCAGTATCTTAAATACTTGCAATGTGACGGTCAATAGAAGAGACATCATTTTTTAGCGAAATAGAGCGAATATTTGAGATGAGATTGACCATATCTCAAGAAAAAGGGCCCATTTGACGGAAATGTGAGAACTGGATTTCATTTTTAGATACCAGAAATCGACTTTCAAATGCCCGCGAAAATGCGTTTCCCGGAAGATGTGCACTCTCCTTGTAAAATATTTGGCATGAAAGAATAGTATTGAGAATAGTAAGATTTCACGAGGACGTGAAATCTTAAGTCCGAGTGACAAACATTATTTTTTGTCCTTGTAAGATATTTGGCATGAAAGAATAGTATTGAGAATAGTAAGATTTCACGAGGACGTAAAATCTTAAGTCCGAGTGACAAACATTATTTTTTGACATACTTGCCGTAAAATTCGACTTTATTCGGACTCATTTGCGGACGTACAAATGAGTCCGAATAAAGTCGAAGTTTACGGACACATATGTAAAAAAAATTTTGAAAATAAAATTTGGCATGTTACAAGCATATAAATATTGCATATAATGGAAAATCACTTGAACATTCTATGGAAATTTTTTTTTCGATCTAATTTTAATGGTTGAAGGCTCATTGTCTTCCTTACGCAATTTTAGCTAAGGGTTACGGGAAAATATTTCAAAAATTATTAACGAGTGAAGTGACGTGCTATTGTTTACAATCTTACATATCACATTACATGCCTCATGTAGAAACAAATGTATACCGTGATTCACCCTTTAATAATTTCTGAAATATTTTCCTGTAACCTCTACCTAAAATTGTACAAGGAAGACAATGAGATCTCTCCCGTTTCAAATGGATTGATAATAAAAATCCCCGTAGAATGCTAAAGTGATTTTCCTTTAAAGAACCCCGCACACAATGTATGGAAAAAAATCATCCATTCAAATTTTTGGAGGTTTTGCCCATGAGAACTTTTGTTTAGGACCTCACGATCTATCTTTTCCCCAAGTTTGATCCAATTTTACCGTATGATTATTTTTTATACATTGTGTGCAGGGTCCTTTATTAAATTAGTAAATAAAAGTGAAAAGAAGCAGCAGTTAGCCTATCTGCTTAATATTCACGAACAATCCATTCATTAATATTTGCATTTTATTTATTTCAGAATATTAACTGAAGAGGCTATATTAGAAAACCAGTTATGGGATGAAAGAGATATATTTGAAAGCAGTATAAGATGATACGTAATTTAAAAATTTATCAAAGATCTCAAGTATCATTCTTACATTTTTGTAAATATCTTAAAAAGAGAACTTGAAATGATTGTAATTTTAAGAAGAACTACGTGATATAATTAGTCCGATTTTTATAAACTTCTTGAAATTAACTCGATATTTATCAAAAGCGTCATGAGCATACTGTGTTTTTTGTAAACAATATAATTTTTATAGATATATATTTTGGAATTTCTGTCATATAATTTGTGTCTTATTTGAAAAGACTACAAACTGTATATTATACATTTCTAATTGGTAATGCTAGTATGAAGTGTTTTATATTATGCTGATCTTTCTGTTTTTTGTTTATGTACCATTTTTAAATAATATTGTGTCAAAAGCATGTAAAATATTCAATATTAATATTTTATATAGTGTCATAAAACTGTATGAACTATTTTGTGACCAAGATAAATTTTGTGTTGTAGAATATTGATGCTATATTGTATGTGATGCAATGAATGACAACTGTAAATATTGTATAATTTAAATATATTATTTATAATTTTAAATAAATAATCTGATATTCTGCAGTAACAGATTAAAAAATATCCTTTTTGAAATATTTTCTTATTTAGTCCAAAATTCAATTTTCTTAAGAATATTTGACAAATATAAATAAAACTATTGTATACAACACATTTCGATTTCAAAAATTTAGTTTCATGCTGTACTGACGGCCTATTTTGTACACCTATTATGTTTTCAAGGTAGGTGACGCGGCGCGGAAACGGGCCAGCATAAGTCGTCGGCTTGGTAACCAAAAAACTAGGGGGGCTGTGCCCCCCTGCGTGTCTCGCTGCGCTCGACACGCCAACCCCCCCGCGCCCCATACACACCTGCTCCTTGCTTCGCTCGTCGCCCACCCCCTCCCTATGTAAAAACTTCGTTTTTACATAATAGGCACGACCGCAATGCTTAAGAGAACCTTATAATTTTATTATTGCATAAATTGTAACACTTTATTTTCATCGTTGTTATCATTAAAATAAATAACATAAATGCATCTGCAATAAAATTTAAATAAAAATTATCCATTTTACTTTTACACATTTATTTCTTCTTTTTTGTAGAAGGTTTGCGTTTTAATTCTACATATATAGATATATGTAGATAACTTTCCAAATATAGTCTATGATGCATATAAATTTATTAAGTACTAATCGATGTGATTAAAGTACACATAGGAATATTAAATATAAGTACCATAATTGCCGTTATATTTAAAATTAAAAACATTGTTTTGATCATTTCTATCATAATTATAATAATCGTTTTTATTTTTATTTATGAAAATGTTATATAGAAGAAAAAGTCTGGTTTCAATGTTATCCAAAACTTTTGTATTTGAAATTTTTATACAAATGTTAGACTATTAGATATTCATGATCAGGATGGTGAATCAATGTTCAGAGTCGAATTAAATATTCAAGTAGAGTTTATAAATATAGCACCAAATCTTAAATTAGTACATATGGATGGTTGGTTAGGACTATCGGTCGGCCACTGCCTAGTCCAACGCTCGCCGCTAATTCTCGGATCTATCGATTCGGCACGATACCTCGGCTCGCTAGCCACGAATACTCTCCGAGCGACACTATGCCCGGCCTCGCCAACTCTCTCCTCAATACTGAAATCTCACTCCCATATATATAACCCCTGACTTCCGCCGCGGTCCGGCAACGTCTCTCCCGCGCTCTCGCGTCCCTATCTCGTCTCCCGCCGCTACACGGAAAAAAATTTAGGATCTTCAGGCCACCGGTATATATGGACTCCGTACAATACCATCGATCGTCTTAATTTATGACGAATTTGGAATTAAGGCGCATCCAACGTTGAACCTGTAAGAATCCAATATCTTCGGAGTCTTCACGATTCAAAAACGTATGTTCTGAACTCCAATTCGGTCATCCCCAGACTCTGAGATTTCCGGTATTGTAGCGATTCCACTTTGGACGTCTGAGGCCCCCATCTCTGGTATCGTGGCGCGACAGCGTTGAGAGAAGGGGAACGGTCCGCATTCGCGCGCGTTTTTCTCATATATATATGCTTTTTTCATCATTATATATCAAAGTATTATTATAGTATAATATAGCACACACGTTTTGAACCGTTTATATATATTATATTATTATATTTATGAAGCGGCGCGCGTGAAATACGTCCGAATGTATAGTCGACTCATCCGAGATACCAAGAATGGGGGCCTGAGGACTCCATCGGGCGGATCCCGACGGTACCGAAAGTCTCGGAGTCCCCGCCATTCCAACATGGCATACACATAGTCCACGCAATTCAATATGGAAGTGACTACATTCAATTTTGGACGCGTACAGATACGGTATTTTTTGGATTTCTGTTAATTTCATACCTCCGACATCCCAGGCTTCCAAATTTTTTTCCGTGTACCAACCTTACAACTCTCATACACGCTCCTTGCCATGCGAACACTCTCTCACATACATATAGAATAGTAACCTAACATTCGGCCATCCTAATTGAGCTTGGACTCCAAGCTGCTGACCGATTATGACATATCGAAATCATCGAAACACTTAGATCGCTGACGCCTTCGCTCGCCCTTACGCCTAGATGCGCCTTCTAAACTATTGTTATCAGACAACTCACACTGTTTTCCCGAGCCCTGATTATTTCCTCTTGCTAATACCGATGCATCTTCTTGCAATTTGTCGCTTCTAGAACTATTCGCGACGTCATCGTACTCGGTAGTATTCCTTAGGGTGGCTGGGTCGATTGTGCGATCTGTTGTATCGATTAACGAATCTCTCTCTAACTCTGGTTTGTCGTCGCTTCCATCGGTATGTCCCCGCCACAACTTAAGTTGACTCACATGCGCAGTCGTGTCAGTTTTCGAAGATTCCTTAGAATTTAAGTTTTGTACTCGATAAGTGTCACTCGGTAGTGATTGCGTAACTACTAATGGTCCCTTGAATCGTGATTGGAGTTTAATTGACTCCCCAGTAGCGATAGGATTCGTTTTCATGAATACAATATCGCCCACAGTATAATTTACATTTTTCACTCGAGACTTATCATAACGTTCTTTAGCCACTGCTTGTTCTACTTCGATTTTCCGCATAGCTTCATGCCTAATATCCTCCGGAATCATATACTTTTCCGCGACACACGTAAGATCCCTACTGAGCCCCTCTCTAACCCTAGGTATATACCCATACAACATTTCGTAGGGAGTACGCCCTGTAGTTTTGCTTATCGAACTATTCAAGTCATATTCTAATTTACATAAATCCTTGTCCCACGATGATCGCCGTTTATCAGATTTGCTTGTAAAGCTGGCAGAAGTGTTTGATTCAAGCGCTCTACCTGGCCTTTTGCTTGAGCATGACGACTTGAATTTAAAGTGTACTTACTGCCATGCACTTTACAAAATTCTTCAAATTTACCTGCGGTGAAAGAAGTACCTCTATCCGTAATAATTCGCTCTGGCGCACCGAATCGCTGTACAAATTGTTCAATCTTCCTAATAGTCGTCCCCGCTTTGACATCCCTTACAGCATACAATTGCGTAAACTTGGTTAAATTGCAAATAGCGGCCAAAATATATTTATTTTTCTGACTCGAAGTAACAAACGGTCCAAGATGATCCAAGTGAACAATTTCAAACGGCCTTTTGCCAGCGGGAATGGGGTGCAATTCACCCGCTTGTCTCCCCACCTTATTTTTCGCAAGCAAACATTCTATACAAGACGCTATATGTCGCCTAACATAGCTACTCATTCTCGGAAAGTAGAAGAAGTTCCGAATACGTGCTATCGTCCGATCTACGCCAAAGTGGCTTGAAAGGTCGCGGTTTTTAATCACGAGAGCCTTCCTCATTGCGCGCGGTACAACATACAGTTCCTTACCATCTGAATCTAATTTATATAAAAGTCCGTCACGAAGCACATAATTAAGAACTTTTCCTCTCTCGCGGTGAGATCTTTCATGCTCTGCCTTCTCTAAAATCTTAATGTTACTATTTAAAAGCATATCGTTACGTTGAAACATAAGTATTTCATCCTCATGGACTTGAACACTAAATATCGTAGCTGGGAACATAGGTTTCTCAGCTTGCTCTACAGGTGCACGCGATAGTGCATCTACATGTTTCATCTGATCACCTTTCCGATGATGAATTTCGTAGTCGTAATCCTCGATCATTCCCAGCCACCGTATGAGCTGTGGATTTTTCGTTTTTAGAGATTGTACATATATTAATGCTTGACAATCAGTATAAACCTTGAAATGAATCTCAATCAACTACGGACGTAATCTTTCCATAGCCCACACGATTGCTAAAAGTTCGAGTTTGGTCGAATAATACGATCGTTCTACATCTGACGTTCGCCTGCTAATCGCATACACAAGGTGTAATACATTATGTTCATCGGTTTGAAACAACATAGCTCCGAGACCATCAGCTGAAGCATCTGTATGAAGCTGGGTTCTATCTGCTCGAGGGTTATAATGCGCTAGAACGGGTTTGATGCTCAATTTCGCCTTAATTTCTCGAAACGCCGATTCTTCTCGTTCCCCCCAAACAAAGTTAATCTCTTTTTTTAAAAGGTCGGTAATTGGATTCAAAATTCGCGCAAAACCTGGAATGAATCGCCGGAAGCAACTAGCTAGACCGTGAAATCGACGAGTCTCATGCACGTTTCGTAGTGTCGAAAACTCTACGATTACCTTGATTTTTCATCTATCCGAGCTAATTCCATCTTTACCAATCGTTATACCCAAATACTCTACTTCTTCGAGCCCAAACTTGCACTTTTTTAAATTAAGCGTTAACCCAGCATCCCGTAGTAATTTAAAAAATATTTCCAATTTCTCGAAAAACTCTTCCCAAGTCTTAGCATGAAGCAGAAAGTCATCAAAAAAATTAAGTGCTAATTTATTACCGTGCTTACCAAAAACCCTTTTCATGAGCCTTGAGAAGTAAAACGGAGCATTCATTAGACCTAGCATCGCTCTCTCGCATTGACCCGTGTCATCAGGAGTTATGAAAGCCGTTTTCTCCTTTGCACTCTCCGTTAACGGCATCTGCAAATAGCCGTGGGCTAAATCGAGTACCGCAAAAATTTTTGCACCGTGCAATTCCTCGAGGCCGTCGTCCATATTCGACAAGGGAAAATTCATGCGTACCGTTTGTTTATTTAACCTCCGAAAATCTACAACTAATCTATAGCTTCCATCTGATTTCTTAACAAGAAGGCAAGGGCTAGCATACGCTGAGTTTGTCTCCTTTACGAACCCGGCTTCTTTCCAATCGCTAACAATTTTGCGCATAATCGCCCGCTGTTCAGCGCTCGCCTTATAAGGTTTAGAATATACTGGCTCGCTTCCGGGTACCTCTACTATATCCATGTACTGTTCCTTTGTAAGTCCTATTTCGAGTTCATTCGTCGCGGAGCATTCTCGGTACTTATTAAGTAATACTAAAAGCTTCGCTTCGTTTTCTGGACTAATAGTCGGACAGACACATACTTCTTGTCGTGTAGTCGGCTCCCGACGCGCTGACACTTCAGGGATGTTTCCCTCGATCGACAAAACGACATTATGTAGTTCTGTTCCCTTTTCCAAACAAACGTTATTAGTACTCTTATTCTCTAATGGTAATACAGCATCGTCTGTCCCTAGTTTGACGTTTACAAAGTTAATACTTGCGCCCGGAATTTCCACGATCTCATTGGCATATGCTCTATCAAGATTTAAGTTTTGACTATCGATCACTGGGTGCTCATTAAAAACAAAATTAGAGCGATTTACAAACACTAATTCATCATCCGCCTTGTAATAGGATACGTGAGGTAATTCAGTGAAATTGCGTCCAATAATAACTCCGTACGGTTGTACATCATCCGGAACTACTCTAAACGCGACATTTTCAGCCTCACATTCATCCACCGAAAATGGTTTCCCGAATTATGCCAGTAGATTTAACCTCGTTTCCGATTCTACCGAACCCAGTCAAGGTACTTATCACACGGATAAAATTAAAATTATGTTCCAATACGAGTGACGCCTTAATCGTACAATCAGAGCTGCCCGGGCCGATTAGCGCGTCCAACTGGAAGGATCCGATTTTAGCCTTTTTATGATATTTCGATACATTATTCTCACGTTCGGATTTTACAAAATTCACCGTCGCGCTCGTTAACTTTTTAGGTTGCGAACAATTCTTAGAAATGTGGCCTATGCCCTGACAGTTAAAACATTTAACCTCCCGTTTACCCTAGTAAAAATTATTACATGATTTATCACGTAGAAAAGCACGTAGAAAAGCATGTAGAAGAGCATGTCAAAAAGCATGTAGAAAAGCATATAGAAAAGCACGTGCTTTTCTACATGCCAAATCACGTATTAAATAACGTGACAAATAACGTGCTTTTTTCGAACCGATTTGGCATGTATAAAAGCACGTGCTTTTATACGTGATAAATTACATAATAAAGCACATGATAAAACACGTGATAAAACACGTGAAAAACCATGAAAATTAATTTTTTTTCCTCCCGCCGGGGCGAAAGTATCACATTCCCTCCTGGCGCAAAAACGATAATGTGGCATTTTCGGCCTTGGTGGGAGGAAAAATAGTATACGCTCCACGGGAAAAGAATTGGCCAGCCCACAGCTCGTGCAAATTGTCACCCGAGTCTTCGGGTTGCAATTTACACGAGCTGTAGACTGGCCAATGTTTTTCCTCCCCAGGTGCGTAAAATACTATTATATAAAAAATTCTAACGAAAATAATCAAATATAAAATATTATGAATAATTTATTATAAAGGGCAATAAGATACTTTTTCAGTTTATTGTTAATAAACAGTTTATTATTATTTTATTATATAAATTTTATATATTTTTTAATATATTATGTAATAAATGTAATTTAACATCTTTATAATATGTTTGCAAAATTCTTAAACTATCAGTCTAGAATCAACACTATTAAAAAGTCACATATGAGATTCTGCTCTAAATGATGTGAATAATCTTGCATTAATTATAATCGAGTTTTTCATCACCGACAAATACCTAATACCAAAGAATATAGACGCATATAGAAGAACACGTCTTATGAGAGGGTAGGGCACAGATCCTTCAACACGTAAAGCCTATACTAAACTGTAGATGTTATCCACAGATTACATTGGGAGGACCTATCTCGCACTATACATGTTATCCAGCAATTTTGTCCGTAAATTTCTTAAGACGTACTCTTCTATATGCGTCTATATTCGTTGCTAATACATAGGTTTACCGCTAATTAAATTCAAAAATACACACATCAAAGCACTACAGATCATTTTTAAACATAACCCTCATAAAAAACAACTAAATTACAGGTAAGAATTTTTATAACTAATTATATCTTAATCTTTTCTTTGGAACATTGTTGCTTCGCCCTATAGCTTTTTTCCTTGCCTCTGCTCTTAGATCCCTTATTTTTTGTGATATAATGTGTGTGCTTTGGCGTAAATAAGAAGCTTTTTGGTCTGTGTTCAAATCTTTTCGTTTTTCTAAGTAATCACTATACAAACCTGTAAAAATATTTTATCAATAAACTATAAATAATGAAGTAATAATATTTATTACACAAAATAAAAATAAATTATTACTTATTAACAATCTTAGTAGATTCGGTTCGATTGATTTAACCGGTGATCGATTGGGAATTGTTTTTAAAACCTTTTCTACTTGTAGAGCTCTGTTTGCCAAATCTACTGGTTCCCACAGTTTTACTAAAAGTTCTCTTAGAAAAATATTTGGTTTTTCCACTTGCATCATTCGCCATACGTCAGGTCGAATTCTTTTACATTCACCAAGGTACAACTAAAAATAAAATACTTTCGTTATTTTTTTATTGTCATAAATTTCTCGTACAAATACCAGAGATATAGACTTTAAGAAATGCTATTATTCTAAAAAGTTATTAAACAACTCTTAAAAAAATCTTCAAATCATAAGTTATAGTTCAATCAGACTGCAAATTGATAAACAGAGATCTAACCATACTATAACTAGAGATATCCAACCAAGATAATTAACCATGGAAAACTTATCAAATATATTAATTTAAAAGATACAACCCCAATGTCTATTGAATTAAAATAATCTTTAAGGAATACTTACATAGCCCTCCTTATCTGGTTTATATCGTTTGTTCTTCTCATGAAATCCATGCCCTTCATGGGCTTTATAGTATTCGATAGACTTGACAACTAATTTAGATACAAAATAGTCTTCCGATTCTTGGTCATGATCCAATTCTTTGTCAGCGGCAGATGACTGAGAGTCATTATGAGGTGATGTGTTGGCTAAAAAATCAAAAGAAATATAAAACCAATAAAATCTAATCATGTTATATGAAAATATAAAAATGAATTTAAAAAAATTACTCGCCAAAGTTTATTATGGTTTCTTTATGAATATTTTTCTTACCAAGCTTCATATTATTTTCATCTTCAAAATGATCATCATAATTGTTATGATCATAAATATCGCCATTATTCATTCCACCAGCAGTCATTGTCGTATCAACAATATCAGTCAATATTCTATTAAAAGTATTATTCAACACAGGACTTTCATTTCCAGTACTTTTTCTTATTGAAATATCATTTTGTTTACTTGATGTAGTATATGATACTTCTAAAATAATAAAGAAAATTATGTGTATAAAATTTGTATTACAACAAAAAATGTAACCAGATTAATAATACTTTAACAATATAATAATTGATAATAATAATTAAATCTAACAATAGTTATTTAGATTTTAATTTTAAATTTAACTTGAGAAACTTTTTATAAATAAAATTGTAATATTTAATACCTTCTAAATTCTTTTGAGGTTGTATTTCGCTTTCATTTGTTTGTTCATTATCAAAATTGTTTTTATTAGGTGAATCATCATCGCTGTCAATAATTCTTGAAATTTTCTTTTTCTTATTTACCGTGTTAAGAATTGCAGTCCCTCTATTTCTAAGCACATTTCTCTTTGTAATTCTATTAGATACCTAAAAATATTAATAAGATTTAAAAATTATTTAAATAATTTTGAATATTGATCTGCAGGTAAAAATTTAATATTTTTAAACGTTTATGAAAAAATGTTAAGATTTTTCAAATTTTATACAATATTAAATAACAATTTTCTATAACACATTTTAAGATATAAACATAATTTTGTATTTTCATTGTATATCATACCTTTTTCTGCTGTATTTCTATTTCGTTATCACTTTTGTCACTGCAGCTATTGGAAAAGCTGCTGGTATTAGGAATGTCACTGTAATTTAAACGTTTGAATTTAGGTCTTTCAGTGTTTATCAATTTTTCTACATCACCAATGCCACCTAATGACAAAACACAATATGGTTATATGTATATGTCTGCTTTATTATATTTAATATTAAAAAAAAAATTGATCAATTAAAATAAACTTACATGCTAAGTCTGATATTTGGACTTTCAATAATATTGTATTAGGATTTTTTTCATCTGAATACTCTGCACGATAAACTTTGCCTTTTTCAAAATCATTCTTATCTTTAGGTCTTTGAGTTTTAAATTCAAGAATATCTTGTATGCGTATGACGTCAATGGCATTATCTGTTAAATATTTAACTCGTGCATGAGTTACTACTGCCATTGTTCATTTGCAGAATATTAGCAGTTCGCAAGATTTGCAAGGAATCAGAAGTTAACCTAAAATATTAATTCGTTTCAAATAATAAATTCAGCTGAAATGTTAATTAGTTTAGTTTTAAATAAATTTTGCAGTAAAAAAATTATCCATTTAGATCTTATATACTATTATATACGCAATGGAAATAGAAAATGTAAATAAAAAGTATGAAAAAGTTGCAAATAAAATTGTTTACTTGCTATACACTTTATTACATTACTGTGCTATACACTTTATTACATTAATTTTAATTGTAAAAATATACTCTTTTTTACATATTTATATACATTGTCGCTAGGGCATATTTTTAAACTTCGAATCTACTGTATATATTAAGAAAAATTTCAATAAACAATTGTATAAGTAAACTTACCTTTTATAAGAAATAGGCGTTACTTACAACGCTTAATTTATAGCAAAACGTTTTAATTTTTAACAAAACGTGGTACACAAATGCACGTACACTGTACACATATAACGAGCGGCGATGCTCAAATATTAATTCCATCGTTCAATTTACACATCATACGGACGCACACACACATGAAACATCCATGCATTGCAGAAACAAAACACGACACATAAGTATATAACGAAATTTCTCCAGAGGACTTGACCTCGGTGTCGATAGCTCGCTAAGGCTGAAATCACATGCTGCGGCATACAGTTGCGGCATAGAGGTTGCGTCATGGAGACAGCCAATCAGAGCTATTCTGTAAATGCAAATATAGCTCTGATTGGCTGTCTCCATGACGCATCCTCTATGCCGCAGGCCCCAGCTCTATGCCGCACCATGTGATTTCAGCCTAAGGAAGAAAACAGAAATACGAAATTTCTTTCATAAGTGTAAATTTCAGTTATTTTTAAAAAATATAAAAGAAGTGCAACATGGACAGGAAAAAAAAAAAAATATTACTTCGATGAAAATGCACCTGTAACGAAATTTATGAAAAATAAAATTAGAAAACTCCAGCAAAATGAAAATGTTGATGAAGATAAGGTTAGTTGGAAAAAATTGTTTCATATATACTATCTACAAATATTTGTCAAAATTTTATTTTTATATTTAGAATATTCATACGTCGTGTCAGCAATTTTTTAATTATTATTTTTTTACAAATACAAAAAACAATTATAAAATGATTGTACATAGAAAATTTTTTTAAAATGATTTTCTGCATTTTATACATTGCATTGATTTATTGCAGGTATCATCAAAGCCTGAAATGTCTAAAAATGTTAAACATCCTTGTATAAGCCAACAAAACATTCAAGACTTTGAAAGTTTCGCAGACCAATCAACTATAACTACAGAAACCATAAAACAGAGGGATATGGTAATACCGTCAGCAAAATCAATTTCTCCTTCGCTTCCTGAATTATCAGAGGTATATATAATATTTAATTAGAAGACTGTATCTACCATTATTTTATTTTTAAGTTGATTAAATATTGAATTCAATATATGTTTTAGGCGATTCAAGATTCAGTATCATATGCAATAAGTGCTGCAAATTCTGACGATGGAACATTAGAATATTCACCAGATGATTCGTTCTCGTTTAATGTAAGTAATAATTTTTTTTTTACATTTTGCAAGTGTAGAAATAAAGAAGTTTGTAATATGTAACACTTAAAATATCTTACAAAATGCCTGCTACTACTACTCTGTCGTAAAAGTAGTAGTATATTTGAAATGGCTTTTCAACTAGTTCCAAATTTGATGATTTCTATAAGAACAAATATAAGTGCTTGCATTATTTAGTCATTCTTCCATTATGATATAAAAAAATACAGTTTTCAAACGTGTTTTAAAATTTATAAATTCATTCTAACTTAAATAAAAAATAACTTTTTAAAAACTTTATTTCTACACTTGCATTGAACATTTTAATGATTTATAGATACATTTTTTTTTTATTTTTATTTATTTTTTTATTTATATTTATATTCGTTTTCATTTATATAGTTATACAGAATTTAGATCTTTGCAATAGTTTTATGTCCTTAGAACTTATAAATAGTTATGTCTATATTAATAAAAGACACAAGGCTAAATCTATTAGGTTATTTATGACAACTATTATGACTAAAATAAAGCTTTATTTTTTCATGTCCAATTTCACTTAAAAATTTAATTAATTTAAAATAAAAGTAATCATTGTATAACTTAACCTCAAATTGTAGTTTCTCTCTTGAAAGAAGCATCATGAGCGGGACATTCAGCTAAATTTACACCTATCGAACTGGATTTCCAGCTGTTTTGAACTAAAACTTATATGGTGGATTTTCAGCTGTATTTTTCTGTAGATTTTTGCCTCAATTTTTAGAAAAATTACTTTGGCGACCAAATCACTAAAATAGTTTCCTGCTTAGATAGGGTAAGTGTGTCAGTAATTGTGCCCGCTTCAGTTACTATGCCCTTAGATCATTTTCATTTATAGTGGAGTATAATCATATTTAATCATAAATATCTAAATTTTTATATGCAGTTCAATTCATGCTTTTTATTGTTAAACCCACAGTATGAGTTAATTATTCTTATAATATATTTAAAATAATTTATTAAATTTCTCAACGCGATTTCTATTATTTTCTTATCGAAACGCTTAAGAATATGCCTATACAAAAGTGATTGAAAAACTATAAAAATAATATTTTTCATAATAAAAAAATACACTTAATGTTTATAAAACCCATCTAGTTGACAAAAGAACAATAAAAAAGTAGTTTTGATTAATATTATTGTTTAATTTAATATAACCCAGTAACTAAAACGAATTTTCGGCATGTTTCTATTACTGTGCACAGTAATAGAAAAGTAATAGTCGCTTGAATTATAAAATTGATATTTATATGAAATAAATAAGTAGTTTTGCTTCCTCATAGAGGAAGCTTTGTAATAGTAAAATTTTAAGTTTCGTTAAATCGCTCTAGAAACATGATTAGAGGTGTTAGAAGTTTGTATCACATGATTTTAGAAAATGTCTGTATGGATGTGTGTGTGTGTGTGTGTGTGTGTGTGTGTGTGTGTGTGCGTGTGTGTGTGTGTGTGTGTGTGTGTGTGTGTGTGTGTGTATGTATGTATACCGCTTTATTTTCGGATCTACGCGGTTTATTTTAACCGGACGGGTCTCATTTTTTTTGTTTTCTGATTCCGAATTCGGGAAAAAAATAATTTTGCACGACTTACTGATTCGTTTTTGTTTTATGTCGAATTTTTCATTTTCGAAAAATTTATTTTTGATTTTTTTTAATGATTGGATTTAAATTTTATAATCGGATATGTAGCGTTCGAAAGAGCATAAAAAACCTATATTTAAAAAAAAAAATTTCTCTAGCTATCACGGTTATTTTGTTATTAACAAAAACGTGTTTTTTCTTTCAATGCTTATAACTCCCAAACTAAATGGTCAATTTTTTTGAGAAAAATCATGATAATGGAGATTATGAATAGCTATAATCTGTATAAAATTGAATCCATTCTGTAGGTTAGTTTTTGAGAAAAAAATTAAAAAATGAAAAAAACGTGTTTTAGGTGGCGACAATTTACGAGAGTAAAATTCTGTTAATCGCTTCAAAATTCCTTGTAGAGGTAGATTTTTGGTTGCCACCTGCACCTTTCTTTGGGATAGATGATTGGTTCATAAATTTCAGAGATTTTTGAGGTTAAAATTTTTGTAACCTCTTTTTCGAATCGTAATTTCTCGAGAACGGCTGTATGTATCAGAATGGGATAGGTAGCATTTAAAAGAGAATTAAAATACCTATATTTTCTAAAAAAAAAAAGTTTCTAGCTATTACGGTTCTTTGGTTATTAACAAAAACGGAAAACATGAAAAATGAAAAAATGAGTTTTGTATGTCCAACGATTCCGGAGGGAAAATTGTCGTAATTTCTTCAAAATTCCTTGTGGAGGTAGATTTTGGATAGCTCTTGGTCGAGTTCTTTGGGCAAAATAATTGGTCCATAAATTTCAGAGATATTTGAGGTTAAAAATTAAAAAATTTTTTTTTTAAATCGTAATTTCTCGAGAACGGTTCAATGAATCAGCTACAGATTTCTAGACAATTTTGTATGTGATATATATATTATGTATGTGAATTTTCATCAAGAT
Source organism: Torymus aiolomorphi (assembly GCA_036365515.1). NCBI lineage: Eukaryota > Metazoa > Arthropoda > Insecta > Hymenoptera > Torymidae > Torymus > Torymus aiolomorphi. The sequence continues at coordinate 56,890,544 of CM070875.1, read as the reverse complement.
CGTACGATTACTTTTTGATATTCAAAATTTTCCTATTTTACAAAGTTATTTTATTTGTCGCCTGATAGCTAGAGAAAACTTGTTTTAATTTTTTTTAAATTTGGCGGAGATTTTTGCTTCCTCATATTTAATTTGGCGGAGATGTAGAGTGTATATTATTTATTATATGCGTTTTTAGAGTAAAAGAATTTGTTTATGAATTTCAGAGATATTCGAGGTTAAAACTGATTTAGCATTCTTTTCAAATCGTAATTTATTGGATATATCTATACTAGAAAATGTAAAAACACGTGCTATGCGTGTATGTTGTTCACTTGCTTTTGTTTTTTATTGAGGGTTATCTGCATATAACACGCCAAGAGATATATTTTTTTTATATATTCAAAATGAATTCGTTGACCAATAAAATTGAACTATTACGACGAAAGATTTTTGAGGATTAAAATAAAACTAATTGAAAATGTGATAATATTTTGAAAAAATTGATTTATAAAAATATCGGTTTGTCGCACGAGAAAAAGAGTAACAAGAATGAATTTTCGAAAAATATATATTAATTTATTACGAATATTCATAAAGAAAATTGGGTATGATACAATTAATTATTGTTATAAAAAATTTAAAAAAAAATGAATAAATACATTATTTTGAGGAAGCTAAGTGCCAATGTATTGGCAGCGGTTTTTTTAATTAAAATCGTGTAATTAATTACCACAACGTGTACTAAGTGATATAGGATTAAATACAGTATCCATAATCTAAGGCACAGTAATTAAAACAATGCACACTAACTGACACACAGTAACTAACTTAATGATACAGTAACTGATGCAAAGGCTTCCCTATTGAAAATATCCATCGGGATTTCCATATAGAAATATACATGGATTCCATATGGACATTCATATGGAAATCCACCTGAAAATCTGTTCCAAAACGTCATATGCAAATCTGTATGAAAATCCATGTGAAAATCCATATGAAAATCCATGTGAAAATCCATATGAAAATCCATGTACAAATCTATATAGAAATCTATTTAGAGATGCAATTAAAAATCTGCCCTGAACCTGGATTACTTATGGACATACTACTGCAGATACGATTTGAACATCGCCGAGAACCATCGTTGGAATATATATAAAAAAGGCTATATCGGTATTAGTATATATAACTAATGGATATGATGCATACCTAGCTGCAACATTACAATAAGATATAAGATCACTGATGATATTTTGCTTAATGTGGAGAAAGAAGTAACGACGTTTAACGAGCCTCGTGCTCGCGCTACTCGACAACGACCCGTGATATCAAATTCACACGAGGCCGAAGCCGAGCGCGCCTACGTGTACTCGATTATTAGCAGCTACCATGAATAGTTGGGACGGGCGGTTAAACTCGGCGACAGCGCGAGAAGTCGACATCTTGGCGATGATGGTGCTCTTCACAAGAAACAGCTTAAATTTTTAAAATCGTTTATGCTTTGTAAGTTTACTGATAATTATTATTTCACAAAATTTTTTCAGATTCTTTATTAAAAATCCTTAAAAATGAGCCCTACTAAAACAATATTGGCGAACAACCCTCTTTTGTAAAGAATTGTTTATTTTTTAAATACCAATAGAAACCAATAATTTGTATTTCTGACAACCAGATGGATTTGAGATTTTAATGTTATTCATATATCTAATGTTATAGATCTTGTCACTAAGTTTCTCAAAGCAGAAAAAGTACATTCAACATCTATTTTCAACAATATTTTCACCAGGCTTGTAAGTAAAAATATATTCATCTTTACTTTCCTAAATTTTCAATGGGAGCTGATTACACTGTTAATAAACTCTATATGTATTTTTCATATCTACTCGAAAGAAAATTTCATAAGTTATCCAGTATTATGTGTCCCAAATGAAAAAGTATATTATTATAAAAAAGTTTAAATTAAAGTGGTTGAAAGACAATTTAACAATTGTGTATTCCGATGCCCAGACAAGAACTTCTTACTCAATAATAGTCCAATATAATATGGTGTTCTTATTAACCCCTCGCTTCATGAAATTTCATAAACTATTCAGTGAATAAGTCACAAATAAATAATTGAATTATGGATCTTAATAATTTATAAGATTGTAAATTACATAATTTATGAAATTACATGAAGCGCAGACTTAATAAGAAAACCATATTTTATTTGAAAATAATTGAGTAAGATGTTCTTGTCTGGGCATCGGAATACACAATTACTAAATTTTTGTCTTTCAACTACTTTGATTTAAACTTTTTTATAGTAATATACTTTTTCATTTGGCACACATAACAGTCGATAACTTATGAAATTCTCTTTCGAGTAGATATGAAAAATACATATAGAGTTTATTAACAGTGTAACCAGCTCCCATTGAAAATTTAGGAAAGTAAAGATGAATATATTTTTACTTACAAGCCTGGTGAAAATATTGTTGAAAATAGATGTTGAATGTACTTTTTCTGCTTTGAGAAACTTAGTGACAAGATCTATAACATTAGATATATGAATAACATTAAAATCTCAAATCCATCTGGTTGTCATAAATACAAATTATTGGTTTCTATTGGTATTTAAAAATATACAATTCTTTACAAAAGAGGGTTGTTCGCCAATATTGTTTTAGTAGGGCTCATTTTTAAGGATTTTTAATAAAGAATCTGAAAAATTTTGTGAAATAATAATGATCAGTAAACTTACAAAGCATAAACGATTTTAAAATTTGAGCTGTTTCTTTGAAGAGCACCATCATCGCCAAGATGTCGACTTCTCGCGCTGTCGCCGAGTTTAACCGCCCGTCCCAACTATTCATGGTAGCTGCTAATAATCGAATACACGTAGACGCGCTCGGCTTCGGCCTCGTGTGAATTTGATATCACGGGTCGTTATCGAGTAGCGCGAGCACGAGGCTCGTTAAACGTCGTTACTTCTTTCTCCACATTAAGCAAAATATCATCAGTGATCTTTTATCTTATTGTAATGTTGCAGCTAGGTATGCATCATATCCATTAGTTATATATACTAATACCGATATAGCCTTTTTTATATATATATCAATGATGGTTCTCGGCGATGTTCAAATCGTATCTGCAGTAGTATGTCCATAAATAATCCAGGTTCAGGGCAGATTTTTAATTGCATCTCTAAATAGATTTCTATATAGATTTGTACATAGATTTTCATATGGATTTTCACATGGATTTTCATACAGATTTGCATATGACGTTTTGGAACAGATTTTCACGTGGATTTCCATATGAATGTCCATATGGAATCCATGTATATTTCTATATGGAAATCCCGATGGATATTTTCAATAGGGTTATGCTATTATTTTATTAATTTTTTAATATTCCTTACATAATATTGTATTAAAAAGGTGTTTATTCTGCTCACAGAGTGTATAATTATCATATAAAGTTCTTAAGATGATTAAAAATTGAAAAAAAAAATAGTAATTGATTAAGTACTACGGACATCGCCTTAATGGGGACAGTAACTGGCACACTTACCCTATATGGGATATTTCAGGTGAAGTCAGCAGCTCAAAATTTTAAAATCGCTCAAAACTCGTTTTCTTTTAGTTTTTTATGAAAAAAACACGTTCCTCAAATTTTTAGTTGATATTTGCAAAAATAAAAAAGCTATGCAACATTGAAAAGTCAATTTTTTTGCAATTTTTTGTTAAAATCCAAGTTTATTCATTTTTTAACTCAAATTCATTAAACTTTTTGTATAGAACATTGATTGGCAAAAATTTTGCATTTTTTCTGTAGAATGTGCAAGTATTTATTTTATGACCCGTTTTGAAAGTCTGATTGGCTGCTTCTTAGTATACCTTCATCGAAGGATATTGAGGCTGTGGCCTAATATTTTTTATTCGATAAATTCTTCTTCGAAAACCCTTCAAAATGCTTTTTCGATCAATATTGGCCGAGCAAAAGGAAAAAAGTTACAATTTTTTGAAATATCAAGAAAAATCCATAATTACAATTTTTGATAACATGTTTAATGAAAGTGAATATTATTCATACATCTTATGGCATGGATCGTACCACTGAATTTTGTTACAACATCAAGTAGAACATTACAAATATCTATTTCCAATAATATTAGGCTTACACAATAAGCGATACCTAATTATGAATTAATAATAAATTAAGCTATAGAGGTTAATTACTATAAAGCTGTCAAAATGAAATCAGGCAACAGACAGTTTTGCAGTGTATATTCTAATAACAAGACAAATACTGATCTATTATTTATAAATAAAATAGGATTTTCTTATTAGGATTACCGCTTATAAAATTTGTATTATATGTTTATCTAGCTTTTTGATCTAGTAAATTATTAAAAATCTATTATACCACTATTCCATTTAAAGCGTCTAAAATTATGACACGAAGAGAATACAAAAAAAAAAAATTTGTCGAATAAAAAATATTAGGCCGCAGCCTCAATATTCTTCGATGAAGGTATACTAAGAATCAGTCAATCAGAGACTTTCAAAAAGGGTCATAAAATAAATACTGGGACATTCTACAGAAAAAATGCAAACTTTTTGCCAATCAATGTTCTATGCAAAAAGTTTAATGATTTTGAGTTAAAAATGAATAAAGTTGGATTTTAACAAAAAATTGCAAAAAAATTGAATTTTCAATGTTGCATAGCTTTTTTATTTTTCCAAATATCGGCCTAAAATTTGAGGAACATGTTTTTTTTTTTTTTTCCAGAAAAAACTAAAAGTAAACGAGTTTTGAGTGATTTTAAAATTTTGAGCTGCTGACTTCACCTGAAATATCCCACATATCCATACGGATGATGAGCCTATGTAGAACACCAATTTAGCTACAAAAATGACAGGTGTAAATCTAGCTAAAAGTACATCTCAAAATCCATTTTAATGTAGCTGGAATCTAGTCCGATGCAGGTGTAAATTTAAAACTAAATTTTGCTGAATTTTCCACCTAAAATATTTTTAGTTTTGAATGATTTTCATCACAGTATGGTTAAAGTCTGCATCACCACACTGCAATTCTTTTTCAAAAAAATATCCAGCTTGAATCATTTTCAGTAAAGTTAAGAGAACGACGAACTCAAATGTTTTTTTCAAAGTTATTCAACGAATAATTTATCAATTTATTTAAAATTTTGAGGAAATGCGTAAAATTCCAATATCATCAATTGCAGATAAGTCTTAAAATTAGGAAAAGTTGAAATTTTGTAATTTATAGTCCGGAAATACTTTATAGTGGTAGCAGTGCTGCCATCCCTTTAACATACACGAGCTCCGACAAATCAGAAATTAACAAAATATCTGTAAATATTTTTTTATAGGAACTAAGGAGCGATTGGAGAGATTTAGAAAATATTTCAATAGAGGATCTGTTCAGTGATGAGGAAACCTTAAAAACCTTGAAAAAAGACAACGTCAAATCTTACAATATACAAAACGTCCAAAATGAGGAGACTTTTTTCAAATCTATCGGCACTTATGTTGATAAGACTCCCGGGAATTACTTCTCACAACGTTAAAGTTTTCATTAACAAATAATCACACTTTTACATCACTGACAGGTTTATGTCAGTTTATTAACTCTATATGTGGAAAACAGGTACTTCCAGAAACAAGATATATGATAGATAAGTTATTTAATTACGAAGATAATACTATTTTACACAGCGTTTGCACAAACTGTTCTAAATATATCGGTACATTTAGAAACATTAAAAAATAGTTCAATGCGAAAGTTGTACAACTAATGTTGATGCATCTAATCCATCGAATCCTTGTTATTTCGCTGTATTAGATCCTTCAAGTGCAATTAGGGATTATTTACAGTTGCATGAAGACTTCTACAATCATGTTGTTAAGGAAAGGGTACATGAAAAAAATTTAATTGAAGATATATATGATGGGAAAATGTACCGAAATTTAATAAAAGATTTACCGAACAGTGACCGATATAACTATGTGAGCGTTACTTTTAATACCGATGGTGCCCCAGTATTTAAATCGTCATCATTTTCTATATGGCCTATATATTTGTGTATTAATGAAATCCCTGTTCAAAATAGACTCAGTAATGTGATTGTAACAGCTTTGTGGTTTGGAAAGTGTAAACCCGAAATGAGCATATTTTTAGAAATATTTACAGAAACGTTAAATAAATTGTCGCTAAGCGGAATAGAGTGCGTTATAAAAGGAGAAACCCGGACAATAAAATTGTATGCTATACTTACATGCGTAGACACCATCGCGCGTGCTCCTATGCAGGGGATTTCACAATTTAATGCTTATTACGGTTGTAACTGGTGTACACACCCTGGTGATTATTTTAATGGTAGTATGCGATATCCATATTTAAATCCAGTATCAGATAAAAGAGATGCAGCCACAACTATCACATTCGCCAAAGAGGCTCTTCGTAAAGTAAAACCCGTTTTCGGCATTAAAACTGCTTCGCCATTACTTACACTAAATAAATTTGATATAATTAACAGTTTTACACCAGACTATATGCATTGCTTCTTAGTCGGCGTGGGAAAACAATATACAGAGTATATTATAAATTATCTATCAAATAATGAATATGAGATCATTAACAATTTACTTTCCAAAATCAAAGTTCCACACCTAATAGGGCGTTCAGCAAGACCCTTGACTGACAGAGCTAATTGGAAATCACGTGAATGGGAGAATTGGATACTATATTACAGTGTACCACTTTTAACACAAGTATTGAAATCGGAAACACGATTGAAACATTGGTCGTTATTAACTGAAGCTTTACATATCGGTCTTCAAACTAAAATAACATATGCAGAATTAAATAATTTAAATGAATTATTACATAAATTTGTATCTGAAGCCGAAGACATTTATAGTTTAACTGCTATGTCTTACAATACTCATCAGTTGTTACACATAGCTGAAAGTATAGAAAATTGGGGTCCCTTGTGGGCACATTCAGCATTTTGCTTCGAATCAGCCAATTATTATTTACTTCGAGCTATTAAATGTGGAAGAGGTGTCATACAGCAAATTTTAAGACATATCAATCTCGAACGATCGGTTCAAATTTTGGAAAAAGTTGTAAATTTTGAATCATCATCAAACATTGAACAATATTATAAAGATACCAAGATTTCACGAACGAAAAAAATGTTTAGATTGAAAGATATTACATATTTAGGGAAAGAACTGACTATTGATCGACTAGAATCTGAAAAATTTAATGTTTCCAAAACAACCAAAGTATTTTCTAGAATGATTATGAATCATATTTTATACATGTCGTCAGCAAAAGTTAATAATAGGTCGTGCAATTATTATGCTCAACTTGTTAATGAACAATTTATAGAAATCGTTAGCTTCTTAGTAGATCCCGAAAATCGTTGTGAATTGACTCTCTATCGATTAATTAGTGTAAGGTGTAACCAAAATTCAAATTCTATAAAAGAAATCGTATCTATTCAAGATAAAATAGCTTCAGTAGAAACAAGAGAAATTAAGAGACCTGCTGTTTTTATTAAAGCGTTGAGAAAACATTACATTATAGCAACACCAAATTCGTTTTTTTATTAAATATAATAGTTCCTTATTCAAAAATATGTGAAAGAATGATGTCCTAGACATATAGGAAAGGACCCGACACAAAAGCAATGGAAAAACCTTTCGCAGTATGGGATTGACATTGCCCTTTCAATGCTGTCAAGTTTTCCTGATAAACTCCAAATGAATGCAGGACAAGAACCTTATTTTTGTGCAGGCTTTGTTGATATATGCGACGATCTAAATGGGTATATAGCCATTTTTCTAACCTTCGACTCCTTATATCTCGAATGCTGTCTATTTTTTGACCTAAAGCCCAGTAAAACATTTGTTTCACAAGTAATAAACTATCTTTATACCACTCTAACCTCAAAATCATAACTTTAATATGATTATTCCGCTCTCGTGGTATAAAATACTGTACGACACAGGTGCGTAAGGTGATTTTTACCGCATGAGCCGTTTTTCTCACGAGCGAAGAGACGTTTTTCTCCACACCCATATCGTAATGTACTATTTCCATTGCTTTTGTGCGGGGTTCTTTCCCGTATGTCGTGAGCATCATTCTGTACGCTTACTTATATGTATTATTATTTAAGCAGTAGAATAAATAATCGTCATTACATTCTTTCACCATAAAAATATGTGCTTTGATGTAACAACTCTATGAATGTATTTGCTATGTGTATAATTGTATGTAAACATTGCGTGCAATATGGTAAATAAATTTTTATAAGAAATGGAACCACGAATATATATTATACTATTTACCATTCTAATCATTTTAATTTTACATTTAAAAATAACATTGAAACATAATCATTAATATATTTACAATGATATGAATTATTTATTAAGTCTCAAATTAATTATCATTAATAGTAAAAATTTAACAATAATTTTGAATAGAAAATAAATAAAATAATTAATTGTATTAAATAATTTATCAAATTTTATGATTTTTCACATGTTTTATCACGTGTATTATCATGTGATTTATCAAGTACAAAAGCACGTGCTTTTATACATGCCAAATCGGTTCGAAAAAAGCACGTTATTTGTCACGTTATTTAATACGTGATTTGGCATGTAGAAAAGCACGTGCTTTTCTATATGCTTTTCTACATGCTTTTTTACATGCTTTTCTACATGCTTTTCTACGTGCTTTTCTACGTGATAAATCATGTAATAATTTTTACTAGGGTAACCAGACAATTCTTAGCCTTATGCCCGGGCGCGTGGCATCGGAAACAATTGCTCTCAGTCGCATTAGGTTGCCCATCAATACCTCCACGTGAGTTCTTCTCCACTCCGTGCTGCCCGTCACCGCTGCGGCCCGGGCCGGATGAGCGATGTGCCTCAGTGTTGCGCTGCACCGATGGTTTGCCATTAACCGCTGAACCCCGCTTGTCGTCCGCAGATGACTTCGCAGAGGCTTCTTATTTAGCGCTGATGCGCTGTTTCCTCGCAGCCTCGAGACTCTCCAGCTCTTGGATGCTGCGTAGAAGTTCATCAAGGTCGAAGTAGGAGCGATTCATAATAGCGGTACTTGTCGATCTGGACCAAAGTCCCACTACGACCTGGGTCCTCGTTTCGTCCAATCCAAAATTCAGTGCCTTACAGAGGCGTATCTTATCGAAGAAATATTCTAATGTATTCTCGCTTGGCCCTTGCGAGCGCATCTTCTTGATTAAGAATGTATTCGAAAAGGCCTGTCGAAAAGATTGCCAATTAGTAATGGTATCGATATTAGCGAGATACCAATTTTTAGCCGCCCTTGTGAGGTGACTGCGTCCCGTCTCAAAGGCGACAGCTTCTGTCCACCGATGAAGGGTCACCGTTGACTCGAGTTGCTTGAGCTAGACACGAGCTTCTGAGGCTCCCGAAAGTCCATCGAAATTCGATATATTATGCGATAGGTCGGGGAGAATATTATAATGTGTCATACCTTGTTCGTGACTCTCGCGTGGTGCATTAAGTATTTGCATGTTTTGATTTAGTAGCTGAGTCATCGCGGAAATAAGTTGCGACTCCACTATAATTGTAAATCACACTGCCGCGATTCACAAGAATTAAGTTTTTCAACCTTCGTCAAATCCCACTTCTGAATTGTTAGAATATTAGATATTCATGATGAGGATGGTGAATCAATGTTCAGAGTCGAATTAAGTATTCAAGTAGAGTTTATTAATAGAGCACCAAATCTTAAATTAATACATATGGATGGTTGGTTAGGACTATCGGTCGGCCACTGCCTAGTCCAACGCTCGCCGCTAATTCTCGGATCTATCGATTCGGCACGATACCTCGGCTCGCTAGCCACGAATACTCTCCGAGCGACACTATGCCCGGCCTCGCCAACTCTCTCCTCAATACTGAAATCTCACTCCGATATATATAACCTCTGACTTCCGTCGCGGTCCGGCAACGTCTCTCCCGCGCTCCCGCGTCCCTCTCTCGTCTCCCGCCGCTACCAACCTTACAACTCTCATACACGCTCCTTGCCATGCGAACGCTCTCTCTCTCTCTCTCACATACATATAGAATAGTAACCTAACACAAAGTCAAGTTCTTTTGAATTATATAAGAAAAACTATACTGCTCCATTACTCCCGATTAATACATAAATATACAGTTAAATTTTATACAGTTTGAACGAAAAGTGGGGACTAGTCGTTCACGAGTATCCCTATAATACCTACATATACCTATATTAATCTCAATTACGAAAAAATAGTCGCAGCACATGCACATATACATACTAATACCGTGAAAAGGAGAAAAACAGAAAGAGGAAGCTCAATACTGATGTATTCGGCAACGGCAATCTGGCTTAGCGCTGCGTACATAAGTATACTTACTATTGCAGCAGCCATAACGGCTATGTCGGCTAGGCTGCGTTCGCACATCATACAGCGGAAAAACGCATACGACCCGAGCGACCGTGAGCGCTTCCTGTGTTAAGATATAACTATATATCTATACATATATGGATCACGCGCGCTTTCTGCTACTGCGCTACCCTGGTGAAAAAATTCACGTGAGACCGCATATGAGCTCAGTGGTGCGAGCTCATAGGTGATCTCATGTGAGAATCATATGTTATCTCATATGGGATTTCATACTAGATCGCATATGTGAGGTCATAGGAGATCATATGTGCGTTGTCCTATGAGTTTGCGTGCCAAAACCCTGGCCAAAGTATCGCATCCCTATTGAAAAATATCGCGCGATTATCGTGCGATGAATCGCGCGATTATCGTGCGATGAATCGCGCGATTATCGTCCGATTAATCGCGCGAAGATCGTGCCAGTTTATCGACCATTTTCTGGCGCGATAATCGCGCGAGTTAGCCGAAATTCAACATTAAAAAATAAGTTTTATTTTCACAACTGTGTACGTGCTTGCATAATTGACAAACATTAGAGACTGTCTACATAGTGGGTTTTGGGCTTTGAGCTTTGGGCTTTGGGCAATGTGTAAAAAAATCGTTGTCGGTTATCTTGTAAATTCACAACCCATGATTGAAGACGAACAGAACTTCTATACAACCAACGAATATAGACGCATATAGAAGCGTACGTCATTCACTTTGTATGCTTCTCTTCTCACTTCTGCGAATCGCGGCTCGGCGTCTTGGGCGCGCGCCGTCCGCGGCCCGCCGGCCCGCGCCATTCACGATGATCCGGGCGCAAGCGCCGTAAAGCATGACTGCATGATGATTTGCAATTTTACATGTTATAAAATTTTTTATAAATAACAATTTAATAATGATTAAATAAAATTTAATTTAAAAATAAATTATATTAAATATTATTAAAAGTTAATAAATTCTTACAATTATTTGATTAAAAAAATAATAATTGAAAGAAATAAAAAAAGATATAAATTGTTATACAAGAAAATAAATAGTAATAATTAGTTATGTAGTCATATATGTACAGTTATTTAACTTGATATATCACTTGACATATGACTTTTCGACTGTATGCAACCATTATATTAATTTTCATATTCACTGTAAAATAATACATTGTGTATCAAGGGTGTACTCAATGTTGGATTTAGCAGACCGAGTATTTATAAGTACAAGTCGAAGGCAAGTTAGCACGAGTCTCTGCAAACTCGCGATATAAAAAAGCCCACCAACCCTTGGGTGCGCATGATATTATGTTTTCTGACAGTTTTTAATTTTCGAGTAATTTATTCATCATAATCAATGTATCAATAAAGGTTTAAGAAGAAAGACGCGGGGGTATTATATCAGACAACTAAATTGTCAAATGGGTGATTTTAAAGAAATTTTTGAAATTTATACATATATTGTTTTACATTTATATACATTTATATACACTTCCATAAAATTAAGAAAAAAAAGTCTTATATAGCGAAAATTTTAAAAAAATATATAAATGTATATAAATCTATATATCTGTAAAAAAACTAAATATATGTATATTTACAAAAATACAAATTTTCAATACAACTATTCAAAATGTAAGAAAAAATATATAAATGTAAATAAGTGAAAATTTTTGTAAAAAAAAACTTATATAAATGTATATAAACGTATATAAACGTAAAAAATGTTCTAATTACAACTTTTATAAACACTTATTATATAAGTTTGTATAGATGTTTTTACATTTATATACATTTTCTATTTCCATCGGGGATGTAACGCGTTCTTCGCACGAGCGATGCGAGTGAGAAAAGTCACACGAGCTAAAAATCATATTACGCACCAGTTTCGAACCGTATTTCATACCACGAGAGCCGAATAATTATGTTAAAGTTATGATTTTGAGGTTACAGTGGTATAAAATGTTTAAAGTTTAGTATATAAAAATTTAAAAAAACGTGGCAAGAAGTCCATAATATTCTCATTAAATTTTTTTAATATGATATGTGATATCGGTATTTCCAATACCATTTCCACCTAACGATTAAACTATAGAAAATGGGGTGATTAAGGAAATTAAGCCCTACGTCGACACATGATCTAAAAATTTTATGGGAATACATCTTTTACATTTTTCAGAATGTTTTTCCTCTAGTTGAAAGTCTGTAAGTTTATGCAATTTGTTTTTAATTTTTATAGACGAGAATTTTTCTATTATTTATTTTTTAAAAGAGTTTTTTTCGTGTTCTGAATAGCTCCCGTTTGTAATTGACAGTATCAGATTTGGAAAATATTTTAAACGACTTTATATTTAAGATATTCCTTGAAGGAAATGGCCACATTATATTTAATAAAATATCTATATAACATTTCACCATTCTGATAAAATACCTCCCCTGTAGATAAAAATATGCTGCAGCAATCTCAAAGTAATGGATCAGGCATAAAAAAAGGTAGTATCGATTTTTAAAATTGAAAAACACAAAAATCGACCCTGCGTTACCAAAATGATTGTTAATTCTACTTAAATTCATGGAATGTTCATTAATATGTTCTGCTCTCAGTTAATACGTGTTTGCATAAATAATTTTAACACATGTTTTACACATTATTTTAGTAATTTAATTTCATTAATTATTTAAAAACAATAGAAATAATATGCAAACTCGATATTATTCGATGGAAACCGAGCGGGAAGGTGGCAGATATTTTCCATCAGGATAGGATAGGAAACACAGGATTATTAGGTTAAGGAAGAAAGGGTGATGAATATTTTTAAATATTCCTAACATGCACTAAAAATTAAAATCTTTTGCCTGTAATCAGATATTTTTTCATTTCAATAATCTACAAAAAGAAATGCAAATTAGTTACCATGCGAAACTATTCACCACAATTTATTACAAAAGATAAAACAAAATTATAAATTATATTGCTTTATGCACGTTACTACAAGTAATTGTTATTAATTTCAAGTTTATATCTATTACGTGAATCAATACTGAATTCAAGTACTTTCTGATTATCCGAACAAAGTATTATAATCTGAATCATTTATGAACGTAAATATGGATTATAATATTTTTTATTATTATTCATAATAGTATTCTTTCAGTATGACAATGTTTAGAAGTCCCCTCAAAATCGACAGAAATATTATTTATACGTCTGCCAAGAGTAAAGAGCCTTTGACTCTAAAAGTTGATTCTAAATTGAAAACATTACAAATAATAATAGCGTCGGTAAGGTAGAGCTCATTCTATTCATCTCTGCATTATATGCAATTATCATTTTTTTATTTTTATCGAATTTCGGGAAAAGAGCTCTTTATTGCCCTTCGTAATGACAAAAATACACTATGTGTAAATTTTCAAGTTATTGCTCGTTATAGATTTTACAGGAAACGGGTTGAAAAATTTTCTACCAGTTTTTTATGAAAAATAATGAACAGAATTTCTGAAAAATTTATAGGTGTATTATTTATGCAATTACGGAGTGCAGTGAAGAGCTTCATTCATCAAAAGTTGAATCTAAGATCAAAAAAATGTAAAAACTCATAACGTCGGTAAGGAAGAGCTCCCTTTATACACACACATTTCACATCGACTTAATACAATATTTAATAAACTAAAAGTATTAAATAACTATGAATTAATTGATCAAAGTTAATATTAAAAAATAAAGTAATATTAAGAATAAATTTTCTAATGTATCGTATCACTCATATTGCAGTATATAATGAAAAAAATGAAATGATCTAACAAGCGAGCGATAGCGTAATGGATAGCGTATTTGCGTAGTACCCAAACGACCCGGGTTCGAATCTCCATCATGTAAAAAATTTTTCTGCGTTTTTTTCTGCGATAAAATAGTGTAAAATTATTAACAATGTAAATATATGTAAAAATAGTTAGAATATTATTTAAATAATATTCTAAATTATAAAAATGTACCTTCAAATACGGGATTATATATTATACCCTTCGAAATTTATTGTTAGTAATATTTACTAAATATTTTCTAATTAATTCACAATATTTATTCCTGAATCCTTCCAAAAATCTTTCATTGAAAGGATTCTGCAATAATACATGATTTTATAACCTTCGAAATTTTTTTTTAGTAATATTTCCATTATATTTTCGAATTAATTCACAAAATTAATTCCTGAATCCTTTCAGACATCCTTCATTGGAAGGATTCTGTAATAATACGGGATTTATCCTTTTCAAATTTCTTGTTAGTAATATTTCCATAATATTTTCTAATTAATTCACAATATTAATTCCTGAATCCTTTCATACATCTTTCATTGAAAGGATTCAGGAATTAATTTTGTGAATTAATTCGAAAATATTATGGAAATATTACTAAAAAGAAATTTCAAAAGTATAAATAACGTATTATTGCAGAATCCTTCGAATGAAAGATGTCTGAAAGGATTCAGGAATTAATTTTGTGAATTAATTCGAAAATATTATGGAAATATTACTAAAAAGAAATTTCGAACAGTATAAATCACGTATTATTACAGAATCCTTTCAATGAAAGATGTCTGAAAGGATTCAGGAATTAATTCACAAATTAATTCCTGAATCCTTTGAGACATCTTTCATTGGAAGGATTCTGTAATAATACGGGATTTATCCGTTTTCCAAATTTCTTGTTAGTAATATTTTCATAATATTTTCGAATTAATTCACAAAATTAATTCCTGAATCCTTTCAGACATCTTTCATTGATAGGATTCTGCAATAATATGTGATATTAATTCTGAAAGGATTCTGAAAGATTCTTTCAGAAATCATTCAGTGAAAGGATTCTGTAATGATGCTATGTCCGGGGTATTTTCCTTTCAGAATTATTTCAGGAAATAATTTTGAAATATCTTTTAGTAACCTTTTGGTAATAATCCATGAATCCTTTCAGAAATCTTCTATTGAATAAATTTTGCAATGATATTATAAATTATTTTTGAATTATTCCATTGAATTAATTCTGAAAGGAAAATACCCCGGACATAGCATTATTACAGAATCCTTTCACTGAATGATTTCTGAAAGAATAAAATTATTTCATGCATTCTTTCAGAATCCTTTCAGAATTAATACATGCTGTGTGGGCCTATACAGCATGAAAGAAAACTGAAATAATTATATGAAATAATTCATGAATTAATACATTGAAATGATTTAGAAAGAATTTTAAAAGGAAAAAAAATTAATTTTAAATTAATTTTTAAAATAATATATGGAATCCTTACAAAATACTTTCAAAAATCTTCCAAAAAAATAAAACAAGTGTTACCAAAAAATAATTACACCAATTAATTCTGAAAGGACTTTGAAAAGATTTTTTGAAAGAATACATAAAATAATTTCGAAATTATTGCAAGTATTCTTTCATGCAATAATTCAGAAATAATTTCAGAAAGATACAAATTAATCATTCACAAAAATAATTCAATATCTATTCAAAAATCTTACATGAATTATTTCATGAAATCTTCTGGGAAACTCGTGTGAATTAATACAAGAAATAATTTTGAATTCTTTTGAAAAAGATTTTTAGAATAAAATTTTTTAAAACAAAATAGCAAAAAAAATAATTACACGAATTAATTCTGAAAGGACTTTGAAAAGATTTTTTGAAAGAATGCATAAAATAATTTGGAAATTATTGCAAGTATTCTTTCATGCAATAATTCAGAAATAATTTTAGAAAGATACAAATTAATCATTCACAAAAATAATTCAGTATCTATTCAAAAATCTTACATGAATTATTTCATGAAATCTTCTGGGAAACTCGTGTGAATTAATACAAGAAATAATTTTGAATTCTTTTGAAAAAGATTTTTAAAATAAAATTGTTTAAAACAAAATAGCAAAAAAAATAATTACACGAATTAATTCTGAAAGGACTTTGAAAAGATTTTTTGAAAGAATACATAAAATAATTTCGAAATTATTGCAAGTATTCTTTCATGCAATAATTCAGAAATAATTTCAGAAAGATACAAATTAATCATTCACAAAAATAATTCAATATCTATTCAAAAATCTTACATGAATTATTTCATAAATCTTCTGGGAAACTCGTGTGAATTAATACAAGAAATAATTTTGAATTCTTTTGAAAAAGATTTTTAAAATAAAATTGTTTAAAACAAAATAGCAAAAAAAATAATTACACGAATTAATACTGAAAGGACTTTGAAAAGATTTTTGAAAGAATACATAAAATAATTTCGAAATTATTGCAAGTATTCTTTCATGCAATAATTCAGAAATAATTTCAGAAAGATACAAATTAATCATTCACAAAAATAATTCAATATCTATTCAAAAATCTTACATGAATTATTTCATAAATCTTCTGGGAAACTCGTGTGAATTAATACAAGAAATAATTTTGAATTCTTTTGAAAAAGATTTTTAGAATAAAATTTTTAAAACAAAATAGCAAAAAAAATAATTACACGAATTAATTCTGAATGGACTTTGAAAAGATTTTTTGAAAGAATACATAAAATAATTTCGAAATTATTGCAAGTATTCTTTCATGCAATAATTCAGAAATAATTTTAGAAAGATACAAATTAATCATTCACAAAAATAATTCAGTATCTATTCAAAAATCTTACATGAATTATTTGATGAAATCTTCTGGAAAACTCGTGTGAATTAATACAAGAAATAATTTTGAATTGTTTTGAAAAAGATTTTTAGAATAAAATTATTTAAAATAAAATAGCAAAAAAAAATAATTACACGAATTAATTCTGAAAGGACTTTGAAAAGATTTTTAGAATAAAATTTTTTAAAACGAAATAGCAAAAAAAATAATTACACGAATTAATTCTGAAAGGACTTTGAAAAGATTTTTTGAAAGAATACATAAAATAATTTCGAAATTATTGCAAGTATTCTTTCATGCAATAATTCAGAAATAATTTCAGAAAGATACAAATTAATCATTCACAAAAATAATTCAGTAGCTATTCAAAAATCTTACATGAATTATTTCATGAAATCTTCTGGGAAACTCGTGTGAATTAATACAAGAAATAATTTTGAATTCTTTTGAAAAAGATTTTTAAAATAAAATTGTTTAAAACAAAATAGCAAAAAAAATAATTACACGAATTAATACTGAAAGGACTTTGAAAAGATTTTTTGAAAGAATACATAAAATAATTTCGAAATTATTGCAAGTATTCTTTCATGCAATAATTCAGAAATAATTTCAGAAAGATACAAATTAATCATTCACAAAAATAATTCAATATCTATTCAAAAATCTTACATGAATTATTTCGTGAAATCTTCTGGGAAACTCGTGTGAATTAATACAAGAAATAATTTTGAATTGTTTTGAAAAAGATTTTTAGAATAAAATTTTTTAAAACAAAATAGCAAAAAAAAATAATTACACGAATTAATACTGAAAGGACTTTGAAAAGATTTTTTGAAAGAATACATAAAATAATTTCGAAATTATTGCAAGTATTCTTTCATGCAATAATTCAGAAATAATTTCAGAAAGATACAAATTAATCATTCACAAAAATAATTCAATATCTATTCAAAAATCTTACATGAATTATTTCGTGAAATCTTCTGGGAAACTCGTGTGAATTAATACAAGAAATAATTTTGAATTGTTTTGAAAAAGATTTTTAGAATAAAATTTTTTAAAACAAAATAGCAAAAAAAATAATTACACGAATTAATTCTGAAAGGACTTTGAAAAGATTTTTAGAATAAAATTTTTTAAAACAAAATAGCAAAAAAAATAATTACACGAATTAATTATGAAAGGACTTTGAAAAGATTTTTTGAAAGAATACATAAAATAATTTCGAAATTATTGCAAGTATTCTTTCATGCAATAATTCAGAAATAATTTCAGAAAGATACAAATTAATCATTCACAAAAATAATTCAGTATCTATTCAAAAATCTTACATGAATTATTTCATGAAATCTTCTGAGAAACTCGTGTGAATTAATACAAGAAATAATTTTGAATTCTTTTGAAAAAGATTTTTAGAATAAAATTTTTTAAAACAAAATAGCAAAAAAAATAATTACACGAATTAATTCTGAAAGGACTTTGAAAAGATTTTTTGAAAGAATATATAAAATAATTTCGAAATTATTGCAAGTATTCTTTCATGCAATAATTCAGAAATAATTTTAGAAAGATACAAATTAATCATTCACAAAAATAATTCAGTATCTATTCAAAAATCTTACATGAATTATTTGATGAAATCTTCTGGGAAACTCGTGTGAATTAATACAAGAAATAATTTTGAATTCTTTTGAAAAAGATTTTTAAAATAAAATTTTTTAAAACAAAATAGCAAAAAAAATAATTACACGAATTAATTCTGAAAGGACTTTGAAAAGATTTTTTGAAAGAATACATAAAATAATTTCGAAATTATTGCAAGTATTCTTTCATGCAATAATTCAGAAATAAGTTTAGAAAGATACAAATTAATCATTCACAAAAATAATTCAGTATCTATTCAAAAATCTTACATGAATTATTTGATGAAATCTTCTGGGAAACTCGTGTGAATTAATACAAGAAATAATTTTGAATTCTTTTGAAAAAGATTTTTAAAATAAAATTTTTTAAAACAAAATAGCAAAAAAAATAATTACACGAATTAATTCTGAAAGGACTTTGAAAAGATTTTTTGAAAGAATACATAAAATAATTTCGAAATTATTGCAAGTATTCTTTCATGCAATAATTCAGAAATAATTTCAGAAAGATACAAATTAATCATTCACAAAAATAATTCAATATCTATTCAAAAATCTTACATGAATTATTTCATGAAATCTTCCGGGAAACTCGTGTGAATTACTAGATTTTTTAAAGAAAACATAACAATTCAGCAATCATGTCAAGAATTATATCACGAAATAATTCAGAAATAATTTCAGAATGATAAAAATTAATCATTCACAAAGATAATTCAATATCTATTGAAAATAATTTCATGAATTATTTCATGAAATGTTGCGGGAAACTCACGTGAATTAATACAAGAAATAATTTAGAATTCGTTTGAAAAAGATTGTTACAATAAAATTTTTTAAAACACAATAGCAAAAAAGATATTTACACGAATTCTTCCTGAAAGAACCTTGAAAAGATTTTTTGAAAGAAAACATAAAATAGTTCAGAAATTATTGCAAGTATTCAACACGAAAAGGGCAGCGTCCGTATATAAGAGGCATCGTATAATCTATTTATTTTGTTTTTAATTCGAATTTGTTTCAATCAAATAAGTCCTAATTAATACAATATTTAATAAACAAAACTTACTAAATAAGTATATACTAATTAAACAAAGTTAATATTAAAAAATAAAGAAATATTAGAAATAAATATTCTAATTTATTTTGTCAGTCATTTTGCACTATATAATGAAAAAAATGAAATGATTGGATAATGATCGGATTTAGTCGTCCATTGTTTTCTACATTCGTATGATCCTATTAAAGAATGTATTAAAATGTGTGGGGGGTATATAATTTTTCGTTTTTGTGAACTAAGATAGATTGAAACATTTACTAATTGCGAAAAATATTAATTTGAAAAGTTAATGTAAGAATATAAAAACTTAAAATAAAAGGAAAAAAAACATTTAAAGATGAATAATATAGGTACTTAAAATAAGCAATAGTTTTTATTATTATTCATAATAGTATTCTTTCAGTATGACGATGTTTAGAAGTCCCCTCAAAATCGACAGAAATATTATTTATACGTCTGCCAAGAGTAAAGAGCCTTTGACTCTAAAAGTTGATTCTAAATTGAAAACACTACAAATAATAATAACGTCGGTAAGGTAGAGCTCATTCTATTCATCTCTGCATTATATGCAATTATCATTTTTTATTTTTATCGAATTTCGGGAAAAGAGCTCTTTATTGCCCTTCGTAATGACAAAAATACACTATGTGTAAATTTTCAAGTTATTGCTCGTTATAGATTTTACAGGAAACGGGTTGAAAAATTTTCTACCAGTTTTTTATGAAAAATAATGAACAGAATTTCTGAAAAATTTATAGGTGTATTATTTATGCAATTACGGAGTGCAGTGAAGAGCTTCATTCATCAAAAGTTGAATCTAAGATCAAAAAAATGTAAAAACTCATAACGTCGGTAAGGAAGAGCTCCCTTTATACACACACATTTCACATCGACTTAATACAATATTTAATAAACTAAAAGTATTAAATAACTATGAATTAATTGATCAAAGTTAATATTAAAAAATAAAGTAATATTAAGAATAAATTTTCTAATGTATCGTATCACTCATATTGCAGTATATAATGAAAAAAATGAAATGATCTAACAAGCGAGCGATAGCGTAATGGATAGCGTATTTGCGTAGTACCCAAACGACCCGGGTTCGAATCTCCATCATGTAAAAAATTTTTCTGCGTTTTTTTCTGCGATAAAGTAGTGTAAAATTATTAACAATGTAAATATATGTAAAAATAGTTAGAATATTATTTAAATAATATTCTAAATTATAAAAATGTACCTTCAAATACGGGATTATATATACCCTTCGAAATTTATTGTTAGTAATATTTACTAAATATTTTCTAATTAATTCACAATATTTATTCCTGAATCCTTCCAAAAATCTTTCATTGAAAGGATTCTGCAATAATACATGATTTTATAACCTTCGAAATTTTTTGTTAGTAATATTTCCATTATATTTTCGAATTAATTCACAAAATTAATTCCTGAATCCTTTCAGACATCCTTCATTGGAAGGATTCTGTAATAATACGGGATTTATCCTCTTCAAATTTCTTGTTAGTAATATTTCCATAATATTTTCTAATTAATTCACAATATTAATTCCTGAATCCTTTCATACATCTTTCATTGAAAGGATTCAGGAATTAATTTTGTGAATTAATTCGAAAATATTATGGAAATATTACTAAAAAGAAATTTCAAAAGTATAAATAACGTATTATTGCAGAATCCTTCCAATGAAAGATGTCTGAAAGGATTCAGGAATTAATTTTGTGAATTAATTCGAAAATATTATGGAAATATTACTAAAAAGAAATTTCGAACAGTATAAATCACGTATTATTACAGAATCCTTTCAATGAAAGATGTCTGAAAGGATTCAGGAATTAATTCACAAATTAATTCCTGAATCCTTTGAGACATCTTTCATTGGAAGGATTCTGTAATAATACGGGATTTATCCGTCTTCCAAATTTCTTGTTAGTAATATTTTCATAATATTTTCGAATTAATTCACAAAATTAATTCCTGAATCCTTTCAGACATCTTTCATTGAAAGGATTCTGCAATAATATGTGATATTAATTCTGAAAGGATTCTGAAAGATTCTTTCAGAAATCATTCAGTGAAAGGATTCTGTAATGATGCTATGTCCGGGGTATTTTCCTTTCAGAATTATTTCAGGAAATAATTTTGAAATATCTTTTAGTAACCTTTTGGTAATAATCCATGAATCCTTTCAGAAATCTTCTATTGAATAAATTTTGCAATGATATTATAAATTATTTTTGAATTATTCCATTGAATTAATTCTGAAAGGAAAATACCCCGGACATAGCATTATTACAGAATCCTTTCACTGAATGATTTCTGAAAGAATAAAATTATTTCATGCATTCTTTCAGAATCCTTTCAGAATTAATACATGCTGTGTGGGAAGCGTTACTGTCGACTTACGCGTTACGCACTCGACTGTTTACATGTTACCAATTTACTCTTTTAGACAGTCAATAAATGGAAATTGTTAAATATTGGTCATATTTGTGCAGAATTTTGTAAAATACAGGTCGCTACTGAAAACTAAGAATATGTACAAAACTTGTATAAACTTTATATGCATTTTTTCGGAAAAAATTTGTAAAAATTTGATACACTTGATACAAATTTTGTATACAATTTATACAAGTTTTATACGTATTTTGTATGAATTTTACATAAATTTTACATATTCAATTAACTTTTTGCCTTTTTTTAATAGTTAATCATGATTATTATTAGTCAAAAATTTTTTCGTACAATAGTAATGAGTAGTCTACTAAAATTGTTATAATATGCATTATTTTACGGGATAGTTTGAATTTCCTTTTACTTTAAAAATTTTGGTTACAAAGCATTGTTATTTTCCAAGATTTATGAAAAATTCAGTATATAGATCGTGGATCTATTCAGTTTCCGGGAATCAAATTATGTAAAAATGTTTGCCATTTATGGAAACAAAATACTATATCTTGTTTTGCAAGTCCATTGACTCGTAAAAAGTAGATACTGCGATGTTATGATTAAAAAGGAATCGAATTTAATTTTTATAGAACTGAAAATTAGACCAACTTACCTGCATTAACTTACCTTATATGATTTTTTTCCTTACTAAAGAAGATACTTTAAGACTCAGATCGTTGTTATTGGTAGATTAAAATGATCACGTGATGATGGTGTATTGCGAAAGCGCGAACGTTTGAATTTTTGATATAAAAAGTACTTGAATATACATTGAAAGCATTATACATTCTTTTGAAAATTCGTGTATAAATGTTTTATACTGATATCAGTAAAGTTTTATCGAAAATCAGTGTTAGGCAAATCCGAACTTGCGCCCGCATATTTTGCTACACGAATAGCGGCGGTACAAGTAGTGCAACTACAAATAAAATTTATTGTAGTAGTGCTTCTTTACAAAAAATTGTACCCTACTCGTGGCATCGATATTTGCGTAGAGCGCTACACGATTTTTAAAAGGTGATAGTACTATTTGCATAAAGTAGTTGCACTACTTTCAAAAACAATGAAATTAAAATTTGTATGGTATGTCTTTTCGAATTAAAAAAATTAGACTCAGCGTTAAGAAGTGGATGATCTGCAAGTCGAAAGTGATGCTTGCGATTTGTACACTCATAAAAACAGTATTTTTGCGGCAAAAATATTTATGTCTTGAGAGCCGTGTAGTCGCACTATTTGATGAAAGCAGTGCCATTATCGTCCAAAAATCGTATAGCGTCACAAGTAGTGTAACGACAATTTTTTTGAAAAGTAGCGGCACTCCTGCAGTGCAACTACACTATTTTCTAAAAAAGAAGTAATTATTTATAAAGCGAATATAATGTTAAGATTTTTATGGTTATTCTTTTAATGTGACGAATATAAATTGTTTGATTGAAAATTATTTTTTACGTTTCCATGCAACCGGCTAATAATTTTACAGATAATAATCGATTGTATATAGCGGAATCTGTGAACGAATCAAGGGTGATCTACAAATTACTTTTGGAAACCCTGTTTCACTACATGAGGAGTGACCCGTAGGAAAAAGTATGCACAAGTTGTGTGCACAAATAAAATTTGTGCATAAATTTGTGCATAATTTAATAATTGTGCATATGTTTATGCACAAATTCGTGCACGGTTTTCGTGTGCACTTGTGCATGCATTTATATACAAATGTATGCACAATTTTTAAATTATGCACAAATTTATGCACAAATTTTATTTGTGCACAAAACTTTTTCCTACGGGGAATACTACTAGTATAACGAATTTAGGTTCATACAAGCATTCGGCTATACCATACCAGTACACTGAGTATAAGATTATCTTCCAAATAAAACATTAGAATATACATGTATTGGTCATCTCTTTAATGATTACAGAGCAAAAGCATCTCTGTTTAATGACGAAAAACAATCAGTGTCGAGTTGAACGAAATTTAAAAAGAAAAATTCATGAAAGTACTTTCGTTGACGTGAAAAAAAGGAAAAAGACTCCCATATATAGATCAATTGTCCAGTGGTTTTGCAAGTAGCAATAATGTGCTGCATGATGGAATCCGTGCGCGTCTCAGCATGAAAATAGTTCAAATCAGTTTTCCAGCCAAGAAGCGCACGGTTTCGGACTGAAACCCCATCGCACGCAACTTTAGCAATGTGCTGTCGTTTGAGCCGGAAACCGCGCGCGTCTCGGCTGTGGAACGGCAGTGGCTTCAGCGAGCCGAAACTACCCGAGTTCAGCGCGCGAACCGGGTACGTTCGGCCTCGTAACGCCATCGCACGCAACTTTACCGATGCGCTGTCGCTTCGGCCCGAAACCGCGCGAGTCTCGGCTGTTTAACAGTAGTGGTTTCAGCGTGCGGAAACCACTCGAGTTCAGCGCGCGAACCGGGCGCGTTCGGCCTCGAAACGCCATCGCACGCAACTGTAGCAATGCGCTGTCGTTTCAGCCCGAAACCGCGTGCGTCTCGGCTGCGAAACGACAGTCGTTCCAGCGCACTGGAACGAGCGACGTTTCATCACTCAACGGCTGGCGTTGTGCGCCTTTGACTGTCCCGCGCGCAAGTATAGCGTACCGCGACCGTTTCATTCTGTCATCAATACAGTTACGGACTTACGGCACTGTATCCGTTCCGCACCTTCTGTAACCAGGCGCGTCTTATTTTTTTTTCCGTGTACAACCTCATCACGCAAAAACTGTGCGCGCACGCAAATCTCACTAGATTTTGCTAGAGCTAGTTGTGCAACCAACCTTGACTAAAAATTGCCACACTTTATCTCCAGAAAACCATCCAAGAATTGTTTGTTTGAAGTTAGAAAGCAGTTTTTATTTTTAATCAAGGTTGGTTGCACTTCTTATTCTAGTGAAATGTAGTGAAATTTGCGTGCACGCACAGTTTTTGCGTGAGGTTGTAGAAGGCTCCTACGGCGGCAGTGGGCCAGCCGTGCACCGCACGCGCGCTCGGCGCCAGAACGATCGACAGTCAACGCGCAGTGTACGCTGAGCGAGCAGTGACTGAGGATTGAGCTGTAGGAGGTTGCATCGAATCGCGCTGCTTGCTGCCTTGCTGCAGTCATTTCTTGCACGTGCGAAAAAGGAATAGGTACCAGCATAATCAGAAGGAAAATCACGAGGTAGGTAAGCGACTTTAATATGAAACACAAGATTTAAGTCATTGTCAAGTAGTTTTCTAGAATTGTGTACAAGTATTTCTATTTAAAATATACTCGATGCTCAATCCTGCAATTGTTTTGTGCGGCACTGACCTCTAGAGAAATGTAAATATAAACAAACGCTTTCACTGGAAATTCTCTGATAAAATTCTTTTCTCTTGTTGCTGCTAACTTACCTGATGTAGCAGTAGCAAAGCAAGAAAAGCTATTTCTTTCATAAGTTTTGGTTGTATAAATTACTTACGCTCTATCAAAGAATTTGCTTAGCTTTCCAAAAATATCTTATCACTTGATCTAGTCTTGAATTTCTCGCTCCGTCGAAAGTATTTTTGTACTTACTAAGACTTAAATAATTGATATGTTATTAAATTCTTTCCGCTATTTACAAAAATATATAAAAATAATACAAATTTTATTATTAGATAAATTTGATTAACATTTACGAAATTGAATCAACGAAGATTGCGTTGTATTTTATTAACTAAATACAAAGTAAAATAATTTTAAATTATTGTTATAAAAATATCAATAGAAAAATACGATTTTGTTTAAAATATTCAGTAATTATAATTTAGAATGATGTTAATAATGATAAAAATAATAATTTAAAGATTGTAATATACTTTCCTGACATAACAATTTTTTTATTAAAGCTTTAATTCAAAATGGCAGAAAATTGGGATAAAGATGGTGATGATTCTTCATATCAGCAACAAAACAATTCCAATCTTTCGGACCAATTTGAAGCATCTCACAGTGCAAATTTTGAAAGGTCAAGCAATTCTAGAACTAATAATTCTAGATTCAAACGAGAGCAAAGAGGCAGAAATTCCCATAGTAACAATAATAATGGGAGAGAAAGAGAATCAAGAGCAGAACAATGTACCTTTTTTATAGAGACAGCACAATTGGGTAAACTCATTGGTAGAGGAGGTAGTCAAATTAGAGAGCTACAAGACCAGACTAACACAAAGATTAATGTAAGTTATGTGATTAAATCTACTTGTATTTAAAGAACTATATTTTTATGGCAATTAATCATAGATAAAAATGAAAAGTTTAATGGAGAATTCATAAAATTTAGATAAATAAAGGTTGTGTTAATGGTGATAGTACACAAATAGTTGTAATTGGCTCTAAAGATTCTCAAGATCAAGCAAAATCCTTGATTGATGATTTATTGGGCGATAGTATAGTACAAATTCAATCAAATGTACCTAAAGTAAATGAATCAAAACAAGATGATTCTAATCAATTAATTGATTGGGACAAAGCTGCAGAGGAATATGTAAGACAGAAGTATTAATATTCTATCATATATTATTAAAAATTTATTAAGTGTACAATGTCTGCAGGAAAAATATCAAAAAGAAAAATGGGCAAAATTTCCAGAACTTAAAAAAGATTTTTATGTAGAAGACCCTATTGTTGCAAACATGTCGAAAGAACAGGCAGATCAGATTAGACAGGAAAAGAATAATATTAATGTTGAACATACATTTGAACTAGATGAATCAGCAGCAAATTCTCCAGAACATCATATTCAAAATCCTATTCAAACTTTTGAACAAGCCTTCAAAGTATGTTAAAATAGTTTCATCTCTATTGAAATATTAATTTACACTTTCATTATATACATTAATAATAAAACCTTTTTATTTAGAATTATCCAGATATATTAACAGAAATAGAAAAACAAGGATTCGAAACACCGAGTCCTATTCAGTGCCAAGCATGGCCTATTCTTCTTAGTGGTAAAGATATGATTGGTGTAGCACAAACAGGCACAGGTATAATATATTTTTCTTTTACTATTTTTAAAATTGGAATCGATTAATACACTTTATCATAAATTATCCATAGGAAAAACTCTCGCATTTCTATTACCAGCCTTAATTCATATTGATGGTCAATCAATGCCACGAAATGAACGACCTGGTCCCACAGTTTTAGTAATGGCACCAACACGTGAATTAGCTTTACAAATTGAAAAGGAAGTAAATAAGTATTATTATCATGGAATAAAGGCGTAAGTAATAGGAGATAATAGTTAACCAGAGTTTTCATTTCTAAAAAAATCTATAAAATAATAAAGGAAATGAAAGTGTAATTGTCATTTAAATAATTTTAGTGTATGTGTTTATGGAGGAGGAGACCGTAAAAAACAAAAAAATATTGTTTCCAAAGGTGTAGAAATAGTAATTGCTACACCAGGTAGACTCAATGATCTTGTTCAGGATGGATGTTTAGATGTAACTGGTGTTTCGTATTTAGTGTTGGATGAAGCTGATCGAATGCTTGACATGGGTTTTGAACCACAGATAAGAAAAACTCTTATTGATGTTCGACCTGATAGACAATCAGTGATGACAAGGTTTGTTCTTATAAATTTCAAATATTAATTAGATGAAAAGGGGCAATAAAAACATCTATCAGCCCCTGTGTAAAACATGCAGTCATTAACAATTTGAAAAAATATCATGTGTTATCGTTTAACTATCTAACCATGATACAATAATTACACCATAAGTTTTAAGGGGATGTCGAAGCCTATCTGGAATTCCATACTTAATGACATTCTCATATTTTCCATTGTTTTTATTTCATTTTTTATTTTCATTAATTATCTTTGTCATCCAGTGTTTGTTAACCCAATACAAACACCGTATGACTGCGATAATTTTAAAAACTTAAAACTGAATTTAAATTATGCAAAATTTGATGTAGAATCCTGTAATTGGCTCCGATACCCCCTTAAAGGTGAAAAAAGTTACTTGAGAAAAAATTATTTTATCGATTCCTGTTTTTCACGCAAATATATATTCAGAAAATTTTCTAATTACACAGTGCAACATGGCCACCTGGAGTTAGAAGACTTGCTCAATCTTATATGAAAAATCCAATTACAGTTTGTGTTGGATCTCTTGATTTAAAAGCTACTCACTCAGTTACACAAAAAATATATATAATTGAAGATGAAGAAAAAGCAGATTATGTATGTATATTTGGAAAAGAGTGAAATATTATTATTTCAATGAATTTAAATTGTTATATTTTATCTGTAGCTCAAAGAATTTTTCCATAACATGGGACTTGATGATAAAGTTATTGTATTTTTTGGAAAAAAGTCAAAAGTTGATGATATTGGAAGTGATTTAGCTTTGAGTGGAGTTAAATGTCAAAGTATACATGGTGGTCGTGAACAATCTGATAGAGAACAAGCTCTGGAAGATATAAAGAGTGGTAGTGTACGCATACTTCTAGCAACTGACGTAGCAAGTCGAGGCATTGATATAGAAGACATTACGTAATAATCCTTTTTAGATTGCGTGTAAATTCATATTTTAAATAGTACTAAGTATATTTTTCATTCTAAAAAAATTTTTCAGGCATGTGCTAAATTATGATTTTCCTCGTGACATTGAAGAATATGTACATCGTGTAGGCCGAACTGGAAGAGCAGGTCGTTCTGGAGAAAGCATTAGTTTCATGACACGCAGAGATTGGGGACAAGCTGCAAACCTTATCAAAATTTTAGAAGAGGCTGAGCAGGTAAAATTGAATAATAAATAAAATATAAAGGATAGATTAATATTGATTTAATTTTTCCTAAATAATTCATTGTTTCTGGTTATAATTTTTAATTATAGCATCGTGTACAATTTTTTATTTACTTCCAAACGAAAAACGTGCAATGAAAAAATTGTGTTAAATTATGCACCACATGATAAATTAAAAAATTTACGGGATTATTTACTCAAAAATTAAATAAAATATTTTATATATTGTATATTTTAGGAAATACCTGACGAGTTGTATAATATGGCTGAACGTTTTGACGCAATGAAAAAAAGAAGAGCTGAAGAAGATAGAGGCAAAAATGGACGAAGATTTGGTGATGGTGCGAGAAGAGGGGGTGGTAGAGATCGTCATGGAGGGGGTGGTACAAATCGTTGGTAACTGCCAAAAACTGTTTTCATTTTTAATTATTCTATTTAATTTAGAATTTTTTTTATTATAGTAATGTATAAAGATTCTAAAACTTTAGATATTTTTTTCTACAACATTTTTTATTATTACACTGTAAGTTACTTAAGTGACTTTTATTGCCATGTTATTATAAAATAAAACAAAGTAAAATTTAAGTGGCTGCAAAATAAGTAACAAGATTTTGTTTTATTACTGATGAACAAAATCTAATTGACTAGTAAATAATTAATAGACCTGTCTAAGACTTTTTTATTGCATTTGCTGGCACAAAATAATACTATTCAGCAAGGCTGTGATAAAACAAAGAAGTATATATGTAAGCTAAATGGCCGTATAACAAATTTTGTAACATACAAAATACAATGTTATTTCAAATATAAAAAAGAATATATAATTAAAAATTATGGAACAGCTTTATTTTTATTGTAAAGAAATAAAATAATTAAAAATTACCTATTTCTGATTAAAAAAAAAAAAAAAACTAAGTATAATTAAGACAAACATTAAGACAAAAACTATTTTATTGTAATAACAGTGTTATTAACACAACTTATGTAAAGAATATTTTTATAGCATAAAAAATAGTTGGTATAGTAAAAATTGATCTACATAATATACATACAATTATTTTATTCAAAATTGATTTATTAACTATCTGTGCTTCAGACCATTTTTCAAAGTATATACTTTGTAAAACCATAAAATATAAAAATTATTTTATTGGTGAATTTATTAATCTAAATAAATATTTTTGAATAAAATAAAAATTTCACTAGAAACTTTTCTTCTTAATCAGTAAACTTTAAAGTTACGAGTTTTGGTGTATTTCTCTGCAAATGCTTTTCCACTTGGAGTTGGTGTAGAAAATGCAAGGTCATCATTGGACATTATATATCCATAATAGTAACTTGCTCTGAAATTATAATTACAGTATGCAATAAGTTTTCTTGTATCATTAAATGAGTAAATTACCTTAATATATCAACAAGTTTGGTTGCTATCCCCTGTTTTCTATGACTCATTGCAGTCCACACAACGTTTATACCACATTTCACAGGTGTAGTTTCAGATGTACAGCAATTCAATTCTATGAGCTCTGGTATCATTTGAAATGCACTTTTCACATACTCTGCTACCAATATACCCAAAATAGTTTTATCTCTAATGTACATATACACCTAAAAATAATGTGAATTGTTTTATTAAATATAAGTATCGATGTAAAAAGTTATAAAATAATAATTCTCACCCTTTTATCTCTGTACAATGATAGTTTCATATCAGAAAGTCCTAAATCTCGATCAACAATCTGTAATATGTCAGTTACTTTTCTCCAATATATATTGGAATCTTTAGGTTCTATTAAAATTACTCTACTTGATGTTAAAAAATCACTATAAATTATACGTTCCTTTTTCCAACCCTATAAAAGTTACAAAACGTAAATAAGTTATTAGGAGGTATGAGGAATTCATTATGTACATGTATCGCACCTGAAATTTTAAGGTTTTAAAACTATTATGATAGTTTAAATGGGCATTTTCATCATCAGGATCACCAAGACAATACATTACTCCACATTCATTACATTGGATTGCCCCAAAGATCTTCTGTCCAGCATCTAATTGATATTGATTATCATCACTTCCACATTTTGAAGATAACTGCCAGGCATTAGTTCTTTTACGTTTTTTAATGTTACTTTCACTGAAAATCAATTATTGGGCAAGACTATAAAAAAAGAAATACACAACAATACATTACAAAAACAAAAAACTTACTTATCAGCTATATCTAAGGAATAACCTTTAGAAAATAATGGGTAGAATTTTTGTATTGTAAATTCAGTTTTTTTACTACTACTACTACTACTAGAATCTCCTTGAAATGGTGTAGAAATATCTTGAATATTCATTGATGAAGCCATACAACTCAATTCGCTAGCTGGAGACATAGTTAAATCTTTTAACATTAAATTACATTTTTTTGGAGATAATGCAGTTGATGCGGAATGAGTAGTTTCCATAGTTTCCATAGTTTCCATTGAATCATCATCATCAGCCCAATCATTTTCCAAAATCTTTATTATATCATTAACACTATTCTGTTTCAATGATGCTTCAACAGCTGGTTCATCAACTGATAAATCAGCAGCATCAAAATCTAATTTAGCTTTTTTATTTATGTGACCAGCATCTTTTTGACTGCCAGCTACATTTAGTTTTATTTTATCATTAACAGTAATAATAGCATTGTGGCCTGGTTTGAATTTGAAAAATTTCTTATTGGGTTTGCTTTCTTTAGAAAATAAATTTCCACTTTCACTATTATTTATAGTTGTAGTTTGAGGATTTAAATTTTCTTTAGATTCACCATGTTTATTGACTTTTTCAGTTTTCTTTTCAACCTTAAGCATGGTAGCATGTATAGAATGACGTTTAGGTTTGGGTTTCTTAATACCATGACCTACACCACAGTTGATTTCTCCTTTTTTATGCTTTTTTAATGATCGTCTATGTGTAGAAGTATATGATGGTAAACTTCGTCTTTTTTTAATATCGAGAAGAGGTTCTCTCCACCCAAAACCTGCAGATTTTTCTGATTTATCGTTGGATCCATAAAATGACTTTGGATTTAACGAAAATTTTTTTTCTTTTTCATTTGTAATTTTATCATTTTCTTGAAATAATGCAGCTCGAGCTCTAGGCACAGAAAGAAATTCATCAGTTGTTTTATATTTTTTGTTAGAAATAGATGATGAATCATCTAAATGTCTCTTTAAACAGCATTTTTTTATTTCTGGAGATGTGCATTCACCAAATTCTAAAGCACTTACAGATTTTCTTCTATGAATTCTAGGGATTGGAATGCTTTTACATACTGACCCCAGAGGTGTAATTAATCTATTTTCTGAATATTCTTCCTTTTGGGGTGTTTCTGCAACATATGATTGTTGATCGTCAAAATCAGATTCATTTCCAGGAGTTTCTGGTACAACTTCATCAGGCATTTTACCTTTATGTTTTGAATTTGGACTTCTTAAAGTACTTGCTGCTTGACAAATATGACTCAATTGAGATGATTTGGATTTAGGAGAAAACGAAATCATTCTTCTTGGTGAAAATCTTGCTGACTTTGTTATTTTTTTCAAAGAACTAAAAGGTGACAAAGTTTCACAAGAATTTCTTGTTATACCTGGTATTAAACAATCCCAATTTGATATTGGAATTATTGGTGATTTTTCAGGTGTTACAAGAGGGGATATGAACTGTCTTCCTGGGGAGCTATCACAACTGCTCTGATCGGTGACAGCCAATGGTGACATAGGACCCAAATCAGATTCTGTATCTGAAATATTGTTTACATCCTTCTTAATCTCCTTTTCATCTTGAAATAAACTTCTTTTACTAGAGCTACTTGATGGCACAAATCGTTTTTGTATTCTACAAGGTGTGGTAAGACCATCATTTTGAAAGTCTGATCCTTGACTTTTGTTTATCAGCATTGATGGCTCCATTAAAACACTATCAATAATTAAAAAGTTATAAACTTTAATTATTTTTAAATTTTTAAAAAAAGAAAAAACTATAAAC
Organism: Torymus aiolomorphi; assembly: GCA_036365515.1. Classification (NCBI taxonomy): domain Eukaryota; kingdom Metazoa; phylum Arthropoda; class Insecta; order Hymenoptera; family Torymidae; genus Torymus; species Torymus aiolomorphi. The sequence goes on along the minus strand of CM070875.1, from coordinate 56,857,449 downwards.
TAGTATCTTTTAATATAATAAAAATATAAGAAGAAAATAACCTAATGGTACATTTTATATTCTTTTTAAAGTGTTTTATTTTTCATCCAATAAGAGGTATTCTAGCTCCAAGCCAGGTCCTCCTAATGTGTTTTCCAAAAAAGTTGTATCAAGTATAAAAATAATATATTACTTATAAAGGTTATTAGCTGATACCGTTACGAGATACAAGTTCATGCATTGAAGCCACACGTCTAATTTCCTAAGAAATCTCTTTTACACGTGAAATATGAAAAATTATGAGAAATGATTGTCACATATTGAAAAATATATTACTTACTTTAAAATTAAAATTACTCTGTATTTGCAAGTGCAAATTTTATATAAGAGAAAACGTTTTGGTTTTCCTGAAAGGTAAACAACTGCAATCTTGTTTGCTATAAGTATAAAAATAGCGGGAAAACGATCTTTTTCACGCTGAAAAAACAATGTTGCCACGATTTCCCTCCAAATTTCTTGAATCAGTGTAACCTGTGGACATATTCATATCTTAACATATCTCTTATATTTTATTTTCTTAGATTAAAGAAAAATTTATTTTTTCATGAAAGCCATAACATAAAAATCACATATTCTACCGCCCTTTTTTAGAACATGTGGAATATTTAAAAATTTTAATCCCTCTATAAAAAATGCATCCTTGGCATGGTCGACGCCATGTTGCGACGCCATATTGATTTTTTCTCGAATATCTTGAACACGGTCATATACACAGGTCCGGAAACTCAGCGCGCGGAGCGTGCACGCTTAGTGAAGCACGATTTTATAGTTCTCCGCCAAGCCACCAGCGCTGCTAGGCTAGCGACCACTGAGTGACGCGCATGCACACTTTATATCTTACCGCGTGCGTAGTGTACTGCGTAACTATTTGAATTAGGAGTTGGGAGAGATGGTAAAATAAGCGCGCACGCTGCAGTGGTCGTCTAGTTGCCAACGCTTCGAGTGGTCGTCGCGCACACTAAAATTGACTTCGCTAAGGTTACTTCCCCCACCACCAAAAATATCGCTGAGTTTCCGGACCTGTGTATACGACCGTGATCTTGAATATCTCGAATTTTTTGGCGCATGCGCAAATGCCCTATAGGGTGAATGTACATTATTATGAACTGCGTTCGCATGGACGAGTAGCAGAATATTTAGGATCGTTCTACAATGATAATTTATTGTTTAAGCGATTAATTACAAAATTAATATTAAATAAAATAACCGATTAAATAATAAACGTATTGAAACGTGCTCCTGTATCAAATTAAAGCCGATAAAGATTTTAGCAATAAAATAATTAATTTGTTTAATTAATTAGATATATAATTTTAATTTGTTCCTTAAATAAGTAGTAAATTAACAATTAATGATTTGAGGATACCACGAATAGAAATAAATGATTTATACGATAAATAATAATTATTTACATAATTAATAAATAATAATCCGATGATCGATAATTGATAATTAATAACGGAATGAACATAATAACGATAATTTATAATTAAATAAAGGGAGCTCGCTCAGGGTGAAAAGCTTTTCTGGGAACTATTTATTATTCAAGGATTCTAGGAAATCACGAGGTTACGGTTGGCTGCAACGGTCAAAGTATTCAAGGACGAAGAGAGCGAGGTATCCAGAGTCAACAATACCGAGAAGCCAAATTCCAACGGTCAAAAGCACTTAAGAAAGGAAAACAATCCAAGGTCAAAACAGAGAGTCATCACACAAACAAGCTTAGCCTGCCCTTGAAGGTCAAAAGGGTCGATGCGTAAATGTCTCAAGAACTCAACACTAAAACAATTCCAAGAATGCATTAGCGAGCGCGACCCACGGGAGTAAACACTTCTTGGAATCAATTATCAAAGAGCTCAAGGGGACCCAACCTTCAGGAATGCGTCAACGGTCGAACCAAGAATGCGTAAACACTTCTTGGAATCCATTAGGCTAAGGAAAGGATTAACGGACGAACCAGAAATGCGTAAACACTTCTCAGAATCCATTAGTGCCAACGGTCACACAACGTAAACACAAACAATTCCGAGAAGGAGCTATGGCGCAATGGCGTAACAGGCCAACGGCCCGAGCTATCGTCAACAACCAATCACGGAATAGCGGCGTCTCACGCCACTGGAGGGAGGCGGCCCGTCACCCGTTGCTCATCGCTCTCGACCCTATTTTCAGGTCTGAGGTCCCTCCACCACCGCTATCCCTGATTAAAAAAACCCATTCATTCCTTTAAAAAGCTGTTAGTTGAATCGACTTTAATGAGGATTTTTTACTGACTTAATACATGGACTATATAGGGAATTTAATAGGATCCAATAGGATTTAATATTTTTTTTTAATCAGGGATCTCTACTTCAGAGTGGGGGAGGCCTCTGAGGCAACTTGGCGTCCTACAGCCTCTATACCATACTACCTCCCACTACCAACCTGAAGCTCCACCCACGATCCAGAATATAATTTGGGCCACACAGACTCGGACTCGGGTCGTAACAACATAAGCGCCGCGCTGCGCTGGGGCCTTTCTACATATGTGTGTTCTGTGTGTTCTGTGTGTTCCCGACAAAGACAGATAGATCTGTTCCGTTTATGTAAGACAGAGACAGACATAGAGAGAAGTTGTCTAGAACAGACAGAACACACATATGTAGAAAGGGCCCTGCGCCGCGCCGTGCTGCGCCGTGCTGCCGCTGCGCTGAAGCTTAGCTCTGCCGTTCCGTTCCATTCGTATATTCTTACAAAAAAATGAGCAGTTGCATGTCTATGATATTTATAAATCACGGACGATGTGTATATGCTCCAAAATGAAAAGTTAAATAAATGAAGAGATAGTTTAGATGACGGACAGTTCGAGATAACAAAAGTATTTTAAGCCGAGAAAGAAAACACAAGACCCAATTGATATGATATACTATGAATTATAAAATTGATTAGAACCCTAGTGGAAATTTAATTTGCTCAAAATAGTTCAAAACAATTCGTCACTGTTCAAATCTGTTTAAAATTGTTTAAAACTGTTCAAAACCGTTTAAAACTGTTTATTAGTGTGAATTTTTGGACGTTTAAAACAGAAATTTAATTTGCTCAAAACTGCTGTAAACTGTTCAAAACTGTTTTAAACTATTTCAAATAATTTCCTGATGATCAGTACATTTTCAATGCAATAATTCTGAATTGTTTAAAACTGTTTAAAATTGTTCATAACTATTTAAGACTGTTTTAAACTGATCAAATAAATGTCTGATCAGTACATATTCAATACAAAAATTCTAAATTGTTCAAAACTGTTCAAAATTGTTCATAACTGTTTAGAACTGTTTTAAACGTCCGAAAATTCACACTAATAAACAGTTTTAAACAGATTTGAACAGTTACGAATTGTTTTAAACCGTTTTGCCCAAATTAAATTTCCACTAGGGAACATTGGAAAATGCAGCTATTGATGAATAAGATGGAATTAGGCGATAATAGGATGTCCTTTAACCAGTTCAAATAAATGATGAAATTGATTAAAACTCATGTTAATAAATCTATAAAACTCTTCATGATCCTTTAATGCAAAATATTTAAATAAAGTGCTATAAGTACTATGAATATTTCTTTGAGGTATTGCTAAATGTGGTCGAACCCACCACCTTCTGCAAGATTGTTGTTTCTTTTTTTTAATTTTTTTAACAATTTCAATAACTTTAATGAAATTATACATTTTTCTAATTTTTTTATTTTGGCTTCAATCATGATCATGACCATGAAAATGATAGATGTACGACATAGATCTATAGAATTGTACCATTAACATTGGAATATAGAAACGGAACTATGGACCAGCGTAAGACGGCGCAGCGCAGCGCGGCGCTTATGTACATTCATCCATAGGCCCTATGCTGTTTATACAATATACCGAATTTTTTTGGTGTATCCGCCAAAATCACTAGAGCGTATTGTTAACATTCACGGAGACAACCTTCCAAAAAGGTAACCGCAAAGTATCTAGCATACGAGAACACACCTATACCTCTTACTATCTACCAACACCTATATACCCTCCTAACCTCTATATACTAAAGATCAAAACAAACTACTTATCTAGATTTTCTGTATAGCTGAATTAATATTTTTACAATGACTCCGTCAGAAAAAATCATAGTCAGATTTTACTCAGCGAATACTTTTATGTATAATAATCAAGAATGTAGTGAAATTGAAAAAAACAAAGTATATAATGACATCCAGAGAGCTTTGGAATATGAAGGAAATGTGAATTATTCAGGTATTTATAATAAAAATATATATTTACTTCTATTTTTTTTATTAAATGGATATTATATATTTTTTATTGTTATAGTTCAACAAATCCGTGACAAATGGCAATACCTTTGTGATAGTTTTATTACAGCGACTAAGAAAGTAGAAAAGAAAGAAACTTTGATATATTTAGAAAACAGCTTATATCAAAGATTGTTCTTTTTAAAATCATTTATTATTTCAAAGAAGGCTCAAGAAGATAGCATGTTATTGCAAAACTATGACTACAAAAACAATGTCAAAGTGAATGGAACTGCTGCAACCTTCTAAATTTCTTTTTTCGATTTTTTAATTATTGTCGTAATCGAATATAATTAATGTTTAACTCCAATAGTTCAATAATTACATTATAATGCTCCATTTTGCAGTCACTTTTTTTAGAGAAAATTTAAGTTTAAGTACTTTGCTTGCAGAAAGCAGAAACTCGTTTGTTTTGATCATCAGTATAGGTGTGTTCTGGTATGCTAGATACTTTGCGGTTACTTTTTAGAAAGGGTGTCACCGTGAATGTTACCAACACGCTCTAGTGATTTTGGCGGATACGCCAAAAAAATTCGGTACATTGTATAAACAGTACTAGACACATAAGCACGTTTGCTCGCGTTTGGCTGCGGTCAGCCGCGGTCGGCTGTGGTCGGACGCGATAAGAGCGCTCACGCTCGCTTCTCTCATTGGTCGTCGTAGGCGTACGCGTCCGCTAAGCTCGCTTCCAACCAATGGGAGAAGCGAGCGCGTGCGCTCTTATCGCGTCCGACCGCGGCCGACCGCGGCTGACCGCAGCCAAACGCGAGCAAACGCGCTTATGTGTCTAGGGCCATAGGGACTTAGGCCGCGGCCACATAAGCGCGGACGGACGCGGACGGACGCGGACACGCGCGCGCGTACGCGCTGACTTTTAATAATAAGGTTGGTATCTTTGGCTGTAGCCAACCTTGCAAATTTTAAAGGAAAAGAATGAACTAACCTGCTCCAAAATGTGAGAAAACTCAACCTATCAATTAGACTCACATATCATGTAAACTTGCTTACTTGCTCCGAAAAAATTATCTATAAGAGTTAACAGTTGAGTTAAGAAGTGACTTAAAAAATAAAATGAGAAAATAAAAAAAAATAAATAAAATTTAATAAAATTAAATGAGTTTTATACTTTTTTTTCGTCGAATAATTATGGAATAATTATGGATAGATTCACTATTGAAGTTGTTACTGTGTGTATAAATTATTTAAGATAAGCAAGGCAAGTGTATAAAGGAACAATTGTTATCCGGAGCAAGTACATACTGTGCGGGTCTAATTGATAGGTTAAGTTTTCTTACATTTTGGAGCAGGTCAGTTCATTTTTTTCCTTTAAAATTTGCAAGGTTGGCTACAGCCAAAGATACCAACCTTATCATTAGAAGTCAGCGCGTACGCGCGCGCGCGTCCGCGTCCGTCCGCGCTTATGTGGCCGCGGCCTTAGGAAGTCTCTACACCGTGCAGCGCGCGTGTGTGCGCTCGCCGTGTATAAGGTATACCTATATATAGGAGAGCGCTATATATAGGCAAAGAAGATAGACCTTAATAGAAGCGCAAAGTCCCATGGCAAACTGAGGCACCCCAAGCCTTAGTTAGTACTCCAACGGGCAGGCGGCGCGTCGATCTTTTTTCTTACTAGTCACTAGAACGTAGAACCGCACCGGACCGTCGGTAAATAGTAACAAAGGTGTTGGTAATTTACCAGCGGTGAGAGCACATTGTATGTTATAGTTAAAATGTCATCGAAAGTCCGTAATACCATCCACCCTCAATTCATTAAAACAATCTTAAACCAAATTCTAATCACAACCAAAACCCTAAACCCAAATGGGGGAACAACTTAAATATAATCTATGTGCATACTATCTCAACCGAAGCGTTAGCGTAGTGGTTACAACGTTTGATTTTGATGCTGCGGTCCTTGGTTCGATTCTCTTTTGCCCCATTTAATTTTTTTTTATTTTTACTTAACATATTCTTTATTTTAAACACATGTATTTAAATGCGTTGATTCAATAAATTATTATTTCTGATACATGCAATAAATATTTTAGTATTTTTCTATTTTAATATTTAAAAACTTCCCTTACCTTTCTTTTCTAATATTAAAAAACAATTTAATTTCGAGATAAAATATAAGCAAATGTTAGTTATAAAATTATATTTATAAAATTATATAAAGTTTATTGGAATAATTGAAAAACAATTATTTTTACATTGTTAATATGTTAATATGTGTCATTTTGATTTTATTAATGAGAAATTTTAGTTGTATAAATATAGATTATGGAATGAAAATAAAATTTTTTATTTGAAAATATTGCCTAAAGTATAATCAAATAAAGATTATCAGTTAATATGCAGTTAATGTTTAATTATATATTTCTTGTAATTGTAGAGAACAACATTTTAATATAAGTTTTAAATTGTCATCTATATAGTATTAAAGAGCGGGAAAGCGCGAACCAATGTTCGCGCGTAAATGTTTTTCTATAGTATATTTTTCAACCGCCACTCTCTGTTCATTTGTCAACATTGTATACACAAGACCAGAAAGCGCGATTGCGCGGTAAAACCATTAGTTCGCCTGTGATATTGCGGTTAACAGGTGCATTTTATTCTTCTTGCTTAGAAAAGGAAGTGCATGAATACTAATTTTAATATTAAATCATTGTAGTGAGTTTATTTAACTATATTTAATGGGTATTTAAATGTTAATAATTAGATCGGGAGTGTTTATTTTCTATTTATTTATTTTTGTTTTCTTTCGAAGATGTAGTTAATAATTTTGCGCGAATTAGTTCTTAAGAGTGATTTATTAGTGTGATCTAAGCGGTATTGAAGATGCCAGCAAAAAACTTTTGTGTTTTTAAAAACTGTGGAAGCTCAAAGGCTCAATGCCCGTCCTTATCTTTTCATCGTTTTCCAGTAAAACATGCAGATAAGTATGTGATTCAGAACTCTTTTATGGCTCTTGCTATTTAATTATCAGATGTAAAGTAAATTATTTCAGTGTATAAATTCGAAAACACCTGATTGTGATGTTCGTTTCGTTTTGATGCTAGACAGAGAAATTATATCGTACAGTATACATAGATGTACTTAGTGTACCAAAATGTTATAGTCAAATAACAGAGGCGTCCTTTTATCTTAAAACTTTTTAAGTATAAATAAATTATTAAAAATTGATCATTTTCAAAATATAGTAATTGTCAATATATAAATGGTATATTGAAATGAATTGAAATTATTTATAAATTTCTTATTGGTTTCAAAGTAAGTAAAAACTCTTTAAATGGTTTTCCGGCAACTTGAATATAAATAAGTACTACAGGTTTGTAAATAAACTTAATAGCATCTTTCATTGGTAAAAAGAAAATAAATTGCATGTTGCATTTTGCTGAATTTTTGAGTGTAATTTTTGCGGCAATGGCTTATCCCTTTACATTAATATCCTTTAATATTGCTGTATATAAGCTCTATTCGTTTTTTAATTAAGTAGTTTATTAACAAAATTTGTTGCATTCATATTCCTACAAACTCGTGGGCGGAGTTATGATCATTTTAAACAATTTTGTTTTATTATTTACTATTCTGATTTTTGTTTCCTCCTAGAGGAAGCTTTGTGATAGCAATTTTTTGAGTTATTGTAAAAACATGTTATAAGTGTTATTGGAGGTGTTAGGAACCAAAATACATGATTTTTGAAAAATGTCTGTATGGATGTGTGTGTGTGTGTGTGTGTGTGTGTGTGTGTGTGTGTGTGTGTGTGTGTGTGTGTGTGTGTGTGTGTGTGTGTGTAGCTGGATCTCAGCTTCTACTCGATCGATTTTAATCAGACAGGTCTCATTTTTTTTGTGTGATGGCGAGTCAAAAATCGGTTTTCAATTGGCTGATTCGTTTTTGTTTTATTTCGAATTTTCGATTTTCTCAAAATTTATTTTTGATTTTTTTTAATGATCGGATTTAAATTTTTGAATCGGATGGGTAGCATTCGAAAGAGCGTAAAAAAACCTATAATTTAAAAAAAAAGAATTCTCTAGGTATCACGGTTCTCTTGTTATTGATAAAAATGTGTTTTTTTTTTAAAGCCTGTAACTCACAAACTAAACGGTCCATTTTTTTTGAGAAAAATCACGATAATGGACAATATAAATAGCTATAATCTGTAAAAATTTGAATCCATTTCTTTGGTTATTTTTTGAGAAAAAAATTGGAAAATGAAAAAAAGCTTTCTCTATGCCCGACGTTTACGGAAGTAAAATTGACTTAATCGCTTCAAAGTTCCTTGTAGAGGTAGATTTTTTATAGTTCTCGGTCGAGTTCTTTGGACGAAATGATTGGTCAATAAATTTCAGAGATATTTGAGGTTAAAAATTTTTTGACATATTTTGAAAATCGTAATTTCTCGAGAACGGCTCTATTTATCTGAATGGGGTGGGTGGCATTCGAAAGAGAATTAAAATACCTATATTGTCTAAAAAAAATTAATTTTCTATCTACCACGGTTCTTAGGTATCATCAAAAACAAAAACGTGTTTTTTTTTAAACTCATAACTCCCTAATGACGTTATCATCATCATTATATTATAAAAGTATATAGTATTTGCGTCAAAATGTAATATGTTTGTTCAAGGTTGAATTCTTAAGTTAAAGTACTCAAAACTGATCTAAAAAAGTTGAGTAAAAAAAGTCACTTTTTAGGACCTCTTTTTAGGTAGGAAAACGCCAAAAATCATTCATGTGTTATAAAAATTAATTTAATCTCTAAATTCAAAAAGATTTATATTTTATTTAAAAAAACGCGCAGTGATATCTACCGCTAGGCGGTGTGGAATGAGGAAACGTCATTGAGTAGGCATTCGATGATGTTTTTTTTTAATTTTTAAAAACCAACCAACAAAATGAATTAAAATGTTTAAAAATTATATCTATTATAATCTATTATAATTATGAATTATGCATTCTGAATGCATTATATTCTGCATTATTATAATTTATTTGTGAGTTATGAACTTTTAAAAAAAAACACGTTTTTGTTAATAACAAAAGAACCGTGATAGGTATTTTTTTTATTATAAAATATTTTACTTCTATTTCAAATGATAACTTTATTATCAGCTCAAAATTTATATAAATTTGATCTAAATAAAAATGAATTTAAGTATAATTATGCAATAAATTAAAAAAAAATATAAAATTTGTTATTAAAAATTAATTAAAGGAATCAACAAATTAAGGTGCAGGAAGCTACGTACCAATGAATTGGCAGCGGTTTTTATTAGGATTTCCAAATAATAATAAAAAAAAACGAAAATTCGATTGACTTTTTATGTAATTTTAATTTCTGATTACAAACAGTTCAAATTTTTATTCCTACAATTATTTCGTTGTCGTTTAAAACCCCGAAAATCTCATATTCTAGAGCCTTGATACATAATCTATTACTCATTTTTTACTTTTTTAAAAGTATGATGGTGGTATTGAATATTTATAAATATTTATAATGTTATTGGTAATAAAAATATTTTGTATTATTACCACTAGTATAGATCAGTTACAATTTTTTCTTTGACACATGTTTTTCAAAATGTGTTTATAAGTTGCATGTGCGAAGTATGAGAAGCATTGTATTTAGCATTGACCAACAAATTTTTTAAGTAGCTACAATTTTTTATGGTTTTTCTAGTTTGGAAAAATGGCTTCGAGTGTGTGGAAATGAGGACCTATCTAAACTTACAAAAAAGCAGTTACATGAGAAAAGACTGCAGTAAGCATTTTTTAGAAACTGATTTTTTATGTTTTAATTCATCTAAAAAATTTCTTAAGCCTGATTCGGTTCCGTATGAAATAAATGCATTTGACGTTTCTAACCATGTAAGTAATGAAGAGCCAGCGATTAATATTCAGCATGAATACGAACATCCCATTTTTGAAGATCAAAGTGACTGCAATTCATCTTTGAATGTTAATCCTGTTCATTTAAATACAAATGATAATGATAACCAAACATCTTTAAACATAGAACCTTCAACTAAAACTAAAACTAGAAATAAAACTGTAAAAACTCTGTCTAACAAACAATTGCATTTAAAAGTTTTGCGATTAACTAGAGAAGTAAAAACACTAAAACAGAAGCTATTAAGAGTTAAAAAACGTAAACCTGTTCTTTCTAAAGAAAATTTGATAGAGGAAACTTCTAAATACGTACATGATGACGTTTTATTTTCCATAAAAATGCAATTATATCATGATAAACAACGAAAATGGCAAGAAGACGAAAAGCAATTTGCTTTAGGTCTCTACTATAAATCACCAAAAGCCTATCAATTTTTAAGAGACGTTAAACATTTTGCTTTGCCGTCTATTTCATTAATTCGTAAATGGGTTAACATAATTAATTTAAGCCCGGGTACAAATGATCAATTATGTAAACAGTTAAAGATTAAATTGGAATCTAAAACGGATTTTGAAAAAGAAGCAGTTTTGATGTGGGACGAAATGAGTAGCAGACCAGGGCTCGAATACAATCTAAAACAGGATTACATCGAAGGTTATCATGATTTAAGCGATGATTTTGGCGGCCGAGAGCCGCGAATGGTTACATCAATGTTGGTTATAATGTTAAGTGGCTTAACTCATGATTGGAAGCAACCTTTGATGTATTTTCCGACAAATAGCACGATTCCGAGTGAAAAATTAAAAGACATTATTTTAAATGTGTTAAAAATTACTGATGAAATAGGATTTAGAGTTCGTCACATGGTTTGCGACCAAGGTGCTACAAATCAAAAAGCCGTTATGATGTTAGACATAAATAAAGAGCATCCATATCTTGAATTTAATAATCGTAAAATTACTTTTGGCTTCGATTTTCCACATATTCTGAAATGCATCAGAAATAATTTAATAAAACACGATTTTATGATCGAGAAAACTCAAATCTCATGGAGTGCTCTGCGCGACTTAAGAGAAAATGAACGATCTAAAGCTTGCAAAGCAGCACCCAAATTAACAGATCGGCACTTAAATCCGAATAATTTCGAGAAAATGAATATTAGTTTAGCTGCTCAAATTTTTAGTAATTCGATTTATGCAGCGTTAATGGCAGGTGCAACTTCCGGCACGTTAACAGATTTAACAGTTGTTGGTACAGCTAACTTTTGTAAAAAACTAAACGACATTTTTGATTGCCTTAACGCACGTGTTTTTAACGATCCAAATCCTTTAAAACGTGGTCTGTCTACTCAAAATCCGAAAGTTGAAGAGTGTCTTCGTGATGCAGTTACATGGGTTGCTAAATGGCAGATTGCCAGTAAAAAAAAATCCGACTGCTTTGATAATTGTATTATTACATTAAATGGTATTTTAGAACTTTGGCATCAACTTAAAATTGAGAATAAACCGTATCTACTAACTAATCGATTAAATCAAGACAAATTGGAAATTGTTTTTGGAACTATGAGGTCTCGGTTCAGTCATAATGATAATCCGACCGCGATGCAATTCCGAAGAAATCTACAGTACAGTATGATGATTACGCTTCTAGTTCCACCGGTCGGTACTAATTGTGAGCCTGACGATGCCCGACTTTTAATTTCTGATTTTGGTAAATGCACGGACGAAAATGTAGAAATATTAAATGATGAAATTATGAATAAAAAAATAAATGATTGGTTCATTAATAACGAAACTAAAACGATTAATGTTGATGAACAGTGTTCAAGCGAAGAAGAAATACAAGTGACTGATCTTCAAAAATGTTCGAAAAAATATGTAGCTGGATATCTTGCTCTTAAATGTATTCCTAAGTTTAATTGTGAAAGTTGTCAGAATAATTTCATAGATAATGGGAGAGAATTAAATTCACAATCAGACTTATTATTACTGTGGAAGGCTTATCCGTCGATGAAAGGCAAATTATGTGGTAGTTTGAAATGTCCAACTGATTCATTTTTTGTAATCATTTTATCAATGTATGAAATTTTTGAAGTAGAGTTTAAAAATGCATCACACCTTAGAAACATCGGTGAATATCTATTCCAATTAATAAAACAATCTTTGATGAAAAAAAAAAAATGAACTTTTGGACTAATGATGGCTGCATGGAACATTGCGATTATATTATAAAATTGTTTGTACGAACCCATATTTTTAATAATGTTAAATGGATAACAAAAGATTATAGGGATAAAGGTAGTGTAAATAAGCGAGTTAGAGTAGAAACTGCGCCTAAGCCTAATAAAAAATTATTAAAACTGAAATGTTAAGCATGTTGCATGTTACTTGTAAATAGCTTTCAAAGTAATTTTAATTTATTATGAATTAAGCGGTTAACTGGTAGACTTTTTCCAATTTTCGTGACAAAACTGGTACGAGCAAATGAAAATTAAATTTGAATTTTATTAAAGATACTCTATTTTTCATTTTGACTCGTTATGTAAATAGATATATCAGAATTGGCACGATTTTTTTGTATCTAATTATATAATACCAGTTAACCAGTTTAATTAAAAGATAAAAGACGACTTATTTATTATAAAAAAGTCCTGTGTTTTTATTATATTATTAACATTAAAGTAATTTGCTATAAATTATTTATTAATATTCAATCTGTGCAAAGTTGTCTTTTATTTTTTTAAAACAGTTTTAGTCTGCATGAAAAAATTTCCCATTTTATCCACTACCTATCATTTCCTTCCGATCCTCAAATCCCTTCCTGATGGATCACAATCTGCTACCTTCCCGCTTGGTTTCCATCGAGTGATATCAGTTATATGGAAAATTTTTCGTATAATTTACACACTATTATATTATTAACTATATGTAACTGGTATTAGCTGAAGGCAGAACTTAATTTTGTATGTACATATATATAATTTTGTTTTAATTATCTTAGAATTTTTACTTAAAAACTTCGATTTTTGTAACAATAAGTAATGAAAACATTATATTGATTTTTAAATTTTTAAATATTAAAAAGATAATAATATTATTTGATTACATCAGAAATTATAATTTATTTATCAAGGAAATTAAAAAAGTAATAATACTTTTCTGTAAACTCCAATTAATATCTAAATTGTAAATAATATATATTATCAATTAAAATAAATGAATGTGTTAAAAATTCGTTTTTAATATAAGTAAAATAATTTCAATGGATTTTTGCGAAAATTATTTTTAAATGTTAAAAAGTAAAAAATATAATATAGTTATTGCATGTATCAGAAATAATAATTTTTTGAATCAACGTTTAAATACATGTGTTTAAAAAAAAATTGAATGGGGCAAAAGAGAATCGAACCAAGGACCGCAGCATCAAAATCAAACTCGGTTGAGATAGTATGCACATATATTATATTTAAGTTGTTCCCCCATTTGGGTTTAGGGTTTTGGTTGTGATTAGAATTTGGTTTAAGATTGTTTTAATGAATTGAGGGTGGATGGTATTACGGACTTTCGATGACATTTTAACTATAACATACAATGTGCTCTCACCGCTGGTAAATTACCAACACCTTTGTTACTATTTACCGACGGTCCGGTGCGGTTCTACGTTCTAGTGACTAGTGAGAAAAAAGATCGACGCGCCGCCTGCCCGTTGGGGTACTAACTAAGGCTTGGGGTGCCTCAGTTTGCCATGGGACTTTGCGCTTCTATTAAGGTCTATCTTCTTTGCCCCGACCACGCGCGGTGCGACAGTCGATTTCCGAGCGCTCCGTGAACAGCTGACTCAGCGGACGCACGGCTGATAACTTACCACCCATGTCGACTGCAATGGTAACACAATAGACATTCCGTATATACTACTAAAAAATTATGTGTTATAATAATGTCAGTTATCGACGATAATTACAAGCATAATAAATAAAGCAGTAAAACGTACTTCAAAAGAAGTTAACGTTAAACTGATATCCTTAAAGCAAATGGGGAAACAATTTATATATTACATCTATGCTGTTCACATACGTAGATGACGTTAGTCCTGTGGATAACGTTCTCGGCTACGAATCTTTTTGATTCGAGTTCGAATCTCCTCTACAGTAATTTTTTTTTTTTTATAATATATAAAAAGATCTTTGAAAATTGAAAACCATTTATTTGCTTTTTATTTAGGAAGATTATTATAAATGTTGTTCTTAATATTTTTAATAAAAATGATTTTTTTTACAAAAAGTAAATCTATTTTTAAAATGGTGTGTAGGGTTACTGGCGATGGATTCCACGGTTTTATTTATAAGAATTATATAAAAAGATTATTGAACAGTTCAAGATAATCTCTACATGTCGTGAGATTATAATGAAGTATTTTAAAATTTTTTTATATAATAATTTATAAATAAAATAAAAAAAAAAATATCCAACGCACGCTGAACAGTACCTCCTGGTCGTGCGGAAAGCTGTTCAAACATAATAATATTTATAAACAAATATACAACATAAAAAAAATGTAAGAAATATAAATAATATAAAGAAATAAAATTAAAATTTTAAAAATAGATTTATTTTTTGTAAAAAAATAACTTGTATTAAAAATATTAAGAACAACATTTATAATAATCTTCCTAAATAAAAAGCAAACAAATGGTTTTCAATTTTCAAAGATTTTTTTATATATTATTAAAAAAAAAAAGTTACTGTAGAGGAGATTCGAACTCGAATCAAAAAGATTGGTAGCCGAGAACGTTATTCACAGGACTAACGTCACCTACGTATATGAATAGCATAGATTTAATATATAAAGTGTTTCCCCATTTGGTTTAAGGATATCAGTTTCACGTTAACTTCTTTTGGAGTACGTTTTACTGCTTTATTTATTATGCTTATAATTATCGTCGATAACTGACATTATTATAACGCATAGTTTTTTAGTAATAAATACGGAATGTCTATTGTGTTACCATTGCAGTCGGCATGGGTGGTAAGTTATCGGCCGTGCGTTCGTTGAGTCAGTTGTTCACGGAGCGCTCGGAAATCGACTGTCGCACTGCGCGTGGTCGGGGTAACTACTACGCTTCAGGGTGCCTCACTTTTCCTGCAGGCTTTGCGCTTCTATTAGGGTCTATCTTCTTTGGCATGTGCAAACGCAAATGACATAGGGGAAGGCGGGGCATGGCGTGTCAGGTAGGTAAGTTTGGCACCCTCATATTTTTAATATTAATGAATGCAAAAAATGTAATTTTTACATAAACCTAATTAGATATGCTTTTAGAATTTTCCTCTATACTTTTGAGATTATAGATAATGTTTAACATTTAATTTAATAAGATTGAAAATCGGTGCTTAGAAACAAGGTTGACTTCATTTTTAAGTCGCTTGGAGCAACGAGAAAATGATTTTTTTTCTAAATGAGACCAAACCTATTTGATAGTTTCAACTTTTATCTTTCAAGCCCTGTTTTTGTTTTTTTCAGAAAATCTTTATAAATAATATAATTAAAAAATGAAAATGGTATTAAAATGGGGCATGACGTGGCACCCTGGCGGGGCACGCGTGGCACACTCGAGCGTATTGTTACGAACCCAGTGGCCATAAACTAAAGTCTTTAATATAGAACGGCAAGCGAATGTAATATTTGACAAATGAAATTCTAGAATGGCCCTAGGGTTTTATATAGGTAGTGGGATCGTCGTCCAATTAAGTACAAAAGTACAAATAGCACGAGAAATAAATTTATTACACTTTCTCAAATTATAAATTAAGTGACATAAATTGTTATTTTATACTTGAATTTTGATTTAAAGGCTACGCTATCGTCTTATGCACAAATATAAATTTAAATAAAATTAATCAAAGATATAATTGATGTTACATTCGTGGATGGTATTAGTTATTACATAAAATTATTAATTATTAACTGGTTAACTTAAAATCTTATCTATCTTTTACTAGATGCTATGTAAAAAGTACGAAAATTAATATAAAAGTTAATTGAATGAATTGAATTTGTTATTGCGATTCAAGATCCTTAATTGAAATTAATAAAGAGAATTTATTACGTATTTATATTAAGTAATCTTACTAATCTTATATCTTAAATTCTCAAAGACTTATCTACCTTATTATGCTATCAAAATACAGAGTTAATTGATTTATACTTTAAATTATTTATCCTTGAATTTAGATATTATGATTTGAAATATTTAAAATAAAGTCTAATTTATATTAATTGATCTTAATAATTTTAATAATCTTAACTTCTTAAAATCGTATCTAATTCGTTATTCTTTAGAACACAGAGTTAATTATAAAGAGTGAATTAATTTGTAAATTATCTATCTTTAAATTCGCTATTATGACTCGAATCTCTTAATCGACTTAATGACGAGACGATTTGCAAATATATATATATTTATATGTTATCTGATTTATCCGTTGGATTCGGTGTTGATTGGGGCTCTTCCTTCGATATGGACGGCCGTGGACCCAACTTCAATCACCCGTTGTCCTGGTATTCACCCTGAAGTCCCAAGGAAAACCACAGCCTCAAAAACCTTGGGCAGGACAGCTCTCCCTCCTCTGATTGGTGAGGTTGTTGATCCTTTCGTTGTTGTTAACTTGTTGTTGTTGAATGCAGTTGACTTGTCGAAAGATCGTCGAAGTAATTGAAACTGGTTGATGACTCGTTGAAACTTCTCGAAACTCGTCCAAACTCGTTGAAACTGGTTAAAGCTCGTTCAAACTTGTTGAAACTCGTTGAAGATTGTTGAAACTTGTTAATACTTGTTAACAGTTAACACTTGATGAAAACTGTTGAAACTTGATATAAAATCGTTGAAAATGCGCTGATCTTGATATAACTATATATATTCAGCGTAATTCTTGAAGATACGTGGGTGCTGATAGGTACAAGATTGGATTATTTCTCTAAGCGAGACTGCCTGTCGGTGTACTGGGCTCCCTTTTATATGGTGAGCGCGGACCTGAAAGCCGTTGAGGATGATCCCTCTCCCTCTGGTGGTAAAAACTTGAAATACATCTATAGCCTGTGGAAGTGCTGTAGGACGTCAAAATCTGAAAGGAGGCTCCGCCCCCTTCTTCTGTGGTAGGAGATACTGCTTCTCTTATTGGTTCCCCTTTTGGTCGGTTACCTATTACGTAATTTCATGGAATTGTTTACTACCTAGGAGTTCTTGGAATAAAATGTCCGTTAGAATATTCTGCAACAGATTGTCATGTATGTTAGATTACGTTTAATGACGTATTATTAATAATAATATTAATCAACATATTATGCAACTTGTATCACCGGTAATTTATTGTTACTTTATTTATTTATCCGGTCTCTTCCTTATTAATCATAATGATCTCAATTTATTAATGAAAAGTGCTTAAAACAATAAATGGTTAACTAACTGATAAACTATCGCTAATAACTTTATTAATTACTCAGTTTAATTGTTTTAATTAATCTTTATTAACCTCTCAAGTTAGGTTTATATGTTATCATTATTAACTATACGTTGCATAACATTGTTGCATATTGTCTTAATTGTCTATCCAATTGCAATTATTTTTAGTATTATTTATCAGTACCATTAACATTATTAATCAATAAACCAATAGTTATGATATTATTAATCAATTGTATGTTCAAATTACGTTTTATTACACAACTCCTAATTTTCTAGTAAATACCGTTGATAATTGCATAATAATGGCTTTATTTATTTATTGCAATTGATATTAATCATTCTCGGATTGGTCGTAGTTCGTTAACTTTATAACGTTGCATGATATTATTAACCTTCAATTTGCGTTGAGCAACGTTTGGTTAATATTGTCCCGGAAAACTACTTAATTATAAACAATTGTTGTTTATATTACACGTCAGTACCTCCAAGAATAGCCAATTATCCGGATAACTCGAGATTGTTCTTAAATTTGTTGTTAATTATCTATAATTGCGTTTTATTGTTTATCTTTAGCTCTTGTGATAAATTATTGTTATTAATATTATTAATATCCTTAGTCGGTTATGATGATTGTTGCTAATCAACTCCTTAACTATTTTTAGTTATTATATTTGTTTATTTACACAACGTTGCACAACGTTATTATCCTCCGATTATACGTCGCGCAACGTTTGCTATACAATACCGCGCATTCTTAAATAATTATAAGCTTTATATTTTAACAGTTAATTATCAGCGACGGTGATGCTCATGATTTGTTAATTATTATTATATGGTTGTTTCTTAACCTGAAATTATGACAGCGTTGCTTCTGTTATTTAAATGATTATCAGAACATCAATTATTCCCAAGATTTTAATAGCATTTGTAGTATTATTAATAATAATCTCCGTATTTGTTATAATTTTTAACCTATTATTATTATTTCCAATCATTTCCACGAATCATAAGGTTTATTCTCATGTTAGCAATACGCATGAATGAGTAGTGTAAAAGGGTTCGATCGATTGCACTCATTGTCAAAGGGGCCAAGAATTTGGGTCTATGTCGGTTATGTAGTCCAAGGAACGTCAGTTCCTTACAGTCCCCCCCTTATAAAAAACGCGATCCCATGGTTCGCGTTTTAGTTTTCGTGCTATACTTATACGAATTCAAATTTCCGCGCCTTCTTTTTTATTTAGATTGGTCAGCAGCGTTATCATAGCTGCCACAGCTATAACTATATGTATGGAAATGTAATGGTTGTTTATTTTTATTTTATTGTATATTACTATAAATTTTATCTTCGAAATTTGTATGCAAAGTACAGTTCATCTCCATAATTAAAAATTAATAGTATATTTTTATGGAAATCATATTATTAATAATTATTTATTTTAATTAATGATGCATTTGGTGGAATCTAAATAATTAAAAATTATTTATTTTTTTTTATTAACAAACAAAATTCATACGCGCCTTGCGCGCCCTATTTTTTTTTATAACAATATTCAACAACAAATACTTTCCACTTCATGATTGCATTTTTCTTTAAAATAACAGATTATGATGCTTCCTCATTTTTGAGTTTAGAAAATAATTGAAAACAGTGTTTATTTTATAAAGAAATAATCTAACACGAACCTTGAATCAATTCAATAACTTAATGATTATTTTATCAATCTATTCCAACGCATATTCAAAAATCCTTTCCAATTTAAATCCAAATATTCATTTTATACTAGAGAACATTTCAAATTTCGGCGTCATTCGAACCGGATATTTTACTCATTAGCCAATCACTTCTTTAAATGCTTCACAACATCCTGCTATTGTTTTTTAAGAGTTGATGGCGTATATAAAAAAATTTATTTATTTATTTTTAATTAGTTGTGGAATTTTATTATTTAATTAAGGGTGTATCCTTTTATGGAATTTTAAATCATTTATGGTATGAAAAAATTATATTTTTTTTTATTTATGTGTGTATTTTTATTAAATTAATTATTTATTTTAATTAAGGATGTATGAAGCCCCTGCCTTCGCTCTGTACAGTGAGATACGACCGTAAAAATTTCGCTGGGACATTCTACAGAAATTAATTACTTTTAAAGTTCTTATTGCTGTGAATGCCTCCAACTCTTTCATCTCTTCTGGGTACCCTTTTTATTTTATTTTATCTTTTTTCTGCCTCCCCTTTTTTTTTTTTTTTTAGAATATTTTACATGTTTTATCGCAGAAACGCACGCTTTAATTTATTTACATGCACACTTTTAGTTCGTCCATTACCTAAATCTATTTTAGCATTTACGTCGTTATATAATTCAATTATTTTGTACCGCTCTGCGTATTGTTCATCCATTTTATCGTGTCGGGGTTCTTTTAACAAATACACCTCATCTCCCTCTTGAAATGTCTGAGAATTTAATTTTTGGTCATATAATCGTTTAGACTTTTCTTTAGCTAGCAACAACCGATCCTTAGCTTCTGTCTGCGTTTTGTTTAATTTTAAAATTAGTTCATCTAAATACATTGTATATGTTTTTTCTATATTTTTGTTTTCAAATTCTGACGGAAGTCTAGCCTTTCTACCGAAAACTAATTCATGGGGGGTAAATTCATGAGCTGCGTGTGTCGAAGTATTATATGAAAATATGGCGCATTTCACCCATTCATCCCAATCAAACTTATCTTGATACATTTTTAAATATTCTACTAGCGATGCGTGGCTCCTTTCCAATGATCCCATGGTTTCGGGCCTAAAAGCGGTTGATTTGTATTGTTTTATTTTGAAGATTTTCGCGAAATTTTTAAACAACTTACTTTGAAAGTTACTTCCTTGATCCGTCTTTATAATTTGGGGGCAACCGAATCTACAAATAAATTCGCGAGCGAAAGCTACTGCAACCGTTTCGGAGGTTATATCTGATAGGGGAATTGCGTCCGAGTATTTTGTTAAATTACATTGCATTGTAAGTAAATATTTGTTACCGTTATTTGTCACCGGCAAAGGACCTACAATGTCCATTTCTAATACCTCAAAAGCCTCCGAAGGAGTTGTTGTAATTTTCATAGGCTGCTTTGTTTTTATTCTTACTAGCTTTTTCCTCTGACAATTTTCGCAGGTTTTTACGTAATTAATAATATCCTCTTTCATTCCCGGCCAGAAATATTGATCGCGAATTCGCTTATAAGTTTTGTAAATACGCTTATGCCCTCCTACGGCGGAGTCATGGGCTTCAGATAAAATTTTTGAACGGTCCTCAATTGGGGGTTCAATGACTTCTCCGGTACAAATTGTGATTTGTTGGTCTCCCTCATCCCAATGAGCTCGTATGTTATGTTCGATGGGTAACCAATGTAACCTTACTAAACCGTCCCCGTTTTTAGCAATACTAACCGATTTTGTATTTTCCCCCATCATACTATTTCGTAATGACTCTAATCCGTTTATTACATTTTCTATTTTTAGTAATTCATCATATCGTTCTTTTGCTATTATCGAATATACCAATTTCCCATTAGATAAACCGGTTTGCACTACATATCCCATTTCTAAATTTTCGTTTTTTATAAGTTCTAAATTTATGTAACCTTCGTCCACCAATTGTCGGCATACTTCTGAACAAATTTTGCAATCAATTGATATAAAATGCGCTATATTATCTTTTCTCATAGTTAATTGATCTCTCGAAAATAAAACGTGATCTATTGTAAATAAATAACATCTTTCTTCAATTGTTAAATTTGATTCTACCGGTTTATTATTACAAATTATCATATTTATTATTTTAATTTCATCGAGTTCTTGGTCGCTTTCGTCAGACGCACTATCGGTTTCATCATCATTATCAATTTTATCGTTTATTTGGTCATCTTTAAAATCATTATTGCTTGTTAACTCATCGTTACATATATCGTCATCAATTATCATTTCTGTCAGACTGGCATTATCATTTTTTACTTCAAAATTGTTTGAATTGTCAGACTCATTATTCATTATTTTGTTTGTTAAACTGTTTGTTGCTTTATCAGATTCGTTATCAATTATCATATTCGTTAAACCGTTATTAGCTTTATCAAAATCATTATCAATTATCATATTTGTTAGATTATCCTTGACTTTATCAGAATCATTTTCATTTTTGTTCGTTATGGTTGTGCAATTGTTATTTGTTTCTTTGAAATTATAATCTTTTGCAATCGTCTTGATTTCCGATTCCTTTATTTCATTTGTCTCTTTGTCAATTCTCTGTCTCTTATTTTGTTTTGCTTTTGTTATTTGTTCGTTAGGCCCCTTGCCAGCACTTACTCCTGCTGGGGTTTCTTGATACCATTCAAGGTGTTGGCCGCCAGCTTTTTTGCTCGTTGCGCCCGTCGGGGTTTCTTGATACCATTCAAGGTGTTGGCCGCCGACAGGCGTTTTCATTCGATCTCCCGGGGTATGGCAGCCCCGGTGGGAAGCACAATGCTGTCCCGTGAGACGGGTTAGTGCGCCCTGTAGGCGGCTTAATTCGCGATGATTTCGTTCGCTCGTCGGGGTTTCTTGATACCATTCAAGGTGTTGGCCACCGCACGAGGGGTTGTGCGTTGAGTCTGCCAAGGTTACCCCTGGTGGGAAGCACAATGCTGTCCCGCGAGCTCAACTCTGCTGGCAAGAGTACTTCGCCTCTTCAGATACCTCTGACACAACTCCCGGGGTATGGCGGCCCCGGTGGGAAGCTCAATGCTGTCCCGTGAGGGAACCGTCAGAGGCTCTGGCTCTTTTTCACTTTCGGCAGTCATCGCTGATGTGTCTGCAGGGGTAACCCCCTGGTGAGAAGCACAATGCTGTCCCACGACATCATGCGTGCTGGGTCTGTTATTTTCATCTCTTTCGCATTCTCTTTCCTGTTCAATCATGCCATGCAAGCCATTATTCATGCGTGTTAGTTTATGAGATCCTGATGGTTCGACATCCGCAGGCCGATCCACACCGTCCTCCGGTACCTGAGGACCGCGGGCCGGTTCTATCGAATCCCGATCCAAACAGTTTCCCCTTTTATCGGTAATCAAGAATACCTTTTCTATAAATGCTTCTGATATTACATGTTCTGAGTCTGTCAATTCATTTAAATTCAATTCATCGACAATTAGAGCTGAAACAGGATTTCGCGATAATGCATCTGCGTTTGCGTTTACTCTTCCGGGTCTATATTCCACGTTAAAATCATACTCCCTTAATTTAAGTTCCCATCGTCCAATTCGTGCAATAGGGTCTTTTAGATTACGAAGCCAAACTAGAGCGCGGTGATCAGTTACTAGCGTAAACTTTCTTCCGAATAAATAAGGCCGGAAGTGATGAATCGCGAATACCATAGCCAACAATTCCTTTTCAGTAGTTGTGTATTTCATTTCCGAATCGTTTAAAGTTCGTGAAGCATAAGCAATTGGTGGGTCTTTTCCTATCTTTCCTTGGCTAAGGATAGCCCCTACGGCATAATCTGAGGCATCAGTTGTTAATATAAATGGCTCATTGAAATCAGGGTATCGCAACAAAGGCTCAGTACATAAAATTTGTTTTAACTTTTCAAACGCCCTCTCCTGATTTTCACCCCAAATGAAAGGTATTCCCCTTTTTAATAAGTTTGTTAAAGGTTTCGCAATTTTTGAAAAATCAGGAATAAAGTGTCTATAGAAGCCTACTAATCCCAAGAATTGTTTTATGTTTTCGCGTTTTTAAGTCTAGGGAATTTCATGATAGCCTCGATTTTCTTGGAATCTGGTTTAACTCCCTTCTTTGAAATTATGTGCCCTAAGTACGTTACTTTCTTTCTTAGAAAAAGATATTTCTCGGGCTGCAAGGTTAATCCCGCTGTTTTTAAACGACCAAATAATTTTCTCATTTTTCTAGTATGCTCTACAATCGATACTGCATAAACTACTGTATCATCCATGTATACGAATAGTTCTACGTTGGGAAATGTCTTAAATTGTAAATAGGCTTAGTCGTCTCCGGTTACCCTGGATTTTACTACAATTTAACGAAAAATTCCCTATCATTTGGATTTATAAAACGTTCGGCGTCTCTGCATTCCCTGATAAACTGATTTACTGAAATATTTTTACCATTAAATTCAGAAATTACTTTTACTATCACCGAAGTCTTTTTATAACTATTTGAATTATTATCACTATTATTTAAATTTACTTCACAAATATTAAATTGGTCTTGGGAAGGCAATGACTCCGGACTCCTACCAAAGATAGAAAGCCTATGTTAGACCGGTGCAACTACGTGATAAACAGAATAAATTATGAAATGAATTTATTATTTTGAAAATTTTATATTAAATATAATATATTAAAACAAATTGATTCCAATATAACATTCTTTCCGTATTAAAACAGATTACATTATAAATGATTTAATTAAACGAATACCCAAAATTGAATGTTAATTAAAAATGTATTTGACTCAAGAAAGTATGCTAATTTTCACCCTCAGATTTTTATATTTGAATGTATGTATTCCAATGTATTCATTCTTGTTAGCTTTTTAGTATTAAATCAGATTAAAAATATCCAGATTATTATCTAATTTATGTTGTATTAAATAGTATTAGATTAAAAGGATTTCTTTCAAGTATGTATTAAAACAGATTAAAGTTTATGATACAAAAATAATTGTTGGTATTAAAGTTGATTGAATAGTATTAAAACCCATTAAATAAACCGTATTAAATTGGATTAAGACTATTCCCGATAAAAAAAAGGATCGATAGCTAATCACGCAGAGAGATTACATGTATTAAAACCGATTACATCAGTATTAAAATCCATTAAGTTTAGTACATCTTAATAGGCTCCCCCCACCGCGGTCCTCGCGACCTCGGGATGAAGCGGGTTTTGTTGTTCGGTATCTGAATCAATTCTATTAGTGATTCTAGAGAGTGATTTAGACAATTCTAAAGAGTTGTTATTAACGTGGGTAGGTTGAGTGCTTGGTCCCGGATGGATAGCAACGGTTGAGTTAATATTTCCACTATTCTCAATCATTTTTATAACTAAATCGCAACTTAAATCTTAAATCTATGAATGCAATCGATCAACCGTAAAGAAAAATATACCGAGTTATTCCAGTTAACCTTATGTACTTATATCTATTCCAATTAATAATTATTTATTATTTCCAATGCTATCTTGGACAATCCCACCGCTGTCACCAAAATGTTACGAACCCAGTGGCCATAAACTAAAGTCTTTAATATAGAACGGCAAGCGAATGTAATATTTGACAAATGAAATTCTAGAATGGCCCTAGGGTTTTATATAGGTAGTGGGATCGTCGTCCAATTAAGTACAAAAGTACAAATAGCACGAGAAATAAATTTATTACACTTTCTCAAATTATAAATTAAGTGACATAAATTGTTATTTTATACTTGAATTTTGATTTAAAGGCTACGCTATCGTCTTATGCACAAATATAAATTTAAATAAAATTAATCAAAGATATAATTGATGTTACATTCGTGGATGGTATTAGTTATTACATAAAATTATTAATTATTAACTGGTTAACTTAAAATCTTATCTATCTTTTACTAGATGCTATGTAAAAAGTACGAAAATTAATATAAAAGTTAATTGAATGAATTGAATTTGTTATTGCGATTCAAGATCCTTAATTGAAATTAATAAAGAGAATTTATTACGTATTTATATTAAGTAATCTTACTAATCTTATATCTTAAATTCTCAAAGACTTATCTACCTTATTATGCTATCAAAATACAGAGTTAATTGATTTATACTTTAAATTATTTATCCTTGAATTTAGATATTATGATTTGAAATATTTAAAATAAAGTCTAATTTATATTAATTGATCTTAATAATTTTAATAATCTTAACTTCTTAAAATCGTATCTAATTCGTTATTCTTTAGAACACAGAGTTAATTATAAAGAGTGAATTAATTTGTAAATTATCTATCTTTAAATTCGCTATTATGACTCGAATCTCTTAATCGACTTAATGACGAGACGATTTGCAAATATATATATATTTATATGTTATCTGATTTATCCGTTGGATTCGGTGTTGATTGGGGCTCTTCCTTCGATATGGACGGCCGTGGACCCAACTTCAATCACCCGTTGTCCTGGTATTCACCCTGAAGTCCCAAGGAAAACCACAGCCTCAAAAACCTTGGGCAGGACAGCTCTCCCTCCTCTGATTGGTGAGGTTGTTGATCCTTTCGTTGTTGTTAACTTGTTGTTGTTGAATGCAGTTGACTTGTCGAAAGATCGTCGAAGTAATTGAAACTGGTTGATGACTCGTTGAAACTTCTCGAAACTCGTCCAAACTCGTTGAAACTGGTTAAAGCTCGTTCAAACTTGTTGAAACTCGTTGAAGATTGTTGAAACTTGTTAATACTTGTTAACAGTTAACACTTGATGAAAACTGTTGAAACTTGATATAAAATCGTTGAAAATGCGCTGATCTTGATATAACTATATATATTCAGCGTAATTCTTGAAGATACGTGGGTGCTGATAGGTACAAGATTGGATTATTTCTCTAAGCGAGACTGCCTGTCGGTGTACTGGGCTCCCTTTTATATGGTGAGCGCGGACCTGAAAGCCGTTGAGGATGATCCCTCTCCCTCTGGTGGTAAAAACTTGAAATACATCTATAGCCTGTGGAAGTGCTGTAGGACGTCAAAATCTGAAAGGAGGCTCCGCCCCCTTCTTCTGTGGTAGGAGATACTGCTTCTCTTATTGGTTCCCCTTTTGGTCGGTTACCTATTACGTAATTTCATGGAATTGTTTACTACCTAGGAGTTCTTGGAATAAAATGTCCGTTAGAATATTCTGCAACAGATTGTCATGTATGTTAGATTACGTTTAATGATGTATTATTAATAATAATATTAATCAACATATTATGCAACTTGTATCACCGGTAATTTATTGTTACTTTATTTATTTATCCGGTCTCTTCCTTATTAATCATAATGATCTCAATTTATTAATGAAAAGTGCTTAAAACAATAAATGGTTAACTAACTGATAAACTATCGCTAATAACTTTATTAATTACTCAGTTTAATTGTTTTAATTAATCTTTATTAACCTCTCAAGTTAGGTTTATATGTTATCATTATTAACTATACGTTGCATAACATTGTTGCATATTGTCTTAATTGTCTATCCAATTGCAATTATTTTTAGTATTATTTATCAGTACCATTAACATTATTAATCAATAAACTAATAGTTATGATATTATTAATCAATTGTATGTTCA
The DNA here is from genome assembly GCA_036365515.1 of Torymus aiolomorphi. Lineage (NCBI taxonomy): Eukaryota > Metazoa > Arthropoda > Insecta > Hymenoptera > Torymidae > Torymus > Torymus aiolomorphi. Next base: position 56,830,408 of record CM070875.1, on the reverse strand, counting down.
AATTACGTTTTATTACACAACTCCTAATTTTCTAGTAAATACCGTTGATAATTGCATAATAATGGCTTTATTTATTTATTGCAATTGATATTAATCATTCTCGGATTGGTCGTAGTTCGTTAACTTTATAACGTTGCATGATATTATTAACCTTCAATTTGCGTTGAGCAACGTTTGGTTAATATTGTCCCGGAAAACTACTTAATTATAAACAATTGTTGTTTATATTACACGTCAGTACCTCCAAGAATAGCCAATTATCCGGATAACTCGAGATTGTTCTTAAATTTGTTGTTAATTATCTATAATTGCGTTTTATTGTTTATCTTTAGCTCTTGTGATAAATTATTGTTATTAATATTATTAATATCCTTAGTCGGTTATGATGATTGTTGCTAATCAACTCCTTAACTATTTTTAGTTATTATATTTGTTTATTTACACAACGTTGCACAACGTTATTATCCTCCCATTATACGTCGCGCAACGTTTGCTATACAATACCGCGCATTCTTAAATAATTATAAGCTTTATATTTTAACAGTTAATTATCAGCGACGGTGATGCTCATGATTTGTTAATTATTATTATATGGTTGTTTCTTAACCTGAAATTATGACAGCGTTGCTTCTGTTATTTAAATGATTATCAGAACATCAATTATTCCCAAGATTTTAATAGCATTTGTAGTATTATTAATAATAATCTCCGTATTTGTTATAATTTTTAACCTATTATTATTATTTCCAATCATTTCCACGAATCATAAGGTTTATTCTCATGTTAGCAATACGCATGAATGAGTAGTGTAAAAGGGTTCGATCGATTGCACTCATTGTCAAAGGGGCCAAGAATTTGGGTCTATGTCGGTTATGTAGTCCAAGGAACGTCAGTTCCTTACAGTATCAGTGCGCCGCGGCGGCCGCCGAGCGAAGTGATGTAACCTACAAACCAAAAACGGAACAAGATGGGTTAACAACTACGCAGTGCAATAATTTAGTTTTAAGTAGTTTTTAGTTTCAATTATTACATTAATAAGTAAATAACGATTATTTCGACTGCGTATTAAGTTATAGAGTAGAAAAAACAATGGTAAGGAAGGAATCAATTGTAGATACTCAAACTGCCTTTTTCAATGGTCAGGTAGTTCAAATATGCTTCATAGATGAAAATGATGCGAAATCTTTAAATTTAAACTTATTGTAATAATAATGATAATTTGTTAATCAAACAAAAGTATTATGTTGTGATCATATTTTATAAGAAGGAATTTATAATATAAAATCATTTATTAAAATGTAATAATTTATTTTAAAATAAAAATTGTTATGTTCCTTAATAAAAATAAAATTTTTAATTTTCAATAGACTGATTAATTATTTGATTTTTGAAAATTTTATTATGGCATAATTATTAAAGTATTAATTACTGGAAAAAAGAATTGAAAAATACCTATAGTAAAATATTAAATTTGACCGTGCCATGCGTGCCCCGTCGGGTGCCACAATCCACCCGCCGGTGGGGCACGTAGAGCATTTTTTTCAGAATTTCTTTTCTATATTTTATCAATAATTAAAAGAAAATGAAAAAAAAGTTAATAGCTTATTTTATTTTATTTTTTTCTAATCTAATTATTCCGTTTTTGTACATTTTGAAATAATACACGGTTTAGTTGTTATTTTTAATCAAAGTTAGGGTGTCACACGTGCCCCGCCCTCCCCTATATTTTAATTTAACAGTGTATAAAATTTCTACCACACATATATGGTGTATATAATATAATATAACAATTTGTATATCTACCAACATTATACAAGCTAATTTAGTTAATTTAGGTAAATAGTTAATTAAATTAATTAAGTTAATTACTCAGCAGAACAAATAGATCTAATTGAACGCTTGAATACGCTATTAGCTTGAATTGAACGTAAATTTTGGGGTAGCGAATTCCATACTCGGCGCAATCTAGCAATAGGAGAGTTAAACGCATAGTTGGTTGCATGTGAGTTTTCTTTTATAGGTCGAGGGTTACGAATTTGGTATGATATGTTTCTGTTTGTAAATAGCGACTTCAGATCAGGGCAATCGATATGTCTCATAATAATCTTGTAGGTACATGTAAGATCATAGAAGTTAAAAAGTGATTTAATGCTTGCTAACTCGAAATTCTTCATTAATGGCTGATAATTATGATTAAAGAATGACATCGGGGTATTTGTTTTCAGCGAGCAATATCTCAACAGCTTATGCTGGATAGATCCCAGCTTTTTGAATGCTTCCTTAATTATGGGTGACCAAACTACAGACCCATAGGTAACAGTGGGCAGTACGAGGGATTTGTATAGGGATACTAAAGATTTGGCTGATCTGAAATCCAGTGTAGTCTTTTTTAAAAAGCCAAGGATCCTAAGTGATTTTGTAATAATAGCACCAATATGCTGGTTAAATAAAAGTGCGGAATCAAAAAGGACCCCTAAATCCTTAATATCACAGACTCTGTTTAGATTAGTTTGATTGAGAGTGTAGCAAAATTAACAACGTGGGAACTTTTTTCCGATGAAAAGATATGCAATTACACTTAGAAGACCTACCTTTAAAAGCACTTTTCGAGCCTCAATGACAAAATCTGAAATTTTGATTGATAATTTAAAAAAATAGCGATTTTAGACGGTTTATTTGCAATAACTAATGGACTAATTAACATATCGTTTCGGTAAGCGGCTTACTCAATAAATCTTTTATTTAATATCTACAACTTTCAATTAGGACTTATGGCTGTCAGATCAATAGTTGCAAAAATATAAGCGAAAAACGATTTTTTTCAACTTTGAGCATTGTTTAAACAATGAAAATACATTTTTGTCGAGTTGCGATCATATATATTATTTCCACCATCGGAAACTAAAAAAATCCGGTGAAAGATTGCTGTTAACAGTTATTGTCATGAAAAATGCTAGTTTTCTTGAAATAATGGGTCCCATGTGTATCCTACGTGTTCCTCCAAAGGCCCCATAAGTTTCCCACATGGATCCCATGTTTTCCACATAGTTCCCATGTGAGTTTTTTCAGTAGGGTTATTTTTAAATTCATATAGAAAAAGTGAATAAATAAAATAAGTATTTTTGATATTATTTATTTCATATCTATTGTGTTAAATTTTGTACATAGATATTAAGATGTTGCAGTCATTGAATAGTCTATATAATAACAAATTTGTTTTCATATTAAACAATAATTTCTAAATTTAAATAATTACTGTATTGTTATAATCTAACCAATGGTTTTTACTTATATTTTAAGTGGTTTGTTTTTTAGGATCACGCACGAAGTTGGTTCAGTTTAGATACTCACAAGGTCTGACTTTGATTCTTTTATTAAAGGCTGATTCTATTTGCACAACAGATTTCGCAATATATAGGTATATTGTTTTGCTTTGATCTTGACTAAAGAAAGTATATTTACTAATATATAGATATACCTTCAATACAGAAACTGTCGTACAAATATAACCTTTCCATTTATTAAAACTGTATATTTGTAAAAATATTTATGCACCTACATATTCTTTGAATCATTGTTTCTAATTCCTTGGAGTTAAGTATTAATTAATAATGTTTTATTTAATTCGATCTGCCAAAGAACAACTAAGTCCAGTATTATCAGGTTCAACATTCAATTCTATCACTTTGCCATCTTCAACAATCATGGAATAGCGTTTGCTACGTTTTCCTCCTAATACTGCTAGATCAACTGCAAGATCTACTGCATCTGTAAAAGTTCCTGCAGGATCAGCTAACATGCGCACCTAAAAGAAATATTGATGAAAATTTATTGAAATTAATGATTAATGAAAGTAATATAGAATATTCACATAAGTAATATTACCTTTCCCTTGGTATTTTGGTCTTTTCCCCAAGCTGACATTACAAATGGATCATTAACTGCAATGCAAACAATTTCATCATAACCTTTGGATTTTAATTCATCTGCTTTCTGAATGTATCCTGGTAAATGAGTCTAAATTAAAGTAAAAGAAATATTATTTGACAAATATTCATGAGTCAATAAAAGCAAAACCAGATAACAACAGAAAATTAGAGACTAACAAGACTTAAGGAGGTTCATGCATCAGAGTAAGAACTGGATGATCAAATAAAAACTAATAGATGCTTTTTCTTAACATTAAATTTCCTGACTCAAAAAATTTGAAATATGATAGCCAATCAAAATAGTCGAAGAAAGATGTCTTTCAAAAACCAGCTTTTTATGTGTATTTTTCTCAAATTCTCAATTATTGATCAGGAGTGATGATTTCTTCCTAGAAAAACTGGATCTCGAGATGGAAAACTAGGCTCAGAAAGTTAAAGTTCTAATTTTGACATTTTAAAATTTTTACCTTGCTGAATATCACCCAAAAAGAGATTTAATCACAAAAATGAGGATGTATGAACTCTGAGCGTAGACAAAAGAAAACACTAGACATACATCTTATAAAATATTTTTTGTTACTTAACTATATTAATAAACATCATTCATTGCTGAAAATGTCATCTAAATTTATTTCTTTTATTTATACATGTTAATGTTGTGAATTTAAGATATATCATGCAACATTTAAAAATAATATATCATTGACTAGGGAGTCGCACATGAACCTCCTTAAAATCTAGATGTCATGTGCCTAGTTTATATTTTCAATATTGATATTGAAAGACTTTATTAAGCTTTCATAAACATGTATTTTCCTCTATAAATTCTATTTTTTTACTATCTCTGTAGAGTGCATACAAATTTGTAAAATAAAGTAGTATCTTCTTATAAGGTGCTACGTAATTTAATGTAAGCTGAAAACTAGATTTTCATGTTTTTTTCTCTGAATCAGGTGTTTAGCCCAGCCTAAAATTTTTTGTGAATAATACTATTACCATTATCTAAATTTTTATTTCACAAAATTGTCCAGGTTTTGACTTTGACAAAGATCTTTTTCAAAGATATTTTGTATTTAATTTTTTAGTAAAATTTCTAAGAAAAATTAATTGTACCATTAACTTACTTTTGAACAGCCTGGAGTAAAAGCACCTGGAACAGCAAAGACGATAATTTTCTTTTTTGATGCCAGTTGAGATAAATTAACTTTATTAGTTGGTGTATCCTCGTATAAGTCAATGGAGGGAATTTTATCTCCTACCTATGTCATAAAATGTATATTAATACATATTTGTTATTTGTTCAAATTAAATATATAATTTGCTTCATTGACAATAAAATTCAGAATATAATAGATGAAACAAAAGCTAAATATTGTGGCAATACATTTGCATAATCAACATGGAATTTACAATTTTTATTTATTTAATTAAAAAGAGATATACATAATTTAATATGAAATATTTAATATGAAATCATTTGGTCATTGTTAATAAATTATTGATAGCTATGGCGCAGTATTTACTTACGGTGATAACCATGTTTTGTAAAGTAGCGTGAAAACTCCGAATCGGACAAGTGTTCGACGAGCGTCCCAAGGCAGCTATGGCACGAGTTACGAGTCGACTCATTTGTTTCGCCTATTTGCCCGGTCGATTATGATACCTATAGAATCGTGAATGATTCTCGACCGTCAAGCCGCGTATAAGTGCGAATTTTGGCTGTTAAACGTCCGACAGATGGAAAAAAAGATGTTCCTGTCCTAAAAAAATTAAAAAAACACGTTAATATGAAAGGTACTGTCGTAAAAATGAAATATAAATTTTTATATTACCGAAATATAGCTAAAACCAATAATAAATCTAAAATAAAAGTGAAATCTGTCGGACGATCTGTCGGATAGCAGAAGAAGTTGTGTGTAAATGAGAAGATGTGCAATACGGTAGGTTATTTCGTGACGGTCTCCAATGCCGCCAGGCGGAGACACGTTGGGAACGGGGAATTGGACCGATTTAGATTGAAAACTAAGGGAGCATGTACATAAGCGCTGTGCGATGCCGTACGATGCCGTGCGATGCCGTTCGATGCTGTTCGATGCCGCGCGGTGCTGCGCGATGCCAGTGCTGCGTCCGTTCCGTTGTCTAAATCGTTCAAAACAAATTGTACGCTGTATCTCTGCATCATTTAAACACTTCGTGGAAGTGCTCTAAAAAGTTTTATGCTGAGCTAGGCATATTGATCAAGGTTCATTTTTACAAATTTATGAAATTCCTCATGGTCTGACAATGCAAAATACTTAAATAAAGTTTGGCAGACACCATATTTATTTCTTAAATTCATTGAAAGATGTGGTCGTACCCACCACCTTCTGATCTTTTTTTAAAAGTATTTCATCAATGTTAATAAATCCATTAAAATTAAGCACTTTTTAAACTTATTTAGTTTTTGTTGCACAATTGACATTTTATTTAAAAAAATTCATAAACGTTGTACACTGGAACTGAAAAATACGTTGTCTAACTTTCTCGATCAAAAAATACTGCAAAGTTGTAATCTGAAACATGTGTAGGAATATGCCTAGCTCAGCATAAAACTTTTTAAAGCACATCCACGAAGTATTTAAATGATGCAGAGAGACAGCGTACAATTTGTTTTTGCCCTAATCACATAACCGCATACGATCGCGTACGTCTACGTACGACCACGTCCGACGTTAAGGAAGAATCTAGTGATTTTCGCTGTTGCCAACAGCGGCGATGTCAGTGCAATAACCAGTACTTACGAGGAACAGACCTACATATACGAAAGACCTACTACACCAACGACAACAGACATAACCAAGCAAGCGTTACTCCGATCTACCGCGCTTCGTGTGCGTAGGTCTGTTCCACGGTAGTACTAGTTATTGCACTGACATTGCCGCTGTTGGCAACAGCGAAAATCACTAGTTTCTTCCTTAACATCAGACGTGGTCGTAAAGCAGACGTACGCGATCGTACGCGGTTATGTAATTAGGGCATTTGAACCATTTAGACAACGGAACGGACGCAACACTGGTATCGCGCAGCACCGCGCGGCACCGCGCGGCATCGAACGGCATCGAACGGCATCGCACGGCATCGCACGGCATCGCACAGCACAGCGCTTATGACTTATGCACATGCTCCCTAATATAAACGTAAATGGATGCTCTAATTCATTTTCATTTTAATAATCCTTTGAATAATCCTTTGAAATAAATCCAACAGAATGATGTAAATAGATTTTTATTCAAGAGATACATGAATATTAATAAAGTTATGACGACCACAATCAAAACATTTGAATCGAAGTATCGTACTATCTACATTATATATAAAATAAACTCTTACCTTTATTTACAACATTCTTAATAAGACAATAGCATTCACCAACATTTATGCAAAAGTATTTATAATTGTACGTTAAACGATTCACTTTTACAGATCTTTTCATCGATTGGAAAGTGTACGACAAAAACAGAAATTTTAGATTGATTTAATCTGCAAAGAAATCTGATCCTAGTAGAATTTTACAATTAAATTCAAATCTATCGGAATTACCTTTTCGTACAGATAAAACCAGAAAGATTTTAAAATTTTCATTTGTCTCCAAGCCATTTTTACATAAGATTCGTCCCATAATATCTGTTACTACAGAAGACAATATTATAGATTTAAATGATACCACGATTGTTGCCTATCAGAAGTCAAAGTTAATAGAATTTTCTGATGATTTATTAACTGAATCTCAACGTTTTCATTTAAAAATTGTTTGTGACATTATGCAGACTCTGCTTCAAAAACCATCCCTCCCTGTCTAGAAAGCTTAGTACCCGCACTCGGGCGCTTGAAACTCGATTTTTACTTTGAAGAATTAACCACCCCTCTCATTGTAGAAAGCGTAATTACCCGGACTTGGGCGCTTGAAACTCGGATTATAATTCTAAGAAATAACCATGCCTCTAAGGGTGGATCGCATAGTTACTCACGAGCATACACGTAAAACTCGCTTCATAATTTAAAGGAATATCCATCCCTCCCTGTGTAGAAAGCATAAGAATCCGCACTCGGGCGCTTGAAACTCGGTTTATAATTTTAAGAAATAACCATGCCTCTAAGGGTGGATCGCATAGTTACTCACGAGCATACACATAAAACTCGCTTCATAATTTAAAGGAATATCCATCCCTCTCAGTGCAGAAAGCACAAGTACCCGCACACTGGCGCTTGAATCTCGATTTTTACTTTAAAAAATTTACCATCCCTCTCATTGTAGAAAGCATAATTACCCGCACTCGGACGCTTGAAACTCGATTTTTACTATAAAGAATTAACATCCCTCTCATTGTAGAAAGCATAATTACCGGGACTCGGGCGCTTGAAACTCGGTTTATAATTTTAAAAATAACCATCCCACTCAGGATGGATCACATAGTTACCCGCACGCACTCACGTAAAACTTGCTTCATAATTTAAAGAAATAACCATCCCTCACTGTAGAAATCATAAGTACCCGCACACTGGCGCTTGAAACTCGATTTTTACTTTAAAAAATTTACCATCCCTCTCATTGTAGAAAGCATAATTACCCGCACTCGGACGCTTGAAACTCGATTTTTACTATAAAGAATTAACATCCCTCTCATTGTAGAAAGCATAATTATCCGGACTCGAGCGCTTGAAACTCGGTTTATAATTTTAAGAAATAACCATCCCTCTCAGGGTGAATCACGTAGTTACACGCACGCATACGCGTAAAACTTGCTTCATAATTTAAAGAAATAACCATCCCTCACTGTAGAAATCATAAGTACCCGCACTCAGGCCCTTGAAACTCGTTTTTTACTTTCAAGAACTAACCATCCCTCTCATTGTAGAAAGTATAACTACCCGCACACGGGCGCTTGAAACCCGGTTTATAATTTTAAGAAATAACTATCCCTCCCAGGGTGGATCGCACAGTCAAACGCACACATACACGTGAATCTCGCTTCATAATTTAAAGAAATAACCATCCCTGTCTGTGTAAATAGCATGAGTACCCGAACTCGAGCGCTTAAAACTCGATTTTTACTTTAAAGAATTAACCATCCCACTCATTGTAGAAAGCATAATTACCCGCAGTTGAGCGCTTGAATCTCGGTTTATAATTTTAAGAAATAGTCATCCCTCTCAGGGTGGATCGCATAGTTACCCGCGCGCATACACGTAAAACTCGCTTCATAATTTAAAGAAATAACCATCCCTCTCTGTGTAGAAAGCATAAGTACCCGCACTCGAGCGCTTGAAACTCGATTTTTACTTTAAAGAATTAACCATCCCTCCTACTGTAGAAAGCGTAATTACCCGGACTCGGACGCTTGAAACTCGGTTTATAATTTTAAGAAATAACCATGCCTCTCCAGGTAGATCGCCCAGTTACCCACGCGCATACATGTAAAACTCGCTTCATAATTTAAAGAAATAACCATCCCTTTCTGTGTAGAAAACATAAGTACCCGCACGCGAGCTCTTGAAACTTGATTTGTACTTTAAAGAATTAACCACCCCTCTCATTGTAGAAAGCGTAATTTCCCAGACAAGGGCTCTTGAAACTCGGTTTATAATTTTAAGAAATAGCCATCCCTCTCAGGGTGGATCGCATAGTTACCCGCGCGCATACACGTAAAACTCGGTTCATAATTTAAAGAAATAACCATCCCTCTCTGTGTAGAAAGCATAAGTACCCGCATTCGAGCGCTTGAAACTCGATTTTTACTTTAAAGAATTAACCATCCCTCCTACTGTAGAAAGCATAATTACCCGGATTCGGGCGCTTGAAACTTGGTTTATAATTTTAAGAAATAACCATGCCTCTCAGGGTGGATAGCATAGTTACCCACGCGTATACACGTAAAACTAGCTTCATAATTTAAAGAAATAACCATCCCTCTCTGTGTAGAAAGCATAAGTACCTGCACACTGGCGCTTGAAACTGGATTTTTACTGTAAAGATTTAACATCCCTCTCATTGTATAAAGCATAATTACCGGGACTCGGGCGCTTGAAACTCGGTTTATAATTTTAAAAATAACCATCCCTCTCAGGGTGGATCACATAGTTACCTGCACGCATACACGTAAAACTTGCTTCATAATTTAAAGAAATAACAATCCCTCACTGCAGAAATCATAAGTACCCGCACTGGGGCGCTTGAAAATCGTTTTTTACTTTCAAGAATTAACCATACCTCTCATTGTAGAAAGTATAATTACCCGCACTCAAGCGCTTCAAACTAGGTTTATAATTTTAAGAAATAACCATCCCTCTCAGGGTGAATCGCATAGTTACCCACGCGCATACACATAAAACTCGCTTCATAATTTAAAGAAATAACTATCCCCCTCTGTATAGATAGCATGAGTACCCGAACTCGGGCGCTTGAAACACGATTTTTAGTTTAAAGAATTAACCATCCCTCGCATTGTAGAAAGCATAATTATCCGGACTCGAGCGCTTGAAACTCGGTTCATAATTTTAAGAAATAACCATGCCTCTCAGGGTGGATCGCATAGTTACCTACGCGCATACACGTAAAACTCGCTTCATAATTTAAAGAAATAACCATCCCTCTCTGTGTAGAAAGCACAAGTATCAGCACACTGGCGCTTGAAACTCGATTTTTACTTTAAAGAATTTACCATCCCTCTCATTGTAGAAAGCATAATTACACGCACTCGGACGCTTGAAGCTCGATTTTTACTATAAAGAATTAACATCCCTCTCATTGTATAAAGCATAATTACCCGGACTCGGGCGCCTGAAACTCGGTTTATGATTTTCAGAAATAACCATGCCTCTCAGGGTGGATCGCATAGTTACCCGCACGCATACACGTAAAACTTGCTTCATAATTTAAAGAAATAACCATCCCTCACTGCAGAAATCATAAGTACCCGCACTCGGACGCTTGAAAATCGTTTCTTACTTTCAAGAATTAACCATACCTCTCATTGTAGAAAGTATAATTACCCGCACTCGAGCGCTTCAAACTAGGTTTATAATTTTAAGAAATAACCATCCCTCTCAGGGTGAATCGCATAGTTACCCACGCGCATACACGTAAAACTCGCTTCATAATTTAAAGAAATAACCATCCCCCTCTGTGTAGATAGCATGAGTTCCCGAACTCGGGCGCTTGAAACACGATTTTTAGTTTAAAGAATTAACCATCCCTCCCATTGTAGAAAGCATAATTACCCGTACTCGGGCGCTTGAAACTAGGTTTATAATTTTAAGAAATAACCATCCCTCTCAGGGTGAATCGCATAGTTACCCACGCGCATACACGTAAAACTCGCTTCATTATTTAAAGAAATAACCATCCCCTTCTGTGTAGATAGCATGAGTACCCGAACTCGGGCACTTGAAACTCGATTTTTACTTTAAAGAATTTACCATCCCTCCCATTGTAGAAAGCATAATTACCCGCACTCGGACGCTTGAAGCTAGATTTTTACTGTAAAGAATTAACATCCCTCTCATTGTATAAAGCATAATTACCCGGACTCGGGCGCTTGAAACTCGGTTTATTATTTTAAGAAATAACTATCCCTCTCAGGGTGGATCGCATAGTTACCCGCGCGCATACACGTAAGACTCGCTTCATAATTTAAAGAAATATCCATCCCTCCCTGTGTAGAAAGCATAAGAATCCGCACTCTGGCGCTTGAAACTCGGTTTATAATTTTAAGAAATAACCATCCCTCTCTGGGTGGATCGCATAGTTACCCGCACGCATACACGTAAAACTCTCTTCATAATTTAAAGAAATAACCATCCCTCTCTGTGTAGATAGCATGTGTACCGGAACTCGTGCGCTTGAAACTCGTTTTTTACTTTCAAGAATTAACCATACCTCTCATTGTAGAAAGTATAATTACCCGCACTCGGGCGCTTGAAACTAGGTTTATAATTTTAAGAAATAACCATTCCTCTCAGGGTGGATCGCATAATTACCCACGCGCATACACGTAAAATTCTCTTCATAATTTAACGAAATAACCATCCCTCTCTGTGTAGATAGCATGAGTACCGGAACTCGGGCGCTTGAAACTCGATTTTTACTTTAAAGAATTTACCATCCCTCTCATTGTAGAAAGCATAAGTAGCCGCACTCGGACGCTTGAAGCTCGATTTTTACTATAAAGAATTAACATCCCTCTCATTGTATAAAGCATAATTACCCGGACTCGGGCGCTTGAAACTCGGTTTATTATTTTAAGAAATAACTATCCCTCTCAGGGTGGGTCGCATAGTTACCCGCGCGCATACACGTAAAACTCGCTTCATAATTTAAAGAAATAACCATCCCTCTCTGTGTAGAAAGCATAAGTACCCGCACTCGAGCGCTTGAAACTCGATTTTTACTTGAAAGAATTAACCACCTCTCTCATTGTAGAAAGCATAATTACCCGGAATCGGGCCCTTGAAACTCGGTTTATAATTTTAAGAAATAACCATCCCTCTCTGGGTGGATCGCATAGTTACCCGCACGCATACACGTAAAACTCTCTTCATAATTTAAAGAAATAACCATCCCTCTCTGTGTAGATAGCATGAGTACCGGAACTCGTGCGCTTGAAACTCGTTTTTTACTTTCAAGAATTAACCATACCTCTCATTGTAGAAAGTATAATTACTCGCACTCGGGCGCTTGAAACTAGGTTTATAATTTTAAGAAATAACCATTCCTCTCAGGGTGGATCGCATAATTACCCACGCGCATACACGTAAAATTCTCTTCATAATTTAAAGAAATAACCATCCCCCTCTGTGTAGATAGCATGAGTACCGGAACTCGGGCGCTTGAAACTCGATTTTTACTTTAAAGAGTTTACCATCCCTCTCATTGTAGAAAGCATAAGTAGCCGCACTCGGACGCTTGAAGCTCGATTTTTACTATAAAGAATTAACATCCCTCTCATTGTATAAAGCATAATTACCCGGACTCGGGCGCTTGAAACTCGGTTTATTATTTTAAGAAATAACCATCCCTCTCAGGGTGGATCGCATAGTTACTCGCGCGCATACACGTAAAACTCTCTTCATAATTTAATGAAATAACCATCCCTCTCTGTGTAGATAGCATGAGTACCGGAACTCGTGCGCTTGAAACTCGTTTTTTACTTTCAAGAATTAACCATACCTCTCATTGTAGAAAGTATAATTACCCGCACTCGGGCGCTTGAAAATAGGTTTATAATTTTAAGAAATAACTATTCCTCTCAGGGTGGATCACATAATTACCCACGCGCATACACGTAAGACTCGCTTCATAATTTAAAGAAATATCCATCCCTCCCTGTGTAGAAAGCATAAGAACCCGCACTCTGGCGCTTGAAACTCGGTTTATAATTTTAAGAAATAACCATCCCTCTCTGGGTGGATCGCATAGTTACCCGCACGCATACACGTAAAACTCTCTTCATAATTTAAAGAAATAACCATCCCTCTCTGTGTAGATAGCATGTGTACCGGAACTCGTGCGCTTGAAACTCGTTTTTTACTTTCAAGAATTAACCATACCTCTCATTGTAGAAAGTATAATTACCCGCACTCGGGCGCTTGAAACTAGGTTTATAATTTTAAGAAATAACCATTCCTCTCAGGGTGGATCGTATAATTACCCACGCGCATACACGTAAAATTCTCTTCATAATTTAACGAAATAACCATCCCTCTCTGTGTAGATAGCATGAGTACCGGAACTCGGGCGCTTGAAACTCGATTTTTACTTTAAAGAATTTACCATCCCTCTCATTGTAGAAAGCATAAGTAGCCGCACTCGGACGCTTGAAGCTCGATTTTTACTATAAAGAATTAACATCCCTCTCATTGTATAAAGCATAATTACCCGGACTCGGGCGCTTGAAACTCGGTTTATTATTTTAAGAAATAACTATCCCTCTCAGGGTGGATCGCATAGTTACCCGGGCGCATACACGTAAGACTCGCTTCATAATTTAAAGAAATATCCATCCCTCTCTGTGTAGAAAGCATAAGAACCCGCACTCTGGCGCTTGAAACTCGATTTTTACTTAAAAGAATTAACCACCTCTCTCATTGTAGAAAGCATAATTACCTGGACTCGGGCCCTTGAAACTCGGTTTATAATTTTAAGAAATAACCATCCCTCTCTGGGTGGATCGCATAGTTACCCGCACGCATACACGTAAAACTCTCTTCATAATTTAAAGAAATAACCATCCCTCTCTGTGTAGATAGCATGAGTACCGGAACTCGTGCGCTTGAAACTCGTTTTTTACTTTCAAGAATTAACCATACCTCTCATTGTAGAAAGTATAATTACTCACACTCGGGCGCTTGAAACTAGGTTTATAATTTTAAGAAATAACCATTCCTCTCAGGGTGGATCGCATAATTACCCACGCGCGTACACGTAAAATTCTCTTCATAATTTAAAGAAATAACCATCCCTCTCTGTGTAGATAGCATGAGTACCGGAACTCGGGTGCTTGAAACTCGATTTTTACTTTAAAGAGTTTACCATCCCTCTCATTGTAGAAAGCATAAGTAGCCGCACTCGGACGCTTGAAGCTCGATTTTTACTATAAAGAATTAACATCCCTCTCATTGTATAAAGCATAATTACCCGGACTCGGGCGCTTGAAACTCGGTTTATTATTTTAAGAAATAACCATCCCTCTCAGGGTGGATCGCATAGTTACTCGCGCGCATACACGTAAAACTCTCTTCATAATTTAAAGAAATAACCATCCCTCTCTGTGTAGATAGCATGAGTACCGGAACTCGTGCGCTTGAAACTCGTTTTTTACTTTCAAGAATTAACCATACCTCTCATTGTAGAAAGTATAATTACCCGCACTCGGGCGCTTGAAACTAGGTTTATAATTTTAAGTAATAACTATTCCTCTCAGGGTGGATCACATAATTACCCACGCGCATACACGTAAAATTCTCTTCATAATTTAAAGAAATAACCATCCCTCTCTGTGTAGATAGCATGAGTACCGGAACTCGGGCGCTTGAAACTCGTTTTTTTCTTTCAAGAATTAACCATACCTCTCATTGTAGAAAGTATAATTACCCGCACTCAGAAGCTTGAAACTCGATTTTTACTATAAAGAATTAACATCCCTCTCATTGTAGAAAGCATAATTACCCGGACTCGGGCGCTTGAAACTCGGTTTATAATTTTAAGAAATAACTATCCCTCTTGGGTGGATTGCATAGTTATCCGCACGCATACACGTAAAACTTGCTTAATCATTTAAAGAACCAACCATCCCTCACTGTAGAAATCATAAGTACCCGCACTGGGGCGCTTGAAACTCGTTTTTTACTTTCAAGAATTAACCATCCCTCTCATTGTAGTGTAACGCGTGCGCGAGTTAGGTAATTCGAGATTCGAATTACCCGCGCCGTGCAGGCATGCTCACCGGGGGCAAAGAAGATAGACGTAAATAGAAGCGCAAAGCCTGTAGGGAAATTGAGGCACCCCGATGAAGTACGACCACGCGCAGCGCGGCAGTCAATTTCTAAATGCGGCGAGAACAGCTGATGCGCGGCCGGTAACACACCACCCATACCGGCTGCAATGGTAACACGACGTACTTCGTACGTAACATTGCAAAATTATTATTTACAAAGATCTGTTATTGCTATTGCTATAACAAAAACGATAAATAAAAACAAATTAATCTTAAACTCATACACCTAAACCCAAATAGGGGAACAACTTATATATTACATACGTGTAACACATTCACGTCAATTCCGTTGGTCCTGTGGATAGCGCGCATGCTTACTATCTTTTTGGTGCGGGTTCAAATCCATTATCGGATTTTTTTTTATATATATATTAATATAGTATAATAAAATTGTTATTTTCTGCCGATTTGAAAATAACAGTAAAATTTCTGAAGTTTTTTCGCACTCCCGTATATAAAAAATGTTGGATAATTCTTGTTTTATTTACGAATTGTTATATAAAATAAGTATAAAAATACTTAAATACTATTTCATGAAAAATCATATAGAATACATGAATAATATTTTTAAATAACCATTGTAAATAAAACTGTGAAGTAAATAAAAATAATAATTTAAAGGAAATAAAGAATTTTTCCTATATTTAGCTTAAAAAATAATTTACACTCGACCTTTTAAAATAATTTTGAAAGGATGAATTTTTTTTATCTGATTGGTTTTTTATTCATATGTTATATTGTTTAGAGGTATTTTACGTTAGATTTTTATTGTTGCTGTTTTACATAATTTATACAGTTAACTAATGTAATTAAGAATATTAAATATTAATAATATATTATTATTTATCATAATAATCATAGCAGAAGTACATAAAATACGATAAGATCTTTTGAATTACAAATACAATAGAAAAAGGCGCCAAAACTATAGTTCGCGCTTTTAATTTTCACGTTATTTTCAAATCAGCAGAAAATAACAATCTTATTATACTATATTAATATATATATATATATAAAAAAAAAATCCGATAATGGATTTGAACTTGCACCAAAAAGATAGTAAACATGCGCGCTATCCACAGGACCAATGTAGTTCACGTGAATGTACTTCATGTATGTAATATATAAGGTGTCCCCCCATTTGGGTTTAGAAGTATGAGTTTAAGATTAATTTGTTTTTATTTATCGTTTTTGTTATAGCAATAGCAATAACAGATCTTTGTAAATAATAATTTTGCAATGTTACCTACGAAGTACGTCGTGTTATCATTGCAGCCGGTATGGGTGGTGTGTTACCGGCCGCGCATCAGCTGTTCTCGCAGCATTTAGAAATTGACTGCCGCGCTGCGCGTGGTCGGGGTGCGTACTTCTTCGGGGTGCCTCAGTCTTCCTATCCGCTTTGCGCTTCTATGTACGTCTATCTTCTTTGCCGGGGGCGCGAGCGCGCGAGCATCCTGACCGGATTAGAACGGTCTCGCGACGCATAATATGCCCGTCGCGTACCCGCGAAGCTCCTACGGCTTTATAGGAGTCACGGCAGCCATCTTCGTGTCTGCCATCGCGCGTGAAACATCTCCTCCGTGTCTCTCGTGAGTTAACTTGTCCGCGCCGTCCTATCGTTTTTTATTAGACCCCGCGAGTGTAGTGGAGGCGCCGCACATAGTGTATGCACACGCAAGAGAGACAGAGAGAGAGCGATCCCGAGCCGCGTGAGCCACAGAGACAGCGAGCGAGGAGCCGGCAGCCAGCCCGCCTGCCGACCCAATACAGCGAGTAAGGGAGAGAGAGAAAGAGAGCTCAACTGCTGTGCGAGCGAGAGCGAGCGAGAGAGAGCCGAGTGCACCGGTTGCTCCTTCTTAACGTAAGTTTTCTACTCTCCTCTCGCGGGTTTATTGTAAAGGCTCGCACGGAAATCGCCCCGTGCAAGATTTCTGTGCCGTGTACGTGCGGGTGTGACTATAACTATAATGAATGAGGTTTAGAGTTTTAATACGTTAAATTTAAAAAATATCATTTAATGTAAATGTTTTGCCTACACGGAGAGAAATTTTATAGTGAAAATTACAAATATTCGAGACAAAATTACCAGTTTCTATGGTAATGGATGGACAGATTGACAATTTCAAACTTTTTACCAAAGTGCCTTGGTAAAATTTTTTTTTAGTTAATTTAAATTAAAAAAATTAACTTTTTTTATCCATATTGATGGATATATAGTATTTTAATATAGAAACAGAAACAAGGATGAAAAAACATTAAACTGAAAAAAAATTTTTACGGAAGCGGGATTCGATCCGATGATCTTTGGGTTGAGAGTCCGACGTTCTACCGACTGCGCCACGGAAGCTGTTACCAACAGTCATTTGAATCGCCGTTATTACTTACTGAAAATATGTGTATTGTTTTCATTTTAACGTCGCGCACGCCTCTAGTATCAATCTTCTGAAACACAATAATGCGCAGTGCGCATGCGCGAATACACAAATACCAGGTTATTTGGTAAAATTTATCAGTTTTCTTAGTAAAAATTCTTAGGTTACCTTGTAAAAATGACTAGATCTCAATTTTTACCAGTGTGTCTGGTAATTTTTATTCCGATAATTTGGTATTTTTTTTAAGTGGTTATGGTAGTTTTTCCTGGGAAACTTATAAATTGTATTAGAAACCTGAGAATATCACGGCTTTTGACAGTCTATCCATGCGCTACCAAGGCACCTTGGTAATTTTTACTCTAAAATTTCTCTCCGTGTAATATTATCACAAAGTTAATTCAGTCAACTACTCGAAATGTTATATAAAATTGTAGAATATTTATATTATTGTAACATGTTCAAACGAATTATAAATTATGTTGTCTTTAAAACTTCTAATAAATGAAAATTTTATTTGGCAGAAAAGTTATTGTACGGAAAGAGCTCAATGAGTGGGTGAAAATATATGAACACACAGTTCACCATTCTTCAGTCGATTCCATAGCATGGAAACCTCATGATTTTGGACTGATTCTGGTGTGCGGTAGTTCTGATGGTTCCATTTCCATTTTGGCAAACATTGGAGACAGTTGGGAAACACAAAACATTCTCAATGCGCACATTATTGGATGTAATTCAATTTCACGCTGCCCTGCTGCAGAACCAGTTTTCGATTATTTTTCACAACAAATATCACATGTTAAAAGGCTAGCTACATCTGGTTGTGAAATCTTTTGGCACGAAAAGCATTTGGCTTTCCATAGAAAGTTCCCGGAGAAATTTGCTCCAGAAGGAATGATGGAGCAATCGTCTGGCAGTCCGAATCAGTATCAGAGTTTCCCAGCTTACTTCGGAAACGTGTGTTTGCGTTTTTTGCCCGTTTCCGACACAGTATTACATTGTTACTTGAAGATACTTCATGTAACAAAAAGTGGGATATTCCCTCGTCACGTTGAAAAGGTGGATTCGACGGTTCCAAGATGGGGCAGAAGGTGGGAATCCAGCTCGGGATGGACGCTATATGGCTGGTCGGCCTCTAAAGTTCACGGATAATCAACTGAATGAGGTTGTGGAGGTTCTCGAAGACGAACCATTTCATCCTGTTAAACGTTTACCTGCATTATTAGGAATTGAAGTGCACAAAGTAAACCCTCCGTCGAGCCGTAAAAACTCGCACGAATTTAAGATACCGGAAAGCTGCTGTAAAGATAGAACACAGATTCCTAGTGCGTTGAGAATTTTATTAGTAATGCTATTGATGACAGAGACTCCAATGTTGAAGATTGGACGTATCAAGAAAAGGCAGTATTAATATGGCAGCTTTTATGAAAATCCATAAAGTTCATTCTAGACATGTATTTGATGAAATCAATCTTATAAAAAAAGAGTTTCAGAAAAAATCTTAATATCCAGGAAGATTATCATTTTTGATTCTACAAACATTTGTCATTGAAGATCATTGAAGAGCAAGACTAACTTTAATTATAATGCAAATGCTTTGTAATTTTTTTTATTTAATACTCAAATAAAGAAACAAGTGAAGTATACAACTCAGTATTTTATTTTTTGCTTTCCTTTATTAACATTTGTCTTTTTTTTATATACAATAAAAATATAATTATATGGAAAATTATTATTTTCAAAATGATTTTTGATTGCTCGGTCGGTGTCGTTCCTATTATTATTATTCCTTTTATTCGGCTATGAACTGTTATGTCCTGGGCCTTTGATATAAATCGGTGTGAATTCTACCGAAATAGCCCTGACGTTTATTTGGACGCTATTTTGGATCTGAATCGAAATTTTTTCGGAAGATAAATATAGTCCTTAATTTTTACCGAATCCTGGGAGGAAGTTGCGCCTTGATCTTCCGATCGCGAATGGCAGTGCGTGGGTCGAACGTGGCGCGATGAGTTCTATGCCGAGTAGATCGTTAGTTGTACACACGTGGCTAGTCGTACGGTGACACGGATGTCACCCAGTTGATCCCCACGAACGTGGAAGCCCTCCCGTGACGAAAAGTGACGAAAACACACTCCTGTGCTGTACACTGATGTTGTATTCAAGGCCCGTTGGCCTAACCCAAAATTGACAAAGTTCGAAGTTCGGAATTCGGATGTTCTGTACACTGATATATTCGAGGCCCGGAGGTCTAACCAAAATTTGACAAAGTTCGAAGTTCGAAATTCGGAGATAATTAGAATGTTAATTTAATTATGTATAATCCCAAAAATAAGACAAAGAGCGGAGCTGAATATTTCTTAAAAAACGGAAATTCGAATGTTCTTTACTCACATGAAAATAGAAAAAAAACGAAATGCCGAATTTATTTCGGATACCATAGGAAGAAATGACTGATGGGATTTGGAAAAATAAAAACACGAACAATTTTGATTTTAGACGAAAATAATTTAAATTTATGACACAGTTTATTAAATTCAAAAGCAAAGAAAGAATTTTTACATTAAACAATATTACCGGTTATTCGCCGCGACTTATAAGTACTAATACAAGAGACAATCGTAAGGCAGTTACAAAGCTAATTTTTCGCGACGTGATTACAGAGATGAATTTTACGGTTTCGGAGTTCGGACGCGAGTGACTGGGTGCACTGCAACTCCCCGCTCCTAGAACCTCTTCCCCATGGTGGTGCTTCCGTTGATTGGCTACAGTTGGTCAGTTGTCGCTTTCTGATTCGTAGAGAACAAACATCAGAGAGTGGACTTAGGCACGTACGCCCGAGTCCAGACGCTGATGCTGCAGCTATACGATATCTTCTTATCCGCCTGTTAGTATTTCGCTTCTACTGTACGTTATACTTTTATAACTTGATTTTTCTCACGGCGTTATTACTACGTTATTGTTGCTTCTAAATGAATGTTGATAGCACGTACACAGAGAGAAGAAAATTCTTGTATAAAAAAAAAAAACGCATGATTTCATTTACTGTAAAGAAATATTGTTTAATATAGAGAGATTTCGTTAACTATTAAGGCATATAATTTTGGCACAAACATCATAATTTTATAATGTGAAATTTTATACTTGATCCACAATTTATAAAAAATCCTTTTTTTTCCTCTGTGTCCGGCAGTTTCGAAATACAGTTTTTGCTTATTCTACGCGGCTACAAAATTACAAAATTCGATTCTAATGATCACGGCATAACACCCCCCACCTAAGATGGGACGTATTAGTCAACAGACGGAGCGTCCCTAAAGTTTAATCTACGTTCTATATCGCTGTAGTCCCGAGGGCGTACTGGTGGCGGTATGAGAAACAGGCACACTCTAACCATGTATCCCAATCTTTTACACGAGTGACATAGTTCTTAAGCCATTCCGACAGGGAATGGTGCATACGTTCAATTGAACCATTGGACTGCGGCATGAAGGCAGTTGTTGTACACCATTTTATGTTACATAGTTTCGCAAAATTCTTGACTAAGGAACTTGTAAAGTTCGTACCCTGATCCGTCAGGACAATTTTCTGCGCTCCAAAGGTATAGACTAACCTTTGTAAAAATGCATGCGCAATCGATTGTGAATTTGCTTCCATTAAAGGCACGGCTGTGCTGTATTTAGTTAAAAGGTCTTACATCGTTAATATGTACTTATTTTCAGATTTAGTTACAGGGAGCGGTCCCACTATATCTAAGGATACCTTGTTAAAGGCGTCACCGGGCGTGTCCGTCAGGATCATAGGCTGTTTAACTTTACGTCGCACAAGTTTATTAGTCTGACAAATGAGACACCGCGCAATGAATGTTTGTATATCTGATTTCATTTCAGATCAAAAATATGTTTGTCTCATTCTTTTGTAGGTTTTCGCTACGCCCTTGTGGCCATTTATATGTGAACAATGAATTTCTCTAATTAATGCATTCCGAATCTCTGGCCTGGGATATGAAATCAGATTCTTGCATAAAATGATTTTCGTAGGCGAATTCGCGAATCGGTCTTTAATCATATCTACGATCCTTGCCCACGGGATATCATCGATACTGTCGGTTTTCGATATTCTAAGACTGTTCAGCTGTAATGTGCTTACAGCATCGAGCAATGACGCTAATATTTCCTTAAAGATTTCCGGGTCTGTTCTTATGTATAAATTTTCTTTAACCGGTAGAGCTATTTTATGCTTTGTGCCTATATTCGTTACCTTCACCTTTCCTAAAACTACATCGGTTATTTTCGGAAGTCGCCCTTCGTCTTGCAGCTTTTTCGCTCCGGTACATAGCGGCTGATTTTTTACGGTTACAAAACACGCTAGGTTATTATGATGGTGCAGAAAATCATCTCTCGAATGGATGATGTTTCTAGCTATGCGTGGTTCTCGCGTCTCGACGTTTCCCCGATCATACTGTACCCCCTCACTGTCCGATATATCGGAATCCCCATTGGTTGACGCGTTGCTGGCTTAATCATTTATCGGTCCGGACATGTGACCAGGATTTAAGGTATGGGAATCACGCTGGTTATCGGGATTGAGCTCACAGTCGGATCCTTACCCTCTGTTAAGGGAGTTCCCCCCAATTTCCATTCGTTCGGGTAAGGGTCCGTCGTCATTGCTCGATAAGGATGTTAAATCCGGTAAAGGGATATTTCGAGCTATTCGGTATTCGGCACATTCGCGATTCCTATCTTCCGCATTCAAGGATCTGACGAGTAGATTTTCAATCTGTACTAAGTCTTGTCTTATTAATCGGCATTTACCGCGTTCGGTCTGTTTCAAGTTTCAAGTCAAAACACTAGTCAGTATTGAGGCTA
Organism: Torymus aiolomorphi; assembly: GCA_036365515.1. NCBI lineage: Eukaryota > Metazoa > Arthropoda > Insecta > Hymenoptera > Torymidae > Torymus > Torymus aiolomorphi. The sequence goes on along the minus strand of CM070875.1, from coordinate 56,807,708 downwards.
GTGGTATGTGGTCAAGGTAGTCAAGGTGGTAGAGGTGGTTGCCACCTTCGATCTCAGAGTACCATCTGACCTTGATGTCGTTACTAGATTCGCGAATGTCCTGCATGAGTTTACATAGGAAAAAGATTCCTTGCTCATTCCTTACCGCCACGGAATCGTGTTTCTGATATAGAATCGCGTCGTCATTAGGCTGGTTACGTTTTGTCGGAGGAAGTATTGTTTCGGCACTACTCTCAGAGAAAGCATCCCCTCGTTTCCGAATAATGTTCACGGATAATGCGGGTTCCGGTAACGGGTTTCTCGATAGAGCATCCACAATGTAAGTAGTTTTTCCCGGGATGTATTGGATTTCGAAATCGAAAACAGCTGTTAATTTAAAGTACCATTTTTTAATACGCAAGGTAGAGTCCTTTACCGAATGCAGCCACACCAGGAGTCTATGATCAGTTAAGAAAGTGAATCTTCTGCCCAAGATACAGTAGCGAAACTGTTTCGCGCAACATAACATGGCCAATAGCTCGCGTTCTATCGTCCTATATTGGGTTTCGGTATCGGTAAGCACGCGACTCGCATAGGAGAGCGGGTGATGTATTCCGTCATAAATTTGGGACAACCAACCGCCTATCCCATCCAAGCATGCATCACTAGTAACATAAAAATGCTTCGTGAAGTCGGGATGCCTTAGAATCGGTTCTGAAATAAGACAATTCTTTAAAATCTCGAAGGCGGTTTGCGCTTTCCCATTCCACGTAAAGGTTTTACCTTTCTTAGTTAAGTGAAACAAGGGCTTTGTTTTCATAGCGTAGCCTCGAACGTGTCTAAGATAATAGCCGGTAATTCCGGTAAACTGCTTGATTTGTTTCGGGTTCCTGGGTGTTGGAAATTCGGCTATTGCTTTAAGTTTTTTCGGATCGGGCTTCACCCCCTCTGGCGTAATAACATAACCCAAATACGTAACGTATTCCCGATAGAAGTGCGTCTTACCCGGATGCAATCGCATATTAGCTTCAGCTAACCTATCGGCCAAATCTAAAAAATCTCGATCTAATTCGTCCAAGGTTGTCGCTGCTATGATAATATCATCAATGTAAGCAAACATTCCCTTTCTTTGTCGAACTACTTTATTTATTTGCTCCTGGAAGGTCGCAGGCGCGTTTTTCATGCCGAAGGGCAATCTCGCGTATTGAAAGTATCCGAAACTAGTCGAAAACGCCGTGTATTTACGATCTTCCTTGCGCAGTGGAATCTGATGGAAACCGCTGGGCAAGTCTGTGACTGTGAAATAATTTGCCCCGCCTAACTGTTCAATTATATGCGTGAGGTTAGGTATCGGAAAATTCATTGTAACAGTTTTTTCGTTTAGCTTCCTATAGTCGTTAACCAAACGCCATTGCCGTTTGCCTTCCGGGCTGTCGGCCTTGGGCACTACCCAAATCGATGAGTTGTACTCGCTAGTCGAATGCTCAACAATTCCCGCTTCTAGCAAAATGTTTATCTGTAGCCGTACGAATTCTCCTAACGCTTGCGGAATAGGATACTGTCTTACACAAATCGGAATCTCGTCAATTAACTCTATTCTATGTTCAACCAAGTTTGTAGCCGGTAGGTGTTCGCCTGGTAAATGAAATATTTCGGCCGTTCTTTTTACTATTTCGCTTAATCTATCCAGGTATTCCGCGTTTAAATTCCCGTTTCTTAATAAATTCAAGACCTGCTCTTCGCGAGTAACTGCGCTCGAGTCTAATATATCCGTATTTGAGCCCTCGCCGTCATGGCCAGCAATTGTGTTTTCTCTCTCCTCTTGAAAAGAGCATAGTTCAATTATCCATTCCGGGTTTATCTCCTCTGTTTTCCCTAATTCTTCCGTGACCGTATTTATATATAATGATAGTTCCCTTTCATCAGTCGAAATATCGAGCAAATTCGCGCCTTTACCTTGTGATTCGGCCTTAGTGCCGCTCTCCCACGACAACGAATTCGCGTCTCCGTCCGTTTCACTTCCTTCTTGACCCCCATCTGCGACCATTCATATTCTGGCGGTAAATCAAGACTATTTAATCCAATAACACTCTATTAAATTCCTCCTCCGAATATCCGTAGTCATTTCCGTGATTTTCTCTCACCGATCGTGATTTAATACCGGAGCCATCCCTGTCCTTTACTACTCTGATCTCTTCGTTTTCCTCCGCGGTGGACGCGACCTCGATCTTGGCTTTATCGTCATTCACTTCTACAGGTGTTCTCGCGTTATTTTGTGTATTTTCAAATGGCATAATTTCCTCCTCGAAAATAATTTCACCCTTGTCGTAATCTATAATTGCCGAACTCTGTTTGAAGAAGTGAGAGCCTAAAATGAGCGGGTATGAGATAGGAAATTTACTATCTACCACAACAAATCTCGACCTTATTCCATAGATTTCAACATAGCAAATTCCAAGTGAATGTTGATCATGCCCCGATATCCCTCTTAAAATTGGTTTCTCCAAAATGTTCATTTCTAATTTCCTATCAAGAGCAGAGATTTTGATCAAATTTGGCTGAGAGCCCGAATCAACCATAGCCTTAATCGGGGATTGAATGAAATCCCTTGACTCTACATTGATAATCGGAATTGAGCTAATATTTTTTAAACCTACTGTGTAGACTGGGTGGCTAACACGTCCTCTATAGCCTGAACCGGGTGCGCCCCTTGCTTCGTTCCGCTCGTGCCCTGATTCGAAACGATGTTGTCGTTTCCCTGCGCCTGACGTTGTGAGTTAACGAAAGCCAATTTCCTACAATCATTTTTAAAATGTCCCATACGCTTGCAATAGTTGCACTGTACGTTACTCATATCTACACCTTGGGGTAGTTCGCTTAATTGTGGCGAGTTATTTGGTCCACCCTGCTTTCCCCCTAACGCCTGTGCCGGTGTGGTATTGATGTTATTTCGCGTATCGGTTTGAACATCTGCTCTTTCCGTACTCTTACCGTGCTTGTGATTATCCCTTTCAACCTGCTTATCAACGTATAACGCGTTATCTATCACTTCTTGTAGCGTCAGATCTCTAGTCATATTCATACGCAATCTGAATTCCGGTGGCAAACCATCGCGAAGTCTCTCTATTACATCACGGTCAATTTCCTGTATTTCGTAATCCTACAACTCCTCCCCCGTATCGCGTCTCTTCAAATCTAACATACCGTTGCGTATATCCATGATTTTACTTATATATACAAGCATGTTTTCCTCCCGTCCTTTTGTCATCACATCTAATTTTCCCCTTAATTTATTCAAGGTTTCCGTGGGCGCGAATAAACTCTTTAGCTTGTCTACGAATGTGTCTAAGTTCTCGAAATCTACGTTCTCTACTGCTATACAGGTACTCTCGTGCAGTTTATTGTTTAACATGTTAACTAATTCGGACTCTAGATAGCGCGGCACAAGATTCACCGCGCGCTTAAACGACGCACGAAGGAGGCTAAGTTAGTTCCGTCAAAATTAGGTACACTGTGCACAGCTTCCTTTAATCGAAAAGCGACAGGTATCTCCTGTGGAGGCGCCGCCGCCTGTATATTTCCGCGCCGTTGTCGTAATTCCCTTATCTCGCGCCGTAACTCAGCCAGCTGTTCTACTACATCTCCCTGTGTATTATCGTGCTCATTACTATTTCGCGAGTTCGCGCCAATTATCTCGTTTGACACTATACGTACGGATGAGGTTTGTTTCAATGGCGTGGCCGGTTGTTTAACCGTAGCCACCTAACTCGCTGGGCCACCCTCCCTATTATTTACATTCGAGGTTTCCGCGCTCGTTCCTTCGCATCTCTTTTCGCTTCTGAGTCGAGCTAACGCGGTTTTTTGTTGTTCTACGAGCCGCGACATAGCTTGATACTTCGCGTCTTGCTCCTTTGCAACACTGATAGCTTCGGCACGAATTCTTTCTACTTCCTCGCGCATGTTATCCTCTCTTGTCCTTATCTGTTCCTGATATTCATTTAACTCGGCTTCGCGCTGCTTTAATTCGCGCAAGTATTCGCTCAACTCTTCTTTACCCACTTCTCCCTCGCTGTTCATGGCTTTAATGTAAGCTAATATTAACTGAATCGAATTCACTCGAGCCACGGTCACTTACGTTATCAAATGTAATACAAAGAGAGTTCCCGCACTCATCGGACTATACGAACAGAGAGAGACAAATAAAACCACGATTTAATTTTTTTTATTTTATTTTATTTATTTATTTTTTTTTTTTAAACTTATGTACTTTATTTTTAGAGGAAACCTCAAAATGCGTTATTTCTCTTAACGTGTAATTTTGATCAAAATCTCAATGAGAACTGGACTCCTTTTGCAACATTAATAACTATAACTATATACTTATGTACGCAGCGCTAAGCCAGATTGCCGTTGTCGAATACATCAATGATGAGTTTCCTCTTTCTGTTTTTCTCCTTTTCACGGTATTAGTATGTATACACTACATAGTATTAGTATGTATACTATTAGTATGTATACACTAGTATGTATACACTATATGCATGTGCTGCGACTATTTTTTCGTAATTGAGATTAGTATAGGTATATGTAGTTATTATAGGGATACTCGTCAGCGGCTAGTCCCCACCGTTCGTTCAAACTGTATAAAATTTAACTCCATATTTATGTATTAATCGGGAGTAATGGAGCAGTAGTTTTCCTTAAATAATTCAGAAGAACTTGACTTTGCACAAAAATTTTAAATACAAAAGTTGTGTATAACATTGTAACCAAACTTTTTTTTCTATATAACATTTTCATAAATAATAATAAAAACGATTATTATAATTATGATAGAAATTATCAAAAAAATGTTTTTAATTTTAAATATAACTGCAATCATGGTACTTATATTTAATATTCCTAAGTGTAATTTAATCATATCGATTAGCAGAAACGGACTGGGCCACCAAGACGGCCCGGAATATTAGGAGCGCGCGGCCCTTAAAATATCTAATAATATGTATAGTGTCAGGCAATGGACAATTACAAATTTTACAATTATTTAAACAATTTTTAAACCCAAGTAGACGGGGGATATAAGGTCCACGCATTTAAGGGAATTATGTAGACATGAAAACATAAGAAAAACGATTATTTAAACAATTTTTAAACACAAGTAGGCGGGGGATACGAGGTCCACGCATAATAGGGAATTACGTAGACATGCAACAATAAGCAAGACTATTATTTAAATAACTTTTAAATCCATGTAGCTGGTGTCGCGAGATCCACGCATATAAGGGAGTCGAGTTATAGAGGTTAAGAATTTCGGAAATAAAAGTCTTGCTTACGTCGCACGTCTACGTAACTTCGTTATATGCGTGGAACACGCGTCCCTCGGCTACTTGGGTTTAAAAATGGTTTAAATAATTGTCTTGCTTATTGTTGCACGTCTACGTAATTCCCTAATATGCGTGGACCTCATATCCCCCGGCTATTTGGGTTTAAAACTTATTTACATAATCATTTAGCTTATTTTGTCATGTCTTGATAACTCCTTCATATTCGAGGACCTCGCGTCCCTCGGCTACTTGGGTTTAAAAATTATTTAAATAATCGTTTTGCTTATTTTTTTATGTTTACATGACTCCCTTACATGCGTGAATCTCGTATCCCCCGCCTACTTGGGTTTAAAAATTGTTTAAATAATTGTCTTGCTTATTGTTGCATGTCTACGTAATTCCGTAATATGTGTGGACCTCGCATCCCCCGGCTACTTGGGTTTAAGAATTATTTAAATAATCGTTTTGCTTATTTTTTCATGTCTATATGACTCCCTTACATTCGTGAGCCTCATATCCCCCGACTACTTGGGTTTAAAAATTATTTAAATAATTGTCTTGCTTATTGTTGCACGTCTAAGTAATTCCTGAACATGCGCGGACCTCACATCCCCCGCCTACTTGGGTTTAAGAATTGTTTACATAATTGTCTTGCTTATTGTTGAACGTCTAAGTAATTCCCGAACATGCGTGGACCTCACATCCCCCGCCTACTTGGGTTTAAGAATTGTTTAAATAATTGTCTTGCTTATTGTTACACGTCTACGTAATTCCCTAATATGCGTGGACCTCACATCCCCCGACTACTTGGGTTTAAAAATTATTTAAATAATCGTTTTGCTTATTTTTCATGTCTACATGATTCCCTTACATGTGTGGGCCTCATATCCCCCGTCTACTTGGGTTTAAAAATTTGTTTAAATAATTGTCTTGCTTATTGTGGCAGGTCTATGTAATTCCGTAATATGTGTGGACCTCGCGTTACCCGCCTACTTGGGTTTAGAAATAATGTTAATAATTTCGGCCGGTTTGCGGCTTTGGCCACGCGGCCCACCGGGAGCTCTCCCAAATTCCCGATGGCCAGTGCGGGTCTGTCGATTAGTACTTAATAAATTTATATGCATCATAGACTATATTTGGAAAGTTATTTACATATATCTATATATGTAGAATTAAAACGCAAACCTTCTACAAAAAAGAAGAAATAAATGTGTAAAAGTAAAATGCATGATTTTTATTTAAATTTTACTACAGATGCATTTATGTTATTTATTTTAATGATAACAACGATGAAAATAAAGTGTTACAATTTATGCAATAAATTGCGGTCGTGCCTATATTATGTAAAAACGAAGTTTTTACATAGGGAGGGGGTGGGCGACGAGCGAAGCGAGGAGCAGGTGTGTGTGGGGTGCAGGGGGATTGGTGTATCGAGCGCAGCGAGACACGCAGGGGGGCACAGCCCCCCTAGTTATTATATCAGTTTTCTCAGTGTATATTTTATTGTTATTTTTTCATATTAGACAATTTGTTTAATTGTTTCTTATTATGTATTAGTATTATCTATTTATTAATATTGACCAAATATGTACACACATCCTTGTTGGATTCTTGCCGAACGTTTCTGCCCAGATTCAAAATCCTGCAATCTCATTGGACAATTCAAGTGTAACTATTATCCTTAAATTGGAATCAGTCAACGTGATTCCAGGATTTGGAAACTGAGCAGGCACGTTCGGCAAGAATCCATCAAGGATGGGTGTACATATTTTTTTAAACCAGTACACAAAATTCCGTGCATGTTCTGCAACGTTGTTTTGCGTTCATAATACAAGAGAAGAAAAAAGGATTTTTATGAAATAAAGAAATAATAAGAAAGTAATACAAAATTTTTTCTTTCTACAGCTGGACGACGAGGATGTTGATATGTTATATTTAATGTTATATTTATTGTTATATATATATATTTGTTTTTTTTTTTTTACTTTTTATTTATTTATATAACCATAAGAACAAATATAATAATATTGAATACAAATAAAAAGGGTAATAATTTTTAGGTTATGTATAAAAATTAACTCTCACTTTTAAGAAACATTAAATTTATTGTAATCGATTAATCCTTCATGGATATATATCCAGTCTTTACAGTATTTCCAAGTTATATCTTGAGGGAGTATAATAAAAGAATAGCGATTTACGTCTTGAACAAATTCTTGCCATGCGTAATCCTGTAATACATCATTCTACAAAGATTCGAGGCAAAAACACGACGATACCTTTGTTTATTCTTGGAACGAAAATTAACGAAAATTAACCACATTTCGTTCCAAGAATAAGCAAAGATGTCATCGTTTTTTTCTTTCGAAACTTTGTAGAACGATGTATCGGAGGATTACGCAGGCCAACTGAATTTGTTGAAGATGCCCATCGTTATTCTTTTATTTATATTAATTATTTTGACATGTTCCGCCGATAAAACAGGGTTAGTGGTAAAGTATAATTATTATATCCTCTTAAGATTATAATTAATAAAAAAGATCTTAAGCTGTTGATCTTAAACATAAGCAGATTGTGAAGAATAGTGATCGCATATTTACATATTTTTTCGAGTACAAACTCCATTTTTCATCAGCCAACTGACGTTAACTTAGCAATCTGAAGATAGAATCTGTAATAAAATGATACATGAAATTATCATCAGAAATTATATGATAAAGAAAATCAAACATTTCAAGATAGACAAAAAAAAATACTATTGAATCCTATTTGATCTTATTTTTTAAGGCGATGTGAGTGCCATCCGTTACCGACGATTGCAGGGATCTGTTTTTTGATTTAGTTTCCAATTTTAAGAAAATTTCTCTGATATATTGTAGTTCATTACCGAATCTACAACGTGTCAAAGAGATTTTTCCTCAAAATTCGAAATTGAACAAAGAAAAAACGGGTCCCTGGAATCGTCGGTAACAAGCAAGCATCGCATCGCCTCAATTTGATTTTTTAATCGAATATTTTGTTCTTTTAACATAGGACAACTACTAATAAAGTAAGATTAAATAAATTTTCGTGTACAGATCAACGCATACTTGCGAATATCATAATCTGAGAAGAACTTTGTCAACTATTCAACAATTAACTGTTTCAAAGTTTAATGTGAAACGCAAATAAAAATCCGATTCATAAACAACTTTTAATCGACAATCGATTCACATTATTATGATTTTTGATTAATTTCATATTATTTATAGATAAATTAAATTACAAAACCGTAATTTTATTTTAATTTGTATATTTGTGGCTTCCCGCAAAAACCACATAAGTGACATGTTTTTCAAAATAGGTTTTATGCTTTATTTCTTATCTTCGAACAGTCCTTTATTACGTAATTATGACAAAAATGACTAAAGTGCACTCGTTGTCTTGAATACACACAAGAAAAAACGCTATAACTCAATTTTTTCAACAAGTCCCGGAATAACCATATACCTCCATTTTTTTTTTTTTTTTTTTTAAGAATAACTTCTGGAAAACCAATATAGCTCCACTTTTTTTTAGAATAACTTTCGAAAAAAACCATATAACCCACTTTTTTTATCTAATATCCTGGAAAAACGATACAACTTCATTTGACCACTTTTTCAATTGAATATTTTCGGAATTAATTATATAACTATATTTAGATACGTTTTAATGCAGTTTCTATAGCCCTGGTAGAGATTGACTCTATATTTTACTAATAAATCGCTAGCTATTTCTATCTACAGATGAAACGATTTTTCTGCCATTATTCGACTATTTAATAGATTGAAAAATAGACACGAGCTTGTTCTTGACTATTTCAAAGGTATTAAAAATGGTGAAAAAAAGAAACACTTGATCAGTCTTTTTAGTTAGGAAATGGCTAATAAAAGGCTTGATGTTATGGCGAGGAGTGAGAGAGACAGAATCTAATGAAATTATATGAATTTCGGTTAATGTCTACAAAAGAAGTGCTGTAAATGTTTTCAGTCTGTGTTTATTGTTTACATTTTTGTAAGTTATCTATTACAATTGAATGCTCTTAAATGTAACGTCAAATCTATGAGTAAATTTAAATTGAATATTTTGTGGTTATGTCATTCTATTTCCAATCTATTAAATGGGCGAAAAATAGGCAAAAAATCGCTTCATCACTAGTATAAAATAGCCATTTTTCCTACCTATTTACTGACTTTCTTGCTGATTTCGTAATAGAGAAATTTCTACCAGAGCAGCCACTCTACTAAAAAATCTCAAGTGAGATCTCTGATGACTCAGATGACAATATTGCTAATATTCAATGTTATATGGATTGACATAAGAAATAACATGAGATCTCACCTTAGATTTTTCAGTAGGGCAGTAGCGGCATTATTAACAATATACCCTGGCGCAAGAAAAAACTGTACCTTTCTGTACATTTCTGTACATTTCCGTACATTTCCGTACATTTCCGTACATTTTTGTACATTTTCGTACATTTTTGTTACTTAAGATACTTTTGTACAGATTTGTACAGTTATGTACGAAAATGTACAAATTAGTACAATAATGTACGGAAATGTACAGAAATGTACAGAAATGTACAGGAATGTACACTAATATACGGTAATGTTGATAAATAAAAATCAAAGTTTATTTATAATATTATAAAAAATGTGTTGTTAGTATTGAATTATTTGATATTAATTACATCCAAATATATATTTTGAGTCAATACATATGGACAGATGTGGTAAACGGATGAAGTGATTTTTGCATGCCCGTGTTACTTTAATTTTGAGTTACTTTATCGATATTAACTTAATAACATATCCTTCAATAATAGAATAACATAAAAACCTCACTGTCAACTCAATTATGATAACATCAATCACATTTGTCGACTTTGGAATCATTATCATTTTTAAACTGAGAATGAATTTAATGTGTTAATTAGTAAAATGTACCATATAAGGGCGATTTGGATCATCACAGATAAGTATACTTCAATTGCGCAGATGGTAAAGGGTCGGCTTAGTAATCTAAAGATTGTGGGTTCGATTCTCAATAACAATCGGATTTTTTTTTAATTATTTTTTTATAATTTTATTGCTTTGTCCAACCCTTATCCAATTCAATTTCCAAATATAAATATATTATTTTATTAATTATTAAAAATTTTAAGGATTTTGAAGTATTTTTTATATTATTCTTTAGAATTGTACATTTTTGTACATTCTTGTATAATTCTGTGTATTTGTGTACATTTCGGTACATTTCTGTACATTTCTGTACAAATCGGTACAAAAGTCTCTTAAGTAACAAAAATGTACAGAAATGTACAGAAATGTACAGAAATGTTACGGAAATGTACGGAAATGTATAGAAATATACAGAAATGTACAATAATGCACAGATAGGTATGAAAAAGTACCGAAGTGTCCAAGTATGTACGGAAATGTACAGAAGTATACAGATATGTACAGTTTTTTCTTGCGCCTTGGTATCGACGGCTGAGCGGAAGAAGAACGTATTTCGGCGTGCGGATGAAGAACGATGTATCTCGGCGCGCGGATGAAGAACGACGTATCTCGGCGCGCGGATGAAGAACGACGTATCTCGGCGCGCGGACGAAGAACGACGTATCTCGGCGCGAGGATGAAGACGACGTATCTCGACGCGAGGATGAAGAACGACGTATCTCGGCGCTCTCACGCCCAGTATACGGCCAGTATACGACGAAATACGTCGTTCTTCATCCTCGCGACGAGATACTTCATTCTTCCGCTCAGCCGTCGATATACCATAGCCGCCTTTACACCGTCAATAGAGATGTTCATTGGCACGGCTAGTATGATAGCATATTGGTTATTGAATTCTTCGAGAATAATGAAGAGTAAAAAAAGTTACCGGAAAAACAATATAATTGCTATTGAGTCCGGAAAAACCATATAACTCCACTCAATTTTTTTTATTTCCGGAAAACTCCTATAAGTGTAAGTCGTTTTCTAAGATATGAACGCTATTTGGTCTAGTTACTATGGTAATAAATATTTTATTTAGATTACTATTTATAGATGCAGTGTTGCATTTAATCTCATTTATCTTGATTTAAAACACGGATGCGAAACTAAAACCTCGAATTACTCGAAATCATGAAAAGTGAAGATATGTAGTTATTCCTGGAAGCCACAGATATTAATGTATTATTATATTAAAACCCAATAAAATTATTTTTTATCTCAGCGTTGGGTGGCATTGATCACCTAATCGTCGAAATGAAAAAAATTATCTTTGTCTCGAAAAAATCGATATTAATAATTTTTATTTGTTGATTTTTCATGGTGTTTGTCCTCTTAAATTTATAAACTAAATTTATTACTTCTGTTAACAATTGGGAATTTTTTGTTCTCCTATTTTATTAGACTTAAATTTTCAATATACATAGATCAATATAAAAAAGACATGTACACATTTTAGTAGAAAAATCTTCATAAGTTTTCCCGTTATATTACATATTTTAAATTGTTTTATAAACTTACGTAAACAGTGGACGACAATTGTGATGATCATCAGTTCAATCGATATATTATGCAAGGGAGATTCCGAAATCGATCTAAAGAAATTCGTATCTACTTTATCCCATTCGAGAACACTTCGAGTCTTATTCATCATCCACCAATATCCTTTATCCCGCAGTTGCTTCTTTAACTCTCTTCCTACTTCTTCTCGTATACGTTTGTTATAATTGTTTAACCATCGCCGCTAAATATAAAAGCAATATTAATACTCATAATAGGGTTGCGCCGAGGTTCAAATAATATTACACTTCAATAAATTTATATCCTTTATCTTCTATTCCGATTGATATTTATCAAATGTTCGAAAACTACTTACATGCATGGGTGATAGCATTTCAATATCTATTAGTTTGGGCTCATAAGGAACTAAAGCTACGTCTCGAAACTTTAAAAATTGTTGTCCCCATGTTGGCTAAAAAAAGATAAACTCAATTAAAACATGCGAGTAAATATAGTTTTATTTAAAATTGAAATTTATTTTTATCAGTTACACTGCCTGCTTGAATCACTTCAATAACATTTTCCAACCTAACACCGAAAGCACCTTCTTTGTAGTAACCTGGCTCATTTGATAAGAAATAACCTGGTTTTAAATAAGCACTATTGCATCCAGCTGCTGGTGGAGTCCTACCTCCCATGTAACCGAGAGTAACAGGAGCTAAAATAATAAAATTATTGTTCATTTTGCATTTACTAAGTACTTGATTTTTTTATCTTACATTCATGGACGGATAAAAAATGGCCAACTCCATGACTTGTTCCATGTGTATAATCGTATTTAATAGCCCAGAGTGCTTTTCGAGAAAGTACATCCAACTGATCGGTTCTTACAGTACTTGGAAAAATTGCTGTAGCAAGTTCTATTTGACCAATTAAAACTCTTGTATAGGCTTCTCTTTGCTCTTTAGTTGGTTCACCAAAATGTAATGTTCGAGTTACATCTGTTGTGCCATCTAAAAAAATGTATTTCATCATTGAATCTATAAAACTTTAATTTTGAACTATTTGACCGAGTATTTATTGTATCAGTTGTAAAGAAGCTTTACTTTATCATTAAAAATGGTCAAAAAGCCGATTACTAAAAATTCATATTTAATAAGCAAATTCATTGCTTTTTAAAAAAATTGATAATGTAAATAAATAAATCGAGGAGGACTTGATAAAAGAACAGTACGGCGTGACTCGGCAGAGAATCGAACCCCCGACCTTCCGTTTTCGCGACGGGTGCTCTTTCTCTTTCTATTTCTTGTACATACTATGCATACGGAACAACTCTCAAAATCTCAATATTTTAATTTATTTTTCTAAAATATTTGAACTTCGTAAAAAATGAAAAGTATTTACTATGTATAAGATTAATTGATTAAAATTTCAACAACATTATTTGACGGAAATGCACTCACACACAGAGACTCACCTGAATACTGGCCACCTGAGTCAATTACAAGCGTTGAGTCGCGTTCAATTTTAATATTTGTTACATTTGTTGGTTCATAGTGAGGTATGGCGCCATGGGGACCATATCCTACAATTGTATCAAAGGAATAGCCTTTACTTTCATTTTGTTCCAGACGAAAGGAATTAATGACTCTAGCTACTTGCAATTCATCCCAACCTGCTGCGCCAAGATCAATTTGCTCTTCTATATATGCTAAGAAATCACACATAGCTACGGCGTCTTTTAAATGAGCATTTCTCATCCCTTTTATTTCCACTTCGTTCTTCTCAGCTCTTAAATTAATTATAGGCGACGCTCTAATCAAACTTTTATCAGCTGATATCTACAAATATTAGTTATTGAAGCTTTATTTATTTTGTTATAAAATGGTTAAGTCATTTTAAATGTAAATAAAACTATGCTAAGAGTCAATATAAAGTCAGATATTAATGGAATATGCTTAAGTGTATAAAGGGAATGATAGTGTTCACACTGAGAAAAGATTAGTGAAAAAACTATAAGGGCACCCAATAACAAAATTACAATCACTGTTACAAATGAACTATTAATTAAACTTACAATAACATTTACAGTTTAAGTAAAAAAAATTCCAAAACAGAAAATTTGAAAAATTGAGATAATTCGGCTTAGCACTAAGAAACCAGACAATTTAGCCGACCGCTAAAAAACGAGACAACTCGATCTATAGCACTAAGAAATCAGACGACTAGGCCGAGCGCTAAGAAACCAGACAAATCGGCCGAGAGCTAAGAAAAGGGACAACTTCACCGAAAACCACTGTAGGGATTAAAAAATTAAGAAGCCGGGCGCGTTACAAATTTTTAAAACATATATTATTTGTTTAAAGCATGGTGTTTGGGAAATATCAAGTTTTGAATTTCTCGCGGTTGCGCGACTGAGGGATAACTCAGCAGGCGGCCGCGCGACGGCAGCACTCATCAGCTGCTCTCTGCGGAACAGCTGAATCGCTACACTGATTAGCCGAGTACGGCAAAAATCATACTGTCTCTCTCATGCTTACACATGTAAATGAGAGTGACGGTGATTTGACTCACTCCTCGGGAACAACGAGACGAGGAAGAAGACGTAAGTGCTCATTCAGTCTGTCGCTGTAAAATTCTGGACGGCGTACTCGCCACGAGGCCGCATGACCGGCACACTCGGCGTTCTCACTACAGTCAGGCTCTCTCTCTGAAACGGTCGGCCTCGTGGAGAATTTCAGTGCACAAGTTCGGCAACTCTCACACCGGATGGACTCAAGTGTGGCATTCTTACTCTTCTCAAACTCCACTCATGTAACGGTAGGCCACGCGGAGATTTAGTGCGGACATCCTCGGCAATTCTCATCGGATGGACTCAAGTGTGATCTTTCTCACTCTCTCCACATGGATATCATACTGCATCGGCTCACGCGGCTACGATCATACAGCAGCAGTTCTCACACGGTATAGTCCATTGCGTGCTTGCCACGAAGTGCTTGGACTGCTCGTGCGGCATCTTCTAGTGCGGCAGTGATTCTCACACGGCGGTGAAATTCAAACGGCATCTGCTGCAATTTGGAGGCTGCTCTCAAGGAGGAGGCTTCACTGGTGTTCTCACACGGAAACTTCTCACACGGCGGTGATACTCAAGCGGCATTCTTCTCACCGGCGCTCGATGCTTTGAGCACACCAAGAGGCAGCGTCTCACCCGGATATTCTCATATGGCAACTCCTTACAGCAGGGTTGTGTTGCAATGCACAACCCAGGATGGCTTGCTGCATCTAGCTAGTAATGAGGCGACACATCTCAGCAACTGCTACGCCAAACTCAACAGGATTGCTGATATGGCCTCTCTCATCGGCTGCTTCGCATCCTCACACTCGTCTCACCGGCTGTCTCATTTTAATCATCATGCTCAACATACGGCTCTTCTCAACTGCTCATCTTTGTTGCGGAATCACCATCACTCGACCAACTCATCAGCGTAAGGATTAATATAACCTCTACGTACGAGAAGGTAACAACTCAATTACATGCGGCCATTTTATACAAAGGTGCGCTGCTATACGGAACGCATAACCACGCGGTATAATTAGGAAATACTCAGGCACGATTAGGTCAGTAATACCTAATCGTGTCATCTCATTGAAAACTCAACCACAATCAATTCAATAATAATTGATTGTGTTGCTTATTGTATAGTTAGTACACTCATCAGTGAGTCGCAACGTCACACAGAAAACTCACACACTCAAACAGCAAACTCACCAATACTCACAGAAATTGTAACACTTATACACTCAAACAGCAAACTCACCAATACTCACACAAATTGTAACAGTCATCCACTCAACTATTTATTGTAACAGTTACACACACATTTTGTTCAATTTTTATAATACTTTTATCGACATATGTAATAGTAATTTATGTTTTATAGTTATTGTGAATATATTGAAATTTAATTGACTGAAGTATTTGGCTCTCAATTTATTTTGTAAACACCCACAGCATGTCCTCATTATAAATTATGGAATTCTCAAACACATGGAATAAAATCAATCTTTAAAATTTTATAAACAAAATAAAAGATTTATTTTATAACTAATTGAGAATAAATCTTTTGCTTCCTCCTAGAGGAAGCTTTGTGATAGTAATTTTTTGAGTTATTGTAAAAACATGTTATAATTGCTTTTCGAGGTGTTAGGAATCAAAATACATGATTTTTGAAAAATGTCTGTGTGTGCGTGTGCGTGTGTGTGTGTGCGTGCGTGCGTGCGTGTGTATGTGTGTATGTGTGTGTGTGTGTGTGTGTGTGTGTGTGTGTGTAGGACTCATGTTATGTAGGACTCGACCATTTCTGGCAATACCTACTAAAACCCCCTGCTGTTGTTCTATAGCAGGGCCTCCCCAACTGTAATTCTCCACGCGGAAACCGCCGTTAGGCATTACTTTGCGGAGGGTAGTCGCAGCCTTTACGGCCCTCTACCCCGCCTGGTCCTCTGTGAGACGGTTTCCTCTTCTTTCTTCTTCTCGCCTTATGGAGTTCAATCTGTCCACCACCTCGGTGACGAGACCAATCACAGCATCCCATCCTCTCTGCGAAGAAAGTAAGCATCTCCCGATGCCCTCGGGAGTTAAGGCCTGAAACCGGTCTCTCTCTTTCCGAAACCTGGGGCATACGAACAAACCGTGTCCAACGTCCTCATGACTTTCAGGACATGTTGGGCACTCCGCGCTTTCGTACACTCCAATTCTTTTCAGATAGCTGCGAAAGCAGCCATACCTGGTTAGTACCTGGGTGAGATAAAAGGTTACGTGTCCGTGTCTCCTCTCCGTCCACTCCACGACATATGGGATAATGCGATGGGTCCACCGACCTTTGTCTGCTATATCCCATCGGCGCTGCCACTCTTCCACAGTCTTCCTGGACCATCGGTTTTGACGTGGTCCCTGGACAAGTTCGCCCTCTTCTCTTATCACTCCTTTGCGATATACCTCAGCTCTCTCACATGCCATTAGGTCCAAGGGTGGCAGTCCGGCGACTACCGAGAGAGCGATGTCTGACACGGTACGGTAGGCGCAAGCCACTCTCAGCGCGATTGTCCTGCAGGCCCTTCGGCAAGCTGCATCATAGCTTGGGTTACTACGTATAGCATTAGCTCAGATGGGAGCTCCGTACAGAATTACGGAATAAACCACCGATGAAAGAAGCAACCGTCGTGGCTGCTTCGGCCCTCCTATGTTTGGCATGATACCTGCGAGTGCTCGAGCCACTTTTGATGCCTTTAATCCTGCGTTCCTAAGGTGGTCTTTGAACGACATCCGCTCATTTATTGTGACTCCTAGGTACTTCATGGTGTCCCTTGTCTTGATCTTCTCGTCGTTGACCGTGAAAGTGGCGTAGACTCTCTTTCTTGTTCTGGCAATGAGCACTGCCTCGGTCTTTTCGGCAGCAAGACTGACAAGGAGGGAGCAAGGAGTGCGGGTCCTGGATTTTCATGACACCAGGTCTAAGAGGCTTCTTTTATCATAAAAAGAGGCTGTGTCAAGGCTTTTAGGCCAATGGGCTTCCTGTGAAAAGATATAGCTATGGGAAGTTTCAAATTTTAGCTGTTTTTGCTTATTTTATGATTTTACACCGATGATTGCATTCAAACATATGCCCATCACTTTATATCTATCTATTTACTCTCTTGCCACCTTAAATATGATAAATACATGTTGTTTTATCAACTACAACTGTTTTATAAATTGCTTTTTATTTATTAACAGGAATTTAACATCCAGATCCAGTTAAAAATAGAAATATATACATAATTCATCACAACCGTCTACTTTTCCCAAATGATCTTTAAACAACATCGGAATCATATTTCTTTATGTTATTCTATCTCTTTATAATTACATCTAGTTAAAATAATATGCCACTTTAATATTAATGCTTTGATGTGGGAATAAATAATTAATTTTTCCAATAAAGTACAGAAGTTTGAAACTATCCATTAAAATTAGCGTTCAAAAAGCTACATATACAGTTTCCTAATTGACATAATAATTGAATAATTACTTGAAATTTATTTTACTTACATTATTTTGTCTCACATTCACCTTTTGGAAATAAAATATATCTCACAGACGTAGTCCAATAAATATTTTACGACATGATATTAATTATTTTCACTTGAATAACTTTTCAGACTCATAATTCATATTATATATTTTTTTAATATATTTGAATAACATTACCTCTATCATATTCATCTCTTATGATTTAATATTACTTTAGGTCTTTAAAACAATATTGATGAAGTCCGCAATAAATTATATATTTGTTCCTTCTCATGGCTCATTTGTATACCTGAAATAAGATAATCGTACACAAAGCTTAATTCTTAATTTTTTAAATACTGTTACTTATATAATTTTGAACAAAAAAAAACTTATCTGACAGCTTTCATTCAATAACGTTTTAATGGAATACATTAACCTTTCATCTGTGGACAACATTTCAGACTCATCAAATAATTTAAGTATTTGTATAAAAAAGAACCTTTTAAAAAATCTTGTAGTAAAAAAACATACACCATATGCAATCTACCTACATACATTATTATGTTATAGTGTTGCTATTATGGTCAGCTGTTAGGTAAATAGTTATAGATGGGTTTCGTTTTTATAGCTTAAGCTACTTCTACAATGTTTGAAATACGGTTCAAGGATGAGAAATTGTTTGCATACGGCCACACTGGGCTTCGGGCTTTATTCTTCTGGCACTGGGCTTTTTTTGTAACCCTTGAGCTATATAGGTTCTGAGCTTTGTGTGCTCCGTAGAAAGAATCTTTTTACAACCTCTCTGCTCTAGAATACTCGTGACGCATAGCAGAAGATTGACACGCTCGACCCGTTACAGGGAAAAGAAACAGATACAAGTACAAAGACTATCCAATAGGAGACAAGCCTTGAAGAGATGTGTTTCTACAATAGCTATAAGTTCTTTAGAACCGTTCTCATCAGGGTTGGTTTCACTAAGACTCTACGCTCATAGTTCGTGACTGAAGGACTGGTGGCGCCGTACGACGGCTTGATGAGGAAATTGAAGCGCGAATTCTTTCAGCTGTTTTTTAGAGGCGTGATTGCGTGAATTCAGTCCGATTTACGTATTTCAGTGATTGTATACGAGATAAATAGAACAGGAGGATGCCTACATATTTTTTATTGTTAAAATAATCATTTTTTTCTAATTTTCCATTATACACTGTTACCAATTTTGTGTAAAATATGCATGAATTCATGGGCTTATAGTTTCGATTTTACACAATTATTTGTACACGAATGACTGTTTAAAATAGGGAAATTCATATTTTACACGTGTAAAATAGGGATAAAACTTTTGAGACTGTAAAAAATCAAGTATTATAAATGCTAGTTTTTCGTAACAATAATATTTTTTATTTATATAATAGGAATATCATCTGCATTTTCAACATTTTGAGGCTGTGTTAACAAATTCAACATTAGTTCCCTGGGTTCGAAATTGGTGCAATTCCACGAATTCTTAATGCATTAACTGGCTTGTAGTGAAGCGTTTACCGTGCTTAAGTGCAGGTTATTACGAATAGGAGTTTTCGTCTACTTAACTTTGCTCTATGTCCGTTCAGGCTCAACTTACTATTCTCGCTTTAGTTTCCGACGTTATAATTGAAAATTAGAAAAAAATTATTAATTTCATAATAAAAACAATAACACATGTATATCTAATAATATATATCTAATAATAATGTATGTATATCTCGTATACAATCATTGAAATTTGTAAATCTTAAATATCTGAATTAATTCTCGCAATCACGCTTCTAAAAAAAAGCTGAAAGACTTCGAACGTCAATTTCCTGATTAAGCCGTCGTGCGGCGCCACCCATCTTTCAGTTAGAAACTATGAGCGTAGAGTTTTGGTGAAACCAACCCTGGTTCTCATATTGGCCATGTGTCCCGGAGTACCATAGATTAGGGACAAAACGTAGGCAAAACACAAAATCTTGTTCGTATATTCTGTACTATACATTAGATTTGGTGAAATATAAATATAGTGAAATTCAAGTTTTAAAAATTATCAATTGATTATGGATGAACCAGGTGATAATTGTGATTTGCTATCACAAACTCAAAAACAATTATTAACAGATAGTATATTCAACTGTGTAGAATTATTGAAACGTCTTAATTTTATAAATGAACTGCACAGTGAAAAATATTCTACAGGAGAAGCTCTGACTTTTGGAAATTATTTGGCAAAGTCTATTATTAAAATGTCAAAAGAAATGTGTTTTATTGAAGAGGAAATGCTATTTCTTCATGAAGAAAACATTGAAGAGAACATTGAAAGCCTTGATGCGGATGAACTAGCTCTTACAATGGATGTTCAAGAAAGTGAACAGTTAACTGGAAGTAAGATTAAATAAAATCTAAGAATATTATAACACTTTGAAAATTTACAAACTTACATATGCAAATACTACCAAGGCAAATAATCTTGCCTTTGTGTAGGTCTTGTATAATATTATTTATTTAGTTATCTATATATCAGAAAACATGAATAAAAATATCCTTATATATTTGTTATTTTCATTAATTCTTTTATATTTGGTCATTTTTATTATTTTTTAAGCACTAGATATTTAGACTCTTAATTAATTCTAAAATTTCATAATTTTTTCTGAAAGATTATTATAAGTTTTAATAAAAGTTTATAAATAAATACAATTTTTTATTTTCATTTTCATATGCTCTAAAACAAACAAAACCAAACAAACTTGAGCAATAAATTTTTAGTTTGGGTTGGCATAACGTGATTCCAATTTTAAGAATTTCTTTTACATTATTTTTAGGTAGTAATATTACCAATGCCAGTTCAGAGGATCAATCTACTCCAAGTTCATATGAACTGTCACCACATCAAGCGATAAACTACATTCCACTTAATTATAAAATAAAAGTATGTAATTTACATCGAGAGCATCCTAATTGGAAATTATCAACAATACAAAAAATGGAGGTCAAAGGCTAACTAGATTAGATGATTTGACTCGTTGGAAGAAACACATAGAGAATGGTGGAACCGTATATGACAAATATAATTTTATCAATACATGGACCTATGAGAGATTTAAGGAAAGCCGTCAAAGTGGGAAACCTGTTTTCACGAGAGACTTGCAAGTATGGGCAATGCAAGCAGCTCTTCAATTTCTCTCAGAAAATTTTCAATTTAATGCTTCAAGATCATGGCTTATTAATTTTAAAAATAAGTATCGAATTTCAATGAGGAAAGTAACAAGATATATAAAGCCAAAAGAAAATAAATCTGTAGAAAACCTGCTCCAAACAACAAATGATTTTCAAACTGAATGCGCCTCACTTATACCAAAGTATAATTTAGATTTTGTTATAAACACGGATCAAAGTGGATGTGAGTATCGAATGAACGTACAAAGAACATTAAGTACCAAAGGTTCAAAACTTATAGATGTTTTTATTGGGGATTTAAGTAAGGTTAAACATAGTTATACTGTACAGTATTCAATAACTGCTTCTGGGAAACTTTTGCCCAAGGTATTCATTTGCTTACAAGAACCTAAAGGATTATTTGGAACAGTGGTACAAAAGGATGTTGACAAGATGGTAAATGCATTTGGGAATGTTGTTTACTTGGACTCTATTCTGAAGCCTTATGTACAAGAAGATTTTCTCCTTATTGTGGATAGTTGGGGTGGCCAAAGTAATAAAACGCTTTCAGAAAAATTAGATGAATTTGGCTTCAATTATGAGATTAAAATTATTCCAGCTGGCTGTACTCCTTATGCTCAACCTTGTGATGTGTATTTCTTCAGGCAGGTTAAAAATTTTATTAAAAAAATTCAAAATTGTACAACTGTTTTAGAAGATCGACAAATCAATACAAGAGCTGATGCTGTCAAAATTCATAGTTTAGTTCATAACCAATTATCAGCCCCAATCTTTCAAGAAATGTTGGAGTACGCTTGGTATGCTTCTAAATTGATATCAAGAAGGAAAGTTTTCTTTAATGTTAATCAAGTTTGTTTTGCTCCTGAATACTTGAAAAAGAAATGTGAACTAAACGATTGCCAAAAAATTTGCTTTATAAGATGTTCATGGTGCAGACAATATTTATGTTTTAATTGTTTTTATGATAACTACCACTCAAAAGATTGTTCTCAATACAGTCGTTAATTTAAATGTGGAAATATGCAAATATTTAGGAATAAATTGTGATTATTGCGATTAAAAGTAAAAATGTATAAAAATTTGTAAATAATATTATAATAATACAAATCTAGTTTAAATAAAATAGTTTTCTTTCCTACATAATTTATCTATATGTCACATTATATTTCATAAATTTAAATTAAAAATCGAAAATAACTTATTAATTTAATAAACAAAAGTAATAAAAATATAGATGCATCAATTTGAAAAATTAATATTTAACAATTTCATTCACATGTTTTTTTCTTGTCTATAAGTTATTTTCTATTAAAAAATTATTAAACTTTTTATCATTATTAAAAAAAATATTATGACTGACTAAAAAAATCCAATGAAAAATCATTCAATGAATGTACATGCCCTGTATTAACACACTTTTACTATTGGAAATTTTTTTTATAGAAATTAGAATAAATGAAATATGGTACCAAAACTTCTAATTTATTGAAAACAGCGGTATGAAAACATAATTAAAACTCGTATTTTTCTATTATCCTTGAACAATATTTCAACCATTGTAGAAATAGATTAAGCTATAAAAACGAAACCCATCTATAACTATTTACCTAACCGCTGATCATAATAGCAACACTATAACATAATAATGTATGTAGGTAGATTGCATATGGTATATGTTTTTTACTACAAGATTTTTTAAAAGGTTCTTTTTTATACAAATGCCTAAATTGTTTGATGAGTCTGAGATGTTATCCACAGATGAAAGGTTAATGTATTCCATTAAAACGTTATTGAATGAAAGCTGTCAGATAAGTTTTTTTGTTCAAAATTATATAAGTAACAGTATTTAAAAAATTAAGAATTAAGCTTTGTGTACGATTATCTTATTTTAGGTATACAAATGAGCCATGAGAAGGAATAAATATATAATTTATTGCGGACTTCATCAATATTGGTTTAAAGACCTAAAGTAATATTAAATTATAAGAGATGAATATGATAGAAGTAATGTTATTCAAATATATTAAAAAGATATATAATATGAATTGTGAGTCTGAAAAGTTATTCAAGTGAAAATAATTAATATCATGTCGTAAAATATTTATTGGACTACGTCTGTGAGATATATTTTATTTCCAAAAGGTGAATGTGAGACAAATAATGTAAGTAAAATAAATTTCTAGTAATTATTCAATTATTATGTCAATTAGGAAAATATATATGTAGCTTTCTGAACGCTAATTTTAATGGGTAGTTTCAAACTTCTGTACTTTATTGGAAAAATTAATTATTTATTCCCACATCAAATCATTAATATTAAAGTGGCATATTATTTATAACTAGATGTAATTATAAAGAGATAGAATAACATAAAGAAATATGATTCCGATGTTGTTTAAAGATTATTTGGAAAAAGTAGACGGTTGTGATGAATTATGTGTCTGAAAAGTTATTCAAGTGAAAATGATTAATATCATTTCAGTATTACAACTAACCTCTCAAAATATTTATTGGACTTCGGCTGTCAGATATATTTTATTCCCTAAAGGTGAATGTTATACAAATAATGTAAGTAAAATAAATTTCAAGTAATCATTATATTATTATGTCAATTATGAAAATGTATATGTAGCTTTCTGAATGCTAATTTTAATGGATAGTTTCTAACTTCTGTACTTTATCGAAAAAATTAATTATTTATTCCTATATCAAATCATTAATATTAAAGTGGCATATTATTTATAACTAGATGTAATTATAAAGAGATAGAATAACATAAAAAAATGATTCCTATGTTGATTAAAGATTATTTGGGAAAAGTAGACGGTTGTGATGAATTATGTATATATTTCTATTTTTAACTGGATCTGGATGTTAAATTCCTGTTAATAAATAAAAAGCAATTTATAAAACAGTTGTAGTTGATAAAACAATATGTATTTATTATATTTAAGGTGGCAAGAGAGTGAATAGATAGATATAAAGTGATGGGCATATGTTTGAATGCAATCATCGGTGTGAAATCATAAAATAAGCAAAAACAGCTAAAATTTGAAACTTCCCATAGCTGTATCTTTTCACAGGAAGCCCATTGGCCTAAAAGCCTTCACGCAGCCTCTTTTTATGATAAAAGAAGCCTCTTAGACCTGGTGTCATGAAAATCCAGGACCCGCACTCCTTGGTCCCTCCTTGTGAGTCCATGTTCGCTCAGCCAATCTCCTACTATCTCGATTGCCGTATCTCCGAGGTATTGCAGATCTTCGATGGTTTTCCCAACGATAATGAGAGCAATATCATCTGCGTAAGCTACTATTGACATCCCATGTGGGAGCGGTTGCCTAAGCAATCCGTCGTACAGGATGTTCCAGATTGGGGATCCTAGTACAGAGCCCTGCGGCACGCCTCCTGTGATCTTATAAGAATGCGTACCGTCGTCGGTATCATAGAGAAGCGTGCGGTCAGTTAGGTAACTCGAGATTACTCTTCGAAGGGACAGTGGTACGCTTAGATCTTCCAATGCGAGCATGATTTTATCCCACCTGGCCGTGTTAAACGCGTTTCGTACATCTAAACCAATTATAGCACACATGCGTTTTGTGCACCGGCTACCACTAACGGCTTTCTCAGCTACTGACACCATCCTATCGATAGCATCGATCGTTGATCCACCCTTCCTAAAGCCGAATTGGTTATCAGACAAGCCGCCGATCTGTTGTATAGCTGCCTCCAATCTGAAGGATATGATACGTTCAAACAATTTTCCGGCTATATCCAACATGCAGAGTGGTCGATACGCGGATGGTTCATCCGGAGGTTTATTTCCCTTAGGAAGGAGTACCAACCTCTGTATCTTCCACTGTACCGGGAATATTCCTTCACTTAGGCATGCATTGAAAGTGTCCTTGAATATGCAAGGAACTTCCAGAGCTGCATTCTTTATAGCTAAACCAGGAACGCCGTCCAGTCCTGGGGCCTTTCTTATGGCAATCTTTTTGGCCGCTATCTTCACTTCTGATTCGGTGGCTGCTGTTGGCTGCACCGATTCTTTCCATTAAACCAGTGCCATGTTGCCGTTCCTGGTGTTGTGGGAATAAATTTTGGACTACTCTATCAAGAAAGGTTGGACAGGAGGGAGCACTGGTGCCTCTGGGATTGATTTTATTTATGACCGTTTTGTACGGCCGTCCCCACGGGTCACTGTCTACTTCCTCGCAGAAGTCCTGCCAACAGTTTCTTTTGGCTGTCTTGATGGCAATTTTCAGCTCTTTCCTCTTTTGCCTATATCTAGTTGTTAATTGATCATACAGCGGTCCACGGACTGCTCTTTGGTGCAACCTCCTAGCACGAAGGCACTCTTTACGTATTACCGCAATCTCCTTGTTCCACCAGTAGACTGGTAAGCGTCCTCCGTGGTTCGTCCTTGTGAACATCGAGGCATCGCATGCCGCTGTGAGGCTTTGAGCCCTAACCTCAGCTGTTCCTTCGACAGATGCTCCTTCCAGAAAGCAGGGAAAAGCTTCTCTGTCGAAAGTAGCTGGTGCCCATTTCTCTCTCTTCGGCATTCGAGTCATATTGTTTTGCCTGTCGGGTGGAGCTGGTACGTGAGAGCTCGGTGATCGCTGCCAGTGTACCGATCACTGACTTGCCAGTATGTGCCTTCCCGACTTAATCTGGGGTCGACAAAGGTCAGATCTACTATGGACGACTTTCGTCCTTTAGTGTAGGTCGGCTTTGTCCCTATGTTAGCAATCTCTAGCTCTAGTATCGCGAAGGCCTCAAGTAGTGCGTGGCCGCGGTTGTCCGTTTTCTTGCTTCCCCATTCAATTGCCCAAGCGTCAAAGTCCCCCCCGATTACGACTGGCAGCGTGGAGGTTCTAACGCTGGCGACGATAGCATCTAGGGATCTTTCGAACTCTTCTATTGAGTCGCTGGGTGGTAGGTAGCAGCTGTATAATCTTATACCGGATACTTCAACCCAGGTGAATTTGGGCTGAAGGACGTCCATTTTTTTGGATATGTGGAGTTTTCCGCATACCCAGATGACCGCCGTGCTGGCACGATCCGTTACCCAGTTTGGTTCATTTTGGTCCCTGTACTGCTCACTGATGATTACTATGTCCGCCTTCTCCTCTCGGATCAGTTGGGGCAGCAAGTCATGGGCTACTGCACAGTGGTTCAGGTTGATTTGAAGCACTTTAGCCATCATTGTTTGTTGTTACGACCTCCATTGTTACCTGCTTGTTGGTGGTCGGGCAGTTCACTGCCTTGTGACCCTCAGTTTTACACTTGAAGCACAAGGACGACCGGTCAATTGTACTTTTACAATTCCGTGCCAGGTATCCGATTTCATGGCATTTGAAGCAACGCGTCACTGTTTCACGTAGCCGGACCCGGCAATTGACCCATCCTATTCTGAGTTTTCTAGTTTCCAGCAGCTTTTCTGTAAGACGCCTGGAGTCTAACATCCCCAGTGATCATCATTTCGGGGCCGATAATTGAAGTGATCGCCTGTGTTACATCTTCTTCTGTTGTTGTCTCGTCCAAATCTTTGATTTCGACTGTCTCCTTATGGGACAACGTTTGTACTATCGCTGACCCTACAAGAGTGGACGAGACCAGTGTCTGCAGTTCATGCGACACGATGTTTGGTTTGTCTAGTTCCAAAAACAACTCTCCTGCCTTGGTGCGCCTGATGCGCGTGACCCTTTTTTGCAGTGCCTTCAATTCAGATGTCCCTTTGAGAGTTCCTAGGATGTCGGCGTAGGTGGTCTCACCGCACTTTCTTATTTTGAAGGCATCAGATCGAGCAGGCCTCCGCCTAACCGTGGTATGTGCCTGCACTACTTTCTCCTTGCCGTCAGTCTTGAGTCTATCATATTTTCTGCGTGTTCCTTTACTTACGACGGTTGCCCAGTCGGTCTGTCCTATCTGAGCTTCCGGTTTTTTTGCAGGCATCTGTGAGGAAGCCCGGATCTTCGCCTTCTTTTCGTTTGGCTCTGGTGGCGGCGAGGGGCGGTTACGTTCGGTGTGTACTACCGTCGCCTTCCCTTTCCGAAAGAGCGGTGATGTTTGGCTTGTTCCGTCCTTGGTAGGTCTGGTAGCATGTCCAGACTCATGACTTTTTCGACTTTTGACGAATTCTTTTAGGCTCTTTGGGTAGTCTTCGCCATTGACTTGAGCTCATTGTGAATGTTCTTTTTATCTAGAATAAACTCCACCAGAGCCTCTACCTTTGTTTTTAGAGTTCGGAAGGCAGTTGCGTCTGCGCTATCCTGGCTCACTTCGTCTTCTTCTTTCATCTCATTGCTGGTATAGTGTATGTGGCTCCCCCCAAAATCTGTGGAGCCTGCACCGACCACCGGGGTTTTCACCCGATCGGAATCGGTAGTGGGATTAACCCCTCCATTGACGGCACCCACTTGGGGTAATGCGTATCTCTCATTCACTACATCCATGGTTGGTTTCTTATTTGGGGTGCCTTCCCCTAGCTAGTTTTGTTCCATCCCGGGTATTTTATTTCTCCGGTGCCCTTCATATCTGACGAGCTTTCCCCTATCCGCCACCTGAGGAGGCGCCCGGGGTGTGTGTGTATGTGTGTGTGTGTGTGTACGCCTGGATCTCAGTTTCTACTCGATCGATTTTGACCGGACAGGTCGCATTTTTTTTATTTTTTTTTTGTGTGATGGCGGGTCAAAAATTCGTTTATTGATTCGCCGATGCGTTTTTGTTTTATTTCGAATTTTTTATTTTCTCAAAATTTATTTTTGCTTTTTTTTAATGATAAGATCGAGATATTTGAGACAGCATTCGAAAGAGCATTAAAATACCTATATTTTCTAAAAAAAATTTCTCTAGCTATCATGGTTCTTTTGTTATTAACAAAAACATGTTTTCTTTTAAAGCTTATAACTCCTAAACTAAACGGTCAATTTTCTTGAGAAAAATCATGATAATGCAGAATATAAATAGCTATAATCTGTAAAAATTGGAATCCACTTTGTCGACTACTTTTTGAGAAAAAAATTGAAATGTGAAAAAAATGAGTTTTGTATGTCCAACGATTACGGCAGTAAAATTTACTTAATAGCTTTGAAATTTCTTGTAGAGGTAGATTTTTGATAGCTCTCGGTCGAGTTCTTTGAGCAAAATGATTAGTCCAGAAATTTCAGAAATATTTGAGGTTAAAATTTTTTTAACCTTTTTTTCAAATTGTAATTTCTCGAGAACGGCTCCATGTATCAGCTTCAAATTTATAGAAAATTTTATATGTAATATAGATAATATGTGTGCGAAATATCATCAAGATCGTACGATTAATTTTTGAGATATTTGATTTTGAAAATTTTTGTATTTTACAAAGTTATTTTCTTTGTTGCATGGTAACTAGAGAAAACAAAAATTGGTTTAATCATGTTGAAATTTTGTGGAGATGTAGAGTCTATATATTATCGTATAAGTCCTTTAGATAAAAGAATTGTCCCATGATTTTTATAAATATTTAAGGTTAAAATTCTTTTACGGTTTTTTTCAAAATCGTAATTTCTCAAAGACGACTTCATGTATCAGCTTGAAATTTATAGACTATTTTGTATGTAATATAGGCAATACCTGTGTAAAATTTCATCCAGATTATACGGTTATTTTTTGAGATGTTTGATATTTAAAATTTTAGTCTTTTTGATAGTGACTTTCTTTGATGTCGCACAATATAACTACATTAAAATTGTTTTAATTTCTTCGAAATTTGATGGAGGTGTAGAGTTTGCATATTATTTATTAGAAATGTTCTTAGGGTAAAAGAATTCGTTTATGAATTTCAGAGATATTTGAGGTTAAACCTATTTTAACCCTCTTTTAAAATCGTAATTATTCGGGAACGCATTTATGTATACTAGAAAATCGAAATGACATGTGCTATGCGCTATGCGCCGATGCGCGCGTGTTGTATACCTGCTTTTGTTTTGCAATAGCCATTTATTATTTTTAAGGTTAGAACCTTTTTCTTACATCGAAAATTCCAGAAACAGCACACAAATACGGACAGGCATACTACTAGAGACAAGTACCCTATGTGTGAAATTTCACAAAGAAAATATAATTTAAAGTAAAGGTTATTTAGGAACTTTAAAAGGTTTTGACGATAATATTACAATCAATATTTTATTTATTTTTCACACATAATTTAAAAAACAAATCATGCCTATTATTTTATTCATATTTTATACATAATTTAAAAATTAATAATTTTTAATCTTCATAAATGAATTTAATTATAATTATGTCATAAATTGTTGCAAAAATTATAAATTTTGTTATTAAAAATTCATTAAAGGAATTAAAGGAACACGCACACACGCACACACGCACACACGCACACACGCACACACGCACACACACACACACACACACGCACGCACACACAATACGCGTGCATATACCCATGTAAAAAAAAATTATATATATAAGCATATATGGTTATATATTGAATTTGACCTTATATAAGTATATATGATCATATATACTAATATATGTTAATATATATTCATATATTGTCATTTATAACTATGTGAAAAATTTGTATATATTCATACATGATCATATATTATGATTTTATATGAGTATATAAAACTTTTTTTATCCGGGTACACCTGCAAACACACTCTAAATCTATGCAGTTTGCTGGAGAAATACACAGATTCTTATAGTCATACAAAAATACGTTTTGATCCAAAAACTGACCTTGAATATTTTTTTTTTATTTTTCCTGTAGTTTTCCGTTAAAGTACCTATTATTACCTGTATTTAGAAAAAAAATTTTAATCGGTTAATATCTCAAGGAGATATTTGATTTTGAACCGACCGGTTCATTTGGGCCCACTGTGCGGCGTTTGGATCGGTTATACAACAATATCGTTACCGCGACCCTACCCTCAAATTTCATAAGGAACAAAATGAGCCACATTTTCTCGTTAAATTTTTAATTTTGAGGAAAAATCTCTTTGGCACGTTGTAAATTCGGTAATGAAATACAACGTATCAGAGCGATATTTTTGTGAAATTCAAACCTAAATGAAAAAACAGGTCCCTACAATTGTCGATAGTGGGTGGCACTCACATATCACCAAGGTAGTACAGTCGCTACATTCCTAGTCAAAATGAGTGCACTTTTTATTTCTTGTTTATTCACGAGGTATAGTTTGCTAAAGAAGCTGCATACATGGTTATGCATTGGCCTTAAATAATTCTATTCATCCTAATTATGAATAAAAAGTTCCATGCAGAAGCTGATTTGACTTATTTTTTGAGGTTAAATGTGACTTTTTTTTTCAATTAATTTTTTTATACATCCCTAATCATAGTTTTCGAAAATGATAAATAAATATTCTTCAAATATTTATCTCTTACTACAAAAATTCTCAATAAAAACTGAACGGTAATTTTTACAAAATAATTAATTGAGACTATAAAAAGAGCGATCTCCCATAAGACACCGTGTTAAATTCGTGATAATGAAAATATTAATAACTTTGATCATATTTGCCCTAGCCTCATAAAAATTTGTTTGAGTCACTTTTGGAGCAATATTTACCAGTATGTTAAGTTTTATTAAAATCTTAACGGTATTTCTATACCGATAGTACTATTTTAAGTTACTTATTTAGTTGTCCAGAAGTAGAATAATTTTTAGTTGTTTAAGAGGGTGTAATAGTCCTACTTTACCACTAACCCTGTTTTATTGGCGAAACATGTCGAAATAATTAACATAAATAAAAGAATAACGATTTGCGTCTTAAACAAATTCTTAGATCCAAATTATGTTAGATAACTTCTACGCCTACAAGGTGGTACATTGTTTAAAAAAATAATTACCAAATAGTGAAAATTACGGAACATGCCTTGCGGGGTCTCTTCGCATGTATGTTTGGGTGTCTAATCCGAATCTAAGCCAAAGAACTTCTAGAACTCCCTCATAGATGACATCCAATTGATTTAATTAAGTATTCGTTCTTTATCAGGAAGTTTGATTATATTTTTCAGAGAAATATTATTTTTTATTGAAGAATGATACAACGTACTTATAAGGTAACATTGTTTTTACACTGAGAAAAAAGTTTTAGAATTTTTACAATACTTATAGGAAAAATTACTATACTGTACGGAGAATCCTACCACAAGATCGCACAAATGAGATATTTACTAAAATTCTAATAACTTTTACACTAAAAGTATGAAAAAATTACTAAAAAGTTAATAAAAGTTATTATACAAAAGTAGAAAAAATTACTAAACAGCATGATAAAAATTAGATTTCATAAATTTTACAAAACTTTAATATAAATTTTACCTACAAAACTAGTAAATTTTATTATATTGGATAAAAATTTTTCCTGTACAGTATAGTAATTTAGGAGTACGCACTGCACTGCGCATGCGCGCTACCATCAAAACAACATAACATCGCACCGACTCGTTCTAACCTGCAATTTTGTCGAAGAAAACTTGCTTTAGATATAGTATAGATAAGTTTTTTTATTAATTACTTTGATCAACACGTAAATAATTATCCATAGATTAATATCCAATATGTTTTTAAAGTTTGATAAGAATAATTCACTTTTATAAGTATTGTTATACTGTAACATATGAAGACGATTCGAATTAGATCAGGTAAGTGTTCGTCAACGGCGCAAATGGTAAGAAGTTCGCTTGTCAATTCGGAGGCCCAGGTTCGATTCCCCATTCCGGCAAGATTTTTTTCATCGTTTAAATTTAATATTATTTAATCATATCTGTTTATTCGTAATAAGTTCTTAATAAAACGAATAAAATCGGTGAAAAAAATCTTTTTCTAAAATTTTTCGAGAAAATCTAAAAATTACTATACTGTTTTATAAAAACTATTAAACTGACATCTTGTGGTGAGATTCCCCTTCAGTATAGTAAATTTTCCTATAAAAATTATAAAAATTACACAATTTTGTTCTCAGAGTAAATGTAGCGATAGCGCCTTTTCTCATCTTATATCTAGGTATTGCGAGTCAAGTCTCAAGGACAAAGGATAATATGTAAAAATTATGAAACTATTTCACAGGTAAACGAATTGTGAAATAAAAAGCAACATGCTGTAAATAGAGAAAAACACATTATTTATTATTACTTTATATGGTGCTTATTGCGAAATTGTCGAAACATGCATGATCTTGATGATCTTTCACGATGTTTAGACTAAGGGTGCCAAGACTTTAAGCACCGGACATTATGGGAATGTAGAGGTAAATTAAACGACACTGGTTATTTTACAAAGATGTAGAAATAAATATGCTTTGAACTTTTACCATTACTAGCAAGATTGACGCGCCTAATTTTTATTTGCTCACTACTTCCAATATTAAATTTTAAATTGTTTTGCTACATCATAAGTTTCAACTTCTTATATTTGAATTAATACTTATATAGTAATTCTTATATTTTAATTACGTAACTTTTGCAATTACTTATACTTACTTCTTATATATCAATTATATTATAACTGATTTTAATAATACCATTTTACATACAAAATTTTTTAAGTTACAATTTTGAGAGTACACACATTTTTAGGTTAGATATTTTATCATACGTATTTTAATTCCTAAAACACTACCTTATAAGGCATTCGAGACTATACAAATAAATCAATTACAAGCATTTTATTTTGGTTTCACTATTCGGTCATCATTTTTTAAAAAGAGGATAAAACTCAAAATATGAAATAGATTATTTCCCACATAGCATGAAAGATTGCTGAAAGTTTTCTGCAAGCTTGCAAGAAAGTTTCACAGTCTTTCAGGAAGCTTTCATGAAATCTCCGCGAAAGTTCAGAATGTCTGGGACAAATCGTTGGCAGTAAGATTGTTTTAAAGATTGCAGCAACCTTTCAGAAAACCTTTCAGGAAGGTTTCTTTAAAGTTTTTGAAAAGGTAACTGAAAGCTTTCTGAAGGAAGAGGGAATCTTTCAGCAAGCTTCCGTAAAAGAATGCAGCAACCTTCAAGAATCTTTTAGGAAGCCTTCACGGAATCTTTGCGGAAGTTCAAAATGTCTGGGACAAATGATTCACATAAAAATTCCTTGAATGATTGCAGTCACCTGTCAGGAAACCTTTCAGGAAGGTTTCTTTAAGGTTTGTAGAAAGATAATTAGAAGCTTTCGGAAAGCCTAGAAGAAAGATTCGTAATTTTTTCAGAAAGCTTACATGAAAGATTCTAATAATCTATTAAGAAACCTTTCAAGGACCTTTTTTCAAGTTTTCGAAAAAGTTGCTGAAAGATTTGTAAATGACGTGGAAATATTACGAGAATCTTTCACGAATGAGAACCATAAACTTTCAGGAAATGTTTCAACAAGACTTCCGTAACGTAGGTGAACGAATTTCCGAAACTTTTCAGAAAGATTCATTAAAATCTTTCAGAAAGCTTTCATGAAAGATTCCTGGAAGATCGAAATTTCTGGGGCAACTCATTGACAGAAAGCTTCCATGTAAGATTCTAGTAATCTTTCCAGAAACCTTTTTTCAATATCTTGAAAGAGTAACATAAAGCTATAAATAATATTAACAATTCTCTAGAACTATTACAATTCTCGCATATTATTTTTAACTTATTTCTATATTAATCGCAATTTTATTATCGCAGAAAAAATTGTACATAAAATTTTTCGACCTGACCGGGAATCGAACCCACGATCCCTGCGTTAGTACGCACGTATGCTATCCGTTACGCTATCGCTCGCTTGAAGGAGTTCAGACATTTTCATGTAAATAAGATGCAGTTTCCACGATAATTCAAATGTTATTATTTTGATTACTGTATCTTATACAACCTGTTCGGAAAATATATGTTTTGCTAAACACGGTCGTGTAGAGGGCAAAATTCTAAGACAAAAGTCCCTGTGCCGTTTTTGCAAATTTTGCATATTAACGCCGTTACAGGCGATCAAAAGTTCAATAAACCGGCCAATCAGCTCCGACGTCGGCGCGCGCGACAGAGAAGTAGGCGGAGCTCCAGAGCTACGGCCGCAGGAGTAGGAGAGGCGCGACATCAGCGCCTCGGCCACTGCAGGCGGGACCGCCGGCGTCTATCGATCTATCGGCTACTCGCTCGTTCGCCCATTTTCTCGCACTTTCACGCTCTCTCTCGCTCTTCCTCGCTCTCTCACTCTTTCTCGCTCTCTCTCGCTCTCTCTCTCTCTCGTTATCCTTGCGCTTTCAGGCTCTCTCTGGCTCTTTCTCGCTCTCTCTCGCTCTTTCTCGCTCACTCTCATTATCCTTGCTCTTTCAGGCTCTCTCTCGCTCTTTCTCGCAGTCTACAGCTTTTCCCGCTCTCTCTCACTATCCTTGCCCTTTCACGCTCTCTCGCTGTCTCTCGCTCTTTCTCGCTCTTTCTCGCTCTTTCTCGCTCTCTCTCGCTCTTTCTCGCTCTTTCTCGCTCCTTCTCGCTCTCTCTCGTTATCCTTGCTCTTTCTCGCTTTCGCTCGCTCTTTCTCGCTCTCTCTCGCTCTTTCGCTCTCCCTCGTTATCCTGGCTATTTCACGGTCTCTCTCGCTCTTTCTCGTTCTCTCTCGCTCTTTCTCGCTCTCTCTCGCTATCCTTACCCTTTAACGCTCTCGCTCGCTCTTTCTCGCTCTCTCTCGCTCTTTCTCGCACTCCCTCGTTATCCTGGCTATTTCACAGTCTCTCTCGCTCTTTCTCGTTCTCTCTCGCTCTTTCTCGCTCTCTCTCGCTATCCTTGCTCTTTCTCGTTCTCTCTCGCTATCCATACCCTATCACGCTCGCTCTCGCTCTTTCCCGCTCTCTCTCTCTCGCTATCCTTGCCCTTTCATGCTCTCCCTGGCTATTTCACGCTCTGTCTAGCTCTTTCTCTTTCTCCCTTGCTCTTTCTCGCTCTCTCTCGTTATCCTTGCTTTTTCTCGCTCTCGCTCGCTCTTTCTCGCTCTCTCTCGTTCTTTCTCGTTCTCCACCGTTATCTTGGCTATTTCACGGTCTCTCTCGCGCTTTCTCGTTCACTCTCGCTCTTTCTCGCCCTTTCACGCTCTCTGTCGCTCTTTCACGCTCTCTCTCGCTCTTTCCCGCTCTCCCTCGTTATCCTGGCTATTTCACGGTTTCTCCCGCTCTTTCTCGTTCTCTCTCGCTCTTTCTCGCTCTCTCTCGCTATCCTTGCTCTTTTTCGTTCTCTCTCGCTCTTTCTCGCTCTCTCTCTTGCTATCCTTGCCCTTTCACGCTCTCCCTCGCTCTTTCTCGCTCTCTCCCTCGTTCTTTCTCGCTCTCCCTCGTTATCCTTGCTATTTCACGCTCTCTCTCGCTCTTTCTCTTTCTCTCTCGCTCTTTCTCGCTCTCTCTCATTATCCTTGCTCTTTCACGCTCTCTCACTCTTTC
Source organism: Torymus aiolomorphi (assembly GCA_036365515.1). Taxonomy (NCBI): domain Eukaryota; kingdom Metazoa; phylum Arthropoda; class Insecta; order Hymenoptera; family Torymidae; genus Torymus; species Torymus aiolomorphi. The sequence continues at coordinate 56,772,226 of CM070875.1, read as the reverse complement.
TCGCTCTCTCTAGCTCTTTCTCGGTCATCTCTAGCTCTTTCTCGCTCTCTCTCGCTATCCTGCCCTGTCACGCTCTCTCTCTCGCTATTTCTCGTTCTCTTGCTCTTTCTCGCTCTCTCTCGTTATCCTTGCTTTATCTCGTTCTCTTTCGCTCTTCTCGCTCTCTCTCGCTATCCTTGCACTTTCACGCTATCTCTCGCTCTTTCTCGCTCTCTCACTCTTTCTCGCTCTCTCGCTGTCTCTCGCTCTTTCTCGCTCTTTCTCGCTCTTTCTCGCTCTCTCTCGCTCTTTCTCGCTCTTTCTCTCTCCTTCTCGCTCTCTCTCGTTATCCTTGCTCTTTCTCGCTCTCGCTCGCTCTTTCTCGCTCTCTCTCGCTCTTTCTCGCTCTCCCTCGTTATCCTGGCTATTTCACGGTCTCTCTCGCTCTTTCTCGTTCTCTCTCGCTCTTTCTCGCTCTCTCTCGCTATCCTTGCTCTTTCTCGTTCTCTCTCGCTATCCTTACCCTTTCACGCTCTCGCTCGCTCTTTCTCGCTCTCTCTCCCTCTTTCTCGCTCTCCCTCCTTATCCTGGCTATTTCACGGTCTCTCTCGCTCTTTCTCGTTCTCTCTCGCTCTTTCTCGCTCTCTCTCGCTATCCTTGCTCTTTCTCGTTCTCTCTCGCTATCCTTACCCTTTCACGCTCGCTCTCGCTCTTTCCTGCTCTCTCTCGCTATATTTGCCCTTTCATGCTCTCCCTGGCTATTTCACGCTCTCTCTCTAGCTCTTTCTCTTTCTCCCTTGCTCTTTCTCGCTCTCTCTCGTTATCCTTGCTTTTTCTCGCTCTCGCTCGCTCCTTCTCGCTCTCTCTCGTTCTTTCTCGTTCTCCCCCGTTATCCTGGCTATTTCACGATCTCTCTCGCGCTTTCTCGTTCTCTCTCGCTCTTTCTCGCCCTTTCACGCTCTCTGTCGCTCTTTCACGCTCTCTCTCGCTCTTTCTCGCTCTCCCTCGTTATCCTGGCTATTTCACGGTTTCTGCCGCTCTTTCTCGTTTTCTCTCGCTCTTGCTCGCTCTCTCTCGCTATCCTTGCTCTTTTTCGTTCTCTCTCGCTCTTTCTCGCTCTCTCTCTCGTTCTTTCTCGCTCTCTCTCGTTATCCTTGCTATTTCACGCTCTCTCTAGCTCTTTCTCGCTCATCTCTAGCTCTTTCTCGCTCTCTCTCGCTATCCTGCCCTGTCATGCTCTCTCTCTCGCTATTTCTCGTTCTCTTGCTCTTTCTCGCTCTCTCTCGTTATCCTTGCTTTATCTCGTTCTCTCTCTCTCTTCTCGCTCTCTCTCGCTATCCTTGCACTTTCACGCTATCTCTCGCTCTTTCTCGCTCTCTCACTCTTTCTCGCTCTCTCGCTGTCTCTCGCTCTTTCTCGCTCTTTCTCGCTCTCTCTCGCTCTTTCTCGCTCTTTCTCGCTCCTTCTCGCTCTCTCTCGTTATCCTTGCTCTTTCTCGCTCTCGCTCGCTCTTTCTCGCTCTCTCTCGCTCTTTCTCGGTCTCCCTCGTTATCCTGGCTATTTCACGGTCTCTCTCGCTCTTTCTGGTTCTCTCTCGCTCTTTCTCGCTCTCTCTCGCTATCCTTGCTCTTTCTCGTTCTCTCTCGCTATTCTTACCCTTTCACGCTCTCGCTCGCTCTTTCTCGCTCTCTCTCGTTATCCTTGCTTTTTCTCGCTCTCTCTCGCTCTTTCTCGCTCTCCCTCGTTATCCTGGCTATTTCACGGTCTCTCTCGCTCTTTCTCGTTCTCTCTCGCTCTTTCTCGCTCTCTCTCGCTATCCTTGCTCTTTCTCGTTCTCTCTCGCTATCCTTACCCTTTCACGCTCTCGCTCGCTCTTTCTCGCTCTCTCTCCCTCTTTCTCGCTCTCCCTCCTTATCCTGGCTATTTCACGGTCTCTCTCGCTCTTTCTCGTTCTCTCTCGCTCTTTCTCGCTCTCTCTCGCTATCCTTGCTCTTTCTCGTTCTCTCTCGCTATCCTTACCCTTTCACGCTCGCTCTCGCTCTTTCCTGCTCTCTCTCGCTATATTTGCCCTTTCATGCTCTCCCTGGCTATTTCACGCTCTCTCTCTAGCTCTTTCTCTTTCTCCCTTGCTCTTTCTCGCTCTCTCTCGTTATCGTTGCTTATACAGGCTCTCGCTCGCTCATTCTCGCTCTCTCTCGTTCTTTCTCGTTCTCCCCGTTATCCTGGCTATTTCACGATCTCTCTCGCGCTTTCTCGTTCTCTCTCGCTCTTTCTCGCCCTTTCACGCTCTCTGTCGCTCTTTCACGCTCTCTCTCGCTCTTTCTCGCTCTCCCTCGTTATCCTGGCTATTTCACGGTTTCTGCCGCTCTTTCTCGTTTTCTCTCGCTCTTGCTCGCTCTCTCTCGCTATCCTTGCTCTTTTTCGTTCTCTCTCGCTCTTTCTCGCTCTCTCTCTCGTTCTTTCTCGCTCTCTCTCGTTATCCTTGCTATTTCACGCTCTCTCTAGCTCTTTCTCGCTCATCTCTAGCTCTTTCTCGCTCTCTCTCGCTATCCTGCCCTGTCATGCTCTCTCTCGCTATTTCTCGTTCTCTTGCTCTTTCTCGCTCTCTCTCGTTATCCTTGCTTTATCTCGTTCTCTCTCTCTCTTCTCGCTCTCTCTCGCTATCCTTGCACTTTCACGCTATCTCTCGCTCTTTCTCGCTCTCTCACTCTTTCTCGCTCTCTCGCTGTCTCTCGCTCTTTCTCGCTCTTTCTCGCTCTCTCTCGCTCTTTCTCGCTCTTTCTCGCTCCTTCTCGCTCTCTCTCGTTATCCTTGCTCTTTCTCGCTCTCGCTCGCTCTTTCTCGCTCTCTCTCGCTCTTTCTCGGTCTCCCTCGTTATCCTGGCTATTTCACGGTCTCTCTCGCTCTTTCTGGTTCTCTCTCGCTCTTTCTCGCTCTCTCTCGCTATCCTTGCTCTTTCTCGTTCTCTCTCGCTATTCTTACCCTTTCACGCTCTCGCTCGCTCTTTCTCGCTCTCTCTCGTTATCCTTGCTTTTTCTCGCTCTCGCTCGCTCTTTCTCGCTCTCTCTCGTTCTTTCTCGTTCTCTCCCGTTATCCTGGCTATTTCACGGTCTCTCTCGCGCTTTCTCGTTCTCTCGCTCTTTCTCGCCCTTTTTCGCTCTCTCACTCTTTCTCGCTCTCTCGCTCTTCTTCGCTCTCTCTCGTTATCCTTGCGCTTTCAGGCCCTCTCTCGCTCTTTCTCGCTCTCTCTAGCTCTTTCTTGCTCATCTCTAGCTCTTTCTCGCTCTCTCTCGCTATCCTTGCCCTTCCACGCTCTCTCTCTCACTATTTCTCGTTCTGTCGCTCTTTCTCGCTCTTTCTCGTTATCCTTGCTTTATCTCGTTCTCTCTCGCTCTTCTCTCTCTCTCTCTCGCTATCCTTGCACTTTCACGCTCTCTCTCGCTATCCCTGCACTTTCACGCTCTCTCTCACTCTCTCTTACTCTCTCTCTCTTCCGATGTTCTACTATATTTTCTATTACTCAGTTGATATGAAGATATCTAATTTATAACTTTAAAAAGTGGGTAACTTCATGTCAACTGTTCATCTCAAAATTTTAAAATGGCTCAAATTTTTTTTACTCATTTCAAATTAGCCCCAAAATACAAATGTAAAGTTTCAGAGCAAAATATGCAATATTTCTAATGTTATAATTAATTGAAAATTTGCAAATGTTGAATTTTTTCGTAAATCTTCAAATTTTAAAATTTTTTAACTGAAAAACTTGGAACTTTTTGTATAGCATATTAAATGGGAAAAAGTTTGCAAATTGTGAGCAGAATTGCTCTGAACTTTTTCAGATAAATGCCAATTATTTTGCTAATTTGTACTTGACAGAACACCATTCAAAATATGCTTAAGGCGAATGCGACAGTATCAATATCCCTCACCAAAGGCTAAAGGATTTGTAAAAAATGTTACCTTTAAAATGTGAACTTGATTAAGATGTAAATAGATCACTGAAAAAAGTTACGAGCAATTAAAACTATCAAAACAGCAAAAAAGCACTATTTTCACTGATTTTACAGCTTTAATTGCATGTAACTCCATGAATATGCTATACAAAAAGTTTCAAGTTTTCACGTTAAAAAATCATAAAAATTGAAGTTTACGAAAAAATTCAAAATTTTCAAATTTTCAATTAGTTATAACTTTAGAACGATTGCATATTTTGCTCTAAAACTTTATATTCGTATTTTGGGGCTAATTTGGAATGAGTAAAAAAACCGCTGCTAACTGCTTTAGCAGAATGCTTTCTCAAAGTGAATTGATTAAGTACATCAAATAATTTTTTTAAATGTATATTTTAATATAAAATGAAACGGGACTTTAGAAATCGTCAGCTGCTGGATGAAAGCATACGGCCTCAACCTGGCTTGTTAGAAAAAGTTGCTACATTTTCAAATTCTCAATTGTAAGTCAAAAATTGTCAGTAAGTAGTTTTGTAATGTATAATTTAGAAGAAAATAAAATGTACCTTGAGAATATCGGTCTACATTTGAGATGTAATGCCGAAAAAGTTAGTTATAATTCATAATATTATTTATTTTTCTAAAAAATTGCTATTTTTTCAAATCCGCGATTTTAAGTCAATAATAACTCGTAAGTAGTTTTGAAATACATAATTTAGAAGGAAATCAAACGTACTATAAGAATATCAGTCTCTATTTGGCATATCTTCAAACAAATGAAAAAAAGAATTATTTTTGTAAAATAAATTTGCAAAATTGTTATTTTTTTTTTAAATAAGACCTTAAAGTTATCCATTCAACTCCAAAATTTAATCAGTTCTAAGTTGAGACATGCCAAAGGTTCACGCGAAATTTCAGCTAATTCCGTCCATCCGTTCAAGAGTTATGACGGGGACAAAATTTGGTTTCATACATACGTACATACATACATCCATTTTTTTAAAACCTATTATTCTGACTCAGGAACCTCAAAAACATCGAAATTCATCAAAATCTTTGATTCGAAAATTTTCACCGTTATAAAGCTTTTTCTTTGAGAAAGTAATTTTGAGCGATTTTATAATTTTGAGTTGAACAGTTGACATGAAGTTACCCAAGTACATTATTTAAGTCTTACCGTTTTTGCAAGCATTTAGTATTTTCTTACAATTCATTTAAGTTAAGGTCAGTTTGAAATTTTAGTATTTAATCACAACCATTAAGAATAATAAAATATAAGTATTTACACCCTGGTGAAATGGATTCCATTATTTACCTAATAAATAGCTAGTTTCCCCAATAATCGCCAAAAATTACACACTGTTTTTGACCATTTCTATTCATCAATTAAACGATTTTTTCGGTCATATTTGCCATTTGTAGCACGGTGTAACCTAAGTCCGCACTTAGGTTACACCTATCCGTGACTTAAGTAGTCGACTATTGCACCGTGTTTATCGCACTCGCTACGCTCGTTCTGACGGTGCAAAAATGAACTGCTTAAGGTACGAATAGGCGTGACAGCGGACTTAGGTAAACGTATTATAAAATATCGTACGACACTAGTGCCTTCAGTGGGCCACTGCACGATATGAATTATCACCCTCGCTGCGCTCGAGCGCTAATTTCACGTCGTGCAATAATGGGCCACTTAAGGCACTAGTATCGTAATATACTATTAGCAGACAGAATACATAGATTTAGTTTTTTCACAAATTTACCAAACGTTATTTATGAATATTTAATAGATATCAAGTTGGCCAGTTTTTGTTAGTTAGGAAATGGCTAATAAGAGGTTGCTATTGTAGCGAGGAGTGAGAGAGAATCAAACGGGAAAATCATTGTTTTTGTTTGTAGCCCCTGAAACAGTACTATAAATGAATTGAGTACCAATTATTCGTGTATATGTTTTGGTTAGTTATCTTTTTTTAATATTATACCAAGGTATAACTATTTCATTTATAGCACTCTAACCTCAAAATCATAACTTTAGTATGATTATTCGGCTCTCGTGGTATAAAATACTGTATGACACTGGTGCGTAAGGTGATTTTTACTCCATTCGACTTTTCTCACTCGCTTCGCTCGTGCGAAAAACGTCTCGTAAATAATCACCTTCCACACCCGTATCATAATGTGCTATTTCATTGATATGATATTAAAAACTCACGGTGTGTGACAAAGGAAAAATGAACATTTCCAGACTTTGACGATGATATGTTACCTAATGCATTAAATGCTACCAAAGTTAAATGTTTCGCTCTGGTTGAAACATTTTTATTTTGTAATCAAAGTTTTATTTTATGTTGATTTGTAAGGTTCAATCTGAATGTTGTAGTGTATAAAATGATGGTTGTTACTAATGTGGCACAATTCTCGCTTGTTTGTTACCTGAAATAAAGAAGTTAAGGATGACAATTATCTACTGTGCGCCTTTGCTGTGTAGTGTACTATTTCAAACCCGTGGCGCAAAAATAGAATAATCGATGTATGTTGAGCGGATGAAAAGCGTTTAATTTGTGACCAAGGGCGCAAATTTCGCCTACTAAACAAGCATTAAAAGTCGGATTTAGCTTCCCAGGACTTGAAAATTAAATTTTTCGTGATTTATAGTAATTTTTTGATTTGTGATATTTTGTTTTCTGAATTTTTACTCTTTAAAACATATTTATATATTTATAATGAACTTGAGCAGAAGAATATTCTCTACAATTTGAGAAAAATAGTTTTTAATAGTCAGCCGTTGATCCCTCAACTTACCTGTCAGGAAACACCTCATTAAAATGATTTCGCACGGCAAATATGGAATGTGGACGTGCCCCATCTTGCTGATAAAATTAGTAATACTTCCTTCAAAAATTGAAGATACATTTTACCATTAAGACGAGGTGGCAGAAAAAATAGTCTAGTCTTTATTATTGTAAACAACGCAATATTTTGAAATAGACTATAGAGTTTTTTTTTAATAAAAAACTTTATAACATAATAATATCGATTTCCGTTTGCTCATAATTTACGTTATAATGTTTTTCTGTTAATTTATTTTTCTTTGTGACACCCTTTTTTCATAGATTGAAAATTGAAAAAAAAATACAAAAAAGGCCCTTTTCTTAGTAGGTCTTAGAGGTCGGAATCGAGTGAGACACGAGTTAATGTTAATGTCTCGTCTCGATCTAACATTTGTCACATCGACTTAGATATTTTAAATCTATTTTTATGAAACGACTTAGAATTCGCCATAGACTTATACTTGAAACATCTGCACTCCCGGTCATTTGCTTTTGCCCACCTAAACGTCTTTTCGGGTCATCGAAAAAGTTTTATAACTCTGCTCCCTATTGGGCTACCAGAACGGGCAGGATCGCATTCAAAAGCGTAAAGCAAGAGCTTTAAGACCCTTATCAAGTATTAATCTATTTTATTGTTTTCTTTTCTATTTTATATTAAAAAATAAAAATAAAAAGATTCCGAATTTTGTTCTCAACTTTGAATAAGCGTAGTTTTTGAATCAAAGCTCGTAGAATAATTTGGTAAAATGAAATGAAAAGCTTGAGTCAACAGCTTCAATTTCGACTTTTAGGAAGTTTTTTAACGTTGTTTTAGTGAGAGAGTATGCGCAAGAGAGCTAGAAAGAAGAGAGAAATCGTGAACGAACGAAAAAAGCGAGAGAGAGCGAGAAAGAGCGATAGCAAGAGAGAGCAAGATAGAGCGAGAAATAGCGAGAGAGCGAAAAAGCGCGAGTGATAGCGAGAAAGAAATGAGAGAGAAAAAACGAAGAGGGAGCGAGAGAGAGCGACAAAGCGCGAGTGATAGCGAGAAAGAAGTGAGAGAGCGAGAACGAAGAGAGCGAGCGTGAAAGTGCGAGGGAGCGAGAGAGAGAGTGAGAAAGAACGGTACGAGCAGCACGAGCGAGAGAGGGAGCGTGAGAGAGAGCGTTTAAGTGCAAGGATAGCAACAGAGAGAGAGAGAGAGAGAGAGCGAGAAAGAGCTACAGAGAACGAGAGAGAGCCAGAAAGAGCGAGAGAGCGAGAAAGAAGGGAGAGAGTATGAACAAGCGAAAAAGAGCGAGAGAGAGCGAGAAAGAGCGAGAGGGAGTGGGAAAGAGCAAGGATAACGAGAGAGAACGAGAGAGAGAGCGACAGAGAGAGAAAGAGCGAGGGGGAGCGAGAAAGAGCGAGAGAGAGCGAGAAAGAGCAAGAGAGAAAGAGAAAGAGCGAGAGAGAGCGTGAAATAGCAAGGATAACGAGGGAGAGCGGAAAAGAACGAGAGAGAGCGAGAAAGAGCGAGAGAGAGCGAGAAAGAGCGAGGGAGAGCATGAAAGGGTAAGGATAGCGAGAGAGAGAGTGAGAGAGCGAGAAAGAGCGAGAGAGAACGAGAAAGAGTGAGAGAGACCGTGAAATAGCCAGGATAACGAGGGAGAGCGAGAAAGAGCGAGAGAGAGAGAGCGAGAAAGAGTGAGAGAGAGAAAGAGAGAGAGCGAGAAAGAGCGAGGGAGAGCGTGAAAGGACAAGGATAGCGAGAGAGAGCGAAAAAGAGCGAGAGAGAGCGTGAAAGAGTGAGAGAGAGCGTGAAATGGCGAGAAAGAGCGAGAGAGAACGAGAAAGCGCGAGAGAGACCATGAAATAGCCAGGATAACGGGGGAGAACGAGAAAGAACGAGAGAGAGCGAGAAAGAGCGAGCGAGAGCGAGAAAAGGCAAGGATAACGAGAGAGAGCGAGAAAGAGCGAGAGAGAGCGAGGGAGCGTGAAAGGGCAAGGATAGCGAGAGAGAGCGAGAATGAGCTAGAGAGAGCGAGAAAGAGCGATAGAGAGCCTGAAAGAGCAAGGCTAACGAGAGTGAGCGAGAAAGAGCGAGAGAGAGCGAGAAAGAGCGAGAGAGGGCCTGAAAGCGCAAGGATAACGAGAGAGAGCGAGGAAGGCGAGAGAGCGAGAAAGAGTGAGAGAGCGAGAAAGAGCGAGGGAGAGCGTGAAAGTGTGGGAAAAAGGGCGAGTAGTCGATAGATCGATAGACGCCGGCGGGCCCGCGTCCAGTGGCCGAAGCGCTGATGTCGCGCCTCTCCCACACCTGCGGCCGTAGCTCTGGAGCTCCGCCTACTTCTCTGTCGCGCGCGCCGACGTCGGAGCTGATTGGCCGGTTTATTGAACTTTTGATCGCCTATGCAAAATTTGCAAAAACGGCACAGGGACTTTTGTCTTAGAATTTTGCCCTCTACACGACCGTGTTTAGCAAAACATACATTTTCCGAACAGGTTGTACATGGGAGCGTCCGACAGAAATAAGCCAGCGGGCGTGTGCCACGCCGTTTTCGCGCAAAATGCACTCTGTTCATCTCGCTCATATTCATTCGCTGAGTCTCTCGGAAAAAAACAAAGTACATATATCGATAGATTTTCCTCCTCTTTCTAATGGTACTATTGTTTTTTCTCCAACTTACTTTCTTCTGATTGAAAATTCAAGTTGAATGTTCAGAGTCATTTTTCTCAAAGTATACCATTTTTTTTTTCAAAATGCATTACACCATTCAAAAGTACAAGTCTTAAGCTACAAAAGCCTAAAGTTATAAGTTGGAGAAATGAAGGGTTCAAAAGTAATGAAATTGAAACGTCTATTAAGTTAGCACGGCCACTCTCCAAGGCCCTCTCGAAAACTAGTTGTTACTTTGTTGCTAATTTGTTGCTAATTTGTTACGCTAATCCCGATTTTGTTGCTCCAGCCGTTTCCGAGTTATTCAGGCCGTGCTACCTTAAGACTTAAGTTAGTACGGCCACAGTTATAACTTTTGAACGACAAAACATTTTTTTATGGGACAGGTGGCATAATTTGTTGCTAATTTGTTGCTTCAATATAGGCTAGGTCCCAAATCTTCAAAATCAAAATGGCGTCTAGTGGCAGTACCCAGCCATCACCCGACTTACGTAATTTTTTTAAATCTTGAATAATTCAACAGACTTCTATGGGATATTTTGTTGCTAATTGGTTGCTAATTTGTTACGCTAATCTCGATGTTGTTGCTCCAGCTGTTTCCGAGATATCAAGACCATGCTACCTTAAGACTTAAGCTGGCACGGCCACAGATATAACTTTTGAAGGACAAAATATTTTTTGACGGGATAGGTGGCATAATTTGTTGCTAATTTGTTGCTTCAAGATAGGCTAGGTCCCAAATCTTCAAAATCAAAATGGCGCCTAATGGCTATCACCCGACTTACGTAATTTTGTTAAATCTTGAATAATTCAAAAAACTATTATGGGATATTTTGTTGCTAATTTGTTGCTAATTTGTTACGCTAATCCCGATTTTGTTTCTCCAGCCGTTTCCGAGATATTCAAGTCATACTACCTCAAGAATTAAGCTGGTACGACCACAGATATAACTTTTGAACGACAAAATATGTCTATTAAGCTGGAAAAGCCACTTCATAAGGGCCGGCTGAAAATAATTCCTTATTTTGTCGCTAATTTGTCGCTAATTTTAAATTCTTTGAATTACAATAATTCAAAAACAATGTCCAAATATCTCCCTTAGTAACATATACCTTTTTAAAAAACATTACCCAGAGATTGTTTCTTTAGTCGATGAAAATCTTATTCATGTTTATTAATCAGGTACGGACATTATAGAGAGCCGCAATATGAACCATACCTTAATTTATTGCTAATGTGTTGCCAATTTGTTACGCTATTCTCGAATTTGTTGATCCAGCCGTTGCGTCGAGAAATCCAGGTGGTGCTAACTTAAAACTTAACTCAACACGGCCACATCTGTATCTTTTGATCGAATAAAGATATTTCAATCATTAAAGCGGGATAATTTATTGCTAATTTGTTGCTTCCAGATTGGATTGGACCCAAAATCGATAGTCCAACGGAAACGTAAGAAATTGACTTTCGGGTGCTATAAATTGTATTTTATTTAGTAAAACGGTAAGTAGAAAATTCAAAACTGTGGCAACCGTTGAGGCTAATATGTTGCTAAATTATAATTCCCGCTAAATTATAATTTGTTGGCTCAAGATAGGCCAGGTTTGGGGTCCAAAAATCGATCGAAAACGCAAGAAAACGTGTTTTGGATGCTGTAAATGGTGTTTTATTTTGTAAAACGGTAAGCAACAAATTCATACCTGTGCAGAATTTTGTCTTTAACATGTTGCTAAGTTGTTACAGTATTCCTGAATTTGTTGCTTCACTATAGGCTAGATCCTGGAGTCGAAAGTCGATCGAAAACGCAAAAAAACGTGTTTTGATCGCTGTAATGGGGTTTTATTTAGTAAATTGGTGAGCAACAAATTTATAACTGTGCGGAATGTTATTATTAATTTGTTTCTAATTTTTAAGGCTATTGCCGAATTTTTTGCTATAAAACAGGCTAGATCCCGGAGTCGAAGGTCGATCGAAAACACAAAGAAAATCTGTTTTAGACGCCGTAAATGGGTTTTATTTAGTAAATCGGTTAACAACAAATTCAAAACTGTGCAAAATTTTGTGCTTGTTATGTTGCTAAGTTGTTACGCTTTTTCCATATTTGTTGCTTCAAGATAGGCTAGATGCCGGAATCGAAAGTCGATCGAAAACGCAAAGAAACGTGTTTTGGTCGCTTTAATGGGGTTTTATTTACTAAATCGGTGAGCATCAAATTTATAAGTGTGCGGATTGTTGTTATTAATATGTTTCTAATTTTTAAGGCTATTCCCGAATTTGTTGCTACAAAACAGGCTAGATCCCCGAGCCTAAGATCGATGGAAAACGTAAAAAAACCTGTTTTGGACGCCGTAAATGGATTTTATGTATTAAATCGGTTATAAACAAATTTATAACTGTGCGGAATGTTGTTATTGGGATCAGTGATTTTGTTAATATGTTGATAAGCTTTTAGGCTTTTTTAAATCGCGAATAATTAAACAAACAACTATTGAATATTTTGTTATTAATTTGTTGCTAATTTGTTACGCATACGGTGAATTTGTTGCTCGTATCATTTCCGAAAAAAAAACACAGTTGTAGGTCAATTCTTAAGCCAGATTATCGACGTTTGTATCTCTTTAGCGATTAGAAATAGCTACACCGGGTTTCGCCCTGGCAGGCGAAACCTGCTATTTCTAACGTTAATGACTGGGTAAATATGGTAGTGACATTTCTGGCTCGAATCTTCAGATGCATTCGTGATTGTGTCTAGAAATCGGCTTGAGTGACCAAAACTAGAATATAGTGTAAAAAATTAGCGGAAACTTACCGGCGAAGTCTGGGCGAAACCCGGTGTCGCTATCTCTAATCGCTGAGGAGATACAAACGTCGATAATCTGGCTTAAGAATTGACCTACAGCTGCGTTTTTTTTCGGAAATAATGCGAGCGACAAAATCGCTGTATGCGTAACAAATTGGCAACAAATTAGTAACAAAATATCCAATAGTTTTTTGTTTAATTATTCGAGATTTAAAAAAGCCTAAAAACGTATCAACATATTAACAAAATCATTGTTCACAATAACAACATTCTGCACAGTTATAAATTTGTTGCTCACCTATTTACTAAATAAAAAACCATTTACACCGTCCAAAATACGTTTTTATTGAGTTTTCGATCGACTTCCGACTATGGGATCTAGTCTGTTTCCAAGCAACAATTTCGGGAATAGCCTTACAAATTAGAAACATATTAATAACAACATTTTGCACAGTTATGAATTTGTTGCTCACCGATTTACAAAATAAAAAACTATTTACACCGTCCAAAATACGTTTTTATTGAGTTTTGAATCGTCTTTCGGCTTCGGGATTTAGCCTATCATAAGGTGATGCGATACCCACGCTATTACTCAAAATTGGGTTCCTGTATTTCTCATTTAATTTTTAATTTTAAGAAAAAAATTCTTTGATACGTTGTAGTTCTTTATTAAACTTAAAACATGTCAAAGAGTTTTTTTTTCAAAAAGTTTAAAATTGAAGGAGAAAAACGAGAACCCAGAATTGATTAATAGTGTGGGTATCACATCACCTTAAACATTCAGAAAATGATCTTCCTGTACCAACGAGAATCTGCCTGTCGGAGGAGGATATATCCTTCATATGGAAGGAGGAATATCCGCTTGGTACAATGTCGCATCACAATAGGAGGAATTCCTCCCGTATATATAATAATTATTAACAAAAAAATAAATAAATAATGAATGTAAAATTAAAATTGTTGTACATGAAGATTTAGTTATTTTAAGTATTTATATACTAGTCCTAGTGTCATCTGTTATCAATAAAACTTGTCTTACACTGCAATTCAATTATGTTTATAAAATAGAGTTTTGGGGACCTAAGATCCAAAATATCATTCCTCCATTACTGACACATAATATTCTTGTAATAAAACATAAAATTCTTCCTGCAGGAGGATTGGCCTCATAACAGGAGACCACGGTTCCTGTAATCGAATTACGATTCTACGGAGCGGGAGGAAGTCCTTTTTATTGAAGGAAGATTTTTTCAGCAGGAATTTTATTTTGGTACCGGAGGATCGTTTTTCTAAGTGAATAAATTCAGAAATAGTGTAACAACTTAGCAACATACCAACAACAAAATTTTGCATAGTTTTGAATTTGTTATAGTGTCCGTATCTGATTAATAAACATGAGTAGTGTATATACTACTATAGAGAGACGACGGTGAGTCACCGCCCCCGCCCGGGCCATTGTTATCTGTGTTTTGATAAACATGGTAATTAATGCATGTTTAATTGCTTTTTAATGGTATGTTTATATAAACAAACATAAACAAACACTCAAAACAAGCAATTAACAAGCAATTAAACAATTATTAATTACACGTGTTATTTATGTTTTTAATAAACATGGTTGTTAATGTGTGTTTAATTGATTGTTTATGTAAATAAACATAAACAAGCAATCAAAAACAAGTAATTAAACAAAACATTAATTACAATGTTTATGAAAACATTGACAACAGGGGTCCTGCGCCGGGATCGATGACTACTCACTTCGCCATACCGGTATAGCGTAATGCGTTTGAGACTGTAGCAGTATGCTACAGTCGGCTTTGATTGGACTTGTGCAAGAGAGGTATATGTTGTTATGAACTGCGTTCGCATTGACGAGCGACGCGATATTTGGGGTCGCTCTGCAATACTAAATTGCGTCTAATTGATTAACCAACCGTTCCCGATGTAAATAATTTGATTAGCTCCGCGTGATCAATTAAGTAATAAATCAAATGATAAAGTCCGAATAAACAAATAATTAGCAGATTACAATTTCGATAGGAATAAATCAACAACAATTAATTTAGGAATTTAATAATAAACAAATCATAAGATAAAACTCGCTCAGGGAAACGCTCTTCTTTTTCTAGGAAATATTCATCATCTTTAATTCCAGGAGTTGTTTACTGCATTTTTTCCGAGAAATCATCAACGGAAATTCAGGGAAACGCTCTTCTTTTTTCTAGGAAATATTTATCATCTTTTTTTCCAGGAATTATTTACCATCTAGAATTTCCAAGAATTGTTTCCCAACAGAGGAGTAAACAATTTGGAGAAACTTCTATTTTTAGAAATCAAGGGCGCAATTAAAGGAAAACAAAGGAACCAGATAAATCCAGATACCTCCCACTCTCAAAGATAAAAGCAGTTAAGCCACACCCACACTCGAGAGAAAACCCAGAAAACTAGAATTCTCCAGCGGAGCTCCTCCCACTTGAGAGGGGGAAACGGCTCTGATTGGTCTTTGCTTCCACTACTAGATTTTCACGAGGACTATAAATGGAAGAGGAATCAAGCTCAAAGCTCAGTCGCTACCGAGCACATGAGAAGCTCTGTAGTTAGTTGCACTAGTGCAAGCACTCTGATCACGTTGAAATATCAGTCGCAAATTATATTCTACGTTACTTTTGATTGTATCGAGTCACGGTGGAAAGTTTATTTTATTTGTTAAAGTCTACAAGTATTTATTTAATTGAATAAACTCCAAGGTTAAAGTTATTTGTTCGAGTTCTCATTTAAAGTTCCCGCAATTCCTTGCGCTTTAGCGCTTCATCGAACAACGAATCCACACTCTTATTGGTCAACGCGGCGACCATTGCAGAAGCGCCTTTCTGCTCTCAGACCCCGACTCGGGTCGTAACATTTTGGTGACAGCGGTGGGATTGTTTGAAGGATTGCAAGGAGAAGGATCCAAAGAGAAGAGGAAGAAGTTCAGTGTTGTGTTCCGTCCAGGGTTTTTGAGCTGTGGTTTCCCCTGGGACACGGGCGAATGCCGAAACACTTGATTGGGAAGTTGGGTCCACAGCAGTAATAAGAGAGAGAAATCCCCAACCAATCAAGGAACAAGGACTTCATGAACGCCAACAACAGAACTCCACCAAATTCGAGAGAAAACACCCCGGATTCAGGATACAAGAGTGGGGCAGATGATAGAATTCCAAGGTCAAATCAGAGACATCAATCTTCCTCTAGAGCACTTCCTTATCAGCTTCGTTCCCGGCGCCACCTGCGATCGGGTCATTGCTTATCTTCACCGCCCAGCTGCAAGCATTGTCAAGGATAACGTCATTCCCAGTTCACCAGCGCCCATCAAGAATCATCAGCCACTGTCCAAATCATCAAGGCCATCTGCAAGGTAGCGGATAACCCGAGTTAAGTACCTGAGAGAGCGAGCGAGTAGGAGTAATAAAAATGTCCGATAAAGATGAACAAGCGTCCGGTTCAGGTTTAGGGAAACCGGGAAGTAATAACGAAACCGGGAATAATCCGTCCGAGGTTTTACTTACTAATCCCTATCACGGTAGGAAATGTCGCGATAGAGTAAGCCAATCTTCGCTTATACTGCGCACTAAGTCCTTACCAAGTTTTCGCGAATTCCACGCAGCCTCTACCGATATAGTTAATGAGAATAATTCAATAAGTAATTATGCAAAGAATAATCCGCATGCGTGTTATACAAAATCTAATGAAATAGCGCGAATCCTCCCGGAGTTTAACAGAAAAAATATATCAGTGACCGAATTTATTAGGGAGTGTAGGGAAGCTGAGGAATTTGTTAATCCTAAGGACAAAAATTTCTTTCTAAAAATAGTAAAATCTCGCGTTACCGGGGAAGCTAGAAGTTACTTGCAGTTCAAAAAATTTGATAATCTAGAACAATTACTATCAGAGTTAAAAAGAGCTTTTACGCCAACTAAGAACTTGCCCCAATTACAAGTAGATCTCGCGCGCGTCAAGCAGGGCCCTCAGGAAAAGGTAGCAGAGTATGGATTAAGGGTTACTGATATCCTGCAAAAAATAAAAGAAATACTTGAAAATTCTAAAGCGGCCAATGCTCAGGGTGCAATCGAGGGGGCGATTGAGACTGCAATACAATGTTTTATGTTAGGCTTGCAACCCGAAATAACGGTACAGATGGCAGGAAAACGGCCAACCTCATTTGAGAACGCGATTACTATAGCTGTAGAAAACGAGCTGTTTATTCAGCAAAGAAACGATTTGCATGGAGAAATCTTAGGTGAGAATAGGAAACGGGCTTACTGTCACATTGCGGAAACGGAAACACAAGGGGAGCTAGAAAAGAAAATGTTTAAATGCTACGAATGCGGTAAATCGGGTCATAGTTTTCGACGTTGCCCAATATATATAGAAAAACGGAAATCTAAATTTTGTAATAATTGCCAAGTACCCGGGCATAACTTTGATGAATGTAGGAAACGGGCAAACCAGTATCAGAGACCTTATTCTAATAATAATAGTAATAATACCAATCATGCGAATGCTTTAAACTCGGGAGTGGTTCACCATACGGGCGCGGTGGCGAATCCTCCAGCTCTGATGTCCAGACCCGCGCCATTATCCTTGCGGCCACCACCCCGCAGGGCTAAAATCTCCTATTGTCGCATTCGCGAGCGAGGATTTAACTAAAGGAGTATCGCGATTTCTTCTCGACACCGGCTCAGAGTTAAATATCATAAAGCGCAGTTTAGTAAAAAATAGAGTACCTATCCTTGCAGATACGTTGTATAGGTTAGCGGGAATCGGTGAAGGGTTAACCGAAACTCAGGGTTACGTACGGATCAAACTTGACAATGTCTCATGCCGGCTGAATGTCGTGCCCGATGACTTTCCTATACATACTGACGGAATCCTCGGCGTAGAGTTCATGCGAGTGTAAAAAGCTACCCTATCCTTTAAGAATTCCACTCTTAGTTAGGGTCAACCACCTGAGGCTGTCCCTTTCCTTGAGCATGACATTATTCATTTACCGGCTAGAACAAAAACCTTAGTGCAAATCGCGATTCAGAATCCTTCGCGTCAGGCTGGGTACGTTTCGAGAATAAAAACGGGACCGGGTGTCTTTATGGATGAATGTATAGTTACCAATAATAACGGAAAGGCTAGTCTATTCGCAATTAATTCAACAACAGAAGACATTAGATTGATTGTGCCCCCTGTTATACTGGAATGTTATGATGTTACGATAAAACCTGTTCGTTCTATTAGAATATCGGACGACACTGACAGCGAGACAGAGCAGCTAAATAGAGTTAGTAAAATAACTGAGTTGTTGAATTTAGAAGGGCTTAATCAGCCAGAAAAGGATAGCGTGATAAAATTAGTTTCTCAGTTTCCCTGTCAGTTTCACTTGCCAAAGGATAAACTTAGCTAAACTTCTAAGATTGTTCACTAAATACCGACCACGGATAATATTCCCATTAATGTAAAACAGTACCGTCACCCACCTCATTTACGCGAGGCAGTTCAAAAACAGGTCCAGGAATTAATCGACAATGACATTGTAGAAGCATCTGAATCACCGTATAATTCACCCTTATGGATAGTTCGGAAAAAGCCAGATTCACAGGGTAACAAAAGATGGCAATTAGTAGTAGATTTTCGGGCTCTAAACGAAAAAACTATCGCATCCGCATACCCCTTTCCCAATATAACCGAAATCCTTGACCAATTAGGCCGAAGTAAATACTTCTCTACCCTTGACTTAGCTTCCGGATTTCATCAGGTGCCTATCGATCCTGCTGACGCCCCCAAAACCGCGTTTTCAACCCCTTTTCATCACCTTCAGTACAAACGAATGCCTATGGGATTAAAAGGTGCTCCCGCCACTTTCCAATCATTGATGGACAAGGTTCTTAGCGGGCTGCAGAAAATCGAATTATTTGTTTATATGGATGATATAGTAGTGTATGCAGAATCTTTAGAGGAACACACCCAGAAACTAAGAAAACTTTTTGGTAGATTAAAAACAGCTGGCCTCACCATGCAGCCTGACAAGTGCCTTTTCCTGAAGAAGGAAGTAGCCTATCTCGGCCACATCATATCGGAAGAAGGTGTTAGACCTGATCCTCGAAAGACCCAAGTCGTGTCAGAATTCCCGCGACCAAAAAACGCTAAAAATATCAAACAATTCTTAGGTTTAGCAGGGTATTATAGGAGATTTATCCCGGATTTCGCAAAAATAGCTAAACCCCTCAACTTCCTTTTACAGAAAGGGCAAATATTTTTATGGTCAACTGCGCAGGAAGAAGCCTTCATTAAACTAAAACAAATTTTTTACTCCGAACCTCTATTACAGTTTCCCAATTTTAAAGAACCATTTATAGTAACTACAGACGCGTCGGACTACGCGTTAGGCGGTGTTTTAAGCCAAGGACCCATAGGTAAAGATCTCCCTATCGCTTATACTTCTAGAACTCTAATAAAGGCGGAGATAAATTATACAACCACCGAAAAGGAGCTTTTAGCGGTAGTATACGCAGTAAAGCAATTTAGAACTTATCTATACGAAATGAAATTCACGCTTGTAACCGATCATAAACCATTACTGTGGATGCATAATCTAAAGGACCCTATTGCACGCGTAGCACGTTGGAAAATGCTTTTGAGAGAATACGAATACGAAATAATCCATAAACCTGGGAAAATTAATATGAACGCGGATGCACTTTCAAGGAATCCCATGCCCACGCCATCTACCCCTGTTCCACCACTCCTCGACCCGGAAGGATTGTTCTCTGAGACAAATATTGAAAGAGTGTTCCTTCTTACTAGTACCAATGCAAGGTCTCAGGTACAAATTCCTGAAGGGGACGAAAACCCTGAGCCATCTCACACTTGACGCGGCTGCACAACGGACTGACAGACGATGACAGACGAATAACACCACCACACATTAATAATCCTGGTCAAAGGATTGACAACACCAACACACCGGTTGCGGGAAGCGCAATCGCCCTTGAGCACAGGGATACTAGCTTTAAAGGACCGGTTGTAGAGGCCGCACCTGAAGCCTTGGAAGAAGGAAGGTTAGGTCTAGCCCGGCACGGGAAGCGTGGTCCGAAGTCCTTGATTACAGAGAAGGTTAGCAAGAAGAAGCTCAAGTTAAATGAGCACAGACCGGAGGCTAACGGGAAAATTCCCATCAAGAAACCTCGAAAGGTGGGGGACAATGAACCAGGTGCGGAGGATGCAACCGAAGCTCTCATGATTTCTGGAAAGTATAGGGCCGGGGACCAACAGGAAAATTCCTATCAAGAAATCCCGTCAGGCATTTTTGGGTGGTTAGCTGAGAATCCGGTTGTTGGTTACACAACCGAAGCTCCTGGGGGTCATGAGAAGGATAGGGCCGGGGACCAACAGGAAAATTCCTATCAAGAAATCCCGTCAGGCAAAAGTAGGGATGAAACAGTACACATACACCACACCATCAATCTACAGCACACTAACATAAACACTAACCATAAACACACTATTGACAATCGTGACAGAAAGTTCCCGTACCTCAGAAAGCGAGGAAAAAGACTAGAGAGCTCAGATAAAAAGCTAGATAAAGAGGCAGAGATACCCAAGACCTCAGGAAACCCCAAGACCCTAGATAAAGAGGCAGAGATACCCAAGACCTCAGGAAACCCCAAGACCCCAGATAAAGAGGCAGAGATACCCAAGACCTCAGGAAACCCCGAGACCCAAGATAAAGAGGCAGAGATACCCAAGACCTCAGAAAACCCCAAGACCCTAGATAGTGAGGCAGTAATACCTAAGACCTCAGATAACGAGACAAATAGCGGGATAGAGTTACCCAAGACCCCGATAGATCAAACAGAGAGTCCCGACACCTCAGATAGCGAGGAGATTCGTCCTATGATACTTAAGGTTAATTCATGTGTTATACGACCTCGCGTAAATAATATTGAACAAATTTTAATAATAACATCCGTCGAATACTCCCGGGATCAACTTTTAATGAGGAAAGATAATATCGCGCATTTCATGTCAGTAGATTGCGAAATAAGTACCCCCATTTGTCAGCAACTAGTCGATTTAGAAATGATAGATATAGAACAATTGAAAATCGAGCCCATTGGTATAGGCGCGATAATACAAACTAAATTATCAACCGGTAAAATAATATACTCATTATTTGTCAAAGAGAAGTCAGACGAAACAGCAAGCGCGACTATGATAGTTCAGTGTCTAGACTCCCTCCGGACCGCGATGATTGAAGAAGGAATAAATTCTGTTAGTATCTCAAAGGTCGGGGACGGTTTAGAGAGAACTCACTGGTTACCAATAGAAATGACATTGCGAACGCGTTGGAACACTAGTACCCCGAAATTAACAATTTGTACAGGTGAAGTAACTATTCCTCCTCCCGATGATAGATTGAGAATTATAAGTGAAGCCCATGACTCAACGATAGGGGGTCACAAGGGTGTTACTAAAACTTACCACCGCGTTCGCGAGCGATATTTCTGGCCCGGAATCAAAGAAGATATTTCGGAGTATGTTAGAACGTGCGCAGAATGCCAGAAAAGGAAATTGGTACGAGTAAAAACAAAGCAGCCTATGAGAATCACTTCTACCCCCAGTAGAGCCTTTGAAGTTTTGGAAATGGACATTGTGGGACCTCTACCCATAACCGTAGCCGGAAACAAGTATATATTCACTTTACAATGTAATTTAACGAAATACTCTGACGCCCTTCCTATCTCCGATATGACCGCCGAGATGGTCGCTACCGCGTTAGTACATGATTTTATCACTAGATTCGGCTGTCCCAAAGCGATTAAAACCGATCAAGTCAGTAATTTTCAGAGCAGTTTAATGCAAAAGGTAGCTAAGATATTTAAAATAAAACAATTGCGATCTACTTCCTTCCATTCTCAAACCATGGGCTCGTTAGAGAGAAGCCACCACTCGTTAGTTGAATATCTTAAAATGTATACGGACAAAACTGATTGGGACACTGGGATTAAAATGGCTATGTTTTCTTATAACACGTCAGTTCATTCAGCGCACGGTTTTACTCCTCATGAATTAATTTTTGGACAAAAGGCGCGATTACCTTCCGAGTTTGAGACGCGAACCGTAGAGAAAACGTATGAAATGTATTTAGATGAATTAATATTTAAATTAAATGATACTCAAAAAATGGCGAAAGCGCGATTACTAGAAGCGAAAGAACGATCAAAGCGATATTACGATCAGAAATTAAGATTTCAAGGTCGGAGAAGAAGTGTATTTATTAAAAGAACCACAAGTAGGGAAATTCGACGTACAATACGCGGGCTGATATAAAATAATTGAATTAATAGGCGATAGAAATGCAAAAATAGATGTAGGAAATAATAAAACCAAAATAGTCCATGTAGATAAATTAAAACACGCGTGTTTACGACCTAACTAAATGTATTCATTGTTTACTTCTTTATACGATATTTAATATGTTACCTTATTGCGATATTTATATTTTTTTTATATTCCACGTGCGATCTAATTGTAATTTCATGTATCTTATTTGTAATTAAATTAATAAATGATAGAATAATAAGGGTTATAGGAGAGATGGCCAGGGCTCGCCTTAAAGTTGAAGAACTGAATGTTTTGTTCCTTTTTGCCCTGGAGATGGGAAACCGGAAGTACTCCTGATACTCCTGTATCAGGATGGGTCTCGGCGAGCCATGGGTAGCATCTCACAGAAAGGAGCGATGGCAGGGGCTCCCTTCACCCTTAATTAAAATTATTAAACCTTCACTCTTAAAAATAAAAATTATTAAATTGTCGCCTTCAAAACTTAAAATTACTAATTAAACCTTCACCCTTAAAATTTAAAATTATTTATTGGAAATTTACATTTAAAATTTAAAATTACTAATTAAAACTTCACCCTTAAAAATAAAATTTCTTTTTGAAAAATTTGCATTTAAAATTTGAAATCGCCTATTGAAGATTCACCCTTAAAATCAATCATTAAACCCGCGTTTCATTATAAATTCACCCTTAAAACCCTACTTAATTGAATTAAACCCGTGTTTCATTGTAACTTCATCCTTAAAAATAAAATTATTAAACCTTATAAAAAAAAAAAAAAAAAAAAAAAGAAAAAAAAAGAAAAATAATAATAGTAAGTGTCACCGCGTCTTCAAAATGACTGTAGTATAATAAACTTAACCTTGAACTAACCAAATTAAACTAATTTTTGCTTAAATTCAAAACTTTACTTGCCCCATTAATGTCAACAAAATCGAAAAATCCATTAAGTTCCGCCATCTCGATTTCACCCATAGCTAGATTCGAGTTCGATAGTTTCCTAGAAAAGATGATTTCGAATGCTCAATTTGTATAGGGGATTCACCCTTAAACCACAAATTTCGAAAATGGCAATCTATCCCCTTTAAGGAATTTCGATTTAACTCCAAAATATTAGAATCAAAGTGAGACAAAGTGAGTGAAATAAGGAAAATTCTCCGCGAGGTTACATGGTCTCTCAAGAAAACCCAGTTTTTTTTAAGTTTTCGTAAACCTCGAGAAAAATAAATAAAAGCGAAATTATAATTGAATAAGGGAAAAGGGATATGTAATAATACTGCATCTCTCAAGGATTAAATGAATTTTCCGGATTTAATAAGAAATGTTGGTGGAGAACATAGCTCCGAGAATTGCGGCAAGAAAACCAATACACTATGTGCGTATGGAGAATTTACTAGAGCAAGGGGGGGGGGGGGGATTTCCCATAGTTCTCTAACTGCGCTTGCGTCACTTCCGATCTAGTAGCAATCAAGCCTTAGGCGTGGGAGGAATTGCTCTGTTCTCCTCGCAACTTGGCAACATCGCCGATCGACACTTCCGCCTTCCGGCTTATTCGATCACATTCTCGATCCTTAAAGCATCACCATCACTCCGTTCTCAACCTTCGGAAAGAAAGGTGCCGGAACAACTTTTGAGAGGTTGAACAACCTTTTTGCTGAGTGCCATCCGAGGGAAACATCTTGTATAGGTAATTGATTTCTCTCTCTGTTTCTTCCCTTACTTTTCCCATTCTGGGCTCACCTGTGCAACGTCTTGTATAGGAAATGGAGTCCGTGGAGCAAGACTCAGGGAAAATAACCTTGGTTCTGAAGGAAAGCGGAACCTTCAAAAGGGAGGTTAGAAGTCCTACGATTCCCTACAGCCCTGAGTCCCCGGATGGTAGACCCGCGTTCGAAGAAAAAGAGCAGTTCCCAGAAGCTGTATGGGGAGACCGGCAACAGGCACCCTCGCCTCCTCTCGGTCCCACTCTCACGTATACCACAGCTCCTCTACCAGGGATGTGGCCTCCTGCAACTAAGAGGATGTGTTACATTCAGCAGTTGCCCATGCCGAAGCCATTACCGCAACCATCGCTGCCACCAGTTGGCCAACCACTACGTCTCTTACAAGAAAACGCTGGCAGAGATGGGTTACGCTCCATCCCCGCTCACCCCGATCAGGGCCGGCGTACCTTCAGGGTACCCTCAAGGCCACGGAGCCAGAAGAAGGCGCTGCAATTGAGGGACGCTTGTGTTGCCAAGTTGAACAGGAGGAACACGTGGGTACAGAAAACCTCACACCTACACTTGGCATACTTTAAATCCCCAACGACAGACGATTGGAGGTGTATTGAATGCTACCAGGAAATTCAGGACAACTAGGAGTTTGTCTTCCTACATTGTGTGGGGCTAACGGTGGGACTGAAGACCCCATTCTGCCCAGGACAATGCCAGAAGAACCCTTTCACGTTAGAAAAACTGTATAAGTGCTCAGAATGCTCTCTTGCGTTCCTCATGTACCAGGAGGAGATACAGCGGGGTCAAGTCTTCACGCATCTCTAGTTCGGCAGTGCTACTTACCTTGCTCTTCTTTCTTCCATTTATTTATATTTTCATTTACTTTGTTTTTACTTTCATTTATATACATTTTACTCTGATACTTACCTTAACCTTTAGAGGACGGGATGGCCCCTATACGGGCCATGCCCATGATCGACCCTTTACATGTGTTAGTTTTGAGATGTGAGACATCACAAAAACTCGATTTCTATAGAAAAGTGAGAGAAAACAGTAAATCCAAATCCCCGTCCTCTAAAGGTTAAAATTGAATGTGGTACCCGAACGTTTTTATATGTATCTATCAGTTGATTAAACCTTGCGCCATTTGCCTTACCTCTGTAATCTAATGGAATAAAGGAATATATTAAATACTTACCAAGTATCTGTAATAACTTCTAATTTTGTTCACCACGTTGGTTCTGATTAATAAAGGTTATTAAAACTTATACGTCTTTTTCAATCTCTAATGATCCCTCCATTCACTTGTGAGTTTTGTACCTTGGGGAATTCTTGTGGGGGATTCCCCTTTCCACGGAGAGGTTAAGGTAAGGACAGTGGTGTTTGCTATCCAGCACAGGTTCCCTGAGCGGTCTCTCTTTTATTTACAGCCTCCACATCACTACTTGGGTTAACAGTGCTTTATCCCTTTCTCAGGCAAATTTGGTCATAGGCATGCTTGCTCTCCTACGAGGGGTTGTGTGCTTTGACAGATTTGAGCATGGTCCTTTAGTGACCTTAATGGGTAGTGATTTGATTCACAGGAGGAGAGGTTGTGACGGATTCACGTGTGTCCAATGCTCAACAATCTAGTTTTGGGCAATAAGTTGAGGATATAGCCTAAATAAACCACACATGGGCTCTGTATAAAGTAGACATTTTACAGAGTAATATGCATTTTAAAATAGGGAGCCGCAAATTACTTTGTATTAATTACTGTATCAATTTCCCTTTTCTTCTTTTCTTCGTCGGTTATTTCAAATAATTTTTATACGTACAACCATCCATTTACCAAGGTTCGCCCCCTTGTATCCATGGACCACCTACATGATGGGTATTTATATTTTTTTATGTGTACCTTCTCTATTTTAGATTCACTTATTTATCCGTTTCTTCTATAATAGCAAGAGTGATACATTCATCACTCATCACAACAACCTGAACAATTAGAGTCGTCTATGAGCATAATATTGCCTAAAAATAATCCAAATATAATCCAAACAGTTCACTAATATGTTTGCACGTAGTTTTCTCAATTTACCGTCTCTATCAAGGAAAGTGTTTGAGCTTGGTGTACCTCTGATAACCTGAGTAAATCCTACATCTCATGATTATCATAAAAAGCTGATGTTTTCTTTATCAATGCTATTTCCGAAGTCAGCTTTCACGTTTTATTTACTAAAATACTTTCAAAATAATACATAGCTTCCTTCTCCAATAAGAGTTTGAATTATTTTTCCTTTTCCTTTTCCTCTTTCTTCTCTTTAAACTAAACTTGCTTCAAACCTTCTTTTGTATAGCCTGAAAAGAGAATATGAATATTTTACACAAAGTATCAAGTTCTTTATAGTTACTAATCCCTGTAGTACTTATCTAATAAAATGAGTTCTTCACTGAGGAACCCGAACCAATTTCCTTGATGAAGACGGAGCGAATGTCTGTGCACCGTACTTGGGCTGGTAGGGCATCCTCGTTGTCGCCTCCGTCGTGGATGCCCAGGATGGGCCTTGCACAATGTAAAGCATGTGGAATTGTGATGTAAACACGGTCCCTTATACGCCCGAACTTGACTACTCGGCAGTATTTCGATTGGATCGATCTGAAGTTGGTCGATCGGTAGCATGGAATAATCGAATCACTAACATTGGAAGGCTCATCAAGCGCGCGAAATTTGAAAATTTAATATAAAAGCTCGAACCATGGGTTCATGTTTTAAAAGACGGGTGGAACTGTTATGAACTGCGTTCGCATTGACGAGCGACGCGATATTTGGGGTCGCTCTGCAATACTAAATTGCGTCTAATTGATTAACCAACCGTTCCCGATGTAAATAATTTGATTAGCTCCGCGTCATCAAATTAAGTAATAAATCAAATGATAAAGTCCGAATAAACAAATAATTAGCAGATTGCAGTAGGAATAAATCAACAACAATTAATTTAGGAATTTAATAATAAACAAATCATAAGATAAAACTCGCTCAGGGAAACGCTCTTCTTTTTCTAGGAAATATTTATCATCTTTAATTCCAGGAATTATTTACCATCTAGAAATTCCAAGAATTGTTTCCCAACAGAGGAGTAAACAATTCGGAGAAACTTCTATTTTTAGAAATCAAGGACGCAATTAAAGGAAAACAAAGGAATCAGATAAATCCAGATACCTCCCACTCTCGAAGATAAAAGCAGTTAAGCCACATCCACACTCGAGAGAAAACCCAGAAAACTAGAATTCTCCAGCGGAGCTCCTCCCACTTGAGAGGGGGAAATGGCTCTGATTGGTCTTTGCTCCCACTACTAGATTTTCCCGAGGACTATAAAAGGAAGAGGAATCAAGCTCAAAGCTCAGTCGCTACCGAGCACATGAGAAGGTCAGCAGTTAGATGCACTAGTGCAAGCACTCTAATCACGTTGAAATATCAGTCGCAAATTATATTCTACGTTACTTTTGATTGTATCGAGTCACGGTGGAAAGTTCATTTTATTTGTTAAAGTCTACAAGTATTTATTTAATTGAATAAACTCCAAGGTTAAAGTTATTTGTTCGAGTTCTCATTTAAAGTTCCCGCAATTCCTTGCGCTTTAGCGCTTCATCGAACAACGAATCCACACTCTTATTGGTCAACGCGGCGACCATTGCAGAAGCGCCTTTCTGCTCTCAGACCCAGACTCGGGTCGTAACAATGTATATACCCGATAACATTGGCCCGTACTTGAATCGGTGACTCACCACCACTCTATACGAATAATGCGCGTTCTGTTCGAAGAATGTACGACCATGCTATATAGTGGCCGACAACTGAGCGAGCTCGGCCCTGTCGCAGCAGCCGAAAGCCTGCAAAAGCTTACCTTGCGGAGAGATTGGTGACGTCACGATTTTTATCGAGTATAGCTGCGATAATTGTGCATGTATGATATCCCTCCATCGCGCGCGCGCGTGCGTGCGTGTGTGTGTGTGCATGTGTGTGCGCGAGTGTGTGCATGTGTGTGCGTGTATGTGCGCGCGCGCGCGCGCGTGTGTGTGTGTGTAAGAAGATATCGAATAGTATGTTTTTACGTGATATTATATTGTGGTCCTGAAAAGGACCGTTTTGATAAAAAATTAACAGTAAACGATTATTAAAATCGTTTGTACGCTTCTTTCTCTGGAAACGAGAAGGTGTTCTTGGAGAAGCTATTGTGTGATGACGATTTTGATGATGATAATGATGATGATGATGATGATGATGATGATGATGATGATGGCTGTATAAGCGGCTGCTTTTCTTTATCGCCGGGGTAATTTTTCGTACACGGAAAAAAAATAAGACGGGCCTGGTTACAGAAGGTGCGGAACGGATACAGTGCCGTAGTCCGTAACTGTATTGATGACAGAATGAAACGGTCGCGGTACGCTATACTTGCGCGCGGGGCAGTCAAAGGCGCGCAACGCCAGCCGTTGAGTGATGAAACGCCGTTCGTTCCAGTGCGTTGGAACGGCTGTCGTTTTGCAGCCGAGACGCACACGGTTTCGGGCTGAAACGACAGCGCATTGGTAACGTTATGTACGATAGCGTTGCAAGGCCGAACGCGCCCGGTTCGCGTGATGAACTCGGATGGTTTCGGCACGCTGAAACGACTGCCGTTCCACAGCTGAGACGTGCGCGGTTTCGGGCTGAAACGACAGCGCATCGGTAAAGTTGCGTGCGATGCCGTTACGAGGCCGAACGCGCCCGGTTCACGCGCTGAACTCGGGTGGTTTCGGCTCGCTGAAACGACTGCCATTCCACAGCCGAGACGCGCGCGGTTTCGGGCTCAAACGACAGCGCATTGCTAAAGTTGCGTGCGATGAGGTTTCGGTCCGAAACCGCGCGCTTCTTGGCTGGAAAACGGCGGTGGTTTGAGCTCACTTGGACGGAACGAACGGCGTTTTGATGCTGAGACGCGCATGGATTCCATCATGCAGCACATTATTGCTACTTGCAAAACCACTGGACAATTGATCTATATGTGGGAGTCTCTTTTTCCTTTTTTTTCACGCCAACGAAAGTACTTTCATGAATTTTTCTTTTTAAATTTCGTTCAACTCGACACTTATTGTTTTTCGTCATTTAATAAACAGAGATGCACTTTTGCTCTGTAATCATTAAAGAGATGACCAATACTTGTATATTCCAATGTTTTATTTGAAATTATTGACTACGTAACCTTTTTTTATTACAATAAAACATTTATCACGTAAATCAATACTGTTTTTATTAATGAATACAAGATATATTTATCAAAATTGATCAATACTTTCAGCGATACATTTTTCCATTGCCGAATGCGTATTCCTTCAAAATATTTGCCTTCAGCAATACTGAGAGCAAAAAATAAATTTTTGGGCTTTTCTTATTTTCCCTTGCTGAGCGCGCACTGGACGTCGATTTTCACCTCTCACTACAAATTAATAGTTGTTCTCATCGACACGCATTTGAAAATCCTTTATTTTTTGACTTTTTATAAAATTGTCGACCTGACGAGTCATCTGCAATACCGGCTTCAGAAGCAACAATTTTTAATTGGATGGGGTGTCTTGCAAGGTAAGTTGGTCCAATTTTTAGCTACATAAAAATTGAATTCGTTTACCATTTGTTTTTGAGCGTAGCATCAAACTATTATGGTATTTTTTTTTTGTACAAGTCAATATATATATATATATATATATATATATATATATATATATATATATATATATATATATATATATATATTTATATAAATATATATATATATATATATATATATATATATATATATATATATATATATATATAATCTTGTTAAAAAATATCTTGTTAAAATGGATCCACGATGTGCTATTATTTTTATAATTATTGGAAAATTGACGATTCCTTCCGTTTTTCGATTGCAAAGAAATTTCGCATCGCAAGGCTGATTGTGGCTTCAGTTCATAGTCGGATTCTGACACATTCAGCGAGTTTCTTAAGAATTTTTAAACACAAATATTTTTCTCTGTACCTATCAAGCGTTACTGTCTACTTACGCGTTACGCACTCGACTGTTTACATGTTACCAATTTACTCTTTTAGACAGTCAATAAATGGAAATTGTTAAATATTGGTCATATTTGTGCAAAATTTTGTAAAATACAGGTCGCTACTGAAAACATACATATTTTGTACAAAATATATATGAAATTTGTCTAAGAATATGTACAAAACTTGTATAAACTTTATATGCATTTTTTCGGAAAAAATTTGTAAAAATTTGATACACTTGATACAAATTTTGTATACAATTTATACAAGTTTTATACGTATTTTGTATGAATTTTACATAAATTTTACACATTCAATTAATTTTTTGCCTTTTTTAATAGTTAATCATGATTATTATTAGTCAAAAATTTTTTCGTACAATAGTAATGAGTAGTCTACTAAAATTGTTATAATATGCATTATTTTACGGGATAGTTTGAATTTCCTTTTACTTTAAAAATTTTGGTTACAAAGCATTGTTATTTTCCAAGATTTATGAAAAATTCAGTATATAGATCGTGGATCTATTCAGTTTCCGGGAATCAAATTATGTAAAAATGTTTGCCATTTATGGAAACAAAATACTATATCTTGTTTTGCAAGTCCATTGACTCGTAAAAAGTAGATACTGCGATGTTATGATTAAAAAGGAATCGAATTTAATTTTCATAGAACTGAAAATTAGACCAACTTACCTGCATTAACTTACCTTATATGATTTTTTTCCTTACTAAGGAAGATACTTTAAGACTCAGATCGTTGTTATTGGTAGATTAAAATGATCACGTGATGATGGTGTATTGCGAAAGCGCGAACGTTTGAATTTTTGATATAAAAAGTACTTGAATATACATTGAAAGCATTATACATTCTTTTGAAAATTCGTGTATAAATGTTTTATACTGATATCAGTAAAGTTTTATCGAAAATCAGTGTTAGGCAAATCCGAACTTGCGCTACCGCAACATATTTTGCTACACGAATAGCGGCGGTACAAGTAGTGCAACTACAAATAAAATTTATTGTAGTAGTGCTACTTTACAAAAAATTGTACCCTACTCGTGGCATCGATATTTGCGTAGAGCGCTACACGATTTTTAAAAGGTGATAGTACTATTTGCATAAAGTAGTTGCACTACTTTCAAAAACAATGAAATTAAAATTTGTATGGTATGTCTTTTCGAATTAAAAAAATTAGAGTCAGCGATAAGAAGTGGATGATCTGCAAGTCGAAAGTGATGCTTGCGATTTGTACACTCATAAAAACAGTATTTTTGCGGCAAAAATATTTATGTCTTGAGAGCCGTGTAGTCGCACTATTTGATGAAAGCAGTGCCATTATCGTCCAAAAATCGTATAGCGTCACAAGTAGTGTAACGATAATTTTTTGAAAAGTAGCGGCACTCCTGCAGTGCAACTACACTATTTTCTAAAAAAGAAGTAATTATTTATAAAGCGAATATAATGTTAAGATTTTTATGGTTATTCTTTTAATGTGACGAATATAAATTGTTTGATTGAAAATTATTTTTTACGTTTCCATGCAACCGGCTAATAATTTTACAGATAATAATCGATTGTATATAGCGGAATCTGTGAACGAATCAAGGGTGATCTACAAATTACTTTTGGAAACCCTGTTTCACTACATGCATTTATATACAAATGTATGCACAATTTTTAAATTATGCAAAAATTTATGCACAAATTTTATTTGTGCACAAAACTTTTTCCTACGGGGAATACTACTAGTATAACGAATTTAGGTTCATACAAGCATTCGGCTATACCATACCAGTACACTGAGTATAAGATTATCTTCCAAATAAAACATTAGAATATACATGTATTGGTCATCTCTTTAATGATTACAGAGCAAAAGCATCTCTGTTTAATGACGAAAAACAATCAGTGTCGAGTTGAACGAAATTTAAAAAGAAAAATTCATGAAAGTACTTTCGTTGACGTGAAAAAAAGGAAAAAGACTCCCATATATAGATCAATTGTCCAGTGGTTTTGCAAGTAGCAATAATGTGCTGCATGATGGAATCCGTGCGCGTCTCAGCATGAAAATAGTTCAAATCAGTTTTCCAGCCAAGAAGCGCACGGTTTCGGACTGAAACCCCATCGCACGCAACTTTAGCAATGTGCTGTCGTTTGAGCCGGAAACCGCGCGCGTCTCGGCTGTGGAACGGCAGTGGCTTCAGCGAGCCGAAACTACCCGAGTTCAGCGCGCGAACCGGGTACGTTCGGCCTCGTAACGCCATCGCACGCAACTTTACCGATGCGCTGTCGCTTCGGCCCGAAACCGCGCGAGTCTCGGCTGTTTAACAGTAGTGGTTTCAGCGTGCGGAAACCACTCGAGTTCAGCGCGCGAACCGGGCGCGTTCGGCCTCGAAACGCCATCGCACGCAACTTTAGCAATGCGCTGTCGTTTCAGCCCGAAACCGCGTGCGTCTCGGCTGCGAAACGACAGTCGTTCCAGCGCACTGGAACGAGCGACGTTTCATCACTCAACGGCTGGCGTTGTGCGCCTTTGACTGTCCCGCGCGCAAGTATAGCGTACCGCGACCGTTTCATTCTGTCATCAATACAGTTACGGACTGACGGCACTGTATCCGTTCCGCACCTTCTGTAACCAGGCGCGTCTTATTTTTTTTTCCGTGTAGCGTTCTTGCTTTGCGGTTGCCCCATACTTCTTGCTTGGTTGGCGTTTAATATGAAAATGGTACCTCTCGTTTCGCTCATCGCATTATAAATGAATATACTACACTTTGCATCATGTGGTATAGAGACCATGCGTAGGAACAGGTGGCGCCAAAATGGAGTATGCAGAGTATATCTATGATATATGAATTTTATAAGAATGGTTTGGTGGATAGGATAGAAGGTAAAAAATAAAAAGATTGTTGGTTTCTAGTTAAAGATTGAATATATATTGTTTAAGCCTTCAAATAATATTACAAATTAATTTGCGAACATATAATCGTACATATCATGAGCCAAGTTAGATAAGGCAAATGCATAAAATTCCATAAGAAAAATGTCGTACAAATCTTTATTCATATTACCGAATTCCATGTGCAACTTTGCTCTATTATTAATTTCATTTTTACGCAATGCACAATATTGTTTGAACGCAGCAGTGTCTTTCAAAATATTTTTCGCTTTTTCAGTGCTTTCTCTCTTTAACTCAACTTTTAAAAACTCAATTTCATTATCGATACCACGATTTATAAATCCGGTACTTTCTTCTAAACGTTTTAGCCACTCATCGACACATTCGCGCACTTCTCGTAGGCCGTTAAAAGTTGCCTGCTGCATGACGATCCCGGGTGGACTTTCGTATTTTCTTTTCTTCTGTGGTGTCTCGAACTGTGAACAACTGTCTGGAAACTGCGTCTCCTCGTCTATTGGTTGCCCTTCGGGGAAGTCTCCTCTGACGAGCTTCGGTGTCGGTACACTAGGTCTCTCGTCGATAAGGATGGACCTCACTCCGTACGCCGTTGTAAAATTGATGTCGTGGTTTGGAAGAAATATTTTTGAAGGCTTACCGAAGTCTTTGTAGAAGGTGAATGAATCTAGCACATACCCCATCATCGCGTCCATTTGGTCGCTGATCAGTTCCCAACTATTTTTTTCGAGAGTTACGTACTTTGCAGGAGACCCTGCACTACAGAGTTTCACCATAGCTCTATAAAATCCTGCGTGGTGTTCCAATCCAACAACGACTCTTTATACGAGATAAAAAATAACAGTTTCCGAGAAAGAAATCGATGAATGTAACATAATCTCACTTTCCGTTTCGTATTCGCGATAAAAAAAGTACGTTGAAATGACGTGAGCTTAAGATGGTCTTACACCTAAAAATTTTGAAAAAATCAACTTTTTTTATTGAATTTTTTAATTATATATGTTATTCTGAACCTAAAAAAACTAGTTTGGATAAAAAATTAAAAAAATTAAAAATGATGTGGTTAAAAGAGCTTACTATCTTCAAAATGACGAAAAAAATTGATTTTCCTTTTTTTTGCCTTTTCTATAGGTTTCTGATATATATAGAAACACGTTTAGTTGTATGTGTTTTAAAATATCAAAAAACATTATTTAAGACTTACTAGTATAAGAATTAAAAAAAAAAATTAAATTTAAATGCGGGATTTATTATAAAAATAATATAAATCATTATTCTGGAATTTGAAATCCAGTGGAATCATCTTTTGAGTTGTGACAATTTTGCCCTTCTGTTCTAGTAAAGTGACCATTCCGTCAACGAAATTTGACAGCAAATTACCATATTAATAACCCCTTTTGTATACGTATATACTTATAAAACTATAATACCATAGTGTCAACACAGTTGCAGAGCAGACAGCTCAAAATCTCAAATAAACCAAGATACGTAACCATGTTATTTCAACAGTTTGTTTTGCAGACTTTTTGCTTTCAGATAGAGAAAGATTTTTTTCTTAGTGCTTGATTATTTGTATTTGTTTTTGAGAGTGAATGAATGAAGGGTGGGATCGTGGACTGAAGGTTCAATAATTGAAGGCGTTTCGTGTGGAGAATAAAGTGGTTTATTGTTGGTGTCCGTTGTGCAGTCGTGAGCTGCTGCTGCTGTCTCTCTTGGCCGTCGCGTGCTGAACTGAACTGACTGCGCGGCCAGACGCCGTCGGCCGGCGTCTTGGGAGTTGGAGGGGCGCAGAGAGGGCCGCGTGGCGAGCGCTGACTGGCTGCGCACTTGCGCAGCCCGAATATGGCCTTATAAGGCTCGATGACGTCAGTGTCTCGAGCGTTCGAGGCGATGGATCGTGAACAGTATTCATAAGTGCATTTTGGACTAAAAATTTAATGTATTGTGTATGTGAAGATATATGTCTGAAAAGTGTAAGTGTAATTATAATACAAGCGTGCAGTGACAGTTTTGTTTAAATTTTGAAAGTAGTTTCAGTTCAAGATGGGAATGCTGTATGAAAATTAATACTGAAAAACATGTGCATTGGCAAGATTGAATTAAGTATTTTAAAGAAGAGGCAGTAAAAATTTTTATCGCATAAAAATAAATACATCTTTTTTCTAAGAAAGATGAAAGTGACATATTAAGTCTAACTCACTAGGATATATAATTCAATTCAGAAGATTTGTGAATTGCAATAAGTGTCAAGATGTACCTATACACATAAAAGCAACAAGCCTGTTCACAAGAATACAGGCTTAAATTCAAGATATATTTAATATTTAATATGTGTGATCATTGAAAAAATGGGCTTATCGGCTTTTATGTACTTATGTACTTTTCTCTACGACAGTGATGGCTTCTTAACTTTCGATTTGGATTATTGGGATTTCATATTTCATAAGATCTGGCGCATATTCTACATTTATCTTAGTATTATAAATAATAATCTAACTCAGTATAGTGTGTTAGAAAGTGATTCAACAGTGGATGAATCAAAAGTACAAAAGGACAGATTGAGCACTAACTTTTAATGGAATGGATGCATGCAAGGTGCCAGAGCTTCTCTTTTAACCATTTTATATGGGAGAACAGACAACGTATATACAGGAAAGTGAGTTTCAAGAAGGAAAAGAATGGGGATCAAATGGCTGATTATTTTTGGAGTTTTATGGTATTTTTCTTTGCAGGCTTATTTCTCAAAATGTCATTTTTTAAAGTTTGTCGTAACTTTTCTCTGAGACCGGTCGATGAATTTTCATGAGATAAAGTGCAAATTGTTCCTAATTTATGCAGTTATGGGCGTAAGAGTTGCAATTTTAAGGTTTTCATGTGTAAGTATTTTTTTCATGGCAAAAACCCTAAAAATTCAAAAAAATGCAAAAAGTTATTGCAAAAAAATCAGTTTTTGCCATGAAAAAAATATTTATACATAAAAACCTTAAAATTGCAACTCTTATGCCCATAGCTACATAAATTAGGAACAATTTGCACTTTGTCCCATGAAAATCCATCATGCGGTCTCAGAGAAAAGTTACGACAAACTTTTTTTCTTGAAAATGCTATAACTGAGGATAAAATGAGTTTAAGGACCTCTGCCTTGGCTCATTTTATTCAAAATAAATTATATTTACAATATATTTTGATTATTTTACTATAATAATAATTTTTATCATTTTTTTAGGTAATTTTGGCGAGAAAGGCCTATAGGTGTAAGACCGCCTTAAACAGTAACGAATACGAGATAAAGATGATGTCGAAATAAATTCTTATATGTAACCTAACCTTACTTTTGGCTTTGCATTACACGATAAAAATTTCAGTTACAATCGCAGCCGATGTGAACGTATGATATGAAAATAAGCAAAATAGAGATACTGTTATAATATTAACGTGATAATGTCTTGAAAGCATGCAGGGGAATCATGTAGGTAAGGATGTGAAAAAGAGTCTAACACTAAATGTAAATTTGTTACAAATACAATTTTTATTTTACGAAGAACTTACAAAAGTATGCATATTTTACTCTTACATATATGATTACAAAGAAAAAATTATAATTTTGCGTTACATGTTGGATTACTCTGCCCAGTTCCCAATGAAGTGTTTCTTGAAAGAAAACGATTTCTGTAAGGATTCGCATTTCTGGCTCGCTTTTGTGAAATAACTTTATAAAATTTAGTAGCTATGTTATCGTTTTTGTATGTATTGTATGAAAAGATGCGACAAAAACATAATGCAATATTCACCGCATACTTTTGAATCAAAACTTTGTAATAGTTTCTTGTTCTACTGGAAATGCACGCAGTTTCTTCGTAGGCGATCAAGATGGTGTGGTGAGGTGGGAGCGAGCCCGTAACTGTCGAAATATACTCCGAACCCTTTTTTGTCTATGTAAATGGCAACCCAATGCGATCCTGGTTTATTTGCTGTATCTAGATTGGTCACAATAGCCACAGGCGGACTTAAAATTTTTAGAATGTGATCAGCAGCATACACACCTATTGTATTCGCCCTTAGCACACGTATTGCATGCATTATTGTCCTTGTGTTCATCTTGTGAATATATTTGTATTTACAGACTTTTCGCTGGGAACGTTCTCAGTGAATACGATGTTACAGTCGTCGTCGTTTGCTTTTACCGCGTGTCTGGTGCTGTCTTCATCGTCTCCGTCGGTTACATCTACTCTTCCTGGTTCACCAAAGCGAAAAGACTTTCTGCGTTCGTTACGATACTTGCAAAGAGCTGCGTAAAACCTTTCGCTTTGTATGGTTTCATTTACTTCGCGCCACTCTTCTGGAAGTATACTGTACATCCATTTTCTTATTATGTTTGCTTTGAAAAGCGCACAAAAGTCTTTCTTATTTTCTATATGTTTTTCGATATGACTTGCACACACTAAGGAATTCGGAAACAGTCCTTCTAATTTACTAAACGATGGCGACCTCCACTCTGCGAGATCTATAGCGTAACGTCCAAGCACGTTCTCGAGATATCTTCGTTTTTGATCCCCGCGCACGTAGATATTTCTCGCCTTCTTGACAACTTTGTAGAGATGATGGCGCAATCGTCGCAATGATACGTCACCTTCGAACCACTGTATTCCATGTACGTAAACTGTGCAATAGCTATTTGTCGTCTTTATGTCTGGTGGCAAATGCAAAAAATTACAAGGTGGACCTACTATCCAATGACCAACTATGAGCTCTTGCAATGCGATCACAGCCACTTCCTTTGGCAAAAAATTTCGGTTAACGTCGCGAAAACCTTGTATGTCGACAACGAAATCCATGATTTGAAGAGCGAGCACGAGAGTGTATCGCTATGAAAAAGACCGAATGACAACTGATCCTCACGCGTAGGCGTTTCATTTCTGATATACGCTTATCCCCACTACTCTTGTTTCTCCTTCTTCTTATATTTACGCGCTAAAATCCGATAGGATTTGCCTCCTCGAATCGACTTCCAGCACGTTATCGTATTCTGCATAAATGATGCAATTTATGGTACTAGTGCACGCTATCCGACCGCACGAGGTTCCAGTGCGTAATACAATGAGCTGATAAATCTGGTGTTAGATCAAATGCTGTCAGAAAATTTCCTCGCGCGTAATTGTGACGATTGATGCCGTTGCCTTTGTTGAGAAAATGTATACCTGTACCCGAAAACAGCGTATGGTAAGCATCTATGTAGAGACCACTGTTGCCGGTAAAGCGAGGTTGTAACGGTTTGCTGGGAATTTGCACTCCGTCGACGTACAAAGAAAGATAATTTATCGAAAAGTGTTGAAAATTGAACGGGTTGAATTTACGATTTCCATTAAACGCTTTGTTGTCGACGAAACCTATAATTATTCTTTTAGGCAGCTGCCCAAGGATGATGTTGTCGAGAGTGTCCCCGAGAATTCCAGTGTGAAGCGTGAAAGACTTAACTTCGACACGTGTAATCGGATACTTGGCTGTAGCTTTAGCTAAGGAATTGGCGTGCCCAAGTGAAATACCGGGACTTACCTTTACTCTGCGTATGATGAGACTGGCTTCTTTGATTTTGACACGGAATTTACCATCTTCCGACACATCCATCAAGCAAAATGCATCTTTGCTTCGTACGAGGCGTATTCTCATCTCCACTCCGTTGATAAGCATTTTATCTTGATTAAATACGTCGCAATACAAATGACCAATCACATCGACGGTTTTCCCTCCAAGTATGTAATGTAGACGATATAGGGCACCTTTGTTAGCGGTATCATTTTCTATAGGAATATTCGGAGCAGCTTCAAAGTTGTCAAACGCATCATCGTACCAAAGTGCTGTAGTTAAATGCGATTCTTTAGCAGCCGGAGAATAATTCAACAACGATTCAATATAAGCTCTATAGGGGTAGGCATTGTTGGAAGGTGAAACGAGCTTTTGATTAAAAAAACGTCGTTTTGATTAAATAGCGAATGAAGAAAATTGTTAACTGGCGCGACTTTGGCGTTTTCCGCTTCGGCTTCTATTGGTTCAACCGTTGCTTGAATATAAAGCATCGTGTGAGCAAGGTCTATGTAATATTCACTACCACTCGGCACCACAAACTCTATGGGAGCATCTCCTTCGTCGCTGAGTGATGACACGGGCTTGTAGTGTAAGAAACTGCTACTCTCTATGGAAGTTTGAGTCGCCGGTTGAGAAAAAATGTCTAACTCACTGGACATACATTCTGTCGAGTGTGAATGTAAGAACGCCATTTTTTCTACTTCGAGCGGAAGATGTCGTTAATATTTCTAAAAGTGAGCTTCTTCCTCTTCTTGTTGACTCTGCCGCCTTTTCTTGTAGTTGTTCGACCCTTCTTCTTCTTCTTTTTCTCGGTGATGCGAACTAATCCGCTTGCCTTCCTCAATTGACATTTTCGTCTGTGAGCAGGCGTCTTATAACCCGAGCCTTACATTATCTCAGATATTTTTTCGGCTGCTTTTCTCTTCAAGTTTTTTCTAGATTCTTTGGCTCTGACCTTCACTGCTTCTTTGAAATTGACACCGTTATTCGCGACGTCATCGAAAATATTTAACCCCGCTCGTATGGTTTCTTTTCCTACAGCTTTTGCTCCACTGGAGATGTAAGGCAGCATTTTTCGAAACAGGCCGCCTAACCATGCTCCCACTCCTCGGCCTCTTTGATAAGTAGAGCCAGCGACTAACACCTCCTAACACCCCCACCCCCGACTTTCTCGTCGTCGTAGCATTGAATGTAGTAACTCATATTGGCTATAATTTTTTAGCGGTTGCGTTTGAAATGTAGCGTAACCGTCAACGTACCATACTCGAATGGTATAGGATGGCCGTGCTGATCTCTTATATCTATAACTATATTGTGGAAAGTATGATAAAGTAACGGTATGTAATGTATCGGAGCAAAACGCTGCACGTAGTTACAACCAAATTTGTAATTTGGATCTGTGACTGAAACTATACGTAGAAGAGATGCTTTAGTGTCGCCGACTGTGTATGGTTCGCAAATGTCTGTGTAAACGTATATTTGATCAGGGATAGTGCGAGACAATGAAGCAGGTCTAACACCCTCAATGACTCTGATGCCCTCGTTGACGGTCGTGAACATTCCTTTGGTCACAAAATTTTCAATACCAAAAATACGACAAATTTTATCATTGAATTCCGTCACGTGAAACTCTTCACAATGGCATGTTCGCTTTATCGCGTAATATCCTAAGCGGCTTTTCATCGGTTCCAGTACTTGATGTTGATATACGTCGTTCAATCTATTTATCTGAAATACATCATACTACTGTTACTCGGTAACACCATGTAAAATTCATCTTGGTTCTCCATTTTTTTCAGATTCTATCGAGATCGCTCGCCTTTATCCAAGAGTAAAATTATAGAGTTGAATTTGTCAGGGTATCTTAACCACTTGACTATTAGATGCTTATTTGCTCCTCGTCTACGCGTACGAACTATGTGCTCCACTTTAAATGTTTGATGGTTTGTGATGCGTTCTCGGCCAACCAATACAAGTTCTTCTGTGTAAAAGAATCCATCGATAATTTCACCATTTAAGTCTTCGAGAACGTACGTGAAGATATTCTGTCGTCGCGACACCCTTTTTATCTTGAACACTTCCTCGCTGAAATTTTTTTCATAACCGCGTTCGAAGGTATTTTTAGTCCGACTCATTCAAACGAAGTCACCCACCTTGAATTTAGGTATCGCTTAGTGGGCCCTCTTGCGGACGTTTCTCTGCACCGCGCTTTGTCAAAGAGCACGCTTTTGAAAATTTTCACGGGTTTTTGCTGCGTTGTACAGATTTACCCTAGATGGTTTCATTTTTGTTCCACTATGCAATGTGTGGTTGTAAGCGTATATAATTTTTTGTACTACGTCGACATACCTTTTTGTATTTTTGTGCGAGAAATGGCGCCACATACGCTCTCTTATTGTTCTGTTGAGTCTCTCGACTACAGCCACTTTGATATCGGGATTTCGCGCTACTCTAAATTGTATGTCATATTTTTTTAGAAGGCTTTAAAAAGCTGAGCCGACAAATTCTTTGCCACGGTCGGATTGTAAACACACCGGTACTCGCGGGCTTGCTCTGTCTAGAATTTTTTCGAACGCACGGGCAACGTTGTGCGCTGTTTTGTCACGCAATGGTTCAATCCACGCATACTTGCTGAGCACATCCACAACAACGAGAATATAGCAGAAGCCGTCGTTATAGTCTTTTATCGAGGTTAACTGTAGTAAATCACACTCCCACAGGTCGTCCACGTTTGTGACGTTGTAACACAGTCTCGGAAATTTTCATTTTATACGATGATGAAGCGTGTAAGCGTCTTGGTTACTAAATCATGCTTATATTTTAGGTTTCTCAATGGATTTACCTCTCTTTTTATTTACGCGTACGAGATTTCTTGCACCCGCGTATCCTGCCTCGTGCGAGAGATCGTAATACTGTTTCTCGTACATCGTCTCTGTGCGTTTGTGCGTGTGCGTGAGCGTACGTGTGTGTGTGTGTGTGTGTGTGTGTGTGTGTGTGTGTGTGTGTGTGTGTGTGTGTGTGTGTGTGTGTGTGTGTGTGTGTGTGTGTGTGTGTGTGTGTGTGTGTGTGTGTGTGTGTGTGTGCGTGCGGGTTTTATATTTGGAATCGTAACCACTTTTTTACTTTGTTCAGCCTTTCTTCTCCTCGTAAGCACGGGAGAGGGCTCTGCATTCGCGTCTTCCTTATTCAGTCCTCATTTGGCCGTATTCTAAGGCGCTGTGAGTACTCTGCCAATTTTTAAAACTTCGCTATTGCCTATT
This sequence comes from Torymus aiolomorphi, assembly GCA_036365515.1. Classification (NCBI taxonomy): domain Eukaryota; kingdom Metazoa; phylum Arthropoda; class Insecta; order Hymenoptera; family Torymidae; genus Torymus; species Torymus aiolomorphi. Next base: position 56,731,132 of record CM070875.1, on the reverse strand, counting down.
AAATTCGTCGGAATATCGGAAGTTTTAACAAATTTAGAAAACTCCATGCGTCCAGTGCTTCTTCGTCGTTATTTTTTCCCCTTCTAACCACATCGTTCAGTAATTCTATGATATTTGAACGCTCTACCGTGCGGCGATCTATACTCACAGTTCCAGCATTGCTGCACTTGAGACGTTCGGATGCTACTGTTTTCCAATGACGCAACAAAAGCCGAACCTTGCGCTGATATGCCTTGGGTACACCATCGATAATGGCTTCTTCGGTGAGTGATGCTAGTGTCTCGTCAATTTCGTCGATTTCTCGCTGTGCATCACTGCTGCTGTTGTGCTCGCTTTCACGGAAAAAAAGATAACGTCGCAAAACTTGTAAGTAATTTTGACATTTTTCGTAAACGTCCTTCACCCCTTTTTTCGTGTGAAGAATATCGAACATTTCGGGGTCTAATCTGGTCAAATTATCACCGGGAGTTTGCACGGAATTTACGCTGGAGACTTCGCTCGGGGCAATACTTTTCGTTGCTTCAACGGCTTGCACGCGTTCGATTGCGTCTTCGGGCACGTTACCATTTTCGAGTACGTTCCATACTGCTTCTCTGATTATTTTTTTTTTCACTGCTTTCCTCCTCCTCCTCCTCCTCCTCCTCCTCCAAACAGTTTAGAGATGAGTGCGCCTACGATGGGCGCTAGAAGAGCTGGCAAAAAAGATCCTCTGTTCTGCACTATTGCGCGTTTTTTAGTTTTCCAACTTGATGAATTCCGATTGATTAATCTGCGCAATACGTGCTTGTGCCTATTCAGCTGTTTCTTCTCGCAATCTCTCAATTTCACTACACCGTGTAAAACGTTTAATGCGCACTCGCATATGAACTCGACGAGAGATTTATCAGCAGTGCGAAGGATGGCCGAACGCTGTTTGCTGTCGCAGTGTGAGAGAGCACCCAAAAGTGCTAACTGTTTTTTGGGAAAACGTTTAGTACAAGGCAAACAGCGTCTAGAATTCATCCGTGTTGCTCCTGCCATCGTTATCTCTCAATTGTGTCAAGGGCACACGCGTCTGACGTATCTATTTCCTTTTTTTTTTGCTACACCCCCTCTCCTTCACCTTAAAATATAATTAAACTATCGAAACTTTGAATTTTTTGGCACATAAGCGTAGTGCGTTTTGTCGTCGGGAAATATGCAAGAGCGAAATCTAAATTCGTCGACACAGTCTTGAGATAAATCGAGAAAAAGATACGTATGTGGGGTTCGCGTGGCGTCGAGGTAGGCTTCTTGCAGAAATTTTGGATCTTCCGGGTACCCTTGACGCGCCAAGTGCTATATTTGAGTGTGATCACGCGGGTTCTTATACAGTACGATGTATTTTATTTATATTTTTATATTTTAATACACAGAGATATGTATTATACAACATACGAAGACGTAACATTTTCTTTCAAATTTTTACCCCCACCACCAGTTTTCGAAAATTCCGTCAACGTCATTCGATAGTATGTTAAAAGTATACTCCCTTATTGTTACGCCTCCAAAATTTCGTCCGTTTTTCGATCCGAGCACTCCTTCTCGAGTTATAAACAAAAAACCAAAATTTCTACCCCCACCACCGGTTTTCGAAAATTCTTTCAGTGGACAAATATGAGATCACGCGTGTTTACCCCTCAGAGGTAGATAAAACGCCCCGGTCCTGTCAGGATGCGTACGGCAGGCCTTGAACAGGTTGCCTTAAAATTTTGATGCTTGTTCAATACTCATCTAAACCTAGGCATATGCCCTATTTTTCGAAGTATCATACAAATAACACTTCCGAATTTGACAGTCCCATGTACAGACAGTGTAAATATTCATGGGAAAATTATAAAAAAAATCGGCTGGCACCCACATGGAAATTATAGATGTTATGAACGGGACGCATGACTCAATTGATGTGGTTAGGCGCGAAAATTTAAAATATTTAACTCACAATATAGAAAATAGTTTGAGACCTTTGTATTATAAAAATAATACTGATATTCTTTTACAATTACTCCAACATTTTTTGCATCTTAGCATTCACAGAAGTTTAAATTAATACTTTTTTAATATTTAGAAAAGAAATGTAATGTATTAAAATATATATAGTGTGCGCTTGATTTCAGCTAGTTCTCTCTCTTTTGAAAAATAATACCTATGTTTGAATGCAAACTATTCAGGTCACATATGATTTCTTTATAGTGTTGCAAACCTTCTCAAAGTGAAATAAAAATTGCAGCAAATAGTTTATTTATTTGATTTCACAAACAATATTACTAACATATTACACAAGTAAAAAAAAAATACGTAGGTGGTCCCTTTAGTGGGATAGGATTTTTTTAGCAAAAGTGAGACAAACAGCCGGTAGTAGGATAATTTGAGTTTCTGCTAGTCAATATTAGATTTTAGTAAGTTTTCAACACTCTAAAAATACTAAAAATAATATTTTTTTTTTGCCCGCAAATAATTATTGCAAAATTATAGTAAAAAGACATTATTGAACCACCTCTATTCAGAATATAAAAAAATGTATTTAGCGACTCATTTATATTATCCTACCATAAACAGTTTATACGTGTAATAAGTCTTATAAAATAATAAATGCTCAAATTTATGGTAGGAAATGGCAATGCTATCCGCAAAATAAATAAATAAATATTACTCAATTATAGACACCCTACATACTTAAAATTTAGCGAGGCATTCAATTTTCGTATCTTGAATAATAGTTGAATGTTTATAAACGAACTGAAAGTATAAACATTATTCAAAGAAAGAAAGATACAAGAGGTGGTTGAAAAGGGAATTTTTACTTTTATGATTTTATTTATTGGATAATCAATTTAATACTGTCCCGGACACCCACTTTTTACACTGTTTTACAGATTACGGCTTAACATGTATAACTCGGAAAACTCATTTACGCAAAACGTGAACTGCTACGCAGTTGAAAATCTGAGTTCGTGATCTGAGCTCGACATTCACTGCAGTTTTTCCGCGATTCTGAATCCTTTATATCATTCACCTTAAATAATCGGTAATTCCAGGCTCTTCATTTGTCAACAGAGCATGGCGGGAAATAGAAAAAAAATGACAGGGTACTTGAAAATATTTGTTTACCAAAATAATTTTATTGAAAATTAACATGTGGCTTATCTCAATTTTTAGATAATCTAGTACAATATAACTTTGAAAGATTAATTTATGATACTAGCATTGCGAAGTTCACTAAGAATAAAACGGATTTCACCATAGTTAGTTCTTATTCCCATGTTTTGCTCAGCAACGAGTACTTGTAAGTGATCAACTAATTTGTTAGGATCATCCCAGATGTCGAGTTCGTATGCAGTTGTAACATCTACTCGCGAGATTTTGGGAGCAACTTCTTCCTCTTCATCATCACTAGTCCACTGTCTCTTTTTACTTTCATGTTGATATCTCCAATTAATAAAGTTATAATTCTTAAGAATTCTTGTAGGTAAATATTCATTGGTTGAGAAATCTGATGCATCTTCACTAGAATGATCAGCTTCATAATAATTATCGGTCTCGTTAGAAGTTGGAAGATGCGAGTTAACTCGTGTATCAACTGTTATCTTTTTCGCTGCCACTGGATTAGTTTACTCAACCCTTTTACCTTTTTCTCTTGCGTTTTCTACTTCGTTAACATTATCTTCTCGAGATAATGGTGAGATACTTTTTACAGACGACTTTTCGAACATTGGAGCAATAAAATTATAAAATTTGTTACTCTTTAGTTTTCGAATCGACTCATTCACGCAATAGTGCTTTTTGTGAGCACTCGAAACTTTAATAATCATACGATAATTGTCCAAATCATCTGAATTGATAAGACTTTCATCCGGAAGTTTTTTGAATAGTAATTGCAGTAATCCTACGGACAAACAATAGTTTCGTTACTTTATCTGGACAAAGTCGCCTTCAAATTTTATTGGAGAATTTCCGATCATAAGTAAATTTCCTGGCTTGTAAACACCATAAATATTATCGAGATATCTCCTAGAATTACCGTTTAATTTCGTTAGATATTTCTTGACTAGTTTTGCAAATTTACCACTATTCGAGCCAGCTATTTTATTATGGTCAAGGCTCATATTAGATAGTTTGATTTCAGAAGTTTCCATATCATCAGCTGTATCCAGAGACTCAGCACTTTTTGCCAAACCTAATAAAGACTGTGATTTCTGTATTACTGCATCCTGAAATTTGCTAATAACAACCGGTGTGTTTGCCATGTCTATGCTTCATTAGTTTAGCGTCAACTGAATAAATATACCGCCAACATCCTTTTTTATACTTTTATGCTATTATAGAGTAACACCTTCTATATCATACAGTCAAAAATTTTTAAACTTTTATGCTACAGAGTAACACCTTTTTGAACTTTTATTCTATTATAGAGTAACACATTTTTATGTCATAGAGTTACACCTTTTTCATGTTGTAGAGTAACACCTTCTAGGTCGTACAGTTAAAACTTTTTAAACTTTGGGTCATATAGCAATACCTTTTTTATTTCATAAAGTAACACCTTTTTTATATCACAGAGTGACATGTTTTTTATGTCATAGAGTAACACCTTTTTTATGTCATAGAGTGACATGTTTTTTATGTCACAGAGTTACACCTTTTTTATGTCATAGAGTGACATCTTTTTTATGTTACAGAGTCATACCTTCTTTATGTCATAGAGTGACACCTTTTTTATATTATAGAGTAACACCTTTTTCATGGCATAGAGTGACATCTTCATTGCTATAGTGTAACACCTTTTTATGTTATTTAGCATCATCTGAATAAATATATCGCCAACATCCTTTTTATACTTTTTATACTATAGAGTAATACCATCTTGAACTTGTCTACTATTATAGAGTATCACCTTCTATGTCACACAATAACATCTTTTTACACTTTATGTCATAGAGTAACACCGTTTTTATATCATAGAGTAACACCTTTTTTATGTTATAGAGTAGCACCTTTTTTATGTCATAGAGTAACACCTTTTTTATGTCATAGAGTTACACCTTTTTCATGTTATAGAGAAACACCTTTTTTATGTCATAGAGTTACACCTTTTTCATGCTATAGAGAAACACCTTTTTTATGTGATAGAGTAGCACCTTTTTGAACTTTTATGATATAGAGTAACATCTTATTGAACTTTTATTCTATTATAGAGTAACATATTTTTATGTTATAGAGTAACACCTTCTATGTCATACAGTTAAAACTTTTTAAACTTTGTGTCATAGTGTAACACCTTTTTTATGTCATAGAGTGACATGTTTTTTTATGTCATAGAGTTACACCTTTTTTATGTCGAGCTCAGATCACGAACTCAGATTTTCAACTGCGCAGCAGTTCACGTTTTGCGTACATGAGTTTTCCGAGTTATACATGTTAAGCCCTAATCTGTAAAACAGTGTAAAAAGTGGGTGTCCGGGACAGTATTAAATTGATTATCCAATAAATAAAATCATAAAAGTAAAAATTCCCTTTTCAACCACCTCTTGTATATTTCTTTCTTTGAATAATTTTTATACTTTCAGTTCGTTTATAAACATTCAACTATTATTCAAGATACGAAAATTGAATGCCTCGCTAAATTTTAAGTATGTAGGGTGTCTATAATTGAGTAATATTTATTTATTTATTTTGCGGATAGCATTGCCATTTCCTACAATAAATTTGAGCATTTACGAGGGTCATTTGATAAGTACCTAGCCTACAAATGAAAACACCAAAATTTTACAAAAAATAAAATTTATTTTTCAATGTAGTCTCCTTTTAGTTGAATACACTTGGTCCAGCGGTGTTCCAATTTTTTTAACCCCGTTGAAAAAAATGTTTTCTCTTGGTTTGCAAAATAGGCCTCCGTGGCGGCGATTATTTCGTTATTGGAGTGGAATCTCTTCCCGGCGAGCGAATTTTTTAGGTTCGGAAACAAAGAAAAGTCGCACGGAGCCAAATCTGGAGAATACGGTGGATGGGGCAGCAGTTCGTAGCGTAATTCGACCAATTTAGCCGTGGCGAGTGCAGAAGTGTGAGCCGGTGCATTATCGTTGTGGAAAAGCACTTTCTTTTTAGACAAATGGGGCCGTTTTTCTTCTAACACGGCGTCAAATCGGCTCAATAGTTCGGCGTAGTACTGTCCTGTGACCGTTTTGCCCTTCTCCAGATAGTCAATAAAAATCACACCTTGAGAATCCCAGAAAACAGTGGCCATCACCTTTCCGGCCGACGGGACCGTCTTCGCCTTCTTCGGAGCAGGTTCACCGGGTAAGGTCCACTGTTTTGACTGCTCCTTGGTCTCTAGAGTGTAGTAGTGAATCCATGTTTCGTCGACGGTCACGTAACGACGCAAAAACTCTTTTGGATTGCGATTAAACAGCTCCAAACACTGCTCTGAACTGGTCACACGGATGCGCTTGTTGTCTGCAGTCAGCAAACGCGGCACCCACCTTGCTGACAGCTTCCTCATGCCTAAAATCTCATGTAGGATATGCCACACGCGTTCTTCTGAGATCCCTACTATCGCAGCTATCTCGTGCACCTTTAATCGGTGGTCTGACAAAACGATATCGTGTATTTTTGTCACGTTCTCCTCCGTAGTGGCTGTTTTCGGAGAACCTGGGCGTGGATCATCAAAAACTGACGTACGACCACGTTGAAACTCGTTGAAAATTTAACGGTCGCCATCGAAGGAGAAGCATCCCCATACACTGCATCCAAGCGTTCTTTAATTTCACTGCGCGATTTCCCTTCCAAAAACAAGAATCGAATCACCGACCGATAATGTTCTTTCTCCATTTTTTCAAAAATCAACGGACACATTTGCTTTCACACGCTCTCAAAAATAAACTACAACTCCGATCCGGCTGAAATTTCGTCTGTAACCGTTTACAGGAAGATACTGCACTGTAGTGTATTTCTGGTGCGATAGTGGCACCATCTGGCGGTGAGGCTAGGTACTTGTCAAATGACCCTCGTATTATTTTATAAGACTTATTACACGTATAAACTGTTTATGATAGGATAATATAAATGAGTCGCTAAATACATTTTTTTATATTCTGAATAGAGGTGGTTCAATAATGTTTTTTACTATAATTTTGCAATAATTATTTGCGGGCAAAAAAAAACATTATTTTTAGTGTTTTTAGAGTGTTGAAAACTTACTAAAATCTAATATTGACTAGTAGAAACTCAAATTATCCTACTACCGGCTGTTTGTCTCAGTTTTGCTAAAATAGTACATTACGGTACAAGTGACGAAAGTTGAAGTTCCGCCACTGCGTGAAGTTGGCGCCCGAGCGAAGCCGAGGGCGCCATATCACGTAGTGGCGGGACTTGAAGTTTCGTCTCGTGTACCGTATGCTATTTTTCTTGATGTCCGGTGGAAAGTACGTTTGCCACTGACAATGATAACGCACCCGACGGGCTCGAGAGCATTGAGTTCGATACCCGCCCCCGACATTTGCGGCACGAGCGCAGTGAGTGCTGCTTGTCGGGGGGGCGGGCATCGAAAACATCACGTGCATAATTTTAATAAGTGAATTTTACTGAAGATCATGTAAAATATTTTTATTTTACGTGCAATTGTTACAATTGTTACACGTACAATTATTAAATATGCGGTACTTTTGCTCCATTTGCAGCAACAAAGTCAACTACTTTATTTGTATCTGAAAAAATAAATGATCACTCAAGAAGAAATTCTCACAAAAAGTGCGACATTATTAACGAACAATCTTTTATCCATTTCACAAATTAAAGCAATATAAATCACGTGTATACCCGATGGGCCGCATTGATTCTGACAATGCATACCCCGTTAGTGACTGTCACACATAATATTTAAATCGTTAACATACCTCGAAAATGATATGAACATTCAAAAGGTTATGTGTGAGTGCCACTAACGGGACATGCATTGCTAGAATCAATGTCCATCGGGTGTACCTTGATGATCAGAAGTGATAGTTTTTGTTGTAAATATAGGTTAATGACTTTGAATATGTTGACGAAACCTCTAAAACAATCTATTAATAAAGTCCACAGTTGCCTAGTTACCAACTCAGAATCAATGGTTAAATGTCCTTCTTTCGCCATCGAAAACAATGGCAAAACCACGTACTTTCCATCAGGGCATCAAGAAAAATCCTATCCCACTAAAGGGACCACCTACGTATTTTTTTTTTTACTTGTGTAATATGTTAGTAATATTGTTTGTGAAATCAAATAAATAAACTAGTTGCTGCAATTTTTATTTCACTTTGAAAAGGTTTAAAACACTATAAATAAATCATATGTGACCTGAATAGTTTGCATTCAAACATAGGTATTATTTTTCAAAAGAGAGAAAACTAGCTGAAATCAAGCGCACACTATATATATTTTAATACATTACATTTCTTTTCTAAATATTAAAAAAGTATTAATTTAAACTTCTGTAAATGCTAAGATGCAAAAAATGTTGGAGTAATTGTAAAAGAATATCAGTATTATTTTTATAATACAAAGGTCTCAAACTATTTTCTATATTGTGAGTTAAATATTTTAAATTTTCGCGCCTAACCACATCAGTTGAGTCATGCGGCCCGTTCATAACATTTATAATTTCCATGCGGGTGCCAGCCCATTTTTTTTATAATTTTCCCATGAATATTTACACTGTCTGTATATGGGACTGTCAAATTCTGAAGTGTTATTTGTATGATACTTCGAAAAATAGGGTATATGCCTAGGTTTAGATGAGTATTGAACAAGCATAAAAATTTTAAGGCAACCTGTTCAAGGCCTGCCATACGTATCCTGATAGGGTCGGGGCGTTTTATCTACCTCTGAGGGGTACACACGCGTGATCTCATATTTGTCCATTGAAAGAATTTTCGAAAACCGGTGGTGAGGGGTAGAAATTTTGGTTTTTTGTTTATAACTCGAGAAGGAGCGCTCGGATCGAAAAATGGACGAAATTTTAGAGGCGTAACAATAGGGGGGACATACTTTTAATATACTATTGAATGACGTTGACGGAATTTTCAAAAACCGGTGGTGGGGGTAAAAATTTGAAAGAAAATTTCTTGCATAACTCCAAAACGCATGGTCTGCAATGTTACGTCTTCATATGTTATATAATACATATCTCTGTGTAGCAGAGTGGTAAGACGGCTGCTCAATAAGATAGAGATCGTGGGTTCAAATCCAGCTGAGCACACCCGTTTTTTTTTCTTTAATTTCAACGTCATCCTTCAGGCCGCTGACCGCCTGCTGCGAACCGCTCGCCGCTGGCCGCACGCCGCTGCCCGTCTATAGTCATGCCGCTTCTGACATCGTGACGCTTCTGGTGTCAGTGTAGTTTCTGCAGTCAAACAGCTGATCGCAGTTCTGCAGTCGGGCTTGACCGCAGAAAGCATACTGATTCCAGAATCCCCATGATTCCAGAATCCCCTGATTCCAGAACCCCCTTAATTCCAGAATCCCCTTGACTCCAAAACCCCCTGATTCCAGAACCCCCACAGCTTAACTACTGTCCTTCGTGAACAAATCTAATATCACATCACATGAAGATTCACGCATCAAATCATCGAGTATAAATAATTTTTTTTATCGCTATCGATAGAGTAATCTCTCGCTTGAGGCAGACCTTCCCGAAATTCGATACGCAGCGCGTCATCACCACCACCACCGGGTCTTAGCTCCGTCCGGTAGGCATCTGGCCACTCTGCGTAATAAAAAAGTATGCGATCGAAGCGTACGTTACAGATTGTCGGTAAATTTGCGAGAAATTTTTTGACGAACTGCGTTTTGCCGAATCCGGTAGGTCCGCACACGCAACACGTAAATGGATGTTTCCAGCGCGTATCCATTTTCGAGACTGATAACTAAACCCAATTTGCTCTTGCTTTTATCATGATATTTTTTTCAAAACACAAGAAAGACCACTGACTCACCAGTGACCCCCGCCGCGCGTGGGGCCCCGCGGCGGCGCGGCGCGGTGCGCACCCTCTCAGCTTATAAGGGTGCGCTCTTTATCAGCTTATACACGAGCGCTGTATCAGCGTAAGATGCACTCGTGGCGGCGCGGCGCGCGCTCTCTTAGCTTTTAAGCGCACGAGCGCGCGCTATCAGCTAATTCTGTGGCGCGCGGTACTCATCAGCGGATACCGCGCACTTCTAAAATGAGCATGAAATGAAAAAAGAACAACAAATATAATAAAATTAAACTTTTATTGTTAATAAAAAACAAATTTTTAGTGCTTATAGCCAAAAGGCAACGAGGATGTTTTATTAAAATAGCGCCGTTTATTCAACACTATACAACTTTTTTTAATTTCGTCTCGCGTGACAACATCATGATCAGGCATTTTTCTTATAGCTCTAAATTGTAGCTTAATATTACTTGCATTGCCGTGGAAAAAAGATTGAATTAGGCGGCTGATACTTTGAAAATTTATTTTTAACGTATTCGAGTAATTGAGCCTTAGGCCTTTAATTTTACAACATTCAAATGTTTCATCGGTAGCCGGATCGACGGCTCTGAACGCGTAAAATTTAGGGCTACCAGATAAGAAGGTTTGTATATGAACATTAGGCCCCAAAGTCTTGAGTTCGTCAGTCATATCGCCTAATAATGACCCGATGTGAGGTCTATATTCTTCATTTTTCGCACGCTCGTTACAAACAAAAACGCATGAGTCGGTGTCGTAGTACAAAACACGCTGATCGAGTTTCTCCAGATGACTATATAATTTCAGTCTCGCTTGCGCTGTAGCGTAAGCGGCGATTACTACATTAGTATTAGGAGCTAGTTCTACCGCGTCACCGATATTTTGCCATTCGACGTATAAAAGTTCGTCGTTTACAGGCAATACGCTGAGGACCTCCTTGTCAAGAGTAACCAAGAGTTTGAGCAGAGCTCCGCGCGTTTTTACTATTGCCGTCTGTTTTAAATTACAACGTTGGCCAAATTTATCCCAAAAAGAATTCAAACATAGCTTCGCCACAGCGCGCAATCCCGCATTTTTCTCGATTTTTGCTCTCTCTAGCAGTATGCCTTCGTCTCGTTCATAATCGTTCAGATAAAGATCTTTATCTGCCTCGCTCACGCACCATGCAGGCCAACCGCTAGCTTGTTGTTTTAGTTGCAAAAATGCATTCACGTAGCCGGCGAACAATCCTCCTTTGCCACTCTGTTGATCGTATTGCGTTATTTCATATCGCCATATAATATGTATTTCCGTTACGAGGTAGCCCAACTCTACGGCTTTTCTTAATTCATCGGCAACCCATGTACCTGTAAATTCACGCTCATGAATGTTTTCGTGATTACAGTCTCTCTGACACATGTCCTCGCAACAAGAGCGGCAAAGAGCAAAGAGTAACTTTCCGTACATTTTTATCGGCAAGAGAGGAAGAAACAAGTTTCGAGGTGGCAACACTTTGCACTTAACTAATCCTTCTACTCGCAAGAGATCGTTGTTTCCCCCCGTCAACGCGTCGCACTCACTCCCGACAAATATGTCGCGGTGACCAAGCGGGAATCGTCCTCTTTTATATATATATCGATATAATGAACAAATATCCGTATATCTTATTGTTTCTTCCTCCTTGACATCATAGTAATATGTTATATTTTCCGTGCGCCCACCAAAAAATGCGTCCCGCGGATTCAAAACTATTTTACTAATAATTGGATGATTGTTAACGTAATTCGCGATTTGTGGATTTTCAGCTTTGCGACGATCAAATTCACATTCCCAAATTTCACGGACCTCGTACCCTCGCGACTTTATTTTGTCTATCTTAGCGCGAGTATTCTCGTACGCTTCGTTGAGTGTGCGATTAAAAACGGTTAGCTTATCGCGTTTGTTTTTAAAACAGCGCGGACACCCATGTGTATAGCAGTCTTGGTACTCGAACACGATGCCTTTGTCCGAAGCTGCTGACGAAGCTGATGTAGTGGAGACACCCGCTGCCGCCGGAGGCAAATACCCGTCTATCAAAAAGCCTTCTGGTAATCTGAACTCGCGCGCACGGCCCGCGTGAATAATTTCTCGCCCGACTTCCCGCTCGCACTGCAATAGCCATTCGACAGCTTTTTGAGAGTGTTTATCAGCGCGTCTGTAGCCATTGGGTGGTAAAATTCCTATAGCGTTTGTCTTAAAGAATTTTTTCCTGTACAAATAAGAACAAGCTGAAGCTATCGTGGTCGCCGAAACAAAGGGGTCCGTGTCACCGATGTCGATGAAAATTTTTCGAAAAGCGATACACGCGAGTTAAGTTACAAGTCAGATATGCAACCGAAAAGATGTGTACTCACACAGGTAAAAAGGTAAGTAAATTAATTAATCAAATGCGTTAATCAAGATACATTTATTAAAAGACGTCTGAACAGATTGGAAGCCCGACAGAGACTGCTCGTCGCCGATGCGAGAGCCCACTAGGTAACAGCCTTATCATTATTCCATTGTCTTTTAACAATAGTAATGTTTATTCTTGCAGGTTCATTGAAAGATGCCAATCGATCTATATACTGTGCTGGAACGTTCATATAACTCCTCCCTGTCCAAGTTGAAGGATGCCCTCGTCCTTTTTAAGTTGGATTTGTTGACATCTTTTATTTTTATGTTAATAGTAAATAAATTATTCCCATTAAAATAATAAATATGACCAATGTTAGTGAGGTTACAGATGTATGAAATTCAATCCCAAATTGCTTAAATGCTGGTGTAGCCATTGTAGGTAAAATGAGAGTTTTCAATGGTTCAAAACTCCGTTGATGATTTTCAATAATTAAAGGTAAAACTTCTGGTTGTTTAAATTCTCCGAGATTGGTGTCTATGTTATGACCTTGGATATAAATATCATTTCCCTGGAGAAGATGTATTCCTTGAATTGTTGTTTTTACATTGTTATATTCAATTGTTATGGGATAATTACTTGATATTAAAGTCATATTGTACGGTAATGGGTATGCCAATATTAACGGTAGATTTGTTGAGATTATAATTGGCTTGGCTTCCTCAGAAATAATTTGATAACATAAATGGTTTGATGGATATATAGTTGACATTTGTGAGAAAATATCTTTATTGGCCTTTTTAACAATTTCCATGGTGTAGTAATAATAATTTCTGACTGATTGCTGTAGTTGATTGTTGCAAGTCTTTGAAATAAGGAAAATTCGATAGGATTAAGGATTGGAATTTTAAGAGTATAGATTATGGAATCATGGATAGTTACGATTGATCCCTGAGCAAACCGAAAGTCTAATAAATTATGATAATGTAAAATTAATTCTTTTTGTGAATAAAGTTCTAATAAATGAGATTTTACATCTGATATTTGTTCGTGAGATAAAATTTCTAAATTAAACATTTCTCCTGAAAAAACAAATGACCTTTTAATTTTCCCTAATAAATTTAAAAAGTGTTGTTCTTGTATTATTAGTGTAATGACAGCGTCGAAAAGATCAAATCGAGTATTTTGTTCATTAAGTATGTTTGCAAGATTATGTAAATTTTTGTTAATTATTTCAGTATTACTATTTATATCTTTAGTTATTTTATTCATTACGCTAATTGATTTATTAAGTACTAAAATATCCTCATTTTGTTGTTGTTGTAATACATTCAAATAATTATTTATTTCGTCTAAGTCATCGGCATCTGGATTTCCAAAAATAAATTTAATGACTTTTCCTAATCTGTTTACCAAATCCTCTTTTAGTTCTCTCGTGTTTGTATTGTGGTGCAATTTCTTGTAAATCTTGGTAAATTTCGTTACATAATAGTCTCGCTTGAACTAATAAACTTGAATTCCTTAATTCTTTTCGCCAAGATTATAAAGTATAATCGGTGAGAATTTTGTTATAGGTATTCTTAAGATTGTTGTATTTATATAAAAATGTACGTAGTGATAATTTTCTATTATTCTTCCTATTCCTCGTTCATAATCATAATGCGTTGAATTTTGATTTATCTCCATACTCCTCGCAAATAGAATTGACGTCATCGGAATCAGTATCATCTTCATCTTCGTGAAAAAATGAAGAAACTTTTCTTAATTTCTTTGCACTTTTCAAATTATAACGACGTTTTTGGCCCTGTACATAACAATCTAATGAGGGCCCTTTTTGTTTTTCTATCAATAATTTTTGATAACGAGGTGCTGTTTTGTCACGTTGTTGTTGATGTGTTTTTACAAATACCTCTTTATTTTCTAATGTTTTATTTGAATCAATAAGCAAGCGTTGATTTTCACGTTGCCTAAAGTAAGAAAAAAGTAAGAAAAGTTGCTTGTTCATGATTGTCAAGTTTTCTACATTTTACTAGACATTCTTCGATATCGGCTAAGTCAAAATGAGTTAAATGTGTATGATATGGTCCTTTAATTCCGTTTATAAATACATCCTTTGCAGCTTTTTCATAAAATGTTCTTTTCATAGTAACTATACTTGCATTTGTCTCATTTAGCTGTATATGTTCTTTTATTTTCAAACGATTTTTAATTTCATCAGCATATTTCTCATATGTTTGATTTGATTGTTGAAAGTAAATACTGAATTTATTAAATAATAATTCTTCTGAATTAGGATCACTGTATCTACTAATTAAAATTGTTTGACACGCATCCCAAGTTGTCGGATTATGAACAACTACTAAATCTAAAGCTTCTCTACTAATTTTCGATTTTATCAAAGCAAATAATGCTTCATTTATTACCGCATCAGCTGTAGTAAGACTTTCAGAGAATTTGCTACACTGCTAGATAAAATGTGATAAAAGCTTTGTTCCTCCTTCATATTTGGGAATTGCTTCGCGCCATAGATAGTCTTAATTTAAATTGTTCTACAGGAGTAAGTTGTGCCATTTTGGCTTCTAAATGATCAATCCTATTTTAGGATAGGGTAGTATAGGAAGGAAATTTCAAAGACTTTGATGATTTCTAGATGAACCTCTGTTTGCAAGTAGGATCCAGGTTCGACGTAGTAAGGTGGATTCCGCGACGATGGAGTTGAAACTTCAGCTGCTTTCTCAATGATAATTTCCGTCACGCAATTGGAGGAGAATCGAGAGTCTACAACCTCGCGGTATCCTGCGCGCAGCGCCAGTTAAGTTACAAGTCAGATATGCGACCGAAAAGAGGTGCACTCACACAGGCAAAAAGGTAAGTAAATTAATTAATCAAATGCGTTAATCAAGATACATTTATTAAAAGACGTCTGAACAGATTGGAAGCCCGACAGAGACTGCTCGTCACCGGTGCGAGAGCCCACTAGGCAACAGCCTTATCATTATTCCATTGTCTTTTAACAATAGTAATGTTTACTCTTGCAGGTTCATTGGAAGATGCCAATCGATCGATATACTGTGCTGGAACGTTCATATAACTCGCGCGACGCAATATCTCTACATCCATACGGCAATATTCGACGATTTCGTTTTTGAAGTTAAAAACATAGTCTCGCGCATGCTCGTTATACCATTGGAAAAAAATCGTTCTCTCCTCGTTTGACATAGAATTTGGCGCGTAGAAAGTTGGATCAGGCAGCGGTCCAACATATTTTTGATTGTCTAAAGTGTGGAAAAAGTGTGGGAAAAACCCCTTTTTACTACTATGTGGTAAGCCGAAGGCAGATGGAAGAGTTAGACATTTTATTAAGCTTTTTTTTATTAAGGAATAAGACAAACGGGCAAAGTAATAAGGCATGTGCATAAAGCACCTGGCTAGTGGGCGACGCAGGCCTCTATTTAAGCCCGCGGGGTGATGTTTTTCATTGAAGGTAGCGCGCTTGGTGCTTGCCATCTAGCGGGCACTTCGGGTACTAATCCCGAACAGAAGCATTTCGGAATAAAAATAATAGCACCATTGGAAAGAGCAGGAAAAAATTTATCGATATATGTCCTTAGTTCTTTTTTCAGAGACTTGGTACACGATTATTAGCGAATTGAATAGAGCGTGCACTTAAACGTGCCGTACGCACGGGCGCGAGGGGCTCGCGCGGACCCTCGGCGCTGTCTTTTTCATGTTGTTACTTTTAAACCCTTTATTTCTCCAACTTCTCCAAGATAGGGTTTTGAAGCTTAAGAGTTGTACTTTCCAATGGTGTAGTTTATTTTGAAAAAAAAACATGATATACTTTGAGAAAAATGGCTTTCAATATTCAAGTCGACTTTTCATCCGGAAGAACGCGTTTCGCAATAAAAACAATCGCGCAATTGGAAAGAGCAGAAAAAAGTCTATCGATATAGGTCCTTGGTTTTTTTTTCAAAGACGCAGCATACGATTATGAGCGAGTTAAACAGAGCGCCTTTTACGCGAAAAAAGGCACCGCGCGCGCTCGGTGGCCCGTTTCTGCTGGACGCTTCCATATACATCAGTATAAGTATATGAAAAATCAGAAGTTCAGAAGAATCATAAATAAAATTCATAATATATATTTATTATTTTAGTTTCTATAAAATATATATATGTAAATATTCAGATAAGTTATTCATATTCTTCAAAGATCTTAGGATGTCAACTGATGAGAAGAATTTATTTATACGTGTACCAACGGAGCAAATAACTTATTAGAAAAGTATTTAATGGTTAAATGTTGAATGGCTAAAATCATTTTTGAAAAATTGATACTTTGTGTGAATTTTGTATTTTCACAGATAATACAAGATTTTTGGGAGTCATTAAAATTTGATTTCAAATAGAATTGGATTAGATACTTTATTTATACTTATAATATAGAAGTTGATCTAATAAATAATGAGGTGGAGAAAAATCGAAACTTATAAAGTAAGGTAAAACAGTATAATGACAATATAAATTTTTGTTATTAAAACTATAAAGTTATTGTGTTTATTCTAGGTTAGATGTTATAATAAGAATTATCCAATGTCTCGAAAGTTAATCTATGTCTATGTTTATTCAATGATATCTGATTTTTTTATTCAAGTAAACACATTTTACCATTCGTACACATGAACTACAGAGAATAGAAAATACATCTTCTGAAATAGTTATGGTAAGATATTATTATATTCAGAAAATTAACACACATGAGAATGAATATTAAAAAAATATATATATTCTACTTTATAGGTTGTGAATGTGATTTTTCTAAAACATTTTTTTTAGCCTCTGTAAATACAAGTTTTCAAGATCACCTTCATGAATCTTTCTCTTATTTTACGTTAATTTTGAATTCAAAGCTCCTGTCGTTTGTCCATATGTTGGTACTATACAAAAACATACTTTCGCATATTATAGACAACTGTCTGAAGAAATGGAAATCTACAAGTGTCAAGCGTCATCTACTGGAAAATAACATATAGAAATATTCTGATTTGATTCTCCAATGTAGCGTGTATACAAGATTCAAGAGATAATTATCAAAATGTGACAAAAGCTATTAGAAAGTAACAACTAACCAGGAGAGTGCACTACCTTCGGGTCCTGGAATTGCATCTCTTTGAGCGTAGCACTTCCTCTGACCATAAAAATGAGAAATCCCAAGCCCTAGGACCTAACACTCGAGGGATTTTTTTTGGTAGAGTCGGATAATGTGAAAATTTTGATTATATTATTAATAAATACATGCATTCTAAAGGTTAGAATGCAAATCAAGCATTCTAACCTGTGTAATTGTAAATATGTATTTTTTTTCTTTTGGCATAAATGTTAGTTGTAAAATAATTATGAATCATAACAAAAAAGTCATTTTAATATTAAATTTTTGATGGTTCAATAATTAAGCATGGTGAAAATAAAATCAGTATATTTTAAAGCATTAATTGAACGTAACTCATAAATTTTGTAATCTTTCCATAGTATTCGATACTATTTTCTTTTTGATGGCAACTAGTGAGAGTGAATTACTGTAAAATATGCTGAAAATTATGTGTGTAAATTACATGTGCTTAATTATTAAAACATTTTTCAAGGGATACACTATGAACTGTATAATTGCATGTAATTAATATAATAAAAATTTCCAGATTATCCGGTTCTACCAAAAAAAATCCCTTGAGCGTTAGGTCCTAGGGCTTGGGATTTCTCATTTTTATGGTGAGAGGAAGTGCTACGCTCAAGCAGATGCAATTCCAGGATCCGAAGGTAGTGCACTCTCCTGGTAAGATTATTTTAGACTAAAAGTAGAATTAGAATACAAATTCTAAAAAGATAATTCTTCAAATTAAAAAAGGTGATTATGATATGTAAGCATAATAGTCCTCTTATTTCTTCGAATCTCATCTATTCAATAAGCATTCTCTATAAATGGTAATAATTTTTTTCATGACTGTACAATTAATAATATTGTTTATATCAAACTTTCTGCGAAAGTATAAAATAAGGCAAGTATAGACGTTTTTTCTTTATAATCTACTCTCCCTCCCTAACCCCCCCCCCCCCCCTCTATTCCCCTCTCCCTCTCTCTTAATATCCGTCAAACTCTATATTAAAAACTTTAATGAGAGCTTTAATATTTTTTTAATACAATCAACACGCTTTTTTGAAAAAAAAAAAATTTTTTATGTACGTTTTAACAGCACAATTTTTGTCTAGTCCTTTTATTTCTCCGAATCTCATCTATTCAATAGGAACTCTCTACAAATGGTAATAATTTTTTTCATGACAGTACAATTAATAAATATTGTTAATATAAAACTTTCTGCGAAAGTATAAAATAAGGCAAGTATAGACGTTTTTTCTGTATAATCTATAAAATAATAATATTTATGATTTTGTAAAAGAAATCAAATAAATACCAGTGAAAAAGTCTTTTACTTCTTTGAGTCATTGTAAGCTAAACGAATTATATGTAAGTACATTCAAATTGTTCACTGCAAATCAAACAAACGAAAGTTGTGAAATCAATTATCGATAGTCAAGTAATGCAAACCATTCTCCGAAAAACTGTATGACTATAATGTTCTCAGAAATGTATTCAAATTTCTTCATTCTTCTATACAAATTAAATTAAATTAAATTCATGACAGTACAATTAATAAATATTGTTAATATAAAACTTTCTGCGAAAGTATAAAATAAGGCAAGTATAGACGTTTTTTCTGTATAATCTATAAAATAATAATATTTATGATTTTGTAAAAGAAATCAAATAAATACCAGTGAAAAAGTCTTTTACTTCTTTGAGTCATTGTATGCTGAACAAATTATATGTAAGTAAGTACATTCAAATTGTTCACTGCAAATCAAACAAACGAAAGTTGTGAAATCAATTATCGATAGTCAAGTAATGCAACGCCATCTCGGAAACTACTGTATGACTGTTCTCAGAAATGTATTCAAATTTGTTCATCTTTCTATACAAATTAAACACAAGAAAGTACTGAAATCAATTTATTCTAGTCAAATACCCATAAGTTTACTTGACTGACATAATACAACTTTTCGTACTTACTCAAAAATATTCAGCCAGTGGGCATAATGTACTAATTAACGCCCAAGAGGCGTAATAGCTCCTGTACTCCTACAAAACTTTATAGAACCTACGCACTTTACGTCCATGTGGGTAAGTACATAAAAATTGTTTTTTGTAAATCAAACAAACGAAAGTTGTGAAATCAATTACCGATAGTCAAGTAATGCAAAAAAATCTCGGAAACAACTGTATGACTGTTCCCAGAAATGTATTAAAATTTGTTCATCCTATATTCATCCTTCTATACAAATCAAACACAACCATAAGTTAACTTGACTGAATAATAAAACTTTTAGTACCTTGCGTGTAAAATTACATTTTACGCCCACGTTGTAACTTCAAAAATATTCATCCCGCGGGCATAAAATACTACTTAACGCCTAACAGGCGCAACAGCTCACATATTCCTACAAAACTTTATAGAACCTAAGCACTTTACATCTGTGTGGGCGAAAATTATTTTAATTATATAACTATTATGCCTTTTTTTATTTCTAAAATTCATAAGAATTTTATGAGATATTTACGAAAAAGTCAAAGCCTATATAAAAAAATTATATAGTTACCATCACATCCCCATTTTTTATTATTCTTTCTCAATTTTGAAATTTCTATAATATTACGCATCTTGGGAGGATAATAGAAGTCTATAGAGCTGCTCTAGCAGGGGTGCAGTCCTCCAATCTCCCATACATACTTGGCGGGCCCGACGGTTTGCAGTTTACCGGTGGGCCTTGTAAATGTAAAATACTACATTTTTAATAAATTCATTAACAATGTTTATACCTATAAGCCCACTATAAATAATTACATTGGCTCTAATTTTTAATTGATACCGTTTAAATATAATATCCCTGTATGTACAGAATCTCATGATTCACTTTCATTACCCAAAATATTTTTCCTTGTGTCTGTCTTTTTTAAGCGGGAATGAGATAAAAAATGCATATTAATTTATAGTCTACTAAAAAGTGCTTTAGATTTTTTTAACCATTTTGTAAGCCACCTATTTTTTATCCTTTTTCCGCGTATAAATATCATATGAGATCTCATACGAGTATTTCAGAAATCAGATCTCATATATCATACATGTGATGTCATCTGCAATTTTACATATTATGTGATCTCAATATGAGATCTCATTTGACATCTGATGTCCGATATTCTCATATAAGATCTCATATTATATTTCCATGTGCGTTTGCACTTTTCTATTTAAACACAGAATGATAGATTCAATACTGATCAGTATGTAATATGTAGAAGCAACCCATTTATACATTTTATCTGCGTTCTTTAAACATCAGAATATTTATATGAAAATGACCATTTCTACACCTTAAACTGCAAACCATCGGGCTCGCCAAGTATGAATGGGAGATTGGAGGACTGCACCCCTGCTAGAGCAGCTCTATAGACTTCTATTATCCTCCCAAGATGCGTAATATTATAGAAATTTCAAAATTGAGAAAGAATAATGAAAAATGGGGATGTGATGTAACTATATAATTTTTTTATATAGGCTTTGACTTTTTCGTAAATATCTGATAAAATTCTTATGAATTTTAGAAATAAAAAAAGGCATAATAGTTATATAATTAAAATAATTTTCGCTCACACAGATGTAAAGTGCTTAGGTTCTATAAAGTTTTGTAGGAATATGTGAGCTGTTGCGCCTGTTAGGCGTTAAGTAGTATTTTATACCCGCGGGATGAATATTTTTGAAGTTACAACGTGGGCGTAAAATGTAATTTTACACGCAAGGTACTAAAAGTTTTATTATTCAATCAAGTTAACTTATGGTTGTGTTTGATTTGTATAGAAGGATGAATATAGGATGAACAAATTTTAATACATTTCTGGGAACAGTCATACAGTTGTTTCCGAGATTTTTTTGCATTACTTGACTATCGGTAATTGATTTCACAACTTTCGTTTGTTTGATTTGCAGTGAACAATTTGAATGTACTTCCTTACATATAATTTGTTCAGCATACAATGACTCAAAGAAGTAAAAGACTTTTTCACTGGTATTTATTTGATTTCTTTTACAAAATCATAAATATTATTATTTTATAGATTATACAGAAAAAACGTCTATACCTGCCTTATTTTATACTTTCGCAGAAAGTTTTATATTAACAATATTTATTAATTGTACTGTCATGAATTTAATTTAATTTGTATAGAAGAATGAAGAAACTTGAATACATTTCTGAGAACATTATAGTCATACAGTTTTTCGGAGAATGGTTTGCATTACTTGACTATCGATAATTGATTTCACAACTTTCGTTTGTTTGATTTGCAGTGAACAATTTGAATGTATTTACTTACATATAATTTGTTTAGCTTACAATGACTCAAAGAAGTAAAAGACTTTTTCACTGGTATTTATTTAATTTCTTTTACAAAATCATAAATATTATTATTTTATAGATTATACAGAAAAAACGTCTATACTTGCCTTATTTTATACTTTCGCAGAAAGTTTTATATTAACAATATTTATTAATTGTACTGTCATGAAAAAAATTATTACCATTTGTAGAGAGTTTTTATTGAATAGATGAGATTCGAAGAAATAAAAGGACTAAACAAAAATTGTGCTGTTAAAACGTACATAAAAAATTATTTTTTTTCAAAAAAATGTGTTGATTGTATTAAAAAAATATTAAAGCTCTCATTAAAGTTTTTGGTATAGAGTTTGACGGATATTAAGAGAGAGGGAGAGAGGAAGAGGGGGGGCGGGAAGTTAGGGAGGGAGAGTAGATTATAAAGAAAAAACGTCTATACTTGCCTTATTTTATACTTTCGCAGAAAGTTTGATATAAACAATATTATTAATTGTACAGTCATGAAAAAAATTATTACCATTTATAGAGAATGCTTATTGAATAGATGAGATTCGAAGAAATAAAACGACTATTATACTTACCCATCATAATCACCTTTTTTTAATTTGAAGAATTAACTTTTTAGAATTTGTATTCTTATTCTACTTTTAGTCTAAAATAATCTTACCAGGAGAGTGCACTACCATCGGATCCTGGAATTGCATCTGCTTGAGCGTAGCACTTCCTCTCACCATAAAACTGAGAAATCCCAAGCCCTAGGACCTAATGCTCAAGGGATTTTTTTTGGTAGAGCCGAATAATCGAGGGGGTATCGAAAAATAGAAAACTTTTTTAAAGAAAGGTAATTTATCAGAACTTGTTTTAATGGAAAACTTGTAATTTCAATAAAAAGAAATTCGAAATTCATAAAGTTGAAAATTTATAAGTCCGAATTCGATTTTACGAATTATAATTTTAAGGAATAGTAAATTTTTAGAAAAAATATTTATTTATAATTTTAGAATACTATAATTTCGAAAACCCAAATTTTAGAAATTAAATTACAGAAACGAAATCTACAGAAAATATCTGTACATAAATTAGAAAATCATAATATCAAAAGATCAAAATATAGAATTTAATAGCATCTTTAGATAGTTTAAAAGATCGAAAATTGAAAATCTAGAATGCTGAAAATCTCGTAAATATCAAATATCAAATGTTCAAATATCGAATGTTCAGAATATTGAAAAGTCTAAATATCGAAAGGTCCAAATATCGAAAGATCAAAATATCGAAAATAAATGTCGAAAGTTCATAATATCGAAAGTTAAAAATGTCGAAAGTTAAAAATATCGAATGTTCAAAATGTCGAAAGCTCAAAATGTCGAAAGTTTACAATCTAGCGTTAATTACTTTTTCTTTACCCTAGCTGAATAGTAGATATGTTTTCGAAAGTCTGAACATTCTGAATTTGTTTTTCGAAAGTTTGAACCTTCTAAATGTTTAACTTCAATTATTTTTTTCGAAAGTTCAAACCTTTTCAATTAATTTTTCGAAAGTTTGAACCTTCGACATTTGTTTTTCGAAACATTGAACTTTTGACGTATTGCCTTTCTACATTCATATCTTTCGAATCATTATATTCGAATAGCTAGAAATTCCAAAAGTATCATTCTATATTTTGGTTTTCTAAAATTCATATTATTATATTTCATTCTATAGAGTAGAATTCGAATAATTGATCCTTTGAATTTCCACTAAATTCAGCATTTTCGAAACTGTGAACTTTCTATAATAGGGGAATTCTTCATTTTTAGCGTACGAAATTATATCATTTTTTTCGATAGTAATATCTTCTATAAATTTAATTCGATATTCAATTTTTTCCATGAAATGAATTTTCTAAAATAAATCTACTTCTAATATGTGCCTTTTCTACATTCTAAACTTTTGTAAAATTATGAGTCTGTATACAAATTTTTGGCATCTAAAGCTTTCTAATGAAAATTTTTCTATTTTTAGATACCCCCTCGAATAATCTGGAAATTTTTATTATATTAATTACACGCAATTATACAGTTCATAGTGTATCCCTTGAATAATGTTTTAATAATTAAGCACATGTAATTTACACACATAATTTTCAGCATATTTTACAGTAATTCACTCTCACTAGTTGCCATCAAAAAGAAAATAGTATCGAATACTATGGAAAGATTACAAAATTTATGAGTTACGTTCAATTAAGGGGGTCCGAAAGTCAATTAAAAATTCAAATTTCGCGCCACAATATAGCAGACGAAAAAATAAATAATTTGCCTATAACAAATAGTAAAAACAATATTACGGAAAACCAGGACTGCATTGCCCTCCGTTACATTATTATCTATCATTTTACAAAGTTTGAAGTTTCTATATAAATATTTCGCTGAATGGCATTTGAATAATGTCTCAAAATCAAGTAATTCAAATGCCATTCAGCGAAATATTTATATAGAAACTTCAAATTTTGTTAAATGATAGATAATAATGTAACGGAGGGCAATGCAGTCCTGGTTTTCCGTAATATTGTTTTTACTATTTGTTATGGGCAAATTACTTATTTTTTCGTCTGCTATATTGTGGCGCGAAATTTGAATTTTTAATTGACTTTCGGACCCCCTTAATGCTTTAAAATATACTGATTTTATTTTCACCATGCTTAATTATTGAACCATCAAAAATTTAATATTAAAATGACTTTTCTATTATGATTCATAATTATTTTACAACTAACATTTATGCCAAAAGAAAAAAAATACATATTTACAATTACACAGGCTAGAATGCTTGATTTGCATTCTAACCTTTAGAATGCATGTATTTATTAATAATTGTAACGGCAGGCGCGCTGGGTGTGTATATGTGCGCGAGAACGGAGTTCGGATTGAGCCGATCTCCAGCGCATAATATACACACGGATAGATGCTCGAAAATGTAAACATGTCGCGGCCTTGGCGAAGGCAAGGCCGTCGATTTCGGCATGAGGCTTCGCGAATTGAGTCGAGCTTGTCCTCGTGTTTCTCCGGGGACTTTTGTGTGTGTGTGTGTAGTTGCGCGCACGTAGAGATGTGCGAAAAGTACTGAGCGCAACTATGCTACACAATAAGCCCCGAAAAGAAAACCCGCGGTAGCCTTGCGCGAGAGACAGAGCCCGGCAGTATCGCTTCTGCCGTAGCTGAGGCAGCTGCTCGTCCCCCGTGCGCGAAGACTTGGAGAGAAAGAGAGAGCGAGAGAGATCGAGAGAGAGAGAGAGAGAGAGAAAGAGAGAGAGAGAGAGAGAGAGAGAGAGAGAGAGAGAGAGAGAGAGAGAGAGAGAGAGAGAGAGAGAGGGAGAGAGAGAGAGAGAGAGAGACGAAGTGAAGTGCACGAGGATCGCGGCAGGATCGCGGAGTAAGTGCAGTGTAGTGCACGGGAGGGAGAGAGAGAGACGCAGCACGGCTCCGAGAACCGCGTTCGCCGGTGGTTGAGGGGGAGGGAGAGAGACACTCGACCGCGGCAGAGATTGGGATCTAAAGTGAAGTCGTGGTGGGGATACATGACATATATATATTTTCAAGATGGCTGGCTTATGGGGCAGAGTTTGCATTGAAGAGCATGGCCCTTGCACATAAATAATACTTTTTCTAAGTATATATAACGTTTTAGACTTTAAAAACTTGAAAATTAATTAAAAAAAGTGTTTAGAAAAGGGTGGACAACGGATTCGGATGTCACTGAGTTAACTTTCTGCCATAATCGGATTCATATCCATCGAACACACGGTCCTGGATACCGCCAAGTATCACTATTTACAAAAGTTGCTTTCTCTTCATTTGTAAAAAATATAAAATGTCTGAAACCAATGATGTTTCAAAGTTATTTGATTCAAAAACTTGTTTAGTGAAGAGCTGCAGTAATAACTCGAGACCTCTCAGGAATCCAGATCTGTTTTTTCACACATTTCCTCCTCCAAACGGACGACTTGTTTATATCAATGATTACTTTGGAAATAAGCGACAAGTTGATCAGCATACAGCATGGAAAACTATTCTTAAAATAAAAAAAGTTACAAAAGATTCAAGAATATGTTGTAAGCACTTTACAAAAGACGATTACTTCTTTCCAGGTTAGTTTTTAATAAGGCTGATGCTATTTGTACGACAAATTTCCTAACCTCAAAATATATGTCAATAGACGAAAGGAGTACACTAGAAAATTTTGAAAATTAGACAAACTTTGGTAGATGACTAAAGAAATAATATTCCCTATTGTGTGGTAACTATTTTCTTGCCTGCCCTATCAAAATTTCCGTACTCAAACGGTAAGCATTTCTGTCGTATCTGTATATATAGATATACCGCGAATACAAACTGTCGTACAAATAGCAGTGCCGTTCTAATAATTCTATGGTGATATTTAAACTATTATAGTGCTTGATTTTTTATTTAAAATATTTAATAATTTATTTTCTTAATGTGTAGATGTACCAAGCAAGCGGCATAAACTTAGACATAAAGCAATTCCTACTTGCAATCTACCCAGTTTTAATGAAGAATCAATTAAAAGGGATAATGAAAGATTGAAAAGAAGAGTAAAAAGACAGAGTATTGTCAAGACAACATCTAAAGATGAATGTGAAAAAAATAGCTCTTTACCAGCGACTACTAATGTGGAGTTCGATAACTTGGCTGTTCATCATAATATCAATTTAGAATACTGTAAAGATAAGTTAGATGAATCTACGGTGATTCAAGCTAATGAATGTGTGTGCAATTTTATTCAAAGTTGTAAAGAAAAAGGCATTATTACAGGTGAAAATACAGTCGATGAGAAAATATTTGAAGAGGAAGGTAAAAGTGTTACAATCCAACATGACCCTTCAATAATGGAACCAGTTCCAGCAAGATCTCCATCAGAAGATAATAATGAGAGTGGAATTGACGTAACAACAAGAAAATTATCATCGAAAGACTTTGGAGCTCAAGTAAATACAAAATACAGATTCTTAAATCTCATAAAAAATAAGGAACAACTCAGTACGGCTACTGGAATAGAATCTTTTGAGATTTTAAAAGTGATCGTTGAAAGTGTTAAACTTGTTTCTAAATACAAGTATGAGAAAGGATGTACTATGAAAACAGAAGATAGAGTTGTGATGACATATGTTAAGTTAAAACAAAGTTTATCGTACAGCTTTCTAGCTCTAATATTTGATTGTATCACACCGATGCACTGCAGAACAATATTTCTTGAAACTGTAAGAACATTGAGTAAGTGTTTAAAAGAAGCAATTCCTTGGCCTTCAAAAGAAGAAATTAGTAAAAATATACCTAAATGTTTTGTAAGCTTTGAAGATACAAGAGTAGTAGTTGATTGCACTGAAATATACATCCAACGGCCAAAAAATCTTTGCTGTCAAATTCTAACGTATTCTCATTATAAAGGTGCACAAACAGTTAAGTTTATGACAGGTGTCACTCCTGGAGGAAATATATCATTTATAAGTAAACCTTATGGAGGAAGAGCAAGTGATTCCGCTATATTTCAACAAAGTGATTTAGTGAAATTATTGGAACCAGCAGATGGTGTTATGGTTGACAAAGGATTTTTAATTGAAGAATTGTGTGAAAAAAATCAATTTAAGTTCATCCAACCTCCTTTTTTGAAAAATAAAAAGAAATTTTCAGAACAAGACTCAATCCACACTGCACAAATAGCAAAAGCGAGGGTGCACGTTGAAAGATCTAACCAAAGGATTAAAGCTTTTAAAATAGTTGGCAGTGTCATGCCTGTATCATTAGTGCCATATATACAAGATATTTTTACAGTTATTTGTGGTACTGTTAATTTGAGTGCTCCTATTATTGGCAATGATGCATTTACGCATGAAGAAATGGATGTAACTTAAAATTAAAAAAAAATTGAATAATTTTTAATCTGAATTGTAAATAAATATTTTGATCAGCTTTTTTAATGTAAATAAATATTTTGATCAGCTTTTTTAATGAAAATAAATAAGTTTTATATTATTTTATATAGTCATACATATGTAAATCAATCATTTTTGTGATTATCCATTAAAAATGTAGTTACTCATGAAGTGAATGACTAGCCAAGCAATCAGTCGATCAATGTCAGATTACATAAATGGATAACACTTATCTACACATATATGAGAAATTAAATGAAATTTAAATAAATTTATGAAATTATAAAATAGTACACTTTATTTTTATAATTATTTTATTTATTTAAACTGATGTCAACTTTTACAATCACATTTTTTGTTAAACAAAATACTTTGACATAAAATTATATTCTTAGAGAACAAATAGAAACATTGTATACAATGTCTTAATCTGAATAGTTTTTTAATATCAATAATGAAATTGCAATAAAACTTAAAAATAATACATATCACATGTTTTCCTCTTGAAAATTACTTATTTACAGTTTTTCTTTTATTTTAACCATAACATAAATAAATTGTATTTATTATAGTCTGCAAAAAGTAGAACTGGATTTTGTTTGAAAATCTGCTTGACTACATTTGTAATGTAAATGTCCTTCATCCTGATGCAGACTATCTGTGGGAGATTCCCGGAGACAAATTTCAGGTAAAATCACACAGTAATAATATATTTTTAATGATTGTGACATTCTTTTTATCTCTATAATATCTATATCCACTTTTAAAACAAATATATTTCTATCGAAAGGAGAATGGATAACAAAGTGGCAAATGCTAACATTTAGAACTGCCATTCCAAGTTGTATTTGACCGTAATACTTGTGCTTTGTTTTCATTACAATATTTTCACCTACTTTTTTGAAGCAACCATATTTACTTGTCACTTGATTTTCTACAACCATACTAATACTCTTTGTTTTACCATCTTTGGGGCATTTTATTTCTAATAGACTAAAAGGCTTTCCATTTTTAACTACAACACCATCTGGAGAAACTGCTAACCATGGATTTAATTTGCTAATAATAAGTCCAGTCTCAATAACTTGAAACTCTGGATTTTGAGTCTGAAAAACTTCACGTGCTTGCTTTTCAAATTTTTTTCCAAATTCAGTTGCTTCAGTCTTGAATGCTTTTGGTTCGATAAACTCTTGACACTTCTTTTTCCAATCAGGATTTTTATTTTTTGTGTAAGTGTAAAGTCCATAACAAATAGATCCAGTCACTCTATATTTTCTTTCTTTCATCCATTGCGCAAACCAATTTCTGGTATTTTCACACACAGTTAAAGGATTAACTAATAATTTATTAAGTACACTCTGGCAACAATCTTTAAGAGGATTAACTTTAAATAGTTTTATTTCTTCCATAAGATTACAATCTTGATTTTCAAATATTAATTTATAAATTTCTATATCATGACTAGAAACTTTTGTGCTTTTTTTTCTTTTTAACGAGTTGTGTCGACCCTTAGCTGCTACCACAAGTGCTGAATTTTGTAGACTAGAAAAAAGATCTTTGATACGTTCTCTTTCCTCCTCGGTTAGTTCATCTGCAGGCTTTACTCTCTTTATACTTTTACATTTTAAATCTAAGGTTATATTTTCTAGATTAGTTAAATCTTTTAAATTAGAAGATTGCTTTTTCTTTTTAGGCATAAGGCCACTTAAGTTATTTTCTGGATCAAGCGGTGACTCAGAAAAACAGACATGTTGCTCTAAAGGTACTGGCTTATAATTTTCCAAAGCTACTTTATATTTTTTACTCCATGAACAAGCTGTATCTGTGCAAGAAAGTTCTTTTAAATCTGGACTGCTGTAATTAATATTATAATAATTATTACAAATTCATGGTTTAATGTGTCATAAACTTACTGCATGCAATAAAAAAGCGTTCCAATAATATGTTTGCATTGTCCAGAATTTCCAGCTGGACAGGAACAAATAAAACTAACAACTGCTCCATCAGTCTTAATTTCACCATTTATTTCGTGAAAACCATCTTGGAGATGCGAGGTCTTCAAGCACAGAGCTTTCACTTTACGGTTATGTCCATCATTACTTATTATACCACATTCAAAAACATTATTTTTAGTGGAGTAAATTCGATGTCCTTCTATATATTTCCTTTCGCGTAAATTGCTTCCAGCGTAATCACACAAATTATTTAAATTAATCATTCCAATAGAAACACTTTGAAGTCCTATTCCACTCAATGCAAACAGCTACGGTGAAGCCGGTATAAAAAGCCAGTTATAAATAAACAAAAGTATTCGTAATTAAATCCCCAACTTTTCTTCACCCTTCCCTGAACCCTTTTTTTAAGGAATTTTCAAGTTTTTAAAGTCCAAAACTTTATACATATTTTGAAAAAGTATTATTTATGTGCAAGGGCCATGCTCTTCAATGCAAACTCTGCCCCATAAGCCAGCCATCTTGAAAATATATATATGTCATGTATCCCCACCACGACTTCACTTTAGATCCCAATAGAGCGAGAGAGAGCGGCGCGGCCGAGCTCACTCACGGGAGCGAGTGAGAGAGAGCATCGCGGCCGAGGATACTGGCAGGAGAGAGAGAGAGAGAGAGAGACGAGCCGCCGGTGCAGCAGCGACAGAGAGAGTAGCAGCGGCGCACGGCGACCAACGCCGCACGGTCTGTCCGCCTGCATCGTCGCCGATAGAGCGAAGTAAGTCCTGGCCAGGCGTGCGCACGCG
The DNA here is from genome assembly GCA_036365515.1 of Torymus aiolomorphi. NCBI lineage: Eukaryota > Metazoa > Arthropoda > Insecta > Hymenoptera > Torymidae > Torymus > Torymus aiolomorphi. The sequence continues at coordinate 56,700,608 of CM070875.1, read as the reverse complement.
CACTTCCCCGCGGACGACGAGCGTCCGGGAAGTGAATTCGGGCGAGCGAGGCCGCTGACGCGTGCGTGAGGGCCAATCGTGCGCGGCGATCGGCCGACGTCGGCGCGGGCCGCGTATGCGCTTACGTGTGTGCAACCGAGCACACACGTACTTCGCGTGCGCACCACCCGAATCGGCGCGTACCTAGAGTACGCGCCGCGTGTATAATTAGATAACCGCCCGAGGGTCAATAAATGTAAGTGTTTCTTTTACACTTGTTCGCCTGTTATTTAGCGCACCGTAATTCCGCTTCCCTATTCGGTGGCACGGTGATGAATACCGCCAGCCTCCGCGGTCGCGAGTACGTAGTACTCGCGTGATATCTGAGCAGTTGGGGCAGCACGCTCGAGAGAGAGCGCGACGACGAAGTCGCGCGTTGTCACGGACCGAAAAGGCGCGGCTGCTGCTGAAAGCAGCCGACGGCGAGCAACAGCGCGGAGCCGACGGGCCGCTAATCGCCGAGGGTTTGCACGAGCTCGTGCTCGCGCCTGTCCATTGCTGCGCCGTTCATCGGCAGATCCGCTTCGAGATATAGCGCAACGAGGACAGCTTTTAGCCCGTTATATAATATAATCAAAATTTCCACATTATCCGGCTCTACCAAAAAAAATCCCTTGAGTGTTAGGTCCTAGGGCTTGAGATTTCTCATTTTTATGGTCAGAGGAAGTGCTACGCTCAAGCAGATGCAATTCCAGGACCCGAAGGTAATGCACTCTCCTGGTTAGTTGTTACTGTCTAATAGCTTTTGTCACATTTTGATAATTATCTCTTGAATCTTGTATACACATTGGAGAATCAAATCAGAATATTTCTATATGTTATTTTCCAGTAGATGACGCTTGACACTTGTAGATTTCCATTTCTTCAAACAGTTGTCTATAATATGCGAAAGTATGTTTTTGTATAGTACCAACATATGGACAAACGACAGGAGCTTTGAATTCAAAATTAGCGTAAAATAAGAGAAAGATTCATGAAGGTGATCTTGAAAACTTGTATTTACAGAGGCTAAAAAAAAGTTTTAGAAAAACCACATTCACAACCTATAAAGTAGAATATATATATTTTTTTAATAATATTCTCATGTGTGTTAATTTTCTGAATATAATAATATCTTACCATAACTATTTCAGAAGATCTATTTTTAGGCACGACCGCTTCTCGGGAGAGCCTTATAATTTCACCAGAGCGAAAATTGTTTGACTTCAAAAACTAATAATTTGATACAAGAAAAGTCTTTTCCAGTCAAAATGAGTGCGTTTTAAGCGTTTTCTGTGATGTATGTATGTCTGTACGCCCGTATGTACGCAAGTTCCTCGATTATCTCAATGAATTTTCATCCGATTTCATCGGGATGGCGGGAAAATACTCCTCTAATTATACCTAAGTGCTGGTTCTCAATTGAGATAGATCGATGAAAAATTAAAAAAATGCGAGCACAAAGAAATATTTCAAAATATCGATTTTTAAGCTTAATGACTAGAAAAATTATTTTTAAGCTTATATCTACAGGTCTATCTGCTAAAACTAATTAAAATACAGTAGATAAGCAAGGGGGCTTCTGCCCCCCACCCACCTCCTCATCCATCTACAGTTCTCCCCCCACCCCGCCCACTCCGATATTCGTATGCATCTTATCGCAGCGATTCTCGGAACTCGAGATTATTTCAATTGCGGTCTCCTTATGCACTTTCGTTCGCCTTACAGAATAAAAAATTCTTAAATAATTACTTTAAATAAAATTTAACCATACTAGTAGAATAGAAATCTGTGTAATCACTTCTTGTATAAGAGAATAAAAAATTCGATTATTGTTCCGATATCTTTAACCGTTTGCGAGATACGAGCAAAAAGAAAAAAATCAGTTTCTACAAAAGTTAAACATTACTGATGAATCAATATTCGAAACGATAACCACGCATTCACGCAGCATACATACTCATCAGCCATGCATTCTCCGAGTATATTTGTTCTCGTGGACAAAACCCCAATGAAAACCGTTAAACTTTCTCACCAACGACCCCCGGCGGCGGCGGCGGCGCGGGCGCGGCTTGCATCAGATGATACCGCCGCGCGGGTATAAGCTTATACACCCCGTTTGCGCGCGCTATTAGCTTGTAACGCACGCTATTAGCTGAAAGGTGCACGGTGCTCATCAGCTGATTTTCCGCGCACCGGGCGCATGTGTAAGCTTATACACCGCGCGTTATAAGCGACCACTTCGTGCACGCGTATGCTCTAGAACATTCGTCATCAAATGCTTTTTCACGGCACGGGTCTTTAAGTAAGACGTAGGGTATACCGAGACGGTATCAAATTGCAACCGTTTCCTGTCAACTGCCCCCGAAAATTTATTACAATAATAATTCCTGGAATTCTACATGATGTATTGAAATACTGTTTTGGTTAGCTGCATATACTGTTCTTCTTATCTTTAAATAAGACGTAGCGCATGTCGAAAGGGTATCAAAATCGATAACAGTATTTCCTGGGATTCTACACGGGAGAATTGGTTTACAGTTGATATCTTGATATGTTGCATCATACACACCCTATAAATACGGGGAGTCTGCAGCGTTTTCATTCATTGTAAAACGGAATCTTAAAGTGAATACTATGTCCGCGCACGATTGCAAGAGAAACGTTAGAATTATGCTGGAGGCCTATAGGCTTCTAGCGTATAAAAAGGTTAATCCTGAAGAAGTGACAGAATGGATTAAACTTGGTAATCGGCATTTAAGACTCTTGAAACAATTTTTAGAAAAAGCAACGAGTGTCGCACAAAAACAAAAATTTATTTCAACCATTGGATTGCTCAAAGGCGTTCAGGACAGACTAAAGTGTTTATTGAAAAGTGGTAGCGGTGTACGTGGAAGACGAAGTGATAGATTGCAATGGCAAGACTTGGGATGTGCCTTTAATGAGCGCCTTCTATCTGGAGTGATTACGAACTTGAAAAATTTAGATGTGACTGCATTCATGAGAGACGCTCAAGCAGTGTTTCAATTCCGAATAAAAAATGCTTTGAAGAAAGAAGAGACCATCAAAGTGTACACTGTTTTATCAGCTGAATACGTCGTAACAAAAGCTGATGAGGAGATAGTAGAAATAAAGTATTTCAATACAAAGGCTGAGCCGATTCTACAAACAACTAATTTAAAACAGTGGTTCACCGATAATGTACAACAACCTATCGAAAGAGATATGGAAGAATTTCAGGAGCGAGACTCAGGCTGGACACTTCGTGAAATTCTCAATTTATCTGTGAACGTTAATCAATATAATCCGATGCGAGGTATCTCACTCATAAGCCTACCTCCAGAAATACTAAAGAACCATGCAACGTGCAAAACTTTGATGATGCATGTTTCAAGTGGGTAATACTATCAGCCTTACATCCATCGCTCAAGTCTTACAGAGTGTCATTATATAAGGCCTATGAAAACGAATTAAATTTTAAGGGAATAGAATTCCCCGTAAAACTAAAACGGATTCCAAAATTTGAAAAACAAAACAACGTTTCCGTTAATGTTTATACATTGAAAAAGTGCTACGGAAAATTCAAAGTTGTGTCACTTCATATAACATCATGCAAGAAGAAAACCCACGTGAACCTTGTCCTTTTACAAAACTACTATATTGATGAGGAGGAGCAAACAGAGCAGAAAGAGACTTCATTATATTTCATTATGTGTGGATTAAAGACTTGTCTCGTTTGATGTCCAGACAAGTTTCAAAAAAGAAGGTTAAAAAATATATATGCAATAGATGCCTACATTATTTTCACAGTAAAATTAAATTAGAACTACATGAAGAAGATTGTGTAAAAATTAACAAGTGCCGAGTAAACCTACCTACGCCAAAAGATAAAATTCTACAATTTAAAAATTATAATAATAAAGAGAAAGTGCCATTTGTTATTTATGCAGACTTCGAGTGTCTCCTGAAACCTATACAAGTTGGGAACGCCTACCAGAAGCATGAGGCGTTCAGCGTGGGATACTACTTGAAATGTAGCTATGATGACTCTCTATCATATTATCGTAGCTATAGAGGATCACATCCAGCTAAATGGTTTGCAGAAAACTTGCAAGATTTGGCAGAGAATGTTGAAACTGTCTTCTGGTGTCCAATACCTATGGAAATATTAACTTCGGAACAAGAACGAGCATACCAAAGTGCAACAATCTGTCATATTTGTGAGAAGCCCTTGTGTGAGAAACGTGTTCGAGATCACTGTCATTTGACAGGAAGGTGAGATTATATATTATAATTACACACACACACACACACACACACACACACACACACACACACACACACACACACACACACACACACACACACACACACACACACACACACACACACACACACACATACACAGTAGCAATACTGCATATGAAATATTATTATATGTTTCAGATATCGAGGAGCAGCACATGAAAAATGTAATTTAAATTATCAAGATTCGCACAGCATTCCAGTTATTTTTCACAATTTAACAGGCTATATGACTCTCATTTCCTCATCAAAGACATCGCTCAAGGTTTTCCGGGTCGAGTTGATCTTTTGCCATTAAATAAAGAACGCTTCATCTCGTTCACCAAACACGTTGAAGGCAGTGACATCAACTTTAGATTCATTGACTCTTATCGATTCATGGCATCATCCTTAGACAAACTATCATCTTACCTCGAATTCTCTCGAGATGGAACATATTTACCGCTAACAGAAGAGAAATTTCAACTGCTGCGAAGAAAGGGAGTATTCCCTTACGATTATTTGGACTCTGAAGAAAAACTTAACGTTCTGGAGTTGCCATCGAAAAATGAATTCTACAGCAAACTAAATAGCTGCCACATATCAGATGGTGATTACCAACATGCAAAAAATGTTTGGAAAGTATTTAATGTATCGAATTTAGGTGAATATTCAGATTTATACTTGAAAACAGATGTATTACTCTTAGCAGAAGTTTTCGAGAATTTTCGAAGTAGCTGTCTGAAAGCTTATGGCTTAGATCCAGCACATTACTACACAACTCCGGGGCTAACTTGGGATACCATGCTCAAGTATACGAAAATACAGCTAGAACTACTTACCGATATTGATAAAGTTATGTTTATTGATAGTGGAATACGAGGTGGGGTGAGTCAATGTTCAAATCGCTACGCCCGAGCTAATAATAAATGCATGGGTAATGATTATGAAGCAGAGAAAGAGTCCAAGTATCTTATGTACTTTGATGCAAGCAATCTTTATGGCTGGGCTATGCAACAGTACTTACCCTACAGCGGCTTCAAATGGATCAAGGACATAAAACGAACAAATTTTAATATTCCAGATGACGCTTCAATAGGCTATATACTTGAAGTAGATTTGAAATATCCAGAAAATTTACATGATGTACATAAAGATTTACCATTCTGTGCAGAGCATAAGAAGCCACCGGGCTCCTCACAAGCTAAACTACTTACAACCGTTGAACCGAAATTGAAATATGTTGTTCACTACCGCAACTTAAAGCAAGCTTTAGCCAATGGACTAAAATTAACTAAAATTCATAGAGTATTGGAATTTAATCAAAGTCCTTGGCTTAAAGAATAGATTGACTTAAATAGTAAAATGAGACAAACAGCTAAAAATGATTTTGAAAAAAATCTTTATAAATTAATGAATAATGCCGTTTTTGGAAAAACTATGGAAAACGTGCGAAAAAAAGTCAATATCAAATTACTAACGAAATGGGAAGGTCGATATGGCGCAGAAGCTCTTATTGCAAAACCTGAATTTCATAGCAGTACCATTATCGATGAAAATCTTGCCATTATAGATTTATCAAAGACGGATGTATGCATGAACAAGCCAATTTATATAGGATTGTGTGTACTTGATTTATCGAAGACTTTGGTGTATGATTTTCATTACACCTACATGAAAACGAAATTTAACGATCGCTGTAAATTACTTTATACTGACACGGATAGTTTAATATATGAAATAAGTAATAAATATGAAATGATTAAGAACGACATTGCAAACTTTGATACTTCTGATTACCCAGTAAATAACATATTTGGAATTCCACAAGACAACAAGAAAATTGTAGGTTTAATGAAAGATGAATGTAATGGTCGCATTATGACGGAGTTTGTTGGTCTGCGCAGTAAAATGTATAGCATTCGTGTAAATGGACAAGATTATGTGAAAAAAGTTAATGGTGTAAAAAGTGGAGTTGTCGACAAAACCATCACATTTGACGATTACATTGAGTGCTTACTAAATTCATCTACACAGTACAGAAAACAGTGTATCATACAGTCTAAAGCTCATGTAGTGCATACTATTAAACAAATAAAGTTAGCTTTAAGCCCGAATGACAATAAGAGATATCTTTCTTTAAATGAAACAGATACATTACCTTGGGGGGATTATAGAGTAGCTAAATTCGATGAAGATTAATCATATTGCATTTGTATGTATTATAAATATAGGATGATAAATAAAGAAAAAAAGTATATTCGTTGTATTTAACTTTTATTGAACCTTTACAAATCTGATTTGCTTATCCAACTATTGTGTGAATTATCAAATCCTGACCACTTTACATAAATTTGATTGCCACGTTTTTTAATCACTTTTTCCACAAGATAAACATCTGAATATTTAGCTTTAAGTAGTTCTTGCTCATAAAAACCGCCAGCGATGGGTTGGCCCCGATAGTCTTTCAGCTTGTAGGTAACCGAATCAGTAGCCATCACTCGATTGATTGTAAAAATCTCTGTCGACCAATTAGCAGTATAACCCTTCTCAAATACTTGCTTTACCTTGCTTACTCTTACTGTATCTCCAATCTTAAATTTTGGCTTTTTCACTATTTTAACCTGTCGAGCAAACTTCGCAAGTACTCCTGCCTCATTGGCCATTGTTATATCTTTAGGCTTCATTCCAATGGTACGATGTTTGCTGTTATTGTACTCCTTTAGCAAATTGGGCAAGATATCAAGCCACTTATATTTTCCACGCAAACTGAATTGCATCCATATCTTCTGCTTGAGGGTGCGATTGAAACGCTCACAAATAGATGCTTTGAGATTACTGTATGTCGAATAGAGATTAATTCCATATCTTTGCATTAGACTTTGAAATGTAGCATTGTAAAATTCTTTGCCTCGATCGGTCTGTAAATTTGTTGGTTTGCGTCCCTGCTGCAAGATAGACTCCATTGCTGCTGTGACATCACTGCCAGTCTTTTGCTTTACAGGAACAGCCCATGCATACTTGGAGAAGACATCGATAACAGTGAGCATATATCTATAGCCATTGTTTTCTCGAGCATAAGGCTGCATCTCCACCAGATCAGCTTGCCATGTTTCATCCAAGTCACGTACAATAAACTTGCGACGTTGGTAATTTCGACGTGCAGGTGTATGAAGTTCCTTAACCACTTGCTGCTGCATGTCCTTCATCCTGAATTATTGAAATCTCTTGTAATTTTGTCGTTCAGGCAAGGAAAAAGTATTCGAAGAAAATTTATTCATAAAATTTTTCCACTGTGATTCGCTCTTTTGTTTATCTTTTTGACTGTTGTCAGAAAATTTTGTATATGGTATATTACTGTTCGCAGTACTATTTGATTTATCCATTCTTAACGAGTGGTTGAACGATACTGCGATAAATTTATAATTGAAGAGCTATTTATAAGATCTACGTATGGTTGTTTGATAATAAATAATTGCGCATATAAACTTCTTGACTAATTGCTTTCACATCTTCTATATTCTGAATTGATGACTGTAATTTTAAGACTTTCGTATCAATTTCATTTTTTGAGCCTCAACAATAACGCCTAAATTATCGAAGTCTCCGCGTAATTTCGCAGTTACTTCATACAAACTCCTTATTTCTATTTTAATCATACGTTGTAGAGTGTCCAAATTAACAACATCACCCGGTTTGGTAGGCTCAGCAATGTTACATAACCTCTTGCTGTCAATGTCGTATTGTCCGTCAGAAGTTGCTTTGAAGCCAACACCCGGAGGACCACGACTGCCTTCAGCACGCGCGAGATTACATCCGAATACATCGACACTCATGTTGCAACTGACTGCAATACCATCCAGTTCAATCAATTTATATTCAAATATGTATTATATTTATGTACGAGCACAGGCGTAATAATTTCAGATAGTCTCTGAATTCGCATCCGAAAACGCTCTCGATCACGTGCTATTTGCTCCCATTCTCCGTGACGTGCTGCTCGACTGGCATAGGACCACACATGCATCACATGAATAACTGGTTTAGCATCAAAGTGAACTCTCTTCGAAGACATCTTAATGTATGTAACCTGCTTCTTTGAGTTCTTCAATGATTGAATGAATCTTATTTGTGTGGCTCTGGTTGCCAGCCTCCAATTCAGCCAAGAGTAAGCGAAGATGATCAAATAATTCATTAGGATCATCCCAGTATACATAGTCCATACGCATATCTTTTCTTGAGGAGTATAACTAGGACAGTTCTGCGACCCCATACCACTCGGCCACCGGCCGAACTGTGTAGCGTTCTGATAGGTTGAGACGGAGAGGTGGGGCTCCGCCCACTTTCGAGAAGCTTCTACCCTTTCATTTGTAATGACGTCATCGAATAAAATTTAATCGTATTTTATTGTCACATTTTTGCATGAAGGTCAAATGTTTATTTACGAGCGACTCCCGACGGCGGGCGGCGGGCGGCGGCGGCGGCGGCGCGGCGGCGCGCGCGCGGGGACTAGCATCTTACCGCGGTGACAAGCTGGACGACCGCGGGGATGAGCTGATTCGCGCGGGCGCGCGGAGATGAGCATATTACCGCGGTGGCTAGCTGATTTCCGCGGTCATTAGCATACACCGCGTGTAAGTATATTTACCGCGTTGATGAGCTGACTTTCGCGGGCATTAGTCTATCGTCGCTGGTAAGATATTTGCCGCGCTGATCACCACGGCGCGCTCATCGTGTGATGCCGCGTGCGCAATTGTCGCGCGGACAAGCTTATACACCGCATGCTATAAGCGAATACTTCATGCTAGCAATTTTATTCGATGATTTCCAAAGGGATCTATGGGTAAAAGAAATTAAAACAGTAATATATGATATTCATGAAGTTTATTAAACATAATTTTTTACAAGTGTTGTATAAGTTTTTATATTATATTAGCATTAAAGTGTACATTAAATACAATCTCTTCTTAAAGGTGGCACCAAAATCTCTAGACTAATTTCTTAATATCTCCATTTATGGGATTATATTCGATAATACGGTCATGTAAAATCAAGCAGTAGGCTGATGTCTGTGCTGGATAATTTTCCTTAGCTTCAAATTCAAGACGAACATCAACTGGGGCCTGCTTCAGCGACTCGTTCTGTTTTGAGCAGTCAATGACAACTAAAGGAGCATTTTGTATATAGTCCCCTTTTTTGAGCATAGGTTCAATTTCTTTTCCGTAATACGCATTTTGAAAGTTAATATACATATCCTATAATAAAGCATATTGATTTTGATCAATATTTAGATTAAGATTTCCGTAAGGATAGTATTGAGAATTGAGAAATAGTTTCACATTACTTATTTTGCAATGGTCAAAACGGCTAGCGTTAGCTCCATTTTGTCCTTTACGATTGGTCTGAAAGCCTAAAATGACGAATCGTGGTTTTTCTAATTGATTCGATGTCTTAACTGTCCAAACATGCTGCGATGTGGTTGGGAGTAATGGATACTCGTACAGCTCCCAACTACGGAAACTCATAGCAATGGGAGTTTCCTTCTGTAGGTAATGAAGGAGTCGTATTTTATGCTTATCGGATAATAGCACATATGGCATTAACCATTCAATTTTAATATGGTTAATTTTGAACTCTTCTGCTTGCGTTTGCACAATAGCATTTACATCATTCTGCGATCTTGTGAGAACAAGCTCATGTTTGCAATTGACTATAATTTTACGATAGTCTTCCGCAAAGCCGAGAATCATACTTAGAGGTATGGACACATCAAAGTAGCCAGCATTATCGGTTATTTGCTGAGTTTCTGCAATATTAATCCAGCCTGCGTTTTCCAAGTTTTGCGTAGGATTGAACGATATCAAACCCTTCATTAGACTTGTCAAACCAACATTTTTACATTTATCAATCTCTGCAGCATTAATTTCATATCGGATTTCTTCAAAAAGATGACAGAGGGCGTTGTTTACAAGCTTTGTGATAACTGCTACGGTGCCATCTGCTTTTAATAATCGGCCATGAATATGTAATGAACTGCGTGAAGGTAGAAGGTAGAGATCTTGATGCCGTATGGCGATACGAATTTCATCACTGTTATTGAAAGCTGACGAAGTGTAAGGCTGATGTGCATGCAATTCATAATGACCCTATTGAAAAAAATCATGTGACTAATCATATGATTAATCCAGTGATTAATCACATGATTAATCATATGATAAATCATATGATCAATCATGTGATTAATCATGTGGTTAATCATGTGATCAATCATATGATTAATCACATGATATTATCGACGGAAAAATCATGTGATTAATCACATGATTAATCACGTGATTGATCAAATGATTTTTTCCAGAATCCAGGAATATGCTCTGCTGAATTTATAACTTAATTTATTTATTATCTAGCAGTTTACCACTGCTATATTATAAATGAAAAATAATAGTTAAATGAAACATTTACAATATAATATAATTATTTGTATATTACAGTTATTTAGATAATTAATTCAATTGAAGATATAGACAACTTTATTGTTATTACAATTATAATGTTCCAACATAACTGAAGAATGGGACAAAATAAGAACTTCTAAATATATTCTGCCCTAATGAAAAGATGGGATATTTGGGTTATTGGGTATAGATGAGCAATTGATATACGATAAATGGGCCCTATGGGTTTTCCTTGCGGGTCCCATATGACTGATATAAAACTAGTTAACATTTTTTTTCGGATTACAAACATTTTATTCGAATAATAATCAATATTACTTCTTATACTACTTTGATAAAAGTATATTTTTATTATAAATTAAGGCTACAACTGTAAATAAACAATAAAGACACGTAACATACCTGTATAAGGGAATAAGATTATTATAAATGATATTGTTATTAATGTAGAGAAATGATGTTTAAGGAGCCTCGTGCTCGCGCTACTCGACTCCGACCCGTGGTAGCAAATTCACACGAAGCCGGAGCCGAGCGCGCCCACGTGTACTCGATTTTGGCAGCTACCATGAACAGTTGCGACGATGTCGGCGACAGCGCGAGGAGGCCACTACTTGGCGATACCGTTTCTATTAAAAAAACAGAGAAGATATTTTACATAAAGTCAGCTGCTCAAAATTTTAGAATTGTTTATGTTTAATTTGTGAGTTAACTAATATTTTTTATTAAACAAAATTTTTTCTGATTCTTTATTAAAAACCATTTAAAATGAGCCCTGGAACGATATTAGCAAACATTTAAAATGATCCATTTAGAAAGTCTCAGATTCGCTACTTATTAGTATACCTTCATCTGAAAAAAAGAAAATAATAAGTACAGCAGAATATTTTTGATTGGACAAAATTTTTACTGAATCTTTATTGAAGTCCCTTTCAAATAAGCCCTGATCGATGTTCGCAAACCCACTTGAAAAGAATTATATATTCTTTTAATCTCAGTAGAAACCAATAATTGGTGTTTTTGAGAACCTGCTGGATTTGAGATCTTAATATTATTCATATATCTTACGTCATGGATCTTGTCACTGAATTTTCTCAAAGCATGAAAAATATATTAAACATCTATTTTCAACAATATTTTCAACAGGCATTTATACTTTCCTAAATTTTCAATGGGAGACGCTTACACTGTTAATATACTCTATTTGTAAACTTCATATCTATTCGAAACTGAATTTTATAAGTAATCTATTATTATGTGTACCAAAGCTAAAATTAAAATACTATAAAAAAGTTGCAATCAAATTAGTTGAAAGACAATTAACAATTGTATATTCCAATGCGCATACAAATACTTCTTACTCAATAATTTTCAAATAAAATATGGTGTTCTTATTAAGGCTTCGTTTCATGAATTTCATAAACTATGTAATCTACAAACTTATAACTCATTAAGATCCATAATACAATTATTTAATTTTCAACTTAACACTGAATAGTTTATGAAATTTCATGAAGCGGAGGCTTAATAAGAAAACCATATTTTATTTGAAAATTATTGGTTATGGAGTACACGTCTGTGCATTTGAATTTGCAATTGCTAAATTGTCTTTCGACTAACTTGATTGCAACTTTTTTATAGTAATTTATTTTTAGCTTTGGTACACATAATAATAGATTACTTATAAAATTCAGTTTCAAATAGATATGAAGTTTACAAAAAGAGTGTATTAACAGTGTAAGCGTCTCCCATTGAAAACTTAGGAAAGTATAAGCCTGTTGAAAATATTGTTGAAAATAGATGCTTAATATATTTTTAATGCTTTGAGAAAATTCAGTGACAAGATCCATGACATGAGATACATGAATAATATTAAAATCTCAAATCCATTGTGTTGTCGAAAATATAAATTATTGCTTTCTACTGACATTTAAAAAATATACAATTCTTCTCAAGTGGGTTAGCGAATATCGATCAGGGCTTATTTGAAAGGGTCTTTAATAAAGATTCAGTAAAAATTTTGTAGAATCAAAAATATTCTGCTGTACTTATTATTTTCTTTTTTTCAGATGATACTAATAAAGAAAATATAACCACATATACAAATAAAAAGCAAATTTTTTCCCAATCAATATTTTATACAAAAAATTTCAGGATTGAGTAAAGAAAATGAGAATAGTTGAGTTTACACAAAAAATTGCAAAGAATAACAACTTTCCACATTAGAGAGGTTAGAAGCGAGAAAGGGCTTACCGAATCTATGCTTTGCAGGTGACTTCGCTGTCTTGTTGTCTCAAATGGGTGATCACCTCCAAGTGATGGACGCAACGAAAGAATCAAAACCCACCAGGACACCGTACTACAACCGCCGCTGTCATCGCTGGGAACGCCATGGACGAGACACGCGCACGGCAGCCTCGTAAGGCATTTCTTATACAAACAATTCAATCAGCTGTTGGTGCTGCCGTGCCTCGTGCGTGCTTTCGAATTTGCAATAGAATCGTCTCGTCCGTGGCGTTCCCAGCGTCCCCAGCGATGACAGCGGCGGTTGTAGTACGGTGTCCTGGTAGGTTTTGATTCTTTCGTCGCGTCTATATCACTTGGAGGTGATCACCCATTTGAGACAACAAGACAGCGAAGTCACCTACAAGCATAGATTCGGTAAGCCCTTTCTCGCTTCTAACCCCTCTAATGTGGAAAGTTGTTATTCTTTGCAATTTTTTGTGAAAACTCAAGTATTCTCATTTTCTTTACTCAATCCTGAAATTTTTTGTATAAAATATTGATTGAGAAAAAATTTGCTTTTAATTTGTATAAGTGGTTATATTTTCTTTATGATCCATTTGGAAAGTCTCAGATTCACTACTTATTAGTATATACCTTCATCTGAAAAAAAGAAAATCATAAGTACAGCAGAATATTTTTGATTCGACAATATTTTTACTGAATCTTTATTAAAGTGCCTTTCAAATAAGCCCTGATCGATGTTCTCAAACCCACTTGAAAAGAATTGTATATTTTTTAAATGTCAGTAGAAACCAATAATTGGTATTTTCGACAATCTGCTGGATTTGAGATCTTAATATTATTCATATATCTCATGTCATGGATCTTGTAGTTGATTTTTTCAAAGAATGAAAAATATATTAAATATTTATTTTCAACAATATTTTTGACTGGCTTATAAGTAATAATATTTTTATTTACTGTCCTAAATTTTTAATAGGAGACGCTTAACTCTATTTGTAATCTTCATATCTATTCGAAACAATTTTATAAGTAATCTATATTATCGTGTGCCAAAGCTAAAAGTAAATATATGACTATAAAAAAGTTGCAATAAAGTTAGTCGAAAGACAATTTAGCAATTGCAAATTCAAATGCACAGACGTGTACTCCATAACCAATAATTTTCAAATAAAATATGGTTTTCTTATTAAGCCTCCGCTTCATGAAATTTCATAAACTATTCAGTGTTAAGTTGAAAATTAAATAATTGTATTATGGATCTTAATGAGTTATAAGTTTGTAGATTACATAGTTTATGAAATTCATGAAACGAAGCCTTAATAAGAACACCATATTTTATTTGAAAATTATTGAGTAAGAAGTATTTGTATGCGCATTGGAATATACAATTGTTAATTGTCTTTCAACTAATTTGATTGCAACTTTTTTATAGTATTTTAATTTTAGCTTTGGTACACATAATAATAGATTACTTATAAAATTCAGTTTCGAATAGATATGAAGTTTACAAATAGAGTATATTAACAGTGTAAGCGTCTCCCATTGAAAATTTAGGAAAGTATAAATGCCTGTTGAAAATATTGTTGAAAATAGATGTTTAATATATTTTTCATGCTTTGAGAAAATTCAGTGACAAGATCCATGACGTAAGATATATGAATAATATTAAGATCTCAAATCCAGCAGGTTCTCAAAAACACCAATTATTGGTTTCTACTGAGATTAAAAGAATATATAATTCTTTTCAAGTGGGTTTGCGAACATCGATCAGGGCTTATTTGAAAGGGACTTCAATAAAGATTCAGTAAAAATTTTGTCCAATCAAAAATATTCTGCTGTACTTATTATTTTCTTTTTTTCAGATGAAGGTATACTAATAAGTAGCGAATCTGAGACTTTCTAAATGGATCATTTTAAATGTTTGCTAATATCGTTCCAGGGCTCATTTTAAATGGTTTTTAATAAAGAATCAGAAAAAATTTTGTTTAATAAAAAATATTAGTTAACTCACAAATTAAACATAAACAATTCTAAAATTTTGAGCAGCTGACTTTATGTAAAATATCTTCTCTGTTTTTTAATAGAAACGGTATCGCCAAGTAGTGGCCTCCTCGCGCTGTCGCCGACATCGTCGCAACTGTTCATGGTAGCTGCCAAAATCGAGTACACGTGGGCGCGCTCGGCTCCGGCTTCGTGTGAATTTGCTACCACGGGTCGGAGTCGAGTAGCGCGAGCACGAGGCTCCTTAAACATCATTTCTCTACATTAATAACAATATCATTTATAATAATCTTATTCCCTTATACAGGTATGTTACGTGTCTTTATTGTTTATTTACAGTTGTAGCCTTAATTTATAATAAAAATATACTTTTATCAAAGTAGTATAAGAAGTAATATTGATTATTATTCGAATAAAATGTTTGTAATCCGAAAAAAAATGTTAACTAGTTTTATATCAGTCATATGGGACCCGCAAGGAAAACCCATTTATCGTATATCAATTGCCCATATCTATACCCAATAACCCAAATATCCCATCTTTTCATTAGGGCAGAATATATTTAGAAGTTCTTATTTTGTCCCATTCTTCAGTTATGTCGGAACATTATAATTGTAATAACAATAAAGTTGTCTATATCTTCAATTAAATTAATTATCTAAATAACTGTAATATACAAATAATTATATTATATTGTAAATGTTTCATTTAACTATTATTTTTCATTTATAAGAGCAGTGGTAAACTGCTAGATAATAAATAAATTAAGTTATAAATTCAGCAGAGCATATTCCTGGATTTTGGAAAAATTCATGTGATCAATCATGTGATTAATCATGTGATTAATCACATGATTTTTCCGTCGATAATAGCATGTGATTAATCATATGATTGATCACATGATTAACCACATGATTAATCACATGATTGATCACATGATTTATCATATGATTAATCATGTGATTAATCACTGAATTAATCATATGATTAGTCACATGATTTTTTTCAATAGGGGAGCGACAGATTCATCGAATTCCACAGATGACTGTACGTTTAATATGTCGTCCATCTCTTTTGATTCTAAAACCACAGGAAAACAGACAAATTATTTTTCTCCAGCGTTTCTTCTGACCTGCAGTCCTAAACTTTTTAGGAAGCGAATATTCTGAGTTGTTAGCTCTTTCACTGTTCGTTGACGACTGATCTTCTGATGACATGATTTGCTTTTAATATAGCTTTTGCCAACTTTGCTGTTATATACGATTCCCATAATTACGATGATGCTTTGATGTGTAGCCTAATTGTTATAATTTCTCCACAAAAGTTCACCAAGTTTCCGTCCTGATCGACGATGCGTAACTGTATATTATCGATAGTATTAACTGTAATTGGTAAATAAATAACTTGTGTTGGAATTTCAATGATCTTATAGCCCGGAGGAACAGCTGGGAAAAATTCATGTATCGAATGCACTTTCTGTCCGTTTATATATGCTCCGGACGTAATGTTGCACTCAACTCGTAGAGCGTTAATCTTAAGAATAGATACAGGTAAATCTGATTCGTGAGTAATATTTGCTGAAAGAGTACGTCGCGTAAAGCCTAACAATCTTCCAATAGAATCTTGCGGCTGGAAATTTATTGTATGACTGCACTTGATTATACTGTGAAGAGTATTATTATTTGGTGTGAGGTTGAGTACTATGCTTTTAGGTGTAAGTATTTCCTGTAGATGGCGTTCAATGTATTCAATTTCCCAGCTACCTGTTGGTAATGTCACTATCTCTTCTCCCACGTAAAACTTGTTATTATCAATATCGATATTGGGGATTGAATTAAAGGTTAAAAGTTCAATCAACCCTAGAACGTATCTTTTATTTGTGAAGAGTTCAATTGGTGGAAAATATTGAGTCTCTAGTACAGATGACGTTCCAGATAAACTTAGCATCAATGATTCGCTCATGACTGCTCAAGTAATACTGACTATGTATAACATATATATTGTTTTATATAGTCTTATACAAAAATTTTAAACAAAGATGTCCACAGTTATATGCGCTGTAATCTTGATATCTCTCGAGGTTATACTTTACAGTGTTAACTCCTAGGTAATGCATAAGTTCTAAAGGTGGCTGCAGGTCTCCAAAACTATCAAAATACACAACACTTTTACCTCTTTTCCGATAGGCTACCCAATGTGTACCAGGTCCGCGTTCCTCATCGAGATTAACGATTGCTGACTCGTAGTGACGTGGACCACTAGCTGGTAATGTATTTCGCATGAATACACCTCGAAAGTATGGAATTTGTAAAATACGAGCATACTTTAGCAAGTCAGCGTCAGTCAGTGCTCTGTGGGGCAATTTTACATCGAAGTTTTTTTTTTGCCTTTTTTATTAAGTTCATGTCCACTATAGGGTTTTAGATAGATGCCATAGACTGTTTTATGAGGTTTAAGGTAGAGACCTTTACCAAGTGCAACAGCTTCCATCGTTTTGTTATGTCTTCGACTTTCTTCAAGTTGACGTTTAGCATTTCTTGCATCATTTATTGCTTTAGCTATACCCGCAGCGCCACCTGTAATCAGAAATGGTAGGAATCCTCCAATTTTCGATGGAACTGCTAGTACGCGAGGAATGTGTACTTTTGCTTTGCCGCCAGCCTTCTTCACAACATTTCGAGCACTTTTCAATGCAGCTTGAATAACTTTGCGCGAATTTTTACTAAAAATGCTCGGTTTCGAGGCTGCTTTAACTACTTTAGCTAGTGTGGTATTTGGCTTCTTTTTCAACCCCATTCCAAATTTTGATTTTAAATTCATAGTGTTTGTTACAATATAAGCTGCTGTTTTCTCACCAATACTAGCGTCTTTAGCAAAAACACGTTTCCAGGCGTTATCTGCTAATACTCTATCAGCAGCGTTCCTAGCCTCAACGTTCTCTCGATTCCGAGAGTAGGCTATATCGTGTTCTTTACAAGCTTGGTCTAAAGGATTAATGCCAGGGTCACCTCGAGCAAGACGCTTTGTAAGTTTAGTTCCTGGTCCGCAGTATTGATAACCAGGCAGATGTAATTCAAATGGAAGCTTATTAATGATTGTATTTGCTAAGCCTCGACCTTTACGAGTATTGCGTTTACGCTGCTTATGCTCAATCATGATGTTAACGTCTCGGAGGATAAATACATACTAAGCTGAAATGTGTATAAGTAAGCTGTATATATGTACTCAAAGTCAGTTGTATTTGAGACGTCAAAGATAAAGTATGGAGTTCGAGGAGCAAAACGTCAAGCTGCCAGTTATAAACTTTGACAGCTTAGTAGTGCAGCAAAAATCAAAAAAGCGTCATGGAGAATTACTTCCCAATAATATTAGAAGTATATTTTGTGGACCCTCAAACTGTGGTAAAACTAATGCACTACTCTCTCTCTTATTACTCATCCAAGCGGATTAAAATTTGAAAATGTATATGTTTACTCAAAATCACTGGAACAACCCCAATACCAATTTCTTAAATTTCTCTTGAAACCCATAAATGAAATTCAGTACTTTCCATTCAAAGATCATGATGAAGTAATATCAACAGAAGATGTATTGCCAAACTCAGTTATGATATTTGATGATGTAGCCTGTGAAAAACAAGATAACATCAAGAATTTCTTTTGTACGGGACGTCACAAAAATGTGGACTGTTTCTATCTATGTCAATCTTATGCACGCATTCCCAAACATCTAGTACGAGATAATGTTAATTTATTAGTATTATTTCGCCAAGATGATATCAATTTAAAGCATGTATATAATGATCACGTAAATACAGATATGTCATATAGTCAATTTAAAGATTTGTGTTCAATCTGCTGGAATGATGATAAGTATGGCTTTCTTGTTATCGATAAAGATAGGACACTTGATACGGGTCTATATAGAAAGGGCTTCGATCACTTTCTTATAAATATAGCTACCTTGAAATAAAATAGGTTAGTATGATTTCAATCGTTCATCAGTCACCATGGCACATTCTCAGAAAAAGCAAAACGTTCTCAATGAAATTATAAAATCGAGAGAAGCAATTATGCGAAAGTACAAGGAGTTGAGGCAAACCAAAACTGATGTGGAAAAAGTTTTAGATGAAACATTTAAGCCTATTGTAAGTCCGCTTGAAAAACTTGTCGATGCTGCAAAAAAGAGAAAAGTTATTAAAATAGCATCAGAAGAGCAAAAACCAAGAAACGTTATAGAATTCAGTACAAATAACGATAGAGAAGAGGAAGAAAAGGAACAGGAGGAGGTACGAGAGGAGTCACAAAGTGACCTCGAAGAAACTATAAGGATCGGAGCAGCGGATACATCATTTGAAACAGCTGAAAGCGAAGTGGATGATGAAATATCAGAATCGTTTACACAAGACGAGGATGAAACAGAGTCATTTAAACAAGCTTATTTACAGACTTTTAAAAAACGTACCAAGTCGCTTGATAATACATATGGAGTACGAATAGAAAATGAATTATTGAAAATCGGCAATTCACCGATACATTTTACAAAACATTATGTAAAAGTACAAAATGTAAGTTATCCAAAAACAGTTGGTCTACTCCAATTGCTCTTTCAGAAGCAACCTGATTCGATGCATATAAGTTCGAATGATATACGAAATTATCGAAAAATCGTAGAAGTGACGAATGCTTTTAGGAAGAATTATAGTAAAACAGAACCTCTACGTAAGTCTACTAGTAAAAAATATAAAGATTATATAGCTCCCTACTTCAATAAATCACCAAAGAGAAAACCTATTGAAGGCTCAGGCCTCTTATCTAAATATAAGATTGCAAGGAAAGATATGCGTATGGATTATGTATACTGGGATGATCCTAATGAATTAGTTGATCGTCTTCGCTTACTCTTGGCTGAACTGGGAGCCGGCAATCAGAGCCACACAAATGAGATTCATTCGATCATTGAAGAACTCAAAGAAGCAGGTTACATACATTAATATGTCTTCGAAGAGAGTTCACTTTGATGCCAAACCAGTTATTCATGTGATGCATGTGTGGTGCTATGCCAGTCGAGCTGCACGTCACGGAGAATGGAAACAGATAGCACGTGATCGAGAGCGTTTTCAAATGCGAATTCAGAGACTATCAGAAATTATCAAACCAGTGTTCATACATAAATATAATACATATTTGTGCAACAGTATAAATTGATTTAACTTGTTGCTATTGCAATCAGTTGTAACATGAGTGTCGATGTATTCGGACGTAACCTCGAGTGAATTGGAGGCAGTCGAGGTCCTCCAGGTGTTGGATTCAAAGTCACTTCTGACAGACAACACGACATTCATAACAAGAGGTTATGTAACGTTGCCGAGCCTACTCAAGCAGGTGATGCTGTTAATCTGGAAACCCTGCAGCGTATAGTTGGAATGGAAATTCAGAGCTTGCATGAAGTTATTGCTAAAATACGAAAAGATTTGGACACTTTAGATCTTATAGTTGAGGCTGATCGAGATGAGCTAGATGCGAAATTATTAGGAATACAGTATGTAATTCGGAGTAAAGAAAATGCAGCAGCAAGTAGTTAAGGAGCTTCATAAGCCTGCATGTCGAAATTATCGTCGACGCAAGTGTATCGTACGTGGTTTAGATGAGACGTGGCAAGCTGATCTAGTGGAGATGCAGCCTTATGCTCGAGAAAACAACGGCTATAAGTATATGCTTACTGTCATCGATGCATTTTCCAAATATGCATGGGCTATTCCTGTAAAGCAAAAGACTGGTAGTGATGTCACAGCAGCAATGGAGTCTATCTTGCAGCAGGGTCGCCAACCAAAAAATTTACAAACCGATCGAGGTAAAGAATTTTATAATGCTACATTTCAAAGTCTCATGCAAAGTTATAGAATTAATCTGTATTCGACATACAGTAATCTTAAAGCATCTATTTGTGAGCGTTTCAATCGTACACTTAAGCAGAAAATGTGGATGCAATTCAGCTTGCGTGGAAAGTATAAGTGGCTTGATATCTTAACTAATTTGCTAAAAGTGTATAATAACAGCAAACATCGCACAACCGGAATGAAACCAAAAGATATAACATTAGTCAATGAAGCAGAAATACTTGCGAGGTTTAATCGACAGCCAAAAATAGTTACAAAACCAAAGTTTAAAATTGGAGAAAAAGTAAGAGTGAGCAAGATAAAGCAAGTATTTGAGAAGGGCTATACACCTAATTGGTCAACAGAAATTTTTACAATCAATGAAGTTATGGCTACTAATCCGGTTACTTACAAGCTAAAAGACTATCGCGATCAATCCATTGCTGGCGGTTTCTATGAACAAGAGCTGCTCAAGGCTAATTATCCAGACGTCTACCTTGTGGAGAAGGTGCTTAAGAAGCGAGGAAATCAGATTTATGTTAAATGGTTAGGATTTGACAATTCACACAATAGTTGGATAAGCAAATCAGATGTGTAAAGATTGAATAAATAAATAAATGCCGAATAAAAAAATGATAGTTTTTTCTTTATTTATTGCCCAATATTTTATTTCATTTATTATATAGTACGCGTTGATAAGTTTTGTACAAAAGAGAGAAACACGATCAGCGCGTAAATATCGATAACTATTCCAAGAAAGTCAGGGATAGACTTGCAAGCAACTGGTTTCATCGTGTTAGTCATGCGTGTGCGTGTGTGAACAAAAATGAAACTCGATTATTATTATTTTTTTTTTTTAAAGAAACAAAGAGGATTGGATAATTTACTGGAAGAGTGTGAGGTCGATAAATGATAACAGTTGTTTTGGTAAAAAATTTTAATCGATCGATCAGATTATTATTAAGAAAAAAACTTACATAGTAAAAATACAAGTATGAATACGCAAGAACTTACAAACTATAATTACATAAATTTAAAGCAGCGCTTACACACACACACACACACACACACACACACACACACACACACACACAAACACACACAAACACACACACACACACACACACACACACACACGTACATTTACATGCGTTCACAGACGCCGCATTTTACTGCCGTCATACGCAGACACGCGTGCACACACACACACACACACACACACACACACATATTACATGAAAGTTGATTATATACATACAATCAATCTTCATCTATTGCGTGTATTTTATAATGCCCCCACGGCAGAGTATCTGTTTCATTTGGTATGGGATATCTCTTATTGTCGTGTGGACTTAGAGCTAATTTTGTTTGTTTCACAGTACGCACTACATGAGCTTTAGACTGTATGATACACTGCTGTCTGTATTGTGTAGTTGAATTTAGTAAACACTGAAGATAGTCGTCGAAATTGATGGTTTTGCTGACAATTCCACTTTTCACACCTTTAGCTTTTTTCATGCGGTCTTGGCCATTGACGCGTATGCTATACATTTTACTACGTAGTCCAACGAATTCTGTCATAATGCAACCATTGCACTCATCGTTCATTAATCCTACAACCTTCTTATTGGCTTGTGGAATTCCAAATACATTACTAGATGAATAGTCCGAAGTATCAAAATTTCCAATATCGCTCTTAATCACTTCATAAATATCATCATTTCTTATTTCATATATTAAGCTGTCAGTGTCAGTATATAGCAGTTTACAACGATCCTCAAATTTCGCTTTCATATATTTGTAGTGAAAATCGTATACTAAAGTCTTTGATAAATCAAGTACACACAGTCCTACGTAGATTGGCTTGTTAATATACACTTCAGTTTTTGCTAACTCTACAATAACAAGATTTTCATCGATGATAGTACTGCTATGAAATTCTGGCTGTGCAATACGAGCTTCTGCTCCATATCGACCTTCCCATTTAGTTAGTAATTTAACATTAACTCTTTTTCGCACATTTTCCATCGTCTTTCCAAAAACAGCATTATTCATTAATTTGTAGAGATTTTTTCAAAATCATTTTTAGCTGCTTGTCGCATTTTACTGTTTAGATCAATGTATTCTTTGAGCCAGGGTCTTTGATTAAATTTCAGTATTCTATAAATTTTTTTTAGTTTTAATTCATTTTCTAGAGCTTGTTTCAAATTGCGATAGTGTAGAATGTATCGCGATTTCTGCTCAACAGTCGTGAGAAGTTTAGCTTGTGAGGAGCCTGGTGGTTTCTTGTGCTCTGGACAAAATGGTAGATCTTTATGTGTATCGTGTAAATGTTCTGGATATTCCAAGTCCACTTCAAGTATGTAGCCAACTGGGGCATTATCTGGAATATTGAAATTTATTCGTTCTACATCATCAATCCATTCAAAACCACCATAGGGTAGATATTGTTGCATAGCCCAGCCATAGAGATTATTTACATCAAAGTACATGAGATATTTGGACTCCTTATCTACTTCATAATCATTGCCCATGTATTTGTTATTGGCTCGAGCATAACGGTTGGAACATTGACTCACTCCACCTCGAATACCGCGTTCAATGAACATAACTTGATCAATATCTGTAAGTAATTCTAGCTGTATTTTCGTATACTTGAGCATAGGATCCCAAGTTAAGCCTGGAGTTGTGTAATAATGTACTGGATTTAAGCCGTAAGCTTTCAGACAGCTGTCGCGGAAATTTTCAAATACTTCGACCAAAAGTAGAACATCTGTTTTTAAGTATAAATCTGAATATTGACCCAAATTCGATATGTTGAATGCTGTCGAAATATTTTTTGCATACTCATAATCTTTATCTGATATTGGATTGTCATTTAATTTACTGTAGAATTCATCTTTTGATGGCAGCTCGGAAATATCCAGTTTTTCTTTTGAGTCCACATAATCATAAGGGAATACTCCTTTCCGCTTAAGTAATTCAAATTTCTCTTTAGTAAATGGTGCATACTCTGCATCTTGAGAGAAATCTTGCCACAAAAGATTAAGTTCTTCGAGATATGATGACAATTTATCTAAGGATGCTGCCATGAATCGGTAAGAATCTATGAATTTAAAATTAATATCATTTCCCTCAATGCGCTTGGTGAATGAGATGAAGCGTTCCTTATTCACTGGTAAAAGATCTACTCGTCCAGGGAAGCTATTGGCAATATCCTTTATGAGAAAATGTGAGTCATAGCCAGTTAAATTATGAAATACCACTGGAATACTCTGTGAATCTTTATAATTTAAATTGCAATCTTCGTGAGCAGCACCTCGATACCTAAAACATAAGAAAAAAAAAGAACATAAGAAAAATGTAAAATTTTCGCTTGAAGAATATTTAATTTTCTTTTAATCATACCTTCCAGTCAGATGACAATGATCTCGTACACGCTTCTCTGCTAAAGGCTTATCGCGAATGTGGCATAATGATGTATTTCGAAATGCTTGTCCTTGTTTTAAATTTAATGTTTTCATTGGTACTATGAACTTGAAGATATTCTCAAATTTTTCTACCAGACTTTGCAGCTGCTCTGCAAACCATTTAGCAGGATCTTTTCCTCTGTAGCTACTGTAGTAAGATAGAGGCATCGTAACTGCACTTTAAGGGGGTGTCAAACCCAATTTTTACCGACCGAGCAAAAAATATATTGTTTTTAATAGAAAAAAGTTATATAACGATATATGAAAAATAATGAGTGCAGTGCCCTCCGTAATTACATTATTAATCATTCTGCAAAATGCCAAGTCAATATTCAAAAGCGTCTAAGAATGGCATTTGAACGAAAATTTCGTTCAAATGCCATTCTCAGATGCCTTAAAATATCGACGTGAAACTTTGCAGAATGATTCATAATGTCATTACGGAGGGCAATGCACTCATGATTATGCATAATATTAAAAAAAAAAAAATAGATTATTGTACCATATGGGTAATCTGTAACATCGCGAGATTCGCGAGTCGGCGACGGCAGCGACGGCAGCGGCCAGCGGCGCGGCCTTGCCCGTGTGTGTGTACGCGCGTGCGCTGCTGGCTGCAGCACAGCTGAGCTGTCCATCGCCGATACCTGGGCCTAGGTTAGGCCCTCCGGGAGGCGGTCCCGTGTTGCCGCCATCACCTCCGCCGCCACCTTCGCTACCTGTGCCCTCCTCTATACATTGATGCTTATCGACGTGTCGTCGGTGTGCCGGCCGCCTGGACCGCTCGCAGACGGCGCAGCCTGGAGCGCCGCATCAGCCGCCCACCTCGCAGACCGTAGCGTCCGTACCGCACCGTGTGCGTGCACACCCAAAGGACCGTGCCGCCTGGACTTGGCCCCGCCGTAAGACAGAAAAGTAAGTCATTCAAGAATTTATTTATTTTACGGCGTTGTTATTTGTACGACAGATCTGTCGTACAAATAACCTATAACCCACTTAGAAACCTGTAAAAATCACTGTTTTGAAAGTCTGACATGGAAGAGACTATTATTTCTTTAGTCAAGCGTCAATCCTTGCCTATTTTTTTCTTTAATCAAGCGTCAATTCTTCGGCTAAAGAAAATTGAAGGTTAGGTTTTACGTATATATAGGTATACCTATCTACAGCGATCTGGCGTACAAATAACAACGGCCAACTGTAGATTTGATGCGCTTTTTTGACTTTTCATTTCAAAGATCCCTTTCCATTGTCTACAAATATTTCAAACTTTACACACACTATGTAACACATGCTGAGGTACTGTTTATCAAGTTTCAGATCTAAATAATTAGCAAGTGTGGAGATATTGCAATTTGTATGCTCTTTTTAAGACATGTTCAAGAAAAAAAGTTATTTCCCGTACACTGGCTGATTGAAAAGATCTAAAATTTAATATACAATGCCTTAACATGTATTGGATTGCGTGTTAACATTCTGGTAAGCTTTGAGCAATGGTCAGGATGTCTTAGTTGGAAATGCACTTGCGCTTTTTCGACTTTTCAGTCCAAAGATCCCTTTCCATTCTCTCAACATACCTTAAACTTTACACACACCGTACAATACATGCTGAGGGACAGTTTATCAAGTTTCAGATCTACATAATTAGCAAATCTGGAGATATTGCAATTTTTGTGCTTTTTCAGGAAATTTTTAAGAAAGAAAAGTAATATCCTCCAAACTGGCTGATGGAGTATATCTGAAACTCAATATGCAACGCCTCAGCATGCTTTGCATTGTGTGAGAACATTCTGGTAAACTATGAGAAAGTGTGAGGAGGTTTTTGTCGCAAATGCACATGCGGCTTTTCGACATTTCGTTCCAAAGATCCCGTTCCATTCCCTAAAAGTATCTTAAACTTTCCATACATAATGGAATACATGCTGAGGGACAGTTTATCAAGTTTCAGATCTACATAATTGGCAAGTCTGGAGATATTGCAATTTTTGTGCATTTTCAGGAAATTTTTAAGAAAGAAAAGTAATTTCCTCCAAACTGGCTGATTGAGTAGATCTGAAACCTAATATACAATGCCTCAGCATTTACTGGATTGTGTGTAAACATTCTCATAAACTTTAAGCAAGGGTGAGGACGTCTACATTGGAAATGCACACGCGCTTTTTCGACTTTTCACTTCAAAGATCCCTTTCCATTCTCTACAAATATTTCAAACTTTACACACACTATGTAATACATGCTGAGGGATTACATACCAGGTTTCAGTTCTAAATAATCAGCAAGAGTGGAGATACTGCATTTTCTGTGTGTTTTTCAAGAAGTTTTATAAAAAAAAGTTATTTTCTCCATACTGGTTAATTGAGTAGATCTGAAATTGGATATACAATCCCTCAGCATGCATTGCATAGTGTGTATGTAATTCTAGTAAATTTTAAGCGAGGGTGAGGAGGTCAGTTGGAAATGCACATGCACTTTTTCGACTTTTCATTCCAAAGATCCCTTTCCATTCTCTACAGATATCTTAACTTTCCACCTATCTACTCCCTCTGTTTCTGGCAGGTCGATACTGCTATCCTTATTCCTATACTGCTTAACACTTTATTAATATATTCTGTTTTGCCCTAGGCGAAGAGCTCCTGCAGAAGACAACACGTCTTCATATAATTCTACTCTCCTTCAGGGCAGCCAACGCAACTACCACTTCCCGAGGACATCACCTAGACGAACACAACGGAGAAGGGAGGGCGAAGGTGTAGTTGAATGTAGTTCGCGCTTCCGTGACAGACTCGAGTAAGTACTTCACTTCGGATTTGGACTTTATCCTGTAGTATAGCCGAACCTAGCCTCGAACTTTCCATCTGCCTACTCCTCTGTTCCTGGCAGTTTGATACTGCTCTCCTCATCCCCACTGCCTAAAACATTATTAATATATTTTGTTTTGCTCTAGGCGAAGAGCTCCTGCAGAAGACAACACGTCTTCATATCATTCTACTCTCCTCGAGGGCAGCCAACGCAACTACCACTTCCCGAGGACATCACCTAGGCGGACACGACGGAGAAGGGACGACGAAGGTATACTTGAATGTCTGCGCTCCCGCGACAGACTCGAGATGTAGTCTAGGCGCCAGGGGGGTTTCCGTGGCCGATGGATGTCCACACTTCCACCAAAGCTTTTCTTACGTATTTTTGTCTGCTGATTCTGAATTTCGAAGGTGGACAGTCGCCAGACTGTTAGTTTTTTGTTATTAACAATTTAATTGTTTAAATTACTTCCAAATCAATATAATTAATTATAACTGAATCCTAACTGCCTAAAACTGTAGTAAATTGATCTAAAATATGCTCGTTTTTTCAGAATTGAAAAATTTTGATTAGAACCCGAATTATTGCAAATTTAGTGCAATAAGTCGCGAATTCGAGCGCAAACGTGCATAATTCTAGATCAATTTACTACAGTTTTAGACAGTTAGAATTCAGTTATAATTAATCATATTGATTTGGCAGCAGTTTAAACAATTAAATTGTTAAAAACAAAAAAACTAACATTCTGGCGACTGTCCACCTTCGAAATTCAGAATCAGCAGACAAAAATACGTAAGAAAAGCTTCGGTGGAGGCGTGGACATCCATCGGCCACGGAAATCCCCCTGGTGCCTAGACTAATGTCAGTATTTAGGGCACACCTGATTTTTAGGTACGAATTATATCTCCCCAAAAAGTAACAGTTTTCTGCGGGTGCACACGGAAAGAAAACCCTTACTGCTACAGTTAAAACGGCTTACTCGTGGAGTATAGGAGTTCCTTTACTATATAAGTAAGGTGGTTTTAGCAATCTTAGTAAGGGACCCATACTTTCACGGTATGGGTCGCTTACTTTTAAAGTATGTTGCTTTTCATACTACAACAGTTACACAATTATACGATCGTTGTATCAGCGGCATATACCGACGTAACAGCGTCACACGATTTTAGTATACATTGCTTCCACCTTCAATTGTAAGGGAGAAATACTATAGCGGTAACGGTTGCTACCTGCTAATACGGAAATGACAACTATTATAAGGAAGTGTTACTTATCGATAATTGAAAGCATCGAATGCGTCGTCTAGGTCTTTGAGGTGGTCAATGATGGAGTCGAGGTGATGCGCTCCGAAGTTTTTTGCGTTTAGATCTCAGGGCGCATCTAATACATAGTCCAAGTGTTCGGGGTAGCCGATGATGATGTCTAGGTCTTGCGCTCCGTAGTTTTTTGTCTCTAGATGTTGGAACGTATCAAATGCGTGGTTTAGGTCTTTGGGGTGGCCGATGATGGAGTCTGGGTAGTGCGCTCCGTAGTTTTTTGCATTAAAATATCAGAGCGCATCTAATATGCAGTGCAGGTGTTCAGGGTAGCCGATGACGAGGTCTAGGTGGTGCGCTTCGTAGTCTTTTGCGTTTGGATATCAGGGCGCACCTAATACGTGGTCCAGGTCTTCGGGGAAGCCGATGACGATATTTAGGTGGTGCGCTCCGTAGTTTTTGGCTAATAGGTGTTGGACATGTAAAAACTTAAAGTATTACTAATCACGTAATTTTATACTATAAGTAAAAATCGTGATTATAAATAAATACGTATTCGAACGTAATTACGTTCAAATTGGCATGTGTTTGTAATAAAAAAAATAGTAAATAAAAAAATGCGTATAGGCGAAATACGCACAATTATTCATAATAAATAATGCGTATATGCGAAATGCGCACAATTATTTATCATACAAAAATGCGTATAGGCGAAATACGTACAATTATTTATAATAAAAAATTCGCACAAGCGAAATACGCACAATTATTTACAATATCAAAAATATGTATAAGCGAAATACGAATAGTTGTTTATAATGCAAAAATGCGTATAGACGAAATACGCACAATTATTAGTTATAAGGAAAGGTGTATGGGCGAACATATTTAATTATAACAGAAAAGAATTACAATTACATGAGTTTATTTAGTTATCTATTTATAAGAAACTAGATGTCTTGACATAAAATTAATTCTTTTCCGTTTTTTTTCAACAAAACTCATAAAATTTGAAAAGAAGCTAAAGAAACTTATGAGCCTAGCTCAATGAAATTATAGTAGCTCTACTTTTGCCAATCATTCAGTAGCATGACAAGTATAATGCAAAGTAATTATTAATGACAATACTTCTAAAAATACAAATTTTGTTAAAATGTTCAATTTGCAGTTATGCGTTTATATGATGGAAGGTGTATATTTTAAAATGCGGATCAACTTAAATACCATACTCAGGTTCATTTGAAGTTCAACCCTTGGTCTCAAATTTTGTTACACCCTCCTGTTGTTTCAGGTATATGGGATATTTCACGTGAAGCCAGCAGCTCAAAATTTTAAAATCCCTCAAAACTCGTTTTCTTTTAGTTTTTATGAACAAAAAATGTTCCTCAAATTTTAGGTCGATATTTGCAAAAATAAAAAAGCTATGCAATATTGAAAAATTCAATTTTTTGCAATTTTTGGTTAAAATCCAAGTTTATTCATTTTTTAACTGAAAATCTTGAAAATTTTTGTATAGTACATTGATTGGCAAAAGGTTTGAATTTTTTCTGTAGAATGGGCCAGTATTTATTTTATGACCCTTTTTGTAAGTCTCTGATTGGCTGCTTCTTAGTATACCTTCATCGAAGGATATTGAGGCTGCGGCCAAATATTCTTTATTCGACAAATATTTTTTTTTTGTATTCTTCTTCGAAAACCCTTCAAAATGCTTTTTTGATCAATACTGGCCGAGCATAGGGAAAAAAGTTACAATTTTTTGAAATATGAAGAAAAATCCATAATTTCAATTTTTGATAACATGATTAATGAAACTGAATTTTATTCATACATCTTATGGCATGGACCGTACCACTGAATTTTGTTAGAGCATCAAATAGAACATTAGAAATATCTATTTTCAATAATATTAGGCTTACACAATAAGCGATACCTAATTATGAATGAAATTATCAGTCTGTTGCCTGATTTCATTTTGACAGCTTTATAGTAATTAACCTCTATAGCTTAATTTATTATTAATTCATAATTAGGTATTGGTTATTATGTAAGCCTAATATTATTGAAAATAGATATTTATAATGTTCTACTTGATGTTCTAACAAAATTCAGTGGTACGGTCCATGCCATAAGATGTATGAATAATGTTCAGTTTCATTAATCATGTTATCAATAATTGAAATTATGGATTTTTCTTGATATTTCAAAAAATCCACTTTTTCCCTTTGCTCGGCCAGTATTGATCAAAAAAGCATTTTGAAGGGTTTTCGAAGAAGAATACAAAAAAACTTTGCCGAATAAAGAATATTTGGCCGCAGCCTCAATATCCTTTGATGAAGGTATACTAAGAAGCAGCCAATCAGAGACTTTCAAAAAGAGTCATAAAATAAATACTGGCACATTCTACAGAAAAAATGCAAACCTTTTGCCAATCAATGTACTATACAAAAAGTTTCAAGATTTTGAGTTAAAAAATGAATAAACTTGGATTTTAACCAAAAATTGCAAAAAAATTGAATTTTCAATGTTGCATAGTTTTTTTATTTTCTGCAAATATCGATTTAAAATTTGAGAAACATTTTTTGTTCATAAAAAACTAAAAGAAAACGAGTTTTGAGCGATTTTAAAATTTTGAGCTGCTGACTTCACCTGAAATATCCAATATATTTTTAGCAGCAAATACTTAAAATCTACCAAAAGATAACTTGATTTCATATTGACATTTTTTTTATGGTTAGATTGAATAAAAAAATAAAAACATTGAAATTTGTTTAAATTTCAATGAACAATTAAACCCTCAACCAAAAAAATAAAAACCAAATCTAAACTATCTCTTGGTAGAAATTTTGTAAACTACATCCAGAATATGTACAAAAAAGTGCAGTATAGTGCCACAAAATTTCAGATGCAGGTAATATTTTGAAAATCATAATATTAAATTGGACTCCATCATCGGCCATCTAAACACCTAGACCTCGCATCCGACCTGTCCCTTCACCTGGACACAAAAACCTACGGAGCGCACTACCCGGACTCATCGACCATCTGGAACACCTAGACCTCGCATTCGATTTGTCCTGGCCTCTGGATACAAAAACCTACGGAGCGCGTCACGTAAACTCCATCATCGGCTACCTGGAACGCCTAAACCTCGCATCCGATCTGTCCCGACACCTGGACACAAAAATCTTCAGAGCGCATCACCCGGATTACATCATCGGCCATCTGCAACACCTAGACCTCGCATCCGACCTGTCCCTTCACCTGGACACAAAAACCTACGGAGCGTACTACCCGAACTCCATCATCGGCCGCCTGGAACACCTAGACCTCGCATCCGATCTGTCAAAACACCTGGACACCGAAGTCTACGAAGCGTATCATCAGCCGCCTGGAACAGCTAGACCTCGTATTCGAGCTGTCCCGACACCAAGACTCAAAAACCTACGAAGCGCACTACCCGGACTCCATCATCGGCCATCTGTAACACCTAGACCTCGCATTCGATTTGTCTTGGTCTCTGGACACAAAAACCTACGGAGCGTATCACGTAAACTCCATCATCGTCCACCTGGAACGCTCAGACCTCGCATACGATCTGTCCCGACATCTGGACACAAAAATCTTCGGAGCGCATCACTTACACTCTATCACCGGCCACCTGGAACAGCTAGACCTCGTAATTGAGCTGTCTCGACACCTGAGTACAAAAACCTATGGAGCGCATAACCCGGACTCCATCATCGGCCATCTAAACACCTAGACCTCGTATCCGATCTGTCCCTTCACCGGGACACAAAAACCTACGAAACGCACTACCATTTTTAAGAAAACAGTTGCAATCATGCGAGGCGACGTCCTGAATTTTGAAATGTCAATAATAACTGAGACTATATAATAAAGTGACGAATCTGCATCTCATTATTATAAGAAATTTGTATAGGCGAAATGCGCACATTTGTTTATAATAGAACATGTGTATAGTCGAAATACACAAAATTATTTATTATAAAATGCGTGTAGGCAAAATGCACACGATTAATAACACTGAGAAGTGCGTATAAGCGAAATACGCATAATTATTTATAATAAAACATGTGTATAGGCGAAATACACAAAATTATTTATTATAAAATGCGTAGAGGCAAAATGCGCACAATTAATAACACTGAAAAGTGCGTATAAGCGAAATACGCATAATTATTTATAATAAAACATGTGTATAGGCGAAATACACCAAATTATTTATTATAAAATGCGTATAGGCGAAATGCTCACAATTGATAACACTGAAAAGTGCGTATAAGCGAAATACGCATAATTATTTAGAATAAAATATGTGTATAGGCGAAATACACCAAATTATTTATTATAAAATGCGTATAAGCGAAATGCGCAGAATTATTTGTAATAAATATGCGTATATATGTGAAATACGCACTATTATTAACAATAAAAATGCGTATACGCAAAATACGCATAATTAATTATAAAAAGAAATACGTATACGCGAAATATGTACAATTGTTTGTAATAAAAAAACGCGTATCTTTAATATTTTTGAAATATGTAGCGCCATCTATGTTAAAATCTATTACGATTTTCCAGAGATGGCGCTTGTGTCATATTTCATCAATAGTATGTACTTCCTACCTTACCGACCTATGGGTCGGTCAAATCGCAGAATTGAGTTTGACACCCCCTTAAATAATATCCAATACTAAATGCTTCATGTTCTTGATAAGCATTTCCAATTTGCACAGCTTTTAGAAGGCATTCAAAATCTGCGTATATGATGAATGGCACTTTTTCTTTATGATGAAAATTTTTAAACTGTAAAATTTTGTCTCTTGGTGTAAGCAAAGTTACTTTGTACTTGTTGAGTTGCATACAATCTTGTTCATGTAAGTTCAATTTAGAATCATTTCTGAAATAATGTA
Source organism: Torymus aiolomorphi (assembly GCA_036365515.1). Taxonomy (NCBI): domain Eukaryota; kingdom Metazoa; phylum Arthropoda; class Insecta; order Hymenoptera; family Torymidae; genus Torymus; species Torymus aiolomorphi. The sequence goes on along the minus strand of CM070875.1, from coordinate 56,667,266 downwards.
GACACTGATCACAAAAATATTTTCGACCATCACGTTTTGAAAGTTGTGTACATACTAAACGCGATAAATCTTTTTATTTTACTTTCCTCGTCATCTACATAATAGTTTTGTAGAAGAAGAAGGTTGATGTGTGTTTCCTTCTTACATGATGTTATGTGAAGCGGCGCAATTTTAAAATTTCCACTAGACTTTTTTAAAATATAAACGTTAACCGAGATATTATTTTGTTTTTCAAATTTTGGAATCTGTTTGGGGCTCACGGGAAATTGTATTCCATTAAAATTCAATTCATTCTCATAGACTTTGTATGTTGATACTCTATCAGGATGTGCTTGATAGTGTACTGGATGCAAAGCTGACAGTATTGCCCACTTGAAACAAGCATCATCGAAACTCTGTACATTGATACATGCATGTTTCTTTTGTATTTGCTGGGGTAGACTGATGTATGAGCCTCCTCGCATTGGATTATATTTATTGATGTGTACAGCTAAATTAAGAATTTGTCGAAGTGCCCAGCCAGAATCTTTCTCCTGAAATTCTTCCATATCTTTTTCAATGCACTGTTAAACATTCTCAGTAAATCATTGCTTTAAATCAGTTGTTCGTAAAATCGGCTTCGCCTTTGTATTAAAATACTTGATTTCTACTATCTCTTTGTCAGCTTTTATTACGATGTATTCAGCTGACAAGATAGTATGCACTTTGAGAGCCTCTTCTTTTTTCAACACATTTTTTATTTGAGATTGAAATAATGCTTGAGTGTCTTTCATAAATCTAGTTATATCTAAATTTTTAAGTTGGTAATCGCTCCAGATTTAATACGATCATTGAAAGCAGACTCCACATTTTGCCATTTTACTCTGTCACTTCTTGTTTCACGTAAACCCGTACCACTCTTTAATAAACGCTTGAATCTGCCTTGAATGCCTTTAAGTAATCCAATTGTGGATATAAAACATTGTTTTTCTGCAACAGTGTTTTGATTTTTAAGCGAAAGCCTCCTCAAGTTTCTTAGATTCTGGTTGCCTAGTTTAATCCACTTCGTAATTTCTTCAGGATTTACTTTTTATAGGCTAAAAGCTCATATGCTTCTAGCATAATATTCACAAGTTTTTTACAGTCAAACGCGGACATAGTGATCACTTAAAACTTCGTTGCACAATGAATGAATTCCAGCTCCCTCGTCGGATTTATAAGGCCTGTATACTTATACGCCCGTATACTAAAATGCCGTGTATATTCTGATATTTGACTGTGGCAAGACACGACTGTTCTGCTCTCGTCTCCGAGCACGACTGAAATGCTCTCCGTCTTGCCGCCTTGAATGGACCTATTAAATAATTATTATTTCGAAGGTTTCCTGCATCAGCGCCCTCACTCTTATCGGATACTTGTACCAGAAGGCACGTTTGAACCTGCACATCATGCGACGACGTCGCCGGTGTAGCATTTCGTCGGAGTTTGCGTCAGCGTCCACCTCGTGGGCACATTTTGTTCGAAACATTACTGAGATTCAAAATACACATCTATGAAAAAAGGGTGGGCATCGAAAAGACTAACGGCACTATACACGCACTCCAGCTGTGAAAAAGGAACAACGCTTCGTCAAACGTGCACGCGCACGTACGTGCACGGATCAGCGTCGTAAAAATACGACCCTATTGACACATGAAACACACTCGAGATAAAAACTATACATCCTGTTGTGTCGGGCCAACCGAGTTACAGTTCAGTATGCTATAGCCGAAATATACTTACTGAGTTAGTCACATCATACATGCAAGCCACCTCGAAAATTCTCTCTCTCTCTCTCTCTCTCTCTCTCTCTCTCTCTCTCTCTCACTCTCTCTCTCTCTCTCTCTAGCTCTCTCGCTCTCTTTCGCTTTCTCTCTCACTCGCTCTCTCGCGATAAATATCTTACCAGTGACGATAGACTAATAAATACTCGTACTAGAAGGCACGTTTCAACCTGCACAGTGTGCGATGACATCTCCCGTGTCGAGGTTGCTGGCAAGAGTGAAATACTTTTCATCTTGCCTCCTTTGTATGGGTCACTTCAATAATTATTATATCTAGGGTTTCCATTGACGCCGTCACTCTTATCGTTTGTATATGCAGTTAACCAAAACAGTATTTCGATTTACCGGGTAAAATTCTATGAAATGCTATAAAGTTTTGTGAGTCATTGTCAGGAAACGATTGCGAGGAGAACGCAATTGAAGTACTCTGGAGTTCTTAGAATTAATAGCGATAAGGCAACTACGAATATCGGAACAACGAAGAGATGCGATAGTTCAACATTCTATAGCCGAAATACACTTACTGAGTTAGTCACATCAAAATGTAGGCCACCTCGAAAAAAAATAAACGCGCGGTAAATATCTTACCAGCGACGATAGACTAATGCCCGCGAAAGTCAGCTCATCACCGCGGTAAATATACTTACACGCGGTGTATGCTAATGACCGCGGAAATCAGCTAGCCACTGCGGTAATATGCTCATCTCCGCGCGCCCGCGCGAATCAGCTCATCCCCGCGGTCGTCCAGCTTGTCACCGTGGTAAGATGCTAGTCCCCGCGCGCGCCGCCGCTGCCGCCCGCCGCCCGCCGCCCGCCGTCGGGAGTCGCTCGTAAATAAACATTTGACCTTCATGCAAAAATGTGACAATAAAATACGACTAAATTTTATTCGATGACGTCATTACAAATAAAAGGGTAGAAGCTTCTCGAAAGTGGGCGGAGCCCCACCTCCCCGTCTCAACCTATCAGAACGCTACACAGGTCGGCCGGTGGCCGAGTGGTGGGGAGTCGCAGAACTATTCTAGTTATACTACTTTCTTGCAATCTTATATTTAGGTAAGAGGCCTGAGCCACTAAAATTTCTGTTTATTGATTTATCGAAATAAGGACCTATGAAGTCTTTATATTTGTTACTGTTACTCTAACGCAGAGGTTGAGTTTCACTATAATTTCTTCTGAAAGCATTCGTCACATCTACGATTTTTCGATAATTTTCAATATCATTGGAACCTATGTGCATCAAGTCAGGTTGCTTCTGAAAGAGCAATTGAAGTAAACCTGCTGTTTTTGGATAGTTTACATTTTGAACTTTCACATAAATTTTTGTAAAATCTATAGGTGAGTCACCAATTTTCATTACATTATCTTCTATTCGTACCCCATAGATATTATCGAGTGAGTTGGGGCGTTTTCTATGGTCTGTAGGTAAGTTTATTTAACAAATTCTATTTCTTCGTCATCATCATCCTGTCCGCTTTCAGCTGTTTCAAATGATGCGTCTACTCTTTTAGTCTTTACAGTTTCATCAAGATCACTTTGTGATTCCTCTTCATCTTCATTATCTGAGCTAACAAGGAAAGGATACTTGGTGTCCGCCTCCGATTTTCATGAAACTTCGCATATGAGTAGAGTGTCAAAAAATATTCGACACGTATTTTTTTTTATTTGCGGAAAAACATATCTAAGGGGGGAAAACCGCCCTTAAAGTTTACCCCCAAAAACCGTTTTTTTTTAATACCTCAAGATGGAATCGGAATTTTTTAACGAAACCAACACCTATTTGTTTCTTATGAAAAGTCGAGTTTTTCGGCACAGTTTTAAAGCTGGGGGGTTGCATCTCTTATTTTTTATAAGGGTAAATATGATATTTTCCCTTTTATGTTTGATATAAAAATGTTTTAATGAGGTAAATTTGATTGAAAATTGTCATGTTATATTATAGTTGACCTGTTTCGAGATTTAAAAATGAAAACACGTCGACGGGGTGAATTACCCCTAATTTAATTAATTACCTTTTTGTTAGTGTCTGCCTCCGATTTTCATGAAACTTTGCAACTGGTTAGAGTATCGAAAAATATTTGACACGTATTTTTTTTTTATCTGTGGAGAAAGACATTTGGGGGTGAAAACCACCCTTAAAGTTCACCCGCAAAAACAGTTTTTTTAATATCTCGAGATGGAATCGGAATTTTTTAATGAAATCAACACCTATTTGTTTCTTATAAAAAGACGAGTATTTGGACACAGTTTTAATTATAAGGGGTTGCACCCCCTATTTTTATGGGGGTAAATAATTTTTTTCACACTGTTTTTGAAATAACAAAGTTTTGACGAGCCATATTTGGTAAAAAAATGCTATGTTGTAAAGAAAATTAGAAATTATAGTTGACCTGTTTCGAGGTTTAAAAAAACACATAGAAGGGGTGAGCTACCCCTAAATAGTTACTTATCTTTTAGTGATTAAAAAAAATTAATCACAACATTCCTTTGGATTTTTAATTTTGTAATGCTTATTTTGACTCATATTTACTATTAAAAGTTAAAAAAATAAAAAATATTTTAATTTTAGTGGGGGTGACTACCCCTATTAACATTATTATTACTAGATTATGAGCGAAAACTTGTTTTCATTTTTATTAATTTGTACAATGTGATGATTTGTCAATGTAACATATATAAATATTACAGAAATTGGTGAATTTGCAAATTTTATTCAATATATGTTTGACAATAATGATAATCTGTGACAAAATGTTTAAAACATAATAGCTTTTTACACCATGCACATCGTATGACTGCAATTCCTCCACATATGTCGCAAATTGGTTCCTCTTGAGTATGGAAACAGAAATAAATCTACTGGATTATGATGTCTTGGAGTTTTTTTCGTTAGGTATCCACTTTTATACCAGGCATATTTAAAAACATTTTGAAATCTTGATGAAGGAAATTGATTATGGGTTAGAGATTGTAGTTTGATTATATTATTTCTCTCGTGTAATTTAGCATCATAATTCATAAGAAGTGTTATGCCTGATAATTTTCTTATAAAATTTTTCCATAATTGAAAACCATGTACATCTGTATCTGACTGGTAGGCTGTATCTGACCAGTTGTGCCTTTTGGTATCGTTTTCAATATAAGATTTGACTCTTTCGGTAAAGCTTCTTTTACATCGTTTTCACATTGTCCACTCCATGAATCTAATAGCAGTATAGGTGAATTCCCACTGTGAAACAAAAATACATTTTGAACCCAAATTTAAGATAGTTCCTTGGATAATTTACCGGACGCTGATGCTTCTACGTATATATTTTCCGGTTTCAATAAAGTTTTCATTACTTTAGGTCCAAATTGCCCATGAGCTTCTTTCAAAACTATAAATAACGGGTACATAAGCTGTCTCTCTGCTGATATTGTTGGTTGAATAGTGTAACTATGTGTTGTAGAAGGTACCGACTAAATGATGTTTTCTACATTTTTAATCCCCTCATAACAAAGAGTGCGACCACTATGTATCTCTAAATTGAACCCACTTTGATCAGAATTGTAAAAGTTTTGAGCACCATGTACTTTAATGAGATTTTTGACATCGTTAACAAAATTTTCTTTGTGTTGTTCTACTTCTATTGCCTTCTGTGTAGATGACATAGTAATAAATGTTGTTATTTTACGTGAAACAATATGATGTTTTTTTTTTAATATTTGTATCCATCTATGTGAAGCTTCAAACCACGGAATATGTAGTTCTGCTTTCTTTACGAGAGCTCATCTTTTTATATCAATATCATGCAGAGTCATTTTTGATTCTATCGCTTCTTTAACTTTTTGAAGTACATAAGTTGTTATTTCATATAGAAAAGTTTTTCTGGTACCCCCTGCTTCAATTTGTAATTTCCACCGTCGCAATTGACGATCGGAATTAACTTTTCTATACTTCGATTGTACACTTCTCAAGGATAATGGCTTTCTTTTTCCACTTTGCCAATACTGCACTGCCTGTTTCTTATATTCAAAGTCTACATCTTCTTCATTCGGTAAACAAGTAGGAACCTCTTCATAATCTTTATTTAATTCATCCTCTTCTTCAATATGTTGTGGAAGTGTATCACTGTAGTCATCCTCAAAAAGTAAAGTATATTCTTCTTCTGTATGTAAATTGTAATTTACACTCTCCTTTATTATATTTTCTATTACATGATATAAAGTTATCTCTTGTTCGTTAGCTTGTGATTCTTCAATTTTAACATTGTTAGGATTAAAGATTATAGATAATTAAGATATTACAACCAGTGGATTAATAGCCACTTTTTAATTCTATTTGAGGCAATGACGTTCAAACAACAGCCGTAGATTATTTATTCTATAATTATTATTTTACTTAAAATAACTTTATTCTATTTTTTAGTTGGATTTAATTGATGTAAATGAGTACACACATTCAATATTAAATGTAATATAGTACTTGAAAAGGATAACAATCAAGTTATCGAAACGTTGTACATTTAATATTGAATGTGTGTACTCATTTACATCAATTAAATCCAACTAAAATATTAGATATGAGTGATAGAGACAGAACGAGAATTGAACTTTATTCTATTTTCATGAACGTCAATTGAACTTACTTTTATTTCAGATATTTCATAATTTTATCCCCTTTATTAAAATTGATGGCTATGTTATTTCACGTTTTATTCGTAATCTGATTGGTCGGAAGCGTTGCCATGCTGTAGCTACGTGCATGGCAACGTAATGTTGTTTGTTTATATTTTTCTTATAAGGTTATTTTCCCATTTTTGAATATTGTATCAAAGCATAGTTCATCTCCGCGCGCGCAGCGGGCGTTTGATCTGCTCTTCTTTTTAAAATAAAGTTATGTTTCACTGAAATAAAAATATTATAATTACTACAATATTATGTGACACACACAAATAATTTAATTTATTTTATTTGTTTATTATATGGTAGAGAGAATCGTGCCAGTTTAATATAATAAATACATAAAATAATGAAATTAAATATATGTATTTACACTCAAGCGCACGCACGCATTCACACGCTTACACACGCACACTCATACGATTTCATTAATTTTATTTATTAATTATATTAAATGGGCAAGATACTCATTACAATAAAATATTATACTAGTTTTATTTAAAACAGTTATTGAGGGCATGTCGAATAAGAATAAGAAACTTTACCGGCCACCCCGTGCTTTAATTAAAAAATTAATTTGTAAACATTTATTTGATATAATCTCGACTTCAGGCCTTCGATTTGTGCGGAAATAATTTTCAGAAATTTTGTGGATCATTTTTGTTATAGTATCTGTGAGATATTTGGGTTGAAAAATCTGACGACTTTTTTAGATAATTGTAATTATTTAACATACACTCAATAAAAGGCAAACGAAAAATTTATTAGTATATCATGATATGATATTTATGTATATAATAAATATTATAAATTGTATTAACTCTAGAAAAAAAATGAAAACAAGTCGATGTTTTTTACAAATATTATTCTTATCATGGTTATTAATAAATTGAACATTATTAGAATCATTATTTTATTTTACGTTTTTATAATAATCCTATTTACATTATATCACTTCTTTTAATCAAACTTACTATTTGACTTTAGATATTATTGTAATATTTAAACTATTTTATTTTTTTTTAAGAAAGTTCTTATTTGTTTAAACGTTTCGCCTATATGACTAAAAATAAAATAGCAATACTTACAAGCCCTTTTTAATAATATATTTTCTGTATCCTCAATGCGTAATTTAAAATTTTTTTTTTAAGAGTATGTAATAAAATGTATAATTATATCAATTTAAACAATTGTATAAACACCAACAATATGTAATCAGTTTAGTAACTAACGTGTAGTCAATACAAAGAAACACTACAAACTGACCACATTCGAATAAAAATATCTCTTGTTTACTCGAGAATTCATTAAAATATTACTTATGTCGACTGCAACTTACTATCAACTGATGAGAATTTTTCCATCGGTCTTACAGTCTTATAAATTAAATTAAAATAATTAATATTTATGGCAGTCAGATTGCCCTTGTTTATAATCACCCCCGCAGAATCTCATCAGTTGATACTCGAGAATTATCTCGTGTTCAGTTTATTTTTAACTTACTAATATTTTTATAAATGTCGTCGCGAAAAAAATATTCATAGAAGCGTGATGACATTGAAAATTGTAATGTAAATTTAATATAATTATAATTATATTGCATATTTCGGTAAGAATGAAACCTTTGTTGATAAAAAAAAGTTAAATTTTTATGACATCAACAATACAAGTATCAATACGAGAAATGAAATATTATCCCAATATAATATAAAAAAAGATGAATTTTGAATAGAATTTTACCCAGAAAAATTCTTTGTTTATAAATAATTTCATCATTAATTTCATAAACAAAAAAAGAAAAACCGCTGCCAATTCATTGGCACGTAGCTTCCTCAACCGTAATTTGTTGATTCCTTTAATTAATTTTTAATAACAAAATTTATAATTTTTTAAAAAATTTATTGCATAATTATAATTAAATTCATTTATGAATATTAAAAATTGTTAATTTTTAAATTTATTTATTTATTTATTATTTATTTATATGAAATTTATATAAATTTTGAGCTGATAAATAAAGTTATCATTTGAAATAGAAGTAAAATGTCTATATTTTATAATAAAATAAATAGCTATCACGGTTGTTTTGTTATTAACAAAAACGTGTTTTTTTTTTATATTTCATAATTCATATTTTTTAAGAAAAAAAAAATTTATAGCTATCATTGTTCTTTTGTTATTAACAAAAACGTGTTTTTTTTTTTAAATTCATAACTCACAAATAAATTATAATAATGCAGAATATAATGCATTCATAATGCATAATTCATAATTATAATAGATTATAATAGATATAATTTTAAAAAATTTTAATTCATTTTGTTGGTTGGTTTTTTAAAAATTTAAAAAAAATCATCGAATGCCTACTCAATGACGTTTCCTCGTTCCACACCACCTAGCGGTAGATATCACTGCGTATGCAGTACTGCGGGATTCGTGACTAACCCACAGCTTGTTGGACCCGGCCGTAATACATACTGCACTGCACGCTACCCCGATCGGAGCTCCACCTACTCTTATACTATTTTAATTATTCATCAGTTTTGAATACTTAAACTCAAGAATTCAATCTTGAAAAATCAAACATATTATATTTTGACGCCAATACTATATACTTTTATAATATACTGATGATAACATCATTGGAGTTATGAGTTTAAAAAAAAACACGTTTTTGTTTTTGATGATAACTGAAGAACCGTGATAGATAGAAAATTAATTTTTTCTGGAAAATATAGGTATTTTAATTCTCTTGCGAATGCCACCCACCCCATTCAGATACATAGAGCCGTTCTCGAGAAATTACGATTTAAAGAAAATGTCAAAAAATTTTTAACCTCAAATATCTCTGAAATTTATGGACCAATCATTTTGCCCAAAGAACTTGACCGAGAACTATAAAAAATCTACCTCTAAAAGGAATTTTGAAGCCATTAAGTCAATTTTACTCTTGTAATCGTTGGACATACAAAACTGATTTTTTTCATTTTTCAATTTTTTACTCAAAATCTAGCCTACAGAATGTATTCAAATTTTAACAAATTATAGCAATTTATATTCTGCATTATCATGATTTTTCTCAAAAAAATTGACCGTTAAGTTTCGGAGTTATAAGCTTCTAAAAAAAAACACGTTTTTGTTAATAACAAAAGAACCGTGATAGCTAGAAACTTTTTTTTTTTTAGAAAATATAGGTATTTTAATTCTCTTTCGAACGCTACCCATCAGATTCGAATAACTCGATCCTATCATTAAAAAAAATCAAAAAACAGTTTTGAGAAAATCGAAAATTTGAAAAAAAACAAAAACGCATCGCCCCAATCAAAAAACGGATTTTTGACCCGCCATCACGCAAAAAAAAACAAAAAAAAATGAGACCTGTCCGATCAAAATCGACCGAGTAGAATCTGAGATCCAGGCGTACACACACACACACACACACACACACACACACACACACACACACACACACACACACGCACACACTGGCACACACACACACACACACAGACACACACACACACACACAATTGTAACATATTTTTACAACTCAAAAATTTACTATCACAAAGCTTCCTCTAGGAGGAAGCAATAATCGATAAAAAATTTCTTGCAAATTTTTATTTAATGTATTAAACTTTAGTAGTCAATTTTAGTATTTCACGTAAAATATGATTTGAAATAAACATCTCAAAATAAAAAATCAAAAAGAATGTTCTGATCAATTTTTTTTAATCACTAAAAGATAAATAACTAAAGTAGGGGTAGCTCACCCCTTCTATGTGTTTTTTAAACCTCGAAACAGGTCAACTATAATTTTTAATTTTCTTTACAACATGGCATTTTTTAATAAAATATGGCTCGTCAAAACTTTGTTATTTTAAAAACAGGGTGAAAAAAATTATATTTACCTCCATAAAAATAGGGGGTGCAACCCCTTATCATTAAAACTGTGTCCAAATACTCGTCTTTTTATGAGAAACAAATAGGTCTTGGTTTCATTAAAAAATTCCGATTCCATCTCGAGATATTAAAAAAAACTGTTTTTGGGGTGAACTTTAAGGGTGGTTTTCACCCCCAGATGTCTTTCTTCACAGATAAAAAAAAATACGTGTCAAATATTTTTCGATACTCTAATCAGTTGCAAAGTTTCATGAAAATCGGAGGCAGACACTAAGAAAAAGGTGATTAATTAAATTAGGGGTAATTCACCCCGTCAACGTGTTTTTATTTTTAAATCTCGAAACAGGTCAACTATAATTTTCAATTTTCTTTATAGCATGGCAATTTTCAATCAAATTTAGCTCATTAAAACATTTTTATATCAAAAATACAAGGGAAAATATCATATTTACCCTTATAAAAAATAGGGGATGCAACCTCCCAGCATTAAAACTATGCTGAAAAACTCGACTTTTCATAAGAAACAAATAGGTGTTGGTTTGATTAAAAAATTCCGATTCCATCTTGAGATATTAAAAAGAAACGGTTTTTGGGGGCGAATTTTGAGGGCGGTTTTCACCCCTTAGATATGTTTTTCCGCAAATAAAAAAAAATACGTGTCGAATATTTTTTGACACTCTACTCATATGCGAAGTTTCATGAAAATCAGAGGCGGACACCAAGTATCCTTTCCTTGTAAGTTCTTGAACATAACTTGGCTCTTGCTCCTCTTCGGACTTTTTTTTAATTACTTTCTTTTTCTCTGTTTGTGCAGCATCAACGAGTTTTTCAAGTGGACTTACAATAGGCTTAAATATTTCCCCCAACACCTTTCCTACATCTGTTTTATCTTGCCTCAACTGCTTGTACCTTCGCTTAATTGCTTCTCTCGATTTTACAATTTGATTGAGAACGTTTTCCTCTTGCTTGAGGTGTGCCATATTGTCTGATGAACAATTGAAATCGTACTAATCGGTTTTGCTTTGGGGCAGCTATATTTATAAGAAATTGATCGAACCCCTTTCTATATCGACCAATACCGAGTGCCCTCTCTTTGTCGATAACAAGGAATCCATACTTATCATTATTCCAGCAACTTGAACAAAAATCTCTAAATTGAGCATATGACATATCTGTGTTTACATGATCATTATATACATGCTTTAAATTCATATCATTTTGTCGAAATAATACTAATAAATTAACATTATCTCGTATTAGATGCTTTGGAATGTGAGCATAAGATTGACATAGATAGAAGCAGTCCACATTTTTGTGTCTTCCCATACAAAAGAAATTTTTAATGTTTTCTTGTTTTTCACATGCTACATCATCAACTATGATAATTGAATTTGGAAGTACATCTTCTATTGATATTACTTCATCATGATCCTTGAATGGGAAATACTTAATTCCATTTATAGGCTTCAAGAGACGCTTGAGAAATTTGTATTTAGGTTGTTCCAGTGATTTTGAGTAAACATATACATTTTCAAATTTTAATCCACTAGGATGAGTAATGAGTGAGAGTAGAGCGTTTGTTTTTCCACAGTTTGATGGACCACAAAATATAGCTCTAATATTATTGGGAAGTAATTCTCCATGACGCTTTTTTAATTTTTGCTGCGTCATTAATTTATCAAAATTCACAACAGGTAGTTTAACGTGTTACTCCTTGAACTCCATGTTCAATGTTTGACATCTCAAAGAAAACTAACCTTGAATGTATATATACATTCTTATATTCTTATATACATTTCCAGTTAGTATATATTTATCATCCGAGGTGTTAACATCATGATTGAGCAGCGTAAACGCAATACGCGTAAAGGTCGAGGCTTCGGCAATACAGTCATCAATAAACTTCCATTTGAATTACATCTGCTTGGCTATCAATACTGCGGACTTGGGACTAAACTTGCAAAGCGTCTTGCTCGAGGTGACCCTGGAATTAATCTTTTAGACCAAGCTTGTAAAGAACACGACATTACCTACTCACGGAATCGAGAGAGCGTTGAGGCTAGAAACGCTGCTGATAGAGTATTAGCAGATAAAGCCTGGAAATGTGTTTTCGCTAAAGACACAAGTATTGGTGAGAAAGCAGCAGCTTATACTGTAACAAACGCTATGAAATTAAAATCAAAGCTCGGTATGGGGCTGAAAAAGAGGCCAACCACTACACTCGCTGAAGTAGTTAAAGCAGTCTCAAAACCGATTTCCCATAGTAGTGATTCACACAAGGTAATTCAAGCTGCATTGAAAAGTGCTCGAGATGCTGTAAAGAAAGCTGGTGGTAAAGCCAAAATACACATTCCTCGTATACTACCAGTTCCACGAAAAATCGGTGGATTTCTACCTTTTCTGATTCCATTATTTGCGGGTCTAAATGCAACTGGTGCACTAGCAGGTGGTGCTGCCGGCATAGCTAAAGCAGTAAATGATGCAAAAGCTGCTAAACGGCAACTTGAAGAAAGTCAAAGACATAACAGTGCGATGGAAGCTATTGCTCTTGGTAAAGGTCTCTACCTTAAACCACACAAAACAGGTTATGGTATCTATCTAAAACCCCATAGTGGACGTGGCAAAAAAAAATTTCGATGTAAAATTGTCTCATAGAGCACTGACTGACGCTGACTTGATAAAGTACGCTCGTATTTTATATATTCCATACTTTCGAGGTGTATTCATGTGAAATACATTACCAGCAAAAGGTCCACATTACCGCGAATCAGCGATCGTTAATCACGATGATGAAAGAGGACTTGGTACACATTGGGTAGCCTATCGAAAACGAGGTAATGACGTTGTGTACTTTGATAGTTTTGGAGACCTTCAGCCACCTGTAGAACTTTTGGATTACCTGGGCATTAGCACCGTAAAGTATAATCATGATAGGTATCAAGATTACAACTCATACAATTGTGGGCATCTCTGTTTAAAGTTTCTGAGTGAGGCTATATAAAACGATGTAAATGTTATACATAGTCAGTCATTAATTATGCAGTCATGGGTGAATCATTGATGCTAAGTTTATCTGGAACGTCATCTATACTAGAAGCTCAATACTTTCCATCAATTGAACTCTTGGCAAATAAAAGATATGTTCTAGGATTGGTTGAACTTTTAACTTTCAATTCAATACCCAATATTGATATCGGGAATAACAAGTTTTACGTTGGAGAAGAGATACTGACATTACCGACAGGTAGCTGGGAGATTGAAGACATTGAGCGCCATCTACAGGAAATACTTACACCTAAAGGCATAGTACTCAGTCTTAAACCTAATAATAATACTCTTCGCAGTACTATAAAGTGCAGTCATACGATAGATTTTCAATCGCAAGCTTCTATTGGAAGATTACTAGGTTTTATACAACATACTCTTTCAGCAAATATTACTCACGAATCAGATTTACCTGTAGCTATTCTCAAAGTTAACGCTTGACGAGTTGAGTGCAACATTACAGCTGGAGCCTTTATAAACAAATGGAAAGTACATACAATACACGAATTTTTTCCAGCTGTTCCTCCAGGCTATAAGATCATTGAAATTCCAACACAAGTTATTTATTTACTAATCACAGTTCATACTATCGATAATATACAGTTGCGCATTGTCGATCAAGACGGAAACTTTGTGAATTTCTGTGGAGAAATTATAACAATTAGACTACACATCAAAGCAGCATCATAATTATGGGAATCGTATATAACCGTAGAAGCTATATTAAGAACAAACCATGTCTCCAGAAGATCAGTCATCAACGAGCAGTGAAAGAGCTAACACCACAAAACATTCGCTTCCTAAGAAGCCTAGGCCTCCAAGTCAAAAGAAACGTTGGAAGAAAATAATTTGTCTGTTTTTCTGCTGTTACAAAGATGAAAGACATATTGAATGTACAATCACCCGTGGAATTCGATGAATCTGTCGCTCATTATGAAGTGCATGCACATCGGCCTTACACTTCATCCGCTTTCAATAACAGTGATGAAATTCGTATCGCCATACAACATCAAGATCTCTGTCTACTACCTTCATCTAGTTCATTACATATTCATGGTCGATTAACTAAGGTAGATGGTACAGCTGCTGTCAACACTAAGCTTGTAAATAACGCCCTCTGTCATCTTTTCGAAGAAATTCGATATGAAATTAATGCTGTAGAGATTGATAAATATAAAAGCGTTGGCCTGACAAGTCTAATGAAAGGTTTGGTGTCATTCAATCCTACACAAAACTTGGAAAATGCAGGCTCGATTGATATTGGAGAAACTCAGAAAATAACTGATAATGCTGGCTACTTTGATGTATCCATACCACTAAGTATGATTCTCGGCTTTGCGGAAGACTATCGTAAAATTATAGTCAATTGCAAGCATGAGCTTGTTCTCACAAGATCAAAGAATAATATAAATGCTATTGTACAAACGCCAGCAGAAGAGTTTAAAATTAATCTAATTAAAATTGAATGGTTAATGCCGTATGTGGTATTATCTGACAAGCATAAAATACGTCTCCTTCATTACCTACAGAAGGAAAAATCGATTGATATGAGTTTCCGTAGTTGGGAGCTGTACGAGTATCCATTACTGCCAACCACATCGAAGCATGTTTGGACTGTAAAGACATCGAATCAGCTGGAAAAACCTCGATTCGTCATTCTAGGCTGTCAGACTAATCGTAAAGGACAAAGTGGATCTAACGCTAGCCGCTTTGATCATTGCAATATAAGTAATGTGAAACTATTTCTCAATTTACAATACTATCCTTATGGAAGTCTCAATCTTAACATTCATCAAAATCAATACGCTTTATTATATGATATGTATGTAAGCTTTCGAAATGTGTATTATGGAAAAGAGGCAGAACCTATGGTCAAGAAAGGAGAGTATATAGAGCATGCTCCTCTAATTGTCATCGATTGTTCAAAGCAGAATGAGTCGTTGAAGCAGGCTTCAGTTGACGTTCGTCTTGAATTCGAAGCTAAAGAAAAATTTCCAGCACAGACATCAGCCTATTGCCTGATTCTACATGATCGTATTATTGAATATAATCCCATAAGTAGGGATATTAAAAAATTAGTATAAAAGGTCTTGAAGTGCTTTTATAAAATTAGTATACAAACAGGTGTCAAGCAGAATGGAGTACGTACTAGATGTGCAAGGCTTTCAGCGGGCTGTGAATGAGTTTGTAGTAAAGGAACTGGCGATAGTTCCTCTAACCTCCAACTTGACAACACAAGTTTTCCTTTTCAAGCCACCAATGCCATGGCATAAACTTTCAATGAAATATAGAAGAACAAACGTTTGGTTGGAGCGAAATTATCATGGACTATCTTGAAGCTCTGGTGAAATAGCTTACGAAGAATTGTCCAACGTACTTCGATCAGTCTTGCATAATGCAACTGCAGTTTATGTGAAAGGGCTTGAAAAGAAGCAATGGCTCGAAAAATTTGATTTTAATGTGTATAATATGGAGGATTTATATTTTCCTTCACTGCAAATGCTGAAATGTGATATTTTGGAACAGTTGTGTCCTCACCATAAGCTAGCCGTTAAAGCAAACTGCGCACATCGGAACGTTTTACTATTGAAAAAATTTTATCATGATAATATTCCATCACTGGACAGATCACTAAGAATATTTTTCAAGACTGAACATCTATCGTTTATGGATCCTATTAACATTACTCAATTGTCGCTAAGTTTTCTTACAACCTTCAGTGCAAACAGTATTGAGCAGGCATGGGATAAATTACCTGAAGATGTAAAACTCAACCCAGAAGTTGTAAAATGTTTAAGATGTCGTGAACATAATGAGTATAATGCCTCCTCTAAAAAGAGATTGCATTCATTGCATGCAAAATTTTAATGTAATAAAAAATGAAAATTAAATTTATTACCTGTATTAATTTATTTATCCTAGCACTATCCATATCCTTTTCACTCTTATCGAAAAAAAAGGAAGGCACGATTGCTGCTCTTGCGTCATGGGTTATCGAATATACCTTCGTTAGAAGTGCGCATCAAGGTTCTTTTAGCTCTATAGCGTTATACTCATACAGCATGCTACGCGCATTATTTCGAATGGGGATTTCGGTATATGAGCCGATTAATGGGGATGGGGGTTCTAGAAGTTCACAGGTGGCGGTGTGACGTCACACGTTTGCACATATTTAATAATTTTAAATTCTGTCAGTAAGATGAAAGAGAGTAGCTAAGGAGATCACAATTGAAATAATCCGGTTCAAAGAATCGGAGCGATAAGATACGTGCCCGAATATCGGATCAAAGAAGAGACCGCTATGGTAAAGAGTCATACCGCTTGACTCGCTATGATCACTACAACGAAAGCATGCTCGCATTGGTGTGCTGAAAGTATACGCAACATATCAAGATATCAACTGTAAACCAATTCTCCCGTGTAGAATCCCAGGAAATACTGTTATCGATTTTAAGAGCCGTTGGCAGGAAACCGTTGCAATTTGATACCCTGTCGGCATGCGCTACGTCTTATTTAAAGATAAGAAGAACAGTATATGCAGCTAACCAAAACAGTATTTCAATACATCATGTAGAATTCCAGGAATTATTATTGTAATAAATTTTCGGGGGCAGTTGACAGGAAACGGTTGCAATTTGATACCGTCTCGGTATACCCTACGTCTTACTTAAAGCCCCGTGCCTTCAAAAAGCATTTGATGACGAATGTTCTAGAGCACACGCGTGCACGAAGTGGTCGCTTATAACGCGCGGTGTATAAGCTTACACATGCGGCCGGTACGCGGAAAATCAGCTGATGAGCACCGCGCACCTATCAGCTAATAGCGCGCGTTACAAGCTAATAGCGCGCGCAAACGCGGTGTATAAGCTTATACTCGCGCGGCGGTATCATCTGATGCAAGCCGCGCCCACGCCTTGACAGGATTTGATTTTACATAAAAATGTTGAATGTAAAAGTTGTAGATTATAATAAAACAAAACTTTTTCCCATTTATCATTTTCATATAAAATCAACTCCTGATGAGTTACACTTATAAAAACGATTTTAAACGCTAAAATATGCATAAAATGGACGATTTTCGGCTATAACTTGACAGAATCTTTCTTCACACAAATTATAAATGTAACAATTGTTGACTATAACAAAACAAAACGTTTTCCTGTTTAACATTTCATGTACAATCAATTCCTAATGAGATAATGCGATAAAATCAATTTTAAACGCCTAAATATACATAAAATCAACATGATGAAGTATTTTCGGCTATAGCGTCTCAGGATGTAACTTAACGGAAATATGGTAATGTAAAAATGTAAAAATTGTTAATTATAATGTAAAACAAAACTTTTTTCCATTTAACATTTTCATGTACGATTATTTCTGAATCATCTAAACGTATAAACATGATTTTTTAAAGCTTCAATACACTTAATATAGTCAAGTTTCGCTTATTATTTAACAGAATACGATTTGACACAAATATTAAATACAGCAGCTGTAAATAAGATCGAAAAAATCAATAAAACATTCGAAAGTTCATATAATTATAAACAAGGATTTGACTTTCAATAAAACTGTTAAATACGAAGGATATAGATAACGTTTAAACAAAACTTATTCTCAATTGATATTTTTATGCACAGTCATATCTGGATCATGTAAACCTATAAACACGATTTTTAAGGCCTCAATACGGCATGGTGTGGTTTGTGCACATAAGAATTATGCACATATTTATTGTGCACACTTTAGCATTGGAGTATACACATAAATATAGATATACGCCAATGCTAAAGTGTGCACAATAAATATGTGCATAATTCTTATGTGCACAAACCACACCATGCCCTCAATACAACTAGTATAGTGAATTTTCGCTTATTATTTAACAGAATTCGATTTGACACGGAAATATTCGACACAATAGCTGTAAATAAGATCGGAAAAATCGACATGACATTCCAAAGATAATATAATTACAAAAACATAATAGTAAGATACAAAATTACATTTGATTACAATATTCAATGAGATCAACACATTCGAAGAATAATTGAAGAAACGAAAGATCTACTTTCCTTGTTTTACAGAAAAGGAAAATATTATGCAAACTAAAACGTTTTTGATATTATATTACACTCTTTTGAATAACATTAAAAATTATGTAACAATAGCTTAGGGTGGTTTATACATGAATAGTCTGAGACCATTACAAAATTTACAAAAATAGAATCTTTAAAATTAAATAAAAAAAAAAATATTTTTGTGATTGAAAAATGCTCTAATATTGAATAATTATTTTGCGATGAGTCTATGATTATGAAAAATAAAAAGTATAAGATATCAGAGACTAATAATTAATATAAAAAATAAAATTATACATATACCAATAGAAAAAAAATAAAATAATAACTAAAAAAAACTTCTACATAGAAGCTGTCAGAACTTATAATTCCTTGTCAAATGATTTAGAGAACTTAGTATGTAGTAGAATTAACATTAGAAAAATGTATAAAAATTGGGTTAGTAAATATATATAATTATGTTATCTTACTGTTTTGATAACAAATTTGAGAAATTTGATATAAGATTACACAGATTAACCTGTTAACTATGTTCACAGGACCTAAGCGATTAAACTAAAAAAATCAAAATTGTCTAATATTATATAAGAACATGTTAAAGTAATATCATATTTACAAAAAAAAACTTGTGTAATGTATGTGCTATAGATTTTGTAATATGGTAAATTTCAATGTATAAAGAATGCAATGTATCTAGCTGACTCTGTCAGTCTTAGTGTGGTAGAAAACTATTAAATAGGCAAGTGTCACTGAGAAGTCTGCGAAATACATAATGATGTATTTTAATGCAACAGACACCCTGAGGCGAGTTCTTACACCCTGACCAAACTTAGAAATTAATCAGACGAGCTAATATTACCAGCGACAACTACCCTACCCGTATCACATTTAACCATACATTTAACACATTTAACACATTTATTACATTTAACCACACCCAGCACTTTCATGATATCCCCCAGTTCCTTATTACCTATACCTATCCCCTCACACTCTAGAGCACTAACACTCGAAGGTCACTGATAGAGCTGCAGATGTAGCAAAATATGGCTGGACGGTCTAGGCTGGCACTACTTCACGGATGCCAGTCTGCTGAGAATCATCTAACTAACAGCCATTCACTATATCAGTAACTCCACCATCTGGAAGGAAAGTACTGACAGAGACCGTCAATTGCGTCTCAATGTCAGGGACTGCCTCAGCCTGCGAAGCACATTAATAGCAGATCAGCCACTACTCTGGAAGGCAAGTGAGAAGAGTTGGCACCTAAAAACTACATATGACTAATAAATAGATGACACATTACCATAAAACATTACCATAAAAAAGAAACGTCTGCAGAAATGGTTGTAGTTCACTCGCTGCACCAGCTATCTGTAACAACCAGAGGGGAAGGACTAGTAGAAACCTTCACTCGTTTCACTGCTGGAAATAGCTCCAGCCTGAGAGTCGCTGAGGACACAAGCAGCAAATTCACTGTACACATAGTCATCCGAATAAAAGCCAAACATGGAAAGTTGAGCATCGAAAAACCACATATAGCTAATAAATAGATGAGCCAGACAACATTTCCACACCCAAGAAATAGTCTGTAGCAGTGCTCGTTGTTTATACTCCTCCTGCTGCCAGATACCTGCAACAAGAGAAAGTACTATCAGCTCACCTATCAGAGAGGTTAGGAACGAGAAAAGGCTTACTAATAAATCTGCTCTGGCTGTTGACACACTGCATTCCTGTCTCCGACAAATTATCACCAACCGGCGATTGGCGAACATGATGAAAGGGACGAAATTCACCAGGGCGGCATACTACAGCAGCCGCTGTCATCGCTGGGAACGCCGGGAGCTAGACGACGCGATTGTTGACATCACACACGTACCATGGACACACGCACGCACGCGCCACGCCGCAGCCCGCACTACTTACTATAGGGCTAGAGGAGTAGCAGAAAGCACGCGCGATCCATTATACCTATAGGTATAAATATGTCAATATATATCTTAGGTATATACACAGGGAGCGCTCGCGGTCAAGCGGGTCGCATGCGTTTTTCCAATGTCGCGCAGCCTATATAGTCGCGGTAGCCGTTACAGCTGCTGCAATAGTACTCATGCACGCAGCGCTAGGGGAGGGCGGAGCATAACGTGTCAGGTAGTTAAGATTGGCACCCTCATATTTTTAATATTAATGAATGCAAAAAATGTAATTTTTACGTAAACCTAATTAGATATGCTTTTAGAATTTTCCTCTACACTTTTGAGATTATAGATAATGTTTAACATTTAATTTAATAAGATTGAAAATCGGTGCTTAAAAACGAGGTTGACTTCATTTTTAAGTCGCTTGGAGCAACGAGAAAATGATTTTTTTCTAAATGAGACCAAACCTATTTGATAGTTTAAACTTTTATCTTTCAAGCCCTGTTTTTGTTATTTTCAGAAAATCTTTATAAATAATATAATTAAAAAATGAAAATGGTATTAAAATGGGGCATGACGTGACACCCTGGCGGAGCACGCGTGGCACACTCGGGCGTATCAGTGCGCCGCGGCGGCCGCCGAGCGAAGTGATGTAACCTACAAACCAAAAACGGAGCAAGATGGGTTAACAACTACGCAGTACAATAATTTAGTTTTAACTAGTTTTTAGTTTCAATTATTACATTAATAAGTAAATAACGATTATTTCAACTGCGTATTAAGTTATATTTAGAGTAGAAAGAAGCCACTTGATGACTTAAACACAAATCAGCTTGATTTATCCATTGTTAATAATAATTCAGCTTCCGTAAATAATGAAAATTACTTTAGAGAAGTAATACCTGAAGAATCAATTGTAGATACTCAAACTGCCTTTTTCAATGGTCAGGTAGTTCAAATATACTACATAGATTGAAATGATGCGAAATCTTTAAATTTAAACTTATTGTAATAATAATGATAATTTATTAATCAAACAAAAGTATTATGTTGTGATCATATTTTATAAGAAGGAATTTATAATATATAATCATTTATTAAAATGTAATAATCTATTTTAAAATAAAAATTGTTATGTTCCTTAATAAAAATAAAATTTTAAATTTCCAATAGACTGATTAATTATTTGATTTTTGAAAATTTTATTGTGGCATAATTATTAAAGAATTAATTATTGGAAAAAAGAATTGAAAAATACCTATAGTAAAATATTAAATTTGACCGTGCCATGCGTGCCCCGTCGGGTGCCACAATCCACCCGCCGATGGGGCACGTAGAGCATTTTTTTCAGAATTTCTTTTCTGTATTTTATCAATAATTAAAAGAAAATGAAGAAAAAGTTAATAGTTTATTAGTAGATAAGCTATAGCGGTCCTGGAGTCATAGCGGTTCTGGAGTCAGTATGCTTTCTGCAGTCAAGCCCGACTGCAGAACTGCGATCAGCTGTTTGACCGCAGAAAATATACTGACTCCAGACCGGTGACTCCATGTGACTCTAGAACCGTCAGCGGCGAGCGGCCAGCGGTGGATGGCCGGCGGCGGGCGGCTTTGCAGCTCGCGGCCAGCGGCGAGCTGTTTTGCGGTGCGCGGCCAGCTGTTCGCAGCAGGCGTTCAATGGTTTGATAGCTTATCTACTTATAAATATTTAGAACTTTTTATTAGCGAGCCACACCTCGCTCCTATCCTGTGAGGTTCTACCTGTCTATCAACCCCTCCATTACCCCTCAAATTTTATTCTCCTATGTCTTCTTACTCCATAATGTCTTCCCACTCCATGTGGGGATCGTTGCGGTAAAATTTTTTCATGCGCTTTACGTTGTACAGGGCACAAGTAGTTTTGCACGCTCCATTATGGTTAGTACATATAGTCACTGATCTTGGAGAATCGAAAGATGGATAGTTCATTTCGTTGATATCAGTAACATTAAAATTAAAACGTTCTAACCACAACTTTTTTATTTCACCAATCACGAAAATTCTTTTAGCATCTTTGAATGCATCTTGAAGAATTTTTCCAATTTCAGTATAGTCATAATCACCGTCATTCCACGATAGTCCATGATAACAAAGTTTTAACCACAAATTTTCACGTTTGTACTTTTCTGTTAGTCTTCGCCAAGGAAACGGCGGTTTGAAGAGTAGCACTACAGGCACATCGTCGTCGTTGAGAGACACGAAAGCCAGCTCTTTCAAAACGAAATCATTGCCAGGCTTTTTAAAGCCCTGCATATCCACTGCGTAGTCCATGCTGTACACAATTTCGCTTCGAATTCCAAATGATGAATGACGAGGAGCCGGAGGCTCGCTCACCTTATATGCTCCTTAAAGTTTCTGTACGTCGCCGCTTACGGGACTATATTGAACTATGCGATCGTGCAAGATCAAGCAGTAGGCTGAAGTTCCAGCAGGAAAATTTTCCTTTGCTTCAAATTCCAAACGAATGTCTACAGGGGCACTCTTTAAGGACTCGTTTTGTTTTGCACGTAAGTGAGATATTGCGACTTTTGCAACATAGGTTCTGGATCTTTACCATAGTATGAATTTTGAAAATTAGCGTACATATCGTAGAGCATGGCAAATTGATTACGATTCACATCGAGGTTAAGATTACCATACGGATATGACTGAGAATTGAGAAAGAGTTTTACATTTGTAAGATTGCAGTGATCAAAGCGGCTAGCGTTTACTGCCTTCTGATCTTTTCGACTAGTTTGAAAACCTAAGACGACGAAGCGTGGTTTTTCAAGTTGATTTGATGTTTTTACAGTCCACACCTGTCTCGACGTAATCGGAAGTAATGGGTATTCATACAATTCCCACGTGCGAAAACTCATGACAATAGGACGGTCTTTTCCTACAAAATCTAGTAGGCGAATTTTGTTAGAGTTAGATGCAACTACGTATGGCATAAGCCATTCGATTCTAGTTAATTCAATTTTAAAGTTCTCATAAACGTCTTGTTCGGCTGCTCGTGTAGCTGTTTGTACAACAGCGTTCAAGTCGTTTCTTGATCTCATGAAAACGAGTTCATGCTTTGCGTTTACTACAATTTTACGATAGTCCTCTGCGAAGCCAAAAATTAGGCTCAATGGAATCGATACATTGAAGTAACCAGCATCATCAACAATATTCTGTGTTTCTTCTACATCGATCCAGCCAGCATTTTCAATGATAAAACTCTGAGTCGGATTGAGTGACACCCAACCTTTCATGAGAGTAGTTAAACCAACATTTTTACATTTGTCAATCTCAATGGCGTTCAACTCATATCTGATTTCTTCAAACAAATGACAAATGGCATTATTCACAAGTTTTGTATTTTCAACGGGAGTATTATTAGTTTTAACCAATCGCCCGCAGATATGTAGCGCACTGCGGGAAGGTAAGAGACATAAATCTTGATGTTGAATAGATATGCGTATTTCATCGCTGTTATTAAATGATGCTGTATACGGTTGGTGAGCATGAACCTCGTAGTGCGCTACGGATTCATCAAAAGTTACAGGTGTTTGTATGCTTAGAATTTCTTCCATTTCGTTGAAAGCTGCAAAAGATGATGCAAGTTATTTTCCACCAAGTACTACTTTTAAGCCTAGACTTTTTAGTTTTTTTATGCTCTGACGTGTTAGCGCCTTCACAGTTCGTTGATAACTGATGCGTTGTGGGCATATTTCTCTACTTATATAGTTTTTGTTGTAAACGATTCCCATTATGATTGACGAATATGCAATCTTATAGTTATAACTTCTCCGCGGAAATTTACTAAATCCCCGTCTTGATCGACAATGCGTACTTGTAAATGATCTATACGCTTTACGGCAATCGGTAGGTAAATGACGTGCGAGGGAACTTCGATGATTTTATATCCCGGAGGTACTGCAGGGAAAAACTCGTGTATCGTGTGTACTTTTTTGTCGTTTATGTATGCTCCCGAAGCGATATACACTCGACTCTCAAAGCGTTGATTTTGAGAATTGTAACAGGTAAGTCAGAATTATGAGCAACGTTCGGTTCGAGAATACGTCTGTTGAAGCCCAGTAGACGACCGAGTGAATTTTCAGGTCGAAAATCTATAGGCGGACTACACTTGATTGTACAGCGAAGAGTATTATTATTAGGCTTTAAATTGAAAGTAATGTTGTTGTGCGCTAATTTTTTACGAAGGAATTTGTCAATATCCTCAATTTCATAACTTCCCACCGGAAGAAGGACAACGTTTTCACCTACGTAAAACTTATTATTGTTACTGTCTATATTGGGGATTGAGTTAAATGTTAAAAGTTCAACAAGCCCTAAAACGTAATTTTTATTTGGCGATAACTCGATTGGTGGAAAATACTGTGCTTCTAGTGTAGAAGATGTACCTGAAAGTGTCAGAGTTAATGAACCTTCCATGACAGCTTAAATCAGAATGATGCAATGTTTCCCCCGCCTCTCCTTATATAGCCCCGCACAAGAATTTTAGACAGAGGTGACCGCAATTGTACGTGTCAAAATCTTGATATCTTTCATGATTATATTTCACTTCGTCTACTCCGAGGTATAATATTAAATCTAAAGGCGGTCGGAGATCGCCAAAACTATCGAAATATACAACATTTTTGCCTCTTTTCTATATGCAACCCAGTGTGTCCCAGGGCCGCTAGCGTCATCTAGATTAACTATAGCAGATTCACTATAGCGCAGTCCGGAAGCCGGTAATGCATTTCTCATAAATACTCCTCGAAAATTAGATATTTTTAAAAGTTTTGCATATTTTAATATGTCCGCATCGGTAAGTGCTCGCTGAGGTAATCTTTCATCAAGCCAACTTTCTTTTTATTGACTCGCGGCATGTTGAACGGGTTGATCTCCGGATAGTCTGACGTGTCGAATTCATGAATATCCTGTCGCATCACGTTGTACATGTCGACACCTGTCACGTCGTACACCAGACTATCCGTGTCGGTGTATAACAGCTTGCCCTGGTCTCCTACACGATCTCGCATGTAGTCATAGTGAAATCTGTAGACTAATGTCTTGAACAAATCCAAAACTGTCAAACCGATGTAGATTGGCTTTCTTATGGAGATCTCCGTGCGCAGGAGTTGTACAGCAACGAGGTTTTCGTCAAAAATATCACTACTGTGAAAGTTTGGCTTAGCAATAAGAGCTTCAGCACCATAACGATTTTTGTCGTGAAGCGTAGTCATAAGTTTGTATTGTTTTGAGCCAGGAGGCGCCATGTGCTCGGCACAGAACGGTAGATCCACTTCAACAAAGTACCCAAAGTCACAGTCGTCGGGGATGTTGAAGAAGTTTGGCTCGTTCACATTCTTCACCCATTCAAAGCCTCCATATGGTAAGGACTCAGTCATTGCCCAACCGTATAAATTATTTACGTCGAAATACATTAAATATTTTTCAGCCTCGTTAACATTATAATCTTCTTTCATATACGGGTTGTTCGCTTTAGCATAGCGATTACAGCACTGACTGATTCCTCCCCGTTTGCCTCTCTCGATAAACATCAACATATCTACATCCGTAAGAAGTTCGAGCTTAACCTGTAAAGAAAGTTTATTTAAGAATACTGAAGTGTTTTTTTTTTAATAATTAAATTTATACCTGAGTATTTTTAAGCATAGCATCCCATGTGAGGCCAGGAGTTGTATAATAATGAGCAGGGTCCAACTCATAAGCATCCAGACAGTTATTTCTAAAGTTTTCAAAAACTTCAGCCAATAGGATAATGTCTGTCTTGAGGTATAAGTCAGAGTACTGCCCAAGATTTTGAACGTTAAAACTCTGCCATACGTTTTGGGCATGCTCATAATCCTCGTCGTTGATGTGAGCGTTGTATAAACTGCTGAAGAAAGCATCCTTCGACGGAAGATTCGACTCCTTTAACTTTTCAAATGATGAGACATAGTCATAAGGAAATACTCCTTTTCTTTTTAAGAGAGCAATCTGTTCATCAATGAATCCATCTTGCTTAAACAGGTACTCTAAAGTATCGAGCTTCTCCAAATATGATGACAACTTATCCAGAGACGAAGCCATGAATTTGAATGAGTCGATAAATCTCAAATTTATGTCTGTACCTTCCACAAACTTTGTAAAAGATATATATTTCTCTTTTGTTTGTGGAAGTAGCGAAACTCGTCCTGGGAAGCATGTCGCTATTTCTCTAATAAAGAGATGCGAATCGTATCCGGTCAAATTATGAAATACTATCGGGATGGTTCTCGAGTCTTGAAAGCTGAGATTGCATTTGTTATGTGCAGGTCCACGATATCTATAAAATTATAATTTTTATTTATTTATTTATGAATAGATACTTTGAAAAAAAAATATACTCACCTCCCCGTAAAATGACAGTGATCACGAACTCTCTTGTCGGCGTCAGTGAATGGCATCTCACAGATGTGACATATACGAGCTCCATCAAACATTATTTTTTCTAAAGGCGTCAAGTCATTCATTGGTCGTGGATTTTTATATGCGTTATTCAATTTCACAGCCAAAGAGTGAAGACTTTGCACGAACCATTTAGCCGGAGATTCGGCTTCTTCTCCTTCTTGTCTGTAGCTTTTATATTCAGAAAGACTGTTGTCATAGCTACATTTAACAAAGTAACCTACACTGAATGGTTTGTGACTTTGATAAGCTCGTTCATTGTCAATCACCGGCTCTAATATACATTCGAAGTCTGCATATATTACGAATGGAACTCGATTTTTACAGCCCAAATTTTTAAACTGTAAAATACTGTCTTTTTTCGAAGGAAGCGTAATTTTACACTTATTAATTTTTTCACAGTCAACCGTATGCTTCGCCAGCTTCTCTTCAGACCAGAAAAAATGTAAACATCTGTCACAGATGTAACTTTTATGAGTGTAAGCAGATACCTGACTTCGTACGAGCCTTGATAAATTTTTTATCCATACATAGTGATTTTTAAATACTATGTCAAAACTGTCACGAGTCTCTTCCTCCTCCTCCTCATCTACGTAATGACTTTCAACAAGAAGTAAATTGACATGCTTTTCTTTCTTGTAAGATGTCAAGTGCCGAGGTAGGATGTCAAAAAATTTTCCCTTTTTCTTCAAATAATAGAGATTTATCGAAACATCATTTTGTTTTTCAAATTTTTCAATTTTTCTGGGATCCACTGGAAATTCAATCCCCTCAAAGTTGAGTTCATTTTTATATGAAAAGTATGAACCTGCTCGATTTGGATTGACATTATTAGGATGTAGTGCTGACAAAATAGCCCATCGAAAACACTCGTCATCGTCATTCTTTACGTTGACACATGCCTTCTTGTTCTTGATGAATGGAGGCAAATCAATATACGAGCTTCCCCTCATCGGATTGTACTTATATATATTTATAACTAAATTTAAAATAGATTTGAGGGACCAGTCTGACTCACGCTCTTGAAACTCTTCCATTTCCGTGTCTATAGGATGCTGCACATTCATGACGAACCATTCATTTAAGTCTGTCGTTGAATAGACGGGGACAGTCTTTGTATTAAAATATTTAATGTCGACGGTTTCCTCATCATCCTTCACGATTGTGTATTCAGCAGCTAACACCGTATTAACTTTCAGAGCAGGATATTCCTCGAGAGCTTCAGAGACTTTCGTAATGAACTGCTTCTTAGCATCGTTCATGAAAGCTAATATATCAAGATGCCTTCGGTTAGTAATGACTCCCGTTTTTATTCGATTTTCAAAGGCCGACTGGACGTCATCCCAAACGACTGTAGGTTTATTCGCGGCTGTATCATTATTCTCGTTAAAACCAGCACCTACGTGATGTTCACTCAACAGATGTAGAACGGTGTTAATAAGAGCAACCCCCGCTTGAAGTTTCTGCTTATCGGGCACTGACAAGTTTTGAGATGAATTTTGGGCTTTGAGTAGAGCGGCATGTCCCATCTCTATGTATGTGTTTATATCGTCAACAGTGTGACCACCAAGTATGGCTTGGTATGCTCTCCATAGCATATGAGCTGTATCCTTACAATCTTGAGCCATGTTTGAGTTACTCGGACCGGCAACTGCATGATTATTCGCGTTAACTCTTATGCGACGTTCTTTTATCAAATTCATCACGTTTTTTATAAGCGTAACAGCAACTTCAAGTTGCAGTTTTTCATCCTCTGAAAAGTTACGCGATGAATTTCTGGCTCTGCGTAGAGCGACATCACCCATCCATAACCATCTCTCGTCGCCCTCATTGTCAACATCATTCATAGCGTTCTTGTAGACTTTCCATAGGTTAAGACCTATATCCATAAACTCTTACGCCATCTTGATACAACTGCTCTCGATCACTCTGAGCAGAGGACTGACTTTCCGTCGTCAACGCCGCGCCTTTTATCTCTGAGTTGTGAAGAGAGGTCGATTGTGATTGGTTATGAAGTGTGGGGTGGCGGAAAATAACGTGATTGATCAAAAACGAGCGGTGGAGGAAAAGCGCTAACAAGAGGGCTATAAAAGTAAGCACGCGAGAAAAAAAATCTCATTCGCTTCTCAGCTCTCGTTCGAGTGCAGTCGCAGCAGTCATAGCAGTCGCAGCAGTCGCAGCAATCGCAGCAGTCGCAGCAGCCGTAGCAGTTGTAGCAGTCGTAGCACAATGAAGTACATTGTCGATGTGCAAGGATTCAAGATTACCTTGAACGAATTCGTTTTCAAGGAGGTAGCCGTCGTCCCTCTCGAGGAAGACCCTACGCCATCCGTCTTCCTCTTCAAACCACCTCATGCTTGGGAAAAGCTGTTGGACAAAAAAAAAGTCCGAAAATAGATGGCTTGAAGAGAATTTTCACGGAATTATGTGGAGAGTCGGCAACATTCCGTACGAAGAGCTTAGTAACACTCTACGTAGTATGCTCGACGGAGCAGAGATATATGTAAAAGGATTCGAGAAAACAAAATGGTTGCAGAGATTTTTCCTTGACCGGTAAGTGTATAATTTTTTTTTAATTCTTCAAATATTTTATAAAAGAAAAATTCTTTAATACTCTTTTTTTTTCAGATTAGTTTTCAACATCGAGGATATGGGATGTCCATCTTTAAGGAAGCTCCCAGTGGAACCTCTTTCATGCAACAACCATTTCGGCTGTGACTTCCCAGTATGTGCCCTTCGAAACGCGATGGCCATGAAAAAATGGATGCTCGAACAGCAGCACAGCAATAATATGAATGAAATGACAGAATCATTTCATTTTATGTATATTTAAGTTGTAATTATTTTTTTTTTATTAAATTAATAAATTTATATTTTCATAACAAATAATTTTTTACTAATTTATTTTAAAAAAACTTATTAACTTTAATGTTTTATATCATGAATTAATAACAACTTTTTTTACTTTTTTAATTAAAGATATCCAGGTTCAAGGCTTCCGTTGTAAAGATACAAAAAAAAAACTGAGATTTAATTCAGACCCGCTGTTAATTTATACCAGAACTATAAAATCATTAAAAGAAAAAAGATTAACAAACGTATTTTAAATGATATATAAATTCGCTAAAGAAAATCATTTGTTTAAAGTTGAAATAATCTTCAAATAAATATTTCTCAACTTAACTTTAAGGTGATGTTAAATACCGACATAATTTTCAAACATGGATATCTCATGAAAATACCAATAGAATGATCCAAAAAAAAATCTGAGTATAGTATTAATATATACGGAGCGCTTGACAAAAGTGTTTTTCCAAAAAAATGATGAGAATTTATTTAATTAAATAAAAACCGTACTGTCGGTAATTAGGAATCTGCAATTAACCTACTTTTTAAACGAACATAACTAACGGAAGTACTAATAGAATCACTCAAAAAAAATTCCTTCATATAGGGTTTATGTGTACGGAGCGCTTGACAAAATTCTTTTTCCGAATAGACGCTTGAATGTTGATTTAAAAAATATTGAAATTCACGGTTTCACATGGTCTTAAAATAGATTTAATAGATATGGATAGTAAGGGAATTAAGTATATTTCAAGAATATGGTTAGAAGGTCATGTGCGCGTGAGTGAGGAGAGGGATACGCGAGCGAAAGACGTATGCGCGCGCAAGCGCTGTCTTCATCTCGATACTACTGAGCGCGCGTACAACGATAAGGTGGAAGGGGAGCGTGTACGCGCTCGCGAGAGCAACGCATGCCAGCGAGGAGAGGGATATGCGCGAGCGACGAGAGGGGCGGGCGCGCACGAGGACTATCGCGCCTAACGAGAAACGGTCGCGTGGCGCATGAAACATTGTGCCTGAAACAAAGAAAGAGAGAGAGAGAGAGAGAGAGAGAGAGAGAGAGAGAGAGAGAGAGAGAGAGAGAGAGAGAGAGAGAGATTTTTATATTTATGATAGCCCTGAAAAGGGCTGATTGTTTGCCAAAATGCATCGATTACTCGACGCTAAAAAGCTGTCGAGTTACATCGACTAGCCTCTCCTTGGCTATTTTATGGCCACCGCACCGAGCCGAGCGTTCAGAGGTAGGAGTTGTGTAATAACGCAACTCCTGCTTATCAAGATGTAATAATCGCAGACGACTTCTCTCAGACCTGCGGTTTTTTCGCTTTCGGACTTCTGGTACGGCGTTCATGGCGCTTGGGAGAAGACTGATGGCGAGAGCGAGCGCTCACGCGCCTTTTATAAGTGTTCGCCGGTGCGCGCGCATACAGCAGACACACACTCCGACGCCCGAGGTAGAACAAACGCGGAGAGAGAGAGAGAGAGAGAGAGAGAGAGAGAGAGAGAGAGAGAGAGAGAGAGAGAGAGAGAGAGAGAGAGAGAGAGAGAGAGAGAGAGAGAGAGAGAGAGAGAGAGAGAGAGAGAGAGAGAGAGAGAGAGAGAGAGAGAGAGAGAGAGAGAGAGACTGAGTACGAAACATAAACATGCGCTCGATGACGTAACGTCAAGCGCGCGTCGTGCTCGTGGATCAAGCGTGGAGAGGGAGAGAAACGGTGTATGAAACACAAACATGCGCTCGATGATGTAACAATGTAACATCGAGCGCGTGTCGTGCACTCAGTTCAACGACCTTAGGTCTCTCTCTCTCTCACTCTTTCGCTCTCTCACAATCTAATTAATATTATTAAAAAAACTATCTGACAAACTTGTCCCAACAGCAAATCGCCACCTGAAAATAAAAATTTTAGCTCGCAATAGAGCACATACACATTATCGGTTTTGAAACAGACATAAGGTTACTCCCAAACAATATTTGATTCATTGCTGAGGAGCCCTTTGCATAATTTAAATGTTTGAACCCACGATTAACAATTTAATGAGGAGCTAGCGAACATAGCTGTCGCATACACCCACAATTCTTTTTTTTTTTTTTATACTTTAATTCAAACAACACGAAGCCGGATTTTTCAGCCTACAACGTTGTTTTGTATATAAAAATGCGAAGCCAGTGAGTGCTAGCTTGCAGCATTTTTTAATTCAAACACCTAGCCGGATTTTCCAGCCTGTAACGTTGATAAAAATGCGAAGCCAGTGAGTGCTAGCTTGCAGCATTTTTTTAATTCAAACACATAGCCGGATTTTCCAGCCTGCAACGTTGTTTTGTATAAAAATGCGAAGCCAGTGAGTGCTAGCTTGCAGCATTTTTTCAATCGCGCACGCATGCGAAAATGAAATTAACAGTCGCATACACATGGTCTCAGCACGCGAGAGAGACATTTTCGATGTGTCGCGGTGACAATCATGCGCGACCGTTACGCGCGCGAAGACAACAGTCGACGTGAGAGTAAACGTACGAGAAAATCAACAATATGTAGCCGGATATTCCAGCCCATAATGTTTTTCAGAAAAATGCAAAGCCAGCGAGTGCCAACCTACAGCATCTTTACGCAAGTAAAAATTTAGGGTGCGATAGACACGTATGGATTACGCATGGATGACTGTCGTTGAACAGTGCAGCGGTGATGAGAGCACTACGGCGACCGAAGTGAAAATTCGCGGGAAAACATGTGCTACGTGATGGTTATCACGATTTTTACTTAAACATCGTGTAGCCGGCGCCACCGACCTACAATAATGTTTTCGCGAAAAGAATGAGAAGCCAGTGAGTGCTAGCATGCATAATTCTTTACGCGAGTAAAAATCTAGGGCGTGTGTACGCCTGCGCGAACAACACGACGAGCTGCATGGGGGCGGCGAAAGAGACACACGTGATTTCCGATCGAAAATCATCATTTTTTTCACTTCATCATCGCGTGGTCGGTGTTGTCAGTCTACACCGATGTTTCTCACATAAAGAATGCAAAGCCAGTGGAAGCTGACCTATAACATTCTTTATGCGAAGTAAAAAATATCATGGCGCGACACACACGGAAAATGATTTTACATATTCACTGGAAACAATGTGTAGCCGGATATACCAGCCTACACAATTATTTCTTGAATAAAATGGAAAGCCAGACAGAGCTAGCCTACACATTTTTATTCATGTGAAACATAAAATGTACACGTGAGAAACTGTCGAGGACGCGCGCAGATGAAAGAAAATAACGGTCTCGCGAGAGGTTACGCGCGCGCGCGCGCGCGAGATGCTAGCTCCGACTGAGCTAACGTGCGCATGCGGGGAGCAACGCTCGCAAACGACTAGTGAGCCCGGGCAGCCGTTACGAATGCGAAGACAACAGACTACGCGAGTGTGCGCGCGAAACATCTGGCTGCTACTACTGCGGCTGCCGACGTGTGCGCGCGAAACGTCTGGCTGCTGCTACTGCGGCCGCCGACGTGTGCGCGCGAAACGTCTGGATGCTGCTACTGCGGCTGCCGACGTGTGCGCGAGGGGCCTCGCGCGCGAAATGACTGAGGCGAGCGCGCGCGAGTTATATTTATAACTTCTTTCACTCTCCGCAACTTTACCCCCTCCGCGAATTTTCAACCAATCAGCGCTCGAGCGGCGGCGCCGACACACGAGTCGATTGTATAAAAACGCGACACATCTGTGAGTACGACACATTCATTCTCGAACAGCTTCGAAATGAACTTCGAGTTCTCGTTCAGCAACGAAGACCATCTCAACGTGATCGTTCGACACCTGGAGGCGTTAGAAGAGGCATATGAAATAGACGACAACCTTCTTGCGAACTGGTCGCCGTCTTACTCGCCTGGACCGATGCCACCGATACCAGAGCTGATCCCGGGGACATCACCTCCATGGCCGTCTCCGTCTTTACCATCATTCGGCTTTCCATCACCGTCTTCGCCGCATTCACCACTACAAGGCCTCCCAGCACCATCTCCACCAGTCTCACCACTGCTCGGCTTTCCAGCGCCACCACCACCTATGGCGTTCAACGCGTATGAGGATGCCAACTCATCGATGGAGGTACAAGCTCCACCAACACCGCCACCGCAGATAGCGTCACCAGCTCATGTGCTGCTCTACGACCTAGTAGAGCAGCTCTATTATGAGATACCGGCGGACGAACTCAACATCGGAGAGGTCGAGGTATGTGACGTTGTCCCGGTGGAGCTAGTGCCTATCGATGACGACAGTGCGGAAGACGACGAGGAAGATGACGAAGTCACCATCCTTGCGGTATATCCGCGAAGGCAAAATTTAGATGCGGTTAGACGTCGCCTTTTTTAAACGGCACTTTTTAGAGCCAAAAACAATCGGCCCTTTTTAAGGCCAACAAACAATCGGCCCTTTTCAGGGCCATAAATTATTAAAACGTTAATCAATATTCATTTTTTATACTTTAATTTTTTATCATTTATATTTTCTTTCAGCGCGTACTCATAATTTATTCGGAATAACACTTATATAATTTTTCAATATTTTGTTGAAAGATTAATTTTAGTTTTTATTCTGAATAAATTGTGAGTATACAATTTTATTAACTTTTTTCTTTCAGCTATCAAACCGCTGACTGCTCGCTGCAAACAGCTCGCCGCTGGCCGCTCGCCGCTGACGGTTCTAGAGTCACATGTAGTCACCGGTCTGGAGTCAGTATATTTTCTGCGGTCAAACAGCTGATCGCAGTTCTGCAGTCGGGCTTGACTGCAGAAAGCATACTAACTCTAGAACCGCTATGACTCCAGAACCGCTATAGCTTATCTACTTTTATTTTATTTTATTCTTTTCTGATCTAATTATTCCGTTTTTGTACATTTTGAAATAATACACGGTTTAGTTGTTATTTTTAATCAAAGTTAGGGTGTCACACGTGCCCCGCCCTCCCCTATATGCCAGGCTGCCGTTGCCTAATGCATGAGTGTTGAGCTTTTTTCTTCTGTTTTTCTCCTTTTCGCGGTATTAGTGTATGTGTGCATGATGTGCCGCGAGTATTTTTTCGTAATTCAGATTCTAAAGGTATATGCAGTTAGGAACACCCGCCAGCAGCTATAAGAGCCCCACCTTTCGTTAGAACTGTATGAAATTCAACTTTAATGTTTTTTTATTAATCAATGAAAATGAGAGCAATGAAACAATAGTTTTCTGCCCTCCAGCCGGAAAGCGCCAACTTCCCGGCCGCTGCGCGAAACGAAGTTGCCGCTTTCCGGCGCCGTCAGGCAGAAAAATAGTATACACATCTTGGCCGGTAAAAAAGAAAGCCTCAGATCACATGTGATCTGAGACATTTCTTATTTTACCGGCCTAGGTATGTAATATACTATTTCCTCATATAATTCAACAGGATTTGACTATACACAAAAATTTCAAATACATAAGTTGGGGATAACATTGAAAAAAACTTTTTTTCTATTTAACGTTTTCATAAATAAAAATAAAAAGAATTTTATAATTTCGATATAAATTATGAAAACAATGTTTTTTAATTTTAAATATACCTGCAATCATGATACTTATATTCAATATTTCTATCTATACTTTAATCATATCAATTAGTACATATTAAATTTATATACATCATAGACTATATTTAAAAATTTATCTAAATATACTTATACATGCAGAATTAAAACGCAAACCTTCTATAAAATAGAAGAAATAAATGTGTAAAAGTAAATGGACAATTTTTATTTAAACTTTACTGTAGATGTATTTATGTTTATTTTAATGATGAAAATGATAAATAAAGTATTACAATTTTTGCAATAATGAAAGTATAAGGTTCTTCTCAGCACTGCGGTCGTGCGTATTATGTAAAAACGAAGTTTTTATATAGGAAGGGGGCGGGCGACGAGCGAAGGCACGCTGGGGGGCGCAGCCCCCTAGTTTATTTTCTGTAGGTCATGTGTATGAATGGTAAAATGTGTTTACTTGAATAAAAAAATCAGATATCATTGAATAAACATAGACATAGATTAACTTTCGAGACATTGGATAACTCTTATTATAACACCTAACCTAGAATAAACACAATAACTTTATAATTTTAATAACAAAAATTTATATTGTCATTATACTGTTTACCTTACTTTATAAGTTTCGATTTTTCTCCACCTCATTATTTATTAGATCAACTGCTATATTATAAGTATAAATAAAGTATCCAATCCAATTCAATTCGAAATCAAATTTTAATGACTCCCAAAAATCTTGTATTATCTGTGAAAATAAAAAATTCACACAAAGTATCAATTTTTCAAAAATGATTTTAGCCATTTAACATTTAACCATTAAATACTTATCTAATAAGTTATTTGCCCCGTTGGTACACGTATAGATAAATTCTTCTCATCAGTTGACTCCCTAAGATCTTTGAAGAATATGAATAACTTATCTGAATATTTACATATATATATTTTATATAAACTAAAATAATAAATATATATTATGAATTTTATTTATGATTCTTCTGAACTTCTGATTTTTCATATACTTATACTGATATATATATATATATATATATATATATATATATATATATATATATATATATATATATGTGTGTATTGAGAGATGTATATATAAGGTTAGGTCGAGTACGTAAACACCGGAAACCGGATGTGGGAAGAAAACGAGTCTGACGACGATGAAACATGGAGAAAATTTCGGAATCGGAAACGAAACATAAATTTTTTTATTGTTCGATATCTCTAATATAAGAGCATATTTTTGCATAAAACTTTTTTTTTATAGATAGTACAACAAAATAGCGCATTGTTTAACTTAAAATTGATTCATTTAGAAGTGATTTAAAAACGCAGTAAATATTTCAAAATCTCGGGCACTCATTTCAATGTATAAAATAGCGCGGTCGTCCCTCAGGCTTCTTCTACATTCTTGGACACATAACTTGCCTTCGGAGCGCTCCCGCGCTTCTTGATAGACAACTGGAAGAAATATCTATATAGCTTGCGTTAAATAAATTAACGCTGAATGTTAGAAAAACAGTATATATCGCCTTCGGAAATTACTGCGATAGTGTACCAAAGAACTTTGTTATAAAAATTAATAATGAAAAAATTGAAAGAGCTGAAAGTTGTAAGTACCTAGGAGTAATTTTTTATTGCAATATGAAATGGGACAAGCACATTGCTTATCTTATTAAGAGAACCAAATATCTAATCTTTATTTTCCACAAACTCTCCAAGTTTATGCAAACTAAAACTCTAAAAATCATTTATTATGCTCTTTTTCATAGCGTAATTAACTACGGCATAATTGGGTGGGGAGGAGCATTTCAAAATAACTTACAACTCTTGCAAATAATACAAAATAGGATAATTAAGATTATAAGTAACAGCTATCAGAGTATTCAACAAACTAACAAACGATCTCAAAATCTTGGATAAAAGTAAAAAGACTACTAAGAATAAATTAAAGGAATGGATTAAAGCTAATATTTAAACACCCAAATGTAAAGTTATACCTTATCTGATTTGCTCTTATAACACTGTTATAAGATGCTAAGTCAGAGCGTGTCTAACTTTAAGATATACTTAAGTTTAATACAGACATATACTACTGTTATTCTTTTACAGAAATTTATATTATATTGCGTAGTTGCTAAATGTAACACACTTAGTTTTTAAGTATGTGTGTGTATGAGTGTGTATGTGGAGGAGGGGGGATATAGGTATGCAGGAATGAATGTCTCTGGATCTGCGCCCAGGAAAGTCTGTTTTCCTTAGCAGGATTAAAATATTTTTTGTTAAAAAATATTTGTAATGTAATACTATGTATTTACTCTGAAGTTAATAAATAAATAAATAAATAAATAAACATTTTTTTAACTTGGCATTTCGTTATGTTGATTAAAAAAAGTAATTTTATAAGAAATATATAGTATAATTTTTTTTTTATTATAACTTATCAAGTCTTCGACTTGCAAGGTCGACCTTCTCTAGTCCAAAATCCACCCAATTTTATTATTTAAAAAATTAACTTTTAAACATTTATTTGGAAAAACACACGTCCTAGCTATATGTAAATACAATAAGTATTCAGAATCTTTTAACGATTCTGTTAGTACTATCATGAAATATACTCGTTGAAAAATTGAATCAAAATGACAAAAATCCAAAATTATATTTCACATTCGAATAATTAGAATCTTTTTTTCTATTCTTTCGTGAATCTCTCAGGAAGCTTTCTTGAAACATTGATTTAGAATACTTCTACAAGCTTTCGTTATGACTTTCGTAAAGGTATTCTGTAATAAAACAAAAATCTTTTTGAATGCTTTCCAAAATTTTGCTATAAAAGATTACGCCAAGGTTCAATGGAATATCTCACGGGAAGGATGTTCGTAGGTATTTTCGAAGCTTTCGGTAAACTTGTTATGTAAAGTAACAATTATAACTTTCAAAGAGCTTTGTGTAATCTTTCGTGAAGCTTCTATGAAAGATTCCAGCATTGATGTTTGTAATATTCATCGTGAGATTCCTACAATCTTCCGTAAAGGTTTCATATTATATTTCACATTCAAGTAATTAGAATCTTTTTTTCTATTCTTTCGTGAATCTCTCAGGAAGCTTTCTTGAAACATGGATTTGGAATACTCCTACAAGCTTTCGTTATGAATTTCGTAAAGGTATTCTGTAATAAATCAAAAATTTTTCTTTGAAAGCTTTCCACAATCTTGCTAGAAAGGTTACTCCAAGGTTCAATGGAATAGCTCACGGGAAGGATGTTGGAAGGTATTTTGGAAGCTTTTCGTAAGCTTGTTACGTAAAGAAACAATTATAACTTTCAAAGAGCTTTATGTAATCTTTCATGAAGCTTCCATGAAAGATTCCACCATTGATTATTTTAATATTTTTTTTTATATTCTTTCGAGAATCTCTCAGAAAGCTTTCTTGAAACATGGATTTGGAATATTCCTACAAGCTTTCGTTATGAATTTCGTAAAGGTATTTTGTAATAAATCAAAAATCATTTTTTGAATGCTTTCCACAATCTTGCTGGCAAGGTTACGCCAAGGTTCAATGGAATATCTCACGGGAAGGATGTTGGAAGGTATTTTAGAAGCTTTCCGTAAGATTGTTGTGTAAAGTAACAATTATAACTTTCAAAGAGCTTTTTGTAATCTTTCGTGAAGCTTCTATGAAAGATTCCAGCATTGATGTTTGTAATATTCATCGTGAGATTCCTACAATCTTCCGTAAAGGTTTCATATTATATTTCACATTCAAGTAATTAGAATCTTTTTTTCTATTCTTTCGTGAATCTCTCAGGAAGTTTTTTTGAAACATTGATTTGGAAAACTCCTTCAAGCTTTCGTTATGAATTTCGTAAAGGTATTCTGTGATAAATAAAAAATCTTATTTGAATGCTTTCCAAAATCTTGCTAGAAAGGTTACTCCAAGGTTCAATGGAATATCTCACGGGAAGGATGTTGGAAGGCATTTTGGAAGCTTTCCGTAAGCTTGTTATGTAAAGAAACAATTATAACTTTCAAAGAGCTTTATGTAATTTTTAGTGAAGCTTCCATGAAGCATTCCACCATTGATTATTTTAATATTACTCATGAGATTCCTAGAACGTTCCCTAAAGCTTTCAAATTATATTCCAAAGTCAGGTAATTTGAATCTTTTATTGTTGAAATATAAAATCAGTATAAGGTAAAAGTACCCATTATGAAACATCGCTCAAATCGTGATCCCTTCATGGAACAGTTTGAGAGAAATATAGTAAAATAAAGTCTATTAATGATACAGATAAACAATATCAAAATTTTATCTGAATAGTGAAGGTTTATTATGTAATATGAAAAGAGATTCACATTTCTACATAATAATTATAATTTAAAAAATATATATGACTGCGTGTATTCTGAGATCGACTCAAATCTGTGGCTGCTGAAGTCAATGGTGCTGGTTTCATACGTTTTATTTTATTAAGGGGTTGTCAAACTCAATTTTTACCGACCGAGCAAAAACTATATTGTTTTTAATAGAAAAAAAAATATAACGATATATGAAAAATAATGAGTGCATTGCCCTCCGTAATTACATTATTAATCATTCTGCAAAATGCCAAGTCAATATTCAAAAGCGTCTAAGAATGGCATTTGAACGAAAATTTCGTTCAAATGCCATTCTCAGATGCCTTAAAATATTGACGTGAAACTTTGCAGAATGATTCATAATGTCATTACGGAGGGCAATGCACTCATGATTATGCATAATATTATAAAAAAAAAAATAGATTATTGTACCATATGGGTAATATGTAGCATCGCGAGATTCGCGAGTCGGCGACGGCAGCGACGGCAGCGGCCAGCGGCGCGGCCTTGCCCGTGTGTGTGTACGCGCATGAGCTGCTGGCTGCAGCACAGCTGAGCTGTCCATCGCCGATACCTGGGCCTAGGCCCTCCGGGAGGCGGTCCCGTGTTGCCGCCACCACCTCCGCCGCCACCTTCGCCACCTGTACCCTCCTCTATCCATTGATGCTTATCGACGTGTCATCGGTGAGCCTGCCGCCTGGACCGCTCGCAGACGGCGCAGCCTGGAGCGCCGCATCACGTCCGTACCGCACCGTGTGCGTGCACACCCAACGGACCGTGCCGCTTGGACTTGGCCCCGCCGTAAGACAGAAAAGTAAGACATTCAAGAATTTATTTATTTTACGGCGTTGTTATTTGTACGACAGATCTGTCGTACAAATAACCTATAACCCACTTAGAAACGTGTAAAAATCACTGTTTTGAAAGTCTGACATGGAAGGGACTATTATTTCTTTAGTCAAGCGTCAATCCTTGCCTATTTTTTTCTTTAATCAAGTGTCAATTCTTCGGCTAAAGAAAATTGAAGGTTAGGTTTTACGTATATATAGGTATACCTATCTAGCAATCTGACGTATAAATAACAACGGCCAACTGTAGATTTGATGCGCTTTTTCGACTTTTCATTCCAAAGATTACAGATCTAAATAATCAGCAAGTGTGGAGATACTGCATTTTCTGTGTATTTTTCAAAATATTTTCAAGAAAAGTCATTTCCTCCAAACTGGCTGATTGAGTAGATCTGAAATCTAATATACAATGCCTCAGCATGTACTGGATTGTGTGTAAACATTCTCATAAACTTTAAGCAAGGATGAGGAGGTCTACCTTGGAAATGCACACGCGCTTTTTCGACTTTTCATTTCAAAGATCCCTTTCCATTCCCTACAAGTATCTTAAACTTTACACACACTATGTAATACATGCTGAGGGACTGTTTATCAAGTTTAAGATCTAAATAATTAGCAAGTGAGGAGATATTGCCATTTGTATGCTCTTTTTAAGAAATGTTCAAGTAAAAAAGTTATTTCCCCTACACTGGCTGATTGAAAAGATCTAAATTTAATATACAGTGCCTCAGCATGCATTGCATTGTGTGAGAGCATTCTGGTAAACTATGAGAAAGAGTGAGGAGGTTTTTGTCGCAAATGCACATGCGGCTTTTTGACATTTCGTTTCAAAGATCCCTTTCCATTCCCTACAAGTATCTTAAACTTTCCATACATAATGGAATACATGCTGAGGGACAGTTTATCAAGTTTCAGATCTACATAATTAGTAAGTCTGGAGATATTGCAATTTTTGTGCTTTTTCAGGAAATTTTTAAGAAAGAAAAGTAATTTCCTCCAAACTGGCTGATTGAATAGATCTGAAACCTAATATACAATGCCTCAGTATGTACTGGATTGTGTGTAAACATTCTCACACACTTTAAGCGAGGGTGAGGAGGTCTACATTGGAAATGCACACGCGCTTTTTCGACTTTTCATTTCAAAGATCCCTTTCCATTCTCTACAAATATTTCAAACTTTACACACACTATGTAACACATGCTGAGGTATTGTTTATCAACTTTCAGATCTAAATAATTAGCAAGTATGGAGATATTGCAATTTGTATGCTCTTTTTAAGAAATGTTCAAGAAAAAAAGTTATTTCCCGTACAGTGGCTGATTGAAAAGATCTAAAATTTAATATACAATGCCTTAACATGTATTGGATTGCGTGTTAACATTCTGGTAAGCTTTAAGCAATGGTCAGGAGGTCTTAGTTGGAAATGCACTTGCGCTTTTTCGACTTTTCAGTCCAAAGATCCCTTTCCATTCTCTCAACATATCTTAAACTTTACACACACCGTGCAATATATGCTGAGGAACAGTTTATCAAGTTTCAGATCTACATAAATAGCAAATCTGGAGATATTGCAATTTTTGTGCTTTTTCAGGAAATTTTTAAGAAAGAAAAGTCATTTCCTCCAAACTGGCTGATGGAGTATATCTGAAACTCAATATGCAATGCCTCAGCATGCATTGCATTGTGTGAGAACATTCTGGTAAACTATGAGAAAGTGTGAGGAGGTTTTTGTCGCAAATGCACATGCGGCTTTTCGACAATTCGTTCCAAAGATCCCGTTCCATTCCCTACAAGTATCTTAAACTTTCCATACATAATGGCATACATGCTGAGGGACGGTTTATCAAGTTTCAGATCTACATAATTAACAAGTCTGGAGATATTGCAATTTTTGTGCTTTTTCAGGAAATTTTTAAGAAAGAAAAGTAATTTCCTCCAAACTGGCTGATTGAGTAGATCTGAAACCTAATATACAATGCCTCAGCATGTACTGGATTGTGTGTAAACATTCTCATAAACTTTAAGCGAGGGTGAGGAGGTCTACATTGGAAATGCACACGCGCTTTTTCGACTTTTCATTTCAAAGATCCCTTTCCATTCTCTACAAATATTTCAAACTTTACACACACTATGTAATACATGCTGAGGGATATTGTTTATCAAGTTTCAAATCTAAATAATTAGCAAGTGTGAAGATATTGCAATTTGTATGCTCTTTTTAAGAAATGTTCAAGAAAAAAAGTTATTTCGCCTACACTGGCTGATTGAAAAGATCTAAAATTTAATATACAATGCCTCAACATGTATTGGATTGTGTGTTAACATTCTGGTAAACTTTAAGCGAGGGTGATGAGGTCTTAGTTGGAAATGCACATGCACTTTTTCGACTTTTCATTCTAAAGACCCTTTCCATTTTCTACAGATATCTTAACTTTCCATCTATCTACTCTCTCTGTTTCTGGCAGGTCGATACTGCTATCCTCATTCCTATACTGCTTAACACTTTATTAATATATTCTGTTTTGCCCTAGGCGAAGAGCTCCTGCAGAAGACAACACGTCTTCATATAATTCTACTCTCCTCCAGGGCAGCCAACACAACTACCACGTCCTGAAGACATCAGCTAGACAAACATATCGTAGAAGTGAGAGCGAAGGTGTATATAAATATAGTTTGATCTCCTGTGCCAGACTCGAGTAAGTATTTCACTTCGGATTTGGACTTTATCTTGTAGTACAGCCGAACCTAGTCTCCAACTTTCCATCGGTCTACTCCTCTGTTCCTGGCAGTTCGATACTGCTATCCTCATCCCTACTCCTTAATACATTATTAATATATTTTGTATTGTCCTAGGTGAAGAGCTCCTGTATAAGACAACAAGTCTTCATATAATTCTACTCTTCTCGAGGACAGCCAACGCAACTACCACTTCCCGAGGACATCACCTAGGCGAACACAACGGAGAAGGGAGGGCGAAGGTGTAGTTGAATGTAGTTCGCGCTTCCGTGACACTTGAGTAAGTACTTCACTTCGGATTTGGACTTTATCCTGTAGTATAGCCGAACCTAGCCTCCAACTTTCCATCTGTCTACTCCTCTGTTCCTGGCAGTTTGATACTGCTCTCCTCATCCCCACTGCCTAAAACATTATTAATATATTTTGTTTTGCTCTAGGCGAAGAGCTCCTGCAGAAGACAACAGGTCTTCATTTTATTCTACTCTCCTCGAGGGCAGCCAACGCAACTACCACTTCCCGAGGACATCACCTAGGCGGACACGACGGAGAAGGGACGATGAAGGTATACTTGAATGTCTGCGCTCCCGCGACAGACTCGAGATGTAGTCTAGGCGCCAGGGGGGTTTCCGTGGCCGATGGATGTCCACACTTCCACCAAAGCTTTTCTTACGTATTTTTGACTGCTGATTCTGAATTTCGAAGGTGGAACGTCGCCAGACTGTTAGTTTTTGTTATTAACAATTTAATTGTTTAAATTGCTGCCAAATCAATATGATTAATTATAACTGAATCTAACTGCCTAAAACTGTAGTAAATTGATCTAGAATATGCTCGTTTTTTCAGAATTGAAAAATTTTGATTAGAACCCGAATTATTGCAAATTTAGTGCAATAAGTCGCGAATTCGAGCGCAAACATGCATAATTCTAGATCAATTTACTACAGTTTTAGACAGTTAGATTCAGTTATAATTAATCATATTGATTTGGCCGCAGTTTAAACAATTAAATTGTTAATAACAAAAAACTAACATTCTGGCGACTGTCCACCTTCGAAATTCAGAATCAGCAGACAAAAATACGTAAGAAAAGCTTTGGTGGAGGCATGGACATCCATCGGCCACGGAAACCCCCCTGGTGCCTAGACTAATGTCAGTATTTAGGGCACACCTGATTTTTAGGTACGAATTATATCTCCCCAAAAAGTAACAGTTTTCTGCGGGTGCACACGGAAAGAAAACTCTTACTGCTACAGTTAAAACGGCTTACTCGTGGAGTATAGGAGTTCCTTTACTATATAAGTAAGGTGGTTTTAGCAATCTTAGTAAGGGACCCATACTTTTACGGTATGTTGCTTTTCATACTACAACAATTACACAATTATACGATCGTTGGATCAGCGGCATATACCGACGTAACAGCGTCACACGATTTTAGTATACATTGCTTCCACCTTCAATTGTAAGGGAGAAATACTATAGCGGTAACGGTTGCTACCTGCTAATACGGAAATA
Source organism: Torymus aiolomorphi (assembly GCA_036365515.1). NCBI lineage: Eukaryota > Metazoa > Arthropoda > Insecta > Hymenoptera > Torymidae > Torymus > Torymus aiolomorphi. Next base: position 56,622,535 of record CM070875.1, on the reverse strand, counting down.
ACAACTATTATAAGGAAGTGTTACTTATCGATAATTGAAAGCATCGAATGCGTCGTCTAGGTCTTTGAGGTGGTCAATGATGGAGTCGAGGTGATGCGCTCCGAAGTTTTTTGCGTTTAGATCCCAGGACGCATCTAATACGTAGTCAAAGTGTTCGGGGTAGCCGATGATGATGTCTAGGTCGTGCGCTCCCTAGTTTTTTGTCTCTAGATGTTGGAACGTATCAAATGCGTGGTTTAGGTCTTTGTGGTAGCCGATGATGGAGTCTAGGTTTTTTGCATTAAAATATCAGGGCGCATCTAATACGCAGTGCAGGTGTTCAGGGTAGCCGATGACGAGGTCTAGGTGGTGCGCTTTGTAGTCTTTTGCGTTTGGATATCAGGGCGTATCTAATACGTGGTCCAGGTCTTCGGGGAAGCCGGTGACGATATTTAGGTGGTGCGCTCCGTAGTTTTTGGCTAATAGGTGTTGGACATGTCAAAACTTAAAGTATTACTAATCACGTAATTTTATACTATAAGTAAAAATCGTGATTATAAATAAATACTTATTCGAACGTAATTACGTTCAAATTGACATGTGTTTGTAATAAAAAAATAGTAAATATTAAAATGCGTATAGGCGAAATACGCACAATTATTCATAATAAATAATGCGTATATGCGAAATGCGCACAATTATTTATCATACAAAAATGCGTATAGGCGAAATACGCACAATTATTTATAATAAAAAATTCGTACAAGCGAAATACGCACAATTATTTATAATATCAAAAATATGTATAAGCGAAATACGCACAGTTGTTTATAATGCAAAAATGCGTATAGACGAAATACGCACAATTATTAGTTATAAGGAAAGGTGTATGGGCGAACATATTTAATTATAACAGAAAAGAATTACAATTACATGAGTTTATTTAGTTATCTATTTATAAGAAACTAGATGTCTTGACATAAAATTAATTCTTTTCCGTTTTTCAACAAAACTCATAAAATTTGAAAAGAAGCTAAAGAAACTTATGAGCCTAGCTCAATGAAATTATAGTAGCTCTACTTTTGCCAATCATTCAGTAGCATGACAAGTATAATGCAAAGTAATTATTAATGACAATACTTCTAATAATACAAATTTTGTTAAAATGTTCAATTTGCAGTTATGCGTTTATATGATGGAAGGTGTATATTTTAAAATGCGGATCAACTTATATACCATACTCAGGTTCATTTGAAGTTCAACCCTTGGTCGCAAATTTTGTTGCACCCTCCTGTTGTTTCAGGTATATGGGATATTTCACGTGAAGTCAGCAGCTCAAAATTTTAAAATCCCTCAAAACTCGTTGTCTTTTAGTTTTTATGAACAAAAAATGTTCCTCAAATTTTCGGTCGATATTTGCAAAAATAAAAAAGCTATGCAATATTGAAAATTCAATTTTTTTGCAATTTTTGGTTAAAATCCAAGTTTATTCATTTTTTAACTGAAAATCTTGAAACTTTTTGTATAGTACATTGATTGGCAAAAGGTTTGAATTTTTTCTGTAGAATGTGCCAGTATTTATTTTATGACCCTTTTTGAAAGTCTCTGATTGGCTGCTTCTTAGTATACCTTCATCAAAGGATATTGAGGCTGCGGCCAAATATTCTTTATTCGACAAATTTTTTTTTGTATTCTTCTTCGAAAACCCTTCAAAATGCTTTTTTTATCAATACTGGCCGAGCATAGGGAAAAAAGTTACAATTTTTTGAAATATCAAGAAAAATCCATAATTTCAATTTTTGATAACATGATTAATGAAACTGAATATTATTCATACATCTTATGGCATGGACCGTACCACTGAATTTTGTTAGAGCATCAAATAGAACATTAGAAATATCTATTTTCAATAATATTAGGCTTACACAATAAGCGATACCTAATTATGAATGAAATTATCAGTCTGTTGCCTGATTTCATTTTGACAGCTTTATAGTAATTAACCTCTATAGCTTAATTTATTATTAATTCATAATTAGGTATTGCTTATTGTGTAAGCCTAATATTATTGAAAATAGATATTTCTAATGTTCTATTTGATGCTCTAACAAAATTCAGTGGTACGGTCCATGCCATAAGATGTATGAATAATATTCAGTTTCATTAATCATGTTATCAAAAATTGAAATTATGGATTTTTCTTGATATTTCAAAAAATTGTCACTTTTTTTTCCTTTGCTCGGCCAGTATTGATCAAAAAAAGCATTTTGAAGGGTTTTCGAAGAAGAATACAAAAAAAATTTGTCGAATAAAGAATATTTGGCCGCAGCCTCAATATCCTTTGATGAAGGTATACTAAGAAGCAGCCAATCAGAGACTTTCAAAAAGGGTCATAAAATAAATACTGGCACATTCTACAGAAAAAATTTAAACCTTTTGCCAATCAATGTACTATACAAAAAGTTTCAAGATTTTCAGTTAAAAAATGAATAAACTTGGATTTTAACCAAAAATTGCAAAAAAATTGAATTTTCAATATTGCATAGCTTTTTTATTTTTGCAAATATCGACCTAAAATTTGAGGAACATTTTTTGTTCATAAAAAACTAAATAGATTGAAATTTGTTTAAATTTCAATAAACAATTAAACCCTCAACCAAAAAATAAAAACCAAATCTAAACTATCTCTTGGTAGAAATTTTGTAAACTATATCCAGAATATGTACAAAAAGTGCAGTACTGTGCCACAAAATTTCAGATGCAGGTAATATTTTGAAAATCATAATATTAAATTGGACTCCATCATCGGCCATCTAAACACCTAGACCTCGCATCCGACCTGTCCCTTCACCTGGACACAAAAACCTACGGAGCGCACTACCCGGACTCATCGACCATCTGGAACACCTAGACCTCGCATTCGATTTGTCCTGGCCTCTGGACACAAAAACCTACGGAGCGCTTCACGTAAACTCCATCATCGGCTACCTGGAACGCCTAAACCTCGCATCCGATCTGTCCCGACACCTGGACACAAAAACCTTCAGAGCGCATCACCCGGATTACATCACCGGCCATCTGCAACACCTAGACCTCGCATCCGACCTGTCCCTTCACCTGGACACAAAAACCTACGGAGCGCACTACCCGAACTCCATCATCGGCCGTCTGGAACACCTAGACCTCGCATCCGATCTGTCAAAACACCTGGACACAAAAGTCTACGAACCGTATCATCAGCCGCCTGGAACAGCTAGACCTCGCATTCGAGCTGTCCCGACACCTGGACTCAAAAACCTACGAAGCGCACTACCCGGACTCCATCATCGGCCATCTGAAACACCTAGACCTCGCATTCGATTTGTCTTGGTCTCTAGACACAAAAACCTACGGAGCGCATCACGTAAACTCCATCATCGTCCACCTGGAACGCTCAGACCTCGCATACGATCTGTTCCGACATCTGGACACAAAAATCTTCGGAACGCATCACTTACACTCTATCACCGGCCACCTGGAACAGCTAGACCTCGTAATCGAGCTGTCTCAACACCTGGGTACAAAAACTTATGGAGCGCATAACCCGGACTTCATCATCAGCCATCTAAACACCTAGACCTCGCATCCGATCTGTCCCTTCACCAGGACACAAAAACGTACGAAGCGCACTACAATTTTTAAGAAAGCATTTGCAATCATGCGAGGCGACGTCCTGAATTTTGAAATGTCAATAATAACTGAGACTATATAATAAAGTGATGAATCTGCATCTCATTATTATAAGAAATGTGTATAGGCGAAATGCGCACATTTGTTTATAATAGAACATGTGTATAGTCGAAATACACAAAATGATTTATTATAAAATGCGTGTAGGCAAAATGCACACGATTACTAACACTGAAAAGTGCGTATAAGCGAAATACGCATAATTATTTATAATAAAACATGTGTATAGGCGAAATACACCAAATTATTTATTATAAAATGCGTATAGGCGAAATGCGCACAATTAATAACACTGAAAAGTGCGTATAAGCGAAATACGCATAATTATTTGTAATAAAACATGTGTATAGGCGAAATACACCAAATTATTTATTATAAAATGCGTATAGGCGAAATGCGCACAATTGATAACACTGAAAAGTGCGTATAAGCGAAATACGCATAATTATTTAGAATAAAATATGTGTATCGGCGAAATACACCAAATTATTTATTATAAAATGCGTATAGGCGAAATGCGCAAAATTATTTGTAATAAATATGCGTATATATGTGAAATACGCACTATTATTAACAATAAAAATGCGTATACGCAAAATCGGATAATTAATTATAAAAAGAAATACGTATACGCGAAATACGTACAATTGTTTGTATTAAAAAAACGCGTATCTTTAATATTTTTGAAATATGTAGCGCCATCTATGTTAAAATCTATTACGATTTTCCAGAGATGGCGCTTGTGTCATATTTCATCAATAGTATGTACTTCCTACCTTACCGACCTATGGGTCGGTCAAATCGCAGAATGGAGTTTGACACCCCCTTAACTGTAACTATGCACTCCAACACTTTTCAAATATCAATCTTTTTATAATATGCAGTTTTTTACTCATAGATTAAAGTTTTACAGTAGTTTTTCTGCAACAATAAAGATTTTCAATAAATATTTTAGTGTTTCATAATTGCCGTATACAAACGAGCGTAGTCCGAGTTTATGGAACAGCCAAAGGTGGCGTTCCAAGTTCGGGGACCTCTGTCTCTAAGCATGCCCCCTTTATGGAGCGCGTTTTCACTCAACAGTTTTTTAAAGTTATTTATTATTTAATATTATCTTGAGACGTGAGTGAACAGTCATTTGAGTTTCCTGCATCATTTTACTAATAAGTAAGTATATATTTGTTTGTGAAATTCTGATTGTGAAATACAAATAACAAACCTAACCTATAAATTGGATAAAAGATCAGTTTGTAAGTTACATTACTTTAGAAATTTGTTTTTTATTTTTTACAGATTTTATGAAACTCAAGAAAAATAACAGCGAAGAAGTGATGTTATATACCGACATAATTTTAAAAAGAGTACGTCTCATGAAAATACCAATAGAATCATCCACAAAAAATTCTGAGTATAGTATTTACATATACGGAGCGCCTGACAGACGTGTTTTTCCAGAAAAATGATCAGAGTTTATTTAATTAAATAAAAACCGTACTGAAGGTAAGTAGGAATCTGCAATTGACCTATTTTTAAAACGAGCACAGCTATCGAAAATACTAATAGAATCGCTCAAAAAAATTTCTGGATATAGTGTTTACGTGTCCGGAGTGCCTGACAGTCGTCTTTTTCCAAATAAACGTTTGAATGTTGATTTTAAAAATATTGAAATCAGGGTATCACATCACCTTAAAGAGATGTAAAAAAAGAATGCTTAGCACAATAAAGTTATTCGCAAGAAAGTTCAACCAGACAAAAGGAAACTAAAAATCAAAAGAAGACTGTATTCTGCATTACAATTGCAAAAAAGCTTTCAATGAAGTTAATGCTGCACTGCAAATTGCAGCTAAATTGAATGTCTCAGCCACATCTCTCCACAAAGCTGTAAAGATCCACAAGAATCTCCTTCAAGACTTGGCTCATCTAAAGTTTTATCACCTCATATAGAAAAGTAGTATAGAACTAAGCAACAGTTTAAATAAGGATAATTGCATACTAAGTGAAGAATGGTTACTCGATAACTGTGAAGATTTTACAAGAGAAAATTTGATTAAGAAACTAAGTTAATGGGGTTCGTACAATCTAATAAAAAATTATTCATGTAACTATATTAACATTTTTCTTATTTTAATCATGTTCAATTTTTTTAGGAGTTTTTTTTCTCCATCTGCAATATAGTATACAATTATCAAACACAAGAATCTATCAGTCGAACAGTCAATAATGAGATTTGTCAAGAAAGTGCAATAACTTCTGAAAAAATAAATCTTCACTCGAGTAATCCTGAAAATAACTTAAAAAATAATACAATGGAAGAAGAGACTATGCTCGAAATGAAAATAGTGTAGCAAATAATAAATCCAAACCAGAAAATAAATTAATTGTAATTTCAGATATTTAAAAATAAGTATTAAGTATTCTAAGTTGTATGCAATTATTGTGTTAATTTGATACGTTTAAAATTGTATGTTGTATTCATGTTTCTTAATAAAAAAATTATAAAAAATTTAAAATCATCATTTGTATATCATAAGCCACTTATTGTAAGTAAAATAGTACATAAGTTATTAAATTAAAACTGATTTCTATCCTGTTCCAAAATGGGGACATCGATTATGGAACGGGGGAACAATCTGTAAAAATGTCGTTCCATAATACGTACTTGGTGTCGGTTTAGTTTTTTAATTGTAATAATTACAACTCGTATTCAATTTGCTTTTCTAAGGTCTCATTTTAATCTTTGATCTTTACCCCATCGATTGATATCCAAAAATTGTAAATATTACTCCTTTACAATAGTTTTAATCTCAATCCAAACTCTAAACTAGCAAAAACTGTTCCATAAAGGGTACTTTTACCTTACTTCCTCTTTTTCTGTATTTCTTGGTAATTGAGGAGAGGGGCACAGAGCGCGAGAGCGAGCACCGTGTGTGCGCGTGAGTCAGTGGGCTTTAGTCCGTGTAGAGAGCGATACGTGCGTTAGTGTGTTATCTAAATAAAAAGCCTTTCTTCATATTTCGAGTTTTTATTGCATTCTTCCTACCAACCAAATCCTATCATTTATGTTTTCTTCCGTAAAACTCTCGGGAAGCTTTCTTGAAATATTGCCAATGTAACTTTATTGAATGTCTCATTTTGCTTCCTCAAAGATTGCAGCAATCTTCTGCTGGAAGCTTTCATGCTATGTGGGATATAGTTTATTAGTTTCTCAACCAATCAGCTAAGACCTTAAGCAAAAAGCTTACGCCTGCGTCGACCATTCATAGACTACTTTTAAACAGACATAACCAATCTCGAAGGTTTTATTTCGACTTCACATTTTCGTCATCACTTTTTTAAGAAAGGACTTTTTTAAACAAAGGAAATTAGTCAGTCTATATTTCTATCGCGTTCTATTGTTATTATTACTATATTAATTAGTTATGACTTATACTATATTAATTAGTTAGTGTATAAGATATTTAAGTTTCATAAACCTTTGTTGGACATGGCCAACGTAGATAATTAATTGGCTGCGTTCGCAGCCAATAATATATTGCTGCGCGTATTTAACGTAGTCATATATCGTCATGCTGGAATCAAGTTAAGCTGAACAAGCTCTTTAGGCTCAGACGAACATGTCGAAGAAAGGTATTTCACGTTTAGGATTATCTTGTCTAAAATATATAAAACAAACCGTTCCATCGTACTTTTGTTGGAGGACCTTTCATTTTCTTAACAATGATATTTCATCTGATTAAAATTCTGATTAAAAATCTGATTAAAATATTAAAAGTAATTTGTGTAAAGGTATAGTATCGACTGATACTTTTTATATATTTTAAAAGCTATATTATAGTATGTCACAGAAAGGAAAAATGAAAATTATCAAAATTTCTAACTAATAATAATCAGTAATAATATCGTTATTAATTTTACCCTCTCATCCACGAGAAAGCTTTGACAAATTTATATATCTTGCTAAAATTTTGTATGTAGTACCAGTATAATCTAAACATGAATTATTTAGATTTTCGAATATTGATTGGCAATATGCTTGCAGAAGCATACAAAACATTTTTACGAATACGACAAAAACAAAAAACAATTTTAAATGCACAAATACAACAAAAATTTTCGATTACCGAAATCTTGTTTGAAAACTATTTATATACAATTTATGTGTACATATATAGGTTGAAAAAATATTATTATACAATAATATGTTAGTCTTATTTGAGGTATAACATTTTTTGAGATGGTGGAAAGATAGGGGGGGGGGGTGCACCTCACTCCTCTATAGTTATGAATTGTTACCAAGTAAACATTGCGGATTGCTGTTATTAAGAGTATTCGACAGAAAATAATAATTATGCAATATGTAATCAGTTTAGTAACTAGCGTGTAGTCAATACAAAGAAACACTACAAACTGACCACATTCGAATAAAAATATCTCTTGTTTACTCGAGAATTCATTAAAATATTACTTATGTCGACTACAACTTACTATCAACTGATGAGAATTTTTCCATCGGTCTTACAGTCTTATAAATTAAATTAAAATAATTAATATTTATGGCAGTCAGATTGCCCTTGTTTATAATCAACCCCGCAGAATCTCATCAGTTGATACTCGAGAATTATCTTGTGTTCAGTTTATTTTTAACTTACCAATATTTTTATAAATGTCGTCGCGAAAAAAATATTCGTAGAAGCGTGATGACATTGAAAATTGTAATGTAAATTTAATATAATTATAATTATATTGCATATTTCGGTAAGAATGAAACCTTCGTTGATAAAAAAAACTTAAATTTTTATGACATCAACAATACAAGTATCAATACGAGAAATGAAATATTATCCCAATATAATGTAAAAAAAGATGAATTTTGAATAGAATTTTACTCAGAAAAATTCTTTGTTTATAAATAATTTCATCATTAATTTCATAAACAAAAAAAAATAATCGATAAAAATTTTCTTGCAAATTTTCATTTAATGTATTAAACTTTAGTAGTCAATTTTACTATTTCACGTAAAATATGATTTGAAATAAGCATCTCAAAATTAAAAATCAAAAAGAATGTTGTGATTAATTTTTTTTAATCACTAAAAGATAAATAACTAAAGTAGGGGTAGCTCACCCCTTCTATGTGTTTTTTAAACCTCGAAACAGGTCAACTATAATTTTTAATTTTCTTTACAACATGGCATTTTTTTACCAAATATGGCTCGTCAAAACTTTGTTATTTCAAAAACAGTGTGAAAAAATTATATTTACCCCCATAAAGATAGGGGGTGCAACCCCTTATGATTAAAACTGTGGTCAAATACTCGTCTTTTTATAAGAAACAAATAGGTGTTGGTTTCATTAAAAAATTCCGATTCCATCTCGGGATATTAAAAAAACTGTTTTTGGGGGTGAACTTTAAGGGTGGTTTTCACCCCCAAATGTCTTTCTCCACAGATAAAAAAAATACGTGTCAAATATTTTTCGATACTCTAACCAGTTGCAAAGTTTCATGAAAATCGGAGGCAGACACTAACAAAAAGGTAATTAATTAAATTAGGGGTAATTCACCCCGTCGACGTGTTTTCATTTTTAAATCTCGAAACAGGTCAACTATAATTTTCAATTTTCTTTATAACATGACAGTTTTCAATCAAATTTACCTCATTAAAACATTTTTATATCAAACATACAAGGGAAAATATCATATTTACCCTTATAAAAAATAAGGGATGCAACCCTCCAGCTTTAAAACTGTGCCGAAAAACTCGACTTTTCATAGGAAACAAATAGGTGTTGGTTTCATTAAAAAATTCCGATTCCATCGTGAGGTATTAAAAAGAAACGGTTTTTGGGGGTAAACTTTAAGGGCGGTTTTCACCCCTTAGATATGTTTTTCCGCAAATAAAAAAAATACGTGTCAAATATTTTTTGACACTCTACTCATATGCGAAGTTTCATGAAAATCGGAGGCGGACACCAAGTATCCTTTCCTTGTTAGTAATATACTTATTTAAAATAAATAATTTGAGTATTTATTCAGTAGTTCGTAAATTAATTCAATGCAATCGCAATTTCTTTAAAATCACTAATTTTCATTTCAATGAAATCGTTTTATTGGATCGATTAAATTTTTCCCCTGTATATGAATAAATCATACTAAAATTGCCACGTTTCAAACTATACTAAGCAGCAGCAAGGATTTATTAGTCTGGCGACATATTATATATTTACTCTAATAGGACTAAGATGCATGCCATATCTGTTAAGAATACATTAATCTAACTACAGAGATAAATAACTTTTAAAGACAACTTTTAAATATTACGTTAATAATACAAAATATGTCGAGTAATTAGATATACTTACACAAGAATTAATTAATTTTGATGCGCCGGGAGAATAAACGCAGCGAGAAGGTAGCCATACCAAAGTCCAAAGCTGGTTAAAAGTTTTTAAATCTTTAAATACATCGGAATACTCTACCCAGCTAAAAATAAATTGAAACATTTTTATTTTATATTTACAATAAATATCATTGATGCTAAACTGTAATCAAAATTTAAAAGTTTAATTACACTTTCACAGATCTAATGGTAATAAACTTTTACGAAGTTGTTTCATTTTAGTTAGACTCGTATAGCAACGGAAGCCTTGATATAACAAAATAGTATATTACATACCTAGGCCAGTAAAATAAGAAAGGTTTCAGATCACATGTTTGTCAACTTCGGCTTCGCCTCGGCCGACAATTACATGTGATCTGAAACATTTCTTATTTTACTGGCCAAGGTGTCTATAATATTTTTCTGCTCGACGACACCGGAAAGCGCCAACTTCCTGGCCGGAGGGCAGAAAAAGATTTTTTTGAACCATTTACTTTAATCCCTCGAGTACACACTTATTTTTTTTGAACGTCAAGTACACAGTTTATAACAGTTCTATTTTTAAAATTATCAATTATATATTATAACCAAAAAATTCATGAGTGAACTTGAATATCATGACAATGTATTTACACACTTTTTGAGAAGAAAATATAATATCTTTAATAACAAAAAATGTTTTTAACAAAAACTCCCATGGGTGCTTGCCACTCAGTGTGTAATCGAAATTTTTGCCTTACATTTGTAATTTAATTTCCCTCCTTAAGACGTCACCAATTTCGATGAAATTTGACTGATTTTAAAATGTACGTAAATTTTGTTTTAATCTCAACTCAAATAAAAATACTCTATTTCAACACGGTATTTTTTTATTTCACATTCTCAAAGTCAGAAAATCATAGTTTCTAGTTGACCCAAATATACAACAAAATTGTAAAAAGAAGAAGAAATTAGCGAATTTTTTCTCGTTCAATAACCGTACAGAAATTTCATGAAAATAAATATTTTAATTTTAATAAAATTAATAAAAATATTCGCAAAACAAGTTTTATCAAAATCGATCACGTTATTAAAGGTGAAAAATTAGGTGTTGATAAGTCCAGAAAAGATCGAATATTATTTAAAGTATAAATCTATATTAAATATGAATAGTAAATAAAATTATATTTCTTACGTTACACAATCGGCATGATAACAACCATCCATTTTTAAGTGAATCTCGGTACTTCGGTCTAATTTATGTTTGGGTGTATAAAGCCGTATTTTGCCGAACTCAATTATAGCATATGCTCTGAGTACATATGTATTCGGCAAGTCATGTGCGCGAATATTAAAGAGCCATGCAATTTCATCTAAAGCCGTAACGACTAATGCGCTTACATTTAGGAATAACATTTCATCTCTTACATGCTTGACTTTTTCCTGCCAAGGTTTTCCAGAAAATGAAATGTCTAATGGATAAGCTACATACGAATTGTATGCAGGACGGTTTACTTGCCATATTGTATCTATTAAATTGTTCTCTACTGCAATTAATTTAATACTTGTATTGGCTGAAAAAAGTTTGTTATTATTCTTTTTAAACACTTAAGTGAACAAGTTTATAATAATGCAATAAATATTCTATACCTAAATCTTGTTCCCACGTGTCCCATACAAAATTTGGTATCAGTTTAGGATCGGCACCTATCCGAATTTTTTTATCTTTAAATTCATTTTTTAACCAATCTGTTAAAGTCGGAGTCTAAAATAAAAGAAAAACTGGTTTTAATTCATGATTTTATCACTTTGCGTTGTGTACACGTGGAGAATTAGTCGATCTCCGATAAAGTGAAGGATAAATGGGAAAAATGTAATAATGGAAAACTATTTATCTTTATTTACCATTCACTCATAAAGATTGATGAGTTCTCCAAATATCAATTTATCATAATGTTATGACGTAAACTTAAATTTAAACATACATTTAATTATAAATTACTGTACTTTTTAAAGTTTAATTTTTTCACAGTTTTATTTTGAATAATAAAAAAGTTTTATTATTTTTAAATTCAACATTAAAATATTTTTCTTGAATAACTTGCAAATGTGAAATTATAAATTTTATCTTACAAAATAATATATATTGTGCAACTAGTGCGAGATTGAGGAAGAGCAACTATCATACGAATTAAAAAAAAACACCTCACATGTGTTGCACATACTATTTTTTTTAACAAGCTGGGAGACGTTCGATTTCTTACGCGAGGCTGGTGAGTAATAGTTAAACGTGCCGTTTCGGTCCTTTTTTCAAAAGAGTGCCTTACAAGACGGCTGCTTCTCACATGCCAGCCATACATAAGAAATCGAAGCTGCTCACATAGTGTTTTAAAAATATCTCTATTTTTCATAGTTAATGTACAAATTCATACTTATGAAACATATAAATTTTTATGGCAAATCTAAATTTTAATATTTGCGTTTGAAAATTTTTATAATTTATTTGCAAGTATTTCTATTTAACTTGAGACGGAGCGCCTCCGTCACTATTTGAATTACGCGCCCCGGGGGAGTAATACCGCGAGCGAGCACGAGTAAGGGTAGCACTGCAAGTGCGCCCAGCCCCACCCGTATAATTGCGCTGCCGACGTCGCTGGCGACGAATGCGTACGCGACGCGCACCGGGTATAAAGAGAGCTCCGACGGCCCGAGCAGATCAGTTCGCTCGAGGCAGCGGCGAAGTACTTCTCCCGCTTCCTCAGCTCCGAGTCCGCGCTGCCAGCAGGTACTTCTGTGACAGTGTGAGCTCCAGGCGACGAGCATTCTCCCTACGCCGCGGGTACTGCCGGGCGTAGGCACGACCGCGGCACGACCGCGGGTACCGCCGGATCACGCCGGAGAGGCCACAGGAACTTCTAGGCCTCTATCCCCGATCGACGCGACCACGGGTACTGCCGGGTCGTGATCGAGGAGGCCGCAGGTACCGCTGGGCCCCCACCCAGCGAACAGCTGCGGGTACTGCCGGGCTGTTACCCCCCTAACGTACGGGAACTGCCGGGGTTACTCGCGTCGCGAAAGTCGGGCATGTCGACCCGAATTTAGTTATAAGCCGCGTTAGTTAAGTAATCTTGTTCGTTAATTTCTGTAATATCTTTGCGATTTAAAATATAAGTTCCGCTTGCGAGTAATGAGCTGCTAATGTACCGGTTTATCGTTTATTGTTTCAGAGCCAAAAGTCACCGTAGATTCACTACTTCGTTGTACAGCATTATATATATATGTTCCTATTTTCTTTAGATAATAATAAATATATTCATTTATTCTACTTTTGTTCGATTCAATAAACCTTTCCATCTCCGAACTGACCCTGGTTTTACTCTAGAGCATCCGGTGGGAGATGCTCACCCATCACATGGCGCCCAAACAGTCGGATTTTCGTAGCAACTCATAGTCGCAGGCAAACGTTTTAAGGGTACGACAGTACTATAAATAAATTTTAACCTATCCTACCGTACCGAGCGTTGGTCGTACAGCTTAAAGCGCCGCGTCTACACTGACACAGAAACACATGTAAGCGCATTATGACTAAAGTTTCATGGATTTATAACTTGTCAAAGGCAAACCTCATCCTCCAAGCCAGGGGATGGGGAATTAACGAGGAAGGCACAGTCGAGAGGCTAAGGCAAAGGCTGGTAACCCACGCAAGGGAAAACCCAGAAGCCGTTAGAGGGAAACCAGAAGATCCAGACGGCTACGATGAGGAAGAAGACAAATTCCGAGACCGCCAACTCATCGATGATAATACAACACAAGAACAACAGACAAGGATGAACGTCACAATGTCCGAGCAAACAAGGGCAATCGACCAGATGAAGAAGTGAGCGCTCCATTTCGACGGCAGAGACGCCTATAGTTTCCTTGAACATCTGGAGGAACTGCAGACGGCGTACGGGTTCTCTGACAACCAAATATTCCAGGGTTTCGCCGAACTTCTCCGCAACGACGCACAACTGCGGTACCGAAACACAGTAGAAACCGTCACTAACCTTAGGGACTTGAAGAAGAGCCTCCGAGACTACTACATACAGCCAGGCGAGCTGGGCCACCTGGACAGGCTAATCCTGGAACGCTGTCAAGCAGGGAACGAGCTAATCAGAGGAGGATATAACCTCGAAAAGCAGCTAGATATGCTCTATTATAACGCCAAAGCCGAATATCGACTGTACCTCAAACGTAAGGAGATCACCTCCATAAACGAACTCATACAGATGGGCCAGGAACTAGATGAGACACAGCGTCTAGTGACAAAAAGGAACAACAGTCACCCAGTAGCGCCACCTTTAGGAGGAATCATGTCCGTCCCGGCGTATGATAGACAGACGTACTGTTGGCGATGTAAGCAGCGCGGTCACAATCGATTCAACTGCAAGAATGAGTCAAAGAAGTTCTGCTCGCGATGTGGGAAGGAGAACGTGCTATCTCGAGACTGCAAATGTACGAGGCAGGGAAACGATAACAGAGCCGGACCGAACAACAACAGGACCCGGCCCCAGACACAATCGAAAACCGATACTTCACCACAGTCAAAGTAGGCGAATTCATTGCAGAAGCATTGATCGACCCCGGAGCTGCTACATCATTCGTCAACACCGAGATGGCGCAACGAGGCATCAATATAGGATGGCAAGAAGGAAACGAAGAATGGGCAGCGGGTTTAGCAGACGGTAGCGAAACACAGATAACAACCTGCGTTACCGGTAGAGTAGAGATCGATAAAAGCGAGATTATACATAAATTTCTCGTAATGGATATCCTAGGACATCATATGCTCCTAGGAATGGACATACTACAGAAACTAAATATCCGACTCTACCTAAACGGTAAACTGCTGAGCCCAAAATCCGCTACCGGTAACCACGCTACCTGCGCAATATCGCCACCTATAGGCCTCCAAGAACTAACAACAGAACAAAGAGATAAGCTTAACAAACTTATCGACAGGGCGAAAAAGCGGTTCAAAGCAGTGACAGGCGTAACATCGATCACGAAGCATGAGATACGACTGCAGAACCAGACTCCGATAAAGCTGAGATACCGGCCGAGGAACCCAGCAATGCAAAAGATCATCAATGCTGAGGTGGAAAAGATGCTGGAAGAAGGGGTAATCCAATCCTCCAACAGCCCATGGAGCGCACCAATCGTCATCACAAAGAAGAAAAACGGCAAATATTGATTCTGTATCGACTTCAGACGATTGAACAAGATATCAAAGAAGGACGCATACCCCCTTCCGCAAGTCAACGCTACCCTAGATAAATTAAAAGGGGCCAAGTACATTTCTACAATCGATCTGAAAAACGGGTACTGGCAGGTGGCGCTGACAGAGGAGAGTCGCGCACTTACAGCATTCACTGTGGCGGGAAAAGGTTTATTCGAGTTCACAGTCATGCCATTTAGTCTTCACGCTGTTCCAGCAACATTCCAGAGGCTATTACACCACGTTATGACACCAGAGATGGCACCATACGTTTTTGCCTACCTCGACGATATCGTGATTGTGGCAGACACATACGAACAGCACATGGAGATCCTCGCCAACGTCTTCGATCGCTTACACGAAGCTAAGCTGTGTCCAAACTGAGAGAAATGTCATTTCGCATGCGAGCGCCTGCGATATCTTGGGCACATCGTCGATGAGAACGGGCTACAAATGGACCCAGATAAAGTTAGAGCCGTCACAGAACTAAAAAAGCCACAGGACGCTAAGCAACTGCGCCGTTTCCTAGGATTTGTGTTATGGTACAGACGGTTCATAAAAGACGCCGCCAGACTAGCCTCTCCGCTCAATAGACTACTAACAAAGAAGAGCAAATGGGAGTGGGGGAAGGCACAGCAAATAGCGTTTGATCAACTTAAGATGCGCGATTATCTGGAAGGATACCACTTTACCATCCTGACCGACCATCAGTCCCTCAAATGGTTGGACGGAATTGAAAATTCATTCGGCCGCCTGGCGAGATGGGCCATGGAGCTCAGTCAGTGGGACTATAAAATCCAATATCGTCGAGGAACTGATAACACGATCGCAGACGCTCTGTCTCGACAACCCCTATCAACGTGCGAGATAACAACCACAAAGTGCGACTGGTATAAACGCACCCTGCAGGAAGTCAGGAAAACCCTTACCAGCCACCTGGAGTTCTGTATACGAGACGGGCAACTGTACCGACATGTACTACACTCGCTGGATTTCAACGATACCGACACGTCCGAAGAATGGAACCTGTGTATACCGACCGAGCAATGAGAAAAAGTTCTCGCCGAAACACACAGTGCACTGAATGCAGGCCACCTGGGGATAGCTAAAACCCTCGCACGACTATCACGCTTCTACTACTGGCCAAAAATGCAAAGCGACGCGACGAAATACGTGAGAAACCGCAACAGCTGTCAACGCTTTAAGGTGCAGCAAAAGCAACCGACTGGGATGATGCACGCGACAAACGTGACGCAGCCATGGGAGATGGTGTCGACAGACCTGATCGGCCCGTTCCCCAGATCAAAGGCAGGAAACGCCTACCTACTCGTATCGAAGGACCGATTCTCCAAATGGGTAGAGTTACGGGCACTGCGAAAGGCAACAGCGCAAGCCATCGGCCAGGCGTTGAAAGAAATATGCCTTCGCCACGGCTGCCCCCGTAGCATCGTAAGTGACAATGGACGGCAGTTCATAAGGAAAGAATTTAAGCAACTACTTAAAGAACTGCACATAGAACACTGATGCACGCCCCCATATACGCCGCAATGCAATCCAGTAGAACGCACGAACAGAGTCATAAAGACGATGGTGCGCCAGTACCTCAACCGATCGCAGACGACGTGGGATAAATACATACAAGAAATAGCATTCGCCTACAATACAACGCCGAGTGAGTCGACCGGATTCTCGCCAGCCTATCTCAACTACGGGAGAGAGCTCGCCCCACCAGGCAGCCTGAGCCAAGAAGTGGGGCAGCGTTCCAGCATTGGACTGGACGCACGGATAAGGCGCCTTCAAGACGCACACGAGCTCGCACGTATCAACCTCGCCAAAAGTTTTCACAAACAGCAACGACACTACAACCTTCGTAGGAGAGCATGGCAACCAACGGTCGGTACAGCAGTGTTACGAAAAATGCACACACTATCGAATAAGGTGAATAATTATAACGCAAAGTTAGATAACACGTACGATGGACCGTACACAGTACACTGCAGAGTATCACCTGTTATATACGACCTCAAAAACAAAAGCGGAAAGATCATCAAACACATACACGTGCGTGACTTAAAGGAATACAAACGTGTAGAGGCCGAATCGTAAACACAAGCGAAAAGCCAAGGATACCAGAAAAAATTTCTTGGCAGTTTAAACGCCAGGATTCGGGGAAGTGTTTGCGCCGTCGTATCTACGCAAGAAAGCGTGGGTTTCCAGTTGGCCTATATAAGGGCTAGGCCACGGCGAAAAAGGCTCAGTCCAGTTCAAGATGGAAATCAGCACGGATACAATTTCGCTTGACAGTTTCGACATACTAGAGGACTCTCCAGTGACCAGCGCAGCAGCGGAGAAAACCTCTCCAGACACCTCAAAACCGGAGCCACCGACGCTCACCGAGACGACGGCAATACCACCAGCCGTCGCCGAGACATCGCTGCCAGCACCAGCCAGTACCGAGCCGACGCCAGCAGCCAGTTCCTATGCCAGGAAGGACGAGACTCTCCTCGCAGTAGAGAATCTGCTGAAGGAGATCGGGGAAGGTACGGAGTCGGAGTATGATCCGGGGGCGTCAACCAACAGCACCCCGACATACGTACCAACCCCCATAAAGATACTCCGGAGGACGTCGGCAAGCGCGGTTATGCCACGCCACGTGCCAACGTGGCCGAAGATGATCACCCCGGCACACAGACCATCAGAGGCTGAATCAACACCAAAGCCATGCTGGAGTGATCAAACACCACGAAGACCTATACCCCCCCTCCCCACGACCAAGGGTCCGGTCAAGGAGAGGAAGGGGATAAAAGTCATCGCGGCATTGGCAACTAAGCCGACACGTGGGAGAAAGACGCCGCAGGCAGGAAGAAGGCGGATAAACCGCAGCAGAAGCAGCCGAAGATAACGCCGGAGCAACGACGAGCGCCGGAGCCACAGAAAACCCCCACCTCAACAGCGCGTGTGGCAGCCCTGGAGGTATGGAGAACATCCATTCGCACTCCTCTAACATCAAGCGCCGCCACCCACACCACACCAACATCACCGAGGAAGAGCACGGCATACCTCCGTCCCCGCTGCCAGATTTCAACAGTGAGGAGAAGCGAAACATCATTGTGCTGCCAAAGGTGAAGGTGCAGCTTCCCCAGGGACCGGAGGTATACGTCCCGGTGGGGGTGAAGCGATACCGAGTGCGGATGGATGGGAGAAGATGGGCACTGCGGCTAAATCCGGAGACAGGCGAGGTGTGGAAGGCCACGGAAATCACCGTAAGTTCCGAATTAAATATGATTGTTTTGTTGCGCAAGAGCGAGCCGACGTCTCGCTCTCCGAAGTAGGGGGGGATGTGACGGAGCGCCTCCGTCACTATTTGAATTACGCGCTCCGGGGGAGTAATACCACGAGCGAGCACGAGTAAGGGTGGCACTGCAAGCGCGCGCAGCCCCACCCGTATAACCGCGCCGCCGACGCCGCTGGCGACGCATGCGTACTCGACGCGCACCGGGTATAAAGAGAGCTCCGACAGCCGGAGCAGATCAGTTCACTCGAGGCAGCGGCGAGGTACTTCTCCCGCTTCCTCAGCACCGAGCCCGCGCTGCCAACAGGTACTTCTGTGGCAGCGTGAGCTCCAGGCGACGAGCATTCTCCCTACGCCGCGGGTACTGCCGGGCGTACGTTAACGGCACGACCATGGGTACCGCCGGGTCATACCGGAGAGGCCACAAGAACTTCTGGGCCTCTATCCCCGATCAACGCGACCGCGGGTACTGCCGGATCGTGATCGAGCAGGCCGCAGGCACCGCTGGGCCTCCACCCACCGAACAACTGTGGGTACTGCCGGGCTGTTACCCCCCTAATCTACGGGAACTGCCGAGGTTACTCGCGTCGCAAAAGTCGGGCATGTCGGCTCGAATTAGTTATAAGCCGCGTTAGTTAAGTAATCTTGTTCGTTAATTTCTGTAATATCTTTGCGATTTAAAATATAAGTTCCGCTTGTGAGTAATGAGTTGCTAATGTACCGGTTTATCGTTTCAGAGCCAAGAGTCGCCGTAGATTCACTACTTCGTTGTACAGCATTATATATATATAATTTTGTCCAGGTCCACTTATGGCACCCGACGCTGTATATTAGTACTTACACCTCAGAGTTCCGCACTAGAAGATGGTAAGGGCGGCGCTGCGCGCCGCCATTGTCAGACATACTCAAATCCCTCAGGGTATTGACTACCACCACGACGCCTGCGGCGCCCCCTTTAGTTTCCGCAGAATTTTTCCGGAAATTTCGTTCGGAACTCTCAAAGTCGAAACTCTAGGTCGGATGCCATAAACCGGGGAGAACGAACCAATTATGGCACCCGGAGCACATAAACTTTTTCGGAGCACATAAACCGACCTACACTTAAAATCGGGTGCCATAAACCAACCTATATATATATATATATCTTGAATAATATATATATATATGTTCCTATTTTCTTTAGATAATAATAAATATATTCATTTATTCTACTTTTGTTCGATTCAATAAACCTTTCCATCTCCCAACTGACCCTGGTTTTACTCTAGAACATCCGGCCCGGAGATGCTCACCCGTCACAAACTCCATTTAATAAAGTAATAATAAAACGAGCAATTTACTTTAATATGTATTTTTACTCTCGTGTTGCACATGGCACTTTATTTCCAACTCAACTGTGGCCACACTTTGTTGACTTGGAAAGTGGAACTAATAAAAAAAGTGTAAAATAAGAGAGCAAGGCAGTGGAGTTTCTACTCCACTACCAAAAGTAATATTTCTATATTACTTTGCTGGAAGAAAGTGTTTTATTCCTACATAAAAGGGAATAAAGCGTGAGAGGAAATAAAACACTACTTTTGTCCCGCTTTTCCCGACAATAAAGTGGCCATTACAGTGAAGTCGAAAATAAATATAATTACAATAAAATTAAACGTTTTAGATTTATGAAAGTTGATGAGATGAATGACAGCAAAAATCTTTAAATGTAGAGTGGTGGAAATGAATGGTCTGTCTTTGACTGGTAATAGTCATACTGCTTACAACACGTCATATAAACTGTTAATATATAGCCTTGAAGAGAGGCATAATAAAATGCCCGAAACGTCAGCTAAATACAACAATTGCTGTTGTTATTTACACCTACATTG
Source organism: Torymus aiolomorphi (assembly GCA_036365515.1). Taxonomy (NCBI): domain Eukaryota; kingdom Metazoa; phylum Arthropoda; class Insecta; order Hymenoptera; family Torymidae; genus Torymus; species Torymus aiolomorphi. The sequence continues at coordinate 56,602,054 of CM070875.1, read as the reverse complement.
ACAGCTGGACCATTCATTTCCATCACTCAACATTTTAGATTTAATATTACTAAAGGTTTGTTCGAATGTTTATATAAAATTATAATGATAATTGATAATTTACATGTTCTTGCGGATGTTTCATTAGAATCCAATTGCAGTCTAATTGCAAATCAGCTTGAATAAAATACCGACCGTCAGTCCAGAGAACAGCTTTATCTTCTGTTATTAAAGCGTCGCCAGCACTGCCAGTAAAACCTGTAATATATCTTCGTCTTTCGTCATGAGGAGCCGCTGATTCACTCTATAATTATATTATTCTTATTTTAGTGATAGATGTAATAGTAATCCTAATACACGGGCAAAAATTTTTACTTAACATCTTTATGCGTGTCTCTATGCAATAAATTACGCGAGGGTGAAAATGCTCACGTATCGAACTATTAAAATTAGATAAATAATGAATATTATTTTTTACAGATTTGTATGTAATAGTACTTTTCGATACTAGTGCGAGTTTATACTACCCACGCTTCGCTCGGGCGACAAGCTCACACTCGTTCGATAATCATCTCTCACACGCGTATCGAACAATATGTTTCGAAACGATGGGCGGAAAGTCCGATTGTGCGCACGCTTGCGTGCGTAAAAAAGGCACTTTGCGCACGGAGTGTGGAAAAGTAAAAATTTTTCCCTCACAAAGCCTTCTAATTATGTATAGGGTAATTTTGGCGCATGTAAGGTATAGAGCACACGCATTTTACTTAAGAATTACAAGAACTAGAGTTTTAATTTGTGCGTAATGGACAATTTTGCATCGTTAAATTATTATTTTTCAGCCAATAAATTACTTATTCACTAAATTATCAAACTTTTTATATAAATAAAATAGTTATATTTTATATATAAATAAATTAATATTTTGTTATGCATATAATATCGAATTAAGAAGCCTTAAAATAAGTTATACGAAAATGCAGAGATATTAATGAAATTTTAATATATTAATATTCTTTGAATTATGAAAAACATTGACAATTTTTTTCCATATTTATTACCGAACATATTTTTAAAATATTTGTTTTAAAAGATTGCAGGTTGTAAAATTTGTAAAAAGTACAGAAAGTAAAATATAATATAATTATTATAGGACTTATTGGATAAAACCTTACAAAGCTGTCTGCGAAATTTTACCTTGTGTCACCACATGAATTTCTGAGCAATTAACGAAAACGTAAACAAAACATGAAGCTTGTTGACTGACCATGGTGCCAATACGGTGCGAGAAGACACCTCCCTCCCCACACAGCATGTATTAATTCTGAAACGATTCTGAAAGAATACATGAATTAATTTTATTCTTTCAGAAACGATTCAGTGAAAGGATTTTGTAATAATGCTATGTCCGGGGTATTTTTCTTTCAGAATTAATTCAATGAAATAATTAAAAAAATTTATATTATCATTGCAAAATTTGTTTAATGGAAGATTTCTGAAAGGATTCATGAATTATTACCAAAAGGTTACTAAAAGATATTTCAAAATTATTTCTGAAAGAAAAATACCCCGGACATAGCATTATTACAGAATCTTTTCAATGCAAGCTTTTTGTAAGAATTCATGAAATCATATTAAAAATAAATTAGGAATTATTCTATAAATATTTCATTGGTTATGTTATATTATTACACGATACTTTCAATGAAAGATTTTTGGAAGGATTCAGGAATTAATATTGTGAATTAATTAGAAAATATTTTGTAAATATTACCAACAATAAATTTCTAAGTGTATAAGTCCCGTATTATTACAGAATCCTTTCAATGAAAGATTTTTGGAAGGATTCAGGATTTAATATTGTGAATTAATTCAAAAATATTTTGTAAATATTACCAACAATAAATTTCTAAGGGTATCAATCCCGTATTATTACAGAATCCTTTCAATGAAAGATTTTTGGAAAGATTCAGGAATTAATATTGTGAATTAATTAGAAAATATTTTGTAAATATTACTACTAAAAATAAATTTCGAAGAGTATAAATTTCGTATTATTGTTCAATGAAAGATTTTTTGGAAGGATACAGTAATATTGTGAATTAGTTAAAAAATATTTTGTAAATATTACTAACAAAAAATTTCGAAGGTTATAAAATCCTGTATTATTGCAGAATCCTTTCAATGAAAGATTTTTTGAAGGATTCGGGAATTAATATTGTGAATTAATTAGAAAATATTTAGTAAATATTATTAACAATAAATTTCGAAGGGTATATCCCGTATTTGAAGGTACATTTTTATATTTTAGAATATTATTTAAATAATATTCTAACTATTTTTACATATATTCACATTGTTAATAATTTTACACTATTTTATCGCAGAAAAAAACGCAGAAAAATTTTTTACATGATGGAGGTTTGAACCCGGGTCGCTCGGGTACTACGCAAATACGCTATCCATTACGCTATCGCTCGCTTGTTAGATCATTTCATTTTCTTCATTATATAGTGCAACATGAGTGACACGATAAATTAGAACATTTATTCTTAATATTACTTTATTTTTTAATATTAACTTTGATCAATTAATTCATAGTTATTTAATACTTTTAGTTTATTAAATATTGTATTAAGTGGATGTGAAACATGTATAAAGAGAGCTCTTCCTTACCGACGTTATGAGTTTTTGCATTTTTTTTTTGATCTTACATTCAACTTGTGATGAATAAAGCTCTTCATTGCCCTCCGTAATTGCATAAATAATACACCTATGAATTTTTCAGAAATTCTGTTCATTATTTTTTATAAAAAACTGGTAGAAAATTTTTCAACCAGTTTCCTGTAAAATCTATAACGAGCAATAACTTGAAAATTTACACATAGTGTATTTTTGTCATTACGAAGGGCAATAAAGAGCCCTTTTCCCGAAATTCGATAAAAATAAAAAAATGATAATTGCATATAATGCAGAGATGAATAGGATGAGCTCTATCTTATCGACGTTATTATGATTTGCAGCGTTTTCAATTTAGAATCAACTTTTAGAGTCAAAGGCTCTTTACTCTGGGTAGGCGTATAAATAATATTCTTGTCGATTTTCAGGGGACTTCTAAATTTTATGAAACTGAAAGAATACTATTATGAAAAATAATAAAAAATATTGCTTATTTTTAGTACCTATATTATTTATCTATAAATGTTTTTTTTCCTTTTATTTCAAGTTTCTATATTCTTACATTAACTTTTCAAATTAATATTTTTCGCAATTAGTAAATGTTTCAATCTATCTTAGTTCATAAAAACGAAAAATTATATACCCCGCACAAAATTTAATACGTTCTTTAATACGATCATACGAATGTAGAAAACAACGGACGACTAAATCCGATCATTATCCAATCATTTCATTTTTTTCATCATATAGTGCAAAATGACTAACAAAATAAATTAGAATATTTATTTCTAATATTTCTTTATTTTTTAATATTAACTTTGTTTAATTAGTACATACTTATTTAATAAGTTTTGTTTATTAAATATTGCATTAATTAGGACTTATTTGATTAAAAAAAATTTGAATTAAAAACAAAATAAATGCATTATACGATGCCTCTTATATACCGACGCTGCCCTTTTCGTGTTGAATATTTGCAATAATTTTTGAACTATTTTATGTTTTCTTTCAAAAAATCTTTTCAAGGTTCTTTCAGGAAGAATTCGTGTAATTATTTTTTTCGCTATTTTGTTTTAAAAAATTTTATTCTAAAAATCTTTTTCAAACGAATTCTAAATTATTTCTTGTATTAATTCACATGAGTTTCCCGGAAGATTTCATGAAATAATTCATGAAACGATTTTGAATAGATATTGAATTATTTTTATGAATGATTAATTTGTATCTTTTTGAAATTATTTCTGAATTATTTAATGATATAATTCTTGAAATGATTTCTGAATTGTTTTGTGTTTTCTTTCAAAAAATCTGTTCAAGGTTCTTTCAGAAAGAATTCGTGTAATTATTTTTTTCGCTATTTTATTAAAAAAAATTTTATTTCAAAAATCTTTTTCAAAAGAATTCTAAATTATTTCTTGTATCAATTCACATGAGTTTCACGGAAGATTTCATGAAATAATTCATGTAAGATTTTTGAATAGATATTGAATTATTTTTGTGAACGATTAATTTGTATCTTTCTGAAATTATTTCTGAATTATTTCATGATATAATTCTTGAAATGATTTCTGAATTGTTTTGTGTTTTCTTTCAAAAAATCTGTTCAAGGTTCTTTCAGAAAGAATTCGTGTAATTATTTTTTTCGCTATTTTATTAAAAAAAATTTTATTCCAAAAATCTTTTTCAAAAGAATTCTAAATTATTTCTTGTATTAATTCACATGAGTTTTTACGGAAGATTTCATGAAATAATTCATGAAAGATTTTTGAATAGATATTGAATTATTTTTGTGAACGATTAATTTGTATCTTTCTGAAATTATTTCTGAATTATTTCATGATATAATTCTTGAAATGATTTCTGAATTGTTTTGTGTTTTCTTTCAAAAAATCTGTTCAAGGTTCTTTCAGAAAGAATTCGTGTAATTATTTTTTTCGCTATTTTATTAAAAAAAATTTTATTCCAAAAATCTTTTTCAAAAGAATTCTAAATTATTTCTTGTATTAATTCACATGAGTTTTTACGGAAGATTTCATGAAATAATTCATGAAAGATTTTTGAATAGATATTGAATTATTTTTGTGAACGATTAATTTGTATCTTTCTGAAATTATTTCTGAATTATTTCATGATATAATTCTTGAAATGATTTATGTTTTCTTTCAAAAATTCTTTTCAAGGTTCTTTCAGAAAGAATTCGTGTAATTATATTTTCGCTATTTTGTTTTAAAAAATTTTATTCTAAAAATCTTTTTCAAAAGAATTCTAAATTATTTCTTGTATTAATTTACACGAGTTTCGCGGAAGATTTCATAAAATAATTCATGAAAGGTTTTTGAATAGATATTGAATTATTTTTGTAAAATAATAATTTGTATCTTTTTGAAATTATTTCTGAATTATTTCATGAAAGAATACTTGCAATAATTTCTGAACTATTTTATGTTTTCTTTCAAAAAATCTTTTCAAAGTCCTTTCAGAATTAATTCGTGTAATTATTTTTTTGTAAAATTTTTTTCTTTTTTTGGAAGATTTTTGAAAGTATTTTGTAAGGATTTCATATATTATTTTAAAAATTAATTTTAAATGAATCTTTTTTCCTTTTAAAATCCTTTCTAAATCATTTCAATGTATTAATTCATGAATTATTTCATGTAATTATTTCAGTTTTCTTTCATGCTGTGTGGATCCTTCCCCTATAGAACTGAATATTTGAGGAATATTCCCTCAATATTCATTTCCCATTTTCACAATTTTCGTTAATATTTTCTCAACGTTAATAAACATGAAAGAAACCCTTAGGGAATATTCCTGCAAACCTTGATGACCATTTTTCCATTCCTTTTCTAAAATGATCAGGTAGGCTACCTATTATTGTAATATTGCAGCAATATTCGTACAAGATTAATTAATACTAGTCGAATATATAATTAAGTTTCACCAATATTTTCTCGATTAGGCAGTATTGCAGCAATATTCGTACAAGATTCATCGAAACGAGTGGAGCATTCAATATATTCCTCTGTAACACTCAATATTGGAGGAATATTGCTTCAATATTGCTTCGATATATTCGCCATATTCGCTAATGTTCCCTCAATGTTAGTATACAGGTAAGTTAGTATTTAAGTTATTTATTTCACATAGATAAAGCGTAAAATTTTGAGTCCCCATTGTAAACGGGATATCAAAAACAAGGCAAGTCTTGTAATTCGGACTCTTCGTAAAGAGTCATTTGAACAGAAAGAAGGAAAGAAGGGGGGAGGGGGGGGGCTGCCTTCGCCGCCACCAGTGAGGTTCGCCACTAGGCTTGTGCGCTCTGTCGACTTTCTCCCTCTCTTTGTTTTTAAGAGAAGTCAAGAAGGCCGAGCAACCTCTCCTTTACGGGATAGGAGGTTGGATGTTTAGGTGCTAGGAGTTGATGTGCATCGTTCCGTAGGAACGTTATCACACAATCGGAAAGGATAGGGACATGACGATACCTATAGGAAGTTTGTGGGAAAAACCTCATGAGAGGAAAAAACCCACTCGAAGAGTACCTGAAAAGAAAAGTTGTTAGATGTGTATAGAAGGGGTGAAGGGAATCAGTAGGTTTGAAGGGGGGATTATTCTCCTGGATCTTGGAACTGCAGGGTGTTGTTGCTAGCTGAAAAAAATTACAATTTATTAATGTCATTTACTTATGTCGAGAAAGTCTTTAGGTCTTCTATGAGTATCGCGCGGTTCATAATCGTAATTACCGAAGGCTTTAATTAGTTCGTGAGGTGACTTCTTGGATTTTGAGTAAAATTCATTTCCGACTTTTAAGACGAAATCTTTTATTGGTTCTATGCCTAATTCTTCATGAATTCGCGAGATCCTAGTATAGCGCGGCATGTTGGTTATTATTTTTAAGATGATGTGATACCCACACTATTACTCAATTCTACGTTCCCGTTTTTCTCATTCAATTTTAAATTTTAAGGAAAAAACTCTTTGACACGTTTTAAGTTTCATAAAGAACTAAAACATATCAGTTGTTTCCTTAAAATTAAACACTGAATGAGAAAAACGGGAACTCAATTTTAAGTAATAGCGTAAGTATCGCATCACCTTAAGGTGGTTCTATGATGCATTATAGTTTATGCGCTCAGCGAGAACATAAACTATACCATGCGGCGGGCATGCGCGTGGTTCTGTCTTTCTCGCTCTCGTGCACGTCGTCTGCTATTTGTGTTTATAATCATTAATATCTCAAAATTTTTCGTGGCTCCATGCATTTTTGAAGTGATCATTGCAAAGCTTAAGTCTTAAACTTTAACCACCTCTTTTTCTTAACTTCCTCCGCATTCGACTTCTATATTTATTTTGGAAGTTTCTACTCAAAACACATGATTCTATTGACACGGCAATGAATTGCCATGTAAAATTATACATTTTCAAGAATTTTTTACTCAAAAATTTTCGTGGCAACCTGTATTGAAAAAAATACTAAAAAATTTGTCAGCATCTGTAGAATAATAATATATTTTTTTTGTAAATCTCCGCATTCAATGACATTTTCATAGAACCACCTTAAGACTCGATTTTGGATAAGTTTTATTTTATTGATATTACTCGGCGCGGTGCCTCTCCAGATGGTTGAGGCGTATGTAATTATTGGGCGAATTAACATTTTATATATTATTATGCCGTTGTCGACACTTAACGAGGAGTGGTTTCTGAGGAGTGGCATTAATCGTGCAATGGCTTCCGAAGCTTTGTTTTTAAGGTGATGTGATACCCACGCTATTACTCAAAATTGGGTTCCCGTTTTTCTCATTCAATTTTTAAGTTTTAGGAAAAAAATTTGTTACGTTATAGTTCTTTATTAAACTTAAAACATGTCAAAGAGTTTTTTTAAAAAAGTTTAAAATTGAAGGAGAAAAACGGGAACTCAGAATTGAGTAATAGTGTGGGTATCACATTACCTTAACATTTGTTGTGTATACGTGGTATTTTAGTTTGTGATCGAGATATTTAACGTGGTTTCTCCATTCAATTTTTGTGTCCCCGAAGCGAGGGGGTTCAAGGGTTTCGAAGTCTGTTAGTTTGTAACCGAATAGGATTGCATCTGATTTACTCACATTTATTTTGACTCGGCATTTAGCGCACCAATCTTTAATGAGAGTAAGAGCTTTATTTAATTCAGTTACGATTTTAGCGTCGCTTTTTGAGGATGTATACAGGACGGTATCGTCCGCATATACTCTTATGTTTACTCCAGGTGTTGTCGGCATGTCATTAATGTTTAGCTCAAAAATTGTTGGACCGATTAGGCTGCCTTGGGGAACACCTGCTTTTATTTCTGGCTCTGTTGAGAAAGTGTTATCTAATTTTACCGTGAATGATCGATTTTTTAAATATGAATTTAGGAAGAATATCATCCATTTTGAGAATTTAAGTTTGATTAATTTTCTAAGTAGGCCGTTTATCCAGATGCTGTCGAATGCTTTTTCTATGGCTAATAGCGCAGCTCCCGTGTTTTGCTTCCAATTATATTTTTGAGTTATATGTTCCGTGATTCTAAGAATTTGGTGCTGTGTTGAGTGGCCTTCGCGGAAGCCAAATTGTTCTTATTAAGTTATTATTTTTAATGAATTTATTAAAGTGTAGGAGAAACATGGCTTCAAGGGTTTTACTGAGGGTATTTAAGAGGCTTTGGTCTATAGCTGGTCGGGTGCGTTGGGTCTTTACCGAGTTTTTGAAATACTAAGATTATCGCGGTTTTCCAGTTTTTGGGGAAGTATTTGAGTTTAAACCATGCATTAAATATATCGGCTATTGTTTTTAGGTATTCGATTGGTAATTTTTTGAGTACGAAATTTGTGATTTCATTCGGGCCTAGGGCTTTATTGTTTTTAGTGGATTTAAAATAGTTTTTTATTTCATAAGATTTAATTTCCGGGGTTTCTTCGTTACACACCGAGGTTAAATAAGATTCTACTATGTCATCCGTTTCACGAACAAATTCTGGTATTGAAGGCTCATTGTGAGGGGTGAACGTTTTAGCGAAATTTTCTGCGAATCAGTTAGCTTTGTCTTCGGGGAAGAAGAATTTTAATTCATTATTGTTATCTTTTAACGGCGGGACTGAGGTTGTTGATTTAGTTAAAATTTTTGTCATTCTCCATAGCGAGTTGTCTTTAATATTTAAATTTATAACTGTTTCATTCCACGAGTTAACTCTGAAATTATTCATTTCTGTTGAGATCTCTTTCTTTAGTTAGTTTATTTTATTTTTAATTATTACGTTGGGTTTTTTGTGGTTTGCCGAAGTTAGTTTATTTCTTTCTTTTATTTTGTCGAGGATGTGTTTTGGGAGTGGGGGATCGCTGATTTTGTTTTCGCATTTGGGGGTGGAGTTTTCAATTGCATCTTTTATGGATGTGGTTAAGTGCGATGTTGATTCGTCTATTTCGATTTCCGTTTTGAGATCTGTGGTTACCGTCTGTCCGTACGGATCTGTGGTCCGTTTTTCTAAAGTTAAATTTGGATTTAGAGAAGTTGCAGATATAATTTAAGTCAATGGTTATCAATACCGGATAATGATCAGAGGTTATGGATTACATTTACTTGTATATTGTTGTTAATGTTTTTAACAATGGCAAAGTCTATTATGTCCGGTTTTTTGGGATTTCCGTTTTTATTTATTGGGTAATGTGTAGATGAGTTTGGTGTGTAAACGAAGAGATTTTGTTGATAGCAGTTTTTTCTAATTTTGTTCCCGAGTGTGTTATTGACTCTACTTCCCCATGATTTATGCTTAGCGTTAAAATTCCCCGCACCGATTAAATTAGTTGAATTTTTGAAAATTTTATCGTAGTCGTTTTTATCAAAAGAAACCGATGGCGAGTTATACGTTGAAACGATTGTTAATTCGGAATTTTGAATTTTAATGTTTAGCGCGGTAGCTTCAAGAGATTTAAGATTGTTAATTGGCATTTCATAATGTTTTATTTCATTTTTAATAATAATAGATATTCCGCGGCCGTTATAATTTCTATAAGTTTTATATCCGGTGAAATTAAATTTATTAAACTGGCGGAGGATTTAGAATGATATCAAAGTTTTGTTCACGAATGAATGTTTCAATTTCTAGGTTCTTTTTGAAGCATCCGTACGCGTTCCAGGCGCATATTTTTAAGTTTTTACTCGAATGATCAATTTTTAAGTGCGAGGTTTATAAGTGAGCAGCAGGGCTGTGTTGCTCGTTTAATTGCATCTTATTGGGTTAGTTTACCCGAGAGGATCATCTGGACGGGATTATTGGTTTCTTTAATGTGATTTATTATGTCATGCATGGGTTCCTATTTTTGGCTTTGGTTAAAGACGGAGTTAATTTTAAATTTGGTGGGAATCTTACTTTTTGTCGGAGTGCGGTTAGGTGTTTGTGGCGGAGTGGTGTTTGTGCATGTTGTCGGGGTTGTCTTCGTGGTGGTTTGAGTTTTAGTGGGGGTTTTTATGGGGGTGGGGGTATCTGTTACAGCATTGCTGTATGTTTTGCGTTGTGTGTGTTGTGTGTATGTGTTAATTTGGTTTGGTTCAGGGTTTGGCTTTTTTCCGAGAAGGGGGGGGGGGGAGGTTTTTGGTTAAGTTTGGGGTGGGTTGTTGTTTCGTGAGGGTGTATGATTGTTTTTCGAGGGGGACTTGTTGTTGACTCTATTGAGGCTAGCCGCTGCCTGCTTGTAGGTAGGGCAACCTCTATGGAAGCGCCCGTGCGTCACCACTCAGCTAAGGTGCGTGCGTGCAGAAAATCTGGCACGCACCTGACTGTAGTGCTTCGCCCGTATGCAAATTATACACCGTATACACATTTTGGACTTTGGAACACATAACAAATTTTATGGAGGACCTGGCCTGGAGCTACCTCTTATTGGATGAAAAGAAAAATAAAAAAACAAATTTTTTAAAGAAGTAATCCAAATGTAAGTCCAAGTATAAGGAAAACAAGTAAAGTATAGATCTATTTTCTTTTATATTACAAGAGGTTATTTTTAGTGAAAATTAAATACAACTCTTTTTTTAGATGAATCGGAGAAACAAACTATGTTTACAGAAGGTGAAAAAATATTTTAACAAAGGCTACAGTTATCAGACAACCATTAAACTATTAAAAAAGAAGTATAACATGAGTGTCAGTTTGCACACACTGTCAAGAATACTAAAAGATAATAAACTCAAAAGAAAAAATATATATTAATGAAAGCCCATTAGAAGAAATTTTAATTGCAATAACTTGTGGATTATTATTAGTTGATGATACTTTCAAAGCTAAAACTTTTCTCGAATAGCCATCGATAAACAAATGACAAAGTCAAATCTTTTCAGTTTATCGTGTCCATCACTATGCCATAAAAAATTTGGTCCAGATACCGTGTAACTTCTTCTTTTAAATTTATAGCGACTTCGACATTCAACTCATTCAGGATCTATTAACTTTAATATCTTCATAATACTTTTTTGCTTCACTTTCAATCCATATATTCTTTACTCGTTGACACATTCATTTATATCCTAAATTATACCCACTTCTTTCTAGTTTAATGACAACTGCAATTAAAATTTCTTCCAATAGGTTTTCATTAATATCTCTTCTTTTGAGTTTATTATCTTTTAGTATTCTTGATAGTGTGTGCAAACTGACACTGATAACTGTAGCCTTTGTTAAAATATTTTTTCACCTTCTGTAAACATAGTTTGTTTCTCCGGTTCATCTAAACAAAGAGTTGTATTTAATTTTTACTAAAAATAACCTCTTGTAATATAAAAGAAAATAGATATATACTTCACTTATTTTCCTTATATTTGGACTCATATTTGGGTTGCTTCTTAAAAAAATTTGTTTTTTTATTTTTCTTTTCTTCCAATAAGAGGTAGCTCCAGGCCAGGTCCTCCATAAAATTTTTTATGTGTTCCAAAGTTAAAAATATGTATACGGTGTATAATTTGCATACGGGCCAAGCACTGCAGTCAGGTGCGTGCCAGATTTTCTGCACGCACACACCTTAGCCGAGAGGTGGCGCATGGGCGCTTCCGTAAACCTCTGCACTGAAAAAAATTTGGCACGGCGTCTGTTTCCATCACAGTTCGTCAGCGTCCCCTTCGCTGCGTGTGTCAGACCACCCACTTTTGGCACAGCGTTTGTCCCTAACGGGAGAGGAGATGTGCCAGTACGGGGCGCGCGATGCTTTTACTGGACAGGAGCTGTGCCAGTACGGGGCAGGAGATGTGCCGAACCGCGGTACAACATTCGACCCTACTTTCGGCATAGCGTATGTACTTATCGGGTCAGCTGGAGTGCCAAATTTTTTTCAGTGTGTAGCTGGCTGTGTGTGAGCCTCCGCACGCAAGTGCTCGGTAGATCCCGCTCCTTCTTATATTCCAAAGAGGCGTAATCTCCGGCGCACTTGATGCAACGTTCGTCAACCCTACAATTGCCAGAGACATGATGGAAGCGTTGGCAGCGGAAGCATTGAGTCGGGGACTTGGTCTTGCCCTACTGAAAAAGTTCAGCTGATAATCAGCTGATAATCAGCTGAAAAACGTACCAAAACGTCACCTGATTATCAGCCGATTTTCATCTGAAAATCGGGTTGATATTATAATTTATTATTAATTATTATTATTTAATATTATAAATTATTATTATCGTTCATTTACTTGAATCTATACGATTAACTAATGTATTTAAAATAATGTACACTGTGGCAAAGAAGTTTTGAATTATTTGTCATAATTTAGGAATGTAAAATATGAAAAATTAAAATTAACAATAAAAAATGATAATAATAATTAATAATAATAAGCTCGGCCTTGATTTCCTCCACGGAACTCGAGGTCGGCAGGTGGCGAATGAGTACCTTGATGGGTGGAGTGGCTGAGGGGTCCTTGAAGGTGTAGAAGGAGAAGTTTCCTTCTTCAAACCCCTTCTGCAACGCTCGATAATCATCGAGGTTGGCTGCGCAAACAGCCATTTCCTGGGTGCGGAGTTTGTTGATTATAATAGGGGGGAATTTGCATCTACTTTTGATAAGGGCTTTAAGGTCTTTAAAAGATTTGGTTCTCTCATCAATGATGACATTAAAGGGATGGGGATTCTTTGAGGTTTTTTGGTTTGGATCGCAGGGGAGTCGCTTATTGTTTGGGGGTCCTTATTCAGCAGCGCGAAACGGTTCGCGATTTTGACCGGATTTTCATCTCTGTGACTGTCCGACACGCGTGCGCTTGGATCATCTTCGGGCTTCTGTGCTGCGAAGCCGACGTCGTCAACGTCCATCGACTCCGCACGTAATGCGGAGGTCGAGCTGGACGTCGAGTGTACGGTCGCCGACGATGCGTCCGACTCATCGTCGCTGTCCTCGCCCCGCGGCAGCGGGAACTCTGCACCTTCGGGTGGGGTCGGGGAGTTTTTGGGATTGGGCGAGGGAGATGTCACCATCTCTCTCGTGCGCTCGCTCACTGACCATACCTGATTATTTCTCTCTCTCTTTGACTCGAGGTTGGTGTTATCCTTGGGAAGACTCAGGGCCGCCGCAAATGCTTTACGGCGTGGACTCGTGTTATTGAGATTGATGCTGCTGCTGTCTGCTGCAACGATGATGACTTCTGCTGCTGGTCCTCGATATTCACACTTCGAGGGTCACAAGGAGAATCAATCAGTCATATTAGTCATTTGAACGGTTGAATTACACGGCTTATATATTCTCGGCCATTCAGTGTATTTACAGAAAGCGCTATCGGCGCTCTGCATAGCGGTAATAAAGTGGAACTTGTGATGGTCGGTTCCCGATAAGCAAGCTTCGGCTGTTTATCCGCCATGCGGCGTGCCGGTAGCGCTTTCTGTGATTACACAGGATAGCCGAGAGTATATAAGCCGTATAATTCAACCGTTCAAATAACTCTTTACGAAGAGTCCGAATTACAAGGCTTGCCTTGTTTTTGATATTCCGTTTACAATGGGGGAATGGGGACTCAAAAGTTTATGCCTTATCTATGTGAAATAAATAACTTAAATACTAACGTTACCTGTATACTAACATTAAGGAAACATTAACGCATATGGCGAATATGTCGAAGCAATATTGAAGTAATATTGCTCAAATATTGAGTGTTGTAGGGGAATATATTGAATGCTCCTCTCGTGTCGATGCGAGAGCCGAGACGGAGCCCTCCTCGACTCCCTGAGCTCGCCGAGCAAGTCTAACAGAAGTTTGGATTCGACGCGTATAAGTTGCGAGCGGAATCGCACAAGTCGCGAGAGCCGACTCGTATAAGTTGCAAGAGCCGAGACGGAGCCCACATCGACTCCCCAAGCACAGACAGACACAGACAGACAGACAGAATTCAAATATTATACTTAACTTTAAAAATTAGGAGTTCAAGCCAAATTGACAAAAGTTCATTATTTTATCAAAATCTATAAAATAAGTATTATGTACTATGCTTTCTTTTACAATAATAAACTAGGGGGCCGAGCCCCCCTGCTGTATAAAACCTTTGTTTTTACATATGAGGCACGACCGCTATTATTCAGGAGAACCTTATTCGACATTGCAAAAACTGTTAGATCTCAAATACTAATATATTATATTTTGACGAAAATTGTAACGCATTTATGAAAAATTATTTGTTTTCTATAATGGCCAAAAATTGACTATTTTGATTGTATTCAAGCGTTTTTAATCGTTCTTTCAGGTTTAACTTACGACAAATTGTTTTACGCAAAAATGTTCATCACGAAAGCGAGTTTTGTTTGTTGAGATCTAGAACATTGTATGCAATATTTGTGTGTAAAATCAAATCCTATTAAATGATAAGAGAAAATCGACTATTCGAGGTTATAAATTTAGTTCGTCAGGAACTGATTGTACCTACATGGAAATGTTAAATGAAAAAAAGTTTTGTTTCAATGTTATCTATAACTTTTGCATTTAACATTTTTGTAAAAAATCAAATTCTGCTATGTTATAACCGAAAATCGACCATTTCAGGTTCGTTTCGACGTTAAAAAAAAGTTAAATAGGAAAAAGTTTTGTTTTAATATTTTTTCTCAAGTTGTAGGATTGTTGGACTTTAAAAATACTAAATCCTCATATACTTGATTATAGACTTTTGGGTTCGTACACAATATTGCTTCCTCCTAGAGGAAGCTTTGTGATAGTAAAAAAAAAAGTTTATGAGATAATGTGTTAGAAATGTTATTTAGCAAATTTGGAATCGAAATACACTATTTTTAGAAAATGTCCGTATGGATGTGTGTGTGTGTGTGTGTGTGTGTGTGTGTGTGTGTGTGTGTGTGTTCGTATACGCTGACATCTCATGATCTACTCGACCGATTTTAACGGGAGAGTGATAATTTTTTTAGATTTTGCTTCCACAATTGGGGTCAATATTCTATTTTTGTAAAATTTAATTTTTTTTTATAGCCATTTTTTAATTTTCAAAATTTTTATTTTCGATTTTTTTAATATTTAGAACAAATATTGTTTATATATCATGAATTCTCTGTATGTAGAATAAAATTATCTACAATTTAAAAAAAAAAACCGCTGCCAATACATTGGCACTTAGCTTCCTCAAAATAATGTATTTATTCATTTTTTAAACATTTTTTATCACAATAATTAATTGTATCATACCCAATTTTCTTTATGAATATTCGTAATAAATTAATATATATTTTTCGAAAAATAATATATATTTTTCGAAAATTCATTCTTGTTATACTTTTTCTCGTGCGACAACCCGATATTTTTATAAATCAATTTTTTCAAAATATTATCATATGTTCAATTAGTTTTATTTTAAACCTCAAATATCTTTCGTCGTAATAGTTCGATTTTATTGGGCAACAAATTCAGTTTGAAGATATAAAAAAAATATATCTCTCCCAAATTTTAGGACTATTCGTTGATTTTCTTAATATTGTTATCGCGTGCACCTTCAACTTTGGGTAATATTTTAAATCCATAATATTTTGAAAACTTAAAAATAAATTCGAACAAATTACCAAACCCTGTATTACATATATTCGTTTATTACACATATGAATGTTTATTATAAAGTCACCAATCAAGTCAATCAGTCAAGAGACTTTCCAAAAAGGTTACAACAAAAATACTGGCATATTCTGCAAGTAAAATGCAAACTTTTTCCCAATCAATGTTCTATACAAAAAATTTCTATATTTTGAGTAAAAAATAAAGATAATCTTTTGAAATTTCAACCAAATATATTCTTCAATGAGTCTTATAAGGTTAAAACTTGATCGCGCTGTAAATTACCCTCAATAAAAAACAAAAGCAAGTGAACAACACGCACGCATAGCACGTGTTATTTCCATTTTCTAGTATAGATATATCCAAAAAATTACGAATTGAAAAGAAGGCTAAATCAGTTTTAACCTCGAATATCTCTGAAATTCATAAACGAATTCTTTTACTCTAAAAACGCATATAATAAATCATATACATTTTACATCTCCGCCAAATTAAAAATAAAATTAAAACAAGTTTTCTCTAGTTATCAGGCGACAAATAAAATAACTTTGTAAAATAGGAAAATTTTGAATATCAAAAAGTAATCGTACGATCTTATCTATATCACATACAAAATTGTCTAGAAATCTGTAGCTGATTCATAGAACCGTTCTCGAGAAATTACGATTTAAAAAAAAGTTTAAAAAATTTTAACCTCAAATACCTCTGAAATTTATGGACCAATTATTTTGCCCAAAGAACTCGACCAAGAGCTATCCAAAATCTACCTCCACAAGGAATTTTGAAGAAATTACGACTATTTTCCCTCCGGAATCGTTGGACATACAAAACTCATTTTTTTCATTTTTCATGTTTCACGTTTTTGTTAATAACCAAAGAACCGTGATAGCTAGAAACTTTTTTTTTAGAAAATATAGGTATTTTAATTCTCTTTTAAATGCTACCTATCCCATTCTGATACATACAGCCGTTCTTGAGAAATTACGATTCGAAAAAGAGGTTACAAAAATTTTAACCTCAAAAATCTCTGAAATTTATGAACCAATCATCTATCCCAAAGAAAGGTGCAGATGGCAACCAAAAATCTACCTCTACAAGCAATTTTGAAGCGATTAACACAATTTTACTCCCGTAAATTGTCGCCACCTAAAACACGTTTTTTTCATTTTTTAATTTTTTTCTGAAAAACTAACGAACAGAATGGATTCAATTTTATACAGATTATAGCTATTCATAATCTCCATTATCATGATTTTTCTCAAAAAAATTGACCATTTAGTTTGGGAGTTATAAGCATTTAAAAAAAAAACACGTTTTTGTTAATAACAAAATAACCGTGATAGCTAGAGAAATTTTCTTTTTTTTAAATATAGGTTTTTTTATGCTCTTTCGAACGCTACCCATCGGATTATAAAATTTAAATCCAAACATTAAAAAAAATCAAAAATAAATTTTTCGAAAATGAAAAATTTGACATAAAACAAAAACGAATCAGTTAGTCGTAGAAAATTATTTTTTTCCCGAATTCGGAATCAAAGAACAAAAAAAATGAGACCCGTCCGGTTAAAATCGACCGCGTAGATCCGAAAATAAAGCGGTATACACACACACACACACACACACACACACACACACACACACACACACACACACACATACACACACACACACACACACACACACACACACACACACACACACACACACACACACACACACACACACACACACACACACACACACACACACACACACAGACAGACACACACACACACACATCCATACAGACATTTTGTAAAATCATGTGACACAAACTTCTAACACCTTTATTCATGTTTCTAGAGCAATTTAAAGAAAATTAAAATTTTACTATTACAAACCTTCCTCTATGAGGAAGTAAAAAGTCGGTAGCTATATTTCGTCATAAGTTATTGATGAAAACGTAATTTTTTGTAAATAGGTTATATTTCGAAATTAAAAAAAGATATTAACATGAATATTTTTTTGGTTATAAATGATATTAAGTACTATAACTTACTAAATTTTTAGGTTTTTTTATTCATTATTTTTTGAGAAAAAAAAATAATTTATAAAAAAAAGTGATTTTTTTTGTCGTTCAATAACTATAGTAAAATTGGCTTAATCACTTTGAAATTCTTTGTAGGGGTAGATTTTGTATACCAATCGAGTGAGTTCTTTGGGCAAAAGGATTGATCCATAAATTTCGGAGATATTTGAGGTTAAAATTTTTTTTAATTTTTTTTAAATCGTAATTTATCGAGAACGGCTCTATGTATCTAAATGGAGTGGGTGGCATTCGAAAGAGAATTAAATTACCTATATTTTCTAAGAAAAATTAATTCTCTAGCTATCACGGTTCTTTTGTTATTAACAAAAACGTAAAAATTGAAAAATGAAAAAAATGAGTTTTATATGTTCAACTATTACAAGAGTAAAATTGTCTTATTCGCTTCAAAATTCATTGTAGAGGTACATTATTGATAGTTCTCGGATGAGTTCTTTTGGCAAAATGATTGGTTTATAAATTTCAGAAATATTTGAGGTAAACACAATCAAAGAACAACTTTGGAATATTTTTTTATTTCGAACCAATGTACGACGAGAAGCCGTTGACAGTGGACTTGAAGAAGAAAAATTTAATGAAGAATAGAACTTGAAGAAGATTGTTTTCCATTCATATAAGAATTAAAATCACAAAGAAATAAATTGCAAATGGAACCTCAATGAATAGCCATGAAAAAATTACAAGTTAATATTTTCCATAAAATTTTTCCAATTTTTTTCGTAAAAAATTTATTTTTGAATTTTAATTTAATAAAAGGAATCAAAAAATTATTTTAAGGAAGCTACGTGCCAATGAATTGGCAGCGGTTTTTTTTAATGTTTCCAAGAGATTATGTAGAACATATATCTTTATATTTTAGTTCATATAATCTAAATATTTTGAGACAAAAACTAAAAATTTGTTCAAGATGATCATGGCTTTTTATATGCGTCTCCAAGAAACGCATGTAATATGCACTAAACTCTCAATTTTTTGAAAATGTTACTCTTCGATACCTTACACATTATATTTACGAAAAGCCAAAAATATTTGTTCCTCATCACTAGAAATTCAAAAACATGTTGGCAATCAATTAACATATGTATAAATATAAAAAAACATGAGAAAGTCCCAATATGCCAGCAGTCAGATAAAAATGCTAAAGAAGGCACGAGGTTTCCTTTTTTCACAAAAATATATAATATTAGAAGGATTCCTCTAAAAATTCAACAACAAAAAAAAACAATCTTCAAGATTGCACAAATACAAAAATCTAATTCGTGGACATTTCCTTATACCTTTCATTACGTAAAGGTTTATTAAGTAGAATCTATTATAGACTTTAAGAACAAATAGCCATTACTATCTATTTTTGACGTTGCTACCGTAATCAATATCATCATTTGCAAAGTTACCTATATAAAAAGAGAAAAAAAATATAATATAAATGACAAATCTGAGCTGTTTGTGAACAACTAAATAATAGCCTATGATTTTGTAATAAATAACATACCTATGAAGAAATTCCAATCCAATTATAAAGGTTGATTATAACTTTTGACATATATTGGCATATTGGGGCTTTCTCTTTTTTTTCATTTATACATTGGTTAATTGAATGCCAATATGTTTTTTTAATTTCTAGGGATGCTATGTGAAGCAAATATTTCTGGTTTTTGGTAAATATAATGTGTAAGAATCGAAGAGTAACATTTTTCAAGAAATTGAGAGTTCATGGCATTTTACATGCGTTTCTTGGCATTTTGAAAAAATTTTTACATTTTTCTAAACACATTTACATTATAATAACTAAAATTTGAAGATATTTATTCTAAATTGTCTCCTGGGAACATTAAAAAATATTGTTACCGAACCGAAAACTATAATCGAGCATATCAGGATTTCAGCATTAAGGCTCAAAAATCCTATAACTTGAGAAAAAGTCAAAATGGAGGAAAAGAAAATACAGGGGTTCATTTTTTTTTATCAAAAAATAACATTCTCCAAAATCTGAGCAAAATCTGAGTTCCAGAGCTAAGAAGGTCTCCTTGTAAGAAAATCACTAAAAATTTCTCATTTTGTTTTCAAGCATTTAACGGGTGGTCTTTTAAGCTATCTTCTTATTTATTTTTAATAGCCTATAACTTTTTTAAAAATCGACATTTTTTAATGAAGCACAGCTTAAATTAAACCTTTTTTTGCCTTGTTTTATAAACTTTTTAGCCCATTTATATGACCGAAATATTCAAAAAGATATTACCCCCATTTTTATCGAAAATTGTTATTTTAAAATTAAAATTGTCATTTTAGACATAAAATAGCTTGAGGCTCGGAAAAAAGGCCCATTTACAAAAACCCCGAGACATGTGTCTCATTATTTGTCATAAAGAAGTACCTCCTGCAGTTTTAGCCAAATCCAGAACCCGCACCCCTGATCATCTCCTTGTTAGTGGCATTCTAGAGAGCGTGAAAGAACACTTTTTTCTAAAATTTTTGTTTAAATACGATAAAAAAATAAAATTCAGGTGCTGGTAAGATAGAGATCGTGTCGGTACTTCACATGGCCGTAATTATAACATTTGTAACATCAAATATTAATCAACGTGGCGAAAATGTGTAAACCTTGGGCACGCGCACGAGAAGAAAAACGTGACGAAAAGACGAGGGAGTGTAATGAATGAATTTACATCATTAGTTTCGTCCATTTATCTAGAACATGATTAATAAAATAAAATATTAAAATTATGCTTAAACGCGGAGACAATTTTTTAATCTCGAACGCGCAGAGACGAAGAGAGAGAGAGAGAGAGAGAGAGAGAGAGAGAGAGAGAGAGAGAGAGAGAGACGAAGGAGGGTAATGGATGAATTTACGTCACTAGTTTCGTCCATTTAATTAAAACGCGATTATAACATTTATAAAATTAAATATTAAAATTATACATCAACGCGAAGACAATTTGTAAATTCCAAATGCGGAGATGAGAAGTGAAGACCGGAGGAGGGGCAATTAGAAACTAGCGGGAGAGTGGGAGGTGTTAGTCAACACCATGATCCAACCAACCTGTCAATGGAGAGAGAAAGACATCGAGAGAGGAAGCCGGAGAATGAGAGAAAAGAAAAGAGAAAGAGAGAGAGAGAGAGAGAGAGAGAGAGAGAGAGAGAGAGAGAGAGAGAGAGAGAGAGAGAGAGAGAGAGAGAGAGAGAGAGAGAGATCCTGTATTTACCCAGAGGCAAAATTACAACTTTGTTATAAAAATATAAAATATACAAAATATACAATATATATAATTAACAGGAATAAAGTCTTTGGTTAAGGACTATCTACTGCTCAGTCATGAAAATTCGATTATAAAAGAAAAAAACTATACAATAGATATAAAAAATATCACAGTCAATTTACAATTTCACAGTCAGTTTTACAATTAGTTTTAGATCTGTTTGGATATTATATATAGTAAAGTAAAATAAAATAAAATATCACAGTCTTTTTAGAAATACTATATATCACAGTTATTTTAGACCAAGACCTTGTCGCTTTTAACGTTGACTGAAAACCTGACGTTGAAGTCTTACGCGCTGTTCGACCGTTGCGTCTAAATACACGACCGCGCAATAGTCCAGGTGCGGCTGGACTAAGGACTCGACCAGTCTTTTACGAAGAGTCTCGGCGGTGCTCGCCCTGATAAACCGCAGACTGTACAGGGCTTTATTAAACTTACTGGTAGAGAGAGAGAGAGAGAAGCACATGATGTGTGAGAGGCCTGGAGTTTGTCACTGAGACTAACGCAATCCTGATTTTTCCTTACTGAGACGAAGTACCGACAGGACATTATGAGTGCAGCTAATTGTAAGTGGGAAGAGACAGCTGCACTTTCAGTTGGCGGGAGCAATCCGCTATCGAACGGCAAGTATGAAAATAGATACATTAGGAGATACCTAAACTAGGCGACTTGACCTTTGCGACATAAGAAGACATTTTTATGGCTTTCTTTTTAACCCTAAGGTTTAACGACCGAAAAACGATATATAAGCATATGCGTAGCGCAGCCCACAAAAGGAAATTACGTTTGGAAGAAGTTTGGGAAAACGTATGCAATGAGACAATGCCAAACTTTTCAAGTTGTTATAGAACTTTTTTGAATAGTTTAGCAAACTTTTCCCGATCTTTTTACCAATTAATGTTTTAAGTGATAAAGTTTAAGAAATGTTTTCTAAAACGTTGGCCAAACTTTGTAAAAGTTAAGAACAATAAATTGTTTAATTCAAAAAAAATTTTGAGTGTTTCCCTACCCATCCTCCCTTAGTCCCGCACTTTGACTTATATCCTGGACCGGACATTTTTACTCAAGTATTGTCATACACCACCTAAGGTAAAGTACCCGAAAGCGAGACACATTTGGAGTACAACCATAAACAAACGTTGTCTTCAGAACCGACAAACAAAATTTTCAAAAACTCTTTATCTAATCATTGATATACAATCTATCTTGCTAATCTATGCAAAAATAAACCTATTTAAATACTTTTTTATAACAAATAAGTTTGAAATAACATGTATACGACTGCTATTCCTGGACACCCGATGTCGAGCTGGGACCTAAATTGGGACGTTACTTGAACCTATATCGGGACAAGACTTTTAAATGTGTCGTGCTTTCGGGTATAGGAAACTGTGAGACGCCTAAAGTTGGACAAAGATTGAACTACTCGCGCTACTGAAATATAACCTCGAAAAGTTTTTATGACGTTTACAATCAATTCAAAGAGTAAATTAAGACAATATTGACGTGAATATATAGCTGTCCCGATTTCGGTTCCAATTTTAGTTTATCCCGCATTCGCGTACTTTACCGGTATCGGCTATTGATAGTCGCTAGCTCTTGAACAATTTATTTACGAAAATTTTTCAAACTTTTGCCAAACTTTTTAAAACATTATATCAAAGTTTGGCATTGTCTCATTGCATAAGTTTTCCCAACTTGAGTCAAACAAAACTTTTCCAGACGATAGTCAAGAAGCTTCTGTGTACGTGAAAATCGGGTATAAAAAGGCTGAACAATGGAAGCACAGTGCGCAGTCCTGTTAAGATATTTGGAGAGGGAGAATCTCTGTCCCCAAAACTCCGACCAACATCTCAGGGAAATATAGATGAAGCCGAACTTAGACAAAAAATAAGCAAATTGGACATACAAGGGAAGGATACTTGCTGTCCGCCTCCGATTTTCATGAAACTTTGCAGGTGGTTAGAGTATCGAAAAATATTCGACACGTGTTTTTTTTATCGACGGAGGAAGACATCTAGGGCGTGAAAATCACCCTTAAAGTTCACCCCCAAAAACGTTTTTTTTTTAATAGCTGAAGATGGAATTGGAATTTTTTAATGAAACCAACGCCTATTTGTTTCTTATAAAAAGACGAGTATTTGGGCACAGTTTTAATGCTGCGCGATTGCATCCCCTATTTTTTATATGGTAAATATGTTTTTTCCCTTGTGTTTTTGATATAAAAATGTTTTAATGAACTAAATTTGATTGAAAATTGCCATGTTCAGGGATCGCAAACCTTTTCTGGCAAAATTTAAGGTAAAAAGGTGCGGATTTTGAAAAAAATAGACACTCGTTTTCCCAAAAAAGGGGTAAAAAGGTGCTTTTTAATCATTTTTTTTAACATCGTAATAAATGATTATTATTTTGTTTAACTGAATTTGTCTTCTTTTTGAGAATTTTTTTCGTCACATTTTTTATGAACATATATTACATAGGTATATGATGCACATTATATTGAAATAAAATATTACCTAATCATATAATTTCCGCTTCAAAGCTATAGGAAAAAAATTTAGCATATATTAGAACATTTTTAATTATTTCTTGAATTCTGTAATCACAAATCAGGACGTTAACATTGATAATATAATGTTTCAAATGTCGCAAATATTTTTAAGCATTTTCATAAAAAATACACATTCCTAAAATGTTTTTTAAGATAAACTAAACTTTTAATCATTAATAACGCTTCGTTATACATTTTAAACACCTACACTAACTCGAAAAAATAATACATTTTTGTATTATAAAGTGTAATCATATAAAGTATTATACATTTATTTTTTATCGGTTTTCCCGAATCTTTTGGCCACAGCATTTTTTAAAGCTTGATTGTTTTTCTTCATAATCGATTCTTGCAAGTTATCTACAGTTTCCCTGGCTTTTTTTTCTTTAGTTTTTAATCTTTGCAAATTTGACAGTAAATGCTGCATGACTTGGAAATTGGGACTCGTCTTTGTCGAATCCTTTATAACTTTCTCCATTGCTTCAGTGTTAGCAGCTGCTTCTTCGTATACGCTTTTAGCTTGTTTTAAATCTTTTTGCAATGATTCTAAATCTTTTATATCCCTATTTAACTTATTTAAAGTTTCTTATTCTTTCGCCTGTTCTTCGGCATCAAGAGCTTCCTTTCTTCTTAATTCTTCTTTTATTTTACGCTGTTCGTCCAAGTAATTTTGATATGAGTGATACGCCGTTTGTCCTAGCTTTAACAATTCTTTTGTAATGGGTACTTTGAATGGTAAGTTATCGAACTTCTGCATGGCATCAAATATCGTTAACCTTGCACTTAACGTCCTTTCGGACATGTTTGATCTGTCTTTCGTGAGCTGCAGTCCCGAATCAGAAAATCCTCGCTCTACATCAGCACTGCCATGGGGAATCGATAACACGGCTTTGACAACTCGCGTTATAATCGGATATCTTGCATCGCAGGATATTTTTAGATCAAAAATTTCTTTCCAGTACATTTCAATACGCTCGTTCTCCTTTAAAGAAAAGCATACGTCTTCATCTAGCTGTAAACACTTCCATTCACAACTTAATTCGTTGCTATCGATTTCATATAGTGGCAAGGACTTTGCGATTTCCACAATATGACGAGAAGAATCGATATTTTTTATATATTCTGGACTTATACACCTGAAGTATTTTAATATTCGACAGTTGGTAATTTTGGAATTAATATGTGAAATGGAAGTCTTATAACATGTTTGTACTTTTGACAGGAAAGATAGTTGGATTTTTGTATCTAAATTTTCCAAAGTTATTTTCGCTTTATCGCCAATGTCGATATCTAATAGACTTAGGGCTTTCGATGAGTCATTTAATACAGAGTTCACTTGATTATCGTCAAAAATGTTAGCACTTAAAGTGAAATTTTTTTCTTTTATATCAGATTCAACGGCTTTTTTAATGATATTCGACATTAAAAGCATAACAAGTTTTTGTAACTGCAAATAATCGACGTGAATAAGAGGCTCATTCTTTTGCATGAATTTAGTGAAATGTATAGTAAATATAGTGGCCATGTAAGAGGCGAATTCTAAAGTGCATCTCAAAGTTGGATCAACCAAATACTTTTTGATATCTAAGTAATTGTTTTTTTTTTCAGTATGAGGTTCTTTTTGTGGTATGTACTTTAGAAAGTAAGAGTTTAAGGCAGGAAGTTGCTCAACTGCTCTTTCAGCTGCAGGACCTATCGTAAGCCATCGAGTACAAATATATTCTAAAAACTTATGTTGAGGTAATTTTAGTTCCTTTTGAATCGTTTCAAAATTAGTGCATCTTAAATCGCTATATTCAAAAAAAGTATGAATTTTTATAAGGAAATCTGATATATCTATCGAAAGTTGTTCCAAACCTCTCTGAAACCCATTATCACTGTATGAATATAGCAACTTCCGATGTTCAGTTGGGTCCATCTCGTCCTAAGGTTAAAACTGATTTTAAAGCTAAGCCATTAGAATCAAGTGATTCTAATAAATGGTTAAATAAACTAACGCCATCACCTTTTTTAATAAATTTTGTTGCTAGATGCCGGTTTAATACAATGCCTTCACTGTTAGACCAGTATATTACTTGTAGTAGAAAATTTGAAAGCTACGATTATTTTTTGAAAATTCTGCGAGTTGTTTGCGCGCTCCTTTTCCGAGAATGGAGCAGCGACGCGACGCTCGCCAGAGAGGTAGGCGTCGGCCTCGGGCCGCGCAAGGAGCGGTGGGTTTACCCCCTCTCCAAGGGTTAAGGGGGTTAGTGCGGTAACATACAAGCCAAAAGTACAGCTGGTCGAACGCCGTACGCCTCACGCTCTCTCGAGTCTCCCCACTCTCAAAATTTCACGCAAGACTGTCCACGCACACATAGCGCCGCTTCATCTGTGTGTACATACACATAGAAGCGCTACGTCTGTGTAGACACACACGCAGCGAGCCTTCGTTTGTTTACACGCACACAAGGACACGCGCGGCGTCGTCTACCCTGAGGCTACGTACTTTAAACAACTGTATCTCGAAAACGGTGAAGCTAGGCTTCCTGAAATTTGCAGAGGACATTCAAAGTATTGTTCTTAGTAACATATCTCTTTTTCTTTCAAGTCTTAAGAAAACTTTCCAAGTTATTGACGAAAACGTTCATTTTTTTACATTTCATGACGACGGTCCCATAAGACACCGTGTTAAATTTCGTAACTTTGGGAGCTTATATCTCACAAACGGGGAAGCTAGGCTTTCTGAAATTTACAGATACTGCGTATAATAGTAATATGAGTCTACCCTGCAAGTTTCAAGAAATTCTTAAGAAAAGCCAATATCGCACTAACCCCCTTAAGTCTCGCCCTCCCGGGAGAGAAGTTTGCGAGAGCGGGCGCGAGAGACAGACGCATTCATGCGGTGGCGTAAGCAGGTTCGGAGCGCCGTGCCATCCGCGGGCGACTCACAAATTGATTGTATCCTGACATATATATCTTTTTAATAAATCTTAGTATTACTCTTACAACCGTTTAATTGATTGTTGTGTGCGCGAATTGAACTCCTCAATCCAGACTCAATCTGTCTCCTCCAAATCTCCTATATACTCTTACTTGCAATTCTTTTTTATTTTCTCTGTTATTTGTTTCGTCGCACTACAAGGAAAATGTTACGCCATTCTGCTTGAGATCATTTAATAATATTGTATGAAAATAGGGACCTAATGCATCAGTAATCAAATAAGATGCTTTTCTGGGTGATAAAGTAAAAGATTCCGAAACTGAACACGGGAACATCAAGTTAAAAAGTTCTTTTTTACTGTAACAAGAGTTATCAGAATTTTTTGAACAAACTATATTTAAACACCACAGTAACTCAGCTTTCAAAGCATTTTCTCTTGGATTGTACAAAGACAATGTTTTCAAGACATGCTTTATTTCCGAAGACTCTGATGTACTCGATAAAGATGATTCTTGCCTCTGAAGTACAGTTGACTCAGATGGTATATCCGAGGATTCTGGTAAATTCGACTCTGTAGGACCTGTCGCTTCAATTTTTTGAAATCCCTTATCAATCTTGAACGTGCTGTTGCAAATGGTACATAGGCAATAGTGAACATCTTTTACTTTTTGAGCATACAAGCCAGCAACAGTTCCATTGCAATCTTTATTTATCAACCAACTATCCTTCAACTGAACCATATTCGTAGTTATCTATAATAATATAAATACACATATAAGCTTGATGATTAATCATCAAATAATTTAGATATTTAAAAAATAATTTATCAATTGATTTTTACTAAGTATAAAAATGTCTTCTAAAAATGTCGGTTATTGTTTTAAACTTTTATTTTAACGCTTTTAATTTTAATTAAAACATTTTTTTAAAAATCATAAAACTGAATTAAATTTGATCACTAATTGTTAAAGCTGAAACTACGCTTCACTCAAAATAGTTTATTTATTTGCATTAGTATATATCGTGAAATGAAACATGTTTTGTTTACTTCTAATGTAAACATTTCAAGTTCAAAATAAATCATTCGCTATTAGACGTGTATTAGCTATTTCGACGTCCATTAAAAATATAAGCACGTTTGAGCATAATCGAAAAGTATTAGCACTTTTTTTATATCGAAAAATTAAAAAGGTGTTTTCATTTTCACAATAAGTGTCGAGATATATTTGAAAATTTAAATATAATCGTTAATGCTTTATAGAACGATTGCACCTCTATAAATAATTAAGATAGAAAACAAAATGTATAAAACGAAATGTATACATATAGAAACTAAAGACCAAAGGTTATGTAAAAAAATTTACAAATACTTGTGAACATCATTTAATATACAAAAATTATACATACCAACAATGTTTACATTTCAAGTAAAAAGTTCAGTCGTCTAGTTTTGTAAAACCTCAAATCTTATGTGGCTATCTATACTGCTATATATAATATACTGCCAACTGCTTACTGCTACGAACGATTGTATATACGCCTATGGTCATCCGTCACAACAAATACGTACCCTACTGGTACAGCGCACGAATGTACACTACTTCTCGAGATGCCGCAAGTTTGTGGGCTACGAGAGCGAGGCCCGCTCAGAGGGCAAGCGCGTGTTTCGCGGAAATGTTGTTATTGCGCGCCGGGCCTACCGTTCTTCACCGAGTAGTATAGAGTCCAAGTCCGAGACCGAGTCACAATACACGATCATACATAAATAGCGACATCTGCAAATTCTGCGCGGCGAACCCATAAGCAGAACTGATGCAAAGAAAACACATGGTACTCCTCTCCCTCATTTCTCATGGGCTCACCATATAGAATTTACAGATAACGCTTTTTATGTACGCTCGCAAATATTTGTTTTCATTCTTATATTAACTTCCGTAAGTGTAATAGAAGTTAAATATAAATTTTTCTATAACTTAATAAAAAAAAGGTAAAAAGAGCTGGAAAAGGTACAATAGAGACGAATGTTGAGAAATAGGGGGTATAATAGGGCGCGATGGCGTAAAAAGGGGGGAAAAGGTAAAAAAGGGGTTTTATTGCGTTCCCTGCATGTTATAAAGAAAATTAAAAATTATAGTTGACCTGTTTCGAGGTTAAAAAAACACGTGGACGGGATATTAAATTACGGGGGTTAAATTACCCCTAATTTAATTAATTACCTTTTAGTGATTAAAAAAATTAATCACAATATTCTTTTTGAATTTTAATTTCGAAATGCTTATTTTGACTAATATTTATCATTAAATGTGAAATAAATAAGAAGTGTTCTAATTTTAGTAGGGGTGGCAACCCCTACCAACTTTATCATTACTAGTGAAAACTTTTTTCATTTTTATTAATTTGTATAATTAGGTGTTTGATGGATGAATCTAATATTTTTTAATACAACAGTTGTTAAGTTTGTCTAATTTGTAAACACTCCTTTGATTTAGCTCCTACCCCTAAAAATTCTATTTTCGTACAAATTTTACAAAATTCAATTAATTGGATAGAATACCAGAATTTTGTGATAGATTTTAAGAACTTTTTACTAATTAGGTCTTATTAGGTGATATCTTGGATATTTTATAGAGTGTAAAAATACCCTTAAATTTCTTCCCAAAAATAGTTTTTCTTCATTTTTGAATGAACCACTCGCCTGTTTGTTTCTTATCAAAAGAATTTTATATATAAGCACATTTTTTACGCTGACGGGGTTCAGTCGTTTATTTTTCATAAATTTTATTATTAATTTTTAAGTTATTGGGATCTGACAAAAAAAAATTGCAATGTTAATAAAATTCAAAATTAATATTGCTGTGCCTTTAGATTTCGTAAAATAATCGCATTAATAGGGATAGTTATCCTAAAAGTTTTGCAAAACATCATATTACTCTACGGTATTCGGAAAATATTTGGCAAAATTTAATGTTCAAGGATCTAACCTAAAAATAATAATATTAATAAAAATAGAGATCACACCAAAAGCAATATGTATTAAAATTATTTTAATGTTGTCTATAAATATTTTTAAAATTTAATATATTGAACTAAAATTTTTACTAATTTTTTTGTTCATAAAATTAATTACAAGAACCGCCACAAAAAATGTAATTCGCAGTGAAGTGTTAAATGCGCGTTATCAGTATGTATTTACATCGAGGGTGGTTTTCACCCTCTAGATGTATTTTCCCGCAGAAAAAAGTTCATGGGTAAAACGTATTTGTATACCCTACCCACATGCAAAGTTTCATGAAAATCGTAGGCGTGCACCAAGCATTCTCTCCGAAGAAAATATCGAAAAGTAATTAATGGAATTAGGGGTAACTCACCCTGTCCATGTTTTTTTTTTTTTTTTTTTTTTTTATAACACGAAACAGGTCAACTATAATTTTTAATTTTCTTTATAACATAACAATTTTCAATCAAATTTAGGTCATTAAAACATTTTTATATCAAAAATACGAGGGTCATTTGACAAGTACCTAGCCTCACCGCCAGATGGTGCCACTATCGCACCAGAAATACACTACAGTGCAGTATCTTCCTGTAAACGGTTACAGACGAAATTTCAGCCGGATCGGAGTTGTAGTTTATTTTTGAGAGCGTGTGAAAGCAAATGTGTCCGTTGATTTTTGAAAAAATGGAGAAAGAACAATATCGGTCGGTGATTCGATTCTTGTTTTTGGAAGGGAAATCGCGCAGTGAAATTAAAGAACGCTTGGATGCAGTGTATGGGGATGCTTCTCCTTCGATGGCGACCGTTAAATTTTGGTATAACGAGTTTCAACGTGGTCGTACGTCGGTTTTTGATGATCCACGCCCAGGTGCTCCGAAAACAGCCACTACGGAGGAGAACGTGACAAAAATACACGATATCGTTTTGTCAGACCGCCGATTAAAGGTGCACGAGATAGCTGCGATAGTAGGCATCTCAGAAGAACGCGTGTGGCATATCCTACATGAGATTTTAGGCATGAGGAAGCTGTCAGCAAGGTGGGTGCCACGTTTGCTGACTGCAGACAACAAGCGCATCCGTGTG
Organism: Torymus aiolomorphi; assembly: GCA_036365515.1. Taxonomy (NCBI): domain Eukaryota; kingdom Metazoa; phylum Arthropoda; class Insecta; order Hymenoptera; family Torymidae; genus Torymus; species Torymus aiolomorphi. Next base: position 56,571,482 of record CM070875.1, on the reverse strand, counting down.
ACCAGTTCAGAGCAGTGTTTGGAGCTGTTTAATCGCAATCCAAAAAAGTTTTTGCGTCGTTACGTGACCGTCGACGAAACATGGATTCACTACTACACTCCAGAGACCAAGGAGCAGTCAAAACAGTGGACCTTACCCGGTGAACCTGCTCCGAAGAAGGCGAAGACGGTCCCGTCGGCCGGAAAGGTGATGGCCACTGTTTTCTGGGATTCTCAAGGTGTGATTTTTATTGACTATCTGGAGAAGGGCAAAACGGTCACAGGACAGTACTACGCCGAACTATTAAGCCGATTTGACGCCGTGTTAGAAGAAAAACGGCCCCATTTGTCTAAAAAGAAAGTGCTTTTCCACCACGATAATGCACCGGCTCACACTTCTGCACTCGCCACGGCTAAATTGGTCGAATTACGCTACGAACTGCTGCCCCATCCACCGTATTCTCCAGATTTGGCTCCGTGCGACTTTTTTTGTTTCCGAACCTAAAAAATTCGCTCGCCGGGAAGAGATTCCACTCCAATAACGAAATAATCGCCGCCACGGAGGCCTATTTTGCAAACCAAGAGAAAACATTTTTTTCAACGGGGTTAAAAAAATTGGAACACCGCTGGACCAAGTGTATTCAACTAAAAGGAGACGACATTGAAAAATAAATTTTATTTTTTGTAAAATTTTGGTGTTTTCATTTGTAGGCTAGGTACTTATCAAATGACCCTCGTACAAGGGAAAAAATCATATTTACCCTTATAAAAAATAGGGGATGCAACCCCGCAGCATTAAAACTACGCCCAAATACTCATCTTTTTATAAGAAACAAATACACGTTGGTTTCATTAAAAAGATCCGATTCTATCTCCAGCTATTAAAAAAAAAACGGTTTTTGGAGGTGAACTTTAAGGGCGGTTTTCACCCTCTAGATGTCTTTCTCCACCGATAAAAAGAAACACGTGTTGAATATTTTTCAATACTCTAACCACCTGCAAAGTTTGATGAAAATCGGAGGCGGACACCAAGTATCTCTCCTTGTTAGAAGGATAACGGAGACCGCTCAACTCTCGCTACGCAAGTCATTCGAGTTGCACCACTCATCTCCGCCTGTACGAGCCTACGCAGCTGCAGTCATCAGCGGGGATCAAGGAGGCCGAACACCATACATTTCTGCGAGGAGAATACTGAACCACCGATCTCGTCCAGGAAGCGGGGTGCAAAGCACAAAGGTATTTTAGATCAACACACGTATCAATTGTAAATTCACGCGCGCGCCCGCGTTATAATTCACGTAGAGTAATTATTGTAATTTAATAAAAAATGTACAAAAAAATTACAAGTAAATAAATAAAACATCTTTAACTGGTTAATTCTGTTTATTCCGGGATCCCACCATCCTGGGAACACATAGCGCCTTCGGGCGTTGGCGAAAGACAAGGATCAGAGTATGCATAGGTTTGCCCAGTGTCTACTCATATATTTTAATGTCGGATGAGTAATCTCGATGTAACAGTAGAATAAAATGTCCAACGTAAAAAAAAACATGTTTTAATTAGTTTTAGCAGAAGCATATTGTGTGAGATTTATACTGAAAATGAATTTTTGATGCATTATACGCTTAAAAATAAATTTTTTTTAAATTTTATTTGTGCTCTCATTTCTATATTTTTGAACGGATCTTTTCCGAAAAAGGATCACCACCTGCGTATGACTAGATGAAGGTGTAATATCATTTGTGATCAGATTCGATACATTTTTCGATATGATACGTACATACATACATACATCATGGAGAACACTTAAAATGGACTCATTCCAGGTGGAAAACAGTTTTTATGCAATAAATTATTGATTATTGAGGGGTTACAATTTTCGCTCTAGTGAAAATATAAGGCTCACCCGAGAAGCGGCTGTGCCTAAAAATACTGAACTTTTGTCAATTTTGCTTCGTTTCCTGATTTTTAAAGCTTATATAATATTGTAATTGTATTTCCACATATACGTACTGGACGGAACAACCGTTGACTATTTAAATAAATTATTTATTGTAGTTCTAACGCTAAAAACTATCTTTGGGTAGAGACTGTACAGCAGTAACAACTTTAAATAAAGGCTTTTTCAACTTCTGTCAATATGTTCATAATTTGAATTTTTCGAATTTTTTTCATATTTTTAATCTACGTAAATATTCTAGAGTTTGTGCAGAATTCGCGACCAATTGAAGGTAGTGAATTCTCTAAGTAATATTGCATTGAAATATAAAATAAGACTGTAAAAGATCGTTAAATTGTAGTAAAAGTTTTCGCATTTTAATACTTTACTTATAATGCTATATACTAAAAAAAATAATATACAATATCAATAATATAATGAATAAGACAAAATTGTGCACACGTGCGATCCATACAAAATCAAACACTGAACTATTTTAAGTTTTACATTTTAACAATATGTAAATAAGTATACTTTCACTATAGAAACAATAATCTTCAATTTTTTTAAGAAAAAAAAACATGCCAGAGAATAGTATATAGTTATTTTGCTTTAATGTACTTCTGGTTGTAAACATTACTCGTGACCATTTCCGATACGAACAAATATAGTGGCTATGTATAAAATGTCTTAGATAATTCGTCTACCTCTTTAAAATAAAGAAAATGAATTTAAATGAATAACTTTCTTTTCATAAATCAGCTACATTTAATTGATGAGCTATATTTTTAACTTATAGTTTTATCGAGCGGAACATAGCATTTTTTATCCATTTGAAATTCCTACAGTTTATTTTAAAAGAAGTGAACTGTTTGTCTGCTACTGTTTAAGCATATATATCCATGCTAAGAGTAATTATAGATTTAATTGTTAGTGTAGGAATGTTAAAAATCAAGCCTATCGATCAATATGCAAACATTATTTTTACTATACATTATATATATGCTTTAAAAGATTCACCTGGTGTTCATCATCTGATGTAACAATGTATCCCTGTAGAGGTGCCGTTTGAAGAGTAGAGATACGTTTCATTTCACTTCGTAATGCTTTTAAACGGTTTGTAGTTTCTACTCTTTCTCGAGGTTGTTGGTGTGGATATTTATTGGCTGGACAAAATTTCCTATCAGAATCTTTTTGGTTTGGTGGATGATTCATGTTTTCTTGCTCTTGACATGTGATTTCAAAACCTTCAAAATAAAAATTACAAATAATATATATTAATATAAAGATAAGGTTTTAAGAGCAATTGTTAAAATGAATATTCGGATAGCAAATAAAAAAATTAAAAGAACATTTCTTATTTGGAGGCGCCGGGTATCGATCCCGGTACCTCTCGCATGCTAATCGAGCGCTCTACCATCTGAGCTACGCCCCCGGAAGAAGAATGTAGCGAAATAGACGCTCGATTCCTGTCTTTGACATTCATCATTATTTTTTATATTATAATATAATACATAACACAAAAATACTTCAAGTAAGAGTTTTAATAAAAATAAGTATCAATTCCTTTAATACTCATTACTATAATAATAAGTATTCATTGTTCAGTGTTTTCTCAGTAATAAATATTATGTATATTTATATATATTATCAAAATATTTGTTTGCCTAGTACTTCCTGTATAGTATAAAGTATTATAATTATAAAAAAGTTTCAGGTTAATGACAATTCAATTGAACAATATATGAATATTACTATGTGCAATAAACTTTTATATCGTAACATAACACGTGATAAATTTCAAAGGCAAAAGAATGATAGGAACGTCCCAGAAACGTCCCATGGGAATCCAGAGCGTGTGCTGACTGGCGCGCACGTATCAAGGCGTATACGATTTGAGAAAGTATTACTCCACGCAAACCTCTTCAACCAAGTTTCTGCAGTGCAGCTGCAACGCATGATATTTTATTCATTCACAATCATGAAACTACGATAACTGTACTTATCTTTTAAATACAAGAAATATGTGTATATAGCCGAATCCATCTCAAATCAGGTGGTCCGCGTATGCCTATGTCACTGATCATTTTGGAATGAAACTATTCATGTTCTTCTCCAAAAATTATTTGACACGTATTTTTTTATTTTTTTGTTTTATCAAAATTTCATGCGTTCAGCGGCACCGAAAAATTCCGAGAAAATTCTTACTTAGAAAAAACAAATTTTCAATGTAATTTTCAAACGGCTACTGTTTCACCAGTTTTTTATGCTTTTAAGCGTGTAACACATAATTTTACTCAGATTTGAGCCCTCTTTCACGTTCTCTATGTTATTTTCAAAAAAAATAAAAAATGCACGAGTTATGCACTTTTTACTGAAAAATGCACTTTTTAGAAAAATACATTTTTCTCGAAAACCCCAATTTTTTTTTGCACAATTTTCTTATGTCGTGATAGAGGACCTAAATACCTATCTAGATGTATTTGTGAGATTCAGAACATTTGCGCTGGGATAGCGATCACTAATTAGATAACACAGAAACAAATTTTTCACGCTTAACGCTTATGTATAGCCAATGATATTACAGTCAATATAGAGATGTTTATCTTTGTGCGTACATATACATGTACGTGCGCCTACTTGTATGAGTTTATGTACTAGTACATTTGTCCGCTAGATGGATATGGTTTGACTTAACATTTACAAAGAAAAGTTCGGTTTCTGCTATATATCACACATCTCATCTTATTTAAAACCATCATCTTTTGGAAAATTATTACATATTTACAACTTATCAACTCAACTACGATGTCTCAATATTACTTAACGGAGAGAATCAAATGTGCAGACTTTTTACACAAGCACAAAAAAAATCTGTTACAAATCTAGTTCCGTACGTTTCAAACAACTTGAGGATCTTGCTCATCCATCGAAGCACCTCTATCCTAATTTACCTTTGACACCCTTTACATATCTGTGTCAACATTGTTACAATCGTGCTTTAAAATTGGTGAGTAGCACTGACAATGAATTTATAACGGATAATGAACTTACCGACAACGTAGTTGATAGATATGAAGATTTTTTACCAAGTACTCCAGAACGCATCTAAAAATTTAATAATGAAATAAGTACATCTTTCTTAGGTTCTGTATCGCCTCTTAAGAGAAAAAATCTTATACGTGAAAAATCAATTGAAAATTACGTAAAAAAGAAGAAAAAAAATATACTTTCAACATTGTCTAATACCCTTGATGTGAAGTTGAACAATGTTTATGACATTTCTATAACAGCAAACGAATCAACTGTATGCCATTGTACAGAATGGATACAAAATCTTGGTTTAGCCTTGCAAAAGTGTTCTACGGTATCAGAAAAAATAAAAATTCTGACTTTGCTACCCTCATCCTTAACGAAAAATGAAATTTCATCCTTATTTCCAGACATAACAATGTACATGATAGAAAGAGCGAAAAATCTTGCACAAGAAAAGGGAGTTTATTCCGAACCAGAAGCATACACAGGCCATCCAATTGATGAAAGGACCGAAAAAATTGTTATGGAATATTACATAAATGACGATTTTAATTGTTCAAGACAGAGTCCCAATAAGAGTGACGTTATTATCGTTAAAATAAATGATAAGAAAGAGAAGAAAGTTAAACGTTTTCTTACTCGAAGTCTGAAAGCAACGTATAAAGCATTTAAAAATGATTATCCCGAATTGAGAATTGGTAAATCGAAGTTTTATTGTTTGAGACCAAAATATGTCTTACTTACCCCATCAAAGAAGTTTGTCTCTGTATCTATTGCGCAAATTATGATTTATTTCTTACGAGCTTAATTAATTTCAGAGGGAGTAACGTTACCGAGTTGGATGAAATTTGGTTACAAATAATAAACGCAACAATGTGTTCTGAGCCATCTGATTTATGCTATTTACAAGAATGTAAAATTTGTCCAGGCAGTAACGGAATTACTATTCATGTTTTAAAACTCCAAGATATAGAAGGCACAGAAGAAATTACATATGCTTTGTGGGATAATGGAAACTTGATTAAAAAAACACTATCAATTTCTGCTTTTAAAGATAAACTTTAGGTTTGGACCATGAAGGTTAGTACTCACATGTATGAAAAAAATATACAACGCAAAGCTATAAAAGCAGAAAGAGAAAATGCTAAAAAAGACCCACATTATTTAGTTCTTCAAATAGAGTTCGCTGAAAACTGGGCTGTGATTCATAATAAAGCTGTTCAAGGAAATCATTGGGTTAATGAACAAATTTCTATTTTTACAGCAGTGTCTTATCAAGAGGATTCGACACAAAGTTTCGCAGTCATAAGTGATGACCGATAACATGATTCAGCGTATGCTTTGCTAGCAGTACAAAAAATTATAAAATTCTTGAAAGAAAATTGTTGTGATTCAATTAAAAAAATTACCATCGTATCCGACGGCGCCGCTAGTCACTTTAAAAATCGCTTTCAGTTAGATGAATTAAAACGAGCACCGTATGATATAAAATGGTTGTCCTCTGCTACTGGGCATGGCAAAGGAGCTATAGATGGTGTGGGTGGATTTATAAAGCATTATGCTACTTCGCATAATCTTCGAGAGCCCCTTGAAGAACCTGTTCAAAACGCAAATGATTTTGCAATACATGTTCAAAAATATACTGATGCTATTAAAATAATACACTTACGAGATGTTGAAATAGAACAATTCAGAAAAGAAAAAAATATTGATTGACTTACAACTCCAAAGTATCCTGGAATTAAAAAAACTCATATATGGGTTAAAAAAACATGTGATGATAAAGTACATTGTTTGACAGCAAAGACCGCTGATCGTCCGCTTACTGAATTAAGAACAATGAAGCAGAAAAACAAAGGTAGTAAAATAGGTATAAAAATAAAAAAAAAGGTATAAAAATAAAAAATCTAAAAGACGAAAATAAAAAATAAATACATACTTATGTGCACCTGTATATTACATACACACACTGAGAAAAATATTTCTTAGAAATAAAGCAAATTTCTTTGAATCAAAGAAATCGTGTCATTGCGGGCAATCGCTCAAATATTTCTTTGAATGAATGACAATATTTCTTTAAATGAAAGTAATATTTCTTTATATGAATAAAATATTGCGTTAACTTGGCATTATATGCCTTACGTTGAAAGAAGTATTTCTTTATGGCAAGAAACCGTTCTTTTCAATAAAAGAAATATTTTTTTATTTTAAAGTTCCCGTAATAACAACAAAAAAATATTTCATTGAATCAACATTATATTTCTTAAAATAGAGACTCCGTTTTCATGGTTTGAAGAAAATTTCTTTCATTTAGAAAAATATTTCTTTACAGCAAGAAACCGCCTTTTTCAATAGAAGAAATATTTTTTTATTTTAAAGTTCCCGTGATCAAAATAAAAAAATATTTCATTCAATCAAAATTATATTTCTTACAATAGAGACTCCGATTTCACTGTTTGAAGAAAAATTCTTTCATTTAGAAAAATATTTCTTTACGGCAAGAAACCGTCTTTTTCAATAGAAGAAATATTTTTTTATTTTAAAGTTACCGTGATCAAAACAAAAAAATATTTTATTCAATCAAAATTATATTTCTTACAATAGAGACTCCGATTTCATGGTTTGAAGAAAAATTCTTTCATTTGGAAAAATATTTCTGACGACAACAAACCGTCTTTTCGAATAGAAGAAATTTTTTTTTATTTTAAAGTTCCCGTGATCAAAACAAAAAAATATTTCATTCAATCAAAATTATATTTCTTACAAAAGAGACTCCGATTTCATGGTTTGAAGAAAAATTCTTTCATTTAGAAAAATATTTCTTTACGGCAAGAAACGGTCTTTTGGAATAGAAGAAATATTATTTTATTTTAAAGTTCCCGTGATCAAAACAAAAAAATATTTCATTCAATTAAAATTATATTTCTTACAAAAGAGACTCCGAATTCATGGTTTGAAGAAAATTTCTTTCATTTAGAAAAATATTTCTTTACGGCAAGAAACCATCTTTTCGAATAGAAGAAATATTTTTTTATTTTAAAGTTCCCGTGATCAAAACAAAAAAATATTTCATTCAATTAAAATTATATTTCTTACAATAGAGACTCCGATTTCATGGTTTGAAGAAAAATTCTTTCATTTAGAAAAAATATTTGTTTACGGCAGGAAACCGTCTTTTCGAATAAAAGAAACTATTTTATTTTAAAGTTCCCGTGATCAAAACAAAAAAATATTTCACTCAATCAAAATTATATTTCTTACTATAGAGACTCGGATTTCATGGTTTGAAGAAAAATTCTTCCATTTAGAAAAATATTTCTTTACGGCAAGGAACCGTTCTTTTCAATAAAAGAAATATTTTTTTATTTTAAAGTTCCCGTAATAACAACAAAAAAATATTTCATTGAATCAACATTATATTTCTTAAAATAGAGACTCCGTTTTCATGGTTTGAAGAAAATTTCTTTCATTTAGAAAAATATTTCTTTACAGCAAGAAACCGTCTTTTTCAATAGAAGAAATATTTTTTTATTTTAATGTTCCCGTGATCAAAACAACAAAATATTTCTTTGAATCAAAATTATATTTCTTACAATAGAAACTCCGATTTCATAATTTAAAGAAAATTCCTTTCATTTAGAAAAATATTCCTTTATAGCAAAAAACGCGGTTTACAATTAAAAAATTTTTTTTTTATTTTAAAGTTTCCGCTATCAAAACAAGTAAATATTTCATTCAATCAAAATTATATTTCTAACAATAGAGACTCCGATTTCATAGTTTGAAGAAAATTTCTTTCATGTACAGTAAATTTCCTTCATTTAAAAAAACTTTCATTCATTTAAAGAAATATTTCATTGATTCCGAGTATTCTTTATTTAACTTTTATAAAAAAAAAATTTAAACAAACTTTTTTTATAGTTTTTATTTAAGTGAATTAAGCTTACCTTTCTGTTTCTGCAGTACAGATAGAGAATATATTCATGATGGTGATACATACATTTTTATCTATATACTAGGGGGGGGGGGGGGGGGGTACCCCCTACTCGCTCCGCTCGACAACCCCCATATAAAATAAATTTAAAAATTTTATATTTTGGAATAAGAGAACAAATCACCCTGATGTTCATTATTTTAAATTATTACACTTATTTTATTACTTATAAATTATTACTTATTTTATTACTTACTTTATAAATATTGAACAATGTTTTAAATTTAACCAATAACTGTGTTGCATTAATTCGTTTTATATAAACTTTATTAACTATAAAGATTGGTTGAAGAGACGAACAGTTTTCCACGTCACCCTGGGGGTACTGTTCATGGACCGTTGGATTGTTATTTTAAGTGGCATCCTTCGCCAATAGCCCTACATTACCACTATAGTGGTAATATAGGTATATATACCTAAAATTTTATGAAATTTTATTAAATATATTTTTATATCATTTATATTACATTTTGAAATTTAGGAAAATAATAAATTAAAAATAAATTATATGATTTATATTATCTTTAATATACCCTTGAATGTTTTTATAAGCTTTTTATTATTTAGAACCATATATATTTATTTGTTCCTTTTATATATATTTTTGCTTTTAAACATTATATTGGATACATGAAAGATTTTAATATAATTTATTGTAAATGATTTTAAAATTAATATAATTTTATTTTCCTTAAATTTCAAATATTCCATTTTCATACTTAATAATAATTTACTTAATAATAATTTTCTTTTATTTCAATGACTTTTTATATTTATTACTTCTATTTAAAATTTACAAAAATATTTATAAAAATAATTTTCAAATTTTTAATTAAATTTTCTTTAACATATCCTGTGACGTTTTTGTAAGCTATTTATAAATATATTTATATATTTATGGGTCGTTCCTGTACTTTTTTTAAAAAGTGTGCGCGGGGGGTTCGTCGATTTTGTCGACGATTTTTTTTATGGAAGTACATATAAAAAAAATAGCTTGTGCAAAATTTCAGCCCCTTATCTCATTCCTAATTCCTGCTGGAATTTTTTTAAACCCTGATTTTGACCTGTTTTTAGCCAGTTTTCAAAAAATTCTAAAAGGCTAAAATTTTAACAAAATGAGGTCGGTGAGGTCTCATTTTTTTGTCTTTCTTCAAATTTTAAGAAAAAAAATACACTGATATGAAATGATGATTTAGGTTTTATTGGCGATCTGTGCACTGAAAAAAAAGATTAGTAGTTTCAAGTAAATATTTAGTTGAAACAACTAAATGATTTCATTAAAGCCTGCCAACTAAATATTATATTGAATCAGCTAATTTAGTTATTTAAAATAACAAAATATTTAGTTACATGAACTAAATATTTACTAAAAATAAAGAAATATTTTATGAAGTTAACTAAACGATTCATTGTATCAACTAACAGGTTATTTAGATTGATAAAATATTAAATGAATTCTATAAAATATTGTATTGAAATGACTAAATATTTAATTAAAGCAACAAAATAATTTATAAAATTGACTAAACGATTCATTGCACAAACAAATTAGTTATTAAGAACAACGAAATACTTAATCAATTTGATAAAATATTTATTCAAATTACAAAACATTTATCTGGAGCAACAAAATAATTTATGAAATTCACTAAACAATTCATTGCATGAACTAACGGGTTATTAAGAACAATGAAATACCTAATCAATTTGACTATAAATTTTCTTGAAATTACAAAATATTTTTCTGGTGCAACAAAATATTTTATGAAATTGACTAAACGATTCATTGGATGAACTAACAGATTATTAAGATCAATGAAATACTTAATCAATTTGACAAAACATTTTACTGAAATTACTAAGTATTTATCTGGAGCAATAAATAATTTTGTAAAACTGACTAAACGATTCATTGTATTAACTAACAATTTATCTTGTTTGATAAATTATTCAATTATGTTGACTAAATACTTGTTTGTAATTACTAAACATTTAATTAAAACAGTGAAATATTTTATGATACTAACTAACCGCTGCATTAGATTAACGAAATATTTAATAAATATGAATAAATGATTTGTTGAATCAACTAACTGTTTAGTCAATTTTACAAAATATTTTGCTAATTATTTCAAGAAAATTATAAAATTTTTTTTTTTAATAATTTTGAAATAAAAGTTTTTTCTTCCTTGTAGCCTTTTCGTACAACCATCGGCATTGAAGTTGGTGATTTTTCCTGAACTCCTGTAACTTAATATGGATTCTGCATAGTTATTATATAGTAATTTTATTAATATTAAATCAAATTATTATTACATATTCGCATTGATTTATATTAATTATCGCTCGCAGTTTCGCATTTACATATTATCTAACAGAAAAAAACGCAGAAAAAATTTTTGACCTAAGGTGGGATCGAACTCGGGACCCTCGGATTACAAGGCTAACGCTCTAACCGCTACGCTACGCAACGTTTGTACCCTACAAAATTTCAATTTTAACTAAGTATAGAGTTGCATGTAAATGTAAAATATCGCGCACATCAATCTAATAATTAATTATATTCTTATAATTAATATACATTCTTAATTACATTTTAATTAATGATTTATAAACTAAATAATATGTGTGTAACTCATCATTTGTAACTAACGATTTATTTGAAACTATGAAATATTTAGTAAACTTTAATATAAAAGGCCGTGTGAAGTACCGACACGATCTCTACCTTACCGGCATCAACATTTTAGATTGTAAAATCTGTTAGTTACAGTTACTAAATATCTTGTCGGCTTAATAAAATGTTTGTTTAAAACAAGTAAACATTTAGTAAGAATGACAAAATATTTGGATACAAAGACATTGGAATTTCAAATAATTTATTAGTCAGACCTAACAAACATTTATTTAAGTTGACTAATTGTAACTTAGAAATCGGGAGAGAAATTTTTTAACCAATATTTTGTTGGGGTAAGGAAATAGTTTTGTAGATAGAAGCACGCAATTACTCCTTTTAACAAAAGATTTATTTGAAACCAAGAAATATGTAGTCAAATTAACTACATTCTTTTATATTGTCATAGTGCTTATTTAACTAAACATTTAGTTAAATCTAATTAATATTTAGTATCTTCTAAGAAATATTTAGTCAAATCAAGGAAACGTTTGATTGACGAGAGAAGAAAATTATCGAATCACTTTCGTCCAGATTGCAAAACCGGTTAGTTGCAGTTACTAAATATCTTGTCGGTTTAATAAAATGTTTGTTTAAAACAACTAAGTATTTAGTAACAATGACAACATATTTGGACACAAACACATTGACATTTCAACTAATTTTTTAGCCAGACCTAACAAACATTTATTTAAGTTGACTAATTGTAACTTAGTAATGGCGAGACAAATTTTTTAACCAATATTTTGTTGGGGCGAGGAAATAGTTTTGTAGATAGAAGCACGCAATTACTCCTTTTAACAAAAGATTTATTTGAAACCAAGAAATATGTAGTTAAATAAACTACATTCTTTTATATTGTCATAGTGCTTGTTTAACTAAACATTTAGTTAAATCTAATTAATATTTATTGTCGTCTAAGAAATATTTAGTCAAATCAAGGAAACGTTTGATTGACGAGGGAAGAAAATTGACGAATCATTTTCGTTCAGATTGCAAAACCTGTTAGTTGCAGTTACTAAATATCTTGTCGGTTAAATAAAAGGTTTCTTCAAAACAAGTAAGTATTTAGTAAGAATGACAACATATTTGGATATACAGATATTGGCACTTCAACTAATTTATTTATTTGAATCTATGAAATAGTTAGTAGTAACAAATAAAGATTTTGTAAATTAGGATTCGATTCTTTAATAAATCCTTTAGCTAGTTGAACAAAATCATGCTATCGAAGTTACTAAATAAATAGTTGAGTTAACAAAATATTTTTTAAAGGAATGAATGGTTTAGTTAATGCGTCGGAGATATTTCCTTGTTTTTAATTGTTTAAATCAACCAAATATGTAGTTGTTTCAAACAAACATTTATTTATTTTTAGAGATTGGGTTCATCAATATTTCAGTTATTTGATTTAAGTAAATATTTCGTTAACTCTACCAATTGATTTTGCTAAAAACAATAAACATTAATTTGAAGTTATTTTCTTGTTTCAAGAAAACGAATTTAGTTCTTTCAATGAAACCTTTTAATTGAATCAACCATACCATATTTGAAGTAACTAAATGTTTAATTAAATTTACTAATTATTATTTTAACTAAATAATTTAGTTGATTTTACTCTTTATGTAGTTGTTTCAGAGAAATATTTAGTTGATTTAACTAAAGATAACTTAACTAAATATTTTACTAAACATTTAGTTGAAACAACAAATCTTTTTTTTCAGTGTGGTATGGCCATTGCTCTATATCTCTATATCTCGTAACTGGTTCCACATTTTTGAGCTCATTAGGCCTCATTTTTTTTTGTCTCAACGAGACCTTTAATTTCTTTTTTTGAGGACCTAAATTGATTGAATAGACTTCAAGATACAGCCTTTTGAAGTTGACGTTTTTATCAAAAATCGCGAAAATCAACCGTGTTCATGGTCACAGTGTCAACCGAATTTTAATTAAAAATCATTAACAAAAGTATTTTTCATTAGAATATGATGTTATCTAACTATACTCTTTTCCTATCATAGGAAAAAGTCAAAAAATAATTTTTTGTCGAGCATTATAATATCTAATTTTTCGATACCTAAAATAATCAAAAATAGCTCTCTACTGACATGAATTCTACCATCTTATAATTATTTTTGACACGTATACGTAACATAGATACAAAGGTGGTTCCTAAACCTTTAAAATCCGTAGTCGCTGATTTTTCTAGGACCACTAGAGCCAAAGTTATAGCCGTTTTTATAAAAAAATATTTTTCAAGTGGTAAAATTAGAGCTTGTGAAATATAGGAAAAGTTTTATTTACAAGATCAACCATAAGTTTGGCATAATTGTCCTAAAAAAAGTGCTGAGGCTGCATATTTTGAAGATCTTAGACCGTGTCTACACTATGCGAGAAGCACGTGCGATCAGCCCAAGCGATACGAGCAAGCCATACGTGCATGCGCCGCGAACAAGCGATAGTAATGGCTTTAGGTTGATTAAATTACCTATGCAGACTTTATAGATAATTAAAGTTGAAAATAAGAATTTAAGTAAAATTTTCTTTGTAATATTCATTTTATTTTAACTATTTTATAATCATTATCAAACGAAGTAAGTTTTGCTTTTAATGTTGAATCAACAATGGGTATAAAGCAGTGATATTTTCTTGTATTCTGTATAGTTCGGGTCAATTTAAAACGGCATTCTAGTACTCTACGCCTTTCCTCAATTGTTTCTTGACTCACCCAAATAGATCTAAAAACCAAATATTCTATATTTTTATAACACATAATGATTTATTATTCAAATACATAATCAAATAATATAGTCAAAAAATCTAAATTATATTATTTTTACCTTATTCCATCAATATTTTCACTAACGTAATCATACATGTCTTTTGGATTTAAAATTGGTTTTTCTGATGTTCTTTGTAAGGATGCCCTGCGTACTGTTCGTTTAACCACTGCTCCACATCCATCACACGGACTTTTCCCATGGCTAGTAGAAAAAAAGTTGTGCGACTTAACTTTTAAGCCAAAATCCTCCTCATGATGGCAGATATTAATGAAATTGTTCCTACAGTAAATAAATACTATCTTGAAGGTAAAAATTATAAAAAATAAAATAAATCGGTTTAATATTGTGTACATAATAATACAAATTATTTGAACTTGCATCGTAGAAGTTGTTGCTTTTTTTAAATTTGATATACAGAAAAAATAAAGAACTGTTTTAGTAATTTTATCTTTAAAGCTGTTTTCTACATAATGTAAAATTTTAACTCGGGTGTAACCTGCAGGTCCAGGATCTTTATGGATTTTGATGTTCTGGGTCTCAAAATAGTTTTTCACACAAATTATATTCTTAATAATTAAAATTAAATTTTTTCAGGTCATTTAATGAACAAAAATCTAAAGGTGTCTATTTTGTTCATATAATACGTATTAATATACTACAATAAAAGTACTCTTACTTGTTTTTGTATTGGGTAGGTGCTGACATATAATGTACATTCTCAATAAACGGAAAATCTCGTTTTAGAAGTGCAATGAGTTGCCCTTGAAAAGTGTTAACTGCACAAACATCATGTTTTAAACAATCACTAATAACACATACAGATAAGGTTTGTAATTTGTCGTTATTGTCTTCTTTATAATACACTACAAACGGGTGTACAGTTGCTTGTGTATTATTAAAATAAAATGCTTGGATCGAGTCTTGACAAACAAATAAGAAATTTTCAGCAAAATCTTGAAGTATAATACATGTATCTGGAGTAATAATTGTTTTGCAATGTTTTAAATAACATAGTCATTGGCTAAATTTATAATAAAATTTCTTGTAGGTTCTTTTACCATAATAAGACTGACTCTATTATTAGATTGTGATTCAGCATTATTTACCCAATTATGATATTCAATCTCTGAAACATCTTTGCATGAGCTTGATTCCAATATTTTCAGAATTTCTGCTTTACCAGGACAGTTTTCACAAAGATGTAGCATACAATCGCTCCAATCTGTTGAACAAACACAATCATTTAAAATTACTCGGTAGGCTAAATTTTTGTTGATGGCAGACAATTTTAATTTGACATTTTGGTGTATAGGACATACACAAATTGTATGTGTACCAGGTGCTCCAGCACTAATACACTCTTTTGGCCTTAAAGAAGCAAATATACTGAAACCTGGTTTGCGCTGATCTTTAAAATGCTGTTCATATTCTTCTTCCACCCAATTGTTGTATAGATCCTTCAAATCATACATCAACAGTCTTTTTTGTAACTTCTCTGTGATATTAGTAATAGGATTTTTAACACTGATGCAATCTTTAATGCCGCTACATATTCTACTATTGTTTTCATCTCTATAATACTGAGTTACAGATTTTCTAACTTCATTAGAATGAACTTTACGCTTAATAGTTCCTAAGACACCTGGAAAAATATATTTTGAAATTAATTTCAAATAGTGTATACTTAATTACAAAATAAAATCATAATAACAATATTATTTTTTTTAATTTAACGATTATCAAGACGATAAAATTTAGCTCAATGTTTATTCTATTTTAATTACTATGACTTGTTATATTGGAAGAAAAGAAATAGTTTAGAATTAATTTATTTTTTTTATTTTTTTATTTTTTTTTTTTTATTAATTTTAATAGTTCTTTTAAAATCCAATAATTACTTTATTATTTTTTATCTAATAATGAATAACGAAGGGTACCCCATGTTAAGATAGGCAAAATGCCACTATTAATGAAAGCGAAAAATGACAGTGATTTCATAGAAGTATACTAAAAAAAGAATTTTCTACGATTTTCCGGGGACCTATCTCCCCTCCTTATACCAGTAAGGCCTAAAAATCGCATTTTTTGGAAATTATTTTTTCTCCCGTTCCTCAATGTTAAAAAATTAAAAAAAAAAATGAGATTACAGCTTGTAAACAGAGAGAACATTGAGATTTCTCAAATATAGATTCTTTCTAATTAAATCGGATTTCATTTAAATGTTTAAATTACAATTCATGTATTATTTTACTTAATCCGTAAACAATACTTAAGCAATACGTAAGCAATACGTAAGTAATACATAAATAATAATACTTAAGTAATAATACATGAGTAATATAAATAAATAATTATGAGGATTTTAAATTAAATATTTTATAGGGGTACCCTTTATCATTATAGTTGCTTGAACAAAAATTACATAGATTTTAATAAATTAAACTAAAATTTTCAATTAATAATTCTCAAGTGTAATATAATATATGTAACCTAATGTATAAAGGATTATCGATTCTATATGTTTACACTATGTCTATAATCAAGATATTAAGAATTTATTACAACCCATTTTTTAACTTACCTACAGTAATTTTAAGTTCTTTTGCTTTATTAAACATATAACGTGAACATTGGAAGTAATGTTTTGCTTGTTCAAATTTCCAATGATTTGGAAGTAATGTCAATAACGATATTTTTTTATCAAAATTAGTTTCTTCATTATAACACTTAATTATGTTTCCAATCATTCCGTGAAATGACATACTATCCTCTTGTAGCTGTTTAAGATTGCATTGAGTTGGCAAATTAAGATTCAATGTTTTATTAACTGTTGTACAAAATTTCGTATTCATTGATTCTAAGACACTGTATGTTTTATTTTCCAAGCGATAATCACTAAGTTTCTCTCGTTTAAGAGGAGGCTAATCAAATCCATCGAGCATTTTATTTAAACGTTGAAATCCTTGGCTCAATAATATATCTTCTGAACTTTCTGATGTACACACTTGGCTACTTGAAGAAACTTGACTACTTGAAGAAAGCTGCTCATTATTATTTACGTTTAAACCATCGTTCCCAGTGTTTTCATCTTTTTCTGCATTTTTTGTTATTATTGATGTAATTTTGAACTCACAGTTTTTACAGTACTTACTACCTGGATCTAAATTTATATTACAAATGTTACGAAATTTATCACATTTATCAGCACTAATCATTACTAAATTATTCTCAATGGATTTTGAATGATTATTAAAACAATTGCAACACTTCCTTTGTCTACTTGTATATCGAGTATCATATTTATGAAGATGATGGTCGCAAATAAATTTATTTTCTACATTAATATCAAAATTTTTAATCCTAAATGATAAATACAGCTTTAATTCATTACTAAGATTACTAATTAGATTAAGAGATTTATTTCTTGTGTAATGCTCTAAATGACATTTATCATCCTCATGCAATTCACCAATATAGCACATCATTTTCTTTCAATTCCTGAGAAGATAACACTTACGAAACACAATTGTACAATTTATAAAACTCAACCGAACCAATACTGATATACTTGGTAATAGTTCTGCTCAACTATCTTCACAATTCTACTTAGAAATATTCATTTCATTTTTTATTGTAACTTGTACTCATTGTTTAAGGACATTCCGTGCCGTGTGTCGTGTAACGGATGACGGGTTCACGGGTGTCTCGCACAGAAAAATGTATGTCTGTCATCTATTAACTTATGTCAACACAGGTTAAATGAAACTATCTATGTATGTTTCATTTAACCTGAGCTTATACGTATAACGCACGTAAAACTATAGAAAACCTGCATTTAAGACCATGTCTATACTAGCTATGCGAGAAGCGCAACCGGTGCGCGCATGCGACAAGTCATACGTTTTGCACAAAGTACTTGAAATACTTAAAATGATAAATAATATCGTTGTATACGATTGAACGTAAACGTGAGTTTATATTATTAGGGTTTGTCAGCGAGAAGAAATAAACGGGAAAATTAGACTTCAAGAGTCTATGCAACCAACTCTACTTGAAAGTGAAAGTTGATTGCAGAAAAAGGTATGAACGCTTATGCGTACGAGTAAACAGGCAATAAGGCATTGTATAGGTAAAACGGAAAGTGGTAAGGTAAAAGGAATGTGCATAAAGCACGTAGCGACTAGGCGCCGCAGGACTCTATTTAAGCCCGCTGGGTGATGTTTTTCATAGTGGGAGCGCATCGGACGCTTGCCATCTAGCGGGCACTTTGGATACTTCAGTCCCGAACAATCGTAGTAGATCAGTTAGTAGATCTATATTTAGCGATAAATAATATCGTCAATAATATCGTCGTGAAATGATATTATTTATCATTTTAAGTATTTTAAATATTTTGTCCAACACGCATTGCTTGCTCGCATCGCTTGGGCTGATCGCACGTGCTTCTCGCATAGTGCAGACACGGCCTAAGATCTTCAAAATATGCAGCCTCAGCACTTTTTTTAGGACAATTATGCCAAACTTATGGTTGATTTTGTAAATAAAACTTTTCCTATATTTCACAAGCTCTAATTTTACCACTTGAAAAATATTTTTTTATAAAAACGGCTATAACTTTGGCTCTAGTGGTCCTAGAAAAATCAGCGACTACGGATTTTAAAGGTCTAGGAACCACCTTTGTATCTATGTTACGTATACGTGTCAAAAATAATTATAAGATGGTAGAATTCATGTCAGTAGAGAGCCATTTTTGATTATTTTAGGTATCGAAAAATTAGATATTATAATGCTCGACAAAAAATTATTTTTTGACTTTTTCCTATGATAGGAAAAGAGTATAGTTAGATAACATCATATTCTAATGAAAAATACTTTTGTTAATGATTTTTAATTAAAATTCGGTTGACACTGTGACCATGAACACGGTTGATTTTTGTGATTTTTGATAAAAACGTCAACTTCAAAAGGCTGTATCTTGAAGTCTATTCAATCAATTTAGGTCCTCAAAAAAAGAAATTAAAGGTCTCGTTGAGACAAAAAAAAATGAGACCTAGTGAGCTCAAAAATGTGGAACCAGTTACGAGATATAGAGGTTTAAAGATGATCTAAAAATGATGAAATGCAATGGCCATATCACAGATCGCCAATAAAACCTAAATCATCATTTCATATCAGTGTATTTTTTTTCTTAAAATTTGAAGAAAGACAAAAAAATGAGACCTCACCGACCTCATTTTGTTAAAATTTCAGCCTTTTAGAATTTTTTGAATACTGGCTAAAAACAGGTCAAAATCAGGGTTTAAAAAAAATTCCAGCAGGAATTAGGAATGAGATAAGGGGCTGAAATTTTACACAAGCTATTTTGTTTATATGTTGTCACGGCCTGCCGTACCGACGTCGAATATAAGCCGTAGTTGAAGTAACTCATGCGAGCGAACGCGAGATGGCGCGTCGATGCAGAATCTGAGCTGCATCGACGTGATGACTAGCGGACCGCGGCGAGCCGGCGAGCCATCTTATAGTTCGCTACGGTATTCTGCAACCGCTTTTCGTTTCGCTCCACCTTGTTTCGCCCGTTATTAAAAGAAGACTCGTTCGTTCTTTTGAAGAGAAGTACCGTGTTAGAGCGCGAATCACGAGAGTTTTGCTCGTGATATACAAAAATAGTGTATTGAAGTACTTCTGCGGTTTTCGCGCGTTAAAGTGCAAAGTTCAAGTGCGACAGGCTAGTATCACCTGCCGCACTCAAACCACTTAGTGTCTGGAGGAAGTAATAGCACTTTTCGTGTCCGCTCCACCGCAGCATCAAGATTTTTATATTACTCAGGAAGTAAGACCAGACACGTCCGAGACCGATCAACTACTTGAGCCGTTGCTAAATTGGGTAAAAGGTACACTGAAAAGAATTGGCACGGCGTCTGTTTCCATCACAGTTCGTCAGCGCCCCCTTCGCTGCGTGTGTCAGACCACCCACTTTTCGCACAGCGTTTGTCCCTAACGGGACAGGAGCTGTGCCAGTACGGGGCGCGCGACGCTTTTACGGGACAGGAACTGTGCCAGTACGGGGCAGGAGATGTGCCGAACCGCGGTACAACAGTCGACCCTACTTTTGGCATAGCGTATGTACTCATCGGGTCAGCTGGAGGGCCAAATTTTTTTCAGTGTAAGCGTGCACGCATTCTTCCGCGCTGCGTATTAGCTCCGCGTAACCGCTTGTTCAGGCTCGTCGTACCTGGAAATCGGCTTCGAGAAGGCGTTCTCGTGCGGTGAGAGCAAGTGCGAGGAGAGAGTGTAGGCATCGGGCTCGCGCTTCATCAAGGTTAAACGCGAGGTCAAACCACCGGCTTTTTCAAAGCCGGTGAGTGCGCACAACAGGTGCGCACATGTGTAAACCCGCCGTATACCCTCTCACACTTATACGTGTGTGCGTCGCGCGGCGATCGCGACTGCTCTCACACTTCGTCGCTTTACTCGGTGAGCGCGCGCGTAGAGTACCGCACACGTGAGGCGTATTATACCTCACGTGCGCGGCGTAAATTACCGCGAGCGTGACGTCAGTCTCCGAGGCAGCTGACGTCAGAGGTAACGTGCTGGCGCACCGTTTAGATAGGGAATACGCAAACCTAAATTCATTTCTTTTATATTTCTGATCCATTATCACACCACAACTTCTTTTATTTAATAAACAATAGTCTTTTATTATTAACATTTAACCTCTCGAGTTATTATTTCGCGACCTAGTCATTCCCCGTTCCCCGCCGCCTCCGCGGTCGTTACGTAAGAGAAAACGTATCGTTTCATCTGAACAGCCGGCACACGAACCAGTGAACGAGAGGAGAGTTCGAGTCACTGGTGAGAAACAAAGCGCAAGTCTTCGACTTGCGTGTTGCACGGTAAGTAACCAGATTAGGTGAACATTGCACGACGTTGTAGCGTCCGTTGCATAATCTGGCTATTACATCTCCGGGAGTTGAACCGAGAGATATGGAATTGACCGCTAAGGTACGCAGGTGAAACGTGCCTTAGCCCGAAAATCCACCCCGTGACAATGTACTTTCATAAAAAAAATCGTCGACGAAATCGACGACCCCCCCGCGCACACTTTTTAAAAAAAGTACAGGAACGACCCTTATATATTTATTTATTATATAGCTATTTATAAATATTTCCATAAATATATATTTTTATTTTTTCTGTTATATATATTTTTGCTTATAAACATTATATTGGATACGTGAAAGAAGTTAATGTAAAATAATAGAATTAAAAATTAATATAACTTAATACTATTTTTGTGAAATTTCAAATATTTTATACTAAAAAACTGAGTTTAAATTGTATATTGAAAATATTATGTTTGCTTTTGATTTATTTTATTTTTCATATTTTTTAATTAAATTTTGTACATAATTTAAATCATATTCTATAAGTAAATTATTACAATAGTTATTATACTTGTTTTCTTCTTTTTCATGGGTTTCTATTATTTCATTCAATTTGTCTAACTTTGTAGCATCTTTTAAATTATATACTTCTATGTATTTATTTTGTGTTGGATCCCAAATTAACGGTGTTTGTATCATAGTAATATTGTTATTATATTCATTGATATAATTATTTAAATGTATTTCACATTCGTTTTGTTCATTTATATGATTCTGTAACTGTTTGTTTAATTCATCTAATTCTCTTGCGTGTTGTATACTACTCACAATTCAATATACATATTTTGCACAGGATCCCATCTTAATGGACTAGGTTTTGAATCACCTTGTTCAGCCATCTTATATTTTACTAAATAATAGTTAATTACATTAAGAAAAGTAATTTACATTAAATGTATAATTAAAGTAAATTTTAATTATATTATGTAATTAATTATTGTTTTATATTTTTTCTTAAATTATTTTGATCAATTATATTATGTTATTATTCTAATATCGTTAAGAAGATCATAATATTAAAATATCATATGAATATTTTATTGTATATTTATTAAATTTTAAAATGTTATTAATTTATTTATACCATTATTAGTTTATTATATTATAATCTTATTATTTAAATTAATTATCTAATATTTCTTTCCAAACAATATTTGTTACTTCTACTCTATTTTCAGATTCATTTTGTTTATATATATATATTGTTTGGATTTTTACATCATGAAAGTGCTACGTACAATTATCCATGGGAAAATAATTGTTTTTTTTTAAATATTCCTACACTATTAAAACTTTGTCCTTGTGATTTATTAATAGTTATAGCAAATGCTAATACAATTGAAAATTGTTTTCTATATAAAATGAATGGTAACGATGATGATTCACAAGTATTTAGTGTAATGCTTGGTATAAATACTTTATTTCCTTTATTTTCTCCAATAATGATTTCAGCTTCAATATTATATTTATGTAAATTTGTTATTTTTAATCGTGTTCCATTACATAGTCCATCAACGATGCTAAGATTACGAATTAACATAACAATTGCATTTTTTTTAATTTTATTTCATATGGAGGTAAACATTCCCGCGAATGCCTACGGCTCCGACGGAGGGCCCAGCGCGCCCGCGACAGAGCGGACGCGATGGCCCACTCGGAGAAGTACCAGGTAGCGCGCAAAGAACTGAGGCGCGCTATCAATGACAGTAAAAAGGAAAGTTGGACCAAACTGATTAACGAGGTGGACTCAGACCCTTGGGGAGCGGGTTACAAGATCATCACCCGCAACCTGGGAGGCAACAATCCACCGGTAGTCAGGGACGAAGAAACGATGGACAGAATCATTGACGGACTCTTCCCTACACACTTTGAACAAGGGTGGGGGGGGGGGACGATACTGGCGACGACGAGGTGCAGGAGTTCACCCGGGGTGAGCTCAGCTTGGCTATTGCGCAGCTCTCGGCGGGGAAGGCACCAGGTCCGGACGGCATCCCAGCGGAAATCCTCGGGATTGTTGCAAAACGACGCCCGGGGATACTCCTGAACCTATATAATACATGCCTGGCGGAGGGCGTGTTCAGCAAAGATTGGAAGACGGCGCGGCTAATCCTCATTGATAAAGGAAAGGGTGGGGACCCGGACTCGCCGTCATCCTACAGACCGCTAAGCTTGCTGAATACACTTGGCAAGCTCTTCGAAATGCTCCTGAGACCGCGAATCCAACAGGCGGTTCGGGACGCTGGCGGCCTGAACGACAGACAGTACGGTTTCAGACAAGGACGGTCGGCGATAGGGGCGATCCAAAAAGCGATCGACTCCTTTGACAGAGCACAGACTAGACCCCACAAGAACAGGCCAATAGTGCTCATGGCAACACTCAACGTACAAAACGCTTTCAACTTGGTGAGGTGGACGGACATCGTGCGGGCATTCTCCGACGCTTTCCCGCTGCCCCTATACCTTCTCCGAATCCTCAAGGACTATCTACGAGACCGTTACATTATGTACGGGATGCAGACTGGGGTCAAGAAAAGAAAAATGACGGCGGGAGTAGCGCAGGGCTCGATCCTTGGCCCCGATATTTGGAACGTAGGTTATGATGAGGTGTTGGATCTTCCGATGCCGCCGGGGGTCTATCTGGTCGGCTACGCAGACAATCTGGTCATTGTCATCACGACCAAGGATACACGACTGGGTCAGATGAGGCTGACCCAAGCCACGAGACGGGTGGATGAATGGATGCAAAGTCGGGGACTACAGCTGGCCATGCAAAAGACGGAGTTACTATACCTAACTAGGAAACGGATAGACACGACGATACCCATGACGGTGGGGGCGTTCGTTGTGCATCCTGGGCGGTCCCCCAAATATCTGGGGGTGACCCTGGATACGAGGATGACCTTCTGGCCGCACATACGTGGCGTCGCTGAGAGAGCGGCGTTAAAGACCGCCGCCCTCGCCCGCCTCATGGCAAATACGAAGGGACCGAGACCGAGCGTACGACGACTGCTTATGACAGTGACCAACTCGATGCTCTTTTATGGGGCCGAGATATGGGCGGACGCGACGCGAATAGAGAAGTACCGCAAAAAGATCGCGGCGGTACAAAGACTGGGAGCGCTGCGAATCGCGTGCGCGTACCGCACCGTTTCAGAGGTGGCGGTACTAGTGATCGCAGGGGTTGTCCCAGTAGACCTTCTCGCTCTCGAGCGGAAGAAGATCTACGAGTACAGCGAAGAAAGGGGAAGAGCGAGGGCCTCCATAGACGCACGGACGACAACGCTGACATCCTGGCAAACGCGATGGACAGACAGCGACAAAGCCAAGTGGACGAGACGTCTCATAACGGACGTGCGACTCTGGCATAAGAGAGGAGCTGGGGAGGTGAACTTTTACCTGACCCAGTTCCTATCCGGACACGGATACTTCCGCCAGTATCTGCATCGGATGGGGAAGGTAACGATCCCGTCCTGCAGATACTGCGGACATAATAGAGATGACGCGGAGCACACATTTTTCGTGTGCCCCCGCTGGATAGTTGCGAGACACAGACTACAGACGAAGACAGGTGACATCACACCGGGTAACGTCGTGACACTGATGCTATCAAGCAAACAAAACTGGGACGACATAGCACGCTACATGACTCACGTACTACAAGGCAAAAAGACTGATGGTTGCCTTGACAACTGATACAGAAGACGAAAAATAGACAGACCAGACAAGATATATAAGATTGCCGTAGGGCATAGAAACGCCGACCGGTCCGAAGTAATGTGTACAACAGTTCCGGGCCGGATTCCGGTGAACGCCGCGGAAAAGGTTTTGGGTGTTTAGGGGGTAGAAATCCCTCACACCGCGGAGCCCGACGCTTCGTGATGGTCTTAGCGGGCCCCCCTCCATGCTGTAAGCAACGACGGGGGCCTCGGAAGATTCACCTAGTACCTCGGAAAAACCAAAAAAAAAAAAAAAACCTTCTCGTATATTATTAACATTTCTATCTGAAAATTTAAATGTATATTTTCATCCGTTTGATCTACTCCTTTATGTGTTGCATAATCTATACTATAATATGTTACAGTTTTATGTTCAATTAAGTTCAATATTTTATGATTTAATATATTTACTTGTTCATTATGTGAACTTAATATTACATTTTTTGAAAAATGATAATTTTTATTAATATTTTTATATATTTCATAATAAACATCATTTGTTTTCCATTTATCTGGAATTTTAAAGTGATCAATTTTTCCTTCTCCAATATCTAATAAAAATGACGCAAAAGTATTATCTTGAGTACGAATGTTTATTTTTAAATGGAAAATTTTAAACAAAGGCCAAAGATAAGAATTTTTTAAAAATCTCGAAAATGTTTACGACTTAGCGCCCTCTTACCCCCCTCGCATCCCCTCGCCCCGCACGCGCCCCCTCACCGCCCCTCGCTTCCATTCGCCACCCTCCTCAGTGCCCCCCTCAGCGCTCCCCTCACCCCCCCTCAAAATAACGTAAAAATGTGACTGGTTATACGTTTTCTTGAAAGAAATTGTTAGAGGCTTTAAATATTCCTTATTACATGTCCGATATATCTTCCATTTCTTCTAAAATGTCCCCGATAACAAAAACTTTTTGTCCTTTGATAGTGTCCATTTCTTCAGAACAATGAGATACTATTATGAGAGTGGTTATATATGGCTATTGGCGAAAGATACCACTTAAAATAACAATCCAACGCGTCAATGAACAGTACCTCCAGGGTGACGTGGAAAACTGTTCGTCTCTTTAACCAATCTTTATAGTTAAATCAATTAAAAAAAATAAATATACAAATAAATAAATATCAATATTATTACATAGAACTTGCGATACTCGACAATTCTTCTAATTAATTATATCATGATTTATAACTGAAACAATTGGGGGGGGGGGGCTGAGGGGCCGCTGAGGAGGGGCTGAGGGGGGGCGAGGAGGCGCGAGGATGGGGTAGGGGGAGGGGGCGAGCCTCTAACAATTTCTTACAAAAAATGTATAAACAGTCACATTTTTACGTTATTTTGAGGGGGGGGGGGGGGTCGCTGAGGAGGGGGCGAGGAGGCGCGAGCGCGAGGAGGAGGCGACGAGGCGTGAGGGGGGGGGTGAGGGGGCGCTCAGTCGTAAATATTTTCTTACAACTATATAATATAGGAAGATATATAAATATATATATACACACACATACACACACACACCCACACACATGCATGCACGAGCGAACGCACATACACACACATACTATGTATAATTAACGCTCGCTAATATTTGCATTACAGTCAATTTAAAATGCATTTTTACAAATAAAAACGACCAACCGAGATTCGAACTCTCGACCCTCGAGTTTCTAAGCAAGCACGCTAACCACTACGCCACCGCACGCTTACCACTACGCCATCGCACGCTTGTATTCGGTTCTTTCAAAAGGCCTCTATAAGCCGCATTGGTTACATCCAAAGAAATATTGACAATTACAACACATGATTATTTTACTTTAATAAATATTCCTTTGACAAAAAGAAAACATAATTGATCCAATGAAATCGTGTCATCACCGGCAATCCAGGAAATCTTTTTTTTAAATTAATGTAAATGTCTTTCAATGAAAAAATATTTCTTTAACCTAATAAAAGCACGTATTAACGAAAAGGTCATAGATCTTTCATTGAGTACAATAATTTTTTTCTAACAAATAAATATTTCATTGTTTTTACTATAAAGTTTTAAAATGGCAATCGCAATTTCAAAGAAAGCATGCATAGTATGGAAGGCCAATGTTTTTTACTCAATGATAACGATATTAACGGCAAAGAAATGATTTTCTTGAACGAAATTGAAATTTCTTACGCTGTATTGGCTCTTTTCAAAGAAACGCGTTTTTGTTCGAAAGTAATATATTTTTGATTGAATGTAATCATTATTTCGATCAAATAAATATTTCATTGTTTTTACTAAAAAAGTTTTAAATGTCAAGCGTAATTTCAAAGGAAGCATGCATAGTAAGGAAGCCCCATGTTTTTGACTCAATGATACCGGTATTAACGGTAAAGAAATGATTTTCTTGAACGAAATTGAAATTTCTTACGCTGTATTGGCTCTTTTCAAAGAAACGCGTTTTTGTTCGAAAGTAATATATTTTTGATTGAATGCAATACTTTTTTTCGAAGAAATAAATTTTTCATTGTTTTTACGAAGAAGTTTTTAAATGTCAAGCGTAATATCAAAGGAAATATGCATAGTAAGCAAGCCCCATGTTTTTGATTCAATGATAACGGTATTAACGACAAAGAAATGATTTTCTTGAATGAAATTGACATTTCTTAAGCTGTAACTCGTTTTTGTTCGAAAGTAATATATTTTTGATTGAATGCAATCATTTTTTTCGAATAAATATTTCATTGTTTTTACTAAAAAGTTTTTAAATCTCAAGCGTAATTTGAAAAAAAGCATGCATAGTACGGAAGCCCCATGTTTTTGACTCAATGATACCGGTATTAACGGCAAAGAAATGATTTTCTTAAACGAAATTGAAATTTTTTACGCTGTATTGGCTCTTTTCAAAGAAACGCATTTTTGCTCGACGGCAATATATTTTTGATTGAATGCAATCATTTTTTTCGAACAAATAAATATTTCATTGTTTTTACTAAAAAGTTTTTAAATGGCAATCGTAATTTCAAAGAAAGCATGCATAGTATGGAACGCCAATGTTTTTGACTTAATGATACCGGTATTAACGGCAAAAAAATGATTTTCTTGAACGAAATTGAAATTTTTTACGCTGTATTGGCTCTTTTCAAAGAAACCCGTTTTTATTCGACAGTAATATATTTTTGATTGAATGCAATCATTTTTTTCGAACAAATAAATATTTCATTGTTTTTACTAAGAAGTTTTTAAATCTCAAGCGTAATTGGAAAAAAAGCATGCATAATACAGAAGCCCCATGTTTTTAACTCAATGATACAGGTATTAACGGCAAAGAAATGATTTTCTTGAACGAAATTGAAATTTTTTACGCTGTATTGGCTCTTCTCAAAGAAACGTGTTTTTGTTCGAAAGTAATATATTTTTGATTGAATGTAATCATTTTTTTCGATCAAATAAATATTTCATTGTTTTTACTAAAAAGTTTTTAAATGGCAATCGTAATTTCAAAGAAAGCATGCATAGTAAGGAACGCCAATGTTTTTGACTTAATGATACCGGTATTAACAGCAAAAAAATGATTTTCTTGAACGAAATTGAAATTTTTTACGCTGTATTGGCTCTTTTCAAAGAAACGCGTTTTTGTTCGAAAGTAATATATTTTTGATTGAATGCAATACTTTTTTTCGAAGAAATAAATTTTTATTGTTTTTACGAAAAAGTTTTTAAATGTCAAGCGTAATTTCAAAGGAAACATGCATAGTAAGAAAGCCCCATGTTTTTGATTCAATGATAACGGTATTAACGACAAAGAAATGATTTTCTTGAACGAAATTGAGATTTTTTACGCTGTATTGGTTCTTTTCAAAGAAACGCATTTTTGCTCGACAGTAATATATATTTGATTGAATGCAATCATTTTTTTCGAAAAATAAATATTTCATTGTGTTTGAGAATGCCATAATTTATAATGAGGACATGCTGTGGGTGTTTACAAAATAAATTGAGCCAAAACAGTTTAGTAAATTAAACTATAATATATTCACAATACTATAAACAAAAATTACTATTACAAATTTGCATGAAGAAGCATTTAAAATTGATTGAAAAGTTGGTTGTAAGAATTAATTAAAGTCGATATAAAATGTGTGTGTAACTGTTACAATATTATTCGTTGAGTGTTTGAGTTTTTACTGTGTGAGTGTGGGTGAGTTTGCTGAGACACGTTGCCAATCACTGAAGAGAGTTATAACCATACAATAAGCACCACAATAAAGTATTATTGATTTTATGGTGGTTGAGTTTTCAATGAGATGCCACGATTAGATATTATTGATCTAATCGTAGCTGAGTAATTCCCGCTATACAACTTGGTTAAGCTTCCGTGTAGCAGCGCACTTTTGTATAAAATGGCCGCATGTGTGAGTGGTTACCTGGGTTTGCAGTGATTGTATTCCTCCGGAATGCGTGAGAGAATCCGATGATGCAGCAGCAGGTGAGTTGCGCCAGATGCGAAAACTCCAGTTGAGAATTCCAGTTAGGTTTCCTCGCTGATAACAGCCGCCAACATGCAGTATAGGTTGCGTGAGCTGCTGCCTCGTGGTGTGCTCGAAGCATCGAGCGCCGTTGAGAAGATGCCGTTTGAGTAGCTCTAAATTACTGCGAGTATACCTTTCGGTGAGAGTCACTTCTCATACGTAGCTATTATATTAATAGTCTACGCTGATGAGCTGTTCCTGTGATGGTGACTCCGCTACGATGATGTGCAGTTGAGAAAAGCCGTAAGTTGAGATGATCACGTGAGGAAGCCGTTGAGATGAGTGCGAGGATGCGAGCAGCCGAGGAGGGCAGCCAGATGAAAACCATAGTTGAGAAAGCAGCAGGTGCCACGGCCGCCTCGTGACCAACTAGATGCAGCGAGCCGGTGAGAAATGCCATGTGATGAGACGCCGGGCGAGCAGCACTGCTACACGAGGAGATGCCGCGTGGGCGTCACCGCCGTGTGAGAAGTTCCGTGTGAGAGACACTGCTGCCTGAGAGATTCCGTGTGAGAGTTGCCGAACGTGCACACTGATGTTCTCCACGAGGCCGAAGTAGTAAGGGGACCGGTATAGCGAGACGGCCCCCCGCGGTGCTGTGTGTAGGGGCCATGTGGCACCCCGCTGTGCGGCGTGTATGGGTCCCCAAGTGTGACCAGGTCATTAACCCAAGTATTTACAGTAGCAAGTGTGGCCACAAGCTAATTAGTGTAAACAATGGGGGGTGATTTATTACCCCCATAAATAATGGCCCACTTATGGCACCCGCCATGACGTCATGCCGCTATACATGCCCTACGTGTGTTGCCGTATATGCCTTGACTCGAGGTGGTGGGGGGCGAGCGCTTTGGCTGTCCGCGCTACGCCATAAAGACCCGTAGGGTGCTAGGCCTCTCGTTGTATAGACCGTGTGCTGTGTGTATGGGCCCCAAGTGTGAACAGAATTATTACTCTATAAATAACGTCCTACTTATCGCTCGCGCCATGACGCTATGCCGCTATACCTGCCCGGTGCGTGCCGGCGTATATGCCTCAACTCGGGGATGGTGGGGGAGAGAGCTTTGGCTATACGCGCTACGCCATAAAGACCTCTCGCTGTATAGACCGCGTGCTGTGTGTGTATGGGTCCCAAGTGTGACAAGGTCATTAGCAGGTGTGAACACAAGATAATAATGATAAACAATGGGTCGGATTATTACCCATAAATAACGGCCCACTTACCGCTCCCGCCATGACGCCATGCCGCTATACCTACCAGGCGCGTGCCGCCGTATATGCCCCGATTCGTCGTGGTGGTTGTGGTGGTGGTGGGAGAGACCTTTGGCTATAGGCTCTACGCCATAAAGTCCCATAGAGTGCTGGAGCGGGCCCTCTCGCTGTATAGACCGTGTGTGTGTGTTTGTATGTGTGTGTGTGTGTGTGTTTGTGTTTGCGTGTGTGTGTGTGTGTGTGTGTTCGTAATAAGTTGGGGGTGGGAATAGGGAGTTGGTGTAAAGGAGAGGTCTGCAAATAAAAAAGCTGTAGATGAAAAAAATAAATTTTTATTTATTTAATCGTAGAAGAAAGTTAGTCTTACATTAACATAACTACCGACATCACGAACGCACAATTTTTATTTTAACTTATACACGAATTACTATTTTACAGTTGGTCTTACGGCAATATAAATATCGACATCACTAACGCACAATTTTTATTTTAACTTATAATACGAATTACTATTTTAGAAGCACACCATACGCATTCAGTCAATCGCAAACATTTTATTTCGGTTGCACTTTTTAATCATTGTTTTTAAGCGCGAAATATAAAATTTGTATTAATAATAACGATGCTGACACTTGCACTACTTAGCGCGCGCGCACACACACACACACACACACACACACACACACACTGCTGTTAGTGAGGGCAGCTAGAGTGGGGATGAGTAAAAAACGTAAAAAAGCAATGTGTCGTCGGTACATCTTTCTTTCGGGGATGCCACGACAGACTGTATTTCGACGCTTTTCGAAAATGAAATTTACAACATGCCGGGTTTCCAGACGCTCTGATGAAAGCGCATATGTTTTGCCGCGGAGAACCTCGGCGAAATTTTTCCCGAATGAAAATTTTTTATTACTCTTTCATGGTTTAAGCACAGCGGCCTCGCAGAAGTTTCTGGTTCTACGAGCGCGCGCACGGAATGAGTAGTTAAGTATCTGCACGTGAGAAAAACAGAAACACGTGTAGGTGTAGAAAACAACCCTTGGAAGGATAGTTCGGGTTTTTACAGGAAGAGATTTTTTAACATCTGTAGAGTTTCTTTTCTTATCGAAAAGCTGTACGACTGCCATAGTAATCGTACCCCGCTTCGTGGGGGATTCTCAATTTTTCTTCAAACCCGTCGGCACGCGTGACGAAAACCTTTCGAGCTAAACTATCGCTACGTGACAGGGCCATGCAATAATGCCAAGGGGTTATCCTCGAAACTTGCATCCGCTGCGAAGAAAGTAAGCCCCGTTGTTTTTTCGAAACAATATATCACGGTAGCAGCCCCGCAACAGGATGTTTCGCGTGTAAAGCTTACGCACCGGGGTTTCCGTCGCGCGAACACGCATAGCAATACTCGGGGGTTATTTTTCACCCAGCTACACATTTTTAACGGAAAAAAGTTACCTCTTTCTTCAAACCCGTCGGCACGCGTGACGAAAACCTTTCGAGCTAAACTATCGCTACGTGACAGGACCATGCAATAATGCCAAGGGGTTATCCTCGAAACTTGCATCCGCTGCGAAGAAAGTAAGCCCCGTTGTTTTTTCGAAACAATATATCACGGTAGCAGCCCTGCAACAGGATGTTTCGCGTGTCAAGCTTACGCACCGGGGTTTCCGTCGCGCGATCACGCATAGCAATACTCGGAGTTATTTTTCACCCAGCTACACATTTTTAACGGAAAAAAGTTACCTCCTGCGCTTTGGTGAGATTTTCCAGAGACGGCACGAGTACATAACGTAAACAGATGCTCAAAAACCCCTGAGGGAAAGGTATTTTCTGATACCACGTGTATACTGTATTCAAAACACTCGACGCCGTTGACACCGCCAAAAAGTCGCGCTATAAAAGCGGTGAGGGCCACTTACGGTCCTACCAGTCTTTCTTTCGAACGAGAAGCGTCACCATGGAGAATTTTGTCGCTTGTAAAAGTTTACGGGAAGCCGTATTGCGTCTCGCAGCGCAATCACGCTATAGTAGAGGCGGCGCGTGGCGTACACGACTGAGGACGTTGTCTTCTACGGAACTTGTCAATCAGTTACGACGCTTGTTACGGCTGACTGGCTATCGGGCGATAGCAAGATTATTTCGTACGTTCAGGCATTCGCGAGATGTACAGCGTACCATCGGGGAATTTGTGGTCGAGTGCAACTTGGACAGATTGCCTGTTTTTAGAAAGCTCATGAGCGAGTACGAGGAGCTAATGGGTAAGTGAAAAAAATTTTAATATTTTTCCTAAAATTTTTTAAAATTTAGTTCTCTAAAAACATTTTTTCCAGCCTTAGAAGATTTATTGCGCGACAGCGATTCTGATAGCGAAAATATCGAAGCTGATGACGAGGAGAGCAGCGACGCCACTCACTTTGAGTGGAATGCCGATGATACACCGTCTCAACCAGGGCCGTCGGGGGTGGCAAGCGGTTCGGCGCGCACTGATGGACGACAAAATCCTGTAGCTCGCAGGCTATCGTTTGACACTGATAGCGACGCGGCTGATGACGGTAGCTCGCAGCAGCAAATCTGGGTCGCCGACGTACACAACGCACCTCTTTCCGACGATAATCCGCCTACAGAAACGGTGTCTGACAGCGAAGAGGAGCGCACCGTAAGCCCGAACCTTATTAATGCGGAGGACCATGAAAGGGCGAATCTAGAAATGGAGGCGGTAGAAAATGAGCGAGAGTATATACTGGAGGCGTTATTATCGTACGTGGAGCCGGGGAAGCCGTTCACCGGGGTTTTTGAGCGATGCTCCTCAGGCGTCAGCAGATGTAGGCATCGCGAATACCGCTGAAAATCGCTACAACATCTTGAGCAATTTTTACCTTGGAGATCCCGGAGCATACGATAATAACTTTAACCCGTGGGACGAAGTTCATCTGCGTATAAATGAGCGTAAGTTAAATTAATTTTTCTTTTTTGTAATGTAAAAAAAAAAAAGAGCATGTTATTGAAAAAAATATTTTTCTTTTTTAGTCAAAGACATCGGGATAGTATATCGTATCACTATCCCTATGACATTCCCGATACACCTGGGGTTTACGAGCGGTTTTTGAATATACTCCATTCACCACGCGCACAGGTGTTGCGTTGGTTTCATGACCAGGCGGAAAATATATTTTCTCCGTTGTATACGGAAATAGATCTCGCGGATCTATTAGTACGTGTAAGCGAAAGTTTTCGCGGGCCACCGGAAGAATAGAAAATGACTAAAAAAGAGAAATGTTTAAATAATATTAAAAGCTGACGACAATTCATTTTATTCATTTAGAGACCCGTCAATCCCCTCTTCAGGTAGGCGCTGGTGAAGGTCGTAGCAGAAGCAACAACAGCCACAGCAGTAGCAGCATCACGCGCGACGACGAGGCTGACGCAGGGCCCGAGCGGTTTATTATAGCTGCCGAGGGAGAGCAGTACATGCGTAGGTTTGCTGTTCACGGCCGCACGGTCAGTTTTAATATACGTGACCCACCTGCCGGGGAAAACCCTGTATTATGGCTCGAGGAAAGCATTAGAGACATTTACGAATACATTACATCTAACGTTCCACCTAGCACATTAATCGGCGTGAGTATTCGTAGTGATCGGTTTGCGCGGGGGCCCGGAGGGTTGTCGTTCAGGCCTATTGAAAATTTCAGTTACTTAGATTTATGGAATTTGATAAATTCTATAAGTCAAAGTAACGCAGTTTTGGGTATCGATGACACACTAGCCTTACAAATATATTACGTTGAAATGCCTGTTGGCGCAGGGAGACCATGACCAAAACAAGCGCTAAGCATAGGTAGTCTTCGTAAACGCTCGATCGTAACAATAAAAAACGAGGACAATTTATGTTTACCGCGCGCGCTCGTAGTAGCGAGAGCACACTTAGCTCTTAAAACATCCGAATGCGCGGCGACGCGCGACGAGTGGCGCGTAATCCGCGACGGCCGGCGAAAATTACAGAAAGAGCGCGCAGAGAAACTCGTGCACGATGCAGGAGTAATTTTACCGCTAGAGGGGTGTGGATTCCGCGAGTTGACGGCGTTTCAAGATTTTTTTGCTGCGGAGGGTATTGCTATGGTTATATTTGAAAAGTGTAACCTGGGTAGCGGCGAACCCCCGTTATTTGACGGCCGAAACAAGATTCAAGATTTAAATGCACCGCTTCACGGTGTTATTTATTTAATCTTTGAGGAGCAGTCTAGACACTTTAACGTGATCACTAATTTATTTGCTGAGCCGGGTCAAAATTTTTTTGCTCTTATTATAACAAGGGTTTGCGCCGTATTGGGCAACACAAGTGTAAACGAACTTGTGAATCTTGCTTTGTTACACCTCCATGTAGGAGTGACGGTGTAGAAATGATAGAGTGCACAGAGTGTGGACGTAAATTTTTCGGGCATGGTTGTTTCGTTAATCACAAGCGCGCGGGTTCGTACAAAAAAAATAATCGCAAAGTGTGCGACGTCGTGCGGCTATGCGAAAATTGTTTAAAAATAGTAAATACGCAGCACAGTCAACACGAGTGTGGTATTAATTATTGCAAACAATGTTCGAAGCGGCAGCCGTTCAATCATGCATGTTTCATGCAACCAATTGGTGGTGGTGGTGACTTGAAAGCGGAAAAAAAATTTTTATACATTTTTTACGATTTTGCGACCTGTCAGGATACGCCGTATGGAGAAAACGCCCGAATTCACGTGCCGAATCTCTGTGTCGCGCATCAGGTTTGCACGGATTGCATAGACGTGGACGACCTTAAAATCATTTGTAGCAAATGCGGCGTGCGCGAGTTCATTTTCACAGACGATCCGGTAAAACAGCTCTTGAGCTTGTGCATTCGGGAAAGCACTGAATTTTCCGAAATTGTATGCATCGCGCACAATGCCAAGGCTTTTGATGCTCAATTCATTTTAAAAGAATTGGCCGAAAACTCTGAGCGCACAGCCCCCAGCGTCATTTTGAACGGTCAAAATATTACAATGTTGAAGTACGGCCGAACCAAGTTTATCGACAGCATCAACTATTTTCAAATGAAATTGAGTGCTCTACCAGCTACCTTCGGTTTACCCGAAAGTAGTAAGAAGGGCTATTTTCCACATCTGTTTAACACCCTTGAGTACGTTGGGCCTCTACCAGCGCTAGAGTTTTATTGCCCTGACACTATGTCGCCAGCTGAGCGGGCCGTTTTTCTCGAGTGGCATGAAAATACAAGTCCTGGCTATATATTCGACTTTCAAAAAGAGATAGTCGAATATTGCCAGATGGACGTGGAAATACTGAGGCGCGCGTGTATACAATTTCGAAAAATTTTTCTCGAGGTAGGCGAAACGGACCCGTTCGTATCAGCGTATACAATCGCGTCGGCGTGTTCGTACGTTTTTCGTAAAAATTTTTTAGTTTCGAATACTATAGGAATAATTCCACCGAACGGTTATAGGCGCGCTGACAAACACTCGCAAAAATCAATAGAGTGGTTGCTGTATTGCGAGCGCGAGATCGGTCGGGAGATCGTACATGCAGGGAGGACGCGTGAGTTTCGCTTGCCCGAGGGATTTTTAGTGGACGGTTACCTACCTGCTTTCCCTTCCGGAGAGAGGGAAGCAGCTAAGGGAATCGTTTTTGAATTTCAAGGTTGTTACGTGCACGGTTGCCCGCGATGTTTTACGAATAACCGAGAATCGGTAAGAAATAAGTTTAATCAAACGTATGCACAGGCGTACGAAAGTGTACAGGTAAAAGTCGGACGAATGGGGAGTCTCGGCTACGAAGTGCGCGAGATGTGGGAGTGTGAATTCGATGGGATAAAAAGGCAACAGCCCGAGTTCGTACGGTACCTGGATACTCACCCGATAATGAGTAGAATAACGCTCAATCCGCGGGATGCGTTTTTCGGTGGGCGAACTGAAAATATAGTCACCTCATGCACTGTAGAGCCGGGTGAAGAGATCAAATATACTGATATTTGCTCTCTTTACCCGTATATATGTAAGCGAGGCCGTTTTCCTATCGGTCACCCGCACATTTACATAGGCTCGGAATGCGCCGCGTTAACGAATGGCCAGAATAACAATCTCATGCGCATCGAAGGGCTCGTCAAATGCAAAATTTTGCCACCGCGAAATTTATTATTGCCCGTATTACCGGTAAAAATGCACGGGCGCCTTATTTTTGGTCTCTGTCGTTCCTGCTATGAGGAAATGCGTCAGGACGACTGCAACCACGAACAAGTCACCGAGTGTGAGTTTAGCGGGACATGGGTAGTGCACGAGTTACAGAAAGCAATCGAATTGGGCTACAGCGTGACTGAGATATTTGTCATATGGCAATATAAGAGCACACAGTATGACCAGTGCAGCGGTGAGGGTGGTCTGTTTGCCGCGTACGTAAATACCTTCCTTCGGTTGAAACAACAAGCGAGCGGGTGGCCGTCTTGGTGTACGGACGATACTACCAAGGAGCGTTATATTGACGAGTACGAGCGCGAAGAAGGAATAAGATTAGACCGGGAAAAGATTGAAAAAAATTCGGGTTTACGTTCGGTCGCAAAACTCTGCTTAAATTCATTTTGGGGA
The DNA here is from genome assembly GCA_036365515.1 of Torymus aiolomorphi. NCBI lineage: Eukaryota > Metazoa > Arthropoda > Insecta > Hymenoptera > Torymidae > Torymus > Torymus aiolomorphi. The sequence continues at coordinate 56,534,104 of CM070875.1, read as the reverse complement.
AAGTTTGGGCAACGCTCGAATTTAAAACAAACGGAAGTGGTCAAAACGCGCGAGGGGCTACTGAAACTGCTCACGACGCCTGAAAAGGAAGTTTTTGACGTGCTCCCGGTTAGCGAGGATCTTTTGTACGCAAATTGGCGCTATAAAGAGGACGCTGTAGAGTCGTCGCCGAACACAAATGTGGTACTAGCAGCCTACACCACCGAGCAGGCGCGTCTCGAGATTTACTCGTATATAAAAAAGCTTTCGGCCAACCGCGTTCTCTACCCGGATACCGATTCGTGTATATTCAAGTGCAGCGAAAAAGACCCTTCAGAGTATAGGCCTCCTTTAGGCACTCTTCTCGGCAGCATGACGGACGAGCTCAAGGGCTACGGAGAGGGAGCTTATATTACCAGCTTTCTCTCCGGGGGTCCGAAATTTTATGCCTTTCGTGCGATCGTCCCATCGACCGGCATCACTCACGAGTGCTGTAAAGTAAAGGGAATTTCTCTTAATAGCGCCAATACGAGCAAGATCAATTTCGCTAGTATCGAACGCTTGACCGCAGAGTATTTCGATAACGACGAGAGCTCGCCTATCGTTTTGAAATACAATGCGATCAGACGTACTCGCACGCACGAGGTCATTACGCGCAGCAAAAAAAAATCCTGTTCCATAGTTCTGAGAAAGCGAAGATATTTCCAACACGACGTTTCGCTTCCTTTCGGTTATAAGCGCAATTGAATAATTGTATATTTTAATGCGCTGAATGTTGTAACTTCTGTATATTTTTCATAATAATAATAAAAATGTATTGTAGATATTTAAACTTTTTTTATGTGTTAATTATTTTCCCCCATATCCCCTCATCCCACGTACCTATTTATAGCGGAGATCAGCTAACCCGCGCGCGCGCGCCGCGGAGATCAACGGAACAATGCATTAAACACGCAGCGATGGTTGCTTATAGCCGCGAAAGTCACCTGATCAACGCGGTAAATATACTTATCCGCGCGAGGGCCGGAGTATGCTAATGACTGCGGAAGTCACCACCGCGGAAGTCACCACCGCGGTGATATGGTGATCTCCGCGCGCGCGCGCCCGCCGCCGCCGCCGGGGATCGTAAATATCGTAGCATAGCTATATGCGGTGATGTTTTTCACGTACTTCATCGTCAGCTGAGCGCGTGAGCGAGTTAAGGGTTTAAAAAAGGCTGCACGCGTGTAATTTTCTTTATTCGCGTCGTAAACATGGACACGCGATGGAAGCATCCTTTTACTTGCTGGGTGTGCGGCCCCACAGGCTGCGGTAAAACTTTATTAGTTAAAAGCTTTCTCGCCTACCTCCCAGAGGTCTGCAACACACGTTTCGACCGTGTCTTATTTTATTACACCGAATGGCAAGCCGCGTACAGACGAGATTTTAAACCCAACAGGCCACCCATCGAGTTTCGAGATGGCCTTCCACAGATGGCGGATTACTCGAGTGACAATAAGAAAAAAAAGTTACTCATTCTCCACGATCTCATGCGTGAATCGTCGAGCGATGTTATTTTAGATTTATTTACAAAGGGTAGTCATCACAAAAATATTAGCGTAATATTCGTTACGCAAAACGTATTTCACAAAGGTAAGGCACAGCGCGACATTAGTTTGAATACCAAGTATCTGGTATTGTTCAAAAATCCTCGCAACAGAGCACAAATACAGCACCTCGCGAGACAAATTTTTCCGGAAGATTCGGCTTTTCTGCGTGAGGCATATCTAGACGCCACGCGTGAACCTCACTCCTATCTTTTTATCGATCTCTCTCAAGCCTGCTTAGACGAATTTAGATTTCGAGCAAACATGTTTCCCAATGCCGGGACGCACGTTGCCTACGTGCCCAAGTACTTTAAATCGCGGTGAATGAGGCGTGCGTTAATCAGTCGGGAAAAAACTATGGCGCCGATAGGTCGTAAAGTGATAGCCTGCGGTAAACATTTCTCGAAAAGAAACCTTGCTCTCTTGAACGCTCTTTGTCATGGGGACAAAAGCCATCGTGTTGCTATAGCGCGCACAGCTGATAAACCTCTCGTCAGATGCATATGCGAGTGTGTGTTGAACGTTTTGCAGGGCGTCGTAAAACTAAGCGATTCCGAAAAGGTCCGATTGCGTAAACATAAGCAAACGCTGCGTAAGCTGATCCGTACTGGTGATAGAGGCAGCGGTACTTGGAAATCGAAGAAACGTGTCATTATACAAAACGGCGGGTCGTTTTTACCACTCTTACTCGCTCCGATCGTAGGAGCACTTATCTCAAAAATATTTGGCTCGAAACATGGAGCGAGGTCGTAAGATGATCATTGTGCCGGAGCCGCCACCGGAGACATCGCAATCTAAAGTCATGGAGGAGGAGGGGGCGAAGAATACGAATGAAAAAACTCTGCAAACACCAGGTGATCATTTTTCTCGTCTGGATGGTGAAATGTACGATGTTTTACGCTCAAAAGCAGCTAGAGACGATTACGAGAAGTGCGTAAAATATCTATAGATTTTACGTCGCTATCTTTTCTTCCGTGATAACGAGCGTAGCGCTGTACGTGAGGAGCACCCTGAAATAGACGAGGTCGAAGAGGCGCTTGCACCACTGTCCGAGGACGACATACTCGTGGGGGTACCGAAAGTACACGCGCGCAAAGCGCGTCTCTTGCTTCGCCATTGGAAAGTCACTGTACCCGAGCGTCTCAAGTGGGATAACTCAGGCACCATTACTATAGATGGTCGTGTAATTGCTCGGTCCAATATAACAGAGTTAATCATCGACGCATTGAAAAAAAGAACAGTAAGGACGAGGAGGCGCCCGTTGGCCGCATTGAATTTGCAAAATTTCTCAAAACTTTCGAAACGCCGGGAAATTTAATTAATAATCCAGCAGTTTTAAAAATTGGGCAAATATTGACGGATCCTCAGCGCTCGGCCAAACAACGTCTATCCACACCAATACAGTACGAATCACCCCAGCCGACTATATAGACTCGCAGTAAAAAACAAGCGAAAAAAAAGTGGCTCACGCTTGGTTTGTAAAATAAAAAAATTACGTACGAAAAACAATACTACGACCTTGAGCATGAAGCAGGCTACGCTGGGGCGCGCAATCTTGTGCGCTTGAACGCTAAAAAGGAAAAGAAAAAAATTTACTCGTGGCTGAGCAATCAAGATGCCTACACGCTCCATCACCCGATACGAAGGCGATTTCCACGATTACGCTACAACGTGACGAACATTGACGATGTTTGGGAGGCTGATTTGCTACAGCTCACGACGATAAAAGATTACAACGACGGTTACAACTACATTCTAGTGGTGATTGACGTACTCGGTAAGTACGCATGGGTGGAACCGATAAAAGATAAGACCGCGCGCAACGTTGCCGATGCCTTCGCACGGATTATCGACCGAGCACATCCCCGACTGCCTATATGCGTGCAAACCGATCGAGGCAAAGAGTTTACCGGTTCAGCATTTCAGGCACTCCTCCGCCGAAAAGAGATAACATTCAGAGTCGCTCGCAACCCCGACATTAAAGCAGCTGTGGTCGAAAGACTCAACAGAACGTTACGCGAGCGAATCTGGCGATAGTTTTCTCATAGTAACACAAAGAAATACATCGATGTCGTGCAAAAGATTGTACATGCTTACAATCGCTCGCTACGCAGTGGTACGCGCATGAGACCTATCGATGTCACATTGTACAACGCGCCGACAGCGATCGAAAATTTAGCCAAACGCGCGAGCTACAATTATCGAAGGCGACCACCGGCGCTGCCTAAATTCAAGGTGGGCAACCTCGTGCGCATCAGTCGAACCAAGAACACCTTTGAGAGAGGATATGAAAAAAATTTTAGCGAAGAAGTGTTCAAGATAATCCGCGTTTCGACGCGTCAAAATCTCTATACATACGTGCTCGAAGATTTGAACGAAGAAATTATCGACGGTTTCTTTTATCCCGAGGAGCTCGTGTTAGTCGGTCACGAACGCCTTGCGCCCGATAAGCGTTTTAAAGTCGAACGCGTCATACGCACAGAAGGCCGGAGCGCTAAAAAGAGAGCACTCGTTAAGTGGCTCGGTTATCCTGCTAAATTTATCTCGTGGGTAAAAGCAAGCGAGCTTGAAAACATCTGAAAAAAATGGAAACGAGCGACGATTTTTATATGGTACTGCCTAGTAACAGCAGCATGACGTATTTTCCCGAAAACACAACATGTTGTTTTACGACCCAGCTGCAACGCGAGATCAAATTACACGGCGAGTGGCACGTGGGCCTCGTTGAAATTCACATACCACACAGTATCGTACATTTTCAAGATGACGAAGCGAGTTACACTTTTTACTCGGCTGAGGATAATGAGGGTCTCATCGACAAAAAACTGTGTCGTATATCCGTAGGTATTTACGATTCACTCGAACAACTAGTAGACGCTATAAACGCGGCGAATGACACATATAAGCATCAAATGCTCGAGCCACATAACGATCGTAAGGGGTCTTACATCATAAGACGCAAGTGTGACTGCTCGCAAATACACATTACGGATTTCAACGAAAAAATCATGCGTGTATTCGGCTTCGACGAAGCAGGTCAAAAAGGTTCGTTTACAACGCATGAAGGTTACCGCGACATTGCAGCCAGCAGACCTGCGTCGCTTTCTTGAGCCTTGCCCGACCAGATGTATATCTATACCGATATATGTGAACCTTATACAGTAGGTGACACACAAGCTGCCCTACTGCGCATAGTTTCTATAGACAACTCCAGCTTTAAGTACGGTTGCAGTACTGTACAGCGTTTTGCACCCGTTCACTATATACCTCTTCTCTATCACAATTTTCGTAGCATCGTTATCGATATAAGAGATCAACATGGGCAACGTATACCATTCGAGTACGGCACGTTGACGGTCACGCTACACTTTAAGCGTAAACGTTAAGATGAGTCATTACGGGCGCTACTACGACGAGCAGCTAGGCGGGGGTGGAATGAGAAATGTTTTTGCTGGTTCGACTTTTCAGAGAGGTCGCGGGGTAGGAGCCTGGTTAGGAGGCCTTTTTCATCACATCCTGCCATACATCACGAGCGGGGCCAAGGCTGTAGGTAAAGAGACACTACGCGCAGGTATAAAGCTTGTTGACGACGTTGCCAACAGAGGTGTCAATTTCAAGGAGGCTGTAAAATCACGGGCCAAAGAATCTGGACGCAACCTCAAAAGAAAAGCTGCTGACAAAATATCGAAAATAATGAAAGGCTCGGGATATAAAACAGGCGTGAATGGCAAGCGGCGGCGCCAGACGAGAAAGAAACACACTCGGACGCGCACGGCAGGCGGTAAGAAAAAACCCGGCAAAAGAAAGCCCGCTGTGAGAACGAGCAAGAAGAAGAAGAAGAAGAAGAAGAAGAAGAGGAAAGCCCTTCGCAACATAAACGATATTTTTGGTCCAAAGTAAAAAATGGCCTTCTTGCACTCGCACTCTAACAAGTGCATGTCGAGCGAGCTCGACATTTTCACTCTTCCGGCGACACAAACGTCGATTGAGAGTAGTAGTTTTTTACGCTATAAACCTGTGTCCTCGCTCAGCGACGAAGGAGACGCGCCCATAGAGTTCGTCATCCCGAGCGCAAGCGAACATTATATAGATCTCGCGCACACCATGCTCTATGTCAAAGCTAGAATACAGCCGAATGCCGAAACCCCTGCTGAAAACTTAAAAGTTGCCCCAGTAAATAATTTACTGCATTCAATGTTTAATCAAATCGACGTTTTTCTAAATCAAAAACTCGTTTCTCCACCCAATAATGCATATCCTTACCGAGCATACATAGAGTCACTGCTCAGCTACTCGCCAATCGCAAAAGAATCACACTTAACGGCCGGATTGTGGTACGATGATACGCCCGGTTTATTCGAAGCCCAGCCGCACATTCAAGGTGAAATATCTAACAAGGGTGCTCTCCATCGTCAGCATTTCTCACTCAATGGAAAAACCTTCGACATGATTGGCCATCTGCACTGCGACGTCTTTAATCAAGACAGAATGCTCATCAGTGGTGTAGAAATGAGAGTACGACTAGTACGAAGCAAAGATGCCTTTTGCCTAATGGACGCCTCCGAAGATGGTAAATTCGGCCTGAAAATAAAGGAAGCCACGCTCATCCTTCGACGCGTGAAGATAAATCCGGGAATTTTAATTGCACACGCCAACGCTCTCGCTAAAGCAACGGCCAAGTATCCCGTCACGAGAGTAGAAGTCAAAACTTTTACGCTTCACGCAGGTATACATGGCGATACCATCGATAATGCCATTCTTGGGCAATTGCCTAAAAGAATAATAATAGGATTTGTCGATAATAAGGCATTCAATGGCAATCGAACATTTAACCCGTTTAATTTTCAACACTTTTCAATAAATCACCTCTGCCTCTACGTCGATGGGTCTCAAATTCCGAGCAAACCGTTACAGCCGCGCTTTGCTGCTAACGATAGTATGTTTATAGATGCATTTCAAACCCTCTACTCGGGCACAGGTATACATTTCCTCAACGAGGGTCTTGGCATAAATCGTTTCAACTATTCACTGGGCTACTTTCTCACGGCTTTCGATCTCACACCCGATTTATCGGCCCACTGCGCCTCGCATTGGAATCTGGTTCGCTCGGGTAGCTTACGCATAGAGGTGGGATTTGAGTCGGCTCCAACAAGCACAATAAATTGCGTTGTTTATGCCGAGTACGATAACGTTCTCGAAATAGACTCCACCCGCCAAATATTATCCGATTTTAGTGCCTAGTCGTTAAAAAGGTGGGGGGACGAGGACTCGAGAGGAAGCAGGCGGCGCCCTCAAACCTCACTTTTCTCTCGGCGCTCGCTACGCACACACGTATAATGGATTACGTCGTGGATATACAAGGGTTTCGAGACACTGAAAGGAAGTTTTTACCAAAGGAGGTGGCGATCATTTGCCTACAGAAACCCATTGTCGACCACTGGATTGTACAAGCACCGTGCAATTTCATCGAGCTGCCCGAAGACGTAAAAAATACAAATTCCTACTGCGCTGTCGATATTCACGGTATTAACTGGTTCGAGGGCGACGTATCACTCAGACAGCTACGAGGGTCATTTGACAAGTACCTAGCCTCACCGCCAGATGGTGCCACTATCGCACCAGAAATACACTACAGTGCAGTATCTTCCTGTAAACGGTTACAAACGAAATTTCAGCCGGATCGGAGTTGTAGTTTATTTTTGAGAGCGTGTGAAAGCAAATGTGTCCGTTGATTTTTGAAAAAATGGAGAAAGAACAATATCGGCCGGTGATTCGATTCTTGTTTTTGGAAGGGAAATCGCGCAGTGAAATTAAAGAACGCTTGGATGCAGTATATGGGGATGCTTCTCCTTCGATGGCGACCGTTAAATTTTGGTATAACGAGTTTCAACGTGGTCGTACGTCGGTTTTTGATGATCCACGCCCAGGTGCTCCGAAAACAGCCACTACGGAGGAAAACGTAACAAAAATACACGATATCGTTTTGTCAGACCGCCGATTAAAGGTGCACGAGATAGCTGCGATAGTAGGCATCTCAGAAGAACGCGTGTGGCGTATCCTACATGAGATTTTAAGCATGAGGAAGCTGTCAGCAAGGTGGGTGCCGCGTTTGCTAACTGCAGACAACAAGCGCACCCGTGTGACCAGTTCAGAGCAGTGTTTGGAGCTGTTTAATCGCAATCCAAAAGAGTTTTTGCGTCGTTACGTGACCGTCGACGAAACATGGATTCACTACTACACTCCAGAGACCAAGGAGCAGTCAAAACAGTGGACCTTACCCGGTGAACCTGCTCCGAAGAAGGCGAAGACGGTCCCGTCGGCCGGAAAGGTGATGGCCACTGTTTTCTGGGATTCTCAAGGTGTGATTTTTATTGACTATCTGGAGAAGGGCAAAACGGTCACAGGACAGTACTACGCCGAACTATTGAGCCGATTTGACGCCGTGTTAGAAGAAAAACGGCCCCATTTGTCTAAAAAGAAAGTGCTTTTCCACCACGATAATGCACCGGCTCACACTTCTGCACTCGCCACGGCTAAATTGGTCGAATTACGCTACGAACTGCTGCCCCATCCACCGTATTCTCCCGATTTGGCTCCGTGCGACTTTTTTTTGTTTCCGAACCTAAAAAATTCGCTCGCCGGGAAGAGATTCCACTCCAATAACGAAATAATCGCCGCCACGGAGGCCTATTTTGCAAACCAAGAGAAAACATTTTTTTCAACGGGGTTAAAAAAATTGGAACACCGCTGGACCAAGTGTATTCAACTAAAAGGAGACTACATTGAAAAATAAATTTTATTTTTTGTAAAATTTTGGTGTTTTCATTTGTAGGCTAGGTACTTATCAAATGACCCTCGTATATCGTTATCTCTTCAATATCGCAAGAGCAGCAAGACGGATTTACGTTCGCGACGAGGAGAAGGCCTGGTATCTGGAATCTTTACTCGGTCGAAACATATGTAATTTAGAAAAATATGACTCGCCGACGTTCGGAAAACTCAACAACATGTTTTCTGACGTGCTGGTATGTTCTACGCACGCGACTCAGAGGTTTAAAAATAAACAAGATTTTTGCGCGCTCTACAAGGCGCACCAAATAAAAAAGTGGATGCGCTCTATACTACCCGAAGAGTGGAAGCTGATCAACAAAGACCAAGTACAAAGTCAAATGTTCTACACTGCACTTCATCAGTATCAGCAGAAGCAGCGCAAAAAATTACTCCGTTTTCACCCGGGCAGCGAGCAGTCCACTGAGGAGGAGGAGGAGGAGGAGCAGAACGACGACGGCCGCGACGAGACGGATGTGGCCCCAGAAATAGCAAGTGACAGCGACAGCAGCACATATTTCACATTTAGCGAAAACGCAAAATGAATACGAAACAAATCACGAGGGCCATTAGTGGCCTCAGAGCAAACTCGATAGGTGTATACGCAGCCGATCACATCCCCAGAAGCTTGAGTCTTCCAGCCGCTGTTGTAGCCAATGTCGATACCTCAGATAAGCCTGGATCCCACTGGGTGGCATTCTACATAGACAAAAATGCAAAAGGAACATATTTCGATAGCTATGGAGTCGCCCCTGTGTCACGACATCATATCGATCGACTTCGAAGAAATTGCGCAAGCTTCAAGTGGAACGAGAAGAAACTGCAGAGTGTTAATTCTAAAGTTTGCGGCGAATATTGTATTATGTTTCTTTGTTATATGTGTAGCGGTCGCACTTTACGCGCGTTTTGTAACGTCTTTTCACGTGATTCACATGTAAACGACGCACTGGCCGCAAAATTTTATGAAAATGTAAAAAGAAAAAATCACCGAAAAAGACTCCGTCGTGCGAATAATTTCCCCAGCATTATTTCCAAGGGCGCTGGCTCGTTCGTTCAAACATGTAAAGCATTTATATAAAATGTGCGTGTGCGTGTGTGTGTGTGTGTGTGTGTGTGTGTGTGTGTGTGCGTGACTTAACTTTATTATAATATTTCTATTTAATCCTACGTCACATTCAATTTTTTAGTTTGTAATATTTCTTTTTTATCCAGAAACACATTCAATTTTTAGTTTATATTTACACTTTATGTACATTGTAAGTTTTAGAATTGTAAAAGCTGATGTGTGCGTGTATCCGTCTTTCTTAGTTTATAAGGTTTTGTATACTACGTTTGTCTTGGCCTTTTTTAGCTTGTAATTTTATATTATTCATATATTTGTAAATTAAAATGTATTTTTTTTTTAATTTGATCGAACAATAAAAAAAAGTTAAACAAACATAGTATTCATTTAACGACCTTGCCCGCTAAATTTAATTCCTTACCTTTTTTATCTTGAAACGAATATGTACTATTCCATGAAGAAACCGAAAAGCATATGCGTAACGGTTTTTTCAAGTGGTGAAAAACACAGGAGGCGCTTTTTTCTTTGAGGCTTTGAAACATAATCAGATCGAGTCACCGAAAAGCACATGCGTAACGATTTTTTCAAGTGGTGAAAAACACCTTAGCTGTTTCCCCTTTTTCAAGTGGTGAAAAACACAGGAGGCGCTTTCTTCTTTGAGGCTTTGAAACATAAGTAGCTTGAGTCACCGAAAAGCATATGCGTAACGGATTTTCAAGCGGTGAAAAACACATTAGACGTTTCCTTTCTTCAAGTGGTGAAAAACACATGTGCCGTTTTCTTCTTCTTCTTCTTTGAGGCTCAAAACCCTTAACGGGGAAAATTTATGGTTCTGTTTCTCAAGGGCTCCGCGAGTTTCCCAACGCTTCTCCCCACTCTCCGATACATACGCGTAAACGTTCATGATTGGGCGCTCGGATTTTACGTAACAATCGACCAGCCAATCGTAACTCGTGGTAGAAAGGAGGGGATTCGCGCTGGAGAGAGAATAAGTACGGGGCCTAGCCGCGCCACCCTCAGTCAGTCAATCGCTCTACCTCGACAAAGTCGTGACATTTTGACCAACGTTAAGTCAGTATTTTTTAAAAATGTCTCAAACAAAGCTAGTGCCGAATTTACTGTACAATTCGACTTACGCTCTCAACTATTCGTACTCCAAGTTCGTTTACGTCGGCTTGGATTATGTTGCTGGCTATTTCCGACCCGTCATCAGGTTCGGCAGGCATATATCACCGCATAAATATATAACTCTGGATATCGACAGTTGGGAACAATTAAAAACCCATTTCAAGACCTTCGGAGAGTATCTATGGGCATCAGGCGATTTTGTAAAGCAAGGCAAATATGCAAAAATATATTTACCGCACCACGACGTCGAATTGACCACAGCCTACGGTCATAGAACCGTATCAATCACCGATAAGCCCGAAGTAACACCGCCATCGTTCACCCTTCAGTACGAACACGAGGCTCAACAGTTCGACTTTGAAGACGATAACGCCAATCAGGAGGCAGCCGCCTCCACTACCAGTGACGAACCTACTACAAAAAAGAAGAAGTCTGAGAAACCACCGAAGATTATGATGCAGTATACAACTTTCAACGGATTGAAATAGTTCCAACAGTGTATAGACTATAAATTAAAAAAGTTAGAAGAAATGTCGGATTTTGTGAACAAGGTTTTCGGTATAATGATCGATGTTATTAAAACGGAAGCAATTAGCAAAAACGACGTGCACTTACTAGACCATACATTCATCGGCGTTGTATTTAATGAACTAGAAGCCAAAATGAAAGAACTCGCGCTAAATCAATTGTTTGCAAATTTTAGCGAGAGTTCTCTCGAAATAATGTTTTTGGAAGTATATGCCGAGTATTTAACAATTCTAGAAAAAAATGTTGTTAGTGCGTTAAAAGTTTAAAAATGTACATAAATAATTTTTTTTATTTTATATAATAAAATATATTTTACCTTATCACACTTTTTTATTTAAGGACCCTTCCTTTATACCTACTCCTATTTACGCCCCCAACTTCTCATGGCGCTAGCACGCATATATTTATATTTACAGCATTATACATAAGTCATTCGTCGAAAGACCATCGAGAAGGCAACATCATGGGGCCCCCGTTCAGCAAGCACCAGGTCAAACCAGACGACAAAGAACCTCTCATCAACAAGGCAGACAAGAAAGACTCTTGGACAAACAAAAAAAATTCTCCACCACACCATTCCTATTCCACCAATTCCTTCTCCTTCCCAAAAAAAGATGGTTATTCAAAATATAACGAATAATAAACGGTCCCTTTAAGGACAACATTTATGTTAATGAGAAAAAACTGTTCATAAAATAGGGGGTTTCACCCCGTTTAAATAAATAAATAAAAATTTATTTTTCCTCAACATGCTTTTTTTATTTGTAGACCCCTCCTTTACACCAACTCCCTATTCCCTCCCCACAACTTCTCATTGCGAACACACACACACACACACACACACACACACACACACACACACACACACACACACACACACACACACACACACACACACACACACACACACACACACACACACACACACACACACACACACACACACGGTCTGTATAGCGAGAGGCCTCGCACCCCATGGGTCTTTATGGCGTAGCACGTATAGCCAAAGGTCTCGTCCCCCACCACCACGAGTCAGGGCATACACGGGGGGCATGCGCAGAGCAGATAGAACGGCATGACGTCATGGAGGGAGCGATGAGTGCTTCATTGTTTACCCTAATTAGCTTGTGTTCACACACGTGCTACTGTAAACACTTGGATTAATGAACTTGTCACACATGAAACACATACACACAGCACGCGGTCTATACAGCGAGAGGTCTTTATGGCGTAGCGCGTACAGCCAAAGGTCTCTCCCCCCACCACCACGAGTCGGGGCATATACGACGGCACGCGACGGGCAGGTATAGCGGCATAGCGTCATGGCGCGAGCGATAAGTGGGACATTATTTATGGGGTAATAATTCAGTCCATTGTTTACCCTAATTAACTTGTGTTCACACTTGGGACCCATACACACCGCACACGGTCTATACTACGAGAGGCCTCGCACCCTATGAGTCTTTATGGTGTAGCGCAGACAGCCAAAACGCTCGCCCCCCCCACCACCTCGAGTCATGGCATATACGGCAACACACGTGGGCCATATATAGCGGCATGACGTCATGGCGGGCGCCATAAGTGCACCATTATTTATGGGGTAATAAATCACCCCCCATTGTTTACACTAATTAGCTTGTGGCCACACTTGCTACTGTAAACACTTGAGTTAATCACCTTGTCACACTTGGGGACCCATACACACCGCACAGCGGGGTGCCACATGGCCCCTACACACCGCACCGCGGGGGGTCGTCTCGCTATACCGGTCCCCTTACTACTGGCCGACCATTTCAGAGAGAGAGTTGGACCAGAGTCGAGTGAGAATGCCGTGTGCGTCGGCCATGCGGTCTCGTGGCAAGCACGCCGTCCTGACTAAGATAGAATGAATGAGCACTTCCGTCTTCCTCCTCGCCTCGTGCCGATCCGATAGCAGAGAGGGAGAGACCATGAACGACTTCCTTCTTCTCGGTCTTGAGTTTGTCACTTCGCGACTCAAATTAACACCTATCTCACATTTGCATGTGAGAGAGCGAGAAAGACCAAGATATCGCGCATATACCTCATTAGTCAGTGTAGCGTCTCAGCTGTTACGCCGAAACGCCGCGAGGTGCTGCCGCTCCCTGGCTGCACAGTGAGTCGAGCCGAGCTGAGATTAACCGCGGGAATTCAAATTAGCTGAATTCCCAAACACATTGTTTTTACTAAAAAGTTTTTAAATCTCAAGCGTAATTTGAAAAAAAGCATGCATAGTACGGAAGCCCCATGTTTTTGTGTCAATGATACCGGTATTAACGGTAAAGAAATGATTTTCTTGAACGAAATTGAAATTTTTTACGCTGTATTGGCTCTTCTCAAAGAAACGTTTTTTGTTCGAAAGTAATATATTTTTGATTGAATGTAATAATTTTTTTCGATCAAATATATATTTCATTGTTTTTACTAAAAAGTTTTTAAATGGGAATCGTAATTTCAAAGAAAGCATCATAGCAAGGAACGCCAATGTTTTTGACTTAATGATACCGGTATTAACAGCAAAAAAATGATTTTCTTGAACGAAATTGAAATTTTTTACGCTGTATTGGCTCTTTTCAAAGAAACGCGTTTTTGTTCGAAAGTAATATATTTTTGATTGAATGCAATACTTCTTTTCGAACAAATAAATATTTCATTGTTTTTACTAAAAAGTTTTTAAATCTCAAGCGTAATTTGAAAAAAAGCATGCATAGTACGGAAGCCCCATATTTTTCACTCAATGATACCGGTATTAAGGGGGTTAGTGCGATATTGGCTTTTCTTAAGAATTTCTTGAAACTTGCAGGGTAGACTCATATTACTATTATACGCAGTATCTGTAAATTTCAGAAAGCCTAGCTTCCCCGTTTGTGAGATATAAGCTCCCAAAGTTACGAAATTTAACACGGTGTCTTATGGGACCGTCGTCATGAAATGTAAAAAAATGAACGTTTTCGTCAATAACTTGGAAAGTTTTCTTAAGACTTGAAAGAAAAAGAGATATGTTACTAAGAACAATACTTTGAATGTCCTCTGCAAATTTCAGGAAGCCTAGCTTCACCGTTTTCGAGATACAGTTGTTTAAAGTACGTAGCCTCAGGGTAGACGACGCCGCGCGTGTCCTTGTGTGCGTGTAAACAAACGAAGGCTCGCTGCGTGTGTGTCTACACAGACGTAGCGCTTCTATGTGTATGTACACACAGATGAAGCGGCGCTATGTGTGCGTGGACAGTCTTGCGTGAAATTTTGAGAGTGGGGAGACTCGAGAGAGCGTGAGGCGTACGGCGTTCGACCAGCTGTACTTTTGGCTTGTATGTTACCGCACTAACCCCCTTAAGGGCAAAGAAATGATTTTCTTGAACGAAATTGAAATTTTTTACGCTGTATTGGCTCTTTTCAAAGAAACGCGTTTTTTCTCGACGGCAATATATTTTTGATTGAATGCAATCATTTTTTTCGATCAAATAAATATTTCATTGGTTTTACTAAAAAGTTTTTAAATGTCAAGCGTAATTTCAAAGAAAGCATGCATAGTAAGGAAGTCACATGTTTTTGACTCAATGATACCGGTCTTAAAGGCAAAGAAATGATTTCTTTGAACGAAATTGAGATTTCTTACGCTGTATTGGCTCTTTTCAAAGAAACGTGTTTTTGTTCGAAAGTAATATATTTTTGATTGAATGTAATAATTTTTTTCGATCAAATAAATATTTCATTGTTTTTACTAAAAAGTTTTTAAATGGCAATCGTAATTTCAAAGAAAGCATGCATAGCAAGGAACGCCAATGTTTTTGACTTAATGATACCGGTACTAACGGCAAAAAAATTATTTTCTTGAACGAAATTGAAATTTTTTACGCTATATTGGCTCTTTTCAAAGAAACGCGTTTTTGTTCGAAAGTAATATATTTTTGATTGAATGTAATCATTTTTTCGAACAAATAAATATTTAATTGTTTTTACTAAAAAGTTTTTAAATGTCATGCGTAATTTCAAAGGAAGCATGCATAGTAAGGAAGCCCCGTGTTTTTGATGCAATGATACCGGTATTAACGACAAAGAAATGATTCTCTTGAACGAAATTGAGATTTCTTACGCTGTATTGGCTGTTTTCAAAGAAACGCGTTTTTGTTCGACAGCAATATATTTTTGATTGAATGCAATAATTTTTTCGAACAAATAAATATTTAATTGTTTTTACTAAAAAGTTTTTAAATGTCATGCGTAATTTCAAAGGAAGCATGCATAGTAAGGAAGCCCCATGTTTTTGACTCAATGATACCGGTATTAACGGCAAAGAAATGATTTCTTTGAACGAAATTGAGATTTTTTACGCTGTATTGGCTCTTTGCAAAGAAACGCATTTTTGCTCGACAGTAATATATTTTTGATTGAATGTAATACTTTTCTTCGAAGAAATAAATTTTTCATTGTTTTTACGAAAAAGTTTTTAAATGTCAAAAGTAATTTCAAAGGAAACATGCATAGTAAGAAAGCCCCATGTTTTTGATTCAATGATAACGGTATTAACGACAAAGAAATAATTTTCTTGAATGAAATTGATATTTCTTACGCTGTAACTCGTTTTTGTTCGACGGTAATATATTTTTGATTGAACGTAATCATTTTTTTCGATCAAATAAATATTCCATTGTTTTTACTAAAAAGTTTTTAAATGTCAAGTGTAATTTGAAAAAAGCATGCATAGTACGGAACGCCAATGTTTTTGACTCAATGATACCGGTATTGATGGCAAAAAAATGATTTTCTTGAACTTCTTTCTTGATTTTCTTGATCATTCGAATAAAAACGCGTTTCTTTGAATAGAGCAAATACAGCGTAAGAAATTTGAATTTTGTTCATGAAAATCATTTCTTTGACGTTCATACTGGTGTCATTGAATTGAAAACATTAGGCTTCCTTACTATGCATCCTTTCTTTGAAATTACAATTGACATGTAATAGTAAAAACAATGAAATATTTATTTGTACGAAAAAAATGATTGTATTCAATCAACAATATATTACTGTCGAATGAAAACGTGTTCCTTTGAAAAAAGCAAATACAGCGTAAGATATTTCGATTCTGTTCAAGAAAATCATTTCTTTGCCGTTAATACCGGTATCATTGGGCCAAAAACATTAACCTTTCTTACTATGCATGCTTTCTTTGAAATCGCAATAGACATTTAAAAACTTTGTAAGAAAAACAATGAAATATTTATTTGTCCGAAAAAAATGATGGTATTCGATCAAAAATTTATTCTTTCGCATAATGATGCGTTACTTTGAATAGAGCAAATACAGCGTAAGTAATTTCAATTTTGTTCATGAAAATCATTTCTTTGACGTTAATACTGGTGTCATTGAATTGTAAACATTAGGCTTCCTTACTATGCATGCTTTCTTTGAAATTACAATTGACATGTGAAAACTTAATAGTAAATACAATGAAATATTTATTTGTTCGAAAAAAATGATTGCATTCGATCAAAAATATATTACTGTCGAATAAAAACGTGTTCCTTTGAAAAAAGCAAATACAGCGTAAGAAATTTCAATTTTGTTCAAGAAAATCATTTCTTTGCCGTTAATACGGGTATCAGTGGGCCAAAAACAGGAGGCTTCCTTACTATGCATGCTTTCTTTGAAATTACGATTGACATTTAGAAACTTCATAGTGTGAAAACAAGGAAATATTTATTTGTTTGAAAATAATTATTTGATTCAATCAAAAATGTATTCTTTCGCATAATGACGCATTTCTTTGAAATTAGCGAATACGTCATAAGAAATTAACACCAAGTTCAAGAAAATCATTTCTTTGCCATTAATACCTGTACCTTTGAGTCGAAATCTTCGACCTTTGCCAGTATACATGCTTTTGTTGACGTTAGGATTTAAATTATAAAAACGAATAGTAAAAATAATGAAATTTTTCTTTGTCGTTAAAAATTATGGTATTCAATGAAATATATATTACTTTCGCATTAATAAGTACTTCTTTGTAATTAGTAAATATATCGTAAGAAATTAACTTTAAGTTGAATAAAATAATTTCTTTGCAGTAAATATCTGTAGCATAGAATCAAAAAACTAGAGCTTTCTTAATATGCACGCTTTCTTTGGTTTTAGTGAATTTCATTAGAAGACAGTTTTCTTTAGTTCAATGTCGTTATTTTTTTAAACAAAAGATCCATCTTTTGAAAGAAAAGAATGTTTTTTTAGGCTGAAAAAATATTTCTTCAAAAGGATTTTGTCAATTGAATGACATCAATTTTTTTAAATCAACCATACCTTCGTATTGAGACAAAGATTATTTCTGTATTTCAATATAATAATTCATTGACTGCACCTAGTAGATTTTTTCTTTGGATCCAACAAAATATTTATTTGATGTAAAGACATATTTCTTGACTGCAATGAAATTTTCTTTGATTCAAAGAATATTTATTTATCAAAGAAAGCTTTTTTTGTTTCAAAGAAATTTTTTTCTCAGTGCACAAAGATAAATACCTTTATATTGACTCTAATATCATTGTGAATATATAAGCGTTAAGCGAGAAAAATTTGTTTCTTTGTTATTTCATTAGTGATCGCTATCGAAGTGCAAATGTTCTGAGTCTCACAAATACATCTAGATAGGTATTCAGGTCCTCTATCACGACATACGAAAATTGTGCAAAAAAAAATTGGGGTTTTCGAGAAAAATGCATTTTTCTAAAAAGTGCATTTTTCAGTAAAAAGTGCATAACTCGTGCATTTTTTATTTTTTTTTTTAAATAACATAGAGAACGTGAAAGAGGGCTCCAAACTGAGTAAAATTATCTGTTACACGCTTAAAAGCATAAAAAACTGGTGAAACAGTAGCCGTTTGAAAATTACATTGAAAAATTTTTTTTCTAAGTAAGAATTTTCTCGGAATTTTTCGGTATCGCTGAACGCATGAAATTTTGATAAAACAAAAAAATACGTGTCAAATAATTTTTGGAGAAGAACATGAATAGTTTCATTCCAAAATGATCGGTGACATAGGCATACGCGGACCACCTGATTTGAGATGGATTTGGCCGTATATTAAGTTGCGTTAAACTAGAGATCATCCATTGTTAGTGTCTTTTGGTCAATGCATTTTCTGACAATAAATAATAGTGGCTTCACATATTTCCGAGAGTAATTCTGTATTAGGCTAATATGAGGCTATCAATTGGTGAACGGTAAGACAGAGACTGACTAGTATGGTTCACAACGTTCTTATGAATGAAAGAGAATATAGAATGTTACGCATCTAGAGAGAAAAAAACTTGGACAGTCCACAGCTGGTGTAAATTGCCATCCAAACAGAAGGCGAGGGTGGCATTCACAAGATGTGGGCTGGCAATTTTCCTCCCGTGATGCGTATACTATTTTTCAGCATAACACTAAAGTGTTCATTTCGGCCAGGCTATCTTGAAAAATGTCATCTTAATTTATTTCACAAATTTTGAAATGTTATCATACTTTTGTGTCTTTAAAAAACGCTTTGATACATTTCATATTATATACAGAGTATAGAAAATGTATTAAAAAATATATTTACAATGTCATAATTTTATGGTTATATTAATTTAATAATTTTCCTCATTTTTGATAGTAACCAAACTGGCTTATATATAGGGATATATCTAGAACTTTTGCTATTCATGTTATTGTTCTTCCTAGATCTTTTTAATGAGAAATATATATACTTTGAGTAATGTAACTAGGTAAAAGTAAATGTTTTTTAAATGTTCCATGTATGAAACAATCGTTCCAGTTACGTATAAAGCGATGAGAGCAAGAAAATGTGATAAATTGACGTATTTCGTTTCCGTGATTGACGACATTTTTTACAGTATTTGCTCTATAAAAATGGTAACGAAGTTTTTTATCCATTAAAACTAGCACCGTACATATTTGGTATCATATGCAAGTAGAAAAATTTTAATTTAGAGATATGCCTGTAATACAATTGAAATGAAAAATCGCAACAGTAGCGTGACGCATTTTTTAAAAATAAAAATTTTCGTATAGTAATTCTGTTCTATACATTTTAACGCGAGGTTTTTTCTTAATCTTTGCTATGAGATTTCATTTTTTATTAAAAATACAATCATTTAATTTGTTATACGTATATGTGCCACACATAGTTTAAAAGTTATACGACTTCAAAAAATTACTTCTCAAGCGCATTTCATTAAAAACAACTAGTTTTTGGATAAGCACATGCTGAATTTTGAATTTTAAGGTCCAAAAGCCATTGTAATCACTAATTTAATATTTCAGAAAGATATAGTCAAATTGTTAAAGTGACATATTTAACATTTAATACAATTTTCATACGATTAAGCTAAATAATTTTATCATTTATATTGTCAACAAAATTTTTACTGTGAATTAAAAGTTTCTCTGTATTTTGTTTACTTTTAACCTCTTCCTGTACGATTTCTTTTAATAAAATTGCAAATTTTATTTCTTTTGAAGTATATAATGATTAGTACTTGCAGTATTTCACCTCAGAATTTAATGCATACGAAATTTTTGCTTATTATATAAGATAGCGTTACAATAAAAATTTTAAATTTGTCCTCATATGTGGACATGTACGGGAAGAGGTTAAAAGACCAAAATGTCGTAAACATTATTTTTTTTTTAACGGAGTGTGCGAAACTCGTATTTTTGTGCCTGTTTTGCGTGCGCGAAGTAGCTGTTTCACACACGGCGTTGCGCGAAGTACGCGCATGCGCAGATCAATTTACTTCGCGCACGCTTCTTGTAGGAGCGTGCGCAAAGTAAGTATGCCGCCTCCCGGGCTCTGCTTCTAATCTCCTTATCTTGCCCTTGACTCGTGTGATTGTCGCTCTCCCTTCGCTCAAGCGAAAAATTTCACACTCGTCAAGTATGTACATAATCAATGTTCTCCGAGTGTCGCTCACTCTGTTAAAAAAATAAAGTTCGATACACATGGGTGAAGCGGGTGATTGTTGCACGGGTGTTTTTGTCGCTCCCACACCCGTGCACGAATCACCCACTTCGCACACTTGTATCGAAATGTACTATTTCATCATAGTTAATGGTAAGTAGCGAAAACGGTGCACGTTTTGCGGGCGTGATGTGTCACTTTACGCATACTGATCATTTTGGATGCTACTTTAGTGTTACTAAGATGTGATATACATGTAAACACACGCACCCGTACACACAACCAAGTAAAAAAAGTCGTTTCTTACGCAGTTAATATTTGCGAATGTTTTCTTAGTAAAGTAAAGAAGTTCTTAGTAAAGTAACACTTTTGATCCCGGCTCAGAAACGCGAATGTTATTTTTGGCCCGGGTATGGGGAAAAATAGTATACGCAACATGGGAATAAAGACGGCCAACCCACATCTCGGGTTTGCCACCCTCGCTTGGGTGGCAATTTACGCATACTCTGGGCTGGCAAACTCTTTACCTCCCTAGTTGCGTAATATACTATTTTTTCACACCCCGAATATTAAAAATGAGTTACGTAAATATAACATAATACACGCGCTGTGCTCCAGATTGCTGCCAGTAATGATGCGCGCACATCGCTCCGTGCAGAACTTTAAAATTGATCGCAGCGCTACGTGTGGCTGTCTCGTGAGTTGTGAGGTCGGTCGTTTATGTACGAAACATATAAGAAAAAGTGAAATAATCCTGAGAAGCACATTAACAGTTAAAAATAACAATATGCGTAAGTAAAATTAATCGCACAAATATATTGTTTTATAAAACTGCAATGGTTTACAATAGTACGCAATATAAATTAAAATTATTATTAAAATACGAACTTTAAACATAATCTTTATATTGCAGAAGAAATTGCTCCAAAGCAGAAAAAGAAGCATCTGCGTTGCTGTGTTGTTGACTGCAAAAATAATACAATAAATTCACCAAATTTAACTTTTCATAAATTTCCAAGTGGAAATATCATATTTCCTCATAAAGTTCAACGACGTGAGATATGGCTAAGAGCAGTGAGACGTACAAAGTAAATAATTCCTTGTGTTTATGCTTCAAAAACTCAGTATTTTAACCTCGATTTTAACACTGCATATTTCACAAGAAAATCATTATATTAAATTGTTATTATGTTATTATTTTTTTAGTGATGATGGATTTCCATGGGTGCCACAAGCAAGAAGTCGTATTTGCAGTGCACACTTTATTGGAAATAAAAAGTCAGACGACCCACGTAGTCCAAGTTATAATCCTACAATTTTTCCAACAGTATATAAAAAAGTTAAAATTAATGCAGAAGCTGCAATTAATCGGTAATATAATAAAATAAATTTTGATGTGTCAGTATTATTGTAAATAGATGTAAAATATTATTTATTATCTACTTCTTAGTTACGAAAGACTATTAAAGAGGAGAGCTACAATTGAAGTATTGCAAAAACAGTCAAAGCAACTGAAAAGTGAAAAAAATACAATTTGTCAAAATCCAGTTATTATGGAGAATACTATTCATGACGAGAATTGCATTATACAGTCAATTGAAACAAAAGATCAGTCAGTTCAAGTAGATTTTCTGGAATGTAACGATCAAACACAACACATATTTATTTGTAATCGCTACATAAGCTCTGTATGTGAGGCTGAAACGCAAGCTTTTAGACCACCATCTACTGTAAAAGTAACATTTAAAAGTATAAAAATTAAAAATAATGAAAAAGAGGATTTGCCAGAAGAAGAAAAAGAAGCAGAACGAAATAAGAAAGAAGAAATTACTGTAAATGAAAGAGAAAAAAGAGCATTTCATGAATTTAGTAGTATTACGTGAGAACAAGAATTGATTGATTTAGCAGGTACATCATTTGCAGCATTTAATCTACTTTTAAAAGTTCAATGTAAAAATGAAATAAACATTGATAATAGGAAATTAATAAGTAGTGAAAATAAGTTACTCATTTTCTTAATTAAAATGAAATGTGGGTTAACTTTTTCTGCTATAAGTGTCTTATTTGGTGTACATCGGAGTACTATTTCAAGAATCTTCTATTTTGTACTGCAATATATGTCATTAGCTTGCAAAAATTTTGTACAGTGGCCTCATAAACACATTATTCAAGAAACTATGCCATCGATCTTCAAACCAGAGTATCAAAATTGCAGAGTCATTATTGACTCCACAGAGTTCGTTGTAGAGCAACCTCCTACTATTAGTCAAAGAGTGCAAATGTATTCACATTATAAGAAGGGGTACAGAATAAAAACCGTTATTGGATGTTCACCTTGTAGATTGATTTGTTTTGTCAGCAAATGTCATGGTGGTCGAGCAACTGATTCTCAAATCACAGTTACTTCTGGCTTATTGAATTTGCTAGAACCTGGAGATCTTGTGCTAGCAGATAAGGGTTTTCCTCAGATAAAGACATTGCTTGATGAAAGTGGAAGAAATATTTTACTTGTAATGCCACCTTTTTTACATAACGAACACTTTACAGGGGAAGAAGTAGAAGATACGTTTAAAGTAGCTCGAGTGCGAATCCATATAGAAAGGATAATGCAGAGGATACGGACTTACAAGATAGTTGATAAATTTAGTATCGAAATGCTGCCTAATTGCGACAATATTATTTTCATGTGTTGTGTTTTAGTGAATTTGCAGGCACCGATTATTCGAGAAGAAGATTGAAAGTAAAATAAATTTAGGGAAAAATAATGTTTTTATTATATAATTTATACAAAATATAAACACTTAAATACTAGCACATTATTAATTTTTTATATCACTTGTTAAATTACTAATCCTAACAAAATATAAACACAGCATTAATACTGAACATATTTTAAAAATATCAGTAAAAAATACTTATCATACTTTTTTTTACATAAAATAAATATAGAACTGAATACATTTTTAGCTATAAATATTTTCTTTTTCCATTTCACAATGCAAATTGTATAAACATGGTAAGTAATCTCTGAAATAGAAAGTTTTTAACTTTGGAACTAGACTTTTTAAAAAACTATCATCTTTCTGAACTGTCATTAAGCAGCTGCCCTTTTTAGACCAAACGAAAAAGTCACATTCAGTTAAGCCAGTAGCATACATCAGGATTTGAGTTTGCGTATAATATTGATGACTTTCTTTCAAGAGTACAATATCATTTTGTAGGTATAAATAGGGTACATTGATTTTTTTATTCAAGATATCAAAAACTGGCTTTGACTGGTATGATGAAGGACATTTCACTTCAAGCACTTTCGTTACACAGTCATTTTCAATCACTACAGCATCTGCACTGACACAAATCCAAGGTTGTTCTGGCATAATGAATACACCCACCAATTGTACTACAGCGTTAGCCTGCAATACATAATCATTAATTGCTTCTTTTTCATGTTTCTTTTCATATTCAAGTGAATTAATTCCTTCATAAGTTTTATTTGTAAGAAAGTCTTCAGCAAGCTGTTCACAACTTTTTTTTGTTCTGCTTTTTATTGCATGTGCTTTCGAGCTTGCACTTAATCGTAGCTTTCTCACATGAAACCATTTTGGATTTTCACTTTGTTGAACAGTCTCAACGCAAACATTTACAATTTGCTCTTCAGAAACATTTATATGTTGTTGATAATAATTTTTTAAATTAACATTTGTAATGTTAACATCACATAAAATAACTTCACTGCTATTTGAAAAATTTATCAAACTTAAGGGGACAAGCCATGGTTAGGGGGTCGAAAAATCGATTTTTTTTTTATGTACTATTTTGATAGCAAATTTTCCGCTGAATACTATGCTTCCAACCGCATTTCCAAATTCGATTTCGTTTAGAAAATACAGCTAAAACCGTGAAGTCACTTTTTTGCATATTTAGTGATTTTTCTTAAATTATCCATTTTAGATATACTATTGTTAATCTTATATTATTTTATGCTTCACAGCATACAATACTGAATTTAGAACGTAAATGTACATTGACATAGTAGGCAAACTTAACTCGAGGTATAAACCTCGTGTATTTTACTTTTACTCTACTTATACAAAAGTATAATACGTACAATACATATAGATGGTTTAAAATCTCATCTGTTTACGTTCTGTCAGCGCCATAGTCGTTGGGATTTAAACTAAAAGTGTTTTGAATATAATTGAATCTGCATTTTTCAATGCAATTTATTCAGTATTGACAAAAAATTTTTTTGTAAATAAAGTGCTGTGTAGAACTCTTTTAACTGAGAGTGTAGAAGACCGCGATTTTAGGTTAACTGCACTGTGCAAAGTGTTGTTAATATTTTTAATTTAGTGAGTTCAGTGAGTGACTTTTATTTGTGTTTTTTAATAACTAACATTATAGAGGATTAGATATTAGCCACTATGGATTCTGACAAGAGAAATAGAACATCAGGAGCTCCAGGAAAGAAGAGAAAATTTGGAAGAAAAAAAAACATAAAGGATTTAACAAAAATTCAGAAAATGTTCAACAAAAAATCACGAACAAAAGGAAAAAAAGTACAACTGCAGGGAAAATAAAAGATATATCTGTAGAAGCGTCACAAACAAGAAACAGAATAGTAGATATAAACATTCTGTTCTTACAGCTGGAGAAATTTCTTGTATGTGCAACATGTAAAGGACAAGTTAAAATTATAGAAGAAGATATTCGAGGACTTGGCTCCAAATTTAACATTATGTGCAAAAATTGTTCAGAGAGAAGAATTATAAGCACGAGCAAGCAAGTTGGAGCTCAAAGCAATGCTTATGAAACCAACAGACGCAGTCTTCAAGGAATTTCAAGTTTGATTGGCTTGCGTTCTCAACAAGTTCTTGACATATTTATCAAGAACAGTTTTTGTAAAGCATGTTTAAAGTGGGAAAATAGAAAAGGCACAGAAGAATATGAAGACTGGTTCAGTGATCATCAAGATAAATGTGCAGCAAACCATGAAGGAAGTGCTGGAAAGATGGAAGTCGATGGAGTTGTGGAAATGTTTAGAAGATCTCAAGAAAAGTATAATGTAAAATACCATCATTACATTGGAGATGGAGATTCGAAAGTGTACAGTGCTTTGTGCCAGGCCAAACCGTATGGAGATGAAGTTAAAGTTGAGAAGAAGGAGTGTGTGGGACACGTCCAGAAACGAATGGGAACCAGACTCAGGAATTTAAAGAAAAATTTTGGAAAAAAGTTATTAGACAATGGAAAAACCATTGGAGGCCAAGAACGATTAACAGCAAAAGTAATTGATCAGCTCACCACATATTATGGTAATGCCATCAGAAACAACACGGACTCTGTAGAAAAAATGCTGAATGCTATATGGGCTACGTACTACCACAAGATTTCCACAGACCAGAATCCTCAACATCATTTATGCCCACCAGGACAGAGCAGTTGGTGCAAGTGGCAAAAAGCGAAGGCTCAAAAAAAACTAAAAGATTTTCATCATAAAGACAGTATTCCTGCAGTGATTATGGAGCAGTTGAAACCAATTTACAAAGATCTCTCTGAACAGGAGCTGCTTCACAGATGTTTAGGCGGTTACACCCAAAATAGTAATGAGAGTTTTAATAATTCTGTTTGGAAGATTGTAACCAAGACCTCCTTCAGTGGTGTACATGTGCTCACAGCAGGTGCTTGTATTGCTGTCACTTGCTTCAACGATGGAAGAGTTGGTTTTCTGAATATTATGGAAGCCTTTGATGTGAAACCTGGAGTAGCTGCAATTGAGTGGGCACAGAAAAGCAATGACATCAGATTATTTCATGCTGAGAGGAATGCCGAAGAAAACACTTTAGAAAATAGGAGAAAACGAAGGAGACTGCAATTGAATTTACCTGAAGAGTCATATGCACCAGGTTCTTACTAGAGTAGGTAAAAAGTTATTTTTATGCGATAATAGCTAATATAATATTTATTAATTTTTTTCTTTTTACAGGTGTGTTATTGGCTCTCATAAAAGGATTAATTTATTTTGAGGTTATTTTTACTGTCAATAACATTTATGACTAACAATGTTTTCAGCCTAGTACGAAAAAAAAAATAAGTACAACATTTATTTATTAATCTAAAAAATTTAAAAATATTGTTGAATTAATGAAATTCTTTTTTATAGGTTTATTCAACAGTTAAAATGATTTAGCCAGGACTACTTTCATCTAATTGGCATCTGTTTCATTTTTCCACTAAAGTATATCATACAGAATGAAAAAAAATTTTTGGTAAGTAGTTTTGAAACTTATATAAAGTTATAGAAAACCAAAACTTTGAATTGAATTTCTGAATAACTTGTTTTTTGTATTTACAGGGACTTTGCCGCAGGATTTCTTTTAAATAAAGCAAGCTAGAGGTTTGGAAATTTAGGAGTATCTTTAAAATTGTGTTGGTTATAGAAAATGTGAGGTACTTTTTTGAAAAAGGCTTTAGAAAAAAAATTATAAAATAAAATTACAAAAAATATTGAAATTTTAATAAAAAAAAACATAAAAAAATTATTGTCACTTTGACTAGTGGTCTCTTATTGTGTCCACTTATTTATATTTGTATATATAGTTTTTTGACCTTGAAAAGGGACGGAAATAAACCGTCCGAAACGTCGGAATAAATTTTTTAAAAACTTTTGTTTTTATTTAATTACTACTTAGGCAGTAGAACCATCAGCTTCCTAACTTACATAAAAAAATTAGATTTTTCATTAAAAAACAATTTTAAAAATTTTTTAAAAAAAAGTAGCTCACATTTTCTATAACTGGTATAACTACAAAGGTACTCCTAAGTAACCAGACCCCTGCCTTGCTTTGTTCAAAAAATTTCCTGCGGCAATGACATGCCAGTTTCTAATTCAGAAGGGTTTCTTAATCTAATGGACTGCAAGACCAAAATCTTAAACACCTGGATGATGTAGTCTTAAATTATAGGTCATTGTATAACTTAATAATAAAAAAAAGTTTGAACTCTTAAAATTATATATTGGCTTTGTTATTAAAGAATTAATACAATAGCTTTTTTTCAGGTTCAACCATGGCTTGTCCCCTTAAGGCACAGGCTTCTATCTTTGAATTTTCTGATTTATTGATGGCTTCAGCGATGCACTGTTTTATTATATTTTGAATAAATAATTTGTTGACATTTATGCTTTGTACTTTTAAAACTATCTTCAGTGGGCAATTTACTGATTGTACATCACAATAGCTGAGATCGTATGGTTTCACAAATAGTAAGCTATTTGAAGCTGTATTTTTGAAATCATCTGATATAATTAAGGGTTTGGCGTACATGTCTTTTCCCAGTTGAATATCCGAAGGCTTGCCCCATTCTTGCTCTAAAGATGTCTTGGAAGTACTTCGATCTGAATTAATGAAATGTATTAAAGCATATATATGCTTACATTTCTTACAAATTCCTGACACACAAGTGCATGAGACATTTGTTACTACTCGTTCAGTATTTAGCTGTAACAAAATATTTGGAATTAAATCATTGATTATAATAACCCTGTTGAAAGGAACCAATGAAATCCAATAAATAATTTTAAGTAAAGTATTATAAGTTTTTGCACCAGTAAAAATTTATTAAATCCAAGATAAATTGGTTTAAAACTTATATAAACCCAATGAAATCCAATAAAATAATTTTAAATATCTTACTTAAAATTATTTTTATTGGATTTCATTGGGTTTATATAAGTTTGAAACTAATTTATCTTGGATTTAATAAGTTTTTACTCATGATACAAAAACTTATAATATCTCACTTAAAATTATTTATTGGATTTCATTGGTTCCTTTCAACAGGGAAAGTAATCATAAACTTACTTCTAACTGCACTTTGTATGGATGACTAGTGACCGAGGTTGTCCTTATTACACTACACCTTATCAAACGCGAATTGTTGATTCCGACCAATTCTTCCACTCTCTTTACATGAGATACAGCAAGCGCTTTTCCTTTCGTAATTTTTTGTGGATCGAAATCGATTAAGTGCGTGATTGCCGCAAAACCAGTTCGTAATACTTGATTCATAATATCAGATCTCTGTTATGTTCGAGGTTAAAAATATAAATTCCGCGGTAACAACACGATCAGCAAGGTTATATCTGCTATAGCAGACAGAAACCATGCATGATAAAAATAAATTAATTGAAATAGAAATGTCAAAAAATTTAAAAATCCGACAGGGCATAATAATTACTTATAAATTAAATAATCGAAAAAAATAGGTTACTTGAGATTTAATATTATGATAATTATGAAAAGATATTTTTTGTCGGAATACCTATTCTTATAATACAGTCTCGACCGACCCCATTATGTCAAAGTTAGCCATTAGGGGCGCGACCAACGGTTCTGCACGGAGCGAATAGGTACGCTCGACTGAATAATTATGTAGGCACTATATAGGGTACAGTGAGGCTAGCCGTATCTAGTTATGCGTCGAGGTGCGACACAGGCCCTTAAAATTGCCGTAAAATAAATGTTTGATGCTCGTTAAGGAGGTTTTTCCGCAAAATCAAAACCAATATTTGAAATAAAATTGAAATACGTGATAAATAATGATTATTACAATCTTTGTACGAAATTTCAATGTAGCTTCACGAAGAAAAGAATGAGTAAAACATTAATAAAAATCGAGTTTTGAGGTTATATTGCTACATAGCCTTATGGAATAACACGATTTTATTTTGCATGTTTACATAATTTTTATACTTTCAGCCTATTTTAGCCAGTAAGAAAATGTATTTGAGCAATTCCCAGAAACTTTTAAAATTTTAGGTAGCTCAAAAATTTTAGATTTAAAAGGCTATAACTCAAGTTTTTTACGAAGAGCATGAGTGAACCAGAGCTCAAAATGTTCAGTTTTCAATAGAAGAATAAAAAAAATTCAACTTAATGGTAGAGGAAGACTTTCTTACGAAAAATTACAAAAAGATCGAAAAAAGTGGCGATTTTTGGTGATTTTTATGTCTTTTTCGATCTAGAAAAAGAGGTCACTTACTATCATTGTCAAGTTTTTAGAGCTTTATCTTTATAACAAAAGCTTCAATTTAAACCCTGGTAGATCGATATGCCATGAAAAATAGACCGCAGATTTAAGAGATTTTAACTTTTTACTTCTTGAATATTGAAAAATAAAAACAAGCTCCAACATTTCATTGTAAAAGTGAACAATAAGCAATAATTTTGAAATAAATTTCAGATATTTACGTGTAATTACAGGTAACTTGAATCAGTTATTATGTTGTAAGAGACTATGCAAGATGAGAAACACCTTCAGGAAAAATCCTTTGTTAAAATTTCATATAAGAGAATTAGATACCTGTCGAACGATGCGGTTCATACAAATATATTTATTGTGCGCATTTATTATTTTATCATTTTCTGAAGAAATATTATGGAGAATCCCCTTAGGAGTATTGAAGGGATTAAAAGTTACTACTGCTCGCGAAAATAAAACATACTATAGTTTTCGAAGTGTTCCGTACGTAAAAGCCGCCACTGGAATAAATAAATTTGAGGTATTGATGTTTTATATTTATATGACTAATAAAATTTTCAATTCCATTCTAATACTTTTCGGGAATTATTTCAATGGAAAGTAATACTTGCAGAGAGCTTTAATATCCACTTATCAGTATCTGCAAATTGGTTTATTGATAGCTTACGCCACTTATTGGTAGTTTTAAATATAAGTCCTTATACCCTGGTGGAAATCGTTAATTTTTCTCGCATTTGTGAAACGATTTTTCGAACATTTTCTAGCCATTTTATCGCAAGTTGGCCTAAATTGCTATAAAATGGATAAAAAAGGTTCGAGAAATCGTTTTACAAATGGTAAAAATGGATGATTTCCACAAGGATATTGATAAAATATCTTCTAGAACAACAAAAATAGTCATTTTTACTTATATCTTTGCTCATTGTGTTTAGCTTTCAGACTTTTATATTTAATAGATATACCGATATACCAAGGTCTAGGTGTTGTGATAGGAAGTTAGATAATATATCTTAAATGACAAAGAATTAGAATAGTTGTATTAGGAATTCTTGGTTTAAATTTTTAAGCATATATCATTTTGCAAATTAAAAATTTTTTTCTTTGAAATAAATAGATTCTCTGTTTTTATAGTTTTATTATTTAATAAATATAGGATTTTTAAACTTAAATACGTTTAAAGTTTTTAAATTAATTGTTTGTGCATAATTATTGTGTTTAGTGTATGTTCAATCAATTTAAAATTGTTTATAACACTCTATCCTCAAAATCACAATTTTGATATGATTTTTCAGCGCTCGTGTTATAAAATACCGTTCGAGACTATGTACGTAAGTAGATTATTTACTTCATGTAACTTTTTGAAGAGCGTCACATGAGGTAAATAATCTAAAATGCACAAAAAACAAAAATCTTTTATTATATATATTGCCAGTTATTCATATAATTTATATTGAGGAAACCTCAGTTTCATTAGAAAATGTTTTATAAAATTAACTAAATATTTTATTAAAAAGTTTATATCTAGCAATTACTAAAAGTACAAACGAGAAATAATTCAAAATACCTGCAAAAGGTCAAATAACATTGTATTAAGGTCATTGTTTATATATGTTGAATAATCTTATTGCATAATAAATGGGAAATCCCCAGAATCTGTAACTCTCATGTGACTAAAATTTGATCTCCTGGCAGCTATTACAAAAGTACTTCTAAAAGCAGTGCTAAAAGAAGAGGTTATCTAAAATTTAAAAAAACCCATAGTTGTAATGTTATTTATTCATTTAAAATGATAGATAGTCAATATATTATAAATAACGTGTATTTAACATAACCAAGATAACTTTTTTCACAAAATGTCGATATTCTGGAAATTTGATATTGTCACTATAAACAATTATTGATGAATTTTTTTTCTTTCTCAACCGATTTTAGTTTTGAAGGTCTCATTTTGCTCCTTAAGTAATTTCATGGGGACTTGCCGAAGGAAAATTGAAAATTATTCAAAACTCAAAATTAAAAGACTTAAAAAAAAAAAAATTTTTCAATTGGCTACAACTTTCCGAGTTTTTCATAATTTCGAATTTATCCTTTGGCAAGTCCCCATGAAATTACTTGAGGAGCAAAATGAGACCTTAAAAACTAAAATCGATTGAGAAATAAAAAAGATTCCAGTGATTCATCAATAATTGTTTGTAGTGATAATATCTACACAGATAGAAATGAATATTTATTAACAGTTAAATCCTGAGGAGAAACAAATTTTGCAGCCACGAGGGCGCGCAACGGCGTCCTAATCAGCTGTTATAACCTGTACATAGGCGCGTTTTCTCATGCACATTCTCGATTATTTCACTCATGTGCTCATCCAGTCCTTTTTTTCAGTCTAATCTATTGTACAAAAGGAATCGTTTTATATATGCACATATGTTCTTTACGCGTCTAAAAGTGTTTGGTTTTAATGCATATTCTGGACTTTCAGTTGATTTTAATGCCTATTCTGGACGACAGCGTCCGATCTCTTATAAACTCGCGAGTTCTTAACTGTTAACGAATCTTTCATTTGACACAAAGTACAACGATTTTCCAATTTCAAGAACAAGGAATCCTTTCTGTGCACATTTCTAGAATATCTACATTTTGTGAAAAAAGTTATCTTAGTCATGTTAAATACACTTTATTTATAATATATTGACTATCTCTATCACTTTAAATAAATAAATCACATTACAACTATGTTTTTTTTTTAATTTTAGGTAACCTCTTTATTTAGCACTGCTTTGAGTAGAAAGTCCAAGAAGAACCACCTTAATACAATGAACAAGAGCATTTAATTACTATGCCGTTTGAGTGGTTGCTGATCATAAAAATTTGGTAAAAAGTACATGAATTTGGTCCATTTTGGTCATTTTATCGAGTTATTCCAATCGATCCAAAAGACGTAGCGCATTTCCTATCATCACCAAAATTCTACAGCTACACGTTGATTCTAAAGACTTCGAAGATGATGTGTTACCTATAACCACCGAACGAAATACCTAAATATTGTGTGAATAAGCAATATATTGGGTATACAAATAAGTTTCCGCCGTTTTCAAGAGATGGCTCCACCGACAAGATTACTTTGAAATCGTCAGATGTAAAATGTCACATAGAAAGTTTTGACACCTGGCAACAACATAACCTTAAAATACCATTGACTTTGTATTGGCAGTATACATTTTTTTTGTTCGAAAATGTCGAGTTTCGTACCGAATAAGCGTCATTTGCGGGAAGTTTTGATTTATTTATTTCATTTAAAGAAATCTGCTGCTGAGGCGCATCGGTCGCTTGTAGAAGTTTACGGTGATGCTGCTTTAAGTGAGACAAGTTGTCGTGAATGGTTTCAAAAGTTTAAAAACGGCAAGTTTGACGTGGAAGATAAAGAACGCGAAGGAAGGCCAGTCAAGTTTGAAGACACTGAGTTAGAGGCATTATTGGACCAAGACTCATGCCAAACTCAAGAGCTGCTCGCAGAAAGCTTGGCAGTGACTCAACAAGCGATTTCACACCGTCTCAAGACCATCGAGCGCCGTCTTTTTACGTGCGAACAACTTCTTCAAAGACAAAGTTGAAAGGGTTTTTTGCATCGAATAGTGACTAGGGATGAAAAGTGGATCTACTACGACAACCCAAAGCGTAGGAAATCATGGTGTAAGCCCGGCCGTGTACCAACTTCAACGGCCAAACCGAATATTTATGGCAAAAAGTTAATGTTGTGCATTTGGTGGGATCAGCTCGGAGTAATCTATTACGAGCTACTCCAGCCTAACGAAACTATCACTGGAGAACGTTATCAACAGCAACTGTTGCAATTGAGCAGAGAATTGAAGCTTAAACGCCCCCAATATGCCAAAAGACATGACAAAGTGATTTTTCAACACGACAACGCTCGGCCACATGTTGCAAAAGTCGTCAAGGATACTTTGGAAGCTTTACAATGGGATGTCTTACCCCACCCGCCGTATTCACCAGACATTGCTCCTTTGGACTACCACTTGTTCCGGTCGATGGCTCACGCCCTGGTCAAGCAGCACTTCACTTCTTACGAAGAAGCGAAAAATTGGGTAGATTCATGGATAGCCTCAAAAGATGAAGAGTTTTTTCGACGTGACATCCGAATGCTGCCAGAAAGATGGCAAAAAGTAGTATCCAATGAAGGACAATATTTTGAATAAAATGTAACGTATATTTTTTTTACAATAAATTGATAATTTTTATAAAAAAAACGGCGGAAACTTATTTGTATTTACAATATGTGAACCACACACAAAATTAAAAAAACTAAATGAAAGAGGAAAAAGAGGTTGAAACTCGTACTTTTAACACAGAAGAAGTGCAACTGAACGTATTCATTTCCCCTATATGAGCTGAAAATCCATAATTTCTTTCAAAATAAAGTTGTAAATAACAGTTCATTATCTATAGATTACAATTGTATGTTGAAAAATAATGATCAGCAGTGAAATTTTCGAGAAATCTTCATGCATTAAGGCGATGTGAACCTCAAAATCAACCCAATTTCATTATTTAATTAATAAACATTCGAACGTTTATTTGGAAAAACAATTCTGTCAGGCGCTCCGTGTATGTAAATACTATGCTCAGATTTTTTTTTGTGCGATTCTATCAGCATTTCCATGAGATACGCTCGTTTTAAAACTGGCAAAATTCGAAGTATTACAGATCCCTACTTATCGACATTGCGGCTTTTATTTAATTAAATAAATTCTGAGTAGATTTTTGGAAAAACAGCTCTGTCAGGCGCTCCGTATATATAAATACTATACTCAATTTTTTTTTTTAGTAATTCTATTATTATTTGCAAAAGATATATATGTTCTAAAATTTGTCGGTAAGTACACATTACCTTAAATGAAAAAATTGCGCTTCCTGTATATAACATACACTTCCGGGACCGTACTGCTTGATCAATAGTGATAGATAATTTTTCTATTTTTTATATT
Source organism: Torymus aiolomorphi (assembly GCA_036365515.1). Lineage (NCBI taxonomy): Eukaryota > Metazoa > Arthropoda > Insecta > Hymenoptera > Torymidae > Torymus > Torymus aiolomorphi. Next base: position 56,499,991 of record CM070875.1, on the reverse strand, counting down.
TCGTTGTGCGTAAATGGTTAAAAGTATGTTATAACTTACTATTAACTATTTTCATAACAATTTTTTCCATTATTGAAGTAAAAATTCAATGCACCCTAAAAGGCTCCTCATAGATACAGCCCAACGCACCGGAGCCATCATCATTTTTTGAGAGCTTAAATTGAAGCCTTTAGCATCAACGTGTATCTATAAAATTTTTAGAAGAAGAAACGCGCGAAATTTATCTTTTTGTACCTGCGTGCGTGCTTTAATTTCTCGCCCTCATTTGAAAGCAAACGTGAAAAACAGAGGATGCATGAATCATTTTATGTCGTGCAAAGAAGTAAATTTATTATACTTCATGCACGACGCAATTCTCTTCTATGCTCAACTCGTGTCATTGCCGCTTCATTCGGGTGATAAACTTTATAACTTATTCGTATAATCCGAAAAAGCGAGTTTTGATCACTACGTTGAAAAAAATAAAGTTTGATACATGTAAAGGAAGGGGTGATCAGTTCACGGATGTTTTGGTTATACTCGCTTCTTTTAGCCAATAAACTACTAATACTTAATAATTTAACCAATCCTTTCTGTATTAAATACTTAACCTTTTAGCCTTCTCAAAGAATTGAACCATGGCAAGGTATACTCGATGCGACAAAACCCACAACGGAATGTGTTTATTATTGTCCAGCACGAAAACGGTATATTGGAGATGAAGATTGCTTATTAATGAATATTTACACGCCTCAGCTGGATAAAGATGTTAACAAAGCTGTACTGGTCTGGATTCACGCAGGAGGGTTTAATTATCTGTCTGGTGATGATGGAGTACTTGGACCAGATTTTTTGATTGAAAAGGATATAATTTTAGTTTCTTTTAATTACAGGCTTGGACCGATCGGTAAATAAAAAATAGCACTAAATATTTTTATTTTAGGAGTTTTATCTGGTATACAAAGAGAAAAATGTTCGTGTAATAATTACCATACTCGCTAGTAATGTATAGACATACTTATATCATGAGCCTATTTAGTACACTTTCAGTAATTATCATTATAACATTGATGAAATGGCTATAAAATTTACTACACAAGTATGGTAAAAATTTGGAAATCAAAGATTAATATAATATGAAATAATAATTGACAGAAGGCATAAGAAGCGCAGAGCAGTACCGGACGGTGCTTATGTGTAGAGACCCTAAGAGCGTGGTTCTAAAATTTATTTCGAATTTAATAATAGAACTGTATTTATTGCATGAAGAAAATTGATGTCGGCAAAGTAGGCTGCGACAACATTTTTCATTATGGATTTCCACTTTACTTTCCAGTACAGTAAAATTTGATAAGTAACATTCTAAACTTCAATATGACTCAGATCTGTCCCTCTGTTGCCATACAGTATGTTCAATTTTAATAGATAATTTAACAATTTTTCATGGAACATTTTTCTCCATGTAGCAATGTACAAATAAACACCAACGATACTTATATCAGTGATAAGATATTCATAAAAATAATTATGGGAAGAAGATTACCAAGTTTTACATCTTGAATATGAGCGAAAAGACATTAACGATGCTATTGCTCATGAGGGGAAATAAAATGTCGAAGGAGATGTCGTTTTGATTTAGGGTTCTTTTTTTTATTTACTTCTTCAAGACAAAAATTATAATTTCAAAAATGTAATAATGCATGTTTTACGTGTACCGGCATTAAATATTCGTATGTTTATTATTTTTTGACTAAATATCAACCGGAACTCTTTTATAGTTTGGTTTTGCAAATTTCGTCTTTATTTTCCGATATATTTCTCTGAAATTTGACTGGGAATTAGATAATAAGCTAGTCTATGTGCATTAACTCTTAGAATATCAGGAAAAGCTAATAGTGGGATCCCTACCTTACCGACACTTAAATTTTGAAGAAAGCGTTCTTTCACGCACTCCGAAATTAAATTTTTGAATAATTTCATTCATTAGATTTTCCCAAAAACGATTTTGAAATTAGTAACCAATCCAAATAAGGCCTCAGAAATTTTAAAAACGTCTTTGGAAAAATTTAATGGTTGGAATCATTCGAAAATATAATCTCTCTCTTAAAAGAATGATGACGGAAATGTGAAGCCGAAATAAAACCTTTGCGATTGGTCAAGTCCGTTTAAATGGAACCCATGATTGGTCTGTAGTGACGTTAGCTATTCGCTTAAGGTCTTAACTGATTCGTTCAAATAAAACCCATATAATTTGAAATTATGAAATATTTAAACTAAAGATATAAGTTATAAATTGTATTATTTTGTCTATAGTTAACAATGAAGGACTATGAAAACTATTCTGAATACGGTTAAATTTCTAACCTCGAAATTTTTGTATTTTAGGAATAAACTAAAATAAATATAAATACAATCCAAGTTTTAATAGAAATATTGGATACATTTGTGTAAGTTAAAAAATAAAATGAATTTGAAATTCATAATATTTCAATATTGCAACGTTGTACACTGTTACGAGTGGTAGCTTCCAGTAGCTACCCAACGGTAAAAATAACTTTGAAAATTGGAACTCCAGCTTTTGAAAGGTTCTAAAGGTTAGGTTAGATAAATTTCGAAGAACAGGGTGTATACCCACGATTTAGGGTTAACCTAACCTTTATAACGTTCCAACTTCCATTTAAATTTTCAAAGTTATTTTTACCGTTGGGTGTACTTTTCCAACCCAGTACAACGCCACAACTTATTTATTTTAGTCCAGGCCGGAGACCAAAGTTCCACCTGCCGCGGGGACGGTGGGATAGCTGTCCCCTGTGCGCATAGGATGTGTGTGAGGAGAAGGTCCTCTCGTAAATAAACACTCTCAATTTATTCACCTTTAACATCCAAATACTTTATTACTCTTATTACGCCATTTACGCTCCTCGTACGAGCACACTCTATGCGCGCCAAAATTGCGCGCCACTCAACCCAGAGTTTCTCTCTCCTCTCAAATATGTGAGGAGACGCGCTCACCATCACCAGGAACGCCGTCTCGACTCACCCGGACTGCGCGGATTCAAAGAACCCAGGCGCGCCCGTCTCTCAACTCAAACCGTGGCCGTAGCCAGATCGGAAAGAATACTCTCCTACTGTCTTCGTCGTCGTTGCCTCTGGTCGCTGTCGCTGCTGTCTTCTGCTGCGGTTGCGATGATGAGGGCCGAGAAGTGTCCGGCCTCCTTTGCCGTTCTCGCGTCTCTCCTCTCGCTGTTGCTGTGGACACTGCCGTACCTTCCGTCACGCACCCCATGCGCCGACGACAAAATGGCCGCCTCCCGGGACACGCTGATCGGCTGCTGCGCGGCTTCGTTGCCGCACCACGACGTCGTCCTCCGCCGATCATTCCTGCCTCCCTGCAGGCTGTTCCCTCTTCGTCCTTCTCTCTCTCTCGCTGCTCGCTGTCGTGGCTCACGGCTCGCTTCTCCGCTGTTGCCGTCGCCGCACCTTGCACACAAGCACAAGCATATATAGACTTGGCTACGTTGTAAGTGCGCGAGAGCGACGGCCTAGGCGGAGAGAGTCCGACTATACGAGGATCGCCATGCTGGCGATATCCTCGTCACAATATTAATTGTATAAGACAAGGTGAAGCGAAGAGCGCGTGCAGCGCGCTTGAACTGCCTAGTATAGTGCGTGTGCGTGCGTGTGCGTGTGCGTGCGTGTGCGTGTGCGTGTGCGCGCGCGCGCGCGCGCGTGTGTGTGTGTGTGTGTGTGTGTGTGTGTGTGTGTGTGTGTGTGATATATATATATATATATATATATATATATATATATATATATCTTCCTATATTATATAGTAGTAAGAAAATGTTAACGACTCAGCCCCACCCGCGCACACCCTCAAAATAAAGTAAAAATGTGACTGATTATACGTTTTTTTTTACAGAAATTGTTAGAGGCTCGCCCCCCCTCGCGCCCCTCGCTCCTCCTCGCGCCCCTCACCCCCTCCTCGCGCCTCCATGCCCCCCTCAGCCCCTCCTCAGCGTCCCCCTCAGCGCCCCCCCCAATTGTTTAAGTTATAAATCATGATATAATTAATTCGAAGAATTGTCGAGTATAGCAAGTTCTATGTAATAATATTGATATTTATTTATTTGTATATTTATTTTTTTAAATTGATTTAACTATAAAGATTGGTTGAAGAGACGAATAGTTTTCCACGTCACGGGGGGCGGGGGGCTGGGAGGGGGGTGAGGGGGCGCTGAGTCGTAAACATTTTCTTACAACTATATAGTATAGGAATATATATATATATATATATATATTTATATATATATATATATATATATATATATATATATATATATATATATATATATATATATATATACACACACACACTTAATGCCATTTCAGAGCGCCTAAAATATCGATTTTTTCTGAAATTTTTGTTAAAAAAAATTAAATTTTGGCCTTAAGGCGATGTGAACCTCAAAATCAACCCAATTTCATTATTTAATTAATAAACATTCGAACGTTTATTTGGAAAAACAATTCTGTCAGGCGCTCCGTGTATGTAAATACTATGCTCAGATTTTTTTTTGTGCGATTCTATCAGCATTTCCATGAGATACGCTCGTTTTAAAACTGGCAAAATTCGAAGTATTACAGATCCCTACTTATCGACATTGCGGCTTTTATTTAATTAAATAAATTCTGAGTAGATTTTTGGAAAAACAGTTCTGTCAGGCGCTCCGTATATATAAATACTATACTCAATTTTTTTTTTTAGTAATTCTATTATTATTTGCAAAAGATATATATGTTCTAAAATTTGTCGGTAAGTACACATTACCTTAAGAGCATGTTTTATCGGCGGAACATGTAAAAATAATTAATATAAAAAAAAAAATAATAGCGATTTACGTCTTCAAAAAAAAGACGACACCTTTATTTACTTCTGGATCGATAACTATCGAAAATTAACGAAATTTTGTTCCAATAATAAACAAAAGTGTCGTCGTTTTTTTGTCTTGAAACTTTGTCGAACGGTGCATTTGCTCAAGACGTAAATCGCTATTCTTTTTTCATATTAATTATTTTTATATGTTTTGTCGATAAAACAGTGTTAGTATAGTATAGTAAAGTACAGCGCGACACCATCTTAATTTTATTTTGTTATTGTTCAGAATAAGAGGGGATTTAGCATATAATTTAAATAAAAGAAAAATCAAATCAATGGTGGTCAAAATTTGGTTTTAAAATATTGCATTAAGTTGATTTATTTCCATTGTTACAATATCGATATGGACCTCGGTTAAAGGACGCGAAAGAACTGACTTCGTCGCTCTTCCTATCGCTAAGTTACTCTGCTTACTTACGCTCGCTGCCGAAAGCCGAAGAAGCCCGCTGATGACCGAACGCGTGATTGCACGCGTGAACTATGTCTAATTTAGCGTATTCTACACTCAGAAAACGATCTTCCTGAACCAAGGAGAATCTGCCTGTCAGAGGGGGATTTTCAGTTAAAAATAGGGCCAAGAGAATATCTTTCTATGGAAGGAGGAATATCCGCTTGGTACAATGTCCCATCGCGATAAGAGGATTTCCTCCCGTATATATAATAATTATTAACAAAAAAATAAATAAATAATTAATGTAAAAATAAAATTGTTGTATATGAATGGAATAAAAAGGCTTTAGTTATTTTAAATATTTATATAGTAGTCCAAGTGGCATCAGTTATCAATAAAACTTGTTTTTCCGCCCTTTAACCTCAAAATGCCATCTTAAATGTCATTTTGCGGCTTCGGACGGAAAAATACGTTACTGAAACGTGGACGTAAGAGAATTTTTACCTCATGCGACTTTTCGACCTCGCTTCGCTCGGCCGAAAAACGTCGCATGAGGTAAATAATCCTCTTCCGCCCGCGTTAGTAATATACTATTACACTGCAATTTAATGATATTTCTAAAATAGAGTTTTGGGGATCTAAGACCCAAAATATATTATTCCTCCATTACTGGCACATAATATTCTTGTAATAAAACGTAAAACTTTCCTCCTACAGGAGGATTGGCCTCCTATAACAGGAGAGCACGGTTCCTGTAATCGAATTACGATTCTACCGCGCGGGAGGAAGTCCTTTTTATTGCAGGAAGATTTTTTCGGGAGGAATTTTATTTTGGTACCGAAGGATCGTGTTTCTGAGTGTACTAATTGTACACGTGTGCTTACAAAAGGTGCCTCCCACGGCCTCACCAGCCCGGCTTGAAGCCACGGGACGACCTTCTGGTTTCCCTGCACTGAGGTGACCTTTAGTTACGAGAGGGAAGTTCCCGATGAGGTCTATGCCAGTCTGAAGGCGGTCAAACCACCCTCAAATGAGAGCCTGACATGAGTCGCAATGTCGATTTAGGCAGGTGCTTACTCAGCCGGGGAGTGTAAAAATATTTTAGAATTTGTGAAACTTCGATCATCATCGAGCTTATTCGCCTACCGCCGACTTATTCCTATCCGGAACAGTTATACTTTTGGCATTAATAATTTTTCAGTATTATAGAAACATTCTTATACCGAAACACTACGTAAACTTTTTACTTTTGAGATCAATAATTAATTTAATGGAATCACAAATTAAATTTGAGGAAATTAACTCCCAACGTTTTTGGTACTGTTTTAAAAAATTTCATAAAAAAAATTATTATTGAATATATTAAAATAAAATAATATTTTTCGATACTCGTGCGCAAAGCTCGATTTTGCACACGCTTGGCAAAAAACGTGTACTCAAAATCTAGCTTTTCACACGTCGTATCAAAAAATACTGTACGCTACATGTTCGGGAAAGAGATTCTCGTCTCGTGTGCCTTTCCACTGGTAGCGTAATGTACTATTCCTTAACTATAAATAAACAGAGCGTTCTATTGTTTCAGACCAGTTTAAAATAACGCAATTACAATAGATGATATCGTTGTAAGAACTAACATCGGGAAATATGAGGAACTTTTTCTTGTGATAAATCAACGTTTTTCCTATACATAAATAATATTCGGGAAAAATGCCATTTGCTATATGTATACATGTGACATTAAACATTGTGGAAATAGTACGTTACGATACGAGTGCGCAAAGTAGATGATTTCGGCCCGAGCGAAGCGAGGGCGACAAAAACGCAAGTGCGGGATCACCCACACAGCGCATGAGTATCGTATACTATTTTTCCTATCGAGTTGTGCAATGTTCGAGCCTGCACACACACCTGCGCGCGCAAGTCACCATTCTTCCACACGCTAAGGCGAGCGTGTGGAAAAGTGTCAGTTTGCGCACGCAAATGTGTGTGCAAACTCGAACTTTGCACACGATGATAGGAAAAAATTATAGTATATTGTTTGCCAAGGGCGTAAAGTGGGCTTTTTTAGACCCATTACTGCAATTACACGAGGACGAAAAGCCCACTTAGCGCTTGGTGCACACCAAATTTTTTGTAACGCTTGTATTCTTTTTCGCATTTTTCTTTTTAATATGAAGTAGGGCTAATGTGACCGTTTTTAGACATGCCAACCACGCGATTATTGGACTATTTTTAATTTTTATTTAGTTAATATTTTGCTACAATAAAATCTATTTTTGATGGTCAAATTTAAATAATTTTAACATATTTTGTAACAATTATCGATGATTTTTCTAAAAATTTACGAAAAATTTTTAGATTGCGATACAAGTTGAGAAACGCCTACTAGGAACTCGAGTAGCGAGCGATAAAAACAGAAAAACGCCCGCTGACGACTTTTTTCACCCGCCGGTCTAAAAACGGTCACTTTAGTCCCGCTTAATAGGTAAAAAAAAAATCCGAAAATCGTGCTTGTGTTACAAAAAATGTTTTTCGTGACAATATTTTAGTATATGCGATAACAAGTGCCATATTGCTCCGTGCGAGGGCCAATATGAGGGCTACGTTGGGGCAATTAAAAATAATTTAATAAGAATAGTTTTTATAATCAGAGTTAAATACTATGTATGCGGCACAACGAACAGTTCGCGTTCATCGTCTCGCACTCCACCGTTTCCCTGCTCTCATATTACCCGCAACTTAGAATTTTTTAAAACTAATGAAGGCGATGTGAAATACCGACATAATTTTTGAACGTGTACATCTTATGCAAATAGTAATAGAATTACTAAAAAAAAACTTTAAAAAAGCGAGACAAAGACGTTTTTAATTGTACACGATTTTCTCCGTATATTTTGTGACATAAGAAAGAAGAAGAACCGCGCCCGGAAAGTGTGCCGTCAAAAAAAATTTTTACCGACTTTGGGGGCGCGATAAGTTAAAATAAATTCTGGATTTTCTCATATACACAATATACTTATGCGTTTGAAAATTCCTTGTTATAGTTTATAGCCAAAATATAGCACAAGGCCGTTTTTCCCGACATGACCGTTTTGTCCGTTCTCCACTTGAAAAAAAATCATCTAAATCAACTTCTTCACATATGAAAATCTTTTTATGTAATAATATTTTTTTTGCTCGTTAGTTCTAATTTTTTCTGAATTGCATTTGCTAAACTTATGTAAATAAATTCCATGGAAAACTGGATGAAAAAAGAATACCCTTTTCTAAATATAAAAGAAACCTTTATTGCACCGAATGCTATACTACTCTTAATCCTCTAACCTCATTGAACGATTTAAAAAATTATTGAAAATCATCAAATGCCCCTAGGTATACAATATTTTAAAAATATTAGAGAAATTAAAGGCGCTGAAACCAAATATGCTCTATTTGGTTTCAGCGCCTTTAACAAAACATCTAATTGAACAATTCAAGCTATTCCAACTCATAGCATGAACTTACGTAAGTTCTTCGCGCGTGCGCACACACACACCCACACTCTAAAGTTGAATTAGTGAAAAAACCATTAAACATTAGTGAAAATTTCTTCACCGTGGAGCAATTTTCACTAATGTTTGGCGGTTTTTTCACTAATGATGCTAATGTAACTTTAGAGAGCTCACACACATATACACATACACACACATACACATACATACACACATACACACAGCTCATATAACAACTGAAAAGTCATAACTATTGACCATTTAACCTGAATTTGCTTAACCGTTTACTGTAATACACATTGAAATAATTTAATCGGCCCATATAATACTGATAGATCATGCTGTTGATTTTATTAAAACTTCTTGTAGGATTTTTAAATACAGGTGATATCAATGCACCTGGCAATATTGGCCTTAAAGATCAAGTTATGGCATTAAAATGGGTAAGAGATAACATTAAATACTTTGGCGGGGATCCTCAAAAAGTTACAATCGGAGGAATGAATTCTGGTGCAGCGTCAGTGCAATTACACATGATGTCCCCAATGTCACAAGGTAGATATTTCAAAAGGCTTAAGAATATTTTTATATTTTCATTTTTATATAAAATTTTTTAGGTCTCTTTCGTGCGGGTTTAGAACAAAGTGGAACGTCATTGAATCCATGGGTCATACAGTATAATCCCAAAGAAATAGCGTTCCAATTGGGGACAGTTCTTGGTATCGAAACAACTGATAGCAAAGAATTGGTTGATAAATTAAAAATGTTTTCTGCGAAAGAATTGATGATCGCAGCTGAAGAAGTTTCGAAATCTACTTATGTAAATAATTTTTTGTATTATGGAGAAATTGTAAAGTTAATGTGTACTTAAATTGTTGTCAAACAATTTTGATTCATTTAGTCAAATTTTTAGAATTTTATGAGTGGAAGTGTTCATGCCTTTCTACCCTCGATAGAGAATGATGTAGGACAAGAAATATTTTTGCCGTCTGATCCATGGACTTTAATTAAATCTGGTAAAATTGCTGATATACCACTAATTGCAGGAATGAACCGAGATGAAGAAGCTACTATGGCATCGAGTAATCCTCTTTATTACACAGGCTTCATTGCTTTAATTTATGATTACATTTATGATAGATAGTAAGTTAAAGGAGGATGCCAACGAATACTAACTACTAGGAAACTCTCCTAACGAAGGACTGTACAAAACCAACACCATTATAAAGAACACAAAAGATAAGTAGATTAAAAAAAACATCGTTCCATGTCGAAGGAAAAGGCAGAAAATACAGATGAAATTTTCAATACAAAACTACATGCTTTTCGGAATAATTACAAAAATATAATGCTCTGCACATTTATTTCGGCTTTAAAGTTATCTCATAATAAAGGTTATATCAATGCAGATGACCATACGTCATTTGCAATTCCGAGCTACCCTTGCCGATTATCCGAAATTTCTCATCTTTTGCGCGTTTTTTGAAAGACGAGAAATGCATCAAATTGAAGCTTAGAATACAAGAAAGCTACCCAAAATGAATTTGATTTTGAGTTACCCTTCGTAAAGCTTTTTATGTGTAGCGCTAAAAATCGGCGATTTTGATTCTTGAGAATAAAGTCTTTTATCCTCTTCTTTAAGGGAGACTCTCAATCAAGTTCATTTTGGATATAGCTTTCTTGTATTCCAAGCTTCAATTTGGAACATTTCTCTTCTTTAAGAAAATGCGCAAAGGATGGGTAATTTCGAATAGTCATCAAAAGTGTAGTGCATCCTCTACCCATTTAGTACTCAACGAAAATTGTGGAAGGGTACCTCGCGTATTTCCAAGTAACTTCTGGTCATCGGCAGTGATCTAACCTTTGTCGTACGATAACTTTGCCGAAATAAATATGCAAACCACTATATTTTTGTAATTATTGCAAAAAATTAATAGTTTTGCGTTGAAATTTTCAATTGTATTTTTTTTTAAATCTATTTTTTTGCTTGCTCCTAGAGGAAGCTTTGTAATAGTAATTTTTTGAGTTGTTGTAAAAAAGTGTTATAATTGTTTTCCGAGGTGTTAGGAATCAAAATACATGGTTTTTGAAAAATGTCTGTATGGATGTGTGTGTGTGTGTGTGTGTGTGTGTGTATGTGTGTGTGTGTGTGCGTGTGTATGTGTGTGTACGCCTGGATCTCAGCTTCTACTCGGTCGATTTTAACCGGACAGGTCTCATTATTTTTGTTTTTTTCGTGTGATTGCGGGTCAAAAATCCGTTTTTTGATTGGGCCAATGCGTTTTTGTTTTATTTCGAATTTTCGATTTTCTCAAAATTGTTTTCTGCTTTCTTTAATAATAGGATCGAGATATTTGATCGAATGGGTAGCATTCAAAAGAGAATTAAAATACCTATATTTTCTAAAAAAAAAAAAGAAAAGTTTCTAGCTATCACAGTTCTTTTGTTATTAACAAAAACGTGTTTTCTTTTTAAAGCTTATAATTCCCAAACTAAACGATCAATTTCTTTGAGAAAAATCATGATAATGCAGAATATAAATAGCTATAATCTGTAAAAATTTGAATTCATTCTGTTAGTTAGTTATTTAGAAAAAAATTAAAAAATTAAAAAATGAGTTTTGTATGTCCAACGATTACGGGAATAAAATTGACTTAATCGCTTCAAAATTCCTTTCAGAGGTAGATTTTGGATAGTTCTCGGTCGAGTTCTTTGGGCAAAATGATTGTTCCATAAATTTCAGAGATATTTGAGGTTAAAATTTCTTTAACCTTTTTTTCAAATCACAAATTCTGGAGAACGGCTCTATGTATCTGAATCGGATGGGTAGCATTCAAAAGAGAATTAAAATACCTATATTTTCTAAAAAAAAATTTCAATCTATCACGGTTCTTTTGTTATTAAGCAAAACGTAAATATTGAAAAATGAAAAAAATGAGTTTTGTATGTCAACCGATTACGGGAGTAAAATTGACTTAATCGCTTCAAAATTCCTTGTAGAAATAGATTTTGGATAGCTCTCAGTCGAATTCTGTGGGTAAATTGATTGGTTCATATATTTCAGAGATATTTGAGGTTAAAATTTTCTTTACCTTTTTTTCAAATCGTAATTTCTCGAGAATGGCTCTATGCATCAGCTCCATATTTATAGGCAATATCATAAATGTGATAGAGATAATATGTGTGCTAATTTTCATCAACGTCGAAAGCTTACTTTTGAGATATTGGATATTGAAAATTTTCGTATTTTATACAAAGTCAATTTCTTTGTCGCATGATAACTAGTGAAAAAATAGTACATTTCGACACGGGTGGGGAAGTCGATTATTTAGCTGGTGTGACTTTTTACACGAGCGAAGCGAGTGCGAAAAAGTCACACCAGCTAAATAATCGACTTACGCACTAGTTTCGAACGGTATTTTATACCACGAGCGCCGAAAAATCATACCAAAGTTGTGATTTTGAGGTTAGAGTGGTATAAAATTTATTTAATCATGTTGAAATTTTGTGGAAATGTAGAGTTTGTATCTTTATCGTATAAGTCCTTTGGTAAAAGAATTGTCTATTTAAGGTTAAAATTTATTTACGGTTTTTTTCAAAATCGTGATTTTGAAAAATCACACTTCATGTATCAGTTTGAAATTTATAGACTACTAGCGTTAATTTGGCGCGCTACGCGTGCCCTCTCTTCGCTGTTTCTCGATTTTCTTCGAGTTTCAAGATCGATTCAAGATTTCGAGATACCTCGCAAAAACGCTCGAAAATCGAATGAATCTCGATCGCTCAATTTATATTAAGGATTTTGTACGCGATATATCGACGGCGGAGTGGAGTAAGGTCGAATTTTAAATATTGTATTAATGAATTTTTAAATCATTGTAAATTTTTAAATCATTTTAAAACTCGTAGAATGAATAAACATATATTATATTTGAACTATATGCTATACATATAGGAACGATAAATTAATTTGGAGGAAGCTATGTGCGAATGAATTGGCAGCGGTTTTTTATAATGGTGTTGGTTTTGTACAATGCTTCATCAGGGGAGTTTCCCTAGTCCTCTTTGGCACCGTCCTTTATTATTTGAACTACGTCTATTTACAATTTGATTATTGACTTATTTTCATAGACTATTATAATTGTTTAAATTTAATATAACATCAGCAAAAAATATAAAAATTAACCTTTTTAGAGATAACGGTTTCAAATGTAGATAAACATAGTTAAAATCAAGTAAAAAAAAAAAAAAAATATGAATGATTTATAGATTATAATTCATAATAATTAATAAGTTATTAAAAATATCTACATTTCTTATAGATTTGTTATAAATATAATTATTTTAATTTTTTGTAATTGCCACAGAAGTAACTGCTGAGCAATCATTTTTCAGGGTACATAAAGGCTGTGGACATTATGAATGCCCATTTCGAATATTTTATTCCTAATGATTTAAATACCACTAATGTTGAAAAAAAAGAATTTGCTGAGAAGATAAGACATTTTTATTTTTCTGGAAAACCAATAACTTTATATAATCTTGAAGAATTTACAAAGGTACTTTTTTGAACAAGTATTTAAAAATGGATTTTTTATTACAGACAAATAGAATATTTAAAAAAAACCGATTAAAAAAAAATTAATGATATGAAGAGAATTGCCAGCATTCAATAATATTTTGTATTTGTGTCCATTTTTAGCTGCTAACTGATATAAATTTTACTTATGGTCTACATTTTTCTTCTAAACTCATAAGTAAAATAAATAAATCCCACGTGTATAAATATTTATTTACATATTATTCACCAGTTGGGCCGTTGAAAAATATGTATGGTTCGGAAACAGGTAAATATAAAGTGTACGATGTTGCGGCACTTATTAATAAAAATGTTCAAATGTTATATACCGACACTTTGCATTTCTTCTTTTAAAAGTCTTAAAATTATAAAGAGATTTTTATTAACATATACATTGAGCATTTAACAAAAAATTGGCTCAATTAACGTTAGGAATTGTACATCGATGATATAAGATACAAGTTAGGGTGATTTTTAAAAGGAATTCTAATGAAATATTTCGTGACCAGATTATAGATAAGTGTAATAATCATGCTATTATTGAATACATAAAGTCATGTTCAAAAGATGTCTTTTAAGGTTGTATTGGCCGTAAGGTCTCATTCAAAAATTTAAGACAAATATTTTGGTCGTATAATTCGTCGAAAACAGTAATATTCTACAGTACTAAGAGTAAATAAATATGTAAAATGTTTTTTAGAACTATGAAGAAAATATTACATCGGTTTTAGAACATTTTAATGCTCATTTTTTTCACTTTTTGGTATGACTGTATGCCTTATTACACAGTTTTTATGCTATAACTTTAGTACTAGCTCGCAAAAGCAATTCATTTCAATTGCAATCGATTTCAAAGCTTTTCTTTTACGTATACACAAATTTACAAGAACTAAACACTATTTTTTCAACTTAATTTTTTCAATAACTACGACGAATCTAGCCATATTCAGAGAATCTCCAAAAGAACCCACGTTAATTTTAAACTACAATATCTCGAAAACTAGCTCGCAAATCATATTCAAATTTGGTAGAGACGTTTATAATGATATTATTGACGTACTGACGAAATTTTATTGATCTGACATTATTTCTTACATATAGCCCATACAACCTTAACTTACTTGACGAGTGTAATATCTATGGGTCAAGGATTTTGCTCAAACTTTAGAATATGTTTTCGGGCGTAAAAATAAGAAAAAATCTCGAATAGTAGACCATAACAATCTAAAAAGCTAGACTTATGTATATTTTCAGTCGCGTTTTAAGAAAATTTTGAAAAAAAACTCTTTTTCAAACAATAATCAATCAATTAAAAAAATAATCGCATAAATAACTTTAAAAATAGAACCCGAAACTAAAAAATGAGAGCTTTCATTCACTTTTTCAGAATTAAAAAATATTAAGTTTTTCCAAAGTTATGGTAGTTTAAAGTTAAGCGCAGAAAATACGCTAAAAATTCGCAAAGACCTGCATCTTCATTTCACATTTTTAAAGATGAATTTACGACTCTTTTAGATTAATTGATTATTGTTTGAAGAGGTCTCTTTTCAACATTCTCTTAAAATACGATTAAAAATATCCATAACTCAAGTTTTTTAGAGCGTTATGGTCTACTATTGTAGGTATCTCCATATTTTTACGTCCAAAAACATATCCTAAAGTTTAAGCAAAAGTCCTCACCCTCAAGTAATTCGTTCTTTTAGAAAGTGAAAACGTATATAAAAACTTGTAAAAAATAAATTGGTCTATTTTTTTATTTTAAAAAGTTTTGAATGTTGTCAACACCGTTCGATAAAAAATCACAAATATACGGTTATATTAAAAACATTTTTTATTTCTAGATTTTTATTACAGGGAATCAATTCAATCAAATTTAGCATTTTTATAATTTTCACTGCGAATGTTACACCCATCCACACACATATGCACGCACGTACACGCGTTTATCTTTATTTAATATTTTTTCGTTATTGTCTGTTATTTTTACGATATTATTATAACGGGATATAACGTAATAATAATGGGAAAGAACGTACAAATATAATAAAATAATAAAATAACAAAAAAACGTAAAAGTAATGGAGAATAAGGTGAATAATATTGGTAAAAACGAAATAGAACGTAAAATATGGAATAGTGATGAAAAAATTATGAAAAAATATTATAAAATAACGAAACTTTACGTAAAATAACGGAAAACAATGTGAAATAACATGAAAATACCGGGTTTGTAGAAGACGCTAGAAAGAAATTTGATCAAATAGATTTGATAATTTCTAATAAACTTTTCTTTCGCTTGCATAAATGAATTAGACCCACAGTGGGTAATTATTAAAAAGATGCCAATGTAAATACCATAATGCATGCAAATTTTAAAATGCCTTTGCTATTCGTTCATCAGATTTCTGTATTGAAGGTATATCTATATATTAGTAGATATAGTTTCTTTAATCAATTAAATATCAGAACAAAACAAATATTGAAATATTACTACTCTGAAACAATGTACTCTAATCTGACGGTCGTTTAGGAAGAGCCATTTTAAAATATAATAAAATTTGCTTAATAAATTATTATATATTACCAAATTTTTTTAATTAAGTATGTGGGATAATATTTTTTATATATATTCAATGTATTTATCATTCGCAACAAAAGTTAGACAATCTTGTGTCGATTAAAGATATGTATAAATAATACACAATTTTTAATTTCAAATGTATTAAAAACTAATACTTAGCTGAAGTTTAATAAAATTTACGCAAATATTGCTTATACTATTATGCTAAAAATAGTACATTACGCACCGCACCATGGGAGGAAAAAACTTGGACAGTCCACAGCTCGTGTAAGTTGCCACCCTCGCCTTCGGCTCGAGTGGCAATTTACACGAGCTAGGGGCTGGCCAATTTTACTCCCGTTGTGGGTATACTATTTTTCCTCACATCGAGGCCGAAAATGCCATATTTCCGTTTCGGAGCCGGGCGGGAATGAGGCACTTTCGGCCCGGTGTGAGGAAAAATATTAAAAAATCTGATACATTTTACACACACATACCTACACACGCGTTCACCCGGCCGTGCAAGCACGCTCACATACATCCATACTAATATTTTTCAAAAAGTACGTAGTTTAGCTCTAAATCACTCAAAAAATATTGCTCACATGTTTTTAATCAAATTAAAATTTTTGCTAGTAAGAAAAACAAATGCACTTTGTTTCACTATAATTTCTTCAGTAAAAACTCCGATCTTCACACTTACGCACCCACACACACAACCGTCAAATGTCTTTTAACATGTTTTTCAATATTTTTGTTTCAAACATTTTTTTCACCATTACAAAGCTTCCTCTGTGAGGAAGCAAAAATTGAGGATATTTTACCCTTCTTAATCGGGGATACTCTTTCGTTCCTGTATAATTGTATGTTCTTTCTGATACATTTTATCTAAATTAAGTTTATTAACCCTATTATTGTAAAAAACACAAAAATAATGGATTGCCATAAGTAAGTGGGGGAACCGCGCCCACTTGCCCGCTATTTCGCGCCAACTCTCGTCTGTCTATATAAAAATTTCGTTTTTCTACATATGGGACACGATTGCTACTATTCGAGAGAATCTTGCATTGCTGAATCTTTGACATTGCAAACACTATTACAACTCAAGTACTAATATATTATATTTTGACGAAAACTGTAATGCATTCATGAAAAATTATTTGTTTTCTGTAATGGCCAAAAATCGACTATTTTCATTGTATTTTAGTACATTACGATACGTATGACTTCAGTGGCCCATTATTGCACGGCATGAGGTTAGCGCCCGAGCATAGCGAGGGCGATAATTCACGTCGAGTAATGGGCCACTCAAGTCATAAGTATCGTATATTATTTTATAGCACGTTTACCTAAGTCCACTGTCACGCCTATTCGTGCCTCAAGCAGTCCATTTTTGTACCGTGAGGTTAGCGCGCGAGTGCAGCGAGCGCGATAAACACGGTGCAATAATCGACTACTTAAGTCACGGATAGGCGTGACCTAAGTGCGGACTTAGGTCACACCGTGCTATAAAAGTATGTTTAATCGTT
The DNA here is from genome assembly GCA_036365515.1 of Torymus aiolomorphi. NCBI lineage: Eukaryota > Metazoa > Arthropoda > Insecta > Hymenoptera > Torymidae > Torymus > Torymus aiolomorphi. The sequence continues at coordinate 56,482,523 of CM070875.1, read as the reverse complement.
CTTTTAGGTTTAAAGTTTTTTAGATATATGCAATATTTATGTGTAAAATCAAATTCTATTAAATGATAAGCGAAAATGGACTATTTAAGGTGCATTTACGTGCTAAAACATCGTTTTTTAGGTCTAGATCGCCAGAAATTGATTATACATGGAAATGTTAAGTTGAAAAAAGCTTTGTTTCATTGTTATCTATAATTTTTGCATTTAACATTTTTGTATAAAATTCAATCCTGCTAAGTTATAACCGACCATTTTGGGTACAATTCGGCGTTAAATATCGTTTGTATGGATCTAGCGCGTCAGAAATTGATTGTACATGAAAATATTAAATGGGTAAAAATATTGTTTTAGTATTATCTACACCTTTTGTATTTAACATTTCTGTGTGAAGTCAAACCCTGTAAAGTAATAGCCTAAAATCAAGTATTTCTGATGTCTTTACCTATTTTTTGTTATTGTATTGAAAAATATTGCTCGTAGCAAAAAATGTTTAATATAAAAAATATGTCTTTTAATTAGTTTTAGCAGATTCGTGGGTTGGATTTTGACTAAAAATTAATTTTGTACACATTAAGATTAAAAATCCATTTTTCTTTCAAATTTTTATTTCAAATTTATTATTGCTCTGGCGTTTTTGCTTTCTCAAAGAGAAAGCCTTGTAAGGGTGAAATGAAATTTTTCGGCTCTGAGATTTCGATGATTTCCGATATATCCGAGCTCCCTGAGTCGAAATATGCCTGTTTTAGAAAATGGCTGTGTGTGCGTGTGCGTGCGCGCACGCGCGCGTGTGTGTGTCTGCGTGTGTGTGCGTGTGTGTGTGTGTATGTGTGTGTAATAAATTTGTCGGCATCATAACTCGAGACTGGAAATAGATATCAAGTTCATCTTTGGCAGGTACATGAAGTTCATTTTAAAGTTGTGCAAGTTCAATTTTATAGTTGATCAGATAATATTAAGTCGATTAAAAAGAATAAAGAAAAATATGAACAAATCGAAAATAATTTTTTTCGAGGCGTGGTTAAAAAATAGGTTGAAAGTAGAAGCATTTTCTGAAAGTACTTTTGATTTCCTATCCATTCATAATTTTTTTGTCTAAATAATTAAGATTTTTACTCCGTAAATGTTTTTAAATATAATTTTATATAAACTTTTGAATAACTTATTTATGAAAAATCAAATATGCTGTAAAAATGCAATTTTACATTAAAATATAAATTTTAAAAAATTATGATGTAATTTAACAATTCTCTTTGAAAAAGCATTCTGCTAAAACAGTTAACAGCGGTTTTTATTTTGCAATGGGTTCGGCTTAATATATAGGACTATCCGGTACTTATAATATTAGCCAAGTATCTTGCCCAAAATTTGTTTGGATCCATCAAAATTTCGTTGGGATAAACAAGGAACTTGATTACATACGGACGTACAGACATACCTACATCTCGGAAAACGCTTAAAATGGACTCATTTTGGGCAGAAAACAATTTTTTCGATATAATGTGCGTAATATGCGATTTAACACAATCGGTAAATTTTTAAATTCGCTTTTACGCCCCCTGTATTGAAAAATATCGTTTGATACACGTGCGAAAGATGATTCTACACTTGTGTGACTGTCATCGTCGCTTCGCTCGGACGACAAACCTCACCCTCGTGCTAAAATCAACACTTTCACACTTGCATCGAAATATACTATTATATAATAAATTATTAGTATTTCAGGTGTAACAATTTGCACTCTGGTGAAAATATAAGACTCTCCCGGGTAGCGGGCACGGCTAAAAATTGAACATAAAACAAAAAAGATCAACAAAATAAAAAATGGATTTTCATTGAAATTGAGACGAGAAAAAAGAATGTGCGGACACACACACATACACATACACATCCAGACAGTTAAAAACAATTATTTTTACTCCAAATGACTTACAAAACATTTGTTGTTCACAAAATTAAAATTTTACGATTAAAGCTTTCTCTGGGAAGCGAAAATTGTCAAATTATCAAAAATAAAATATCAATTATAAAAATATTTCTATTTTCTCAAGTTAGCACTATATATTATATTATCCAGTTAGCTTATAAACTGATATATGTACGGTCGGTAATTTTATTAATCTAAAATTACTTTTCCCAATGAAACAGGTATAGCTCATGGTGATGAAATACAATATATATTTTATTCTGAATTATTTAAAAATATACCAATCCCTGGTTCAGATCAAGAAAAAATCATGCATATGTTTACAACTATGTGGACGAATTTCATCAAATTCGGGTAAAAATGTTTTCTTATATTAGTTCCAATTTTTTTGTATAAACTTATTTTATCCCGTGTGGTTTTGTTTTAAAAAATCTTTCTTTTCTTTCAAGAAATCCAACTTCTAATAAAAATGAGTACGTTACTACTGACTGGTTGCCTGTAAGCGAAGAAGATTATTATTTGGATGTCGGCGAAGAATTGAAAATGAAAAAGGGCTTTTTCGAGGAACGAATGCATATGTGGGCTCAATTCTGCAGGAACATATTAGGAAACTATGTTACTGATTTTTAATTTATGCGTTAAGGATTTTGAGTATATTGTTTGTATTTCTTGTATAATATAACAGTAATTTATTAAATAGCACATCAAACACAGTTATACAATTAATATTTAATTTTTTACTCCGTAACAATATATTTTCTTATTTTGTATCTATTGATTAGGCTATATAACAAGTAAAACGCTGTATCATAAAAATATATCGAGCTAAAATTTTTCAGGTAAATAGGTACATCTCTAAAACTTTTAATTTTTAACTTAGAAAAAAAAATGCAAGAAAAAAGTAAATTTGCGTGAAAAAAGTAAAATTAGTTAAAAGGGGGAAACAAATATAACTTTGGTCCCGCTTTTCAAGGAAAAAAGTGGCCATTTTTGTTGAAGTGGGAATAATAGTATATTACGTAACTAGGGAGATAAAGAGTTGGCCAGTCCAGAGCATGCGTAAATTGCCACCCGAGTCGAAACCGAGGTTGGCAAACATGTGCTCTGGGGTGGCCGTCTTTATCCCCGTATTGTGTATACTATTTTTCACCAAACTCTGGCCGAAAGTACCAGTTTCGCTCCCGGCTCAGAAACGCGAATGTGGTATTTTCAGCCCCGGTATGGTGAAAAATCGTATACGCAACACGGGGATAAAGACGGACACCCCAGAGCACATGTTTGCCACATCGCCTTCGGCTCGGGTGGCAATTTACGCATGCTCTGGACTGGCCAACTCTTTACCTCCCTATAAGTTGCGGAATAACTATTCCTCCCTCTGTGGCGGGAAAAACAGAACTTAGCCTCCCGATACTTCAATCTTTTTGCTTATGCTTACAGATAACATAAAAACCAAAATATAACATAAAATAATTATTGTCATAAAGGAATTCAAATATTTAATTAAAATATCTTTATTATATTAAAAAGCCAAATTTTGGGGCCGTTCGTCCGTCCGCCCGACCACCCGTCTTCTATCCAGTAGTTCATGTGTATTTTACAATGAAAATGTTTCGCATCACAATACTATATACATATTTTATTCCCCTGGTAGAAACATTAACCAATAGTTTACAATCGGTTGGCGAAATCGAAACGAGTTCGCTAACGGTTTAATCAATTCTTGCTTTGAAATACTACTAATTTCGTCACAAAATGATGGTTCGCTTAGCCAATAGTTGAACCAATCGTTGGTTTGAAAATTCTATAAATTTATGTAGGGGAAGGTGAGGCGTCATGGACACCCTAACTTTAAATTGAAATTAAATATATTAAAAACAGATTTAGATAATAATAAAATATGTAATTAATAGATTAGTTCATCCAAAACACGATTCTAGTGATAGAAAATTTTTTATTAACCCGTATTTTTCACCAAAAATGAAAAAGCAAAACGTTTAAAAATGCTCCAAGTGCCCTACTAACAAAGAAAGTCCCCCAACCCGAACTCACCGATTTTGATGATTTTTGGATATGTTGTAGTGCATTGAAAAATAAGAGATACGTGTTTTTTTTTATCGGCGGAAAAACAAGGGGTGAAAACCACCCTCAAAGTTCACCCCCAAAAACATTTTTTTTTAATATCTTTTTTTGTAATCAATATTTTTTAATAAAACCAAGTGGGTAATAATCCTTATAAAAAGTGTAACAAATTCTCATAGATTTGACTTTTGGTGGTTGCAACTCCTATTTTTAATAGGCGAAAAATTGAAAAATTGACGTCAATTTCTGCAGTAAAAATTTGAAAAATACTTTAATCATGACCAAATATTTATGTTTATAAAGAAAATAAAAAAATAAAGTTAACGTTTTTTTGCATTTTTAATAAAAATATTTTTAGAGGGTAAAAAACCACCCCTATTAATGAAAATTAGTATTTTCGATAATACGATAGTTTAAAATCGAATTTTTAAACTTTTACTGCTTTGTAGACGTCGTTATAGTAAAAATATTCTAAAAACATGCTTAAGGGGTGAAAACCGCCCTCAAAGTTCACCCCCAAAAACAGTTTTTTTTAAATATCTTTTTTTGTAATTAATATTTTTTAATAAAACCAAGTGGGTAATAATCCTTATAACAAGTGTAACGAATTCTGGTTGTTTTGATCTTTGGGGGTTGCAACCCCTAATTTTAATAGGCGAAAAAGTTACAAATTGAAATCAATTTCTGAAGTAAAAACTTGAATAATAGTTTAATTATGACCAAATATGTCTGTTTATATAGAAAATAGAAAAATAAAGTTAATGTTTTTCTGTATTTTGAATACAAAATATTTTTAGAGGGTAAAACCACCCTTATTAATAACAGTTAGTATCTAATAAGTAGATAATGCGATGGTTATAAACCAATTTTTTACTTTTCTGTAATCGATAGCCGTTGCTGTATTTAAGGTGGTCTTACATCTAAAAATTTTGAAAAAATCAACTTTTTTTTATTGAATTTTTTAATTATATATGTTATTCTGAACCTAAAAAAACTAGTTTGGATCAAAAATTAAAAAAATTAAAAATGACATGGTTAAAAGAGCTTGCTATATTCAAAATGACGAAAAAATTGATTTTCCTTTTTTTTGCCTTTTCTATAGGTTTGTGATAGATATAGGAACACGTTTACTTGTATGTGTTTTAAAATATCAAAAAACATTATTTAAGACTTATTAGTATAAGAATTATAAAAAAAAAATTAAATTTAAATACGGGATTTATTACAAAAATAATATAAATATATTCTGGAGTTTGAAATCCAGTGGAATCGTCTTTTGAGTTGTGACAATTTTGCACTTCTGTTCTAGTAAAGTGACCATTCCGTCAACGAAATTTGACAGCAAATTACCATATTAATACTTTTGTATACGTATATACTTACAAAGCTATAATACCATAGTGTCAACACAGCAGACAGCTCAAAATCTCAAATAAGCCAAGATACATAACCATGTTATTTCAACAGTTTGTTTTGCAGAGTTTTTGCTTTCAGATAGAGAAAGATTTTTTTCTTAGTGCTTGATTATTTCTATTCATAAGTGAATTTAGGACTAAAAATTTACTGTATTGTGTATGTGAAAATATATGTCTGAAAAGTGAAATTGTAATTATAATACAAGCGTGCAGTGACAATTTTGTTTAAATTTGGAAAGTAGTTTCAGTTCAAGATGGGAATGCTGTATGAAAATTAATACTGAAAAACATGTGCATTGGCAAGATTGAATTATTTTAAAGAAGAAGCAGTAAAAATTTTTATCGCAAAAAATAAATACATCTTTTTTCTAAGAAGGTGAAAGTGACATATTAAGTCTAACTCACTATAGGATATATAATTCAATTCAGAAGATTTGTGAATTGCAATAAGTGTCAAGATGTATTTATACACATAAAAGCGATAAGCCTTCTCACAAGAATACAGGCTTAAATTCAATATATATTTAATATTTAATATGTGTAATCAAGTAATCATTAAAAAAATGGGTTTATCAGCTTTTATGTACTTATGTACTTTTGTCTATGACAGTGATGGCTTCTTAAGTTTCGATTTGGATCATTGGGATTTCATATTTCATAAGACCTGACGCATATTCTACATTTATTTTAATATTATAAATAATAATCTAACTCAGTACCGTGTGTTAAAAAGTGATTCAACAGTGGATGAATCAAAAGTACAAAAGGACAGATTGAACAGTAACTTTTAATGGAACGAATGCTGCTAGCTTAGCAATAACTTTTAATGGAACGGATGCATGCAAGGTGCCAGAGTTTCTGTTTTAACCATTTTATATGGGAGAACAGATAACAGATATACAGGAAAATGAGTTTCAAGAAGGAAAAGAATGGGTATTAAATGACTGATTATTTTTTGAGTCTTATGGTATTTTTCTTTGCAGGCTTGTTTCTCAAAATGTCATTTTTTAAAGTTTGTCGTAACTTTTCTCTGAGACCAGTCGATGAATTTTCATGGGACAAAGTGCAAATTGTTCCTAATTTATGTAGTTATGGGCGTAAGAGTTGCAATTTTAAGGTTTTCATGTATAAGTATTTTTTTCATGGCAAAAACCCAAAAAATTAAAAAAAATGCAAAAAATTATTGCAAAAAAATCAGTTTTTTCCATGAAAAAGAAACTTATACATAAAAATCTTAAAATTGCAACTCTTACGCCCATAACTACATAAATTAAGAACAATTTGCACTTTGTCCCATGAAAATCCATCATGCGGTCTCAGAGAAAAGTTACGACAAACTTTTTTTCTTGAAAGTGCTATAACTGAAGGTAAAATGAGTTTAAGGACCTCTGCCTTGGCTCATTTTATTCAAAATAAGTTATATTTACAATATATTTTGATTATTTTATTATAATAATAATTGTTATCAATTTTTTAGGTAATTTTGTCCAGAAAGGCCTATAGGTAAGACCGCCTTAAAATATTATAAAAACGTAACGAATAATTTAATTATTATTATAATATTATTTTAACGTATTGAATAATTATATGTATAATAATGATGTATACACCATGATATTCCACTTGTAATTATTAATAAAATAATGTTATTTTTGTTGTATAGAGTTTTTTTAATCAGTTTAAAATCGTTAATATAAAAATAAAAATAAAATTAACAATTTTAAATTACTAGCTACTTTTAGCGCGCTTCGCGCGTATCATTTATCTCTTTGTTTTTTTGTTTTTGAGGTTATGAACATGATCAAGTTTCATTTTAAAAGTTTGTTTTAAATAGTTTAAATTATACGATAATAACGTAAGTCTCATAAATAAAATCATGAAATTTTTCTTATACTATTCAGTTTTAAATATTCAAAGTCAAGAATCCAATCTTCAAAATTCAAACATACTCGATTTTGGCACTTATTCTATGTAGACCAATAAAATGAGCCAGCAACAACCAATCAAAACAGTCTTATTGTGATGACAGATTTCCTCCATCACTTTTTTAAGAGAGGATTTGAAAACCATACAATGAAAATAGCATTATTTTGTTTAGTAATCATATGTAGAATATTATAGTGCGTAAAATTATCCTGTATAATTTATTTTTTCGTTAATCATAAAACGTTTGTGTAGAAAAGAGATAGAATCCTTCAATTATCAAATTTTATATAGCAAACGAAAAATAAATATTAAAACTGAACCAAATGAAATTTTGTTATCAAATTCTTTTGTTCATCGATACGTTAAAAGTGTAAACAACTAAAAAACAAAGTTAAAAATACACCTAACGAAATGTTTTATCTGTTCTATAGATATCGTAAAAGTTTTTGTAAACATAAGATATCAGTTTAATTTCCATGTCTATATTGGACGGACGTGATTCACAATCAGAATTAAATAATTTTTTCAATATTTTTAAATTTAAATTCATAAAATAATTTCTTCTTAATTTCTGTTTGATTGAGAAGGTAAGAAATTTAATTTCTAATGTATATTCTTCATTCCATTTAGACAAACTATTCACGAAAGTAATTAAAGCAATAGATAAAGTAAAATATTTCGTAAAATATAGTAATATAGTAATATAATATTAGTAAAATACAGATATTCTTATTAATAGTTTTTTATATTAGTGATCGCAAAATTAGTTCATATTCATTATTTTTTATAATTATTTTTCATTTGTGACAAGATATACATTTTGAAGTACAACCCTGGTGAAAAAAATTTTTGTGTAAAAATGTGCAAAAATGTTTAAAAGTGTTTAAAAAAAGTTTAAAAAGATGTAAATCTGTGTAATTTTGTTTATTTCTGTTCTATTTCGTCACACATTTTTACACAGAAATAAACCTTTTTAAACGTTTTTAAATAAATGTAAATAGATATGTTTCTCTAATTTTGTAAAATAAAAACTTTTAAACAATTTTACACATTTATAAACAAAAATATACATTTTTAAATATTTTTAAACATTTTTAAGTATTTTTAAACATTTTTAAACAGAAATAAACTTTTCTAAACATTTTTAAATAAAAATAAACTTTTTTGAACATTTATTAACATTTTTGCACTTTCACCGTAATTCTTGTAAATTTTCTTATTATAAGAAAATTTATAAAAATTTTGGTGAAAGTGCAAAAATGTTAATAAATGTTTGAAAAGGTTTATTTTTGGTTAAAAATGTTTATTTTTGTTCAAAAATGTTTATTTTTGTTCAAAAATGTTTATTTTTGTTTAAAAATGATAAAAAAAAATTTTTTGGAATACAGTAACAAAAATAAATAGTTTTACACATTTTTAAACATTTTTAAACTTTTAAACTTTTTTTGGGACTCTAATTCAGACTCCTAATGGAAATATTTATTTCTGTTTAAAAATGTTTATTTTTGTGTAAATTTGTGTAAAAAAGTGTGCCGAAATACAACATTTTTACACACTTATAAACATTTCTGAACATTTTTACACAAAAATTATTTCCACCAGGGAATTAGAGAATCATTTTTTTTAAACCATGTATTTACAAAATAATTGTGAATTTTTTAATTTTAATTTTATTCTTTATATATCCGCCAAATAAACGTGTAAATTTATTTTGCATTGACGAGTTAAGTTTTTTAAATGGTTGTTTTTTAAAAGACTTGATATTATGATCAACACGGCAGTATAGGTGCATATATACTTTTAGGATTAGAAATTCTTTATTATATATAATGTATACGTTTTTATTATGTAATGTTAAATATTTTTTTAGTATTCACGATGAGAGTCAATCCTTTAAACGTAATCAATTTATTGCTGGCATACTTTCAAACATTGGAATTACCGATTAGTAGCCCAACTACTTATCAAGAAAATCAGTTAGCGGAAAACATAAAAAATATTTTATTAGACTCGATGAACGAATTTCACGACATAGAAATAATTTCAGAAGAATCGTTAGATTTCCAGGAGGAATACAAAGATCCTGATGCACAAATTATCGAGGACGAAATAATGCATCATTTTCCTCCTCCTGTAGAATTTCCAACAAATCAGTGTAAAGAAGATAAAGAAGATTTATCTTTTGATTATAAAGAAAGAGCGGTGAGTTATTGGAGAAGTGGGGGTTGCAACCCCCAAAGATCAAAACAACCAGAATTCGTTACACTTGTTATAAGGATTATTACCCACTTGGTTTTATTAAAAAATATTGATTACAAAAAAAGATATTTAAAAAAAACTGTTTTTGGGGGTGAACTTTGAGGGCTGTTTTCACCCCTTAAGTGTGCTTTTAGAATATTTTTACTATAACGACGTCTACAAAGCAGTAAAAGTTTAAAAATTCGATTTTAAACTATCGTATTATCAAAAATACTAATTTTCATTAATATGGGTGGTTTTACCCTCTAAAAATATTTTTATTAAAAATGCAAAAAAACGTTAACTTTATTTTTTTATTTTCTTTATAAACATAAATATTTGGTCACGATTAAAGTATTTTTCAAATTTTTACTGCAGAAATTGACGTCAATTTTTCAATTTTTCGCCTATTAAAAATAGGGGTTGCAACCACCAAAAGTCAAATCTATCAGATTTTGTTACACTTTTTATAAGGATTATTACCCACTTGGTTTTATTAAAAAATATTGATTACAAAAAAAGATATTTAAAAAAAACTGTTTTTGGGGGTGAACTTTGAGGGTGGTTTTCATCTCTTGTTTTTTCGCCGATAAAAAAAACACGTATCTCTTATTTTTCAATACACTAGAACATATCCAAAAATCATCAAAATCGGTGAGTTCGGCTTTGGGTACTTTCCTTGTAAGAGGCACGAATAACAGGGGGTGGGGCACGAGTAGCACACGAAACGATGAACTGTCATAGCGACCTTTAAGAAAGGGCAATCAATTTTAATTGACAAAGCGTACATAATTTTTATTGAATATAATAAAATGAAATAAAACATCTCAAACTATATTTTATCAAAATTAGATTGTCACTATTAACACAGTATTTTTAATACAAACTGTTATTATAATTTTCATAAGTATGACAAATAACAATCTATAGATTTATTTATCACAGTAATAATACTTAAATCGATAATTAAAACAAAATTTTAATTTAAATTTAAAGCTTTAGCAATAATATCATTAACATAACAAATATTGCCATCTTGAGTTGCTAGATTTCTCTGACTTGCAGGTTAAGGCGATCAGCTGTTTTGCGCCGGTGCTGCTGACGGACGTCGCCGTGTGCTACTCGTGCCCCACCAGGGGTGACACTCGTGCCAACGAATATAGACTAGTATAGAAGAGTACTCTCCATTATAAAAATTCGGACAAAAGTCTGGGTCACAGACTCGTTAGTTCTGTGACCCAGCCGCTTGATGGCGCTACTTCCAAATCGTATATATAGATATACAAAGCATACAACCAATATATATACACGGAAAAAATTTGCAGAGCTTCTTATTCTACTCGGTTCTTATGCTGAAGGTACGGGTTCGATTCTAAGTCTCGTTTTTTTTTTTTATTTATTCATCATCAATTCTTGAATAATTAATCAAATTTATGATTGAAATAATTATTGTGTCAATTTATTAATTTTTCAAGATAAAGGTAACAAATTAATATTCAAATATTAAAGTAAATAATAAATATAAATATATCAGAGTTTATTTATCAACGTGCATATGATTTTTACACCAAAAATGTATATTATTAATTTTGCAAACAATTTTACTCCCAAAACTTGTCTATTAAAAAAAAAATAATATTATTTGTCTTTGACTAGCATCTAATAAATGTTTATAATAAAATAAAATAAGTAAAATTAATCTTGCCTATGGCTATTGTGTAAAATTATTTTACTTCAATTTTATTATATCTTCAATCTTGCGAATAATAAAATAAAAAACGACTTTCCAGTTTGGAATTTCAAACTCCCGGGTTCCCCATTCACGGTCGTCACTTGTTTATATAAATATATATATGCAGACAGAAAAGAAAAAATACTCGTTGCAGCTTACGCGCGCAAAAGTGACAGTTTCTTGATAACCCTTAATCAAATAGCATCGTTATTCGGTTAGAGTTTGTTATTTCATTCCAAAAGTGTGAAATTATACTAATAAAGTAAGTATGGCATCAAAGCGGCGAGGACATTGTGCATATGCAGGATGCATCAATAGTAGTAGGGGCAGCGCGGCTACCGCGCCAGAGCGGCTCCCGCGCCACTTACCCACCGAGCACTACTTACCGTCCGTCGGTAAGGTAGGGTGCAAAGTCACCATGCGAGAGGCCCGGTAGAGGGCGCATTGAACATTTACTCCATCGATAAAATGTGTACGTATGTCATGTTGCAGGGGGCATGGGGCCCTCATGTGATGTTATGTTGTAAGTGAATATAGAATATTTTTATAATATTCATATAGTGTTTAAATTTGTTAATTATAAGTAGTCTTATATTCCGCGCCAGCCCGGTTGTAGAGGGCGCATTGAACATTTACTCCATCGATAAAATGCATACGTATGTCATGTTGCAGGGGCATGGGGCCCTCATGTGATGTTATGTTGTAAGTGAATATAGAATATTTTTATAATATTCATATAGTGTTTAAATTTGTTAATTATAAGTAGTCTTATATTCCGCGCCAGCCCGGTTGTAGAGGGCGCATTGAACATTTACTCCATCGATAAAATGTGTACGTATGTCATGTTGCAGGGGGCATGGGGCCCTCATGTGATGTTATGTTGTAAGTGAATATAGAATATTTTTATAATATTCATATAGTGTTTAAATTTGTTAATTATAAGTAGTCTTATATTCCGCGCCAGCCCGGTTGTAGAGGGCGCATTGAACATTTACTCCATCGATAAAATGCATACGTATGTCATGTTGCAGGGGGCATGGGGCCCTCATGTGATGTTATGTTGTAAGTGAATATAGAATATTTTTATAATATTCATATAGTGTTTAAATTTGTTAATTATAAGTAGTCTTATATTCCGCGCCAGCCCGGTTGTAGAGGGCGCATTGAACATTTACTCCATCGATAAAATGTGTACGTATGTCATGTTGCAGGGGGCATGGGGCCCTCATGTGATGTTATGTTGTAAGTGAATATAGAATATTTTTATAATATTCATATAGTGTTTAAATTTGTTAATTATAAGTAGTCTTATATTCCGCGCCAGCCCGGTTGTAGAGGGCGCATTGAACATTTACTCCATCGATAAAATGCATACGTATGTCATGTTGCAGGGGGCATGGGGCCCTCATGTGATGTTATGTTGTAAGTGAATATAGAATATTTTTATAATATTCATATAGTGTTTAAATTTGTTAATTATAAGTAGTCTTATATTCCGCGCCAGCCCGGTTGTAGAGGGCGCATTGAACATTTACTCCATCGATAAAATGCATACGTATGTCATGTTGCCGGGGGCATGGGGCCCTCATATGATGTTATGTTGTAAGTGAATATAGAATATTTTTATAATATTCATATAGTGTTATTTGTTAATTATAAGTAGTCTTATATTTTATAAGTATATTTTATCTTAGTATATTCAATCAGTATATTTTATATTGTATAAGATTCTACAAAGATATTTTATAAGTTCATAGAAATTTTAAAAAAGTTAATGATGAGCAATTCAATGAAATTTATATTAACAATATTAAATGACTATTTTTAAATTCAAAAGAAACTTTAAAATATTTAAACAAGTTAGTTTTTAAGGAAAATTTTCTATTATAAGAATAAATATTTCATAGAGGGCATTGGGATGTGGAAACGTTAAGGGAAAATAAAAAAGATATGTAAGATTATTTCATATTTATTAAAAAAGCTTTTTCATATTTATTTAAAAAAGCTTAAAAGTAATACATAGTAGAATACATCTTAATCTACGAGTATAAAAAGTTTCAAATTAATCTTTCAATTTTACTATAAAAATATATTTAGAAACTAGTGAACATCTTAATTAAAAAGTATTACAATTTAGCAAATAACTTTGAAAATTTAAAATTTAAGTTAAAGAGAAAATTATCTAAAAACTTATAATTATATAAATTCTAGAAGGCATCCACCTAAAGATTTGACGAAGACTTCTCTATTAACTAATTCTGACTCTATGTTGAGAAGCGCCTCTGGCTTCTCCAGTAATAAAGAATTAACTTTACTTGGAAGGAAAATGTCAAAACTACTGTCTAATTCAAGAACAATTTTTAAGCCGTATTTAGTGGATACCTTTTTTAATGAGGTTATCTTATACTGTTTATTTAGCTCCAAGTCCCGTAGTCGTTTTGTGGGCAGGTATGATGGACTTCTCGCTGCTTCATTTATGAGGTCCATGACTGAAAAAAGAAATGATAAATTATTATTTATATTTTTTTTTATAGAATTACTTACTTATTTATTCTGACGTATCAGAACTTTCAGGGGTTGAATATTGCTCTCTCAAGTCTTCCACCCAGCGGTATAAAGCGCAAACTATTTCAACTGAACAATTCTGTTTCCACTCGGGACGATGATTAATGCAGGCTAGCGGTCGTATAAATCCAGGAGTTCTTATAGATGGACAACCCAAATCCTCCAAGTTTCTTATATTATCGAAATAGGGTTGCAGCCAGTGTTTTTTCTGTTCACCTTTGACCCAAATTGTTAATAACGACCCCTGCGCTTTTTCTTTCAATTTGTCGAAAGCCGTTGACAGGTATGAATACGGCACCTCTCCGTGTTCCCAATGAATTCCGTGCAGATTGTATTGTAAATATCTATTTAAAATTTTTACATTCTGGTCTAAATCACTCCAATCACAGGGTGGTTGAAATGTCGCAACGTACGGCACCGGATTTAACGCATTAGGATCTATATAAGCAATTTCTTTAAATATAAAATTGCCGTTGTTATCTTTAAAACCTTGTGTATCTACAATTAGTTCCATGATAAGTTATATACTGGAAATGTAGATAACATTATTTGAATATTATTCAAGAAAAAAAGTAGAGTTAATATAATAGTGTTAAAAGTTAGAGTGAAAGATGTGATAATAACTTATTAATTCATAATACATGCAATGTAAAAATTAAAGTCCCTACGGAGAGATTGAAAAGTTAAAGTACAATAGCTGAGAAAATCTTAGAAAAAAAAATATGAACTCATTATATGTGAAAAAGTTAAAGTAAGAGATGTGAAAATAAATTATAAATTCATGATACGTGCTATGTAAAAAATTAAAGTCCCTAAGAAGAGACTGAAAAGTTAAAGTTCAACAGCTGAGAATATCTTAGAAAAAATATGAATTCATTAAAGTAAGAAATTTTAAAGTAACTTATAAATTCATGATACGTGTTATGAAAAAAATTAAAGTCCCTACAAAGAGACTGAAAAGTTAAAGTTTAATAGCTGAGAATGTCTTAGAAAAATTAATAATTTATAAATTCACGATACGTGCTATGTAAAAAATTAAAGTCCCTAAGAAGAGACTGAAAAGTTAAAGTTCAACAGCTGAGAATATCTTAGAAAAAATATGAATTCATTAAAGTAAGAAATTTTAAAGTAACTTATAAATTCATGATACGTGTTATGAAAAAAATTAAAGTCCCTACAGAGAGACTGAAAAGTTAAAGTTCAATAGCTGAGAATGTCTTAGAAAAATGAATAACTTATAAATTCGTGATACGTGCTATGTAAAAAATTAGAATTTTATAATAAAGAATTTGAAAGTTTAATGCTAAAATATAATATAAATCTATATTCATCCTATAGCAAACTCAAAGCCTCAATTTGTGAACGTTTTAATCGTACATTAAAAAACAAAATGTGGAAAAACTTTAGTTTACAAGGCAGTTATAAATGGATAGATATTTTGCAAGACCTAACTTTACAGTATAATAATACTAAGCACCGAACGATTGGTATGAAGCCCGCAGATGTTAATTCTACAACAGTTAATAAAGTTTATAATCGTTTATGCATTCATCAGAAAACCTCTAAACGTCCTTGTAGGCGTGCAAAATTTAAACTTGGTGATAAAGTTCGAATAAGTAAAAATAAAACTGTTTTCGAGAAAGGATATACACCAAACTGGTCTACAGAAATTTTTACAATAAATAAAGTATTACCTACATCACCATTTACATATCATTTGAAAGATTATCAAGATAAACCAATCGCTGGCGGATTCTATGAAGAACTTATGAAGACTAAATATCCTGATATTTACTTAGTAGAAAAAATTATAAAAAACATGGCGATAAAATTTATGTAAAATGGTTAGGTTTTGATAAGTCTCATAATAGTTGGATAAAAAAAAGTGATTTATGAATAAATAAAATTGTAAATAAGATGAACTAATTGTTTTTATTTAATACCTATTTCCTTACATTTTTTTACAAGAATTGGATGCAAAATTTCATTAACTTTATCAATTCTTCTCCTAAAACGTTCTCTGTCACGAGCAATTTGTTCCCATTCTCCACACCGAGCCTTATGATATGCAAACCTCCACGCATGCATTACATGAACAGTTAGCTTTTCATCAAAATGTACATTCTTTTTAACACGCATTGGACACCTAAAATAATAAATTTCTATATTACATATGTAGAATATTTACTATAAATTAATATATAAATTACTATTATACAAAAAAATATATACTCACTTATTATTTATTTTATAATGACCCCATGCTAAAGTATCTATATTATTGTCTTGAACATATCTTTTATCATCATATGGACTTAAGGCAATCTTTAACTGCTTTATAGTTTCTACATTATGGAGTCGGGATCTTATGGAATACTGTTGTCGTTTTTTAATAGATAAATTTTGCAAACAATCTACAAAATCATCAAACTTTATAGTTTTTTTAACAACTGAAACCTTAATACCTTTTATTTTTTTCATATGATCTTGACCATAAACGCGAGTACTGTACATTTTACTTCTTAAGCCAACGAATTCTGTAAGAATCTGACCATTACACTCATCTTTCATAAGACCAACAATTTTTTTATTTGCATGAGGCATATTAAAGATGTTTTCACTGGGATAGTCTGAAGTATCAAACTTTGAGAGATTTTTTTCATATCAGCATAAAAATCATCACATTCAACAGCATAAATCAAGCTGTCTGTGTCTGTATAAAGAAGCTTACAATTTTCTTTATACATTTTTTTCATATAACTATAATGAAAATCATAAATCAGAGTTTTAGAAATGTCTAAAACTGAAAGTCCAACGTAAATTGGTTTATCTAACAAAACTTCAACTTTTTTAAGCTGGATAGCTACTAAATTTTCATCAAAAATACTAATACTATGAAAAAGGGGACTTGATATTTGTGCTTCTACGCCATACCTTCCAGCCCATTTAGTTGATAGCTTGACATCAACACGTTTTCTTACATTCTCCATAGTTTTACCATATACAGCATTATTCATCAATTTGAAAAAGTTTTTTTCAAAATCAGTTCTTGCTAACGCCCTCATATTACTATTTAAATTGATGTAAGACTTAAGCCATGGAGATTGTTTAAATTTCAATACTTTATGAATTTTAACAAGCTGAAGTCCATTTTTGACAGCTTGTTTAAGTGATCGATAGTGTATAACATAATTTTTTTTATACGAAAGTGTAGCCAAAAGTTTTTCCTGTTTTGATCCCGGTGGTTTTGCTTGCTCAGGACAAAAAGGTAAGTCGTTATGAATGTCATGTATTTCTGAAGGATATTCTAAATCTACTTCTAAAATGTACCCGTAAGGTGCATCATCATCTATGAAAAAATCTAAATTTTCACAGTCGTCTATCCACTCAAAGGAATCATAAGGAGACATTGAGTCATTGCCCAACCATATAAATTATTAGCATCTAAATATATTAGATATGTATTTTCTTTATTTTTATCATAATTTTCAGTCATATATTTATGATTTGCAGCTGCGTAGCGATGAGAGCACTGACTTAATCCACCTCTTATACCTCTTTCTATGAATAAAATCATATCTATATCAGTTAATAATTTTAATTGTATGCCAGTATACTTTAGCATTGCATCCCATGCAAATCCTGGAGTAGTATAATAATGAGCTGGATCTAAACCATATACGTTTATACTTTGATCACGAAAATTTTCAAAAACATCAGCTAATAATAAAACATCTGTCTTCATATAAAGATCTGAATATTCTCCAAGGGTATGAATACTAAAGGTATTCCATACTTTTTGTGCATGTTCATAATCTTCATCAGATATGGTTGAACCATTTAGCACACTGAAAAATTTTGTTTTTTCAGGTAACTCAGTTTCATCCAACTTTTCCCACGAATCCAGGTACTCGTAAGGCAGAACGCCTTTCTTCGTTAAAAGACTGATTTTTTCTTTTTCTAAAGATGAAAACTCCTTTGAAACAATTTTATATTCACTTAAATATGAAGCTAATTTTTCTAAAGAAGATGGCATAAATCTAAATGAATCTACAAAGCGAAATTTAATATCACTTTTCTCAACATGTTTTGTAAAAGAAATATACTTCTCCTTAGTCAATGGAAGTAAATCAACATCACCTTTCATATAATTCGATATATCATTAATTATAAAGTGAGCATCATAACCACTTAAGTTATGAAATATCACAGGAATCGTTCTTGAATCTTGATAATTCAAATTACAGTTAGCATGAGCAGGACCGCGATATTTTCCTGAGAGATGACAATGATCTCTTACCTTATCACTGTTTTCTAATAATTTGTTACAAATGTGACAAATTTTTGAATTGAAATAATTAATCATTTCTATCGGTGTTAAAATTGGCATAGATCGTGGGTTTGTATATAAATTAGTAATACGGTCATGTATTACCTTCAATTCACTAGCAAACCACATAGCTGGTTTAACCCCACGATAAAATCTATATTCAGATAAAGAGTCATCAAAACTGCACTTCAAATAATATCCTATACTAAACATTTCATGTTTTTGAAACGATAAAGTATTAGCCAAACCTTCATCTTCCTGGTTTTCTAGTACAGGCTTTAACAGACATTCACAATCTGCATATATTGTGAATGGTAATCTTTCTTTATAATTAAAATTTTTAAAATAGATGATATCTTTACCTTTTATAGGAAGTTTCACCTTGCAATTATTAATATTCTTACATATTCTTTCATGCTCTTTTAAATTATTTTCATTAAAGAAAAAATTTAAACATCTATCACATATATATCGCTTCTTTTTTCTATGTGATAAACTTCCTCCTACTAGACGTGATAAATTTTTTATATATATGTAATGTGATTTCAGCTGTCCCTTAATTGTTTTTTCTAATAAAAGAAGATTTACATGATTTTCTTTTTTTTCATGTGTCAAATAAAAGGGAATCACATTTTTCTCATGCAATCCGAAGACATTAACCGATATTAAAGGGTTTTGTTTTTCAAACTTGAAAATTTTTTTATCGTAACAGGGAATTCTATACCTGTCATATTTAAATTATTTTCATACTGAAGATAATTGCTAACCCTGTTAGGATGATTTTTACGGTTTACTGGATACAAAGCAGATAATATTGCCCATTTAAAGCATTGATTATCTTTGTTTTGAATATTAATGCAGGCATTTTTTTTATCTAAAAATGGTGGTAAAGGTAAATATGAATTACCACTGCGCAATGGATTGAACTTATTCATATTAATTTGAATATTAATAATAGAATTTAAAGTCCATCCAGAATCTTTTTCTTGAAATTCTTCTACCTCAGCCAAAAGTTTATTTAAAACATGATTATCAAACCATTCACTTAAAGATGTACCTAAAACCACTTCAGCGTTTGGCGTATTGAAATGTTTCGTTTCAATACTTTCCTGTGAATCTTCATTTACATCAGAAGAAAGTTTCTTGAATGAACAAGATAGTACAGTGTTAATTTTCATGGCACATCGAATATCTTTCAAAATTTTCTTCACTTGTTGGCAGAACAATATTGAGGCGTCCTTTAAAAAGGTTGATATATCTATATGTACAAGATTTGCAATTATACTAGTTCTCACCCTTTTATTAAAAGCACTTTCAATATCAATCCAACGAACTCGATGCTCGATTTCATCCGTTTTTAAATCTGGTACTATTCCATAACCAGTTTTTCCTATAGCATCAAGCTTTGCTTTGATACTCTCAATCCTTGCTATGGCGTATAAAATAGATTGTTTTTGAGCTGTTGTCAGCGTTCTTTTTCTCAATAATTCCCGAAGACTATCTAATGATAAAACACATTGTTCTACCCATTGTTCAATAACTTCGGAATCCATAGATTTATATATTAAAATATTTTCCACCTCTTCAAAAATTTTCACATGTTCCTGACAAAGATCTTTAACTTCATCCATTTTTTCAAATTAAAAAAAGACTTTTTTTTCGTAAGTGTATTCTGAAAATTAAAAAATTATGTTATCATTTTAAATAATTATTGATAAAAAAAAGAAAAGGTGAAGAGAAATTAAAATAATCAATGATTTTGTATAATCAAAGTTAATTATAGTTTGCTAAGTTCTAGTATTATACATTTAAATAAAAAATTTTAAATAAAATAAACACTTAATTGAAAAGGAATATTTGTGAAATATTGAAAAAATTTAAGTGGAAAAAGAATAATGAACTTGAGAAAAAAAAAGGTTTAAATTAATTTATATTAACTTACCAATTCGTTTTGAACTTAACTAGTGAAAAGATAGACTTCTGCAGCAACTATCGGTATATTAGATGAAAATCTTTCAAGCTATTTTCAGACGGTAACGAAAAAATACTCTCAAAGCTCAGTAGCACTTGTCAACTTGAAATAATGAGATGTATCTAAAAAATGTTCAAGTATTATAAACTAATAGCAAAGCATTAAAAAAAAAAAATTTAATTTTATAGAACTATAAATGATAAAGTATTAGAGAATTGAAAATTATATATGTTAATACGTTGAAAAGACGAAGTTATTATAATCGAAAACTTTAAGTTACATTAATATAATGAAGAGAAAAACTGAATCATTATAAGTTAAACTATAGATCAATAAGCTGTAAGGATTGTATATTAATAAGCTGAAAATCAAAAGTAATTATATGAAATACTTACGTTTGGTAAGGAGACTAAGCCTCATGGGACTGACGCGCAGCCTTTTATCCACTGTCGGTATATAGGTGCGCATGCGCGACAGTTTAAAGATTGATAGATGGCAGTGCACCTGCACGGTATAGTTATTCATTTTAGATTAAAGAAGAAAGATCTATAGATGATCGTATGCACATGCGTGGTAACGTAAAAGATTCATAGATGAGTGAGGAAAGATTGGTAGGTGACGAACTGCGCATGACCGAGAAACTTTTAAGTTTGGGCTGATAAAAAGTATTTACAAACATTTCCTTACTATAAAGGTTAGACGAGCTGGGTCCTAGCCACTCGTTTCTTTTTCTTATTTCAGCTCTAATACTTTTAATATAGCATTCTTACAGGTCTTTAATAATTTCTTCTTTCAGGACTTATAATTTAAAAGTTTTAAAGTCTTGAATCTTAATACAACACTTTTCTTACAGTTATAAAAAGTAAATTCATTTGTCGAATTAATTCTAAGTTATTTTCACGTCTCATACTTAAACTTTTTCACACTATTCATATTATAAGTCCCTTAGGCATCTTATACTTACTATTTTAAACTTTCAGATACTTTAACTTTTTACGTATAATGAATTCATATTTTTTCTAAGATATTCTCAGCTGTTGAACTTTAACTTTTCAGTCTCTTCGTAGGGACTTTAATTTTTTACATAGCACGTATCACGAATTTATAAGTTATTCCTTTTTCTAAGATATTCTCAGCTATTGAACTTTAACTTTTCAGTCTCTCTGTAGGGACTTTAATTTTTTTTCACAGCACGTATCATGAATTTATAAGTTATTTTCAAATCACTTTCTTTAATGAATTCATATTTTTTCTGAGATATTCTCAGCTGTTGTACTTTAACTTTTCAGTCTCCTCGTAGGGACTTTAATTTTTTACATAGCACGTATCACGAATTTATAAGTTATTCATTTTTCTAAGACATTCTCAGCTATTGAACTTTAACTTTTCAGTCTCTCTGTAGGGACTTTAATTTTTTTCATAACACGTATCATGAATTTATAAGTTACTTTAAAATTTCTTACTTTAATGAATTCATATTTTTTTCTAAGATATTCTCAGCTGTTGAACTTTAACTTTTCAGTCTCTTCTTAGGGACTTTAATTTTTTACATAGCACGTATCGTGAATTTATAAATTATTAATTTTTCTAAGACATTCTCAGCTATTAAACTTTAACTTTTCAGTCTCTTTGTAGGGACTTTAATTTTTTCATAACACGTATCATGAATTTATAAGTTACTTTAAAATTTCTTACTTTAATGAATTCATATTTTTTCTAAGATATTCTCAGCTGTTGAACTTTAACTTTTCAGTCTCTTCTTAGGGACTTTAATTTTTTACATAGCACGTATCATGAATTTATAATTTATTTTCACATCTCTTACTTTAACTTTTTCACATATAATGAGTTCATATTTTTTTTTCTAAGATTTTCTCAGCTATTGTACTTTAACTTTTCAATCTCTCCGTAGGGACTTTAATTTTTTACATTGCATGTATTATGAATTAATAAGTTATTATCACATCTTTCACTCTAACTTTTAACACTATTATATTAACTCTACTTTTTTTCTTGAATAATATTCAAATAATGTTATCTACATTTCCAGTATATAACTTATCATGGAACTAATTGTAGATACACAAGGTTTTAAAGATAACAACGGCAATTTTATATTTAAAGAAATTGCTTATATAGATCCTAATGCGTTAAATCCGGTGCCGTACGTTGCGACATTTCAACCACCCTGTGATTGGAGTGATTTAGACCAGAATGTA
The DNA here is from genome assembly GCA_036365515.1 of Torymus aiolomorphi. NCBI lineage: Eukaryota > Metazoa > Arthropoda > Insecta > Hymenoptera > Torymidae > Torymus > Torymus aiolomorphi. The sequence continues at coordinate 56,460,123 of CM070875.1, read as the reverse complement.
AAAATTTTAAATAGATATTTACAATACAATCTGCACGGAATTCATTGGGAACACGGAGAGGTGCCGTATTCATACCTGTCAACGGCTTTCGACAAATTGAAAGAAAAAGCGCAGGGGTCGTTATTAACAATTTGGGTCAAAGGTGAACAGAAAAAACACTGGCTGCAACCCTATTTCGATAATATAAGAAACTTGGAGGATTTGGGTTGTCCATCTATAAGAACTCCTGGATTTATACGACCGCTAGCCTGCATTAATCATCGTCCCGAGTGGAAACAGAATTGTTCAGTTGAAATAGTTTGCGCTTTATACCGCTGGGTGGAAGACTTGAGAGAGCAATATTCAACCCCTGAAAGTTCTGATACGTCAGAATAAATAAGTAAGTAATTCTATAAAAAAATATAAATAATAATTTATCATTTCTTTTTTCAGTCATGGACCTCATAAATGAAGCAGCGAGAAGTCCATCATACCTGCCCACAAAACGACTACGGGACTTGGAGCTAAATAAACAGTATAAGATAACCTCATTAAAAAAGGTATCCACTAAATACGGCTTAAAAATTGTTCTTGAATTAGACAGTAGTTTTGACATTTTCCTTCCAAGTAAAGTTAATTCTTTATTACTGGAGAAGCCAGAGGCGCTTCTCAACATAGAGTCAGAATTAGTTAATAGAGAAGTCTTCGTCAAATCTTTAGGTGGATGCCTTCTAGAATTTATATAATTATAAGTTTTTAGATAATTTTCTCTTTAACTTAAATTTTAAATTTTCAAAGTTATTTGCTAAATTGTAATACTTTTTAATTAAGATGTTCACTAGTTTCTAAATATATTTTTATAGTAAAATTGAAAGATTAATTTGAAACTTTTTATACTCGTAGATTAAGATGTATTCTACTATGTATTACTTTTAAGCTTTTTTAAATAAATATGAAAAAGCTTTTTTAATAAATATGAAATAATCTTACATATCTTTTTTATTTTCCCTTAACGTTTCCACATCCCAATGCCCTCTATGAAATATTTATTCTTATAATAGAAAATTTTCCTTAAAAACTAACTTGTTTAAATATTTTAAAGTTTCTTTTGAATTTAAAAATAGTCATTTAATATTGTTAATATAAATTTCATTGAATTGCTCATCATTAACTTTTTTAAAATTTCTATGAACTTATAAAATATCTTTGTAGAATCTTATACAATATAAAATATACTGATTGAATATACTAAGATAAAATATACTTATAAAATATAAGACTACTTATAATTAACAAATAACACTATATGAATATTATAAAAATATTCTATATTCACTTACAACATAACATCATATGAGGGCCCCATGCCCCCGGCAACATGACATACGTATGCATTTTATCGATGGAGTAAATGTTCAATGCGCCCTCTACAACCGGGCTGGCGCGGAATATAAGACTACTTATAATTAACAAATTTAAACACTATATGAATATTATAAAAATATTCTATATTCACTTACAACATAACATCACATGAGGGCCCCATGCCCCCTGCAACATGACATACGTATGCATTTTATCGATGGAGTAAATGTTCAATGCGCCCTCTACAACCGGGCTGGCGCGGAATATAAGACTACTTATAATTAACAAATTTAAACACTATATGAATATTATAAAAATATTCTATATTCACTTACAACATAACATCACATGAGGGCCCCATGCCCCCTGCAACATGACATACGTACACATTTTATCGATGGAGTAAATGTTCAATGCGCCCTCTACCGGGCCTCTCGCATGGTGACTTTGCACCCTACCTTACCGACGGACGGTAAGTAGTGCTCGGTGGGTAAGTGGCGCGGGAGCCGCTCTGGCGCGGTAGCCGCGCTGGCGCGGTAGCCGCGCTGGCGCGGTAGCCGCGCTGCCCCTACTACTATCAATTCCAAGATGAAGAATCCTTCCTTGACCTTTCACAGATTCCCAACCGAGGACATAAGGTTAGATTCTTGTTTATTTAAAGCCAGCCTACTTTTCTTTTTTTTATGCTGTCTTTTAAAAATGATGTGTAGGTATCTCAGTCAATATTTTTAACAGTAATTGAAACCTTTTGCTGAATTATAAAATTTGTATTTTCCACTTCCTATGTGACTGATATTGACAGCAGTATTCCGTTAGAAACACTGTTCATTTTCCATTATTTATGCCCCTTTGTTACGTGAGTATAAAAAAGGCGTATGATTTACATGTATTAATCCGAGGTAATCACGCGCTTCTAAATATACTCGATGCGGCTAGTCAGCAATGTACTCGCGTATGCTTTAGGTAATTACGACGCACAGTGTGGCATTTTGACTTTAATTGTGACAAAATCATCTAACTTTTTATTAAAAACAGATAAAAATATGAGGCAAACGGGAGTTGACAGGTAATGTAATACTTAATACAGAAAAAATACTGTGTTCCATAAAAAAAGTTTTTTGACCTTGAAAATTTAGATCAAACTTCCGATTTTTGGGACAAAATTTGCTTATCTCAGTCTGCAGCTTGATTAACATTAATTTTTCAAATTCTCTACATGCTTTCTTATAGTTTTTGTCACAAGCAACTTAAATATGTCTCACAAACATGTTTTTTAATATAAGGTGGACGCGAAATGTATTCTCAAATTTGGTAAAGTCACATTTTACGAATTTCAATGAAATGTATCTTTGAGAAATGAACTCTTCGGCAAAATGTTACGCTAAAAGTATCATACTTAGAAAATAGGAATTGACGGTGACCTTGACATGGATCTTGTTAGCCATTTAAGTTATTTTAGGGCCCGTTTGATTTTATTGAAAATTCTAATTTTTACTACCGAAATAAACAAAACAAAGAATTTTAATTTTGTATATATGAGGAAATTTGCAAAAAACATTTAATTAGCAGATCTCAAACATAATGAAAAATAAATTCTAAAGCACACCACTACGATAACTAGTTTCACGCTTATGGGTCTAATAATAATAATAATAATAACAATAATAATAATAATAAGAAGAAGAAGAAGAAGAAGAAGAAGAAGAAGAAGAAGAAGAAGAATAGTCGAAAAAAATGTATATATCAACGAAATAGGCTTCGTGACACTGTTTTTACAGCACATCAATTTTTTAGCAAAGGAGTCACTCTTAATTAGCCAATATAAAGTTCTCAGAGGCGCGAAAACATTTTACAATACACGAAAATCAAAGTCAATAAAAGGCTTCAACTTGTGCAATAATCTTGGAAGGTCTAGTGCAAAGTTATAAGTATTCGAAAATTACAAAAAAACACAAAAATTGCTAATTTACGTAATTTTAAAATTTTTCTGATTTTTTCGTAATTTTTGCCATAATAGAATGCTTATAACTTTACACAGTAGCTTCCGATTTTATCAATCATTAACTTACATTGAATGTCTTTTTTCTTCTTTGATTTGCATGTATTGAAAAAAGGTTTTTGCACCTTTGGGAGCTGTAAATTAACTATTATATATGGACACAAAAAACAATTTCTTAACATCAAAAATCTTCTTCTTCTTTGTGTTAGTTTGGCTCCGAGGTGGTGGCGCGGTTGCCAAACATGAAATATGTGTAATACGTACGTCTTCTTAAGCAAAAACAATATATACTCATGGTTTCATTTATTTTCATTTGATATCCAAATATACACATAATATACGATAGTTTTACGTTTTAAAATAGAAAAGAATTATAGTAACCTTAAAAAATATTAATACTTAAAGAAGCTTTTATTAAACTTTATAAATGCAAAATTGGAACATTTTTAGAATCACTATTAGTAAATTTTTCACATTGATTCTAGCAAAGAAAAAGTTTTAAAAAGTAGTCTTATCAACCTAGAAAATAGCGTCAAATCGAAAATGGTTTAACAAAATCAAAATCGCTACCAATTCATTGGCACGTATAGCTTTCTCCAAATTAATTTATCGTTCCTATATGTATAGTATATAGTTCAAATATAAAATATGTTTATCCATTTTACATGTTTTTTCAATGATTTGAAAATTCATTAATATTTTAAATTCGAAGCGATTAAGTCAATTGTACTCCCGTAATCGTACAACATGGAAAACGCATATTTTTCAATGTTTAATTTTTTACTGAAAAACTAGTGGATAGAATCAAATTAAATTTTAAAGATTGTAGCTATTCATATATTGCATTATCATGATGTTTTTGAAAAAAATTGTCAGTTTAGTTTAGGAGTTATATATTTGAAAAAAAACTTGTTTTTGTTAATAAAAAAAGAACCTTAATAGCAAATGTAAATTTTTTTTGGAAATTATACGATTTTTATAGTCTTTAAAATGCTTTTTATCCGATTTCAATATCTCAATCCTATCATTAAAAAAACGCAAAAATCAATTGTTCGAAAATCGACAATTCACCATAAAACAAAAACGAATCTACGAAACAAAAAACGGATTTTTGGCCCACAATTAAAACAAAAAAATGACCCGCGAACGCACGCACGCACACACACACACACACACGCACGCACGCACATCCATACAGACATTCTTCAAAAACCACGTATTTTGATTCCTAACACTTCGAAAAACAATTATTACATGACCTTGAAAAATGTATTTGTCTCATGATTGTAACTAGGAAATTAAAATTTTGTTTCTCTTTATCTTAGTAACAATAAATAAAAATTGTGAAATTGATCTAAAGGTCCAAGTCAAGGTTTCCGTCAATTCCTATTTTCGAAGTATGATACTTTTATCTTAATAATTTGCCAAAGAATTAATTTCTCAAAGATATATTTCATTGAAATTCACAAAATAGGACCTTACCAAATTTGTGTATACATTTACCGTTTACCTCATATTTCCAAAAATGAAAAGAATTTCACAAATTATTGTTAATCAAGCTGTAAACTGAGTCGAAAGTGTAAATCGAAAGTTTGGCCTACATTTTCAATGTCAAAAAACTTTTTTTATGGACCACAGTATTTTTCCTTTATTAGGTATTATATTACCTGTCAAATCCTTGATTTTGACACAAATCAAGTTGAAATGCCACACTGTGCGACGTACCTGGCACCCACGCATTGTCTTTATGTGAGACAAACAAATGGTGCGGTAAATCGTTTATTACCTTCTCTGCATGATATTTTTTAATAAATTTTATTTTTCACGTATGCATTTCAAAATGATATTAAATTGATGAAATAAAGTAAAAGTCAATTTATAATCCCAAAATAATAATACAATAAGTAAAAGTATGATTTCGCGGGATGTAGAATCGCTCGTTACGAGCCGATCTTATGATTTATTCGAGCGACATTGACATAAGAGTACTTGTCTTTTGAATAAAGCTCTTTTTTGGTTTTCGTTTTGTTAGTTGGGGAAAGAATATTTTTTTGTTTACATAAATTTTCTCTTATTTAATTGCGAATTTTTATTTTTTCAATTACATTTTAAGTAGGGTAAAACTCTATATGATTGAAAAACTTTATAATAGCAATATTATTTACAAAATTAAAACAAAGATAGAAACATCATATCGTTTAAAAAAATGTTGCGTTAACTTATAGAAAAAGTTATATATTTTCCCACATTTTCATATTATTCAGAAATTTTAGAAAATTTTTATTGATACTTGTAGACAATCGATGTGGATAATTCATTCAGGAAACCCCTCTTTATTCAATTTAAATAATCACGCTCTGGAGAGTAAAAGGATTTGCTCAAATCATTTTACAGAGGATCAAGTAAAGAGTATTGATGCAAAAGGTATGAGAAAATTAAAGATAGATGCTGTCCCAATCGATAAAGCTACTCTCACTGATTCTGATGGTTTGCATAATGTTGACGAACAAATTGATTATTCTCAAAATGATTTGCCTCCTTTGAATAATACTCTTGATGATGATAATTTTGTTAACGATGATTACATTATTGATAATATTAAAGTCCCTGAATTAATAGATAATGCAAAACCAGTAATAGTTAATGTACAAAATGCCTCTTCTGCTCTTGCTATTAATACAAAGCTTTCAAACATTGATAATATTAAAGCCCCTGAATTAATAAAAAATGAAAAACCAGTAATACTTAATGTGAAAAATGCCTCTTCTGCTCTTGATATTAATTCAAATCCTTCAAATAAAGTTGATGTTGATCCTAAAATTGTCAAGTATCAAAATGCAATTAAACAATTGCAAGATAAATTAGCTTCATTGCAAAAAGAAAGTAACGATAAAGATGTTATTATAAAAAACATTCAATGCAGGGCTAAAAATGCTGTAGTTAAAATCAAAAAGAAATATAAATCTAAAGAAGAAATGCGTAACAAACAAATAATATCAAAAACAAAAAAGATTTACGATTTAAAACGTAAAGTTAAGAAGACTCTATCTGCAGTAGCATTTGTAAAAGAATTCGAAAAACTAAATGAAAATCAATTACAATTATTTAAAATGCAAGTAAATCATATTAAACAAAGAAAATGGACCGATGATGAAAAACAATTTGCTTTATCATTATTTTATAAATCTCCAAAAGCATATTGCTACCTGCGAGATACGAAGTACTTAGCATTACCTTGTGTTAGTAAAATTAGAAGGTGGATAAATGAATTGGATTTAAAACCAGGAAAAAGTGATAATTTATTTAATTTATTAAAAACAAAAACTGCAGGTATGACAACTAGAGAACGGGAATGTGTATTACTATGGGATGAAATGTCAATTAAAAGTTGGTTAGAGTATAACTTGAAAAAAGACATCGTTGAAGGTTACACTGATATGGGGGAACATGGACGCACTTCACAAATGGGCAGTCAAGTTTTAGTTTTTATGTTAAGAGGAAGGCAACATAATTGGCGGCAGCCAATTTGTTACTATGTCTCTCATAACAGTGTAAATGGTCATTTATTGCAAACACTAATTTTAGACGTGTTAAACTACGTTAAAGAAGCCGGATTTTTAGTCAAATCTATGGTTTGTGATTTAGGTTCTACAAATCAATCCGCTATTAAATTATTAAAAATAACTGAAGAAAAGCCTTACATTGAGTTGAATAATGAGAAAATCTTTTTAATTTTGATGTCCCTCACTTAATTAAATGTTTGAGAAATAATTTTAGAAATCATAAACTAACTATTAATAATAAAACTGTTTCATGGGATGTTCTCCGAGAATTACGCGAACGTGAAAAAATCTTCCGTGTAAAGCAGCACCAAAACTAACCGATAAACATCTTGATCCTAATGCATTCGAACTAATGAACGTAAGCTTAGCTGCCCAAATTTTTAGCAACTCTATTTCTGCTGCTATACTAGCTGGTGCAGTAGCCCCAAGCAACCCTTTAAGACATCCCGATTGCATAGCAACAGCAGATATGCTTAAAAAATTTAATGATATTTTTGACTGTTTAAACAGTCGAAGTGCAAACGATAAAAATCCATTAAGACGACCATTATCAGCAAATAATCCTCAAGTTATTGATTACTTAAACAATAGTTTAGTTTGGCTAAAAACTTTAAAATGCGTAGATACTAGCAATCCTCCTTGTTTTCCAGGTTTATGTTTAACGATTAATAGTATTTTGTTACAGTGGGAAGATATGAAATTAAACGGTGGTCAGTATTTATTAACTTCACGATTACAACAAGATCCAATAGAAAATTTATTTTCTGTATTAAGAGGTCGTAGTGGTCATAATTCAAACCCTACCGCGATGCAATTGCGTCGTAATTTACAATATTCTATAACCGCTAATCTTAATTCAACTTCTAAATTAACAAATTGCAAACCAGATGAAACAGAACCGTTATTAGCAGTGCCGGAATTAGATGTAAATGAAGATTTGATACAATCCACAGAAGACCAAAATTCTGCTGTTAGCAATGAAACACCGCTTTCAGAACCTGAAGTAATAGAAAATGAAGACTTAGCTGAATGGTTCAATGAAGAATTTACTCTTCAAAATAATTTTGAATCTGATGGTACTGATGCAGGTGTTTTATCTAAACAAAGTGATAAACTTGTTGCTATTTTACAAAATGATGGTAATGATGATACTGTACGTGAAAACGTTACAGATTTGAATACATCTGTTGTAAACAATCCACTAAGTTTACTCGAAAATGTATTAAATAAACCAACTGATTGTAGTACTCCTTATGACGCTGCCGTAAAATATTATGCTGGTTATTTAGCTAACAAAGTCGTATCTAAATTCAATTGTGGAACATGTAGAGATTGTTTTACGCGCACGAGTAACTGTAATTATGAAGTAAGCGCTGATCTTTTACTATTTTTTAAAGCTTTTAAAGTTCACGAAGGAAAAAATAATCTTGGCAACCTTTGCATTCCATCTGATTTTTTCAATAAAGTAATAGCAATTGCAGTAACAATTTTTGATAATAATTTTAAATTAATTAGTCATCTTGAAAAAGTTGGTGAAATTTTACAACAAAAAATAAGTTTTGAGATAGCTGATAAGTACACAGAATTTTGGACTTGTGATGAATTGTGCAAATCTCATCGTGAGTTTGTTGTAGCTTTTTTTGTTAAAGTTAATATTTATTTTAAGTTAAAATGGATGAATGCCGATGCGCGTGATGCTAAAAGATCGAAAAGAGTTCAAACATCTGCTAATAATAAGCCTAATCGAAAATTACAGAAACTAAGCCACCAATAATAATTTTAAAGTTTATAATATTAAGAATAAAAATGGTATTGACATTAGAAAAACGATTTCATGTTGACAATGCTTAATAAGGCTTACTTTCTGTGAGAATAACAATTTAATGCTTAATGTTTTGTCAAATAGCAGTTTCGAAACTTTTATTACTATTTTCCAGATCTATCATTGTGCTGTCCACTCTATTGGTTTTTACAAAATGACATTTATTAATTGTGCAATTTGTATAGTAAATATTAATAGTAAAATAATTAGTAAGTATTATTGAATTTTTGCGGAGATACTTTTCTTTTAATTTATTGAATATTCATTTAACGCCACGTACTTTAATCAAATTATATGAAAAGAGTAGTATATAGTATAACACATTTCATATATTTATTACGCACATTAATAATGTTAAAAATTATAATAAAGTTTTTTATAAATAATTACCAACCTTATTACTAACACATTAACATTTCTTGGTGTTGGAAACTAACAAACTTTCATTAATAAAAATTATTATATTTTTAAACATTTGTTTATAACATATTATTTATTAATGTTTTATTAACATAGTAAACTTTGTCTATTATTATTTAAATTTTATGGAAGATTATTTTACTCGTTTTATAAAATAATGTTATTGGTTCGGTTTTTAAATATTTATGTATCAAAATCCCACTCCTTTACCTTAATTCCTTTAACTCTCCTATCCTTTCCTGATGGGAGATATCTGCCACCTTCCCGCTTGGTTTCCATCGAGTAATATTACTTTGTACATTTTCTTAATAACAATTTAATTAAAACAAATTAGTTTTAATGTGTATGAATAATAATATTATTTTTTATTAATATTATTTTTTATAAGATCTTAGTTATGTTATAGTGCAAATTAATATTAGCCAAGAGCAGAAAATTTAATATTTTAAAAGCTAAATTGTTTACGAGTTGGAAAATAAACATTTTTGCACGAATGATCATATCAATACCAATTAACGCTTATTAGTTCTATTACATTTTTATCTATTATTTAAATATGAAATTTTCTATAACATCCTTTTCAGCTTTATATAACGATAAACTTTGCATAATAAACTTTGCTTTGCATAAATAAATGTAATTTCAATTATTTTAAAAATAAATATTTTACATTAATCAATTCAAAGAAAAAAAAAAAAAAAAAAAAAAAAAAAAATAGAATCGAACCCGGGTCTGGAGCAAGAAAAGCGTCAACGATAGCCACCATGCTAAGCGCTTCTTCGATAGTTATTGTTAAAATGTCACATATGTTTATTAGCTTACCCATTAAATTTAAACATTTTTAAATACTTAGTTTGAAAGTATTTAGCTATTTTTCTTATAAACTACAAATAATTTAATTTTAAAAAATTGTATGGGAAACGGGAATCCATTATTTACGCGCAAACGCTCAAATCATGCGACCAAGAAATTTTTGCCCGTTCAGGCGAGAGCGACGGGGTAGTGGGGAGGAGGGCGGGGCATGCGCGAGAGAGAAAGAGCAAAGAGCTAACTCTCACGAAGGGCGACTCGTCGCTCTATCTTACGGCGTGAGCGGTACTATCGGTTTGTCTTCCCAACTGCTCCATTCAACTTACTCTTCTATACTAGTCTATATTCGTTGCTCGTGCCCCGCTTTCATCGTTTTTTTCAATCGTTAATACATAATCATTAAGCACTATCCTCTCTTAAAAAAGTGATGGAGGAAATCTGTCATCACAATAAGACTGTTTTGATTGGTTGTTGCTGGCTCATTTGATTGGTCTACATAGAATAAGCGCCAAAATCGAGTATGTTTGAATTTTGAAGATTGGATTCTTGACTTTGAATATTTAAAACTGAATAGTATAAGAAAAATTTCATGATTTTATTTATGAGACTTACGTTATTATCGTATAATTTAAACTATTTAAAACAAACTTTTAAAATGAAACTTGATCATGTTCATAACCTCAAAAACAAAAAAACAAAGAGATAAATGATACGCGCGAAGCGCGCTAAAAGTAGCTAGTTAAATAAAAAATCAAACGAGGCTTCAAATTTCAATGTCCAAACTATCGAAATACACTTAATTTGGACGGTTCCATTCTTTTTTTGCATTCTGACAGACGAATGAAAAATGAAACCAACCTTTTTTTTCAGCTTCAAATTTCATTTTCATTAAACTTATTAACATGACTTTCTTTTTATATATTTTGAGCAGAGACAAAAACTAGAAGTATTTTTCTTTGATTTTTTATGAACATTTATTTCTAAATATTTATTTACTTTTTAAATATTGAGGTGCTAAATTTACCCGTGCCCCGCCCTCCCTTACTGAGTTAATGAGCCGTTGGCCTACAGATCCTTAATTTCCAAAATTACTAAAATAATAAATTATTCATTTGGTATACAATAAAAATAAACAAATTAATAATAATAATGCTATACCGACAGTGTGAAAAAAAATATTTTTATGGTAAATGAATGTTTTATACATATTAAGAGTTTAAACATTTTGAGGTTAAATATATTTTTGTAAAAAATTTTACATTATAAATGATACTTCTTTTGTTTTTGAAATGTTATATTTGTTCTTTTTCCGAACCGATTTTTTTTTGGTTAACCGTTGGCTTACCGCTGGCTTACACTTGTAACCGTTGGCTAAAAAAATTGCTGTACAATTATGTTATGTGTGGATACACGTACGAATATTAAAGAACGAAATGGGCAAGGCGTCCGATTACAATATGACGCCGATTAGCAGAAAGTCGAGCGGTGACGGCCGTGGCTTGATGGTAGTGTTTCTGACTCGCAAGTCGGCGGTTCTGGTTCGATCACAGGGTCCGTCACTTTTTATTATTAAAATTTGCGAGAGCTCACTCGTAATAATTACTTTACGAGACATTTTCATTAGCTTATTTTCTATCAGAGTCATTTCTCCTAAATAATTTTTGACAATATTTTTTTTCATCAAAATCATTATTTGCAGTAAGGAGAATTGTACAATTTTTTATTGCAACTGTTTCTTTTAAAACCATAAACAATAATGTACCAAATTCTTTCGAAGCTTTATCATTACATTTGAAACAGATAATAACAAGAATCAATATATAAACCTGAAATAGCATTAACTGGACTCCGCAATTACAAAAACAACATGCAAGTCTACCAAAGATCATAATCATCAATTAATCGTCAAAGTATCAAATGTACAGCACTTAAATTCTACTTTTAAATTAATATATTTTGTTATAACAATAGCCGTTTTTATGTAAAAATTGAAGTATACAAAATGCAGTTAATTAGAAAAGTTATAATATTGTCTGGAAAGAAACATAATCAAGCCGAGCGAGCGAGAGCGAGTGAAGTATTTTCGCTAGTAGTTATTATAGCATAATACATTCCTCTTTGAGGACACAACATTTAATACTACCTAAAAGTAAAGTTGAATTCACACTCTAAAATGTGTTTTATTATTTTATTAGTCATCACAATAAAAGAGTATTAATGCTTAAAATAAGAAATGTTTCTTTGAATTGTATGCCTATATATACACACTAGGGGGGTACCCCCCCTACTCGCTCCGCTCGTCAACCCCCCACTTTTGAAAAATAAGTAATTTATTTATTTTCAATGTAGATATTTTTCATATGTTTTATTAATAGGGTATTTTTCATATTTTTTATAGATGATAGTATATACAGATGTAACGCTTAAAAGTAGTTTTTAATTCTTAATTTCTGAAACGAAAGAATAGATTATTGAGAAAACCACATTAATTATATATAAAGAAAATATATTGAAAACGATATATTTTATTCTATTTTTTCCACATCACCTTGGAGGTAAATAGAAAGATGCGTTTTATTTTTAACTGGTGTCCCCAGTAGGCCTAATCCACTGTCTTTGTCACTATAAAATTTTAGAAAACATGAAAATTGTTACAATAAAAGTATATTTTTTATAATATAATATATATTTTGTAAAATTAAATTTAATAATTAAATGATTTGAAAATTACCTGATAATAATTTAAATTCTTCGAAATGTTTGTTTTCAATTGTATTTTTGAATTTTTATGTATTTTTTTTTTATATTTAATATTTTTTGATTGACTGTTTAAAATTTTACAAACGTTATTTATATATTCCATTGTCCTAAATGAAAGGAAAAATATTATTGTTTTAATTAACTAAAAATTAATTTTAAAAATTAATTAATTAATAATTATATAAAAATTTATCTATAAAATAAAATTTCAATTATTATAAAGAAAGATTTTTAAATCTTTCTACAATTTTTTCAACTTTAACTTTTCCAATTTTGAGTTTTGTATTTTTATTGTTCTGTTGTTTTCTTGTTTGTTTTGACTGATGATTTAGTTTCCTTAATTTATCTTTTTCAATAATTTGATCTGATTCTAAATTAATCATGTTGTCACGGCCTGCCGTATCGACGTCGCGTATAACCGTCGTCGTAGTACTTCGCGCGCGCGAATGCGAGATGGCGCGTCGATGCAGAATCTGAGCTGCATCGAGGTGATGACTAGGAGACCTTGGCGAGCCGGCGTCGGCCATCTTATAGTTCGCTACGGTAGTCTGCAACCGCTTTTCTTTTCGCTCCGCTAGTTTCGTCCGTTATCAAAAAAGGTACCCGTCGGATTTTTAAGAAAGAAGTACCGTGTAAGAGCGCGAATCACGAGCGTTTTTGTTGCGATAAACGGAAAATCGTATATCGACGGACTTCTGTGATTTTCGCGCGATAAAGTGTATAGTTCAAGTGCGACAGGCTAGTATCACCTGCCGCACTCAAACCACTTAGTTGTTTTGAGGAAGGAGTAGCACTTCTCGTGTCTACTACACAGCAGCATCGAGGCCTATAGATTCGACAAGGGAGTAAGACTCGACACGTCCGAGACCAATCACCTTGCTGAGCCGTTGTTAATCCGTACAGAACGTAAGCGTGCACGCATTCTTCCGCGCCGCGTATTAGCTCCGCGTAACCGCTTGTCCAGGCTCGTCGCACCTGGACATCGGCTTCGAGTAGGCGTTCTCGTGCGGTGAGAGCAAGTGCGAGGAGAGAGTGTAGGCATCGGGCTCGCACTTCATCAAGGTTAAACGCGAGGTCAAACCACCGGCTTTTTCAAAGCCGGTGAGTGCGCACAACAGATGCGCACACGTGTAAACCCGTCATCTACCCTCTCTCTCACACTTATACGTGTGTGCGTCGCGCGGCGATCGCGACTACTCTCACACTTCATCGCTTTACTCGATGAGCGCGCGTGTAGAGTACCGCACACGTGAGGCGTATTATACCTTACGTGCGCGGCGTAAATTACCGCGAGCGTGACGTCAGTCTCCGAGGCAGCTGACGTCAGAGGTAACGTGTTGACGCACCGTTTAGATATGGAATACGCGAATCTAAATTCAATTCTTTTATATTTCTGATCTATTATCAAACCACAACTTCTTTTATTTAATAAACAATAGTCTTTTATTATTAACTTTAACTGCTCGAGTTATTATTTCGCGACCTAGTCATTCCCCGTTCCCCGCCGCCTCCGCGGTCGTTACGTAAGAGAAAACGTATCGTTTCATCTGAGCAGCCGGCACACGAACCAGTGAACGAGAGGAGAGTTCGAGTCACTGGTGAGAAACAAAGAGCAAGTCTTCGACTTGCGTGTTGCACGGTAAGTAATCAGATTAGGTTAACATTGCACGACGTTGTAGCGTCTGTTACCTAATCTGGCTATTACATCTCCGAGAGTTGAACCGGGAGATACGGAATTGAACCGCTAAGGTGCGCAGGTGAAACGTGCCTTAGCCCGAAAATCCACCCCGTGACAATGTATTCCATAAAATTTTGTTGATATTCTATATAGTCTAAAACTAATAATTTATTATGTATTTATTATTATTATTGAATAATGAAAAAATATATTGTTGTCATTTATAATTTACTTTCATTATATGTAGCCGACATGTTCTAAAATGAAAAATGTTTGTAAATTAAATACTTTCAATTTAATGATTTTTGTTTGTCTAGCGACTGAAAGTATTACTTTAACCTGATTTTGTATTTTCCTTACAAAATCTATACAAATTCTGTACAAAAAATGCAAATGTTGTATTTTCTGTTAAGTAAAAAAATATATATATACACATTATGGGTGAAAATAAAGAATGTCTCAGACTTAAATTATTTCTTTAGTTAAAGGTTAAGACATTTTTTATTTTTATTCCCTAATAGTAATATATTTTTTTATAATAGTTATATTGTTTTTAATTAATTTTATGTAATTAAAAAAAAATTAATTATCAAAAATTTCTTTCCAAACGATATTTATAATTTCTTCTTTATTTTCTGAATTATCTTCAATAAAAATTTTATCTGGGTTTCTACATCTTGGTAATGCTACATATAATTGACCATGAGAAAACAAAACTTTAATGTAATCCGAGGGATAAAAACTATATTTTCAGATTTTTTACCTGTTATTATTTCTGCTTCTATGTTGTATTTAAATAATTTAGTAATTTTTAATCGTGTTCCATTACATAATATATCGTTAATACTTAAATTTCTTATTAACATTACAATAGTATTTATTTTAAGTTTTAATTTATGTGGTGATAGTCCTTCACGTATATTGTTTAAAGTTTCAATCGGGTAATTAATATGGATGTTATCATCAGATAAATCTACATCTTTATGTGTAGCATAATCTAAACTACAATACGTATTTTCTTCAGTATTTAATATTTTTAAAATTTTATTATTTAAAATATTTGCATCTTCATTATGTGATGTTAATATAACACTATTTATTGATATACTACAATTTATATTTTCATATATTTTAAAACAAACATCGTTTGTTTTAAAACTATCAGGTACAACAAATGAATTAAATTTACCTTCTCCAATATCTAATAAAAATGAAGCAAACGTGATATCTTTTGAACGGATATTTTTTTTCAAATACATTATATCAAATTATGACCAAAGATTTGAATATTTTATTGTTTCTTGAATTATTGTGCTTCTACAACCATTTTTAACAACTGGTAGAATTTGTCTAAAATCACCTCCTAAAATTAATAATTTTCTTCCAAATGGTAGATTATTATTACAAACATCTTGTAAAGTTTTATCAACAATTTCTAAAGCTTTACGTGGAATCATTGACGCTTCATCCCAAATAATCGCAAAAACTTCACGAAATTTTTTTTATCTGATTCAAATTTTAAAAATGCACTTTCAATATTGTTTAAATCTAAAGGTAATCTAAAAGTTTTATGACTGGTCATACCTTTTGGTAATAGTATAGATGCTATACTAGTCCAAGCCATTGATATCATTTTTTGTTCTATTGACAAAAAATAATAAATTAATGTTTTATATAAAAACGTTTTACCTGAACCTCCAGGACCATCAATAAAGTTAATTTTATGTTCATTATTTAATATTTGTGTAAAAATTGTTTTTTGATCTGTGTTTAATTGACTATAGAAATTATTAAACATTTGCTTACAGAATAAAATATTTTCTTTATTATTTTCATTTGTATCGAAAATTTCCTCAGATTCAGGTAACCCAAAATCTTTACAAGACATTTCTTCAACTTTTAAAATTTCGTTTATATGATGAAGAGCCCGGTTATTTTTATTATTGTCAAAATCTTCTGTAAAATATTTATTAAATTTTGTCCAAATAGTATTACCATTAATGTTATCTGTTATTAAGAACCAAGTAAAAAATTTACACAATTGAACAGGTAACATTATATTACAAGCTTCTTCAAAAATTTTATCAACCTGTAAATCATCTTCAATTAGACCCATTTGTATTGCTGTTTCTTTGTAAGTATTATATGTTTTATTTTCAAATGTACAATTCTTCAAAAGATGTTGCGCCTTTAACACGATTTAAAATTAATTTTAGATGAAATCTTTCAATATCTCTTGGAGATACTACATTTAAACGTCTTATAGCAAAATGTTTCAGTTTTCGTTGACGTTTTATCCAAGATTTATTCTTAAAAATATAATATTTTGGTATATTAACGTATTTAATATTTTTTGCATTTTCATCTTTTTTATTTAATTCAAACCACGAAGTTAATGTAGTTTTCCAGTTATCTAAAGCTTTTTCTTCTTTATTTTCTTCGAAAATTATATTTTGTTTATTTTCGGTATGAATTGCTAAACGTATTACGGTGTGACTTCTACCACATAAAGAAAATTCTTGTAATCTCCATACTACTTCCATTGGACTCAAATACCTACCATCTATAAATTGAGTAATTTCATTATCTGTTTCATTATCTGTATTTATTTTTTTTAATTTACAAAGTGCTTTGTCACAACCTTTATGAATATAATTAAAAATATACTTTATACTTTGAATCGAAGCACAATACTCAACATTTATGTGACATTTTTTTTTTTTAATAAAAAATTATTATATGGTACAACCATAGAATTGTCTACGGGAACTGGTTTTTGGTTATTTCTAATTTTGTATTTTAAGTTTTCTGAAACGTTATTTTTTCTCCTATATTCTGGATAACCATTTTTTTGAAATTTTGTAAAATCAGTGAATGGTTTTGGAAATTTTTTTTTACATACTGGTTTATTTTTGACAAAACATGGTGAATTATTAGTATGAGGGCCATGAAGCATATGTTTAATAACTAATTTATGTAGTTCTTCGTCATCATTTATAGATGGAATTTCTGCAGATATATATTTATCAATTTTTTCAGGAGATAGTAATTTATTGTTAGGGTGTAATGTTACAAGAATATGTGGATGAGGAAGGCGTCGTTTTTTAAATTCTATGGTATAAATATATGATATAACATTACCAAATATTTTATGTTTATTTATATCATCAATTAATAACATTAATTTTACACGAAATAACCGAACAGTAATATTGGGAATGTCATTTGGAGTAGTCTTTCGTGGAAATTTTATTAAAATTTCTTTCAATTCTTCCCATTTAGGATTACATGTAACTGTTATAAATAAATCAGGTCTTCCTCGGTTTCTCATTATAGCCATAGCATCCTGATAGTGTTGCTGCATATACCTTGGACTACCTATATATGTTGGACAGGGCGCCTTTGGGAAGTTGGATGGTGGCAGTAATTAATAGAACCCTCTTGTTTACACTAATTTAGTTTATTCAATTTAATGATGAACTCTGAATTATTCTCTGAATCTCTGACTAATCCAATACAAAACACTTCACAAGGTATATAATGAAAAATATAAAAGTAGAAACGCTGCGCACTCTGCACTATAAAAGGTCTCAAGCGAGAGTGAAGGGGTGTGCGGCGAGCAGCGGCTCCGCGGCGCTCAAGAGCAAGAGATTGTTTCCGCGCCTAAGAGGTGGCGCCTCTCTCTCGAGTTAGAAGAGAAGGCGGCATGAAGCCGTATACCGCCAACAATCCCTCCCTTCATGTCGACTTCATAGCACTAGTCTGGGAGTCTGAAACAGATAAAAGAAGATTTCTCCGACTCTGAATATTTCAAATATAACTTACAATATTTGTTCTCTGAGGTATGAGTAAGATTGTATCGGCAGAGGTTTGGTCAATATGTCAGACTGGTTCTCTTTTGACTCTATCCATTTTACAATGACTCTATTTTCCAATACACATCTTTTAACAAAGTCTCCATGCGTATCAGCTATGTGACTCTTGTTACCACTGGTTTCTCTTTCTCTGAGTTTTCTCTGAATCTCTGGGACACTATCATCAAAACTCTTTAGCTTGTGTGCTCCGTCCATCTGGGTGCATTTGCCTGCGGACATGTTGTCACACCACACAGTTACGGGGTACGAAGTTTTTCCTGTAACATCTCTGATTGCTTTATCTATCGAAATCATCTCTTGGCATGATTCGCTCATTGCTAGATATTCAGCCTGACAGGTTGAGAAGGTTACGTAGCTCTGTTTGTGGCTTCTCCAGGCTATTGTATCTCCGTACAACTTTATGATATAACCACTTGTGGAAGTTGAGTCTTCACAGTCTCTGAAACTAGCATCTGTGAACGCTTCGAGTTTGTCTCCCTTTGCTCTGAAAGTTAAGCCTAAGTCTGACGTTCCTCTTAAATACCTCAGTATTCTTTTAACGTCTTTCCAATCATTCTCTGTAGGTGACCTCTGTTTTCTGGAAAGGAAGATGACTGCATATGATATGTCTGGTCTTGTGGCGCCAGCCAAATATAACAGACTGCCTATTGCTTCTCTGTATGGGGCTCTGCAGGGATACTCTTCCACAATTTCCTCTGTAATTTTGCTTTCTCTATTTTTCACCTGTCTCGTTACCATCGGCGTACTCTGTGATTTGCTTTCTTGCATATTGAATCTCTTTAGGATCTTCTCTGTATACTCTGATTGTTGAATCTTCATGATTTTGTTTTCTCTGTCTCTGATTATTTGCATTCCTAGGAACATCTTTGGTTCTCCTAAATTTCTCATTTTGAACACTTCACACAGTCTTGCAGTGATCTCTTGTCTCTTAGATGTACAATTACTGGCAAGTATAATGTCGTCGACATACAACACTAGGAATGCCATAGATCCTTCTTTCCTCCAAGTAAATAAGCATGGGTCGTGTATATCTCTCTGTAATCCAAGTTTATTTACTTCCTCTGTAAATCTCTGATTCCATCTTTTCGGGCTGACCCTCAAACCGTATAATGTCTTCTTTAGTTTGCAAACTCTGGACTTCTCTGAAACTCTGGTACTTACGCCTTCTGGAACTTCCATGTATATGTCATCTTCTAAGATTCCATTCAGGAAAGCAGTTTTAACATCCAGTTGTACTGCATCCAGATCGTATTTATTTATGATGGCCAAGGAAGCTCTGATTACTGGCAGTCTTGATACTGGTGCATAGGTTTCTCTGAGTTCATAGACGTTCTTGTCCTTAAATCCTCTGATGACCAATCTGGCCTTGAACTTTTCTAATCCATTTTCGTCCATTTTTCTCTTAAACACCTATTTTGAATCTATAATGTTTGGTTTTCTGTTCCTCTGAGTAGAAGTGGGTCTATCTACTATTTCCCAGACATCATTTTCTTTCATCGACTGCAGTTCTTCCTGTATGGCTCTTTTCCAATTCTCCTTCTCTGGAGACTCTATTGCTTCTCTGTAGTTCGACGGATCCTGGTTAATTTCGGCCAGTCCCGCAAAAATCGTTTCATCTTCCTCTGATTCAGTTACCTTATCTCCATTGACATTCTTAACTCTGTATACAAACTCTGGATCTCTTTTTGGGTTTGTTTTTGATTCTCTGTTAGGTAATTTTCTGATCTTGTGAGCAGGCTCTGCTTCCTTTTTATCTGCTCCTTTTCGCTTTAGCGGTTTTCCTCTTTTTGGCTTGGGAAGCTCTGGTGTCTCTGAGATTCCTGATCTCTGATTAGCGTTAGTATTTTCCTCTTGGGATGTCTCTGATTTTTCTGTGTTCTCTGAAATTTGAAACTCTGGTTTTTCTGACGATTCTTTTTGATTTTTGTATAACATTTTCTCGTTACATCTTATATGTCTTGAGTTTATAAATCTGTTTGTTTGTGGGTGCCACAAAAGATATCCTGTGGGAGTGTACCCGACTAGAATAGTTCTTATGGCCCTCTCTGAAAATTTATTCTCTGAAATAGGAATTTTCACATACGCTATACATCCAAATCTCCTTATATTCTCTAAGTGACTCTTTTTCTCTGGACATATTTTTGAAAGTGGAGTTTTGAACTCGTTGCTCTTATGCGGAGTACGATTGTATACGTGAATTGCTGCTTCTGTGGCTGTTATCCACATTGTCGATGGGATACCTGAATCCAACATCAAGGCTCTGATTTTCTTCTGAATGGTTTTGTTGAACCGTTCAGCTGTTCCATTCAACTCTGGTGTATAAGGTGGGGCGAAGTCTTTACTTATCCCTTCCTTTTTCATAACCTCTGAAAACTCTCCTCCAGTAAATTCTGTTCCGTTGTCAGCTCTGATAAAACATACTTTCTCTTGTTTTCCTAGTAGATTTCTCATATGAATAAGGAATTCCACTAAACATTTTCCAGCTTCGTTTTTGTGCTTAACACAATATGCTCTGGCGTATCTGGAGTAATCGTCAATGAATACAATGATGAACTTATTTTCCCCTGGAAATGATACTGGTTTAATAGGACCCATTGTGTCCGTATGTATGGTATGTAATGCTCTGGTTGCTCTAGATCTCTTATCTCTGAATGGAAGATTTTCCATTTTAGCTAGTATGCATATCTCACACTCTGAAACTTCTCTGTCGAATTTCACTTTCTCCAGTTTCTCCTCTGACTTCTGGAGTTGTTTGAGATACTCTAGTTAAGCATGTCCTAGTCTTGTATGCCATAACATGCCTTCACTTATTCTTTTTACATTTTCCTTTGGATCAGAATTTTCTTGGACTTTCTCTAACTTCTCTCTTACTGATGGTGATACTGTTTGATTTAAATCTAGTATCTTTCTGTCCAGATAAATTTCACTTGTGCCAAATTCGGTATCTTTGCCAATAATTACTGGTTTTTCTCGTGTGATTTCCTGATCTTCCTCCCTCCCAAGCTCAAGTCCTCTGTGTATGCTATTAATCTCCTCTGATCCACCTTGAGCTTGTGACAGGAAATCTTCCAAGGTAATCAGGTGTGCTGTGGCTGTGTATGTATCACTGACCTCCTCAGACTCTGAATTACTCTGAACGTTTATGTCAATTATCCAATTAGGTTTTTGATATAGTCCTGTAATGCAATTTTCATTTGTTTCTTTATTGAATATTGCTAATTCTTTGTCATCTAGGTATATTCCATACCCTGCATCTGCAAATTTTCTAAGAGAGAGCAAATTGTCTGTTAAATTGTGGGCTGCTATAACATTTGATAACTTAATGGTTTTATTCTCTGAATTTTTAAAATATAAGTTACCTTTCCCATCAATTTTAATATTTGCTTTCTTACTTTTATTAGCAGTTTTAATTTCTCCTTCTGTGCTCTTAACAAAATCTTTGAGTAAAAAACCTTTATTTGTTAAGTGCTCTGTAGCACCGGAGTCGGCTATAAAACTCATATTATTATTTTTATTATTTAACTCTGAACTCTTACCTGCTAAATTTGCATTAGCTTGATTTTCTGATTTCTCTGATCTCTTGGTTTTGTCATATGGAGTGTGTCGGTTATATTTACCCCTATGACCGTTATTGGCTCTGAACGAACCTCCACCTTTACCTCTACCTCTGCCTGTATTATTATTTATATTACTCTGATCAGCATACCTCTGAACTTTGCTGACTCTGATGACTCTGGGTGCTCTGATTGGCTTTTTATTAGATAAGTGGATCTTAGCTCATGGCTAGTGTCACGCACTGCATTGTAAAAAGCGGCTCTTATCTCTGTTTCTGATAGTGGTATTTTTTTATTACAGGTGTCATACTCTTTAATAATGTCGTTGAAACGATCACAAAACTCTGATACTTTCTCTTTGTTGCTTTTTTTTGATTTTATATAGTTTTTGTCTGACAGTTATGTCAGTCGTGTTCGTTTCAATACGTCTTATTTCTTTGATTTTACTTAAAATTTCATTAGGGTCTTTAACGTTTAATAGCTTTTTATAGTAATTTGTATCAACATGACTTAATATGATACCTCTGATTTTATTTTTCATTTTAATTGTATTTTCTGACTCATCATATCTGAATTTCTCTGGATTATTTATGTACTCTGTTAATTCGTACTCTGATAACTCTGAATTTAGCTGATCTAGCCAAACGTTTAGATCACTCTTGTTGTTTAATGTAAAGTTTCTCTTAATCCAAATTTTTCACTGTTTGACTCTGAAGCTCTGTTAAGTTTTTCCATTGTTATACTCATTTGATTTGAGTTCTCTGAAATGTTACTCTGATTTGTCTCAATTAAGGTAGAATTAGACAGATTGTTTACTGTTCTCTGAGTATCTATCTTTTACTTGCTCTGCAAGAGTTTTGGCTAAGCAAGTCTCGGCTAAGCAAGTCTTGCTAACACGCAGCTGCTCGCCTCATTTTGTTCGCTGCCTCGGTATTATCCTTTATGGCACCGGTGAGACACCGCAGTGCCAGTTCTAGATTGACCTCTTCGTCATGCTCTGATTTTGACTCTGAAATTTTATTTTTCTTATGAAATGAAGAAAAAAAATTGTTTGGTCTTTCAAAAAAAAATTCGCATATGTCTGATTTTGTAAACATATACGTGCCATAGATCCATATTCTGGTCTCTGAATTATATAATATATTCTCTGCTCTTTTCTCTGTTATTTATATTTTATTTGATTATTTGTGTGTGTGTGATGTGAGAGAAAAAAAATTTAGATTTATTGTACTCATATACCTGATGAGCTCTCTGAACAACTCGTCTGTGAATTTGTTTCTATGTGGTTTAGATTTTTCACGTGTCTCATCCACGTCTCTGATGTTGTTGGTGATGTCGGTGTTTTCTCCGTCCATCTCTCTGAATTAACTCTGCACCTGCCAAACATTTACTCTTTACTCTTTTGCACACACATGAATATTAATCGCACAGCAAATTAATATTCCGATCTTTGTGCCCTAATGCATTCTGCACTCATGTACTCCCTCCCAAACCGACTAGCCGCACGGCGGTTTCATCGTTACTTATGGGTGGGGGCGATCGCATACACGAGCTTAGTCTGCACGAGCTGATCGTACATAATCGATTTTAAAGAAAGCATTCTCTGAATTCATATTTTAAACTGTATGCATATACCTATATGTGTATATATATACATACGCTCTGATGTTTGAGATAGAGAAAAAATCGTGTCTATAGTGTCAGCGACTAACATCGTGCAATGCCCGGCGTATAACAATGTCATATACCACATCACGCACAGCGCTTTGTGGCTTCCAAACTCACGGCGTCCCGTTCGTCTAGAAGAGACTTGTTTATTTACGCCAAAACTCGCACAATAATCACCGCAGCATATTTGTAGCACGCGCGTGTTTGCTCTCTATATTTTCGAACGCGCGTGTACGATTTGTATTTGTTTTCCTCTATATCACTCTCTCTCTCTCTCTCTCTGGAACATGGCCGCCGCTACAGCCAGTGCTATTAGTGTATATTCCGACGCACTGTATATGCTTGACGCGCCACCGTCTCGCGACCTCTGTGTCACATTTCCGCGGCAGAAGCTTGTTTTCGAAGCGAGCCGGCCGATTCTCGGAAATCTCGGAAATCTCGGTTCACGACTCTGAATTTTTCACGTGCTCTCTTGATTATTTTACCTCGCTCGTCGCGCACTTCTCTTTCTCTGAAAAAAATTTTACTTTCGCGAGTTACCTCTGATTTCAAGAATTTTCGCACCGAAAACACTCCCGTTGACGGTATGCTATTTCACTCGCGAATTTGCTTTCGTGCGCAACGCGGTATTTTCTCTAGAACACACTTATAGATTACTACTTACTCTGAATCTCGGAGTAGAAAGAAAACTGCTCTTAACTCTCGATGCCCCTGCTCTGAAAATCCTCTCTTCTTAGAAGAAACCTCGGGGATTACCGTGCACAATCACCTCCAACAAAGCGCGTGCTGGGCCGATAACCTGTTGGACAGGGCGCCTTTGGGAAGTTGGATGGTGGCAGTAATTAATAGAACCCTCTTGTTTACACTAATTTAGTTTATTCAATTTAATGATGAACTCTGAATTATTCTCTGAATCTCTGACTAATCCAATACAAAACACTTCACAAGGTATATAATGAAAAATATAAAAGTAAAAACGCTGCGCACTCTGCACTATAAAAGGTCTCAAGCGAGAGTGAAGGGGTATGCGGCGAGCAGCGGCTCCGCGGCGCTCAAGAGCAAGAGATTGTTTCCGCGCCTAAGAGGTGGCGCCTCTCTCTCGAGTTAGAAGAGAAGGCGGCATGAAGCCGTATACCGCCAACAATATACGTAGCTGGTAATATAAAAAGATTTCCGAGTTTTTCTTTACTCTTAAAATTTGATGAAATGTTTGCAGCGCTATTTATTATGTGGTCTAATAAGCCTTGATAACATTCTACACGTAAATTTTTTTGATCACTTCTAAAATAATTCATTCTATTATTTTCTACAATAATATAAGCATGTAAAAAAAATTGTTGAGTTAATCTCCCACCGTATAATAATGGATTAAAAATTTTACAGTTTGGTCTATATGCTAATCGGTACAAATAGTATTGTAATGCAGTAAGATTTTCATTTGATTTTGCATTTGGTTTTTTTAAATATCCAATACTCCAACCTAAATCTCCAGATGGAAATAATAACGGAAAAACCATTGGATCAATATGATGTGCTAATTTGTTTAAATAAGTGATTTCTTGATTATTAGAAACATGTTTTGGATAAATACATATATCATAATTTTCTGGTATTTCGTTTTGTGAAACTATTATAGCTTGTGACAGAGTCACATGTAACTGCTTGCTCGGCGCTGGCAGAACGCGAACACTTGTTTCGTGAGCGCTGTCCTGCTGTTATTGCCAACGTCAAGGATGATCAGCAAGACATACACACAAGCATACACTATCATTGTCGGGTCGAGAGAACGCGCAGAGAGCGAAGGTCGAGGAGGGGGATCGTGCGCACGGGAGAGTCGCGCAACCGCGGAGGAGCGCGGTCGCGAGAGCAGTACGGAGAGAGAGAGAGCGGCGCGGAGAGAGACGTAACATACGCGAGAGAGAGAGAGAGAGAACAGACGAGCAGCCGACGGCCGATATAGTCTAGGAGCTGGGTACCGTCCCATATGCAATAATATGTCCCCGGGTAAAAACAGGTGTTTCTTATAGATTTTGACCCGTAGAATCCGAATATCGAGGTTAAAATTCGAAAAAAGTGGTAAAAATTGTTTAAAACGCATTTGTTTAAACAAATAAGAAACTTTCATTATTTTTTGTCGAGATAATTTTTTTATGAAAATTTAGGCTATTTTAAGACGAAATGCCCCTTAGCATTTTTTTCATAAAATCGATATTTCAAAAGTTATGAATTTTTGAAGTTTGATTTTTACGTTTTTTTTGCAACTTTGATTAACAATAACTTTGGAAAAAATCAACTTTTTTTTAAAATGAAAGTTTCCTCTTATTCTTTGAGATGAAAACTATCATATTCATTTGTATTATTTCAAGTCTTACGTTGTTAACTATTTATTTCGTTATTTAACAAATACTGCTTTTTCGATATTTCCAAGTACTATTTCAATACACGGTTGGAGTAACGCGCGCATCCAGGGCTTTTCAAAATCATTATATTTGAAAGTTAAACCAATATCTTCAAATGAGTTTTTCGTCCTTTCAGATTGCTCGCAATTCAACTTTGATAGGTTGTTTGTATGTGTAATGAAACACGTGGATCCTTTTGACCAATTAAGTATTTTATCATGGTTATAGGGTTGTAAACAAACCAATTAACAAGTTCTCGAGATTCATCACGTTAGGTAAAGATAGATTGAATAGTTTGCAGCAGAGTAACGTTGTTTATGAGATAGGTTGTTCTGATTGTAATCTAACATATGTTGGACAAACTAGCAGAAAACTCAAAATTCGCATGAATAAGCATAAATTGAATGTAAGAAATAGCGATACTAAATCTGCACTAGCCGTACACGCCACAGAAACACGTCACAGAATTAATTTTGAAAAGATTAAAGTTTTGGATAAAGAAATTAAGAAAGGTAAAAGAGAATTTTCAGAAATGATCCACATTTATAATACAAAAAATACTATGAATAGAATCACTGATACTATTAAGTTGAAAAATGATTATAAGGCTTCCATAGATATTATTAATAACGTAATTAAAGATAGAAAAAAACAGTTAGTTCCTAGAGGGTCGAGTTCTCGTATTCTGAGATGTCGGGGTAGCACGATGGTATGAGCGATGTTGAGGTTGTGCTACTTAGTTGCTGCGTATACGCATGTGTGTGCGGCGAAGAGGAGCGCCAGGAGCCTCTCTACTCGCTATGTTTCTTGGATGCTTTGTAGTAGCGGGGCGATCCACGGACACTGCGAGCGGCGCACCGCCTGTACTGTAGTGTCCCCCCACTCGATTTTTGGGTATAAATAATCCCCTGCGATGTCACCTATCCGCAGTCCTTCCTTGATAGCTCTGTTGGCTACCATCCGGGGAAAACTAGTAGCTTGACAACGGGTCAATGTATCACAGTTCCTGTCAGTTTTTAATTTTTCAAAAATAGTGTTGTTTTTGATTTAGTAAGTTCATTTCACAATTCGTTCGGTTTATGATTATTTGAAATTTACATTCAGCCTTCTAATCATAATTTTTTCGATTTAATTACAGTGCAAATATGACTTGCGTTAGAAAGAAAATGTTGAGAGAGCTACGTGTTCAATCTTTTTGTATTGACAAGCAACTACATTGCTAAGAAATTGGGCGTATGTGTTGTTAATTTAATTAATTAGGTAAGATTTGTGCTGTGGTATTGTTTGTCATTATAGTGGCGCAATTAGATCATACGAATTAAGTTACATCGTTGTTTTCTAGTCTTTGGAAAAGGGAATCTTACAATGATTCCGAAACGTCGACTGATAGTAAATTAATATAATAAAATACTTAATTGCTCAAAAGGATCCACGTTTTCAATTACACATACAAACAACCTACTAAACCAATATCTAAATATTGGTGCGATTGCAAACAAATTTTAATGTCTAATAAATAAACAACTTATTGTTTAAACAAAGAAAAAAACAATTATCAACATTTGACTTTTTCATACATAATATATTACATTTCGTTTACTCAAAAATATAAAATTAAGGTAATGTCAAGAAATAATGAAAACAAATTATACAAGAACAAATATTTAATTTAAATATAAATACATGTATAAAAATGAATAACTAAGTAAAATATAATATTATTTATATTTATTCTTACACGTTTCATTTTTCTGAGAGAAACAGAATGAACAACATGCAATCGCTGCTCGAACACAACAACATGAGTTTTTGATGCATGCTTTACATTGGCAGTTCGGCACAAAATCATCCATAGGGGTAATAAAATTAAAACTTTTTTCCGAACTGTCATTATAAAGCATGCATTAAAACCTCATGTTGTTGTGTTACTTCTGTTTATGTCAAAAAAATGAAACGTTTAAAAATAAATACAAATAATATTATATTTTACTTAGTTATTCATTTTTATACATGTATTTATATTTAAATTAAATATTTGTTCTTGTCTAATTTGTTTTCATTATTTCTTGACATTACCTTAATTTTATATTTTTGAGTAAACGAAATATAATATATTATGTATGAAAAAGTCAAATGTTGATATTTGTTTTTTTCTTTGTTTAAACAATAATTTGTTTATTTATTGGACATTAAAATTGGTTTGCAATCGCACCAGTAGTTAGGTATTGGTTTAACTTTCAAATATAATGATTTTGAAAAGCCCTGGATGCGCGCGTTACTCCAACCGTGTATTGAAATAGTGCTTGGAAATATCGAAAAAGCAGTATTTGTTAAATAACGAAATAAATAGTTAACAACGTAAGACTTGAAATAATACAAATGAATATGATAGTTTTCATCTCAAAGAATAAGAGGAAACTTTCATTTTAAAAAAAAGTTGATTTTTTCCAAAGTTATTGTTAATCAAAGTTGCAAAAAAAACGTAAAAATCAAACTTCAAAAATTCAGAACTTTTGAAATATCGATTTTATGTTTTTTAAACAAATGCGTTTTAAACAATTTCTACCACTTTTTTCGAATTTTAACCTGGATATTCGGATTCTACGGGTCAAAATCTATAAGAAACACTTGTTTTTACCCGGGGACATATTATTGCATACGGGACGGTACCCAGCTCCTAGACTAATAGTGTAGGCTACGCGCAACTATCGGTGCGCGCGCCGAGGAGAGGGGCGCGCTGATACTGCTGTGAGTAGGAGGGAGAGAGAGTCGCAGTCGACCAGCGCGTACAGTACCTATACGAGTACGGGCCGCGGCGCGGATGATAGAGTGGGAGGGAGAGAGAGAATAGCAGCCGGCCAGCGTGTAATGTATAGGCATAGACGAAAGTGAGAGATAGACGGGGGAGTGAATAGTGGCAACCGCGCCGACGCGCGGCGCGCATAGTGATATAGGTTCCGCGCATGATCTCCCGCGAAACTATAAGGACTCCAATTATATGCGAGTCATGTAATGTGGACAAGATGGGTATCAGAGCGAGGGCTAGAGCCAATCATTTGCGGTGTTGCTCAAAAGGGGGGGGGGGCGAGGGAAGGATGAGCGTCGCGAGGCCGAAGGCGATCGCTCTCTTGATCACCGACCAGCGAAGGAGTAGTTAGCTCTCTCTTGATTAATTGGACGAGTTAAAAGCACATAGTGTGAATAAGTGTTGCCGGGAGATTGGGTATAAAGGAAGTGGTTGCCGATCACGAAGAAGTTTAAGTGCGTAAGTGTAGGTTGTTCCAGGTTGGAGCGGAGGAGTTATACGAGTCGAGCTGTGGTGCGCTGAGAGTTTCGTCGTGGGTCGAGTGAAGAGTTTCGATCGAGGTTTTGGGTCGTGTCGGTTGTTGCGTCGGGGGTCGAGCTGTGAATTAGGGGTCGAGTTCCAAGGTCACCAGGAAGCGCAGTATTGAGTCGAGTTGTGAGTTTCAGGGTTGAGTTTCAGGCTACCAAGGAGCTGCTAGAGTGTGGCATTTTCCCCCGCGTGATTCAGAATTGTTTAGGGTGCGGGCCGGGGGCAGTTCGCTCGGGCTTTCGAGACCAGGGTCTTATTTTGTTTTAACAGGTTCGGCAGTGGAGTTGACGAGAGGAGACCAGCGAGAGCCACGCAGACAAAAGAGACGCTCTCACGGCGCGTAATGGCGGATGCCGCCATCTTGATTTGAAGTTTCAATAAACTCCATTTTACCTCCTACGTGTTTGTTCTTATTAGCGAGTGTGCAATTCCTTGTATGCGTGTCTATTCTCTTTGCGGTCCGAATAGTGTGTCCAGCAGCATTGGTATTATTGTGTGTCGGAGTATATGGAATTCAACGTTGGTTGTTGCTGAATCGTGGCTACTCCCTTATCAGGATACTAGTCGCACGCCTTGGCGTGGCTCCGTAAATAGAGAAGTAACGGAGAAAATAGTAGCGAAATATTTGCTCGAGTCTTACAAGGAAACCGATCGATGTGTCCCCTCCGATTTTCCTGAATTTTTGATATGCTGTAGAGGACCGAAAAATAAGAGACTCGCAATTTTATTTATCAGCCCAATCCCTTATTAAAGGGGTGAAAACCGCCCTTAAAGTTTACCCCCGAAAACGGTTTTTTTTAATATCTTAAGTTCTAATCGATATTTTGAAATGAAACAAAGTGGAAAATATTTCTCCTTGAATTATGTAACCATCAAGTATAGTTTGGTCCTCGAGGGTGGCAACCCTTACTTTTTATTTTAGAAAAACCTTATTTTTTAAACTATTTCTGCATATAATATTTGCAATAAAATTAATTAATTATAATAAACATCATTTTTTGACTTAAAATAAAAAATAAAGTTTACGTGTTTCAGGGTTTTTGCAAATAAACACGTCATCAGGGTAAACAACCCTTTAGGCACAAAATACTTTCAAACTATTAAAATTAATATTTTAAGTTATATATAATGCATAATTTATTTTTATTTGGGCTATTTTTTCTATGGGCCCAATTTCCTATTAAAGGGGTAAAACGCACCCCTAAAAATCACCCCTAAAATAGGTTTTATCTGAATATCCCAAGTTCAGATTCAAATTTAAAATGAAACAAAATGAAAAATATTTCTCTTTGAAATGCCAAATTAGCTATACCCTTATATTTTATTTCGGAAAAAAATTTTTTTTTTAATTTTTTTTGTATACAATATTTGCAATAAAATTAAATAATTATTATTAAAATTCAAAATCAAAGTTGACTTGTTTTAGGATTTTTTCTAATAACAACATTATTGGGGTTTAGGAGCCCCCTGGGCACGTATACTTACAATTAGTACCTTTGAAATAAATATTTTGAGGTGTATGGTGCGTATAATCAGAATAAATAATCATGGATATTTTATTTATTGCAGATTGATTTGTCTATAGGCTCAATTTTCTATTTAATGAATAAAAATCACTGACAAATAATTTGACAATTTCATTATTTTAATGTTCAAAATATAATAGCATAAGATAAATAGAGGAATAAATAATTACATGACTATATTTTTATTATTTCTGCATAAATATTTGTATGCAGAAAAGCTTTTAAAAGCTGAGCCAGGATTAAAATTATTTTCATGGTATATTTTGCAATTAGTTTTTTTTTATATATCACTGCTTGATAATTATAGTTTACTTATAATTTTAGAATATTTATGTTTGCGTGTTTAGGCATATCACATTATATTTCATTTGTACTTTTTCATAAATACTTATTTTTAAGTAAATATTTTCCTGATTTCTATTTATATATATGAATACGCGATTTTTTGTAAGCCCATCTTGTAAACATGCATAAGCAAAGATGACGCAAGTGAGCTTGGAGTCCACGGCTGCCTAAAAACGGATTAGTTAGTCAGTATATTTTTATCGGTTCTGTTCCGAGGTACAAATTTTCGAGAGTCCGCTATTTGTTTTTTTTCCTACAATAGAATTTATTATTTCATAAAAATCAAAGAATAGAAAAAATGAAGGTAAATCCTATCAACATCATAAATTTATTATTGGCAGCATTCTCAGGGCTTCAGATACCAGAAAGTCCTGTTAATCTTGTTGAAATGGATTTAGCTGAAAAATTCGAAAATATTTTATACGACAGTATGAATAATTTTAATGCGATTGAAAAATGGAAGAAGAAACATTAGATTTTCAAGAGCAATTTAAAAATTATGAAGTACAAGCCATTGAAGATGACGCAATTTTCAATGAAAAAAAGGATTATGATGTATGTTCATACGATGATGAAGAGTTGAGCTTCGATTATAAAAAAAGAGCAGTCGAATATTGGAGATCAGGTAAAACTAAAAAAAATCGCAGTATAGAAAGTGTTAAACATCGATTTAAATTAGTTAATTCAGAACGGCAACTGCGTCGATGGGCTAGTCAAATCAACAAAGGTGGAACTTACAAAGAAAAATTATATCAAATTTCTGAATTTGTTTTAAAAAATCTCAAAGAATCTCTCGAAGCTGGCCATATTATTCACGATATTGGTATACGTAGGTGGGCCTTAGAAGCTAAAAATAATTTAGAATTTAATGATGTTAGATTCAAAGCAAGTGATTTCTGGCTGCGAAAAATTAATAAAGCTCACAGAATTGTCAGTAGAAAAATCAACAAATTTATAACAAAAGAACTCTTGAGGACAAAGAAACTGTAAATCAAGAAGCCAGTAAATTTGTAGCCGACATCAAACTACTGATTTCAGAAGTTGGAACTGAAAATACCTACAATGCTGATCAAAGTGGATTTCAATTAGAATTACATACTGGTCGTACATTAGCAGAAGAAGGAACAAAGACTGTTGAATATGTTGTGCAATCTGTTTCATCAACAACACATAGTTATACAATATTACCTACAATTAATGCTGCTGGAAAATTGCTCTGTCCATTATTTATAGTTTTAAAAGAGACTAAAGATGAATTTGGACCAATAATACAAAAAAATTTATTTCTGCCAGATAACGTATGTTTGATGGCATCTAAATCTGGCAAAATGACATCATGTGAGTGAAATTAAATAAAGTGTACTTGTATTCGTAAACTTGTAGCTTATATCTATTTTAAAGATTTTACTTGTAAACTTTTAATTTCAGTAGACTCATATTAAAAAAGATTTACAATAATTAGTAAATTATTTTCAAAATAACGTATTTTAACGTAAACTCCGAAAATTATAAAAAAGTTCTTGTAAATTATCAATGAATTTCATTATTTATTTTTGTTAATTTGATTTTATGTAATAAATCGATATATATATATATATATATATATATATATATATATATATATATATATTTATATATATATATATATATATATATATATATATATATATATATATAAAATCATATATATATATATATATATATATATATATATATATATATATATATATATATCGATTTATTACATGAAATCAAATTAACAAAAATAAATAATAAAATTCATTGATAATTTACAAGAACTTTTTTATAATTTTCGGAGTTTACGTTATTCAATGAATTTCATTATTTATTTTTGTTAATTTGATTTCATGTAATAAATGGATATATATATATCGATTTATTACATGAAATCAAATTAACAAAAATAATTAATGAAATTCATTGAATAACGTAAACTCAAAATTATATATAATATATATATATATGTATATATTATCAATGAATTTCATTATTTATTTTTGTTAATTTGATTGCATGTAATAAATCGATATATATATATATATATATATATATATATATATATATATATATATATATATATATATATATATATATATATATATATATATATCGATTTATTACATGAAATCAAATTAACAAAAATAAATAATAAAATTCATTGATAATTTACAAGAACTTTTTTATAATTTTCGGAGTTTACGTTAAAATACCTTATTTTAAAAATAATTTACTAATTATTGTAAATCTTTTTTAATATGAGTCTACTGAAATTAAAAGTTTACAAGTAAAATCTTTAAAATAGATATAAGCTAAAAGTTTACGAATACAAGTACACTTTATTTAATTTCACTCACATGATGTCATTTTGCCAGATTTAGATGCCATCAAACATACGTTATCTGGCTGAAATAAACACTTTTCCGATAGTGTACTTTTGTTGGATAAGGATATAAGTTTGCACGTACGAAATAATGTAATTAAATTGCACTATCTGGTGCACAATCATTTATCTTTTTAAATACTCTCGGTATAAAAGCGGTTATATCGATAATAAACCAAATGAATTTTTAAATCCGGTGGACTTTAGCTTTGGTGGATCCCAAGCTCATTGTGAGGTACCAGGATGTAAAAATACTGCTATTATAGAATGTTCATGGTGTCAGAAATCACTCTGCTTAAAACATTTTTTTGAAGATTTTCATTATTGTTCAACCTATAATCCTTAAACAAAATTAATTGCGATAAGAACTAAATTGTAAGCTCATTTGTATAGAGTTTCTTTGAATATTTTTTGACTATTTGTGAAAATATACCTATATTTTACTTTTAATAAAAATTAATTACATAATAACAATTAATATTTTATATTATATTTTTCTATTTATATTTTAATTTTTTTATTTTTATTTATATTTTTCTATTCGTTAGATTAGTCAATCATTTAACTCACCTATTCTTTTCCCAGTTCCACCCTTTTTATTTACCTATAAATAC
Organism: Torymus aiolomorphi; assembly: GCA_036365515.1. Classification (NCBI taxonomy): domain Eukaryota; kingdom Metazoa; phylum Arthropoda; class Insecta; order Hymenoptera; family Torymidae; genus Torymus; species Torymus aiolomorphi. The sequence continues at coordinate 56,426,011 of CM070875.1, read as the reverse complement.
GAACAAAATATTCGAATATAAATTGCACAATAAGTATAAGAGTTTATAAGTGACTTCATTAATTACGCTATCTCGATAAAAAAAAACTGACAAAAAAATAAACTAAATCTGCATTATACACCTCAAAATATTTATTTCAATGGTTCAATTGTAAGTATACTTGTCCAAGGGGCTCCTAAACCCCGATAATGCTTTTATTAGAAAAAATCCTAAAACAAGTCAACTTTGATTTTGAATTTTAATAATAATTATTTAATTTTATTGCAAATATTGTATACAAAAAAAATTAAAAAAAAAAAATTTTTCCGAAATAAAATATAAGGGTAGCTAATTTGACATTTCAAAGAGAAATATTTTTCATTTTGTTTCATTTTAAATTTGAATCTGAACTTGGGATATTCAGATAAAACCTATTTTAGGGGTGATTTTTAGGGGTGCGTTTTACCCCTTTAATAGGAAATTGGGCCCATAGAAAAAATAGCCCAAATAAAAATAAATTATGCATTATATATAACTTAAAATATTAATTTTAATAGTTTGAAAGTATTTTGTGCCTAAAGGGTTGTTTACCCTGATGACGTGTTTATTTGCAAAAACCCTGAAACACGTAAACTTTATTTTTTATTTTAAGTCAAAAAATGATTTTTATAATAATTAATTAATTGATGGTTACATAATTCAAGGAGAAATATTTTCCATTTTGTTTCATTTCAAAATATCGATTAGAACTTAAGGGGGTTCTCCTCGGGCACTACAGTTTGTTGCTCAGCGAGAGCACAAACTATACCATGGGCGTCGTTCTGTCTCTCTCGCTGTCGTGCACGTCGTCTGCTATTTGTGTTTATAATCATTAATATCTTTTTAAAAAGATCGGCTTGACACATATTTGATAAACTTAATAGAAAGAGCCGAATTTCATATTTCTTAAGCTATGTTTTTCTTTTTGAAGTCCAGTTTTTTTGATGAGTAATACTATTAGTTTCTGTCACAGTTAATATAGCACTCATTTACTCTCATGTAAAAATAACCATTTTCAAGAATTTTTTTCTCAAAAATTTGTTCCGCAATGTATGTAAACAAACATATGGTATCATTTCTGTGACTTTGAAGAATATTTGTATATTTTTTTCAGAAGCTTTTTCAGTTTTTGCAATATGAAGAGAACTACCTTAAGATATTTAAAAAAAACCGTTTTCGGGGGTAAACTTTAAGGGCGGTTTTCACCCCTTTAATAGGGGATTGGGCCGACAAAAAACATTGCGAGTCTCTTATTTTTCGGTCCTCTACAACATATCAAAAATTCAGGAAAATCGGACACCTCGATCGGTTTCCTTGTTAGTTAATAATTATTTAGACTCTATTAGTGGTTTTAAGCAAATACAACGTCACAAGCTCCACATTCTGATGTTAAAGGTGCATTATAACAATGTTTTTGATTATTATTTTTACGAATGAAATACATTTTATAATTTGACATATTATTAAAATTTGATATTTCATGTAAATGTTTATATTTTTTAGCATATGGATTATTATTTAACACTTCAGTTGATAATTTTAAATGTTCTTTACTTAAATTTTCATTTTTACTCAATCTTTTCTCAATGGCTGTTACATTATCATATATGTAAAGTTGTCTACAACATCGTTCTTTATTATTAACGGGTATCAATGTATTTGGTGTTGTATGACAAATTTGACCTTGAAATTTTAAGTTGTAAATGGCTTTCTTTTTTTCATATTTAAATATTAATTACTTTCAGAGAAAGCTTCTGACTATAGATTTATATCCTTCTAAAAGTTTATCCAAAGGAGTTATAGATGTATCCACAACTTTTATTAGAATTTTGCTTTATGTATATCTTTAAAATCAGTTATAGATATTTTCAATCTATTATTTACATATGCTTTACGTATATATCCAAGGACCATCTTATTGTGTCTGAGATCGTCAACTTCTTCGTAAGTTTCACATATCTGTGGCTGTATCCTTTTCATGCCTTTCAAAATTTTATAGTAACATAGATAGTGGATTAGGCCTACTGGGGATACCACTTAAAAATAAAGCGCATCTTTCTATTTATCTCCAAGGTGATCTGGAAAAAATAGAATAAAATATATCGTTTTCAATATATTTTCTTTATATATAATTAATGTAGTTTTCTCAATAATCTATTCTTTCGTTTCAGAAATTAAGAATAAAGAACTACTCTTAAGCGTTACATCTGTATATACTATCATCCATAAAAAATATGAAAAATACCCTATTAATAAAACATATGAAAAATATAAATAATTAATTTTATATAATATTCATGAAAAAAGTGAACTTTTAAGTGAACATTTAAATGAGGGGGGTTTGAGGGGGGTCTGAGGGGGTGCGGGGGGGGGGCTGAGGAGGGGCGAGGGGGGCTTTGTCATACTCAAAATAACGTAAGAAAATCACAATTTTATGTTATTTTGAGGGGGGTCTGAGGGGGTCTGAGGGGGTATGAGGGGGCTGAGGGGGGGGCTGCGTGACACAAATAACGCTTAGGACTATATATATATATATATATATATATATATATATATATATATATATATATATATATATATATATATATATATATAACAAGTCCCGCGCAAAAAAAAATTTGTGGGCCATACATTTCCCACAGTGTTGGACAAGTATGGGCAATATACGGGCCATTGCAAGCCACATTAGAGCAATATATGGAAGATACTCAGTCCCGGCGTCTGAGCCGAATTCGGGCTGGAATCGGGCCATAGTATTCCCACCAGTATCCTATATAGTTCCCATATCGTTGCAATATTAGTCCCATATTTATTTTCATGAGAACCATTAACAAAAAAAACAACATAAATAAATAAATAAGCGTAAAAAACAATCCTATTGTGCATGTAGTGAGACTGTAAAATATATAAAAAAAAAAAAAAATTCTTTGAGTGGATTTGAACCTCGAACCTTTGAATTACTAGACTTGCTCGCTACCGACTGAGCTATTTAGTTATGTTTATATTGTAACGGGAAGCCTGGGGAAATCTTTTGTAATTCCGCGAACCGAACCCTAGAACACGGTGCCGTCGAGTGCTACTTCTACGACGAGCACTCGGGGTTGATGTTCTCTGGATCCCTGTTTACAAATGTCGAGTCCACGATTGAACTCGACTTCTCCGTGTGCCGGAAAGGGTTAATACTCGCGCTAGCTAGACGCGAGGCGCGGCCACTCAGAATGATCGTCGTCTCGGTTCGACGATCCCGCGGAGGCGGCGGTATCCGGGAGAAGGTTAGGTGAAGGTTAATAAATAACGAGTGGTCTTGGTTACATTCAAAACTATAACAAGATCTATTCTCAGTTATACTATACAAAATACGCGTCGCGTTGCGTGTTGACAAGAAGGCGGGAGATCCGCCGCTCGGCGCGGGCGGATCGAGGTGATTGTTTTTCGCTGGGCCGGCGATCAAGACACCGGCCGCTTGCCGCTGCGAGCCGAAAATACAAATCAATCGCTGCGCGGAAAATAGGCGAAGAGTCTTACCGGGGGGAGTGCACTCACCTCGTCGCTCGCTCACGAATCCGCTCCTGCGTCAGGCCTTATCCTCCGGTCGACTTCGGAGTGTTCAGGCCGAGTCCTAACGTCCAGCGTTCACCTACAGACGCTTCGGACCCCAGGAGTGGCTCGGATTGCTCACGTGCGCTGCTCTTCGTGGTCGGTACGTGTACGGGCGCTGCTCTGCACCGGCGAGGACGCACGATACCGTTTTCTTCGCGGACGATCAAATTAACTCGCGTACGCGCGGTTTGACAGCCCGAGAGAATCTCATTCAAAAAGAATCGGGCGCGACTTAGCAACGGTCAAAGTCGCGCCTGCCCCGCGCGTAGCTAACGCGAATACATCGTCCGAGCGATGTCAACACACGCTCGAGATACACGAATTCGCGGGAACGAGAGCCTAACGTGTTCGATAGAATACGGAGGACCGAGATACTTATCTTCTCCGTATTTTATCTTGGAACCTCGTTATAATATCAAAGGATCAAATGGAGATTATCTAGGCTGTAATCTGAAACGAATGATGATGTCGTTCAAGTATTAACCTCCATTTGATCTTTTAATATAAACATAACTAAATAGCTCAGTCGGTAGCGAGCAAGTCTAGTAATTCAAAGGTTCGAGGTTGGAATCCACTCAAAGATTTTTTTTTTTTTTTTTTTTTTTTTTTTTTTTTTTTTTTTTTAATAATTTTATAGTCACAGTACGTGCACAATAGGATTGTTTTTTACGCTTATTTATTTATTTTTTGTTTTTTTTTTGTTAATTGTTCTCATGAAATTAAAAATATGGGACTAATATGGGAAGTATATGGGATACTGGTGGGAATACTATGGCCCGATTCCAGCCCGAATTCGGCTCAGGCGCCGGGGCCGAGTATCTCCCATATATGGCTCTAATATGGCTTGCAATGGCCCATATACTGCCCATACTTGTCCAACACTGTGGGCAATATATGGCCCACAAATTTTTTTTGCGCGGGGTGTGTGTGTGTGTGTGCGTGTGTGTGCGTGTGCGTGTGCGTGTGCGTGTGTATCTTACTATACTATATAGTTGTAAGCTCAATTAAGACACCAACCCTCCGCGTCCCTCCGCATCCCTCCGCGTCCCTCCGCGTCCCTCCGCGTCCCTCCGCATTGTCCTTCCGTATTGAAAATTACAAAATGAAAACTATCCCCCCGCGATCCTCCGCATCCCTTCGCATTGGCCCTCAGCATCGTCCCTCCGCGTTGTCCCTCCGCAAAATGAAAACTATCCCCCCGCGTTCCTCCGTGTCCTTTCGCGTCCCTGTGACTTAAATAAAACTTGATTGACTAAGCACGAAAAAAAGCATTGTATTTTTTCATATTATTAGAAGGGGGATTTTTTTTAACGAAGTCTTCGTTATAACGGGCGAATAAAAAGCCTGTATCTTTTGATTAATTTTTCTTTTATTTTTGCTTAAGAAGGATAGATACCTCTCAGCATGCGGGGAAGGAGGAAGTTTTTCCCTCGCACCGCGCGCGCCGCTCCGCTCACCGCGCACCCCCTTTCGCAGCCAACGAACTCGATCGTTTGTTTATGTTTTGCCGCAGTACTCAGTATCGAGATAAACGTATGAATCGACTTCGTACAAACATTCTCATGTATATTTGCTATATTGCGAATAGTTTTTTGGATCATTCTTATATTTTGTAAAGAATCGCATCCTAAGCGTTTTGTGTCTTAACAAAGGTACTTCCATAAGAACCCGTGTATAAGAGTTAATCTTTTAAGTTCAATAATTTCATAACCGAGTTGACAAACGATATGAAATCCCCACACTTATAGAAAATCAATCAAAGAACAACATATTAGATTTTTGGAATGATCTTATATTATTCATTTTGGTATCGAACCTCCTTAAGTAGTGAACATTTTCACTTGCAACATTTAAATGTAAACTCGCGCTATATTCTGCGAGAGCATTGCGAAGGAGCAGCAGACGTTCAAAAAAGTAGCAGGAGTTCCAGAAACATCAAATTGACGGCGCGTTGCCATCTACAGCGTTCCTACGCTTTGCCCTAGGTATAAACAATATTAAATTCGTTATATGTTCGTGTGGACTGTTAGCGGTACAGTGTCCTCTTGACATAACCCAATTAGTAAGGAAATATTCGAAGATATGTTTACAAAATTAAATGAAGACCAAAAATTTATTTTCAAACAACTTATAAAAAATATAAATAAAATCAATTTTGTAGATGGTCCTGGAGGTTCGAGTAAAATATTTGTATATAAAACTTTAATTTATTATTTTCTATCAAAAGGAAAAAATATTATATCAATGGCTTGAACTGTTATAGCGTCTATTCTCTTACCCAAAGGAATGACTACTCATAGAAACTTTAGATTACCATTAGATTTAAATAGTATGGAAAATATTTTTTTTAATTAGAATCAGCTAAAAAGAAATTAAGAGAAACGGAAGACATAATCTGGGATTAAGCATCTATGATACCCAAAAATGCTTTAGAAATTATTGACAGATCTTTAAGCGATTTATGTACAAACGATTTACCTTTTGGGGGAAAATTAATAATTTTAGGAGGTGATTTTCACAAATACTCCCAGTAATGAAGCACGGATTTAGAAGCGCTATAATTGAAGACACTATTAAATATTCTGAACTTTGGCCTTTATTTAAAATTTTCAAATTAAAACACAATATTCGTTCTCAGAATAATGAATTCTCGAAGTTATTATAACAAATTGGAGACGGTAATATAAATCCTTTTATAATACCTAAAGTCAGATAGTCCTTTGCTCATAAAGTTTTTTTCCAGGTTTTAATTAAGCTTTTATTTCAGATTCTGCGGGGGTGATTATAAACAAGGGCAATCTGACTGCCATAAATATTAATTATTTTAATTTAATTTATAAGACTGTAAGACCGATGGAAAAATTCTCATCAGTTGATAATACCTAATAATTGGAGAACTAACGATGTTTGCTTACAAATTTATAAAAATATTAATAAAATAAATGATTATACTCGTGTTATTTTAGCACCTCATAATGAAGACATTAAATTTTTGAATGAAAAAATTTTAATGTTATTAAATGGTGATAAAAAAACTTATCATAGTACAGATTATGCGATTCATAAAGGTGTTGATCAAAGCGATAACAACATTCATATACTTTTTCCAATAGAAACATTAAACAATATTTATGACGGTTTGTCACCTCATAAATTAGATTTAAAAGTTAATGCTATTGTTATGTTAATTAGAAATTTGAGTATACACGAAGGGTTATGTAACGGTACTAAACTTAAAATAACCAAATTACTTAAATATAATATTGAAGTGGAAATATTAACAGGAGAAAAAGTAGGTAATAGAGTTTTTATTCCTAGAATTACATTAAATACAGGAGAATCTTCTTCATTACCTTTTTTATTCTTTATAGAAAACAGTTTCCATTAACATTAGTATTTTGCATAACCATTAATAAATCTCAGGGACAAAGTTTTGGTTATGTAGGGTTATACATCAAAAGGAAATTATTCTCACACGGTCAATTATATGTTGCTTTATCAATGTGTAGAAATCCAAATAATATATAAAATAATTTAGAAAATTCATTAGAAATTGAAAATATAGTTTGAGAAGAAATTCTTGATAATTATTAAAAATTTAGTTGTATAAGTAAATATGTGTATACATTGCATATATTTATTAAATATGTTCATATATATGAGGCGTTTCATGTCAACTGCCCCAGCGCGGCGCGCGAGCGCCAAATCGTGCTTTTTCCAACTCATGTTTAAGATACTGAAATGTACTTGAAAAAATTTTATGATAAACATATCCAATGTATTTTTTCCTCAGCTTTCCAATGGTGTAGGCAGTTTTTCCGAAATTTTCCATTTTCACCCTCAAAGTACAAAACGTGTTATATCTCGAAAACGATATTTTTAATATTTTTTTTTGACCCTCTAGATCGAAAGCTGAACATTTTTTACGTAGGAAAGGATATTTTCCAAAGACTGCCCAAGATGTTTTCTGCGAGATATAGAACGCGAAAGAGTAGACGCACCGCCTTTCCTGCGCGCGGTACTACGCGGTACAGCGCGCGGACTGCGCCCGCCTCGTTGCCTATATAATAACCTTTTATAATCTTTAATTCTTTACCTATTATTCTGGATTCTTAATAATGCATGGAGTAATATTTTATTAATTATTTTATAAAATAATAAAATTTCAAAATTAACAGCAATATAGTAACTCTTGTACTAACGTTTCTTTTTCAGTGTAGATAATATTTTTTTGTTTGTTTTTACGTGTTATATCTCGAAAAGTATATTTTTAATATTTTTTTTACCCTTTAGATCGAAAGCTGTGTATTTTTTACGTAGGAAATGATATTTTCCAAAAAGTGTCCAAGATGTTTTCTGCTAGAAATAGAAATATACGAAATTTATTTAAGTTTCAGTTTAATACATAAAATAATAAAAATAAAATAGAACAAAAGATTTTTAAATCAAACTTGATAACGTAAATATACTCTTATATATTCAAAAAACAAATTTCCCAATATAAAATATACGCAATAGCAGTATAAAATAAAGTAGAAATTGTTCAAATGATGTTATAAGATCTTAATCAACGACTAAATGAAAATTGTATATGAAATTTATTTAAGTATGGATCAAATCAAAAATTTTATCGTGAATAATACTCTTATCTATTAAAAAAAATTACATAATAAAAAATAATATAATAGAAGTATTTAAATGATGTTATAAAATATCTTATTCAATATCAAAATAAAAATTATATAATATATGATATTTATTTAAATGTGGATTAGGCCTACTCGGGATACCACTAAAAAAAACGCATTCATTTATTTACCTTTTGCATTATGTGGAAAAAATAGAACATATGCGTTGTTACTTACAATGGGGGTTGACGAGCGGAGCGAGTAGGTACACACACACACACACACACACACACACACTTGTGTGCTAACCATTTTCATGTATGTTTTTATCAATATCAGCACTATGATCAATTTCTAAAGATTGGTACAATAACAGGATGCACAGTACAATATCACTGTGAATCATTGAGCATGAAAACTAATTTTGCCAATTTATAAAAATTTACGTAAATTGATCGTAATAAGCTTATTATATCGTAATAAAATTATTGTACACGAATAGAAGGAAAGGCAACATAGTAAAATGAACGAAATCAGCGAAATCTTTAAACTAATAAAGATAGTTTATACATTTTTGTATGGTTAATAATTATGATTGCTCTGTTATGAAATATCTATGATATGTAACGGGAAATAACCATTTTAATGCAATATTTGAGATTTTTTACGTGCATTTTATTATTTGAGAACTTGTTAGCACTATCAATGTAACTCATACAATAACAATCATTAAAAAATTAATCTTTTCTTGATATCGTGTAGTGTAATTATCGTTTAGAATAATCGTTTAGAATAATATTATTTTTGAAGTACTGTAGAAAGATTTATATTTTTTTGTGAATTACTTTCCTAGTATATTAATTTTAAAAATGATAAAAATACATATTTCTGGTCAGGGCGAGTAATTTAGTTGATATTTAAAATCACAAAGGCCTAAACTTACATTATTTTTTTGTTGAGAAATATTAGAAGTCCCTAGTATTTTCCGAAAAATATAGATTTTTAAGTTTTATCTAAGAATAAATATATTAATAAAACGTTTTATATTAATAAAACGCCCTCTCGAACTTTTATGTTTAATAATAGTCTTTACTTTTAGATAAAACTTAAAAATCTATATTTTTCCGAAAATACTAGAGACTCCAATATTTCTCAACAAAAAAATAATGTAAGTTTAGGCCTTGGTGATTTTAAATATCAACTAACCAGGAGAGTGTCCGGGATCCGGATTACGGATTCGGCTCCAACTTTAGGATATGTTTTTCGACATAGAAACATGGAGAAAGCTCCAAAATTAGACCCTAACGCTCCAAAAACTCAAGTTATGAACATTATTTGCTTTATTTTGAAAAAATCTTTTAAAAACGCCTCTTCTTAAAACAATAATTCTTGCAATGTCTTAGATACCATTTTAAGTAGAGAAAATAAAACTAGAGACTACGATCATTAATTCATTTAGTAGATAAGCTAGGCTGGTTCTGGCTCAAACAGGTCGTGACCTGTTTGAGCCAGAACCGGCCTAGGGTTTCTGGCTCACCCGCAATTGCGTAATGGTCATTAACCCATATACCAGGTCGTGACCTGATTGAGCCAGAACCGGCCTAGGGTTTCTGGCTCACCCGTAATTGCATGGGAGTCAATAACCCATATCAAGTCGCAACCTGTTTTAGCCAGAACCGGCCTAGGGTTTCTGGCTCACCCGTCATTGCACGAGGCCAAATAACCCAGACCTTTTTTGATCCAGAATCGGTTCTGACTCACCCGCACGGGAAAACCGGGGAATCGGCCTACTGATTCCGGATCATGGTCAGGTCTTGCCCCGTTCTAGGCCAGCCGCAATGAGGGTCCTGAGGGGCGAGGAGCGGGCTGCCGGCAGCGAACGGCCAGCGGTCCGCGGCAAGCAGTCGGCCGGCGGGCAGCGGGCGGCCTGCTGCTTGTCAGCCTGCAGCACTGCATCACGAGCGGGCAGCACAAGCGGGTATCATTATCTAAAATTTTCATACTTACCCAAAGTTGACATGCATACGACGAGCTGCTGGGCATGTGACGAGGTCGAAGTGCTCGATTGTCTCCATCGGCGAGGGCTTCCTCGTTGCCAAACTGGAAACATAAAAAAATGAATATTTATTATGATACCCCCCCCCCCCTATGATTTTGTAGAAAAAACGCGCGGAAGAATACTAACCTATCGAAGTCCAGTATGTGTATGGTAGCCTTGTCGCGTAGTGTGTGGAGACATCCTAGTGATCCAACGGCGATGGCTTCCACGTTGACTGAAAAATAAAAAATGTGTTAATATAGAGTATGCGGAAGAGAGTGAGAGTGAGAGAGGAAAGAGAGATAGATATATTATGCCCTACGAATAGTTTAAAAAGTGCTCTGACAAGAGCAATTTTAAAAAATATATAAACAGAATGTTCCTTTAGCTCTTAAAAGAGCAGTTTAATACAAATACATATATAATTTTTTAATTGCTCTGAAAAGAGCAGTTTTAAAAATATATAAATAGCATGTTCCATATGCTCTTAAAAGAGCAGTTTAAATACATATATATATATATTTAACATAAATTTTTTGTTCTCATTGCTCTGAAAAGAGCAGTTTATACAAATATATACATAAATATGAATATAAATAAAATATGGTAATACTTAACTAATGAATTGTTTTACCAGGCGTCCCTAGGTTGATGAGCGACTGACGTTCTTACATCTGAAAAACACACAGTATGAAATATTAATTACACACGAAAGAGGGAAAGAAAAAGAGATGTTATAGACCATACGGCACATTAACCTCTCTAATATGAAAGCAAAATTATTGCCATCGGCGAGCGAGAGAGAGAGAGAGAAGATGTGCAAGACACCGCGTCATCCGCAAGAATGAAACTAACCTCACATGTGTCAGCGTCGGCGAGCGAGAAAGAGAGAGAGAGAGAGAGAAAAGATGAGCGAGATCCCGTGTCGTCCGCGAGAAGAAAAGTAACTTCGCAAATGTCAGCGTCGGCGAGCGAGAGAGAGAGAGAGAGAAAACATGTGCGAGATCCCGTGTCGTCCGCGAGAAGAAAAGTAACCTCGCGGTCGGTGAGCGAGATATCGAGGAAGCAAGCGTGAGAGAGAGAGAGAGAGAGAGAGAGAGAGAGAGAGAGAGAGAGAGAGAAAGTATACACTCGCGGAAGCGCATACGTGAAATCCACGAGACTAACCTCGTATTCATCGAGGAAACGAAAGCGAACTCTCGCGAACACTCGCAATAACACTCGCGAAAACACACATGAAACACTCGCGGAATACTAAAAAAAGGTGTAAGGGAGAGAGAGAGAGAGAGAGAGAGAGAGAGAGAGAGAGAGAGAGAGAGAGAGAGAGAGAGAGAGAGAGAGAGAGGGAGAGAGAGAGAGAGAGAGAGAGAGATTTAAAAAACTTACCTTCACCGCTTCCTGGCGACGATCGTTGTTGCTGTGTCCGTTTCGCCGTCCTCGCTGTCGTGTCAATGAGTGCGTGCGTCCGTATGTGTGTGTGAGAGAGAGAAAAGTGAGAGAGAAAGGACACTCCAGCTTTCCTACGTTATTGCTCTAAAAAGAGCAGATTGCTGTGTCAATGAGAGACAGAGAGAGAGAGAAAGGATACGGCAATATTTATAAATTCCTACGTTATTTATTTGCCGTGTCCGAGAGAGAGAGAGAAAGAGAGAGAGCGAGAGAGAGAGAGAGAAAGAGAGAGAGCGAGAGAGAGAGAGAGAAAGGACACGGCAATTTTATAACTTCCTACGTTATTTGCCGTGTCCGAGAGAGAGAGAGAGAGAGAGAGATACCTCAACACACATACACCTCCATTGTCCATCCTCGACGTTGTCTTCGTAGATACTTGAAGCTGATGGATGCACTGCCGTTGTAGTCCATGGGAGAGGGATGCTGCTCGTACCGCTGCCGATCGCGAAATGCCTTTCGCTCTCTTTACAACGTTGCGCGGCAGTAGCGCCGCCACATTTCGTGCGCATGCGCGAGAGCTCCTGCTCGCACCGCGGCCGGGCGCGAAGTGGCTTTTTCGCTCTTTCACGCCCCCCACCCCCGCGGCACCCTTGTGCGCACGCGCGCGGGGCCTCCTGCTCGCACCGCGGCCGAGCGCGAAATGACTTTTTCGCCTTCGCGCGCGCTCCCCCCTTCAGGCGGCACTCGCGAGCGATCGCTGATACTACTATAGGGCATTAGACGACTTTTTCGACTTTAGCGCTCTTAAGCCGCGGATTGCGGGCGCACTCTCCTTCGCGCGCGGCTAAAAGCGCTCGCGGCCGCTGATTGGACCGGAGCAGCTCCGCGGGAGGGCATATAACTGCGCGTTGCTCTCCGTTCAGTATCAGTCCGAGCAATGGACTCGTTTAACGCAGCCAACTACATCCTAGAGAACTTCGAGAACGACGACTCTTTTCGACGAGCCATCCTGGAAGGCTTGGAGGCTCTCGACGGCTGTGAGGAGTTCGGCGTCGAAGGACTCCTTGATTGCGCCGAGTAGATGGAGGACTTCGATGCCTGGTTGATGGGGCTCAATGCGTCGAGGGCATCGTCACCAACCCCGCCACCTCTCACACCGCCATCACCAGTGATGTTTTATGAGGGGGACGGCGTATACCACGCGGTCCCCGCCGACCACATTCAGTGGGAAGGGCGGGCATCGACGATGGTGGTAGCGGAGGAAGGGCGGGCATCGGTGATGGAGGTAGCGGAGGAAGATTCGTCGGTGATGGAAATTTCATCCGACAAATCAATACCAGAGCTGATCATCATCACTGATGATGAGCACGATGGTGATGTTCCTCGTTCTGCCAAACGGGGACGATCACCATCATCACCACCACCACCGACGAAACGGCAACGGAGAGCGTCAATTTAATCGGCCCTTTTCAGGGCCCTACATATATTATACGTGGATAAATATATTTATTTCTATGTGTGTTATAATCAGCTCTTTTCAGAGCTAAAAATATATAAAATATAGTAACAAACAATTTATTTAAAAAACATAATCTTTAGATTATATATATATATATATATATATATATATATATATATATATATATATATATATATATGGTGTATGTGTGTAAATTGCATATTCAGAAATTTTTTTTAATGAATCTATCATTATTTTTAAATAATTTCTAAATATTTTTTCCTTTAACATTCATATACCTAAATATTATACTCAACAAATTTTTTAAAGATTCTATTGCAATTCGCATACTTTAAATTAAAAAATTAACTTGATGTTGATGATTATAACTTTAAAACAGAAAAAAAAAATAATACGTGAATTGACTGTAGCTATTTGATTAGTCTACATAGAGTAAGCGTCAAAATTGATTTGTTTGAATTTTGAAGATTGAATTCTTTAGTATGTGTAAAACTAAATAAATTGTATAAGAAAATTTCATTATTTTAATATTAATTGAAACGAACTTTGGACTAACAAGCAACTTTTAAATTGAAAAGTAACTAACTTAATCATGTTCATAAGTCGAAAGTCAAAAGAAGAATAAAGAATACGTGCGTTAAATGTCTTATTTATACGTTTCGTAAGTAAAGAACGATTTTCGCATTCTTTACCCCCACTATCGCAGCGGCGACGCCTCGGTCCGCGCTTTAATTATAAAAGCAGATGCGTTTGCCTCTCACATCTCATTCGCTTCCAAACATGGAGAGCGAAAACTCATCCATGCTGAGTAGCAACCTCAAGGAGATGCAGTGGGCCGACGACGACTTCAGCTGGACTTCCGACGTGATGATGGATAGCGATGGCGTGCTGTCTGCGGTGATATCACCACCGCTGGCTACCTCATCGCCAATTCCATCTCCGCAACCATCATCATCGTGGTTCACACCACAACGGATGCCGAAGTCGTTGGAGGTGTTTGTTGATCAATCGCCGCACTGCCCGCCGCTTGTGTTGCCGCCACTGTCGCCGCCGTCTTCGCTTTCGCCGGTGCCTTCGTGCTTTTATCCTGGTTTCTTGGATAAGCACGAAGTTATCGAGCTAGGCTCGTCGCCGATGTGCATCGACGTCTCCTCGGGCACGATGTCTCCGGTGAAGATGCCCAAGAAACGGCCTCGCGACGACGATAGCGGTGACGATTCAATGGTGAGAGTCCGTCGTCGTCTCAATTTCACTGTTTAATCAGTCCTTTTCAGGACTAAAACCAATCGGCCCTTTTCAGGGCCACCAAATATTTTTTAAACATTGAAACAAATATATTCATTTATTATATATATATATATATATATATATATATATATATATATATATATATATATATATATATATATATATATATATATATATTATTATTATTTATATGCTAAAAAAAAGAATGGAACTCAAATTAAAAAAAATATACATTTATTAACTTATAATAAATGTACAACATATATATATATATATATAAAATTCAAATGTACATGAAATGAAAGGATTCATTCATATTTTTGCGTTGCTGTTGCTGCTCGAGCATCCATTTTTTCATTACCAGCGCGTTTCGAAGTGCGCATACTGGAAAATTACAGGCAGTATGGTTGGTACATGAGACTGTTTCTGTAGGTAGACTTTTCAATGAAGAACATCCCATCTCCTCGATATTGATAACTAATCTGAAAATTAATATTATGAAAAAAATTTTTTATCAAAATAATTTTATAACAAAAAATAGCTTACTGATCGGGAAAAAATCTCTTCAACCATCTACTTTTCTCCAGTCCCTTCACGTAAATCTCTGCTCCAAAGAGTACACCACTTAGAGTTTTTTTTAGTTCATCGTATGGGATGTGGCCTGCTCTCCACATTATTCCATGGAAATTTTGTTCAAGCCAGCGATTTTCAGACTTGTTTTTGTCCAACAATTTGTCCCATGCATAAGGTGGTTTAAATAGGAAAACGGATGATGTAGGATCTTCCTCGAGAGGGATGATGGCTACTTCCTTGAAGATGAATTCATTCAAGGTAATCTTGAAACCTTGGACATCAACAATATACTTCATCTTGCTGCTGTGACTGTTCTCGAACGAGAGCAAAGGAGCGAATGAGGTTTTCAACGTCTCGCTGCTTATTTTATAGTCACCCCCTCGAATTGTTTAACCAATCACGGCATTTTTCCCCCACCACGATTCCAAAAACCAATCAAAATCGATCTCTTTTCGCGAATTTTTTAGATAAAAGGAGGTGTGCGTGCGGCGGAGAGTCATTCGAATGCCTCGCGCGGTCAAGATGCCTCAGTACTTCAAAAATACTGCTCTTGTGCTATGTAAATCGTATCGTCTGGCTTTAAGTGGTGCAGCTGACCAAAATGATGTGAACAATTGGATTGCACTTGGTCGCAAAGCTTTAGTGGAAGCTGAAAAATTGGCTCAGCTCAGATCCGAGTTAACAGACTTAACAGTGGCCGATCGACAAAAGTTGCAAGCAGCCATCGCGCTTATAAAGAGTATTCTACGCTTGTTAAGTGAACATCATGTGGGCGCCGGACTACAAGCGAATGAAAATGGCCCCTCGGTAAGCTGGGATGAGGTCGATTCAGTTTTCGAGAACAGAATAAAGACGGGTGTCATTACATACCGAAGACACCTTGATTTGTTAACGTTCATGAGAGACGCTAAAAAGGAATTCATCGAAAAAGTGAGTGAAACTCTTAAAGAACCTTTGAAAGTGAACACAGTGTTAGCAGCAGAGTACGTGATAGTTAAAGATGGCGAAGAGACAATCGAAATAAAATATTTCAACACGAAAACAGCTCCGATATATTCGACTACGGACTTGAATGAGTGGTTTGTTATGAATGTGCACAATCCAA
Organism: Torymus aiolomorphi; assembly: GCA_036365515.1. Taxonomy (NCBI): domain Eukaryota; kingdom Metazoa; phylum Arthropoda; class Insecta; order Hymenoptera; family Torymidae; genus Torymus; species Torymus aiolomorphi. The sequence continues at coordinate 56,409,932 of CM070875.1, read as the reverse complement.
TCGATACGGATATGGAAGAGTTTCAGGAGCGCGAGTCGGGCTGGTCGCTTAAGGGGACAAGCCATGGTTGAACCTGAAAAAAAAGCTATTGTATTAATTCTTTAATAACAAAGCCAATATATAATTTTAAGAGTTCAAACTTTTTTTTATTATTAAGTTATACAATTACCTATAATTTAAGACTACATCATCCAGGTGTTTAAGATTTTGGTCTTGCAGTCCATTAGATTAAGAAACCCTTCTGAATTAGAAACTGGCATGTCATTGCCGCAGGAAATTTTTTGAACAAAGCAAGGCAGGGGTCTGGTTACTTAGGAGTACCTTTGTAGTTATACCAGTTATAGAAAATGTGAGCTACTTTTTTTTTAAAAAATTTTTAAAATTGTTTTTTAATGAAAAATCTAATTTTTTTATGTTTTTTTTATTAAAATTTCAATATTTTTTGTAATTTTATTTTATAATTTTTTTCTAAAGCCTTTTTCAAAAAAGTACCTCACATTTTCTATAACCAACACAATTTTAAAGATACTCCTAAATTTCCAAACCTCTAGCTTGCTTTATTTAAAAGAAATCCTGCGGCAAAGTCCCTGTAAATACAAAAAACAAGTTATTCAGAAATTCAATTCAAAGTTTTGGTTTTCTATAACTTTATATAAGTTTCAAAACTACTTACCAAAAATTTTTTTTTCATTCTGTATGATATACTTTAGTGGAAAAATGAAACAGATGCCAATTAGATGAAAGTAGTCCTGGCTAAATCATTTTAACTGTTGAATAAACCTATAAAAAAGAATTTCATTAATTCAACAATATTTTTAAATTTTTTAGATTAATACATAAACGTTGTACTTATTTTTTTTTTCGTACTAGGCTGAAAACATTGTTAGTCATAAATGTTATTGACAGTAAAAATAACCTCAAAATAAATTAATCCTTTTATGAGAGCCAATAACACACCTGTAAAAAGAAAAAAATTAATAAATATTATATTAGCTATTATCGCATAAAAATAACTTTTTACCTACTCTAGTAAGAACCTGGTGCATATGACTCTTCAGGTAAATTCAATTGCAGTCTCCTTCGTTTTCTCCTATTTTCTAAAGTGTTTTCTTCGGCATTCCTCTCAGCATGAAATAATCTGATGTCATTGCTTTTCTGTGCCCACTCAATTGCAGCTACTCCAGGTTTCACATCAAAGGCTTCCATAATATTCAGAAAACCAACTCTTCCATCGTTGAAGCAAGTGACAGCAATACAAGCACCTGCTGTGAGCACATGTACACCACTGAAGGAGGTCTTGTTTACAATCTTCCAAACTGAATTATTAAAACTCTCATTACTATTTTGGGTGTAACCGCCTAAACATCTGTGAAGCAGCTCCTGTTCAGAGAGATCTTTGTAAATTGGTTTCAACTGCTCCATAATCACTGCAGGAATACTGTCTTTATGATGAAAATCTTTTAGTTTTTTTGAGCCTTCGCTTTTTGCCACTTGCACCAACTGCTCTGTCCTGGTGGGCATAAATGATGTTGAGGATTCTGGTCTGTGGAAATCTTGTGGTAGTACGTAGCCCATATAGCATTCAGCATTTTTTCTACAGAGTCCGTGTTGTTTCTGATGGCATTACCATAATATGTGGTGAGCTGATCAATTACTTTTGCTGTTAATCGTTCTTGGCCTCCAATGGTTTTTCCATTGTCTAATAACTTTTTCCAAAATTTTTCTTTAAATTCCTGAGTCTGGTTCCCATTCGTTTCTGGACGTGTCCCACACACTCCTTCTTCTCAACTTTAACTTCATCTCCATACGGTTTGGCCTGGCACAAAGCACTGTACACTTTCGAATCTCCATCTCCAATGTAATGATGGTATTTTACATTATACTTTTCTTGAGATCTTCTAAACATTTCCACAACTCCATCGACTTCCATCTTTCCAGCACTTCCTTCATGGTTTGCTGCACATTTATCTTGATGATCACTGAACCAGTCTTCATATTCTTCTGTGCCTTTTCTATTTTCCCACTTTAAACATGCTTTACAAAAACTGTTCTTGATAAATATGTCAAGAACTTGTTGAGAACGCAAGCCAATCAAACTTGAAATTCCTTGAAGACTGCGTCTGTTGGTTTCATAAGCATTGCTTTGAGCTCCAACTTGCTTGCTCGTGCTTATAATTCTTCTCTCTGAACAATTTTTGCACATAATGTTAAATTTGGAGCCAAGTCCTCGAATATCTTCTTCTATAATTTTAACTTGTCCTTTACATGTTGCACATACAAGAAATTTCTCCAGCTGTAAGAACAGAATGTTTATATCTATTATTCTGTTTCTTGTTTGTGACGCTTCTACAGATATATCTTTTATTTTCCCTGCAGTTGTACTTCTTTTCCTTTTGTTCGTGATTTTTTGTTGAACATTCTCTGAATTTTTGTTAAATCCTTTATGTTTTTTCTTCCTCCAAATTTTCTCTTCTTTCCTGGAGCTCCTGATGTTCTATTTCTCTTGTCAGAATTCATAGTGGCTAATATCTAATCCTCTATAATATTAGTTATTAAAAAACACAAATAAAAGTCACTCACTGAACTCACTAAATTAAAAATATTAACAACACTTTGCACAGTGCAGTTAACCTAAAATCGCGATCTTTTACACTCTCAGTTAAAAGAGTTCTACACAGCACTTTATTTACAAAAAAATTTTTTGTCAATACTGAATAAATTGCATTGAAAAATGCAGATTCAATTATATTCAAAACACTTTTAGTTTAAATCCCAACGACTATGGCGCTGACAGAACGTAAACAGATGAGATTTTAAACCATCTATATGTATTGTACGTATTATACTTTTGTATAAGTAAAAGTAAAATACACGAGGTTTATACCTCGAGTTAAGTTTGCCTACTATGTCAATGTACATTTACGTTCTAAATTCAGTATTGTATGCTGTGAAGCATAAAATAATATAAGATTAACAATAGTATATCTAAAATGGATAATTTAAGAAAAATCACTAAATATGCAAAAAAGTGACTTCACGGTTTTAGCTGTATTTTCTAAACGAAATCGAATTTGGAAATGCGGTTGGAAGCATAGTATTCAGCGGAAAATTTGCTATCAAAATAGTACATAAAAAAAATCGATTTTTCTACCCCCTAACCATGGCTGGTACCCTTAAATCAATTTTAAATTTAGTTGTGAATATTTATAAGTTCAATCCGATGAGAGGAAGTTCATACATTGATTTGCTGCCGTTCATCAAGAACAAGAAGGCCTGTATAAATGTAGAAAATCAAGATGATGAATGTTTTAAGTGGGCAATTCTATCGGCTCTACACCCTGCTAAGAAAAATGCCAATCGAGTGGTGTCTTATGTATTACATCAAAACGATCTGAACTTTAAGGGAATTGAGTTTCCAGTTGATCCCAGAAAAGTGACTAAGTTTGAAAAGCAAAATGACGTTTCTGTAAATGTGTACTATTTAAAGAAGAAAAAAGGAGAAGCGTTTGAAATCTTACCACGCCACTTGACAGCTGACAAAAAAGAAAAGCACGTTAATTTACTAGTCATCGAAAATAATTATGTTGACGAAGATGAAGATGGCTCGACTCTCGATGATGACAATGTTAACATAGAATTTAAATTTCACTATGTTTGGATAAAAAATTTATCAAGACTGTGTAGTAAACAGTTATCATCACGTAACCACAAAACTTTCATCTGTGACCGCTGTCTACATTATTTTCGAACTGAAGAGAACTTGACGAAACATATGATTGACTGCGAAAAAATTAATCAGTGTAAAATCACACTTCCAACGGTGAAAAACAATACTTTAGAGTTTACAAACTTTGGTTTTAAGAATCGTCTGCCATTCGTAATATACGCAGACTTTGAATGTATATTCAAGCCTGTGATTGACGATGAACGAGCTTACCAGCATCATGTGCCATTTAGTGCTGGTTTCTTTATTAAATGTAGTTATGATGATAGTCTCTCGAAATATAAAAGTTACAGACAAGAGGACGAACAAGCCGAATCTCCATCCAAATGGTTTGTACAGAGTCTCCACTCACTGGCTGTAAAGTTGGATGACTCATACAAACATCCAAAGCCGATGAATAATCTAACATCGCTCGAAAAAATTATGTTTAACCGAGCACGGCTATGCCATATTTGTGAGAAACCATTTACCAAAGATGACCAGAGAGTACGTGATCATTGCCATTTCACCGGAAAGTGAGTATTTATTTTTTCTCTCTCTCTCCCTCTCGCTCTCTCACAACTGAAATTTATAATTATTACAGATATCGTGGACCAGCACATAGTAAATGTAATCTTGGCTTCCAGGACTCGAGAACGATCCCCATAGTTTTTCACAACTTGAGCGGATACGATTCTCATCTTTTTATAAGAGAAATAGCCACATGCTTCCCAGGACGAGTTTTGCTACTTCCACAAACAAAAGAGAAATACATATCTTTTACAAAGTTTATGGAAGGTACAGACATAAATTTGAGATTTATCGACTCTTTCAAATTTATGGCCTCGTCTTTGGATAAATTATCATCGTATTTGGAGAAGCTCGATACTTTAGAGTGCATGTTCAAGCAAGATGGATTCTCTAATGAACAGATTGCACTTTTAAAAAGAAAAGGAGTATTCCCTTACGACTATGTCTCATCGTTTGACAAGCTGAAAGAGCTGAATCTCCCTTCAAAGGATGCTTTCTTCAGCAGTTTATACAACGCTCACATAGACGACGAGGATTATGAGTATGCCCAAAACGTTTGGGAGAGTTTTAACGTTCAAGACCTTGGGCAATATTCTGACTTATATCTCAAGACAGACGTTATACTGCTGGCTGAAGGTTTTGAAAATTTCAGAAACAATTGTCTTGAGGCTTATGAGTTAGATCCTGCTCATTATTACACGACGCCCGGATTGACTTGGGATGCCATGCTTAAATATACTCAGGTATTTTTTTCGGTGTTATTTATTTTTTAATTATTGAAATTTACGATTATAACATTTATAACATTCGCGATTAATTTCTTTACAGATAAAACTCGAACTTCTCACTGATGTTGATATGTTGCTGTTTATCGAGCGCGGCATACGGGGAGGGATTAGTCAATGTTGCAATCGCTATGCAAAAGCGAACAACCCATACATGAAGGATGGTTACAACACTAACGAAGACGAAACATATTTGATGTACTTCGACGTTAACAACTTGTATGGATGGGCAATGACTGAACCCTTATCCTACAGCGGCGTCAAGTGGGTGGACAACGTAGAAAATCTTAACTTCATGGACGTCCCCGACGATTGCGATTTTGGATACTTTCTGGAAGTGGACTTGAAGTATCCCGAGTCACTATATGATGTTCACAAGGATCTACCATTCTGTTCTGAGCACATGGCACCCAGGTTCCAAGCAAAAGAAATTGATGACTACGCTTTAAGACAAACATCGTTACGTGCTACACTATCGAGCACTGAAACAAGCGTTGAAACATGGCTTAGTTTTAGTCAAAGTACATCGAGCCATTCGATTCAACTAGAGTCCTTGGCTCAAAAAGTACATCGAGTTAAACAGTACAAAACGGAAGGAAGCCAAGAATGAGTTTGAAAAAATGCTTTTTAAACTTTTCAACAACGCTGTTTATGGAAAAACAATGGAGAACGAGAGAAAACGTGTTGACGTGAAGCTAGTTAGCAAATGGAAAGGACGCTATGGAGCCGAAGCCCTCATCGCCAAACCGAATTTTCACAGCAGTGATATCTTTGATGAGGAGCTCGTTGCTGTACAACTGCTGCGAACGGAGATTTGCATAAGAAAGCCAATTTACATCGGCTTGAGCGTATTGGATTTGTCGAAAACACTCGTGTATAGATTCCATTACGACTATATGCGAGATCGTGTAGGAGACAGCGGCAAATTGTTGTACACAGAGCACGGATAGTCTGATCTACGAGGTTACGGGTGTCAACATGTATAACGTGATGCGGCAAGACATCCATGAGTTTGACACATCAGACTATCCGCAGACCAATCCATTCAACATGCCACAAGCCAACAAGAAGATCGTTGGTTTAATGAAGGACGAGTGTAATGGTGAAATCATGGTGGAATTTGTCGGGCTGCAGAGTAAGATGTACAGCGTGAAAGTACAGAACCAAAAACCCATAAAGAAGGCCAAAGGAGTAAAGAGTTCTGTAGTCAAAGCCACCATCTGCTTTGATGATTACATCAAGTGCCTTCGAGAACATGTCATCATTATTCGTGAGCAGCGAAACATCAGGTCTCGACATCACAACATCCACACTGAGAAAGAGAGAAAAATTGCTCTCAGTGCGCACGATGACAAACGCTGCCTACAGCCCGGAACCACTGATACACTGCCCTGGGGCCACTATAGGGCAGGAGTGGTGGGGGAAGAGCGAGCCAATGAGAACGAAGCTGCCAGAGAGGGGGAACGCGAGCCACCGAACGCCGTAGAAGAGCTCCTATATAATGAGGCGATGCTGGAGCAGGAGCTCATTCGAACAGTCGACTCTTTAAGTCACCCTCTTCATCAGCAGCAGTACCAGCAGATCTCAGCCTCGCCTCCGGCAGTCTGGCAGCAGATATCTACAGACCCGCAGCCACTTCCTGCTGTCTCACAGCCGCCTCTCGCTGTCTCACAGCCACCTCTCGCTATCTCACAGCCGCTTCCTGCAGCATCACTCCTCGGCTTAAAAAGACCTTGTGAGTCAACTACTGGAAGTAATAAGAAACGGAGAGAAATCTAAGGTTTGTATTTTTTTCTTAAAGTAATTTTCTTTTTTTCTTCTATTTAAAAAACTAAACATTTTTTCAATTTTTCTGTTACAGATGGATTTTACAAAACTGAATGCAGTTGGCCGTGGAGGATTCCTACCAACAAAAAGATTGGTCGATCTGACCAAGGGCCAGCGCTACATGGTGACTAGTCTGAAGGCTGTGACGACAAAATATGGAGATAAGGTCGTGGCTGAACTGGAGAGTGAGTTCGACGTATTTATGCCAAAGAGAGTATCAGAAGCCATTCAACAAGACAAGCAGTTCTTTGTCAATCTCCAAGATGCCGCGAACAAGTATGAACTGTTTATATTGTACAATGGCGGTTCAAGCGTTGAATTTAGTGGAAAATAATTTTTTAAGTGAATATATAGTTAATGTTCAAGTATTGTTAATATAGTTAAAGCGAAATGTATATGAGGCGTTTCACGTCAACTGTCCCAGCGCGCGGCGCGGGAGCCCCACATCGTGCTATTTCTAACTCACGTTTATGATACTAGAATATACTTAAAAAAATTGTTTGATAAGCGTTTTCGACGTATTTTTCCTCAGCTTTCCAATGGCGTAAGCAGTTTTTCCGAAATTTTCAATTTTCACTTTCAAAAAGTACAAAACATGTTATATATCAAAAAGTGTATTTTTAATATTTTTTTTACTCTCTAGATCGAAAGCTGAGCATTTTCTACGTAGGAAAGGATATTTCCCAAAGAGTGCCAGAGATGTTTTTTGCGAGAAATAGAATGCGAAAGAGTTTTTGAAGATGAAAATGGAAATTTTTGAAAAAACTACCTACATCATTGGAAAGCTGAGGAAAAAATACGTCGAAAACGCACATCAAACAATTTTTTTAAGTACTTTTTATTATCATAAAAATGAGTAAGAAATAGCAGGATTTGGGGCTCGCGCGCCGCGCGCTGGGACAGTTGACGTGAAACGTCTCATATATTGAAGTATAGTATTGTGAAAATATATATAGTTAAGTGCGCGCAAATGTACATAATTTTTTAATTTATTTATTAATAAACAAATACATTGTTTAACTTAAAAAATTGTTTTTTTATTTAGCCATTCTATACATGATATTACATATCTTTCTTCTCAATCCAACTATTATGTGAATTATCAAAGCCAAGCCATTTTACAAAAATTTTACTTCCTTTTTTCTTTATTACTTTTTCTACAAGATAAATATCTGGATACTTGGCCTTGAGTAGTTCTTGCTAGTAGAAACCGCCTGAAACAGGCTGATCTTGATAGTCCTTTAGATGGTAAGTTGGAGGATTTGTAGCTGCTACACGTACAATTGTAAATATCTCTGTAGACCAATTAGGTGTATATCCTTTATCAAATACTGCTTTAGCCTTGCTCACTCGGACTTTGTCACCAATTTTAAATTTTGGCTTAATCTTCTTAGTTATTTTAAGAGCAAATCTCTGGAGTATATCTACTTCGTTGCTGGATGTTACGTCTTTAGGTTTCACGCCGATAGTACGATGTTTACGATTATTGTATGCGGTAAGTAAATCGGGTAAAATATCTAGCCAGTTGTAGTTGCCTCTCAAACTGAATTTTTTCCACATAGCACTTTTTAGCGTGCGATTGAAGCGTTCACATATTGCTGCTTTTAGATTGCTATAGGTTGAATATAACTTTATTTTGTATGTGCTCATAAGTTTTTGAAAATCTGTGTTATAAAATTCTTTGCCTCTGTCGGTATGGAGATTCTTTGGTACTCTGCCTTTAACAAGCACAGATTTCATAGCTTCCGAGACATCTTTGCCCGTTTTTCTCTTTACAGGAACAGCCCATGCATATTTGGAGAAAATGTCGATTATAGTGAGCAAGTATCTATAGCCCTTATTGTCGCGAGCATATGGAATCATTTCGACGAGATCTGCTTGCCAAGTTTCATCCAAACCACGTACGTCAAAGTGCCGACGTGTATAGTTATGCCTTGCAGGTTTATGTAGTTCTTCATCTAGTCTTTCGTGTTCCATGTTTTTGGAATTACTGATTGAATACCTGCGCCAAACTCTCTTTTATAGTTAAAACATCAGCTTTTATTTGAGATTTCTGGGCATCAAGTTCATTTCTATGATTATCAACTATTATATTCAAATCATCTAGCCTAGTTCTAAGTCTTGTAGTTATATCAATAATTCCTCGAATTTCTATTTGAATAATATTTCGTAGAGACTCTAAGTTTACAGCATCGCTCGGCTGTTGAGGTTCGGCAATATTGCATAATTTTTTATTTTCCATGTCGTAGTGACCGTCAGACGTTACTTTAAAGCCAACGCCAGGTGGCCCTCGACTGCCTTCGGTTTTTCCAAGATTACGTCCAAACACGTCAACGCTCATTTTGAGAATGATTCGTTTATTCGTGTGCGCTCAATATATATAGCCTGCTTCGCGAAGTTCTTCGATTATAGAGTGTATCTCGTTTACATGACTTGGATTTCCGGCAGATCTTTCAGCTACTAGTAAGTGAAGCCGGTCAACGAGCTCGTTTGGATCGTCCCAGTACACATAGTCTAAAGTAGTATGTTTTCTCGCAATTTTATAACGAGGTAATGAACCACCTTTAATCGATTCATTTGTTTTCGAGGTAATATTGAACATTGGAGCAATAAAATTATTAAATTTATTACTATTATGAAAACGAATCTTTTCGTTCTTGTCATATCGCGTTTTATGAGCAGACGATAGTTTTAAAATTTTGCGATAATTTTTTAAATCATCTGAACTTATATTATTTTTATTTGGTTGTTTCGCTATGAGTAACTCGAGTAATCCTGTAGTTTTCGGATATGCTACTCCGTTAATTTTAATTTTATTATTATGAAAACTAATCGGTAAATTACCAATAAAAAATTTACCGTTTTCATTTCGTACTCCATAAATTTTGTCAAGATACTGGAGTTGATTGAGCTTCAGGGCCTTGACGTATAAATCAGAGTCATCGTCGATATCACTATCTGCGGTTTCGAAAGATGTCTCGTGGGCATTCTGTATGGTATCATTAAACTCACTGTCAAAACTTTCGTTTTGTTTAACGCTACTTTGTTCGACGGTGTTATCTTCGACACTATTTTGTTCAATATTTTTCTGGGCTACAAGTTTTTGAAGCGGATCGACTATTGGTTTAAAAGTTTCACTTAAAATCTTTTCTGTCTTGTCTTTCCCAAATTTTAATATTCTATATTTGCGTTTAATCGCATCTCTTGCCTTAACAAGTTGACGAAGCACGTTTTTTTCTCGTTGAAAGTCAGCCATGTTGTCGTTTCAACGTTCAGTCAGAAACTGCTGATTGTTACCTATGTGTATGCTATATTTATAGCAAAATTGTCAAAGCCCTTGCGAAATCTGCCATCATTTATTCCTCGATCTTTATCGATGACTAGAAAACCATGCTTATCATCTCTCCAACACTTAGAGCACAATTCTTTAAAATGTATATAGGTCATATCGGTATTTACGTGATCGTCATATATATGCTATAGATTTACTTCATCTTGTCTAAAAATAGCAAGTAAGTTTACATTATCTCTGACAAGATGTTTTGGAACGTGAGCATAAGTTTGGCATAGATAAAAACAATCAACTTTTTTATGTCTGCCCATGCAAAAGAAGACCCTAACATTATCTTGTTTTTCACAAGCAATATCGTCGAATATCATGATAGAGTTCGGAAGCGCGTGGTCAGGATCGACAACTGCATCGTGCTCGCTGAACGGAAAATATTGTACACCTTCTATAGGTTCTAAGATTTCATTTAAAAATTTATATTTTGGTTGATTGAGAGACTTTGAGTAAACGTATACGTTTTCAAATCTAACGCCATTAGGATGCGTTATGAGAGCAAGTAAACTATTTGTTTTTCCGCAGTTTGACGGACCGCAGAAGACGGCTCGTATACTATCAGGAAGTAGATCGCCGTGCCGTTTTGCTCTTTTATCATGTTCTACGAGTGCATCAAAATTTTCTATTGGTAGCTTGGCCGACTGCTCTTTGAAGTTCATGATCTTTACTCTATGAAAACCAAATCACGACTGATTGCTATGAGTATAAATAGCGGTCTTATATAGCTTTCACCATCAGTTGCCCGTTGACTTTCGAAGAGTGATGATCATTCACAAACGCGGACGCGGTTTAGTTAATAAAATTATCAATAAACTTCCATTTGAGCTCCACATACCCGGTTATCAGTACTGTGGTCCAGACACAAAGTTGGCAAAACGTTTAGCTCGAGGAGATCTTGGAATTAATCCCCTAGACACTGCTTGTAAAGAGCACGATATAGCTTATTCTAAAAATCGTGAAAACGTTCAAGCGAGAAACGTCGCAGATAAAATTTTAGCTGAAAAAGCTTGGAAACGCGTTAAATCAAAAGACGCTAATTTTGGTGAAAAAGCGGCTGCATACGCTATAACTAATACTATGAAATTAAAATCTAGACTCGGTATGGGGTTGAAGAAGAAAAATAAAAAGCGAAAGAACGCTAAAAAATTGGGAATGGGTTTAAAGAAGAGAAAGCAAGTTTCCTTGAAAAAAATTATCAAAGCTTGTGCACGAATGAACGTGTACGAGTTATTTATATTGTTAGAGTTTGTCAACGAGAAGAAATAAAAGGGAAAATTAAGACTTCGAGAGTCTATGCAATCAACTCTACTCGCAAGTAAAAGTTGATTACCGAAAAAGGTGTGAACGTAAAATGCGTTCAAATAAAATAGGCAAAGTATAAAGTGTCTTATTCGCAAATAAGACAACAAAGTATAGGCAATGTAACTGTAGGCAATAAATGTAGGCAAAGTATCGGCAATAAGGCAAAGTATAGGTAAAATCGATAAGGGCAAAGTAATAAATAAAGTAAAGGCAATATGTCTTAGTCGCAACTAAGACAAGTGTAGGCAAATGTACGCAACAAGTATAGGCAAAAGTATAGGGGAAAAGTAACAAGGCATGTGCATAAAGCACCTGAATAGTGGCTGCCGCAGACCTCTATATGTATACTCATTGAAGTATTTTTCATTGAAGGTTGCTCGTCGGTGCTTGCCATCTGGCGGACACTTCGGGTACTTCAATCCCGAACAAAGCTGGTGCCTTTAAATCAGCGCCAAGTAACTGTGCTCTAACAGTCATACGATCAGCTTTGAAAAAAGCTCGGAGCGCTGTTAAACAAGCTGGAGGCAAAAAGAATATTAAAATTCCACGTATTTTACCAGTCCCCACGAAAACAGGAGGGGTATTGCCATTTCTCATACCTCTATTTGCAAGTTTGAGTGCAACTGGCGCTCTAGCTGGTGGTGCTGCTGGAATAGTAAAAGCCGTAAACGACGCAAAAGCCGCTAAGGAGCAGTTGGAAGAAAATAAAAGACATAATAAAACTATGGAAAGTGTAGCGTTGGGCAATGGCTTATATCTTAAACCACACAAAGTAGGGTTAGGTCTTCATTTAAAAAAAAAAAAAGTTCATGAAATTACCTCAGTGAGCACTTACCGATGCGGACATATTAAAATATGCAAAACTTTTAAAAATATCTAATTTTCAAGGAGTATTTATGAGAAATGCATTACCGGCTTCCGGACCGCGCTATAGTGAATCCGCTATAGTTAATCTAGATGACGCTAGCGGCCCTGGGACACACTGGGTTGCATATAGAAAAAGAGGCAAAAATGTTGTATATTTCGATAGTTTTGGCGATCTCCGACCACCTTTAGATTTAATATTATACCTCGGAGTTGACAAAGTTAAATATAATTATGAAAGATATCAAGATTTTGACACGTACAATTGCGGTCACCTCTGTCTAAAATTCTTGTGCGGAGCTATATAAGGAGAGGCGGGGGAAACATTGCATCATTCTGATTTAAGCTGTCATGGAAAGTTCATTAACTCTGACACTTTCAGGTACATCTTCTACACTAGAAGCACAGTATTTTCCACCAATCGAGTTATCGCTAAATAAAAATTACGTTTTAGGGCTTGTTGAACTTTTAACATTTAATTCAATCCCCAATATAGACAGTAACAATAATAAGTTTTACGTAGGTGGAAACGTTGTCCTTCTTCCAGTTGGAAGTTACGAAATTGAGGATATTGACAAATTCCTTCGTAAAAAATTAGCGCACAACGACATTACTTTCAATTTAAAGCCAAATAATAATACTCTTCGCTGTACAATCAAGTGCAGTCAGCCTATAGATTTTCGACCTGAAAATTCACTCGGTCATCTACTGGGCTTCACCAGACGTATTCTCGAACCGAACGTTGCTCATAATTCAGATTTACCTGTTACAATTCTCAAAATCAACGCTTTGCGAGTCGAGTGTAATATCACTTCGGGAGCATATATAAACGATCGAAAAGTACATACAATTCACGAGTTTTTTCCTGCAGTACCTCCGGGGTATAAAATCATCGAAGTTCCCTCACACGTCATTTACCTTCCGATTGCCGTAAAGCATATAGATCATTTACAAGTACGCATCATCGATCAAGACGGAGATTTAGTAAATTTCCGCGGAGAAGTTATAACTATAAGGTTGCATATCCGCCAATCATAATGGGAATCGTTTACAACAAAAACTATATAAGCAGAGAAATATGCCCACCACGCATCAGTCATCAACGAACTGTGAAGACGCTAACACGTCAGAGCATAAAAAAACTAAAAAGTCTAGGCTTAAAAGTAGTACTTGGTGGAAAATAACTTGCATCATCTTTTGCTGCTTTCAACGAAATGGAAGAAATTCTAAGCATACAAACACCTGTAACTTTTGATGAATCCGTAGCGCACTACGAGGTTCATGCTCACCAACCGTATACAGCATCATTTAATAACAGCGATGAAATACGCATATCTATTCAACATCAAGATTTATGTCTCATACCTTCACGCAGTGCGCTACATATCTGCGGATGATTGGTTAAAACTAATAATACTCCCGTTGAAATTACAAAACTTGTGGATAATGCCATTTGTCATTTGTTTGAAGAAATCAGATATGAGTTGAACGCCATTGAGATAGACAAATGTAAAAATGTTGGTTTAACTACTCTCATGAAAGGTTGGGTGTCACTCAATCCGACTCAGAGTTTTATCATTGAAAATGCTGGCTGGATCGATATAGAAGAAACACAAAAGATAATCGATGATGCCGGTTACTTCAATGTATCGATTCCATTGAGCCTAATTTTTGGCTTTGCAGAGGACTATCGTAAAATAGTAGTAAACGCAAAGCATGAACTCGTTCTCATGTGATCAAGAAACGGCTTGAACGCTGCTGTACAAACAGCTACACGAGCAGCCGAACAAGACGTTTATGAGAACTTTAAAATTGAATTAACTAGAATCGAATGGCTTATGCCATACGTAGTTGCATCTAACTCTAACAAAATTCGCCTACTAGATTTTGTAGGAAAAGACCGTCCTATTGTCATGAGTTTTCGCACGTGGGAATTGTATGAATACCCATTACTTCCGATTACGTCGAGACAGATGTGGACTGAAAAACATCAAATCAACTTGAAAAACCACGCTTCGTCGTCTTAGGTTTTCAAACTAGTCGAAAAGATCAGAAGGCAGTAAACGCTAGCCGCTTTGATCACTGCAATTTTACAAATGTAAAACTCTTTCTCAATTCTCAGTCATATCCGTATGGTAATCTTAACCTCGATGTGAATCGTAATCAATTTGCCATGCTCTACGATATGTACGCTAATTTTCAAAATTCTTACTACGGCAAAGATCCAGAACCTATGTTGAGAAAGTCGCAATATCTCACATACATACCGCTGATAGTAATAGACTGCTCAAAACAAAACGAGTCCTTAAAAAGCGCCCCTGTAGACATCCGTCTGGAATTTGAAGCAAAGGAAAATTTTTCGGCTGGAACTTTAGCCTACTGCTTGATCTTGCACGATCGCATAGTTCAATATAGTCCCTTAAGTGAGTGAGCCTCCGGCTCCTTGTCATTCGTCATTTGGAAATCAAAGTGAAATTTTGCCATGGACTACGCAGTGGATATGCAGGGCTTTAAAAAGCCTGGCAATGATTTTGTTCTGAAAGAGTTGGCTTTTGTGTCTCTCAACGACGGCGATGAGCCAGTAGTGCACCTCTTCAAGCCACCATTTCCTTGGCGAAGACTGACAGACAAGTACAAACGTGAAAATTTGTGGTTAGAACTTTGCTACCATGGCCTGTCATGGGATGGTGGTGATTACGATTATACTGAAATCGGAAAAATTATTCAAGATGCATTGAAAGATGCTAACAGAATTTTTGTCATTGGTGAGATAAAAAAGTTGTGGTTAGAGCGTTTCAACTTCAAAGTTACAGATATCACTGAAATGGGCTATCCGGCGTTCGATTATCCAAGATCAGTGACTATATGTACTAATCATAATGGAGCGTACAAAACTACTTGTGCTCGATACAACGTAAAGCGCATGAAGCAGTTTTACCTCAACGATTCAAACATGGAGTGGGAAGACATCATGGAATGGGAAGATATTGATGAATAAATTTTTAAGGGCAATGGAGGGGTTGATAAACAGGTAGAACCTCACAGGATAGGAGCGAGGTGGGGCTCCTATCCCCCTTAAAAAAATTTGTTTATTCAGTAGACCAGTAGATGGCGCTCGCAAGCAATCGAGGTCTTATATAAGCATGTTGCAGTCGTTAGAGACTTTCATTCCCTCATAATGGGTCAAACCAGCAGCTCGACCGTTGCTCCCGAGCAACAGCGACTCATACAAAACGATTCAAAACAGTCGCAGTGGAAAAAATATTCAGAAAAAATTTCCACGAACACGTATTCTTTGCCCGAGCAAAAGGGTTATAAAAAGTTCTAAATATTTACTAGTAGATAAGAACCGCTGGCCGAGTGATGCAGGCTGACAAGCAGCAGGCCGCCCGCTGCCCGCCGGCCGACTGCTTGCCGCGGACCGCTGGCCGTTCGCTGCCGGTAGCCCGCTCCTTGCCCCTCAGGACCCTCATTGCGGCTGGCCTAGAACGGGGCAAGACCTGACCATGATCTGGAATCAGTAGGCCGATTCCCCGGTTTTCCCGTGCGGGTGAGTCAGAACCGATTCTGGATCAAAAAAGGTCTGGGTTATTTGGCCTCGTGCAATGACGGGTGAGCCAGAAACCCTAGGCCGGTTCTGGCTCAAACAGGTTGCGACTTGATATGGGTTATTGACTCTCATGCAATTGCGGGTGAGCCAGAAACCCTAGGCCGGTTCTGGCTCAAACAGGTCACGACCTGGTATATGGGTTAATGACCATTACGCAATTGCGGGTGAGCCAGAAACCCTAGGCCGATTCTGGCTCAAACAGGTCACGACCTGTTTGAGCCAGAACCAGCCTAGCTTATCTACTTCATTTTTTTTCGGAATTAAAAAATATTGATTCGTTCCAAAGTCATGAAAGTTTAAAATTGAGCAATAAAAATGCATTGTTAAATGCCTAAAATTCGGTGTTTGAATTCACTAATATTTTGGTGCATTTTCGTTGCTCAATTTTAAACTTTCATGACTTTGGAACGAATCAATATTTTTTAATTCCGAAAAAAATAAATTACAGATCGTAGTCTCTAGTTTTATTTTTTCTATTTAAAATGGTATCTAAGACACTGCAAGATTAAATGATTACGATTTTAAGAAGAAGCTTTTTAAAAAGATTTTTTCAAAATAAAGCAAATAATGTCCATAACTGGAGTTTTTTGGAGCGTTAGGGTCTAATATTTCAGCTTTCTTCATGTTTCTATGTCTAAAAACATATTCTAAAATTTGATCTGAATTCGTGATCCGAATCCCTGACACTCTCCTGGTAAGTACTTACTGAGCGCTTGATGACATCGTTTTGCTTCCTCATAGAGGAAGCTTTGTAACGGTGAAAAAAATTTTCGAAAAAAATGTTCAAAAAGATGTTTAAAGGCGATATATGTGTATATTAGTTGACTTTGATCATTTTTGTTTTCGTGGATGTGTGTGTGTGTGTGTGTGTGTGTGTGTGTGTGCGCGTGTGCGTGCGTGTGCGTGTGCGTGTGTTTGTGTGCGCGCGCGCGCGCGCGCGCGTGTGTGTGTGTGTGTGTGTGTGTGTGTGTGTGTGTGTGTGTGTGTGTGTGTGTGTGTGTGTGTGTGTGTGTGTGTGTGTGTGTGTGTGTGTGTGTGTGTGTGATTTTTTCAAAATAGGGTCTAATATTTCAGCTTTCTTCATGTTTCTATGTCTAAAAACATATTCTAAAATTTGATCTGAATTCGTGATCCGAATCCCTGACACTCTCCTGGTAAGTACTTACTGAGCGCCTGATGACATCGTTTTGCTTCCTCATAGAGGAAGCTTTGTAACGGTGAAAAAAATTTTCGAAAAAAAATGTTCAAAAAGATGTTTTAAGGCGATATATGTGTATATTAGTTGACTTTGATCATTTTTGTTTTCGTGGATGTGTGTATGTGTGTGTGTGTGTGTGTGCGTGCGCGTGTGCGTGCGTGTGCGTGTGCGTGTGTACGTGTGCGTGTGCGTGTGTTTGTGTGTGCGTGTGTTTGGGTGTGCGTGCGTGTGCGTGTGCGTGCGTGCGTGCGTGCGTGCGTGCGTGCGCGCGCGTGTGTGTGTGTGTGTGTGTGTGTTTGAACTCTTCATATCTCCGAAACGAATCGACCGATTTTCGTCGGGTAAAGCTATTTTCTTCGTCTCGCGGGAAAAGAAAGGTATCCTGACGGATTTGAGTTTTTATTGATTTTCTTTTGTTTTATAATCCAAAAACGATTTTGAATTTTGAGTTTTTTTGATTTTTTCATATCTTACAGTTATTATTACATAATATAATAAACTTTTCTTGAAAGGTATTTAAATTACCTATATTTTCCTTTTTTAAAATTTAAAATATCTTCACTCTGTCAATTGTTATTAAGGAAAACTTTTTTATATTTCATAAATTAATTTCTCAAAAAATAATTTATTTATCGACTTTAAATAAATAACCAGTTATTACACTAATTGAAGACTATATGTGGTTAAAATTTCAAGAGATTATCTTCATTGCTTTTTTAGAAAAAAAATTATTTTCCTAAAACGAATTTTGAATTTTTAGTTTTCTTGATTTTTTTATATCTTATAGCCATTATTACATAATATAATAAACTTTTCTTGAAAGGTATTTAAATTACCTATATTTTCCTTTTTTAAAATTTAAAATATCTTCACTCTGTCATTTGTTATTAAGGAAAACTTTTTTATATTTCATAAATTAATTTTTCAAAAAATATTTTATTTATCGACTTGAAATTTTAACCAGTTATTACACTAATTTAAGACTATATGTGGTTAAAATTTCAAGAGATTATCTTCATTTGTTTTTTAGAAAAAAATTATTTTAGAAAAAATTTGCGTTTTCGTTGTCGCACGATAACTAAAACAAAAATTATCCAATAGTCCTAAAATTTGGCACAGATGTAGCTTTTATATACCTTCAGATCGAGTTCGTTGTCCAAAAAAATCGGTCCATTACGAAAAAAGATATTTGAGGTTAAAAATTTTTTTTTTAATTTTTGAATCGCATTTTCTCAGAGATTACTTGATTTATCGACTTAAAATTTTAACCACTTATTAAACTTATAGAAGACTTGGTTAAAATTTCAAGAGATGATCTTCATTTGTTTTTTAGAAAAGAATTATTTTAGAAAAAATTTGCGTTTTCGTTGTCGCACGATAACTAAAACAAAAATTACCCAATCGTCCTGAAATTTGGCACAGATGTAGCTTTTATATATCTTCAGATCAAGTTCGTTGCCCAAAAAAATCGGTCCATTACAAAAAAATATATAACGCACAGTTTAAGCTGAATCTGGAACCATGACCCTCTCCTAGTTTGTCTAACCGTACAAGATAAAGTATTAAATTTTAAATATTAGAAATAAAAATTAATTAAAGAGATCAATAAATTAAGTTTGAGGAAGCTACATGCCAATGAATTGGCAGCGATTTCTTAGAATGAAAAGAAAAACAACTATACTGGTGATGTAGTTTAGCTATAAAAGACTCGAATAATTTTTTTTATTGTCAATTTTTTATATTTTATAATTAACTTAATAATAAGTAATTAATAACTAACTTAATAAGATTTCATACTTAATACGCAACTGAAGTGACTTAAATTTTTAAATAAAAACTTTATAAAAAAAAATAGTTAGGTACTCGAAGCTATATCGTTTTTATCGATTCGTCACCAACGTATCCCCGTACGAAAAAAACACTCCCAATTAAGTGTAATTTCTGATAATATGTTGAATATATATAAGAACGTCGCATCTCACCACACGGACGAAGAACGTGTTATCTCACCGCGCAGATGAAGAACATCGTATCTCACAGCGCGGATGAAGAACATCGTATCTCACCGCGCGGACGAAGAACGTCGTATCTCGCCGTATATACTGGCCGTGTACTGGCCGCAAGAGCGCCGAGATACGACGTTCTTCATCCGCGCGGTGAGATACGATGTTCTTCGTCGCGCGATGAGATATGAGGTTCTACATTCGCGCGGTGAGATGCGATGTTCTTCATCCGCGCGGTGAGATACGATGTTCTTCATCCGCGCGGTGAGATATGACGTTTTTCGTCCGCGCGGTGAGATACGACCTTGTTCCGCTTAGCCGTCGATATAGTAATATTAGTGGGTTAAATTATGTAAAATATATAAAGAAAAATAACGGTTGCCAAGCAAAATCGCAAAACATTATTAAGAAGGGCCTTTCGCTAAGAAGTGAATTTAATGGGTGCTTCCTTGTCCTCCAATATTTTTATTTCCCAATATTAGTATCATTGCTTGCAAAGTAATCTAAAGTCTAAATTAAGGAAAAATTAATCGATTTATAGGTAGGTAAAACAAATTTTAAACTTGCTTACATAAAGAATTCAGAAACTTTACGAAGTTGAAAACGATACATAACCTCATCAGCTTGCCGGGCTTCGATGGCAAGGTTTCTTTCTACTGGCAAGCCTCTCCTTTTGCTCCTCGTCCGTTGCCTTATTGGCTTAGGAAAGAAAGTCATATTATTCTTGAATATCCTAAACGATTTTGACATTAAAAATCGTTCTATATATGAGGTACAGTATAGCTTAAATATCTTATTTGTTATTTTTGTAGCATGTCTATTATCAAAATATGAAAACCTTATGTATTTTACTCATATCATTGCTATCGAGGCTACTGGAAAGAAAATTTGAAAGATTTTCTGCAATATAGAAACTTATTGCAGTCAAATTATGTTATAAATAACACCTATATAATATTGTCTACAAAATTATAACACTATTAAATTTATACATTCTGTTTCCTCTGATACCCAATAGTAAGCACTTCTGCTGTCATCTAGCGGTCGAATCATCTCTCTTGGTCACAAAACAACAATGTCTATTTTGACTGGAGCCAAATTTGAAGGACTTCAGTGACATTCGACGTGTTTAATGTAGTGTATGGCTTTTACAAAATAAATGTCATTTTCGTGGTATGGGATTTCGAAATGTTAAGATGATATTTCTCATTAACAGTGAATCTCCCTAATAGAATGCTTTGAAACACTTTGTAGCGTTTCTAGAAAAACGTTTTTAAAACGTGGATAGTGTCCGATTTTTAAAGCATTTGCACGATTTAAAACGTTTTAAGGATATCTAAAAAATGTCTTTAAACATGTTAAAACATTTATTTGATGTAGCCTAATCTGGTTCCTAATTTTAGGAAACGTGTGAAAAAGTTTTTTATAACGTATCGCAAATTGGTAAAACTCATGCCGGACCTTTGCAGTCACGTTTGAAAAACATTTTAAAAACATTTTTAAAACATTATAAACAAAGTAGTCTATACAAAATTATAAACGTTTTTAAAATGTTTTTAAAACAAGTTTTTCCATTTATTAAGAAATATTTAATAAAAAAAAACTTGATAATAAGAGTATCAAACCCCGATCCTCACCTTCCCCAACCACCCACCCTTATTCCCTGACGTTGACTTATAACCTGACCCAAACATTTTTACTCATGTATTGTCACGCGCCAAAACGTAAAAATTTATTTCAAACATACCTTATACATTAAAAAATGTTTTTAAAACGTTCTAAATGTTTTTAAATGTTTTAAAGATATTTTTTAGACGTCTTTGAAACGTTTTAAAACATGCGAATGCTTTAAAACGCGGATATTATCCACATTTTAAAAACGTTTTTCTAAACTCGTTACAAAGTGCTTCAAAGCACGTTTTAAAAACGTTTTTCTAAAATCATTACAAAGTGTTTCAAAGCACGTTTTAAAAACGGTTTTTTAAACCTTACGTTTAAAAAACCTTACGTTAGGGCTAATTTGTCATAATATAAAAATAACAGTGAAGTACATTTGGAAATTTAGGTTAGAGCTCATTGTTTACACGCAAGTTACAAAATTTTGTCAAATTGTCATTTTCGTGCTATGTTTTTAATGAAGCGTTGAAATAAGTCGAAATATTTTAATATTAAATATTTAATATTAAATATTTTAATATTTTAATATATTTTCCTTTAAGTTTATTCCATTTCAGTATTCAGATAGGTATAATAAAGGAAACATGTTAGCGAAAGGCACTGAAATAAAAATTTTTGCGTGGTACATTTTTCAGTTAAGGACGCTTGCTCACAAAATGAGTTTCTATAGAATCTTATGAAAGTTGCAGGGTAGATTCTTATTGTTATTATGTGCAACATCTGCAAACTTCAGAAAGCCTAGCAACACCGTTCATGAGATATAAGCTATCAAAGTTAGACAATTTAATACGGTGTCTTATGAAAAAGTCGTGAAAAAATTAACGTTTTCATTAATAACGCCAAAAGTTTTCTATAGAATTGAACGAAAAAGAGATATTTTACTAATGATGATATTTTAAATAAGCTCTCCAAAATCCAGAAAGCCTAGCAGCACCGTTTTCGAGATACAGTTGTTTAAAGTAGGTAACTTCGGCCGCGCGTGTCCTTGTGTGCGTGTAAACAAACCAATGGTGTGCCCGCGCGCTACGCGTGTTCTACACAGACGGAGCGCTTCGATGTGAACGTGCACACCGATGAAGCGGCGCCATGTGTACGTGTACAGTCTCGCGTGAAATTTTGAGAGTGGGGAGACCCGAGAGCGCTAGGCGTACGGCGTTCGACTCTGCGTACTTTTGGTTACGATTGCAATGAGCAAGCGTCCTTAAAAAATCAAACTTTTTTGACAATCACCCATATATGTGAGCAATTCTCCCGAAAATTTCCCTTTAACCGCTCACAGAACGACCAAACAAAGATTTTGAGGCACACCTCTGCAATAAGTTTGTTCTTGTTCTAAATACCACACAATACACGAAAAAATTTTAGAACACAGGAAAACGGTCTTGTGACACAGTTTTAAATGCATATCAATTTTTCTTATGGAAATTTAACATGGGAAAAATTAACGAAAAGTAGTCACTGATGATTAACAATATTAATAGCAAGCTATTAATGGTGGCAACAAATATTCCACAAAAAAGTGTTTTGTCGTCTGAAAGTAACGAACCAATAAAAGTTTATCCAACTATCAATAGTTTTAAAAAAATTCGATATTGTTTGGTTAGAGTACGTGTAAACTGAAACCCACTGTAATCTCCGCTAATAATACAAGAATTTACATACACTGAAAAAAATGTGGGACAGGAGCTGCCCTTGACGGTATAACCTCTATGCCGAAAGGCAGAGCTGTGCGATCTCATGACTTGGCATGGTTCTTGTCATATAGCGGAACTCCTCCGTGCCAAACAGAGGGAGCGCTCCAGTACTGTGAGGAAGGCAGCTGCTGTATCAAATTTTGTTCAGTGTACACTCATATGTTATTAAACACTTAACAAAAGAATCACTGAATGTTAAATAGTTGCTGAAACGTTAGTTTTATGAACAAAACAATATAATTGTCATGTTTATCGCAAAACTTACAAGTAAAGTTTCTTTTCTTATTTGACACAACATGAACTTCTTCTTTGGAAAAATAATATAACGTTATCTTCTTTTGTGAAAATCATTGGTACAAAATATTTATTTTTCAACTTTATATCTTGATTTGCTCATATGATTTGATCACAGAGGAAGCTTTGGAGTGGTAAACAAAATTTTCGAGACAAAAAATGTTCAAAAAGATGTTTTAAGGCGATATACTTGTGTCAAAATTTGTTAATTTTGAGAAAAATTTTTTTCATGTGTGTGTGTGTGTGTGTGTGTGTGTGTGTGTGTATAACTTGACTCGAATGTCGGCTGAGTGACGGAGCTCTCCAGGTTTCTTGTACGCTGTGACTGACGTGCGTGATGCATTTCGCAGTTTTTATTATGCGGTTTAATTGGGTTATAGATGATAAATTGAGATCATCTTTATTAAGAAATTTTCGGTTGCGGCTTATACGCGTAGCATTTAAGCGATAGCATTGTGAAATGCTGATTTGTTAAAAATTGCACGCCACTGTTTTCTGGAGGTCGATGGCTCTCTACGTCACACGCTCTACGGTACGATGCCTGAGCGAAATGCTGAGCATTGCAAAGTGTGGCCTTTCGACTGCCGCGGAGTTCGATGGCTTGGATTCTAGCTCGGCCGTATGTTAAAAACTGCATGCGTTGTCTTCCTGAGTGGGTGACTATACGTCACAAGGTCGCATAAGCAGAACGCTGCGTAGTATTAAGTTGCATTCTCGCTTTTATGTGTCAGGAAATATCTGATACTAATTATGCTTTTTCTTTAAAATGAGAATACGTCTCCGGACGTAAGAAACTATTTAGCAATTTTTACAATTTTTTTTCAATTTTTCTTACTTAAACTGATAAAATTATTGTAAGTTTAATAAATAGGTCACTTCTAACAGTTTGCAGTCGGCTTTCGTGCGCAGTATGGTAATTTTTATTGGACACTCTTATAATTTTTCCACTAATCTTTTCTCAGTGGATATAGTTAGTGCTTATAGTTATTGGTGAAAATATGAATGTTTACAAATAGGTTTTAGCCAAAGAATCAAGAGACATTAATAGAATTTTGTTCTCGTATAGCTTATGTTGTGATTTATAACTTGAAAATTCAACAAGTAGCTAGCGACAGTATTGCTCTTGATTGTTTCTGAATAAAAAAAAAATTGTAAAAAAATCGATTTTGTCTTTCATCATTGTTAGTGCACAGGATTCTCCTTAGCAGACAAATTAGAACATTTTGATGTATAATTCAAGCATAGAATATCTTCTAGACTAAAATAAAAATTCTAGAGATAAAATTAAGAATCTTTTTTCGCTATTTTTGGAACATTCTATGTTTTGAACAAATTAATATTTTTGAATGTTTAGAAACTCTGAATTAAAACTCCTTCTACCTACATTAATAATCTTTTTCGTTCGTTTTCATAAAATAATATAAATCTACAGATTTGTAATCAAAGAGAGAAAAATAATTTTAATGGAGATAGCATATTTCTAAGGCTTATATATATGGGTTCATTTAGAAAAATATTGAAACGCGGTTATTTGGGCTAATTTTTATTGAAAAATATGTATCAAATGAAACATTATATCTTAAATTATATTTGTTATGAATACTTTAAAATAAGATTTTCGAAAATAATTGTCTACAAATTTAATAGTACATTACGATACATGTGCCTTAACTCTTTTCGTACCAAATGTCCAAAATTTATTCTGAACATTCAACGCTATAAATTTTTACGTAATCGTTCCAGAAAAAAATTAAAAAATGCCATTTCCGATGGTTTGAAGTCTCCTCTTTCGAATACCGTAGTCAGAATTAGCCTATCATTTTTCTGTAAAGAGTTATAACAATTTTTATAATAAAAAATAAAAAAATTTCAGCATTTTTTTCAAAAATGTCAAATTTTGAACATGAAAAAGCAGAGCCTAATCATCGCAAATGCTACAAATCGTGGAGTTTTTATATGCTCTTTAAAATTCCGTTGGATTTTTTTTTAAATTCAAGATGGCGAAGTCAAAATGGCGCCCTAAATGCAGGAAAAAATTATAAAATTGCAAAATTTTGCATAAACATCGCCTTTTTTATATGAAAAAACTATGCCTGATCATTGCAATGAGCGTAATTATGAACGATATTATTTGCTCGTCAAAATCCATTTGAAAGTTTTATAATTTACTATGGCAAGGTCAAGATAGCGCTCAGAAACTAAAAAAACAGTGTTCAAAGACATTTTCCGCTGACTATACTTTTTGTATCAAGTGATAATCCATGGAAAGTGTGTAGTCAATTCCATGTAATTTTTTCCACTGATTCCGAATATATAATTTATTTTACCGAAATAGTTGTTACTTATTTGTTATTAACAATTTAATTGTTTATAACGCTATAACCTTTTTATTAATAATTATTGAAAAATAAAATTGACGCCAAAATGTATGTTTTTTCATTTAGAAACTTTATCTCTTGTAAAATTTCGCTATCTTGCATACTTTTCAAGATATTGGCCATAAACCATAACGTATATGCACATAGGTGTGCGTAGCCTATACTATTGTTTATTATAAATATCTTGGAAAATATGCAAGGTAGCGAAATTTTACAAGAGACAATAAACTTTTTAAATGTAAAAATTTACACTTTGGCGTAAATTTTATTTTTGAATATTAATTAATAAAAAAGTTATAGCGTTATAAACAATTAAATTGTTAATAACAAATAAGTAACAACTATTTCGGTAAAATAAATTATATATTCGGAATCAGTGGAAAAATTACATGGAATTGACTACACACTTTCCATGGATTATCACTTGATACAAAAAGTATAGTCAGCGAAAATATCTTTGAACACTGTTTTTTTAGATTCTGAGCGCTATCTTGACCTTGCCATAGTAAATTAGTAAAACTTTCAAATGGATTTTGACGAGCAAATAAT
Organism: Torymus aiolomorphi; assembly: GCA_036365515.1. Taxonomy (NCBI): domain Eukaryota; kingdom Metazoa; phylum Arthropoda; class Insecta; order Hymenoptera; family Torymidae; genus Torymus; species Torymus aiolomorphi. Next base: position 56,384,174 of record CM070875.1, on the reverse strand, counting down.
ATCGTTCTTAATTACGCTCATTGCAATGATTAGGCATAGTTTTTTCATATAAAAAAGGCGATGTTTATGCAAAATTTTGCAATTTTATAATTTTTTCCTGCATTTAGGGCGCCATTTTGACTTCGCCATTTTGAATTTAAAAAAAAATCCAACGGAATTTTAAAGAGCATATAAAAACTCCACGATTTGTAGCATTTGCGATGATTAGGCTCTGCTTTTTCATGTTCAAAATTTGACATTTTTGAAAAAAAATGCTGAAAATTTTTTATTTTTTATTATAAAAATTGTTATAACTTTTTACAGAAAAATTATAGGCTAATTCTGACTACGGCATTCGAAAGAGGAGACTTCAAACCATCGGAAATGGCATTTTTTAATTTTTTTCTGGACCGATTACGTAAAAATTTATAGCGTTGAATGTTCAGAAAAAATTTTGGACATTTGGTACGAAAAGGGTTAAGTAGCCCTGTTGAAAATATCCATGTGGATTTTACATTGATTTCCACATGGAATCCATATGGAATCCATATGGAATCTATACGGATTCCATATGGATTCCACGTGGATTCCATGTGGAAATCAGTCCCAAATTGTCCTGTGGATTTCCACATGGAATTCCATATAGATTTCTATATGAATTTTTCTACAAACATTTGTAAAACAAAATCCGTATGGATTTCCATGTAGTTTTCCATGGAGAAATCCAGGTAAAAACGATATGATCCATGTAGATTTCCATATGGATTTCCATGTGGTAATTTAAATGTTTATAAAAATGTTTATTTATAAAATTTTTTAATTTTTTTACTAGGGATACGTTTTTTACCATATCAGTAAAGCAGAAAAAATTATAAACTATAATTTCCTTTTATGTAATTCTTCGAAAAGATTCTACAGTACTTTTTGTCAAAAATATGTATCCTAGTAAAAAAAAATATAACAATTTTATAAATAAACATTTTTATAAACATTAAAATTACCATATGGAAATCCATGTGGAAATCTATATGGATCATGTCGTTTTTACCTGGATTTCCCCATGGAAATCTACATGGAAATCCATACGGATTTTGTTTTACAAATGTTTGTAGAAAAATTCATAAGGAAATCTATATGGAATTCCATGTGGAAGTCCACAGGACGATTTGGGACTGATTACCACATGGAATCGACATGGAATCCATATGGAATCCGTATAGATTCCATATGGATTCCATATGGATTCCATGTGGAAATCAGTGTAAAATCCACATGGATATTTTCAACAGGGAGCCCATTATTGCACGGCGTGAAGTTAGGGCCCGAACGCAGCGAGGATCCTATCACGCCGTGTAATGGGCTACTTAAGACTCTACTATCGTACAATATTTTATAGTACAGCCTAACCTAAGCCTGCTGTGACGCCTATCCGTGCGCTAAGCAGTCCTTTTTGGCACCGTGAGGTTAGCGCACGAGCGTAGCGAGTGCGATATACACGGTGCAATAATCGACTACTTAATTCACGGATAGGCGTGACCTAAGTGCGGACTTAGGTCACACCGTGCTATAATAGTACATTTCGACACGGGTGCGGAAGGTGATTATTTAGCTAAAGTTTTTAAAGTGTGGGCTTAGGTCACACTGTGCTGTAAAATAATTATGACAATTTAAAAAAGTAATAATAGATGGAATCTGAAGTAAACGTTAGTAAATTCAATTTTTTCAATTTTCAAAAATGAATTCATGTTTTCATGACAAAGCAATATTTTTATCAAGGAATTAACCATGACCATTTTATAAAATCGTGATAGTTGCATATTTTGCTTATGGCATGGTTACATGCACAACAGTGTAATTGCCAATGCTTCGCTACCGGGTTATTTAGCTTTCCTGATTAGCGGAATTCCGCTTTAGCTTATAAAAGTCTGATCTCTCCACAAAATTGTCAGACTGCAGAGTCACAATGCTGGCGCTCCAGCTCCTCGTGTGTTTGGTTGTAATGGGAGTGGTGTTTGGACAGGAGGAAGTTACTCTTGATATACCTCAAGGAAGCCTCAAGGGCCTCAAAACAACTACGAATTTCAATAGTAAAACGTACTATAGTTTTAGAGGCATTCCATATGCCAAACCGCCTATTGGATTTCACAAGTTCGAAGTAAGTAGATTAATTTTGTCTACAATAGAAAAAATCACTTACCGTAAAAACTTTCTATGGTTATTCTTTGAGTATAAAATCCAGTGTGCATCTGTGTGTGCGCATGTGTGTGCGCGCGTGTGAACACATAGATAGATTACTAATTTTATTCATTACTTATTCAAGTTATAAAAAGATAACATAAGCGTAACATAGCGTAATATAAGCGTAGCATAAGATAACATAACTATACTATTTTGAAAAACATCAGGTTCATTATTTTATCTTGATAACCAAAATCTATAATTCAAAACATCAAAGTCATTTATCATCATAATACTCTAAATAAATATCAATATTTCTTATTCAAAAATTAAGTAACATAATTAACTACATAGAAATATAGGCGAAGGTATTACTACTTTATACGGTTTGATCTAATAATAGTTAAAGTTTCTATATTTTTTCAGTAAATTGTACTTTATTATAGTAATTTGAGCGAGAATTATGAAAATGATGGAAGTATACGATGTAGTTCTCTATTTTATAGTAAAAATTATTGCAGTATAATTGTTACTATAAGAATAAAGGGTGCGCCTTCGCCCCGCTCGCTCGTCCGTCACTTCGTTCCTTATAACTCGCCAAGCAGGGCGCTGCCGCGCCCTTTAATACACGTGTCGATTTTACATTATCCATTGTAACAGTAACTATATTTTTGGTTCAGGGATATTGTCATTTCGTCCTATGATCCTTTTACAGATAAACATACGGATTAATAATTTGTAGACCACTATAAAATATTGTTTAGTCTAATTTAAAAATATTTTGTTGATATTACTTGAATGCTTTGAAGTGTAAAAAAAATTATGTATATTTTTACAAGTGATTCGCAAACTATTAAGTACATATTATCAGAGTTATGGAAAACCCAATTCCTTAAAATTTTAACACTTACGTAAGTATTAACGTCAGTAAGTTAGATAAGTATTAACGTCAGTAAGGAAGATAATTGTAACTTTTGAATAGTGAGATTTTTTGGAAAGATTCTGTAACTGTATCATAATAATATTATTTTATAAAAACCAGACATACACTCATTAAAAGTAGAAAAAATTGTGTAGCTCTATTTTTATTTAAAGAAAATTTTATTACCAAAGAGGTAAAAAACGATAAGTTTTTTTAATTTTAAGGAAATTTTTAATATTAAGGAATATTCTACTTCGAAACAAATTCATTGATATAATTAAAGAAATAGAAAAGTGGGTAGCAAGCAAGTGTAGTAACCAAAGATTCTACCTCTGTATTTTTTTTTTTTTTTTTTTTTTTTTTTTTAGAATCCGGAACAAAATATTGGCGAAATATTGCTAATAGCATCCAAGACAAATTACACTAACTAAAATAGCCTCGTAATTATTGCAGTGCAAGCTCAATACATCAGCAGTGTAATTTTCCAGTAAAGAAGCGACGTATGTGCAATAGTTAAAATTTTTACGGGAATTGTATGATAGAACCCATCTTTAATTAAAAAGAAAATTCTTCTTAAATCTAAAGAAACATTATTTTGAATGAAAAAATTAGATTTACAGTGTTAAAGTATTTATACAAAAACAAATTCGTTACTCCAATAAAAAGAAAATTCTTTTTGTGAAAATTAGTTTAAAACAAAAGGATTTTGAGATATAATTTGATAATGGACTACACTTGAATGTTATGAAATCTAAGAGACTGACTATCAATTTTAATACGCAGTGTCTTGGAAAGATAATGTTAGGTAGTGACTTTAGGAATTGTGCACAGTAAGTGTACGATTAGAGTATATAATTTACGTAACTTTCTGCAAGACCCCTGTTAGGATTTTCCTAAATTCATTGGAGTGCGTGCGTGTATGTGTGTATGATGCTATACAGATAAAGATGAAACAAGAATAACAATTCGTCGGCTTAGTGGAAAAAGCGGACACGTCGATTTTTCGTTGGAAAAGAGGACATGATGATTTTTTGTTGGAAAAGCGGACACGTCGATTTTTCGTTGAAAAAGCGGACAGTTAATCTTTCGTTAAAAGCGAACTCTAAAACGGAGTTTAAATTATTATTATTTGAGTTGAGATTCACTGGCATTGGAAAATCTGCCTCTATGTACTTTATTTATGTATTTACTGGTATCGTTGCTTCAATTATACATTTATCAAATTTATCTTTTTTAATAAAGAGAAAAAGAAAAAGAGCTTTTTGAACCAAAAATCGACGTGTCTGCTTTTTCAACGAAAAATCGACGTGTCCGCTTTTTCCACTAAGCCGACGAATTTATTTATATAACTAACACTTATGTTAATCATGATAAGATATTAAAAAATAATTTCCGAAAAGCCCCCTATTACGGCAGATCCATGGATCGGCGTACTTGACGCTACGCATCATCGGCAGACCTGCGTATTTTTCTGTATGATAAGGCAAGGATTACTTGGTGATGAAGATTGTCTTTACTTGAATGTTTATACTCCTGATTTGAACAAAGACGCTAAAAGGGCCGTAATGGTATTTATCCACCCCGGTGGCTTCAATGCCGGCTCCGGTGATGACGATGTTTATGGTCCTGACTTCCTTGTTGAACAAGATGTTGTTGTGGTGACGTTTAATTCAAGACTGGGCGCGGCTGGTAAACTATCCATTCATAATTAACTTGTAGTTTTTTCACATTCTCTAATAATGGTTCGAAGAAAAGGTATTTTATGCATGTATTTTGGGTTTATTCACCTGCAGCCTATTTGGCCCAGCAAGTGACCTGTACCTTTTTCCATACTCGCTTTTGAAATCCATACTTTTATTTTGCTGAAAACATATTCAAGTCACCTAGTCAACACTTTGAAAAAATGTTATTTTCTATAGGATTTTTAAGTACTGGAGACGCTAATGCTCCTGGTAATGTTGGTATGAAGGATCAAGTCATGGTATTGAAATGGATACAGGATAATATTGTAAACTTTGGCGGATGTCGGCATAGAGTAACTCTTTTCGGTATGAGTTCAGGTGCAGCTGCGGTACAATTCCACATGTTATCACCTATGTCTCGAGGTTAGTGCAATGTGTAAACTATCTTTCACCTGCTTAATCTATTGATGTCCCAGCGGACATCTTATAGTTTTCCGGTTTTTGCGAAAAAAATGATAAATAGTAGTAATAAAGAAAAATACGTATGAAAATTTTTAAAATCGTCTATTATACTCACAAGGAAAGTACCCGAACTGTCAAATTCAAAAAAATTCCAAACCCATATTAAAAAGTAGACCTCCATGCGAGATTCACGAAACCATTTTTTTTATCGGCTGAGAAGCGCTTTATAAGGGTTAAAATCACCCCTAAAGTTTACCCCCAAGAAACGTTTTTTTGATATATCTCGGCTTCTACTTAACTTTTTTTAACGAAACAAAATGGAAAGAGTTTCTTATTAAAAAGTCCAGAAATCTGTGGTAGTATGAACATTAAGGGTTGCATCCCTTATTTTTTAGAGGGTGAAATTGTGTTTTTTTAAGAATAACTTTTGTTGTGAGAATTAATAAAATAATTAAAAATAGATCAAAACATTATTTTTGCCAACTGTAGCCAATTGTCATAAATAACAGTTGGTGTGTTTGGGCATTCTTCGCGAAACAACCCCTTAAGAGGTGGTAAACCACCCCTAACACAAATGAATTAGGTATATTTTTTGGCAATTATTTTTTTCCTTAAAATGGGTTCTTGAAGTCGTTAATCGGAATCCACAGTTAGATCCACAATAAAAATTTGAAAATAATGAATTCAATATGGCGAAAAATTTTTTAGAAATATTTTAAATTCCACGAAAAATAGTATGTAGACCCCCTAGCGGAAATTATATTATGTAAATAAGTGTATAATAATGTAACAATGTTTTGTTATGTTATTCTATTATTTATTATTTTTTTATCATACACTTGTTTATCGTACGATAAACAAGTGTATGATAATGTAGTTGTTTGTAAAAAAGTGTAAGAAAACGTAACAAATTGTACTTTTCTACTGGATTTCGGACGCTTTTACATTATACCACAGTTTATACCATTTTTTAATAATTTCTTACTTTTCCTTACATTTGTCTACGTTTTATTACTTTTTAATTTGTACTCTTAATTCAAATTTTATAGGCATTCTTACACTTTCCTTTTTACATTTTATTATATATTTGTACTTTTAATTACATCTTTTTACGTTTATATACAAATTTTGATACACATTTTACATCGTATCACATATTTGTACACTTTTTTCAAATAGTTCATAATTATACTTTTATAATAATTTATAATTGTACTTTTATTTAAATAAAGCTATAAATAAAATATTTTCAAAGATGTAAAGAAAAAATACTAAAACGTAATAAAATGTCAATTATTATGTATTAGAAATATAATTAATATATGTTACAAAATGTAAGTTACTGTATAAAAGTTTAAATTTTTACAAATTCTTACAGATTTTTCTAACAAATACTTCCTTATAATTTCATAATAATAAGCTACACAAGGAAATATTTAGAAAACGTAAGGAATTGAAAGAAAATGTAAGAAACTTTAACAACTTGTTAAATATGCCCGAAATCCAGTATCGTATGATTTCTTACATTTTTCGACAATTTATTCCATTTTATAAGTATTTTCTTATTTTCTTTCATATTTTATAATTTCAGCTAGGAGAGATTTTCATGCTTGTTGAAATTATGATAGGTTTTAATAAGAAAAGTTTATTTATGATTTATTAATATAAATTAATATGAACAAAATTTTTAATATAATGATAATTATAGCAATTCATGGTTATTGCGCAATATACAATATTACGTACACTTGCATTGATATGGCTTATCTCCCGATTCCTCCTCTTTTATTCATAAATAAGTGAAACATCGGTCAGTCGAAAACAAATATACGTTACTGAACATTTTTCTACGCTCGTGTTAAATTAATATTCAATGTCAACATTATTTTATGGGTATTAATTAAAAATATAAGTGTCTGGAGGTACTTGCATCATATTTTTTAATGGCAAGTAAACATTTTACGAGTACGAAATCCTATTTGAATTGAATGATAACAACAATAATAATAGTCGTAAGTAACCATATAATTGAAATTTCTTTCTTCTACATAATTATTCAAAATATTTCTAATAGAAGGATATAATAGATATAATATTGAAAAGTTAAATAAAATGCAGCATTTTTAAATATAAAACTCGTCAAATTATACAATAAATTTTGAACAAGTGGCCGAAGTTAAGAAAGTCAAATTCAGTAAAAATCTATTATAGAATCTTTATTGCACCAATTGTAAATATTTTGATAGTGAAACTTTACTCTTAATACATGCATTGAATTATTTTATGATAGTAAAAATTATGTTTTGATTTTAATTTTTAGAATTACTGTTACATTACTGTTATTCTAATATATAAAATATGACATACTGACGATTTAATCAGTTAAGTTAAGTGTAAAAAATATTCATACGAGTGAATAGAAGTAGTACTTTATTTATAATAATAACGTTTAGCAACTATTTAATGCTAATAAAATAGTGTATCTTGTAGACAAAACATTGACAAACAATAACGAATTCCCATGCACTTACAAAGGAATTTAGTAAAATGTTTTCCTCAAAAGTTTTGGATGTCTGAATACTTTTTACACTTACTGTACATTCATACTATTGTACATTCCTATACTGTTATTGCTATAAAAAGGCTATAATAACTAAAACTTTTACAGGTTTACACTGCGACTCAGCGTATCTAAAAGAAGAAAGAAAATATTTTCCATAAATATGAATTTGGTAAATGCGATGAATGTTTTATTTATTTTAAAGAGTATGTTTCAAGATCAAGAAAAGAAATTACCTGTTAATGACGCTGAAAGAAATGTTGCTAATATAGTGTATAATATTATAATATCAAGTATAAATGATCGTAGTATTTACGAAGAAACGGAAGAATTTCTATATTATGATGATATCTACGAACCTTACGATGACATACCTGCAGATGATTTACATGAAGATATCGATGCAGAAGATATGATAACACCCGAAACTGAAAATCAATGTAGAACCGAATCAGAGAGTATTAATTTTGACTACAAAAAGCAAGCTGTGGAGTATTGGTTAAGTAGTAAAAACAAGTTAAAATTTGAAACAGTCCAAAATCGATTCAAAAAATTAAAAACAGCACGTCAGCTGTATAGATGGAGAGATCAAGTGGCAATAGGAGGAAGTAGGAGCGATAAATTGAAAAAATTGAGGAATATTGTTTACAAAAATTTAACGTAGCCAGATCGAATAGAATACCCATTCATGACATTGATGTAAGACGTATGGCAAAAGAAAAAGCATTAGAGTTAAACTTCAATGAATTTAAAGCTTCTAGACACTGGTTAAATGAATTTGAACGGCGATTTAATATCGTTTCTCGAAAAATAACAAAAATTATTACTAAAAAATCTATAGATGATTCAGAAGAATGGTCAGCACAAAAACAGGAATTTCGCAATAGAGTAAAAAATGCCATCATAAAATATGATGCAAAACGTGTTTATAACTCCGACCAAAGTGGTTTTAATTACGAAATACACAGTGGTCGAACCCTCAATCTTAGAGGAGATAAAAGTGTAGAGAGTATAGTGCAATCAGTGCATTCGACAACTCATTCTTATACTATCCAACCTACTGTATCTGCTGAAGGAAAACTTCTATCACCCTTCTTTTTAGTCATGCAAAAACCAAAAGGAGAGTTTGGAACTGTAGTCAGAAAAAATTTATTTGCAGCAGAAAATGTTTATGTAATGGCATCGAAATCAGGTAACTTGACTAAAGAACATGTTGAAACTTGGGCGCAAGATGTATATTTTCCATCAACTACCATAACAAGTACCTTATTGCTTGATTCATGGAGAGGTCACTGCCTAGATATAATTTATAAAGTAAAACCGGAACATAAAACCTTAACGATTCTACAAATTCCACAAAGAACAACAAGTGAACTTCAACCGCTTGATATTTACGGTTTTCGAATGTGGAAGAACTTCGTTCGAACGTTTTCGGATATGATATTTCTAACAAATGAGGATCTCAACTTACACGATAGAAATAATATAATCAAAATGCATTCATTAGTACATAATCAATTATCAAGTCCCAGGTTTCAAAATTTATTTAAATATGCTTGGTACGCCGCCGGTTACATTGATGAAAGGCCAGAAAAAATTGAAAACCCAAACAAATTTTGCTTCAATTCTAATTTTATTACATGCGATATTTGTGGTAAACGAGCGATTATAACATGTTCATGGTGCAAAAAATCGCTATGTTTACAACATTCTTTTCATGAATATCATTATTGTAAAACATATAATCCATGATCGTCAGAATAATTAGCTAGCTTACCGACTGCTGTTGGCTGACCCGTAGGATTTAAAATTGGTCGTTGTGCTGCTTAGAAATTGGTAGAATTGTATAAGAATTTGTATTAAAAGATAATAAATTGTAAAAATCTGTAAGAATTTGTAAAAATTTAAACTTTTATACAGTAACTTACATTTTGTAACATATATTAATTATATTTCTAATACATAATAATTTACATTTTATTACGTTTTAGTATTTTTTCTTTACATCTTTGAAAATATTTTATTTATAGCTTTATTTAAATAAAAGTACAATTATAAATTATTATAAAAGTATAATTATGAACTATTTGAAAAAAGTGTACAAATATGTGATACGATGTAAAATGTGTATCAAAATTTGTATATAAACGTAAAAAGATGTAATTAAAAGTACAAATATATAATAAAATGTAAAAAGGAAAGTGTAAGAATGCCTATAAAATTTGAATTAAGAGTACAAATTAAAAAATAATAAAACGTAGACAAATGTAAGGAAAAGTAAGAAATTATTAAAAAATGGTATAAACTGTGGTAAAATGTAAAAGCGTCCGAAATCCAGTAGAAAAGTACAATTTGTTACGTTTTCTTACACTTTTTTACAAACAACTACATTATCATACACTTGTTTATCGTACGATAAACAAGTGTATGATAAAAAAATAATAAATAATAGAATAACATAACAAAACATTGTTACATTATTATACACTTATTTACATAATATAATTTCCGCTAGGGGGTCTACATACTATTTTTCGTGGAATTTAAAATATTTCTAAAAAATTTTTCGTCATATTGAATTCACTATTTTCAAATTTTTATTGTGGATCTAACTGTGGATTCCGATTAACGACTTCAAGAACCCATTTTAAGGAAAAAAATAATTGCCAAAAAAATATACCTAATTCATTTGTGTTAGGGGTGGTTTACCACCTCTCAAGGGGTTGTTTCGCGAAGAATGCCCAAAAACACCAACTGTTATTTATTGTAGTTGGTAAAAATAATGTTTTGACCTATTTTTAATTATTTTATGAATTCTCACAACAAAACTTATTCTTAAAAAAACACAATTTCACCCTCTGAAAAATAAGGGATGCAACCCTTAATGTTCATACTACCACGGATTTCTTGGCTTTTTAATAAGAAACTCTGTCCATTTTGTTTCGTTAAAAAAAGTTAAGTAGAAGCCGAGATATATCAAAAAAACGTTTCTTGGGGGTAAACTTTACGGGTGATTTTAACCCTTATAAAGCGCTTCTCAGCCGATAAAAAAATGGTTTCGTGAATCTCCCATGGAGGTCTACTTTTTAATATGGGTTTGGAATTTTTTTGAATTTGACAGTTCGGGTACTTTTCTTGTCAGTTTAACGTGACTTTTACTATAATTTTTATGGAAAAATTCTCTCAAAGGAAGAGTATTTTACTTTAATATACGTATTATGGTCATACCACCCTCCATTATTTGAAACATATAAAAATTGGACGATAGGAAATTTTTTTTTAGTCATCTGTGAGTGAGACAATGTGGCTTTCTACTTTTTGACTATGTAGTTGTTACTACTAAATAATTTGATAATTATCTGGTTGACATGTTGTTGAGATTAGTTTTTTCCCTGAAGAGACTGACAACAAGGATCAGCAAAACGTTCGAATATAGAATGTGAAGTGTTGTGTTTTTTTGTTTATTTTTGAAGGGTTGACCCTCCCTATCGTCCAATTTTTATAAATATTTTACTTTTGTAAGATAAATTTTGTCAACGTTTTCTAAAAATGGCCCACTACCTTTAACTTGAGTTAACTTTTTTTTATGCTTAATTTTATAAGAAAATGTTTTATTTATCGACAATAACTTCATAAATATTTATATTAAAAAATAATAACAAAAATCGCTGCCAATTCATTCGCACGTAGCTCCCGCAAACTATAGTATTGATTCCTTGTGTTAGTTTTTAATGACAATAATAAATTGTCTCACACCAGAATTTTGCCTATGGATATCCGCAATAAAGGTATTATATAAAATATAAAGACAATAGAGATCACAATTTTTTGTTTGTGAGGAATCAAATTAAAAATGATAAGGGTTTTTTTTATACTATTTCAAGTGTATTAATAATACATTAACAATATTAGCTTCAAAGTACAAAAAACCGCTGCCAATTCATTGGCCCGTGGCTTCCTCAAACTTAATTTGCTTATTCCTTTAATGAATTTTTAACAACAAAATTTATAATTTTTGCAACAATTTATGACATAATTATAATTAAATTCATTTATGAAGATTAAAAAGTATTCATTTTTAAATTATGTATAAAATATGAATAAAATAATAGGTCTGATTTTTTTTTAAATTATGTGTGGAAAATGCAATAAATAAAATAATTGATTGTAATATTATTGTCAAAACCTTTTAAAATTCCTAAATAACCTTTACTTCAAATTATTTTTCTTTGTGAAATTTCACACATAGGGTACGTGTCTCTAATAGTATGCTGTCAGTATTTATGTGCTCTTTCTGCAATTTCCGATGTAAGAAAAAGGTTCTAACCGTAAAAATAATAAATGGCAGTAGTATACATCCTACTATAGCGAGTCGACGACGCATGAGTCACCGGCCCGTCCCGGGACGCGGCACCTTTGTTTTGATAAACATGGTAATTAACTCATGTTTAATTGCTTTTTAATGGTTTGTTTATATAAACAAACATAAATAAACGTGCTTGTTTATGTTTATTTACATAAACAATCAATTAAACACACATTAACTACATGTAATGTTTATGAAAAACATAAATAACGCGTGTAATTAATCAGTGTTTTATTGCTTGTTATGATTGTTTATATAAACAAACCATTAAAAAGCACTTAAACATACATTAATTACCGTGTTCATCAAAAAACAAAGGTGCCGGGATGGGGGCGGTGACTCATGCAAGTCTGCGACAGCTATCCCGGTATAGCGTAATACATTTGAGACTGTATCAGCATGGTACAGTGGGGCACGATTGAACTCGTGCTATGTATAGCGCGTTCCAATCATTAATTACACGTGTTATTTATGTTTTTAATAAACATGGTAGTTAATGTGTGTTTGATTGTTTATGTAAATAAACATAAACAAGCAATCAGAAACAAGTAATTAAACAAAACATTAATTACAATGTTTATGAAAACATTGATAACAGGGGTCCCGCGCCGGGATCGATCGTTCACTTCGCCATACCGGTATAGCGCAATGCGTTTGAGACTGTATGGTACAGTCGACTTCGATTGGACTTGTGCAAGAGAGGTATATGCATATATACCGGATAACACTGGCCCGTACGTGAATCGGAGACTCACCACCACCACTCCATACCAGTATAGCGCGTACTTTTCGAAGAGTGTCCGAGCATGCTATTATATAGTGGTCGACAGCTGAGCGAGCTCGGCCCTGTCGCAGCAGCCGAAAGCTTACCTTGCGGCGAGATTGGTGACGTCACGATTTTTTATCTCACCAAGTGTATTTCGGCTGTAGCATGCTGAACTATCGCATCTCTTCTTTGTTCCGATATTCGTATAGAAGCCTTATAGCTATTAATTCTAAGAACTCCAGAGTATTTCTATTGTGTTCTCCTTATCCACGCTCTTTCGCCTCAGTTACAAAATTAAAAAATTTTTAAATTATTAATAAAAATTTACAACGTCATTGGACTCGTAAGAGGTGTTCTCGCAAGAGAATCAAAAGTCGATTATTTTTTCGATATACTTAACGCGAGCTAAAGAGTGTAAGAATAAAAAATTCGATTATTGTTCCGATATCTTTAACCGTTTACGAGATACGAGCAAAAAGAAAAAATCAGTTTCTACAAAAGTTAAACATTACTGATGAATCAATATTCGAATTGATAACCACGCGTTCACGCCGCATACGTACTCATCAGCCATGCATTCTCCGAGTATATTTGTTCTCGTGGAAAAAACCCCAATGAAACCCGTTAAACTTTCTCACCAACGACCCCCGGCGGCGGCGGCGGCGCGGCGCGGGCGCGCTTGCATCAGATGATACCGCCGCGCTTGCATCAGATGATACCGCCGCGCGGGTATAAGCTTATACACCGCGTTTGCGCGCGCGCTATTAGCTTGTAACGCGCGCTATTAGCTTGTAACGCGTGCTATTAGCTGATAGGTGCGCGGTGCTCATCAGCTGATTTTCCGCGCACCGGGCGCATGTGTAAGCTTATACACCGCGCGTTATAAGCGACCACTTCGTGCACGCGTGTGTTCTCTAGAACATTCGTCATCAAATGCTTTTTGACGGCACGGGTCTCATCTTTAAGTAAGACATATGAATGAAATTTAATATTTTGTAGGCGCAATTTGTTATAAGCTACTCAATACTTTAATTTACATATGAGATATGAGGAAAGAAAAATAAAAACGGTAATATTCAGTATAAGAAACGTTTATTAAACATAATTTTTACATGTATTTGCATTATAATTTTACATTCATTGAACTACAGCCCATTATTAAACATAATTTTACAAGGAAGTTTTTCATATTATATTAGCATTAAACGTACATTGAATACAGTCTCTTCTTAAAGGTGGTACTACACTCTCTGTAGGATTGTGCTCTCGGCAACGTAGATATTTGAGAATTTCTTGATCGCTTTTTAAATCATCAGCCAGTTTATCCCACGCTTGCTCGATACTGTTGGCTCCAAATGTTGTGAGAAATGCCTTAGGTAGCTGAGCAATATCTGTAGAACTCATAAACGATAAATGTTCTGTGCGAAAAAATATCTTGAGAGATCTCTCTAGTGATGGAGTATTATCATAATAAAATTTTCTTAGCAACAGTACATTTCGATGTGCACAATTTGCCTTGTAAACAAGTCTATGATGTGGACATAGCTGCTCCATCACATCAAACTTGAGTCTCTGCAGTGATGGAAAGCGCATATCGCTCATATCATATACGCTGAGGTTGTATTGTTCAAGCCACTGCTTTTTCTCAAGGCCCTTCACATAGACGCCACTTGCATCATGTAGACTGCTTCGTAACACATTTTCCAACTCTTCATAGGGCAGCTGACCTGAACTCCAAGATAAGCCATGATAATTACATTCCAACCAGCAATTTTGACTTTTATACTTCGCCGGAAGTCTACACCACGGTGTGGGTGGCTTGAAGGTAAACACCGCTGGTTTCACGTTTCCACTCAGAGGAACAATGGCTAATTCTTTGACAACGAATTCGTTGATGGGTTGCTTAAACCCTTGCACATCCACCACGTACTCCATGTTGATTGACTGTTCAGATGGCTTTGTAGGGTCTTTTATACCTTCATTCGTTCCTTAGACTAATTTCTTAATATCCCCACTTATGGGATTATATTCGATAATACGATCGTGTAATATCAGGCAGTAGGCTGATGTCTGTGCTGGAAAATTTTCTTTAGCCTCGAATTCAAGACGAACGTCAACTGGTGCCTGCTTCAACGACTCATTCTGCTTTGAACAATCGATAACAACTAAAGGAGCATGCTGTATATACTCTCCTTTCTTGACCATAGGTTCTGCCTCTTTTCCATAATACACATTTTGAAAGCTTACATACATATCATACAATAAAGCGTATTGATTTTGATCAATGTTAAGATTGAGATTTCCATAAGGATAGTATTGTGAATTGAGAAATAGTTTCATATTACTTATATTGCAATGATCAAAGCGGCTAGCGTTAGATCCACTTTGTCCTTTACGATTAGTCTGAAAGCCTAGAATGACGAATCGGGGTTTTTCCAGCTGATTTGAGGTCTTTACAGTCCAAACATGCTTCGATGTGGTTGGGAGTAATGGATACTCATATAGCTCCCAACTACGGAAACTCATAGCAATCGATTTTTCCTTCTGTAGGTAATGAAGGAGACGTATTTTATGCTTGTCGGATAATACCACATACGGCATTAACCATTCAATTTTAATTAGATTAATTTTAAACTCTTCTGCTTGTGTTTGCACAATAGCATTTACATCATACTTTGATCTTGTGAGAACAAGCTCATGCTTGCAATTGACTATGATTTTACGATAGTCTTCCGCAAAGCCGAGAATCATACTTAGTGGTATGGACACATCAAAGTAGCCAGCATTATCAGTTATTTTCCGAGTTTCTCCAATATTAATCCAGCCTGCGTTTTCCAAGTTTTGTGTAGGATTGAACGACACCAAACCTTTCATTAGACTTGTCAAACCAACGTTTTTACATTTATCAATCTCTACAGCATTAATTTCATATCGAATTTCTTTGAAAAGATGACAGAGGGCGTTGTTTACAAGCTTAGTGTTGACAGCTGCTGTACCATCTGCCTTAGTTAATCGACCATGAACATGTAATGAACTACGTGAAGGTAGTAGACAGAGATCTTGATGTTGTATGGCGATACGAATTTCATCGCTGTTATTGAAAGCGGATGAAGTGTAAGGCTGATGTGCATGCACTTCATAATGAGCGACAGATTCGTCGAATTCCACGGGTGATTGTACGTTCAATATATCTTCCATCTTTGAAAGAGCAGAAAAACAGACAACTTATTTTCTTCCAACGTTTCTTTTGACCTGGAGGCCTAAGCTTCTTAGGAAGCGAATGTTCTGTGGTGTTAGCTCTTTCACTGTTCAATGATGACTGATCTTCTGATGACATGATTTGTTCTTAATATAGCTTTTGCGGTTATATACGATTCCCATAATTATGATGCTGCTTTGACGTGTAGTCTAATTGTTATAATTTCTTCACGAAAATTCACAAAATTTCCGTCTTGGTCGACAATTCGCAACTGTATATTGTTGATAGTATGAACTGTAATTGGTAAATAAATAACTTGTGTTGGAATTTCAATGATCTTATAGCCTGGAAGAACAGCTGGAAAAAATTCGTGTATTGTATGTACTTTCCGTTCGTTTATATAGGCTCCAGCTGTAATGTTGCACTCAACTCGCAAAGCGTTAACCTTGAGAATAGCTACAGGTAAATCTGATTCGTGAGTAATATTTGCTAAAAGAGTACGCTCTGTAAAACCTAATAATCTTCCAATAGAATCTTGAGGTTGAAAATCTATCGTATGACTGCACTTTATAGTACTACGAAGAGTATTATTATTAAGTTTAAGGCTGAGTACTATGCCTTTAGATGTAAGTATTTTCTGTAGATGGCGCTCAGTATCTTCAATCTCCCAGCTACCTGTCGGTAATGTCCCTACCTGTTCTCCGACGTAAAACTTGTTATTTCCGATATCAATATTGGGTATTGAATGGACGTTAAAAGTTCAACCAATCCTAGAACGTATCTTTTATTTGGCAAGAGTTCAATTGGTGGAAAGTATTGAGCTTCTAGTATAGATGACGTTCCAGATAAACTTAGCATCAATGATTCACTCATGACTGCTTAATTAATACTGACTATGTATAACATTTACATCGTTTTATATAGCCTCATTCAGAAACTTTAAACAGAGATGCCCACAGTTGTACGAGTTATAATCTTGATATCTATCGTGATTATACTTTACGGTGCTAACGCCCGGGTAATCCAGAAGTTCTACAGGGGGCTGAAGGTCTCCAAAACTATCGAAGTACACAACATCATTACCTCGTTTTCGATAGGCTACCCAATGTGTACCAGTCCTCTTTCATCATCGAGATTAACGATCGCTGATTCGCGGTAATGTGGTCCTTTTGCTGGTAATGTATTTCGCATGAATACACCTCGAAAGTATGGAATTTGCATAATACGAGCATATTTTATCAAGTCAGCGTCAGTCAGTGCTCTATGAGGCAATTTTACATCGAAGTTTTTTTTGCCACGTCCGCTGTAGGGTTTAAGATGGATACCATAACCTGTTTTGTGTGGTTTAAGGTAGAGACCTTTACCAAGAGCAATAGCTTCCACCGCACTGTTATGTCTTTGACTTTCTTCAAGTTGCCGTTTAGCAGCTTTTGCATGATTTACTGCTTTAGCTATGCCAGCAGCGCCACCTGCCAGTGCACCAGTTGCACTTAGACCCGCAAACAATGGAATCAGAAAAGGTAGGAATCCACCGATTTTTCGTGGAACTGGTAGTACACGAGGAATGTGTACTTTGGCTTTACCACCAGCCTTCTTTACAGCATCTCGAGCACTTTTCAATGCAGCTTGAATTACCTTGTGTGAATCACTACTATGGGAAATCGGTTTTGAGGCTGCTTTAACTACTTGAGCGAGTGTAGTGGTTGGCCTCTTTTTCAACCCCATACCGAGCTTTGATTTTAATTTCATAGCGTTTGTTACAGTATAAGCTGCTGCTTTCTCACCAATACTTGCGTCTTTAGCGAAAACACGTTTCCAGGCTTTATTTTCTAATACTAAACTTGCAAAGCGTCTTGCTCGAGGTGACCCTGGAATTAATCCTTTAGACCAAGCTTGTAAAGAACATGACATTGCCTACTCACAGAATCGAGAGAGCGTTGAGGCTAGAAACGCTGCTGATCTCTATCAAGACGCTTTGCAAGTTTAGTCCCAGGTCTGCAGTATTGATAACCGGGCAGATGTAATTCAAATGGAAGTTTATTGATGACTGTATTGACTAAGCCTCGACCTTTACGCGTATTGCGTTTACACTGCTTATGCTCAATCATGATGTTAACACCTCGGAGGATAAATACATACTAACTGGAAATGTATATAAGTATGATGTATATATACGTTCAAGGTTAGTTTTCTTTGAGACGTCAAACATTGAACATGGAGTTCAAGGAGCAACACGTTAAACTACCTGTTGTGAATTTTGATAAATTAATGACGCAACAAAAATCAAAAAGACGTCATGGTGAACTGCTTCCCAATAATATTAGAGCTATATTTTGTGGTCCATCAAACTGTGGCAAAACAAATGCTCTACTCTCACTCATTACTCATCCTAGTGGATTAAAATTTGAAAATGTGTATGTTACTCAAAATCACTGGAACAGCCTAAATACAAATTTCTTAAGCTTCTCTTGAAGTCTATAAATGGAATTAAGTATTTCCCATTCAAGGATCATGATGAAGTAATATCAATAGAAGATGTACTTCCAAATTCAATTATCATATTTGATGATGCAGCATGTGAAAAACAAGAAAACATTAAAAATTTCTTTTGTATGGGAAGACACAAAAATGTGGACTGCTTCTATCTATGTCAATCTTATGCTCACATTCCAAAGCATCTAATACGAGATAATGTTAATTTATTAGTATTATTTCGACAAGATGATATGAATTTAAAGCATGTATATAATGATCATGTAAACACAGATATGTCATATGCTCAATTTAGAGATTTATGTTCTAGTTGCTGGAATAATGATAAGTATGGATTCCTTGTTATCGACAAAGAGAGTGCACTTGGTATTGGTCGATATAGAAAGGGGTTCGATCAATTTCTTATAAATATAGCTACCCCAAAGCAAAACCGATTAGTATGATTTCAATTGTTCATCAGACAATATGGCACACCTCAAGCAAGAGGAAAACGTTCTCAACCAAATTGTAAAATCGAGAGAAGCAATTAAGCGAAAGTACAGTTGAGGCAAGATAAAACAGATGTAGAAAAGGTGTTGGGGGAAACATTTAAGCCTATTGTAAGTCCACTTGAAAAACTCGTTGATGCTGCACAAACAGAGAAAAAGAAAGTAATAAAAAAAAACCCGAAAAGGAGCAAGTGCCAAGTTATGTTCAAGAACTTAGCTCAGATAATGAAGATGAAGAGGAATCACAAAGTGATCTTGATGAAACTGTAAAGACTAAAAGAGTAGACGCATCATTTGAAACAGCTGAAAGCGGGCATGATGATGATGACGAAGAAACAGAATTTGTTAAACAAACTTACCTACAGAACATAGAAAAACGTCCCAACTCACTCGATAATATCTATGGGGTACGAATAGAAGATAATGTAATGAAAATTGGTGACTCACCTATAGATTTTACAAAAACTTATGTGAAAGTTCAAAATGTAAACTATCCAAAAACAGCAGGTTTACTTCAATTGCTCTTTCAGAAGCAACCTGACTTGATGCACATAGGTTCCAGTGATATTGAAAATTATCGAAAAATTGTAGAAGTAACGAATGCTTTCAGAAGAAATTATAGTGAAACTCAACCTCTGCGTAAGAGCAACAGTAACAAATATAAAGACTTCATAGGTCCCTATTTCGATAAATCAATAAACAGAAATGTTAGTGGCTCAGGCTTCTTACCTAAATATAAGATTGCAAGAAAAGATATGCGTATGGATTATGTATACTGGGATGATCCTAATGAATTAGTTGATCGTCTTCGCTTACTCTTGGCTGAAGTGGAAGCCGGCAATCAGAACCACACAAATGAGATTCATTCAATCATTGAAGAACTCAAAGAAGCAGGTTACATACATTAAGATGTCTTCGAAGAGAGTTCACTTTGATGCTAAACCAGTTATTCATGTGATGCATGTGTGGCCCTATGCCAGTCGAGCTTCACGTCACGGAGAATGGGAGCAGATAGCACGTGATCGAGAGCGTTTTCAGATGCGAATTCAAAGACTATCTGAAATTATTACGCCTGTACTCGTACATAAATATAATACATATTTGAGTATAAATTGATTGAACTCGATGGTATTGCAATCAGTTGCAACATGAGTGTTGATGTATTCGGACGTAATCTCGAGCGTGCTGAAGGTAGTCGTGGTCCTCCGGGTGTTGGCTTCAAAGTAACTTCTGACGGACAATACGACATTGACAGCAAGAGATTATGTAACATTGCTGAGCCTACCCAACCGGGTGATGCTGTTAATTTGGACACTCTACAACGTATGATTAAAATAGAAATAAGGAGCTTGTATGAAGTAACTGCGAAATTACGCGGAGACTTTGATAATTTAGGCGTTATTGTTGAGGGTCAAAAAAATGAAATTGATACCAAAGTCTTAAAATTACAGTCATCAATTCAGAGAATAGAAGATGTGAAAGCAGATAGTCAAGAAGCCTATATGCGCAATTATTTATTATCAAACAACCATACGTAGATCTTATAAATAGCTCTTCAATTATAAATTTATCGCAGTATCGTTCAACCACTCGTTGAGAATGGATAAATCAAATAGTACTGCGAACAGTAATATACCATATACAAAATTTTCTGACAACAGTCAAAAAGATAAACAAAAGAGCGAATCACAGAGGAAAAATTTTATGAATAAATTTTCTTCGAATACTTCTTCCTTGCCTGAACGACAAAATTACAAGAGATTTCAATAATTTAGGATGAAGGACATGCAGCAGCAAGTGGTTAAGGAGCTTCATACACCTGCACGTCGAAATTACCGACGACGCAAGTTTATTGTACGTGGCTTGGATGAGACATGGCAAGCTGATCTAGTGGAGATGCAGCCTTATGCTCGAGAAAATAATGGCTATAGATATATGCTCACTGTTATCGATGTATTCTCCAAGTATGCATGGGCTGTTCCTGTAAAGCAAAAGACTGGCAGTGATGTCACAGCAGCAATGGAGTCTATCTTGCAGCAGGGACACAAACCAACAAATTTACAGACCGATCGAGGCAAAGAATTTTACAATGCTAAATTTCAATGTCTAATGCAACGATATGGAATTAATCTCTATTCGACATACAGTAATCTCAAAGCATCTATTTGTGAGCGTTTCAATCGCACCCTCAAGCAGAAGATGTGGATGCAATTCAGCTTGCGTGGAAAATATAAGTGGCTTGATATCTTGCCCAATTTGCTAAAGGAGTACAATAACAGGAAACATCGTACCATAGGTATGAAACCTGAAGATATAACATTGGCCAATGGAGCAGAAGTACTTGCGAAGTTTGCTCAACAGGCTAAAATAGTGAAAAAGCCAAAATTTAAGATTGGAGATACAGTAAGGGTTAGTAAGATAAAGCAACTATTTGAGAAGGGTTATACACCTAATTGGTCCACAGAAATTTTTACAATAAATCAAGTAATGGCTACTAATCCGGTTACCTACAAGCTAAAAGACTATCAGAATGAACCCATCGCTGGTGGTTTCTATGAACAAGAACTGCTCAAAGCTAAATATCCATATGTCTATCTTGTGGAGAAGGTGCTTAAGAAGAAGGGAAATAAGATTTATGTTAAATAGTTAGTGTTTAATAACTCGCACAATAGTTGGATAAGCAAATCAGATTTATAAAGGTTGAATTAATAAATAGCAAAATTCAAGAAAGGTGATATGTACTTGCAGTATTTTGATGGGTGCAATAATGCCTTTGAGCTTGTGATTCAAAGAGACGAGTAAAAAGAAGTACTCTATCAAGATGGGCTGCAGTTCAATGAATGTAAAATTATAATGCAAATACATGTAAAAATTATGTTTAATAAACGTTTCTTATACTGAATATTACCGTTTTTATTTTTCTTTCCTCATATCTCATATGTAAATTAAAGTATTGAGTAGCTTATAACAAATTGCGCCTACAAAATATTAAATTTCATTCATATGTCTTACTTAAAGATAAGACCCGTGCCGTCAAAAAGCATTTGATGACGAATGTTCTAGAGAACACACGCGTGCACGAAGTGGTCGCTTATAACGCGCGGTGTATAAGCTTACACATGCGCCCGGTGCGCGGAAAATCAGCTGATGAGCACCGCGCACCTATCAGCTAATAGCACGCGTTACAAGCTAATAGCGCGCGTTACAAGCTAATAGCGCGCGCGCAAACGCGGTGTATAAGCTTATACCCGCGCGGCGGTATCATCTGATGCAAGCGCGGCGGTATCATCTGATGCAAGCGCGCCCGCGCCGCGCCGCCGCCGCCGCCGGGGGTCGTTGGTGAGAAAGTTTAACGGGTTTCATTGGGGTTTTTTCCACGAGAACAAATATACTCGGAGAATGCATGGCTGATGAGTACGTATGCGGCGTGAACGCGTGGTTATCAATTCGAATATTGATTCATCAGTAATGTTTAACTTTTGTAGAAACTGATTTTTTCTTTTTGCTCGTATCTCGTAAACGGTTAAAGATATCGGAACAATAATCGAATTTTTTATTCTTACACTCTTTAGCTCGCGTTAAGTATATCGAAAAAATAATCGACTTTTGATTCTCTTGCGAGAACACCTCTTACGAGTCCAATGACGTTGTAAATTTTTATTAATAATTTAAAAATTTTTTAATTTTGTAACTGAGGCGAAAGAGCGTGGATAAGGAGAACACAATAGAAATACTCTGGAGTTCTTAGAATTAATAGCTATAAGGCTTCTATACGAATATCGGAACAAAGAAGAGATGCGATAGTTCAGCATGCTACAGCCGAAATACACTTGGTGAGATAAAAAATCGTGACGTCACCAATCTCGCCGCAAGGTAAGCTTTCGGCTGCTGCGACAGGGCCGAGCTCGCTCAGCTGTCGACCACTATATAATAGCATGCTCGGACACTCTTCGAAAAGTACGCGCTATACTGGTATGGAGTGGTGGTGGTGAGTCTCCGATTCACGTACGGGCCAGTGTTATCCGGTATATATGCATATATACCTCTCTTGCACAAGTCCAATCGAAGTCGACTGTACCATACAGTCTCAAACGCATTGCGCTATACCGGTATGGCGAAGTGAACGATCGATCCCGGCGCGGGACCCCTGTTATCAATGTTTTCATAAACATTGTAATTAATGTTTTGTTTAATTACTTGTTTCTGATTGCTTGTTTATGTTTATTTACATAAACAATCAAACACACATTAACTACCATGTTTATTAAAAACATAAATAACACGTGTAATTAATGATTGGAACGCGCTATACATAGCACGAGTTCAATCGTGCCCCACTGTACCATGCTGATACAGTCTCAAATGTATTACGCTATACCGGGATAGCTGTCGCAGACTTGCATGAGTCACCGCCCCCATCCCGGCACCTTTGTTTTTTGATGAACACGGTAATTAATGTATGTTTAAGTGCCTTTTAATGGTTTGTTTATATAAACAATCATAACAAGCAATAAAACACTGATTAATTACACGCGTTATTTATGTTTTTCATAAACATTACATGTAGTTAATGTGTGTTTAATTGATTGTTTATGTAAATAAACATAAACAAACACGTTTATTTATGTTTGTTTATATAAACAAACCATTAAAAAGCAATTAAACATGAGTTAATTACCATGTTTATCAAAACAAAGGTGCCGCGTCCCGGGACGGGCCGGTGACTCATGCGTCGTCGACTCGCTATAGTAGGATGTATACTATACTAATGGCTATTGCAAAACAAAAGCAGGTATACAACACGCGCACATCGGCGCAAAGCGCATAGCGTATGTTATTTCCATTTTCTAGTATACATAAATACATTCCCGAATAATTACGATTTTAAAAGAGGGCTAAAATAGTTTTAACCTCAAATATTTCTGAAATTCATAAACGAATTCTTTTACCCTAAGAATTCTGCTAATAAATAATATGCAAACTCTACATCTCCACGAAATTTCAAAGAAATTAAAACAATTTTAATGTAGTTATATTGTGCGAAAACAAAGAAAGTCATTTTCAAAAATACTAAAATTTTAAATATCAAACATATAAAAAAAACCATATAATCTGGATGAAATTTTATACAGGTATTGCCTATATCGCATACAAAATAGTCTATAAATTTCAAGCTGATACATTAAATCGTCATTGAGAAATTACGATTTTGAAAAAAACCGTAAAAGAATTTTAACCTTAAATATGTCTAAAAATCATGAGACAATTCTTTTATCTAAAGGACTTATACGATAATATATAGATTCTACATTTCCACAAAATTTCAACATGATTAAACAATTTTGGTTTTCTCTAGTTATCATGCGACAAAAAAAACCGCTGCCAATACATTGGCACTTAGCTTCCTCCAAATAATGTATTTATTCATTTTTTTTTAAATTTTTTATCACAATAATTAATAATTGTATCCTACCCAATTTTCTTTATGAATATTCGTAATAAATTAATATATATTTTTCGAAAATTCATTCTTGTTACACTTTTTCTCGTGCGACAACCCGATATTTTTATAAATCAATTTTTTCAAAATATTATCATATGTTCAATTAGTTTTATTTTAAACCTCAAATATTTTTCGTCGTAATAGTTCGATTTTATTGAGCAACGAATTCAGTTTGAAGATATAAAAAAATATATCTCTCCCAAATTTTAGAACTATTGGTTGATTTTCTTAATATTGTTATCGCGTGCACCTTCAACTTTGGGTAATATTTAAAATCCATAATATTTTGAAAACTTAAAAATAAATACGAACAAATTACCAAACCCTGTATTACATATATTCGTTTATTACACATATGAATGTTTATCATAAAGTCACCAATCAAGTCAATCAGTCAAGAGACTTTCCAAAAAGGTTACAACAAAAATACTGGCATATTCTGCAAGTAAAATGCAAACTTTCTCCCAATCAATGTTCTATACAACAAATTTCGATATTTTGAGTAAAAAATAAAGATAATCTTTTGAAATTTCAACCAAATATATTCTTCAATGAGTCTAATAAGGTTAAAACTTGATCGCGCTGTAAATTACCCTCAATAAAAAACAAAAGCAAGTGAACAACACGCACGCATAGCACGTGTTATTTCCATTTTCTAGTATAGATATATCCAAAAAATTACGAATTAAAAAGAAGGCTAAATCAGTTTTAACCTCGAATATCTCTGAAATTCATAAACGAATTCTTTTACTCTAAAAACGCATATAATAAATAATATACATTCTACATCTCCGCCAAATTAAAAAAAAAATTAAAACAAGTTTTCTCTAGTTATCAGGCGACAAATAAAATAACTTTGTAAAATGGGAAAATTTTGAATATCAAAAAGTAATCGTACGATCTTGATGAAAATTCACATACATAATATCTATATCACATACAAAATTGTCTAGAAATCTGTAGCTGATTCATAGAACCGTTCTCGAGAAATTACGATTTAAAAAAAAGTTAAAAAAATTTTAACCTCAAATACCTCTGAAATTTATGGACCAATTATTTTGCCCAAAGAACTCGACCAAGAGCTATCCAAAATCTACCTCCACAAGGAATTTTGAAGAAATTACGACTATTTTCCCTCCGGAATCGTTGGACATACAAAACTCATTTTTTTCATTTTTCATGTTTTACGTTTTTGTTAATAACCAAAGAACCGTGATAGCTAGAAACTTTTTTTTTAGAAAATATTGGTATTTTAATTCTCTTTTAAATGCTACCTATCCCATTCTGATACATACAGCCGTTCTCGAGAAATTACGATTCGAAAAAGAGGTTACAAAAATTTTAACCTCAAAAATCTCTGAAATTTATGAACCAATCATCTATCCCAAAGAAAGGTGCAGGTGGCAACCAAAAATCTACCTCTACAAGGAATTTTGAAGCGATTAACACAATTTTACTCCCGCAAATTGTCGCCACCTAAAACACGTTTTTTTCATTTTTTAATTTTTTTCTGAAAAACTAACCAACAGAATGGATTCAATTTTATACAGATTATAGCTATTCATAATCTCCATTATCATGATTTTTCTCAAAAAAATTGACCATTTAGTTTGGGAGTTATAAGCATTTAAAAAAAACACATTTTTGTTAATAACAAAATAATAGTGATAGCTAGAGAAATTTTCTTTTTTGTAAATATAAGTCTTTTTATGCTCTTTCGAACGCTACCCATCCGATTATAAAATTTAAATCCAATTATTATAAAAAATCAAAAATAAATTTTTCGAAAATGAAAAATTCGACATAAAACAAAAACGAATCAGTTAGTCGTAGAAAATTATTTTTTTCCCGAATTCGGAATCAAAAAACAAAAAAAATGAGACCCGTCCGGTTAAAATCGACCGCATAGATCCGAAAATAAAGCGGTACACACGCACACACACACACACACACACACACACACACACACACACACACACACACACACACACACACACACACACACACACACACACACATCCATACAGACATTTTCTAAAATCATGTGACACAAACTTCTAACACCTTTATTCATGTTTCTAGAGCAATTTAAAGAAAATTAAAGTTTTACTATTACAAAGCTTCCTCTATGAGGAAGCACAATTTTTAATTCAGCACTTTGTGCATTTTTTCTTTATATATATATATATATATATATATATATATATATATATATATACACACACACACACACAAGAAAAACATTAAATTTAGAATTGAAAAATTTTTGCAGACACTGCACGGTGACTTTTTTCGAAACTAATATATAAGGTACACTACGAGATACGCGCTATTGCTCTTTTTTATTAATCGATACATAATTAAGTAAGAATAACATTATTATCAAATGTAATATAGTTACTTTATTTAAAAATATTAGAAGTGAACAACAATAATTTTTTTCATCAAAAATGAAGGACATATGAAAATGGTGTGTTTATAAATCCCTACCATACCGACATCATTATCTAATTTTTATTTACTATAATAAATCCTGCGATCTTTTTTTTTTATAAATGAACACGATTTTCTGTCTTTCACAATCCATGCAAAAAATTCGTTGTCATTATTGATTAGATTATTGTACATATAAATTTAAAAATACGTATTGCTGAGCAATAAATAAGAAAATTTTTGAGCTGAAATTTAAAAAATTTTTTAACCACGTATTTTTTGCATGGATTGTGAGACAGAAAATCGCATTCATTAATAAAAAAAAGTTCACAGGATTGTTAGTAAATAAAACCTAAATGATGATGTCGGTATGGTAGGGATTTATAAACACACCCTTTTCATATGTCCTTTATGTCTGATAAAAAAAATTATTGTCATTTACTTCTAATATTTTTAAATAAAGTAACTATATTACATTTGATAATAATGTTATTCTTACTTAATGATGTATCCATTAATAAAAAAAAAGCAATATCGCGTACATCGTAGTGTAGCTTATGTATCAGTTTCGAAAAGAGTAACTGCAAGTTATAGGTATAGGTGAGTGGTTAGAGCGTCCTACTGCCGTGTCAAGGGTTCCGAGTTCGATTCCCAGTGTCTGCAAAAATTTTTTCATTTCTAAATTTAATGTTTTTCTTGTATAGGGTAACTGTACCGGTTACTGCGGATGACTCTATTACTGCGGATTTTAGATATAAATCCATTAAAACAGTACGTTTTCAATTTTGTGATTTTTTTAAAGTGTGCTATGCCATTACCTAATATTCAATGAATAATAACAAAAATTATTCAGTTTTAAGCATTTATTTATTTTGTTATTATACTTTGAAATCGACGATTCAAAGAAATCTGAAATATTTTGCTGTAGCGCCTCTCAGACATCCCTACAAAAATTATGATTTTTCCTATTTTAAACGCCTATATAACAACGATTAAGTTATTGTCACGTCCTAAAACATAACACGACTGGGATTATTAATTCAATTAAGAATTAATGCTCTTTTTGGTCGTAGCTGCGCCAGCTAATAAACCATGGACGAGCTAAAGGAAAGGAGTGTAGTAACAAAATCGTAATTAATCGTTAAAAATTGAGTAACTAATTTTCTTTTGGATTCAGGGTTTGGGTTTTATAGGGACCAACAGAAGCAGCACATTTGTCTCGTAAAAACAATTTTTGTTGCACATGCCTCTTGTATGGATAGGGAAAAGGTCACGAGCCCTGGAATGATGTGTGTTGGATAATATTAAATTTTTCCCATCTCAGGTTATTCTCAGCTTTGCCCTTCCCTAACCTATCAAAATTAGAATTTATTTCTTTAATATTTTTCTCTATTCTTTAATGTTAGTCGATATTAGAAACTCTCTTTTAAAGTAAAATTAATATTTCTTTGTCAAGTCAAATTACACCAAGTTCGTAAAACTCGCACTAAATGACTTGTATATCATAAATAACTTCTGTCCATTAAGGTCCGTAAGACCAAGGCCAATCGGATATTCACAATCCAAAACAAGTGCTAATTTATTTACTTGTTTTTTGAATTTGAATAATATCCTCAACTTTGAAATATAAAATCTTTAAAATAAAATTAGTATTGCTTTGTCAAGTCAAATTGCACCAAGTTCGTAAAACTCGCACTAAATGACTTGTATATCATGAATAACTTCTGTCCATTAAGGTCCGTAAGACCAAGGCCAATTGGATATTCACAATCCAAAACAAGTGCTAATTTATTTACTTGTTTTTTGAATTTGAATAATATTCTCAACTTTGAAATATAAAATCTTTAAAATAAAATTAGTATTGCTTTATCAAGTCAAATTGCACCAAGTTCGTAAAACTCGCACTAAATGACTTGTATATCATGAATAACTTCTGTCCATTAAAGTCCGTAAGACCAAGGCCAATCGGATATTCACAATCCAAAACAAATACTAATTTATTACTTTTTTTTTTAATTTGATTTTAATTACCTTTATTTCTATAATTCTTTTCTCTTTATACTCGATAATTTATTTTAAACAAATGCTTTGGAGGTTAAATTTAGAAAATTGAATTTTGAAAACAGATTTGAATTTTTGAAAATTTGAAGGTTTATTTGAGTTCGAAAATGTTTGTAGTACAGAGTCTAAAAAGCTTGTAAGGTTTGTGAATCTGCTCGAGTAGTCAGCAAGCTTGTTAGGCTTGTGTTGATCTGACTCCTGGAGCAGTCAGCAAAGCTTGTGAGGCTTGTAAATCTGACTGACCGAGCAGCAGTGCGCGTTCGGCGTATTTAAATACATTGCTCCTCCTCTTCTTTGGCTGGAAAAGCTGCGGTGTCGAATCGGGTGGTTGCGTCATCTTGAGGCATCGAATCATCGATGATGTGTTCGGCGGCGGTTGATTTGTTGTATATCTCGCAATGTTATATGAGGCTAGTGGTGCGGGAGAACGGTGTCCAATGGTGCGGGGGTGGCATCCCTTCCAAACGTCAATTTTCAGC
The DNA here is from genome assembly GCA_036365515.1 of Torymus aiolomorphi. Lineage (NCBI taxonomy): Eukaryota > Metazoa > Arthropoda > Insecta > Hymenoptera > Torymidae > Torymus > Torymus aiolomorphi. The sequence continues at coordinate 56,354,603 of CM070875.1, read as the reverse complement.
CGAGTGGGGAAAATCCTATGTTTTAACATAGAGAGCGGTGGAGAGCGGTCGCTCATCTTCCTTAAGGAGTGAGAGAGAACGCTATATGAGTGACAGAGAAAGAGAGATGAGAGAGACAGAAGATATTCCTATCTCCCTCACTCTTCAATTTTGTCACCGTCTTTCTGACAATTTTCTATCTATTGTTTAGATTCATTACAGATCGCAATTTTACAAATTAGTTATAATTTTATTTCAGTAGATATTTCTGTGACAAGATCTTACAAATTTGAACGGTGGTTATAAGTTGATTAGAAGTAGAGTTATGATGAATACAAAGGTCGCAAAATGTAATAGATAGTTTAACAGAAAAATAATATATATAATATTACAAAAATTATAAGTCTCGTAAAGAATGGTAAAACTAATCAGTCAAGTATAATATTATAAAGGTGTTCACAAAATTGTGGTAAATATCGCCATTATTTATTTAATTACAATGTTTTACTTAATGTTAACGCAGTGACATAAAGGACTTCATTCGAGGTTACATAAGTATGGTTTTAAGTTATTTCCAATCTCAAAATTTATTATTTTCATATTTATTTATTGTTTAATTAGTTAATCATTCCTATTAAGCTTTGGATGTGCATATTTGTAATTATCAGAAAAATAGAATTGTTTTAAGTACTTGAAGACGATCTTTGGAGGCAAAAGTGAAAAGATCTTGGGTGTTTTTTAGCAACGTTTCGTTGGCTTAGTACGCCAACCTCATCAGGCCTTTATTCAAACACAGAAATAAATTAACATATACAATTATTTAAAACTATATAAAGACAATTAAAAAACGACACATGAATACAAAAATCAAAATTACCAAAAATAATAAACGTATATATCATACGTCGATCCGATGTTATTATCGACTGAAAACAATAACACATATGCTGTATTTATATACACCGGACGATGTTTACATAAAGAGTTATATGGTATCAAGTTCGTTAATAATGGGAAAATACATTGTGCTTAGTCTTTGGATATCTTCCTTTTTGTTAATACTATTTTTATTGATTTTTATATAGATCATTTCGGAAATCCGTCTTTTTTTGTAATTGCTTTCAAAATCTACAACAGATGTATTTTCCCAATCGAATTCATGTCTATTTTCCAATCAATGTGTACTGACAACAGACTCTTTATTTTTGTTTGTTTTGTGCTCATTAATGCGCGCGTATAACGATCTTTTGGTTTCTCCTATATAAGTAGCAGAGCAATTAAGACAATCAAATTTATACACCACATTCGTACGATCCCATTTTTTAGTTATATCTTTACCTAACCGAATGATCGAAGACAAACTTTTATTCAATAATGGGATTGTACAAATGTTGTGAGATTTTAAAACCTTAGATAGACTATTAAAATCTTTATTAAACGGTAAAGACAATTTTGGTAACTTTTCATAGTGATTTTTGTGTGTATTAGGTGTATCGCCATACTTAAATTTTTTTAATCTGATTCCAATATGTTTTTCTATAAACCACATCGGATAATCATTATTACGTAAAATTTTCTTGATGAGTTTTTTATTGTCTACGTGAAAATTGGAATCCGAGAGTAAAAACGCCCTATCAACTAAGTTAAAGATAATATTCTTTTTTTGCTGTGCTGGATGGTTTGAGAAATAATTGATTACACGTCCAGATGATGTCGGTTTTTGATACCAATTTGTTAAAATTGTATTGTCACTTCTAATTAATGTCATGTCTAAAAAATTAATTTTGTTATTATCTTCTAGTTCATAAGTAAATTTTAGATTTTTGTCATAAGCATTAAACACTTTAATTACTGCGTCAATATGTTGTTTTTTGACACAATTAAGCGCGTCGTCAACATATCTGTAATAAAAAATAGGGGTACAGTCATACTGTAGTTCTAATTCTCGTAAGCAATGTTTCTCCAAATCATTCATTACAATATCTGCAAATAAAGGCGAGATCGGTGAACCCATCGGGGTTCCATAAATTTGTTGATAGGCTTGACCATTAAAAGTAAAAAATGTATTATTAAACAGGAAGATATCATTATTATTAAACAGGAAGGAAGATTCTAAAAATGATATTGTTAATACAATAAAAAATGTTGAAGACTGTCTCAATTCTGTACAGATTGACTATGATGAAAAAAATGAAATACGAAAAAAAATCACAAGATCCTTAAAAAAGGCTGTTGATACCGATGTACATATACCATATACGGACAGAGCTTTGTCAGAAAAACTAAAAATAACAAAAAACTTGTTAAAAACACACAAAGAAATTTTCTTTACAAAAGCAGATAAAGGTAACGTAACAGTTTGTTTGGAAAAATCTGTCTATAATGAAAAGATGATGAATCTGTTATCGGATGAAAAAACATATAAAAAAATAAGTAAAAATCCATTGGAACGTCTAAAAGATGGAACGTACAGTATGTTAAATTATTTAAATAATAACGGTTTTTTGTACAAAAATTTTCATAAGAATAGTTTAACTCAATCTGATACGACATTGGCGAAATGTTATGGATTACCAAAGATTCACAAGATTGATGTACCGTTACGTCCTATTGTTTCATTAGTTAATAGCTCCACGAATTCCTTATCAAAAATATTATATCAAGAACTTCAGAATGCTATACCAAAGCCTAGTTCACATATCAATAACAGTTTTGAATTAAAGGAAAAATTAAAAAATTTAATTTTAACTGATGAATACACATTACTGTCTTTAGACGTAACTTCGTTATTTACAAACATCTCGTGCGAAATAGTATTGGATAGTTTAGATCGAAGAGCGGTTTCCATCCACAATCGCTGTAACATTCCGCTTGATGAATTAAAAAAATGCACGACATTCCTGTTTAATAATACATTTTTTACTTTTAATGGTCAAGCCTATCAACAAATTTATGGAACTCCGATGGGTTCACCGATCTCGCCTTTATTTGCAGATATTGTAATGGATGATTTGGAGAAACATTGCTTACGAGAATTAGAACTACAGTATGACTGTACCCCTATTTTTTATTACAGATATGTTGACGACACGCTTACTTGTGTCAAAAAACAACATATTGACGCAGTAATTAAAGTGTTTAATGCTTATGACAAAAATTTAAAATTTACTTATGAACTAGAAGATAATAACAAAATTAATTTTTTAGACATGACATTAATTAGAAGTGACAATACAATTTTAACAAATTGGTATCAAAAACCGACATCATCTGGACGTGTAATCAATTATTTCTCAAACCATCCAGCACAGCAAAAAAAGAATATTATCTTTAACTTAGTTGATAGGGCGTTTTTACTCTCGGATTCCAATTTTCATGTAGACAATAAAAAACTCATCAAGAAAATTTTACGTAATAATGATTATCCGATGTGGTTTATAGAAAAACATATTGGATCAGATTAAAAAAATTTAAGTATGGCGATACACCTAATACACACAAAAATCACTATGAAAAGTTACCAAAATTGTCTTTACCGTTTAATAAAGATTTTAATAGTCTATCTAAGGTTTTAAAATCTCACAACATTTGAACAATCCCATTATTGAATAAAAGTTTGTCTTCGATCATTCGGTTAGGTAAAGATATAACTAAAAAATGGGATCGTACGAATGTGGTGTATAAATTTGATTGTCTTAATTGCTCTGCTACTTATATAGGAGAAACCAAAAGATCGTTATACACGCGCATTAATGAACACAAAACAAACAAAAATAAAGAGTCTGTTGTCAGTACACATCGATTGGAAAATAGACATGAATTCGATTGGGAAAATACATCTGTTGTAGATTTTGAAAGCAATTACAAAAAAAGACGGATTTCCGAAATGATCTATATAAAAAACAATAAAAATAGTAGTAACAAAAAGGAAGATATCCAAAGACTAAGCACAATGTATTTTCCCATTATTAACGAACTTGATACCATATAACTCTTTATGTAAACATCGTCCGGTGTATATAAATACAGCATATGTGTTATTGTTTTCAGTCGATAATAACATCGGATCGACGTATGATATATACGTTTATTATTTTTGGTAATTTTGATTTTTGTATTCATGTGTCGTTTTTTAATTGTCTTTATACAGTTTTAAATAATTGTATATGTTAATTTATTTCTGTGTTTGAATAAAGGCCTGATGAGGTTGGCGTACTAAGCCAACGAAACGTTGCTAAAAAACACCCAAGATCTTTTCACTTTTGCCTCCAAAGATCGTCTTCAAGTACTTAACATAAAAAATGGATGGCGTCATACCTTCAATATAGAATTGTTTTAGAGCAAAGTTACTAAAATTTTATGAGAAAGATATTAATAAATAAATGAAAGCAATTATTTTTAAAGATTGATACTAGGTATTAATGTTATGTGAAAATGTAAAGAAAAATTATTACAGTTGAACTGCGTTGTCAGAAATTAAAAATGTAAGATAGTTAAATAAATATAAGCTTTATAAGTTTAAAATTGGAAAATAATATTTTGTCGCAGGGTAAAGAAATGAAAAAGGTTTCCTTAAAATTTGTATTTTCGATGTTTGTCCATGCTATGCAGCGTTTTAGGGAAAGATAAGAGTTTTCAGATGTGCAGGACACTTCCTGTATAGGTCCTCAGCAACGGTTTCCATAAAATGTATTATTTTATGTAATTGATGAGATTTCTTATGCAAACTTTATAAAAACATTAGATTATTCTTTCTAACTAATAATTCAATTATATTACTAAATTATTTTATTAAGTTAATACATTTTTCTTAGGTCTTCTATTGTTTATTTAAAATAGTTGAAATTTAATTAATTGCTTTGAGTATCAATGTGTCAAAATACAACTATTGTTTAGTAAGAATATTTATCTAATGTGTATAGTTCATAAAATTTGCATTAACAAGTGGGAATCTCTTATTAATAGTGTTAATGTTTAATAAATGATAAGGAACATACAGATTATATTATTCAATTTCTGAACAGGTTTACAATTTGAACTTAAAGGCAAGTTAATTAATCTAAAAGAAATAAGCAAAAGGATTATTATTTACTATAATCATACAATATAATAATGGTTTTATCAGCTCCTAATTTTTATTTAACATAATATAATCTTTACTTTAAACAAAATTATTTTCCTAATTATAGTTATTGAGATATTTAGCGTTGTTCTAAAATAATATTCTTATGCTATAGTAGGTTGGGTCCCAAAAGATGCTGGAAAACGCGTCTCCACGCAGGAAAACTGAGGAAATCTATTTTTAGATACGCCATGTGCGTGAGGCAGATTGTACAGATAAACACCCTCTTTTTCCCAGCACTTTCTTATTCTTAACAATCCTGAATATTTTACAAGTATGGGATTTTACTTTAGTAGATAATTGTATGGCAAATTACTACAAAATTTGAATGAAAACGTTATGATTATTTGTTGGTAGTTATAAAATTTATCAATACTTAAAAAAATCTAATTTACAATGGAGTTACATTCAATGAATTTATAAAAACAATCGGTTATACAAAATAAACTAATGGTTGCTTCATGTAATATGATAGGTATTATAGTAATTATTATTATTATTATTATTATATATATATATATATATATATATATATATATATATATATATATATATATATATAATTGTGTTTATAATTAACGCAAAAAGTTTGTTGGCGATTTGCACCCAAATTATCATTTAGAAGAATATTAACTATATTTATAACTAGCGTATTAAAAATAATAATGCGCCGCGTCGCTGATTTTATGGAAGCTTGGGGAATTTCGAGTAGCGCAGGTCACACCTACAATCCTTGATGAAATAGTGTTGGTAGGGTAGTAGTGGTTCAGGGCTATGATCATGTTTCGTCAAAATGTGAAATATATTTTTTTTTATATATGTGCAAATCCGCGGACTACAGACAACAACTGGGGTACAAAAACGGAAAAAAATTTTTTGAGGGCACACCTGCCACATAAGGTTTTTTCGGTTCTTTGGGGGTCGCCCAACATGAAAATACTCGTGTACACTCATTATCCGTTGCCAAACTTTTTTGCCGACGAAATCAATTTTTCTTATGGAAATTTAACATGGGAAAAATGGACGAAAAGTAGTCATTGATGATTAACCAATAGCAAACTATTGAAGAGGCCAAACCAAATTCCACAAAAAAGCAATTAAAGTTAAAGAATAGAGTTTTAATTTGAGATGAGAATCGTTAAAATCGGTCGATTCTGTGCAAAGCTACGTGAAGTTGAAAACGTCGAAAAATGACAAAAATTTGAAGAATTACGTGGGTTTGAAAAAAATCGCTCATTTTCGTCATTATTCGCCATTTTCAAATTCACGTAGCTTTGCACAGAATCGACCGATTTTAACGATTCTCATCTCAAATTAAAGCTCTATTCTTCAACTTTAATCGCTTTTTTGTGAAATTTGGTTTGGCCTCTTCAATAGTTTGCTATTGGTTAATCATCAATGACTACTTTTCGTCCATTTTTCCCATGTTAAATTTCCATAAGAAAAATTGATTTCGTCGGCAAAAAAGTTTGGCAACGGATAATGAGTGTACACGAGTATTTTCATGTTGGGGGACCCCCAAAGAACCGAAAAAACCTTATGTGGTAGGTGTGCCCTCAAAAAAAAATGTTTTCCGTTTTTGTACCCCAGGTGTTGTCTGTAGTCCTCGGATTTGCACATATATGAAATAACGTAGACGGTTCCGTCACATTATTTTCTAACTAAGAAGTACTTATTTTTTCATATAATTATCATATAATTTCCCAATTATATATTTTGAATTCGTATTTACCTGCGCAGTGTTTGGCACATCATATTCCATAACGTTTTCTATGACTGCGGTAGTCCTGTTACGCAACATAACCCCAAAACTCTGAAAAGTTTGGCTTGTATCCGTTTAATGCTCACGCTATAGATCTTTCAAAAATTATAAACAATTACTCAGATGAAAGTATGGATAACACTAAAAATCAAGATTTAGAATCTGATTCTAATTCACTAACTGTAGTAGAAAATTTATTAAGTAAGGATCAGTTAGAAGCTTTTAAAATTACACTAGTTCTCATCCTCAATGGAAAGGATTTCAAGCCGATGCAAATCTTTTCAGTATTTGGTACAAGCTTGCACATAAATCAGATGCTTCTAGCATTTCTAAAGCTATAAAGGTAAGTTTCAATTCTTTTTGCAATATTTACCTAGCTTTCTTTTGTAAACATAAAACCTTATTAATGTATATTTTTTAAAGATTAATCATATCAAAGAAGAGTCTCAAAACCCAAATATTGAAGCAAATGAGATAAATAGCAACACTGGTGAAGAAAGTATGTACTTTAGTGGTACTGATGAATCAGTTTTACAATCTTCTCACTTCTACGAACCTTATAAAGTAAATTTCATTTCTTGATTTTAAAATAATTGTACTATCGCTTACTATTTTGATTCAATATATTATTTATACATTTTAAAAATTATTAAAAAACACATCATTTCTTAAATTAGTAAGTATTTCAAATTAAGTAAGAATACTTTTTCAGGTAGAGTATTGATATTAGGTATTGATACATTAGAACAACCAATAGTTATAAGAATAGACTTGAGTGAAAGAGTGTGCTGTGAAATCAAATGAAATACTTGATGGAAAAAGTTTGATTGAATCAGAAGTAATGATTGATATTAATAATGAAATTGAAACTGCATGTGATAGTATGATATGATGAGTGTTTTTTTAATAATTTTTAAAATGTATAATATATTGAATCAAAATAGTAATCGATAGTACAATTATTTTGAAATCAAGAAATGAAATTTACTTTATAAGGTTCGTAGAAGTGAGAAGATTGTAAAACTGATTCATCGGTACCACTAAAATACATACTTTCTTCACCGGTGTTGCTATTTATCTCATTTGCTTCAATATTTGGGTTTTGAGACTCTTCTTCGATATGATTAATCTTTAAAAAATATACATTAATAAGGTTTTATGTTTACAAAAGAAAGCTAGGTAAATATTGCAAAAAGAATTGAAACTTACCTTTATAGCTTTAGAAATGCTAGAAGTATTATTGTTAGAAATATTGTTAGAAACAAGAAAAGAGAATGAAAGCTTTTGAAAAAAAGACGAAAGCAGCAGAAGAAAATTTACTAGAAATAAAAAAAAAGCGCAAATCAAAAACCAAATTGAAAATTTTCAGCAGTCTTTGTTGGAATAGTCTCAATAGCTTTAAAAAATGATTATTGTTGCTAAATTTGTATTAACGCAATAAAAAGTTATACAAGCGTTATCCTAAATTAATAAAATTATTTCCTTGTTTTGTAATCCTAATGCTTCTATAAATTAATATTTTATAAATGAATCCGCAGTAATTGGGCCGCAGTAATCGAAACTCCGTAGTAATTGAAGCACAGTATTTGAAACATAACCGCAGTAATACCCATCCGTGATTTTTTTTTCAAATTGGAATTTCGTATATTTAGATCATATATTTCTTCCGTTTAAATATTCTTATTTATTCGAAAAGGTTTAAAGAGTTCTTAGGAAAAAAAATTAAAGCATTACTGATTTCTTTAACATATTAATTTTCAATTCAAACTTGACCAATGTCAAAAATCCGCAGGAACCGGTACAGTTACCCAATATGTGATACTTAAATTATAAAATGTGTATTGGTTAAATATAAATAACATTTAAATAATAATATCCACATATACACGGTGACCCATTTTAATCGCCGCACCCGGACTTCTCGGAACCTAAGCCAGATAGAGAAAAATGATTCAGACAAAAGTTATAGGGGACAAAGGGGGCCACATAATGGCGCTAACGTCTTTGACCTTGAACTTGACCTTTGAGGTTATTTCAAGGTCAAAGTGGTTTTTTCATATGGAAACACCTAGATTTGACCCCGGATTCGGAAAGAGAGGGAAATTTTACGTTCAAAATCATATTGAGACATTTTTTCCAAGGTCATTTCAAGGTTAAATCTAGGTCAAACTCAGAAAAGTCCGTTTAAAATCGTTTTATTCCATGAACCACAGGCTAAGCTGGTTCAAATTGATCGTAGGCTTAATAGAGGAACCCACACACCCAAAACTTACACATCCTAGTAAACAAAACTCAAACTCGCACATCCTAACCCCATACACTTCATGCCCTCACATGCTGAACTGTTACACCCCGGTCCCACAACCATATACCCCACACCCCCCAGTCCCACACATCCCTACCTCACGCATGCTAATCCGATACACCCCGAACCCACACATCCTGAACCCTGAAAAATTTTTCTCAAGGGCAAAATGATTTTTTAACGGAAACTTTAAAATCGTTGAAGCTTCTGTTATAAATGTATTAACCTTAGTTTTTGCGCTACCCAGAAACAACGACGTGGACGTAGTAAGGATTGTTTCCTTTGGGGTGCTTAATTAAAGTGAGTCCCCTTGCCTCTCACTGTTCGGGGTGCTTGATTAAAGTGAGTCCCCTTGCCTCTCACTGTTCGGGGTGCTTGATTATAGTGAGTCCCCTTGCCTGTCACTGTTCGGGGTGCTTGATTATAGTGAGTCCCCTCGCCTCTCACTAATGTAAATAAATTTTTATTTAACCTCGAAGCAAGTGTTCGAAATTATGACCATTTGCTTCAAGGCACATAGTCAAACGCCTTTGAAAATGGCGAACTGTGTTCTGCAAAGTTTGTCTCGGAATGGCAGCGCATGCTCAACGAATCCTATCCTGCATATCTGCTCTTGTAGTAGGTTGTTGCTCAAAAATAGCATTTTTCAAATACCCCCATAAACAAAAGTCTGATGGTGAAGTATGGGATGAAGAAGCAAGCCATTTCACCGGACCTCCTCAACCAATCCATCTAATACTAAAGTGTTTATTAAAAAATGCTGTTATTATGAGCGTGAAATGTGGTGCTCCACTATCCTGCTACAACCTGAAAAATAAATTTAAAAGAACCATTGACGGAACCTATTTTCTTCGTAGATGTGTTTTTATTGATTACATTGTCAAAATTAGTATTTCTGAAATTCGAACGCTACTAATTCACATTATTTACATAAAACAAAAAAATAAAAGGAAGTTTTAGTTTTATTTGCAATTAAAATAAGAAATAATGCTTTATTGAATTGAATACCTTTAATGTTTTAACGATTATTTTATTTTAAAATTTAAAATTAAAAAAGTGTGACAAACGAAGTATTTATGGAAATTACAGTTAGCTAATTAAAGTTACCGTAATTTTCCAACGTTTTTCCTTTTTAGGCGCGACCGTGTACGGGCGAGCCTTATAATTATTAATATTTTTGATACCATTTTACTATTTAAATTTAATAGTAATTAATAGCTGGCTCTGAAATGGTTGACTATCCGCCCAACGAGATCGTTGATATGATTTTGGTTTTAGGAGCAAGCCAAAATAATTATCGTGGTGCGGCAAGACTTTATGCTGAACGCTATCCTGACAGACGACATCCTGACGATAGAGCTATCAGACGTTTAACTCAAAGAGCTCGTGGTGGACACATGGTTCGCCAACGTAGGCGCCATGAGTATGATGAAAATGATAATCGAGTTGTAACTATCCTTGCAATAATTCATCTTGACCCACACATTAGCGCTCGTCGAGTCGAAAGGGAAATTGGTATTCCAAGAAATACTTTTTTAAGAATTATGAAGGTGTTTCAACATCACGCGTATCATATTACTTTGGTTCAAGAGCTACAGTTTCAGCATTTCCAACAGCGTATTGTGTTTTGCCAATGGGCTTTATAAATGATAGAAAATGATCCAGACTTTTTTAACTTTGTTCTTTTTTCTGATGAGGCACAATTTCAAAGTGATGGGGAACTGAATAGGCATAATTGCCATTATTGGTCTGATGTGAATCCTCATTGGGTCAGAACTGTAAACCATCAAAGACGTTGGAGTATTATGGTATGGTGCGGGATTATCAATGGATATTTGATTAGCCCTTATTTTTTTGAAGCAAATGTAAATCAACATACCTATTTGACGCTAATAAGAGATGAACTACCTGGATTGATGGAAGATGTTGATTTAGAAACGCGACGAAGAATGTGGCTCCAGCAGGACGGCGCAGCACCACATTTCGCTCGAATTGTAAGGGCTTTTTTGAATGAGCACTATGGTAACAGATGGATTGGTCGAGGAGGTCTGGTTAACTGGCCTGCTTGCTCACCCGATCTTACATCACCAGATTTATATTTATGGGGGTATTTAAAAAATGCTGTTTTTGAGCAACAACTCACTACAAGAGCAGATATGCAGGATAGGATTCGTCGAGCATGCGCTGCCATTCCGAGACAAACTTTGCAGAACACAGTTCGCCATTTTCAAAGGCGTTTGACTATGTGCCTTGAAGCAAATGGTCGTCATTTCGAAATTTATTTACATTAGTGAGAGGCGAGGGGACTCACTATAATCAAGCACCCCGAACAGTGAGAGGCAAGGGGACTCACTTTAATCAAGCACCCCGAACAGTGAGAGGCAAGGGGACTCACTTTAATTAAGCACCCCAAAGGAAACAATCCTTACTACGTCCACGTCGTTGTTTCTGGGTAGCGCAAAAAGTAAGATTAATACATTTATAACAGAAGCTTCAACGATCTTAAAGTTTCCGTTAAAAAATCATTTTGTCCTTGAGAAAAATTTTTCAGGGTTCATGATGTGTGGTTTTGGGGTGTATGGGATTAGCATGCGTGGGGTAGGGATGTGTGGGACTGGAAGGTGTGGGGTATGGTTGTGGGACCGGGGTGTAACAGTTCAGCATGTGAGGGCATGAAGTGTATGGGGTTAGGATGTGCGAGTTTGAGTTTTGTTTACTAGGATGTGTAAGTTTTGGGTTCCTCTATTAAGCCTACGATCAATTTGTACCAGCTTAGCCTGTGGTTCATGAAAAAAAACGATTTTAAACGGACTTTTCTGAGTTTGATCTAGATTTGACCTTGAAATGACCTTGGAAAAAATTTCTCAATATAATTTTGAACGTAAAATTTCCCGCTCTTTCCGAATCCGGGGTCAAAACTGGGTGTTCCCATATGAAAAAACCACTTTGACCTTGAAATAACCTCAAAGGTCAAGTTCAAGGTCAAAGACGTTAGCGCCATTATGTGGCCACCTTTGTCCCCTATAACTTTTGTCTGAACCATTTTTCTCTATCTGGCTTAGGTTCCGAGAAATCCGGGTGCGGCGATTAAAATGGGTCACCGTGTATATAGAAAAAGAAAAAATGCGCAGTGCTGAATTAAAAATTTTTTACATTACTTTCGACAGAATAAAACTTATTATTTCAAAAAGTAAAATTTGCTTTCTAAATCTTAAAAAGCACTATTTAAAATAGTAAAAATTGACGCAAGTTGAGTATGTCCCAGCACTACACTGAAAAATAATAAATTTTCTTATTAAAATAATAAATTTTACTCAAAAATTTTTCTCCGTGTACAAAAATAATGTATTACCTCTCTGTCCTACTAGCCCACCAAGCGGCGGGAAAAGCCCCATTAAAATAGGTTCTTCATATAAATATCATAATTAATATTAAGTTTTTGGTAATTAACTTTTTAACTTTATTGTAGGATGGATAACCATTTAAATAGGTTTTATCTTTATCTAGGTTTGTTTAAGAATGCAATAATGCAAAGTGGATCTGCACTTAACCCCTGGGCTCTAGAGTACAATCCAAAAGAAAAGGCTTTCAAACTTGGGGAAGCTCTTGGAATCAAAACGAGCGATACTAAAGAGTTAGTAGCCAGACTCAAAGAATTTTCTGTTCAAGAAATTGTCACCGCAACTGGGGAGGTTGCAAAAATTATGGTAATAAATAATTTTGTTTAAAAGTTGCTAAATAAAAGATAAATGATAATCTTTTTTCATATATATAATGCATATAGATAATTTGTGTACATATTATTTTAAATAAAAAAAATTACTTAAACTAGATCTAATTTCAATAAACTTATTGATTTAGCAAAATAATGTAGTTTTAAAATAATTATTAACAAAGAATTCTTTAACCTTTAGAGGACTGGCATTTGGGGTACGTGATCGTTCTAACAAAATGCATGAAAAGGGTATCTTATATCATGGATTGACGATGTGTGAAGTGTGAATCATAGGTTGAGCCAGTATACTGGCTTTCCGGTCCTTTAAAGGTTAATATGTATAACCGAATATAAAAAAACTAATAAATGATAAAAGAAAATGAAGGAAACATTATCGTTTAGTATGTTTATTACTTTTGTGCATTTTATGATTTCGATCAATCATGTATTGTTTGGCTGGTAGTTTTCTTCCATTCAACAAAAGCTTTAATTTTTTTAAAAATAATAATTAGTTAGTAATATAATATTGGTTAATTTAAAATTATTTAAAATAGATTATATAGATTATCAATTAATTTAAATTTCAGAACCATATGAATGGGCACATGGCACCTTTTGTCCCTGTTGTAGAACCAGATGTTGGTCAAGAAATATTTTTAACTAACGATCCTTGGACGTTGATAAAAAGAGATGACGTAGCTGATGTGCCAGTAATGCTAGGAACAACTGCTGATGAAACAGCTTTCATGGCGCCAAGTAAAAAAACATTGTCTTGTTTTTTAGTGTTTTTGCTCATTGCAGAAATGATGGACCAACACTTAGAATTTTTGTTTTATTAAAAATAAAATTTGTTTTATTTTTTAGTGTTTTTGCCGAATGCAGAAATGATGAACCAACACTTTGAATTTTTCCTACCAGATGATTTAAATGCTACAGATGCAAAGAAAAAAGAATTAAGCGAAATGGTTAGAAAGTTTTATCTTGATGGGAAATCACTTACAGTTGATCAAAAAGCACCATTTACCACGGTATTGATAAAAGAAAAACTTATATTTATTGAAAAAATAAAAAGTACATAAAACTATAACGACATTCTTTAATAATTTACAGATGACTAGTGATATATTCTTTGGCGCTGGTATCCTTATGTCATCGAAAATTTTAGGTGCCAGAGAAAAATCACCCATTTATGAATATTTATTATCATATTATGCTCCTTTTGGAATAATGAAAAATTTATTTAAAATGGAAGAAGGTATGTTTACAAATATTCTATTTATAATTTTATTTAATTTGTATAAGTATATGGTCAGATAACTAAAAAATAGTAATTAATATTCATCCACAATGAAAATAATAATAAAGAATCAATACTAATGACGATTTATGATAAACTATACAAGACGTTTCATAAAAAAATTACGTTTGCATTCTCTAACAATATCGGAATTTCTTTAGACGTGATCTAAGCAAATTTCAGTAACATTTTACCTGTAAAATTTCTTCCAAATTTCGAAAATTAAATCTTACATCTGGGCTAATTTTCATGGCACATTGATCTATCAAGACCAAAATTAAAGCTTTTGGTATACAAACACACTGTAAAAATTTGTGATTGATTGTAAGTGTGCTGTCGTTTCTAGATCAATCGTGAAAATTGCATAACAATAAAAAAATGCCCGATTTTTTGTCCTTTTCAATTTTGTGTACGTAGCTGTGTCTGTACCATTATTAAGAATTTTTTTTCCTTTTTCTATTAAAAAGCAAAAGCTTTTGCATTTTAGTTCAATCGTGTGCTTTCTAATGAACTTGAGCTACAGCCTTTTGTATCTCAAATTTTGGTGTTTCCAAAAAGCTAAAGTTTCTGAAATTTACACACTGAGAAAATATTTCTTAGAAATAAAGCCAATTTCTTTGAATCAAAGAAATCATGTCATTGCGGGTAATCGGTCAAATATTTCTTTGAATGAATGACAATATTTGTTTAAATGAAAGTAATATTTCTTTATTTGAATAAAATAATGCGTTAACTTGGCAGTATATGCCTTACATTGAAAGAAGTATTTCTTTATGGCAAGAAACCGTTTTTTTCAATAAAAGAAATATTTTTTTATTTTAAAGTTCCCGTAATAACAACAACAAAATATTTCATTCAATCAATATTATATTTCTTAAAATAGAGACTCCGTTTTCATGGTTTGAAGAAAATTTCTTTCATTTAGAAAAATATTTCTTTACGGCAAGAAATCGTCTGTTTTAATAGAAGAAATATTTTTTTATTTTCAAGTTCCCGTGATCAAAACAAAAAAATATTTCATTCAAACAAAATTATATTTCTTACAATAGAGATTCCGATTTTATGGTTTAAAGAAAAATTCTTTCATTTAGAAAAATGTTTCTTTACGGCAAGAAACCGTCCTTTTCAATAGAAGAAATATTGTTTTATTTTAAAGTTCCCGTGATCAAAACAAAAAAATATTTCATTCAATCAAAATTATATTTCTTACAATGGAGACTCCAACTTCATGGTTTGAAGAAAAATTCTTTCATTTAGAAAAATATTTCTTTGCGGCAAGAAACCGTCTTCTTCAATAGAAGAAATATTTTTTTATGTTCAAGTTCCCGTGATCAAAACAAACAAATATTTCATTCAAACAAAATTATATTTCTTACAATAGAGACTCCGATTTTATGGTTTAAAGAAAAATTCTTTCATTTAGAAAAATATTTCTTTACGGCAAGAAACCGTCTTTTTCAATAGAAGAAATATTTTTTTATTTTAAAGTTCCCGTGATCAAAACAAAAAAAATATTTCATTCAATCAAAATTATATTTCTTACAGTAGAGACTCTGATTTCATGATTTAAAGAAAAGTTCTTTCATTAAGAAAAATATTCCTTTATAGCAAAAAACGGGTTTTTTCAATACAAAAATATTGTTTTATTTTAAAGTTCCCGCTATCAAAACAAGTAAATATTTCATTGAATCAAAATTATATTTCTAACAAGAGAATCCAATTTCATAGTTTGAAGAAAATTTCTTTCATTTAAAGAAATATTTCATTGATTCTGAGTATTTTTTTTAACGTTTATAAAAAAAAATTTAAACCAACTTTTTTTTATAGTTTTTATTTCAGTGAATTAAACTTATCTTTCTGTTTCTGCAGTACATATAGAGAATATATTCAGGATGGTGATACATTCATTTATTTGTTCATGTATATATATATCAAATGCAGCTTTTGAGGATCTATGTCAGCACGGATTCGATACTTTGAGGATTTTTCGGACTTTTGAGGACATCCTCAAAATTTCTTCGGTATGAAACGGTACTTTTGAGGATTTATATTAATACCTTCAACGCAGAGAGGGAGTTATTTCTTTAGTCAAGCATATACGAACTCTGGAGAAAAAAACTATAGATCCTCAAAAGTACCGGTTTCCGAAATGTACACACACACACACACACACACACACACACACACACACACACACACACACACACACACACACACACACACACGCGCGCACACACACACACACACACACACACACACTAAGAGAATATCGGCGCGCCATCTACTCTTGAGGTGTATGTGACGCTCCGATTTACCCCGTTAGTGGATGTACTGCCAATCGGCGCGCTAGCTACACCGATTCGACATAGACGCAGCGCCGACCTGTCTGTACGATAGGCAACCTCTATATCAGAGTAACCATTATACTTTTTAAACGAAGTACACTGAGAGAAGAAAACGTTTCATTTAAATAAGGTTTATTTACTATTGACTTACGGGCTACTCAAATCGGACCAAAGATAAATACGGTTGCAGTTAACATGCTACATTTTAATGAAATATACGGGGAAGTTTCAGTCAAACGTGACATATTAATAGTTAATATACCATTTGATTCATTGAACTATAACTGCATTTGATCAAAAAGTAATGTAATTGATTGAATTATAGAAAATATTCAGTATTAATTACTTATTATTTTTTCTAAGTATAAAATAATATTTGTGTTAAATTGATAAGTATCGCAAATTCACTACTTTTCAAAATAAAATAACAATAAAATATATATTTATATGAAAAAAGTTAATATAAATATTAAACGATGTTTTTTTATTCAAAAAAGTTTATTTCATAAACCCTTAGCATTATACAGATCATAAACTTAAATTAACTATATTAACTATCATTGTAAATCTCGCTTACTTATAACTAATTTACCGTCGGAAGTTTTATGTACTTCCATAGCTCGAAAGTAACAATTTGCATCAAACTTATGTATACTAATACGCGCATTTTTTATAAAACTTATTTCGTAGCACTTAATATGATTATTGAAGCCAATAGTTTGACAATTTTTATAAACAAAATATACATTGTTAAATTTATTTTTTATAATATTTTGAATAATGACAAACAGTGGATCATTACTTTGATTTACAGAGAAAAATAAAATATGTCTTTGCCTGTACAATGTTCCATTTATTTTAACGTATGATATTTCAATAGCATCACCTTTTTGACAGAAATTGGTTTGACAATCAATGAGGCCCAAAGTTTTCCCGTATTAAAAAATATCATTAAAACCTTTTTTAGACGCTAATCGGAAACAGTATTCTAATTGTAATTTTACTGATAAAGAATATATATATAATGTTGACTCTTGAAGTAACGATGTGTAATATTTTTTGGATTTCTTGTGGTATGCCTCAAATTTGTTACATGATAGATATTTTAATGGTCCTAATGTCCTGATAACAGTACAAAAATGTAAAACTATATGATCCTTTGTCTTCAAATCATGAAATAGGTCCAGTTTTAATTTATTATACGTGGTAATTAAAGATTCCAAGTGTTTAATATCCTTTTCTGAGAGTGTTGAACTGTACACAATATCATTTATGTCAAATAATATGTGATAGAATTCCCAAAAGAGGTCGTCTTCAGGAACGAGGTCGCCTACTAACACTCCAAAATAGGATATTAAATATGACATTTCTGCAGCCGTTCTAATTAAATAACCAGTCTTAATAAGATATTCATTTATAGCAGTTATTTTATTCCCTCGATCAGTTTCTGTAAAACTAAAGTATTTTAATCTGTTATTAAAATGCTTTAATGTAAAATACTTTTTGTCTATACAATATCCAATGATACTCGCAAAGTCATACCGATAAATGCCAAGTTGTAGATCATGCATAGCATCGCAAATGTAATTTTGTGTGCAATCAAAATAGGGTAGGTCATTAAAAACACAAGCGCTTTTAACGCCTGATGTATGTGCTTTAAGATCTTGTGCATAATTTTCGCTGTTCCGCAGTAATTCTTTCCGTTCTTTACACATATGAACAGTTTCAAATTTTGTTGCACGACATGTACGACAGAAGTAGTCACTGGAGAAGCTTTCCATAAACCCAAAGATGGTATTGAGACCTAAGTTGTCTCCAAGGATACCCAATACGGCAAAATAAACTTTTTTTTTCTTCACCATCTACTGTTATACTGATGCCTTCATTTGCTAAAAACTTCAATTCTTCAATTAAATACTTAAAACATTTCTCGTTTTTGAACTCTTTATGGTCAGATGAAAAAATAAACTGGGCCAAAAAAAATATTTTCCAACGGCGATGCAAATTTCGCAGGTAGAGATGCTATAGAGTAATATAATCCGCCAATTTTATAAACACCTGCTGCACTAGAAAGCGGGTTGTTTATTTCGTAGTCGTCGAAATAGAGAAACAGCGGAATAACGATTTTTCCAACAAATTACTTTGAAATTTCAATCCATCTTTCACCTTGGAATAAAGACGTAAATATTTTCTCGTTATTTCGATTATTTTCCATTTCAGATTGCATAAAATTAATTATAACATTATAGACATTTGGCAATTCTAAAAATAATTTCAGTGCATAACGCATAGGAACAATATATCCATGACTTTTTGTTATTGTCGAAACAGTTGCTCTTTTCCTTTTTTTATCCGTTACTTTTTCTCCAATTTCAAAAGGTTGTGGTTTAATTAGCATATTAGCATTTTCTAAGAACTGTAGTCTTTTAAACTCAGTATTCAAATTATGTAAAATATTGAAATGTTGCAGAAAACGAATGTCATTTTCGTATTCGGCTGGAAGTGATGCTTTTAACACGTCTGCAACAGTTGATAAGGTTTTACTTGTAAAATCTATAAAATCGGTAACGATTTCTTGTACAAGTGATTTTGTGACACATTCATTACTGTACAATTTACATACAAATTGTATAAATTCATTTTCTATAACATTTTTGTATGTTTTCATTGCTTTTTCTTTATCTTGAATTGATTTTTTAACGACACTGTTTGTAGCTGCTAAATATTGACTTCTTATTTGATTGCTTTCAACAATTGTATTTCTACCGGTACTCACAGAATCATCTCTCATTGTATTTTTTACATTATCTCTCAATAGTTCGGCTTGTTTCGCAGTATCATGAAACTCTATTTTTTCGGAAATCCTGTCATTATCATCATCAACAATTATGCTATTAGGTTCGTTTTTTTTTCACATTTATGAATATGTTTTACTAATAGTTCTGGAGTATGAAACTTTCGTGAACAATTACGGTAGACACACGGATACGCACGCTCTGAATCATGAAATACTTTCAAATGCCGAGCAAGGACTGATGGATTTTGAAATCTTTTACAACAAAATTGACACTTCATATTCATATTGAATTAAATACGCAATTTGGTAAAAATAGAATAAATAATTATCACATGAGCTAAATACGATAAATCATTATATTATCATTTTTGGACTAGTATTTAGTCTTACCTTTTATCTTATTTTCATAAAAGGTTTAACAAGTCTATTTTTAACCTTATTTAGAATTCTTCAACTTATTGATAATAATACAAACAGCTGAAATCTTAATGTCACCAGCTTGCCTAATTTTTAATAAAAACCATTGGATAAAAAAACAAACGCTTTGGCATTCTAGCAGGTACAATATATTATATGTATAAAACTTGAAAAGCACTTGTAATGCTGATAAAAATGATTTTAACTCATATGAATAATTATTTATTCTTATAAAAATAGAATCTATCTCGGTTACGCTGGCGCCAACTATAATGATAAATGGTTTTATCTCAAGACCTATAGCAGTCATAGATTGGATTTTTTTTTCAACTGCATTTTCGATATCACCTGGGATCTAAAATAAAAATAATCGATTAATAAATAATTTTTCACTGGTCAATTACTAAGCATGTGTATTGGCTCAAATTCTGCAGATCATAACTTGGTTTAAGCTGACTCGAAGTCTAACCCTACTGAAAAATCTCACGTGAGATCTCACGTGAGATTTTTTAGTAGGGTAAGAAAACGATTCGAGCACGTGATAAAAAAACTATGTTGTACCTTTACGTGAATAACGAATCCTTCTCGAGAATCAGCAATATTTGGTTTCCAAAACGTTGACTTTTTTGCTTTCTTCTTGGGAATATTTTCTGATGAAGAATCCAAAGTTACTTTTCCAATATTAATTTTATTTGATTTGGGCGGGAAAAAACTTGACAGTAACTCCAATTGAATGAAATGCTTAGTATCTAAAATTTATTATAAAATTATTTTCGTAACATAGTTATAATAATAAATACAGTTAATTAAATAAGTGAAATATAGTTATCGTCCTAAGTTGAACATTAAAATCAGATTTACCTAGAGGAAGATCTTTGTCTGCAAGTAAGTTTGTATATTTTTCATCCGAGTCTGTTAATTTTGACGAATTCAAATCATATAACTTTTTGAATCCATTGTCCCAGTTTAAACAAAATGTCTCCGTTGAAATGTTGCATTTTCTTAAAAAATCAATTTCCACCTACAAAATTTAAATAAACTTAAATTAGATAATTACAAAATACTATAGAAAATTATTATAAATTAAACAGAAGCATATATATTTACCAGTCGAATACCATATGTATTTTTTAATACTGGCCATTCGAGAAATACAGCTGCTACAGATTTGCTTTGCACGTCACTATCTTTTATTCTTAAAGAATAACATTGGTTCCAATGATATTCAATATCCTCAATTTTATCAGTGGGATTTTCTAACCAAGCTTTACTAGCAGATGCTGACCTTTCTGCATAAATATATAAACTTGGATAATGTTTTGAAGCTAATAATGGAGCAATCTTTGTTCCTCAACTCTATTTTAATCAATCAGACCTGAAAAATGAATATAAACCTTAAACCTTAATTAAAAATCATAAGATATAACCTCAAAAGACTGACATGATTGATTTTGATCCCTCGTATACCAGATCCCAAATCCAGTTGTTTGATAAGTGATTTATGAGCTAGATTTCACCGCAGGAAATATTTAGACTTAATGGACCACATAACTTTATATTTGACATGATTCTTTGGATTTATAATGGTTATATAAATTACATTTTCAAAAAAGGGTTTTAAAAGAAAATACAAATGATTTTAAAAAATAATTAATCTAAAATGAAAGGGAATGGATATTTTTACCAAAATATAAATCCAAAAAATCATGTCAAATATAAAGTTATGTGGTCCATCGAGTCCAAGTATTTCCTACGGTAAAGTAATTTAGCCCATAAATCACTTGAACAACTGGATTTGGCATCTGCTACACCAAGGGATCAAAGTCAGTCATGTCAATCTTATGTTATGTTTTATGATTTTTAATTAAGACTTTAATTAACGTTTATATTCGTTTGCAAGGCCTGATTGGTAAAAGAAAAGCTAAGTAACAGATATTGCACCATTATTAAACAAAAAAAGTTTAAAACAAAAATTTTTTTCAAAAATAGTCTGGAAAAGAGTGTTTTATAATTGGGACAAAACTGATGGAACTCTTTTTATACTTACTTATAATTATGAATTTGGCCGAAATTTACCTTTAAAAAATTTTAATTGCATTTGTAAAGATAAAATAACAAGCTAATACAAAAGAATCTAATCTATTAGCTTTATTTCAGTTAAAATTAAATAGGAAACCTCATTCACCCTCAAGATGTGTTCCATAATAGGGCCCTTTACCGTACTTAGTACCCAACCTCGACTTTTACTTATCATTTTTTAAAAAAAGGATAAATTTTAAAAATAAAACAAAATTTCTAAAACAATTTCTTAAAAATATTTAATAATATTCAGAACATGATTGTTTTACCATAAAAGTTTATACATTTTGTAAGTAAAGAATAATGTTTATCTTTAATAATTTTTATCTCTATTTTGTCTAAGATATTAACAGTATATTTCCCCCAAGATATTTTATTAATAACTTTTTTGTATACAAATAGTTTGCTAAAAAGGGTGCATCTTTTCATGAAACAAAGTTGCTACAAGAAAAAGTATACCCATTGCACCGTACAAAAAGTAGCTACAGGCGCTACAGCGTTGCAAAAAAAGAGTAGCCAGTACTCCGAAAAAAGTGTAGACCACGCGCCGAATCGTCGGAGTGACTGCACAACAGCTGCGTGTTTTCGGCGCTCTGGCAGCGCCGTTTGATGGGCGTTGCTGTCGCTCAGCTCAGAGGGTAGTTCTCTTCTCTCAGTGTACATATTATGTATAATTAACGCTCGCTAAAATTTGCATTACAGTAAATTTAAAACCCATTTTTAAATTATACGTACATTTATTTTGCAGAAAAAAGTTTACAAATAAAAACGACCTAATCGAGATTCGAACCCTCGACCCTCGAAGCAAGCACGCTAACCACTACGCCATCGCGCGCTTGTATTCGGTTCTTTCAAAAGGCTTCTATAGGCCGCATCGGTCACATTCAAAGAAATATTGATAATTACAACACATGATTATTTTACTTTAATAAACATTCCTTTGACACAAAGAAAACTTAATTGATCCAATGAAATCGTGTCATCACAGGCAATCAAAGAAATCTTTTTTTTTAAATTAACGTAAATGGCTTTCAATGAAAAAATATTTCTTTAACCTAATAAAGGCACGTATTAACGAAAAAGTCATATATCTTTCATTCAGTACAATAATTTTTTTCGAAACAATTAAATATTTCATTGTTTTTACTATAAAGTTTTAAAATCGCAATCGCAATTTCAAAGAAAGCATGCATAGTAAGGAAGGCTAATGTTTTTGACTCAATGATACCGGTATTAACGGCAAAGAAATAATTTTCTTGAATGAAATTAAAATTTCTTACGCTGTATTGGCTCTTTTCAAAGAAACGCATTTTTTCTGAAATTAATATATTTTTGATTGAATGCAATCATTTTTTTCGAAAAAATAAATATTTCATTGTTTTTACAAAAAAGTTCTAAATATCAAGCGTAATTTCAAAGGAAGCATGCATAGTAAGAAAGCCCCATGTTTTTGAGTTAATGATACTGATATTGACGGCAAAAAAATTATTTTCTTGAACTCTTTTCTTGATTTTCTTGATCATTCGAATAAAAACGCGTTTCTTTGAATAGAGCCAATACAGCCTAAGAAATTTCAATTTCGTTCATGAAAATTATTTCTTTGACGTTAATACTAGTATCATTGAGTCGAAAACATTGGACTTCCTTATTATGCATAATATCTTTGACAAATTACAATTGACATTTAAAAAATTTATAGTAAAAACAATGAAGTATTCTTTCGCGTAAGGATGCGTTTCATTGAATAGAGCAAATACAGTGTAAGAAATTTCAATTTCGTTCAAGAAAATCATTTCTTTGCCGTTAAAACCGGTATTATTGAGTCAAAAACATGGGGCTTCCTTACTATGCATGCTTTCTTGGAAATTACAATTGACATTTAAAAACTTTATAGTAAAAACAATGAAATATTTATTTGTTTGAAAAAAATGATTGCATTCAATCAAAAATATATTACTTTCGAATAAAAAAGCGTTTCTACAAAAAGAGCAAATACAGCGTAAAAAATTTCAATTTCTTTCATGAAAATCATTTCTTTGACGTTAAGGTGATGTGAAACCCTAATTTCAATATTTTTTAAACAACATTGAAAAGTTTATTTGGAAAAAGACGGTTGTCAAGCGCTCCGTACACGTAAACACTATATGCAGAATTTTTCGTTAGCTATGCTGGTTTGAAAAGTAGGTAAATTGCAGATTCCTACTTACCGACAGAACGGTATTTTTTTGGAAAAACACGTTTGTCAAGCGATCCGTACATGTAAATACTATACTCAGAATTTTTTTTCGGTGATTCTATTGGTATTTTCGTGAGATATACTCGATTGAAAAATAACGTCGGTATTCACATCCCCTTAATATTGGTGTCATTGAGTCAAAAACATTGGGCTTCCTTACTATGCATGCTTTCATTAAAATTACAATTGTCATTTAAAAACTTTATAGTGAAAACAATGAAACATTGTTTTTTATAAAAAAATTATTGCATTTGATCAAAATATATTACTGTCGAATAAAACGCGTTTCTTTCAAAAGAGCCAATACAGCGTAAGAAATTTCAATTTCGTTCCAGAAAATCATTTCTTTGCCGTTATACCGGTATCATTGGGTCAAAAACATTGACCTTTCTTATTATGCATGCTTTCTTTGAAATCGCAATAGACATTTAAAAACTTTGTAGTAAAAACAATGAAATATTTATTTGTTCGAAAAGAATGATTGCATTCAATCGAAAATTTATTCTTTCGCATAATAACGCGTTTCTTTGAAGAGAGAAAATATAGCGTAAGAAATTTCAATTTCGTTCAAGGAAATCATTACTTTGCCGTTAATACCGGTATCATTGAGTCAAACTCAGGAGGCTTCCTTACTATGCATGTTTTCTTTGAAATTACAATTGACATGTAAAAACTTAATAGTAAAAACATCGAAATAGTTATTTGTTCGAAAAAAATGATTGCATTCGATCAAAAATATATTACTGTCGAATAAAAACGCGTTCCTTTGAAAAGAGCAAATACAGTATAAGATATTTCCATTTTGTTCAAGAAAATCATTTCTTTGCCTTTAATACCGGTATCATTAGGTCAAAAACGTTAACCTTTCTTACTATGCATGCTTTCTTTGAAATCGCAATAGACATTTAAAAACTTTGTAGTAAAAACAATGAAATATTTATTTGTTCGAAATGAATGATTGCATTCAATCGAAAATTTATTCTTTCTCATAATGACGCGTTTCTTTGAAGAGAGAAAATATAGCGTAAGAAATTTCAATTTCGTTCAAGGAAATCATTACTTTGCCGTTAATACCGGTATCATTGAGTCAAACTCAGGAGGCTTCCTTACTATGCATGTTTTCTTTGAAATTACGATTGACATTTAGAAACTTCATAGTGTGAAAACAAGGAAATATTTATTTGTTTGAAAAAAATTATTTTATTAAATCAAAAATGTATTCATTTGCATAATGACGCGTTTCTTTGAAATTGACGAATACGTCATAAGATATTAACACCAAGTTCAAGAAAATCATTTCTTTGCCGTTAATACCTGTACCTTTGAGTCGATATATTCGACCTTTGCCAGTATACATGCTTTTGTTGACTTTAGGATTTAAATTATAAAAACGAATAGTAAAAATAATGAAATGTTTCTTTGTTGCTAGAAATTATGGTATTCAATGAAATATATATATAGGACTTTCGCATTAATAAGCGCTTCTTTGTAATTAGTAAATACATCGTAAGAAATTAACTTTAAGTTCAAGAAAATAATTTCTTTGCAGTAAACATCTGTAGCATAAAATCAAAAAACTAGAGCTTTCTTAGTATACACACTTTCTTTGGTTTTAGTGAATTTCATTAGAAGACAGTTTTCTTTAATTCAATGTCGTTATTTTTTGAAATAAAAGATCCAACTTTTGAAAGAAATAATGTTTCTTTAGACTGAAAAAATATTTCTTCAAAACGATTTTGTCAATTGAATGACATCAATTTTTTTAAATCAAAAATACTTTCGTATTGAGACAAAGATTATTTCTTTACTTCAATAAAATAATTCATTGACTGCACCTAGTAGATTTTTTCTTTGGATCCAACAAAATATTTATTTGATGAAAAGTCATATTTCTTAACTGCAATAAAATTTTCTTTGATTCAAAGAATATTCATTTATCATGTTCGTTTCTTTGAATCAAAGAAAGCTTTCTTTGTTTCAAAGAAATTTTTTTCTTAGTGCATGTATATGTACAATAATTCAAAAAAGAAATTAAAATAATAGAAAACGACATCTTTTGCTTTCTATGATTTTAAAATACGTATAAAAGTGTCATTAGTTTTTTATAATGCAGTGGTTACTTATTTTATTTAATATAACTCTGAATTAAGTAATGTAAAACAAAGAAAAGTCTTTTTGTATCTTTAAAAAGCAAATATAAGATTTTTTTCACTCATTATATTTGGATGAATTTATTACTCGTGTTGTATTAGCTTCTTTTGAAAAAGCATCGTAAAGTTTCTCTTAGGGTGACAGTTGTTAGCTTGTATGGAAATAATTTATCATATTATTTTGTTCTTATTATATTCTCAACCTGTAATTTAAAGACGTTTGGTAATTATTAATTTTAAAAATATTTTATTTGTTTTTATTTTTATTTTTTTATTTAATATTTATGTGCGAATCTGAATGAAACTTTGACGTTTTTGAAGAACACTAAATGGTATAATTTATGTGAATTTCCTATATATTCAAATTGTCAATCAAGGAGATATAGCGTTTGATTTATAGTATCTATGTATATTAAATTTACATTTGAAAATAAAATATAAAAAGTATTTCTAAATTTACTCAAAATATATTTAATTTTATGTAAAATTAAGGTGTTGCTCATGGGGATGATTTGGGATATCTCTTTTACTCTAATGCTTTTAAAAATAAGCCGGAACCTGCATCACCTGCTGAAAAAATGACAAAAGTAATGACGAAGTTATGGACAAACTTTGCGAAAGAAGGGTAAGACATTACGTTTTTTTTCAATATCTAAATAATGTAACATGTTTTCGTTTCTTTTATATGCGCAGGAATCCGACTCCGAGTTTAGATGACGATATTACTGTTACTTGGTCTCCTATGGGATCAGCTGAAAGCTACTTAGAAATAAATCAACCTTTGAAAATGGATAAAAGTCTACACAAGGAGAGATTAAGTTTATGGTCACAAATATATAATGACGTGCTAGGAGATTACGCAAAATTATTTAAATAGGTTATTTCCATAAACTTTTCTGTACATTTTTTTAAACTATAAAATAAATGATGTTGATATCTAAGAAAGTTCGAGAACTTCCTTACTTTTTTTATGAATGAAATATTATTAATAACCATTTACATTTTATATTTTTATATAGTATAGAAAATTTGATAGCCTGGTAGTTAAATTTTAATTATGATTTTCCATTAAAATAGATAAGATTTTCTAAAATTAAAATATAGCTAAAGTTGTTAAATAATAAAGTTTAAATTTAAAAGTATCCTGATGGAGATCGATTCCATTATTGGCCTTATAAATAGCTAGTTTGGCATAAACTGGACACTTGGCCATTTTATCCATCGATGAAACGATTTTTCCGATCATATTCACCATTTAATAGGCAGAATAAGAGATATAGATAGATAATTAATTTATGAGTAAGATATCAAAGTTGTTAGTTTTTTGATTGCTCATAAAGGAAGCTATATATAACGATGAACAAAATTTTCGAGACAAAAATGTTCAAAATGATGTTTTAACGCGATATATATTGAAATTTATCGATTTTGAGAATAATATATTACGCAACTAGGGAGGTAAATAGTTGGCCAGTCCAGAGTACGTGTCAAACACAAGATGTGGGCTAACCAATTTTCCTCCCGTGGTGCGTATACTATTTTTTGTAACACATGCACGATTTTCGCAGTTTTTTGGCCTAAAAGGAGGTTCTAAAGTAACTTTTTTTCGACAAACGGAAAAAATAGTATATTAGGCAACTAGGAACGTAAAAATTTGGCCAGTCCAGAGCACGTACAAATTGGCAAACATGTGCTCTAGCGTCGCCCTCTTTATCCCCGTGTTGCGTATACAATTTTTCACCATACCCGGGCCGAAAATACCACATTCGCGTTTTTCAGCCGGGAGCGAAAGTGGTGCTTTCGGCTAGGGTATGGTGAACAAATTTTTGTTTGTGCCTGTCTGTCTGTATCTGTGTGTGTGTGTCTGTGTGGGTATATAAACTCTCTATATCTCCGGAAGAACACGATCGATTTTCGTCGGATAAAGCTTATTCTCTTCGTCTCGCGAAAAAACTCGGCACACTGACTGATTTCAGTTTTTATCTTTTTTTTTTATAACCAAAAAACGTTTTTGAATTTTTCATTTTTTTTTTTATTTTTTCATATGTTACGATCAATATTACTTAATATTATAAATTTATCTTGCGAAAGGTCTTTAAATTACCTATATTTTCTTTTTTTAATTTTTAAATTATCTTTATTCTGTCGTCTATTATTAAGGAAAATGTGATTAAAATTATTGAATTAATTTCTCAAAAAATATTTGATTTATCGACTTAAAATTTTAACCACTTATTACACTTATTGAAGACAATATATGGTTAAAATTTCAAGAGATTATCTTCATTTGCTTTTTAGAACAAAAAATGTTTTATAAAAAAGTATAGTTTTTTCGTTGCCCAACAAAATTGGACTATCACGACCAAACATGTTTCAGGTTAAAAATATTTTTGAAAAATTTTTCAATAGAGTTTTCTCAGAGAATATTTTATCTTATCGACTTAAAATGTTAAAAATTTTCGAAAAGCGTTTTCGCAGAGAGAATTGTATAGATTATTTGCATTTGTAGAGATACATATTTTTTATATCTTCAAACTTGTTAGTTCGTTTTCCAAAAAAATCTGACTGTTACGAACAAAGATATTTGATTTTAAAAATTTGTTTAAAAAATTTTCGAATAGCTATTTCTTAGATAATATTTTATTTATTGACTTAAAATTTTAACCACTTATTACACTCATTGAAAATGGGCTTGAGATAATTAGTGTATTTTCAGAAAATATATATTAGTTTTATTACGAACATTCATAGAGACAATTGGGTATGATACAATTAATTATTGACATTAAAAAATAAAAAAAGGAATAAATACATTATTTTGAAGAAGCTAAGAAACAATGTATTAGCAGCGGTTTTTTTCAAACCATAATTTCCAAGTAATGATTTGAAGTACAGGTTATTTAGTAATTTCAGGGATTTTGAACTTAATATTATAATCAATTAATATGTCATGAATATATTTACAAACCATCTACATTCATTTTTACATTATTATGGATAAAAACTCAATGAAATGACAGGTTACATTTCAGTGGTAGATTTCAGTTAGGTGCGCGGTCTGTATATGAGTCGATTTCTTATAAGAAGAATAGCGACGGTCATCAAATGATTTGACATTAATATGCATATTTTCATTTGTATTTTATATAGAGTAAGTGTGCCAGTTACTGTGCCCCTTAAGGCGATGTCCGTAGTATTTAATCAATTATTATTTTTTTTCTTCAATTTTTGATCATCTTAAGACCTTTATATAATAATTATATACTCTGTGAGCAGAATAAACACCTTTTTAATACAATATTATGTAAGGAATATTAAATAATTAATAAAATAACAGCATAAGCCATTGCATCAGTTACTGTATCATTAATTTAGTTACTGTGTGTCAGTTAGTGTACATTGTCTTAATTACTGTGTGTCAGTTAGTGTACATTGTTTTAATTACTGTGTGTCAGTTAGTGTACATTGTTTTAATTACTGTGTGTCACTTAGTGAACAGTGTTTTAATTACTGTGCCTTAGATTCTGGGCACGGTATTTAATCCTGTGTCTTTTTTTCTCACTCATCTGCATCTGCATAAACTATATAAAATATATTTAAACATGAAATATGTTTTTTTTTATTATATTTAGTAGACTCCCTGCTGGAAATCATCCATTTCTCTCCCATTGGTGAAACGATTTTTCGAACCTTTTCTAGTGTTTTCACTCAACTTGGCTTCCATAAAATGGGAGAGAAATGGATGATTTCTAGCAGGGCTATGATTTACTACGTATAGAAGTACTTACTTATTATAGAAGAAAATAAAATAAAGATGGGAATAAAATACATTATTTTTAAATATATTAAAAACTGTTATTTGCTCTGTGGGTAAGTAACGAACGTCGAAATTGACTTGCACAGGCGACGAAGCATGAGAAAATAAGGTTAGCGTAGCCTACTGCGAGGGGGCACAGTAACTAAATACATTCATGAAAACTTGTCCAGTTACTGTGCACAGTAATAGAAACATGCCGAAAATTCGTTTTAGTTACTGGATTATATTAAATTAAACAATAATATTAATCAAAACTACTTTTTTATTGTTATTTTGTCAAGTAGATGGGTTTTATACACATTAAGTGTATTTTTTTATTATGAAAAATGTTATTTTTATAGTTTTTCAATCACTTTTGTATAGGCATATCTTAAGCGTTTCGATAAGAAAGTCATAGAAATCGCGATGAGAAATTTAATAAATTATTTTAAATATATTATAAGAATAATTAAATCATACTGTGGGTCTAACAATAAAAAGCATGAATTGAACAGTATATAAAAATTTAGATATTTATGATTAAATATGATTATACTCTACTATAAATGAAAATGATTTAAGGTTACAGTAACTGAAGCGGGCACAGTAACTGGCACACTTACCCTAAGTATTGGTTTTATTGTGAATATTCGTAGATAAAATATGTGGCTTCCCGGAAAAACCACGTAAATGACATGTTTTATGACTTAAATAGATTTTATGACTTATTTCTTATCTTCGAACAGTCCTTTATCACGTAATCATGGCAGAAATTACTAAAGTGCACTCGTTGTCTTGAATAAACAAAAGAAAAAACGCTATAACTCCATTTTATACCACTCTAACCTAAAGATCATTTTTACCACATTTGACTTTTCTCACTCGCTCGTGCGAAAAAAGTTTCATGCGGTAAATAATCACCTTCCACACCAGTCTCATAATGTACTATTTTTCAACGGGTTCCCGAAATAACCATGTATCTCCTTTTTTTTTTTTTGCTTCCTCCTAGAGGAAGCTTTGTGATAGTAATTTTGTGTGTGTGTGTGTGTGTGTGTGTGTGTGTGTGTGTGTGTGTGTGTGTGTGTGTGTGTGTGTGTGTGTGTGTGTGTGTGTGTGTGTGTGTGTGTGTGTGTGTGTGTGTGTGTGTGTGTGTGTGTGTGCATGCGTGTGTGTGCGTGTGTGTGTACGCCTGGATCTCAGCTCCTACTCGGTCGATTTTAACCGGACAGGTCTCATTATTTTTGTTTTTTTGTGTGATTGCGGGTCAAAAATCCGTTTTTTGATTCGCCGATGCGTTTTTGTTTTATTTCGAATTTTCGATTTTCTCAAAATTGTTTTCTGCTTTTTTTAATGATAGGATCGAGATATTTGAATCGAATGGGTAGCATTCGAAAGAGAATTAAAATACCTATATTTTCTAAAAAAAAATTCTGTAGCTATCACGGTTCTTTTGTTATTAACAAAAACGTGTTTTTTTTTTAAGCTTATAACTCCTTAACTAAACGGTCAATTCCCTTGAGAAAAATCGTGATAATGCAGAATATAAATAACTATAATCTGTAAAAATTTGAATTCATTTTGTCGACTAGTTTTTGAGAACAAAATGCGTTTTGTATGTCCAACGATTACGGGAGTAAAATTGACTTAATCGCTTTGAAATTCCTTGTAGAGGTAAATTTTGGATAGCACTCGGTCGAGTTCTTTGGGCAAAATGATTAGTCCAGAAATTTCAGAAATATTTGAGGTTAAAATTTTTTTAACCTTTTTTTCAAATCGTAATTTCTCGAGAACGGCTCCATGTATTAGCTCCAAATGTATAGACAATTTTGTATGTGATATAGATAATATGTGTGCGAATTTTCATCAAGATCGTACGATTAATTTTTGAGATATTTGATTTTGAAAATTTTCGTATTTTACAAAGTTATTTTCTTTGTCGCATGATAATTAGAGAAAACAAAACTTGGTTTAATCATGTTGAAATTTTGTGGAGATGTAGAGTCTATATATCTCGTATAAGTCCTGTAGGTAAAAGAATTGTCTCATGATTTTTAGAGATATTTAAGGTTAAAATTCTTTTACGATTTTTTTGCAAAATCGTAATTTCTCAATGACGACTTCATGCATCAGCTTGAAATTTATAGACTATTTTGTATGCGATATAGGCAATATCTGTGTAAAATTTCATCCAGATTATATGGTTATTTTTTGAGATGTTTGATATTTAAAATTTTAGTATTTTTGAAAATGACTTTCTTTGTTGTTGCACAATATAACTACATTGAAATTGTTTTAATTTCTTTGAAATTTGGTGGAGATGTAGAGTTTGCATATTATTTATTAGAAGAGTTCTTAGGGTAAAAGAATTCGTTTATGAATTTCAGAGATATTTGAGGTTAAAACTCTTTTAGCACTCTTTTAAAATCGTAATTATTCCGGAACGCATTTATGTATACTAGAAAATGGAAATGACATGCGCTATGCGCTATGCACCGATGCTCGCGTGTTGTATACCTGCTTTTGTTTTGTAATAGCCATTTATTATTTTTAAGGTTAGAACCTTTTTCTTACATCAGAAATTCCAGAAAGAGCACACAAATACGGACAGGCATACTACTAGAGACAAGTACCCTATGTGTGAAATTTCACAAAGAAAATATTATTTGAAGTCAAGATTATTTAGGAATTTTAAAAGGTTTTGCCGATAATATTACAATGAATTATTTTATTTATTTTTGTCTCATAATTTAAGAAAAAATCATACCTATTATTTTATTCATATTCTATACGTAATTTAAAAATTAATACTTTTTAATCTTCATAAATGAATTTAATTATAATTATGTCATAAATTGTTGAAAAAATTATAAATTTTGTTATTAAAAATTCATTAAAGAAATAAGCAAATTAAGTTTGAAGAAGCCACGGGCCAATGAATTGGCAGTGGTTTTTTTTTATATTATCTTTCGGAAAAACCATGTAACTCCTTTTTTCTATCCAATATCCTGGAAAAACGATATAACTCCACTTGACCACTTTTTCAATTGAATATTCTCGGAATTAATTATATAACTATATTTAGGTACGTTTTAATGCAATTTCTGTAGATAGCCTGTAGCGTCATATATTAACAATATGTACCATAGTCGCCTTTACACAGTCAATAGAGACGTTCATTGGCGCGGCTAGTGCGATAGTATATTGGTTATTGAATTCTTCGTTAGTAATGAGGAATAAAAATAATTAGGGGAAAAACTATATAATTTCCATTGAGACCGGAAAAACCATATAACTCCACTCAAATTTTTGTTTGTTCTCGGAAAAACTCTATATGTGGAAGTCGTTTTCTAAAACATGAACGCTATTTGGTCTAATTCCTATGGTAATACATATATTATTTAGATTAGTATTTATAGATCTCATTTGTCTTGATTTAAAACACCGGTGCGAAACTAAAACCTCGATTTACCCGAAATCATGAAAAGTGGAGATATGTGGTTTTCCTGGAAGTCATATAAATGATTTCTGTAATAGTTAATGCTTAACGTATAATCTGTGTAAATACAAACCAATGTATTGATCTAACATGTTTGCCGATTTAGTATAAGTACTTGTTCCTGAGTACAAAATGTTGAAACGTAATTTAAGGTGGCGTTCGCCGCGTAATCCGGACACGAGATGAAAGCAGGACAGTGGGGACGTTTCCGCGCCCTGGCTTCCTGCGGACATTGCGAATCGATAGTGCGGCAATCGCAATGGCAGCCCGCCAGTAACCGTAGCCGTGTAAACACAGAAGGAGTGCGGCTGGAGTACGCGAAGTAAAGCCGCTCCCCGAGCCTCCAATCCACCTCGTCCGACGGGGCCCTGCATGCGCATGCAGGCCACTGCTGGGGCGCACAGGGTAATGAAAAGAGCGCGGCGAAAGGGTCGGAAGATTTACCCGTGTAGAGCCGCGCGACTCGCGGGTAAACAGGGCGCAGGCGCAAGCGTGCGGCGCGGCGGGCGAAAAAGGGGCGACGGGGTGGCTTTCCGCGGGCACAGCCCCGGGCCTGCGCCGGGCCGGACGCGGGCGCCGCGACCGCCTCGCCCGGCATGCGCGCCTGTCCGTACTGAGACGCGCGCCTGCTTAAGTGGCTCGAGGGTGCGGGCCGCCAAGGCCGGTGGCCTGTCTCCAGGCGCCTCCCTCCGAAAAGTCGCGCCCGGAAAAAGAGGCCGCCGCGTTTTTCGCGGCTCCTTCCGAGGGCCGAGGCGTCGCGGATGCCCGCCAGACTCGCAGGAGCCCATCGGGCCGAAGAGGTGCCGGAGCGGCCGAGCGGCCGGCCGCCAGCCGAGAGCCAGCCGAGAGCCAGCCGAGAGCCAGCCGCGCCCCCGTTTTTCTGCTCCCTTTCGCGCCTCCGCGCTCTCGATCAATCTATATTGCCGTTCCCTTCAAACGACCGGATCCTCGCCCGCTTTTCAGCCTTTCCGCGTGCCACCCAGCACACTTACTCTATGGAATGGAGATACAACATGAGGCGCATATTATACTATAAAAGCCAAGTTTGGAAGATTTGCCTAAAAAATGTTTGTCAATTTTCTCGCATAGCTAATGCGAAGAGGTCATGTAATAGATACCAAACAGGAATGAATCTAGTTAGTTGTTAATTAATTTAATAATATTCTCAGTCAGTTTTGACATATTCAGAAATCCAACCAAGATATTTGTAGACAGCTGTAAAGATAGCAGGAACATTGGTAGTATCGCAGATGAATCCCGTTGAAATGATTCCAGTGAGCCTACCGCTCATGATTGCCGGGCCTCCAGAATCCCCATTGCAAGAACTATCGGAATTGATGCCAGCACACAACATCTTGTCCGTCATGGGATCCAAAAAGTAATCATCTTGACACTTTGTTAAGTTGACTATCGGTAAAGAGGCAGTTTTCAACTGCATCGTTTTCTTCTTTTCGCACTGTATAAACAATTAATATGTTAGTTTGTTATTAAATTTTTAACACACATTATCATAATTCATATCAAACGTACTTTTTCTTCTCTACCAAAGCCAGAAATTATTAATATATTTCCGGGAGTTGGATTGTCTGTTGACTGAGCAAGAGGAATTGCTTTCTGTATACCGCTAAATAAAATTGGTTTGATAAGCTGCAACATAAATCCATACAAGAATGTTTTTGGCATTGCTGCTACTTTATTAAATATAATAAGATAAATGATTGAAAACCACAATAAGACCAATGTCATCAGTTATGGCGTATTCGTTTATTTTGAATCTAGAATGAATGATTGTTCGCTTGGTATCGTGTACTTCCCCATCATTAGATCTTTTCGTAGCATCTGTTCTAACTTTTAGTTCGTCATTTGTCATATCTCTGAATAAGTTAGAAAAATATTAATAAATTCATAATAACAATATTATTTTGACGAATAGTTCACATACTTTAAACAATGTCCAGCAGTAGCAAGCCACTAATCTGTGATGATACTGGTTCATTATCGATTTCTTCATTCGAACCGTGATAAATCAAACTGGCCTACATCAATGTTAATCAAATTTACGGATTAATAAGTATTTAAATTAGGGCTGCCGCAAGAGTCGATATAAATATCGATATCGTATTGATATTGTACCAATATCAATATCGATATCGAGACGATATTTTCTAAATCTTCGCAATACAAGACCAATATTATACATATCAATAATCAATACAAGACAAAACTCTTGCGCCAATATATCGCGATAATGTCGATATTGAATATACTTCTGACCAGGGGCGAATTCAGTCCTGGGTCATGGGGGGGGGGGGGGTGCGAGTATATCCCATGACCTTTTTTTAAGGAAGTGATGCAAAAAAAACAAACAATTTTTAAACCCAAGTAGCCGGGGGATATGAGGTCCATGCATACATGCATATAAGGGAGTCATGTAGACATGAAAAAATAAGCAAAACGATTATTTAAATAAGTTTTAAACCCAAGTAGGCGGGAGATATGAGTGCCACGCATATGAGGGAGCTATGTAGATATGAAAAATAAGCAAAAGGATTATTTAAATAATCTTTAAACCCAAGTAGCCGGAGGACGCGAGGTCCACGCATATTAACAAATTAAGTATAGATTTGCAACAATAAGCAAGACCAATATTTAAACAATTTTTAAACCCAAGTAGGCAGGGGATATGAGGTTCACGCATATTAGGGAATTACGTAGATCTACAACAGACAATTATTTATAGTATCCCCCGCCTACTTGAGTTTAAAAATTATTTAAATAATCGTTTTGCTTATTGTTGCACGTCTACGTAATTCCCTAACATGCATGGACCTCATATCCCCCGCCTACTTGAGTTTAAAAATTGTTTAAATAATCGTTTTGCTTATTTTGTTATGTCTACATGACTCCCTAATATCCCCACAATAACTACTTGCGTGGACCTCGCGTCCCCCGGCTACTTGGGTTTAAAAATTATTTAAATAATCGTTTTGCTAATTTTTGATGTCTACATGACTACCTTATATGTATGGACCTCATATCCCCCGCCTACGAACTCGACCGAGAGCTATCCAAAATCTACAAGGAATTTCGAAGCGATTAAGTAAGTTTTACTCCCGTAATCGTTGGACATAAAAAACTTATTTTTTTCATATTACAATTTTTTTCTCAAAAACTAGTCGACAAAATGGATTCAAATTTTTACAGATTATAGCTATTTATATTCTGCATTATCATTATTTTTTTCAAAAAAATTGACCGTTTAGTTTCGGAGTTACAGGCTTAAAAAAACACGTTTTTGTTAATAACAAAAGAACTGTGATAGCTAGAGAAATTTTTTTTTTTAGAAAATATAGGTATTTTAATGCTCTTTCGAATGCTAGCCATTCGATTCAAATCTCTTGGTCTTATCATTAAAAAAAAGCGAAAATCAATTTTGAGAAAATCGTAAATTCGAAATAAAACAAAAACGCATCGGCCCAATCAAAAAACGAATTTTTGACTCGCCATCACACAAAAAAAATAAAAAAAATGAGACCTGTTGTCCGGTTAAAATCGATCGAATAGAAGCTGAGATCCAGGTGCACACACACACACACACACACACACACACACACACACACACACACACACACACACACACACACACACACACACACACACACACACACACACACACAACACACACACACACGCATGCACGCACGCACGCACACACGCACACACGTACACACACATCCATACAGACACACACACATCCATACAGACATTTTTCAAAAATCATGTATTTTGATTCCTAACACCTCGAAAAACAATTATAACATATTTTTACAACAACTCAAAAAATTACTATCACAAAGTTTCCTGTAGGAGGAAGCAATTATATACTTAAGGTAGTTCTTACCCAAGAAAATGATCGTTAAAAAAGTATTGCGTATAAGCTATTGCTCAAATATTATATTACAAGTGATAGTAAAATCCAAAAGTAGGTTGCTTTAAGTAACAGAAAAATTTTTCAAATATAAATTATATACATTAAAGCCTAAAAGTTGGTAAATAAGGAAAAATATCACAAAAAGTCATGAATTATTTTTGTTTTTTATTCGATTTTTTTATTCAAAACACTATTTTGTTTCTGAAACGTTCCTCGATAAATTCACCACATGAAATTGTCAACAAATCATTTTACACAAAGTTAGAGCTATTAGTTGCTAAGTTTTTGTAATTTTTTTTTAAACAAATTTCTCTAACTTTGTGTAAAATGATTTGTTGATAATTTCATGCGGTGAATTTATCGAGGAACGCTTGAGAAACAAAATAGCGTTTTTAATAAAAAAATCGAATAAAAAACAAAAATAATTCATGACTTTTTGTGATATTTTTCCTTATTTAGCAAATTTTAGGCTTTAATGTATATAATTTGTATTTGAAAAATTTTTTCTGTTACTTAAAGCAACCTACTTTTGGATTTTACTATCACTTGCAATATAATATTTGAGCAATAGATTATATAGAATACTTTTTTAACGATCGTTTTCTTGGATAAGAACTACCTTAATTATTTCTCGAACCTTTTACACCAGATTCGTAATAAAAAAGTTTGTCATTAATAAGTACAATTCCTTTTACGCATTTGTTTGTTTTATTGTAATAATTGTAATAAATTATAGAATGATATTGTTAAAAATGAAGTTATAACGAGGTTTTGTGGTAGTAAATTGTCGACATCGATATTCTCGGCACAAGACCAATACAATATCGAGACAAGATCGATATTCTCATTAACCAATATCGAACAATATCGAGACAATATTTTAATTTACCATTATAGTGCGATATCGAGACAATATTTTCCAAAATGTCGTGTTGTCTTGTATTGCGGCAGCCCTAATTTAAATAAGTAGAAGAAAGTAGAGAAATTCGAGAAAATCTTTAACTAAATACTATTTTATGAATTACCCAAAATAAATATAGATAACACCACGATAGAGTAATAAATCAAATGATGAATTCAACAATTCTATTCGTACACACACTGAGAAACAAAAATTATGTCTCTATTTTAAAAAATAATAGAAATACGTCATTATTAATTGAAAAAACGTGTTTATAATTATTACTATTTTTGAAGTATAGATAAAATTGTTAAAAGTCTTGTTACTGACGTTTAATTTCTATTAGGTGGAATGTAAAATAACAGTTTGATTTGACAATGTGTCTCTAAAGATTCTTGCGATTGTGCTATTATTCTTATACACAAAGAGCATCAGCGGGTATTACTCTGGAGGCGCTAGAGTTGCTGAGGTAACATAAAACTATATTGATGCCTAATTTTCTTTTAAATGAAATATCTTTTAGATAATCGATATTGAGCCATTACAAAAACTTCGGTGTTACATGTAACCTCAAACTTCTTTAAGGATCATTGTCATTACGAAATGCATATTTTGAAGTATTATTTATATGATATCGTCGCGCGGTACGAAAAAAAGCCAAGTTTTGCGCGAAGAAAAGCCAAAAATGCGCCCATCATGCTTTGGCTTTTCTTCGCGCGAAACTTATAGAAGTTGACTTTTGTTCGTACCGCGCGACGATATATGTAAGTCGAATACGACTAACCACTCCGAGCACTATAACAAACTCGAACACTACACCGAATATCTACGTTCTGTATTTTCCATAGAAAAAGTGCTGGATTTCTTAGTAAAAATTCCAGTACTCAAATGGTTAATCAAGTTTTGCTTGCTTGTGCCTATTGTATATCACAATTCTCCCTATAATTCTCGAAAATCTGCGATTTCAAGAAAAAAAGCCTGAAAAAATTTATTCCAAATGTTCCGTCAATTTGAATTTATTAATCGATACAAGAACCTCACGAACTCATTCAATGTACATACAAAGTCTATTTATCCAGAAAATTTTAAAGTGATATCCACATCTTCTTCAATTAATAAGCATATAATACCATAGCAACCAGATTAATTCGCCCGTTATATTTAAGCACTGTATTTTTAGTCGAATTTATTTCTATATAACATAAACTATTTGTTACCGTTATGAAAATCTTGATGACATTATATCATACGAAAAGTGAAATTTATGTAGTATAGTTGTTTAGGAATACCGTCTGAGTTTCTAAGAGATTAAATTTCCAATCCTGTGTGTGCGCAAGCCCGCCCACGTGTGCACAGGTGCAATACCTTCTTCTAAAGATATGTGAAATTATATTTTTTTCATAATACTTATAATTACACTGCTTTTAAATTAATTTACAAATAAAATCTTTTTGTAAGAGTAATGATTTATAAAGTGCACTTTTTATTGCTGTAATTGCTGTATATTTTTACCACAATCATTTTATTTATCTGCAACCATACAATCTAATTGAAACCATACTTTATGATATGATTATAATTCTATTTTGTCAGCCCTGCACAACTACTGCTCGTTACTATTTTAAGTGCGTACCTAAAATAGGATAAATTTTGAAACGTTAATACAGGGTCATTTAAAAAAAGGCGACGTTAAGGTACCACGTGGCAACAGCGATGGAAAAGGTACCATTAGAATTGAGTATCGAAGGAGGATGCCATTTTAAAGATAACATTATTGTCAAGAAATTGAAGTTGGCAATAATATCCATATTTTGAATATACAAAAAGCTTTTGAAAATTTCCCATTTAGGATAACAAAACGATTTATGACTACATCATGATTTCTTCACGAATTTTATAAAAATTCGTATTATTTACTTAATAAATTTCAACGTCAGATAAGACTATAAAATTGTAGTTATTTTGCTTCCTCCTAGAGGAAGCTTTGTGATAGTAAATTTTTAAGTTGTTGTAAAAACATGTTATAATTGTGTTCCGAGATGTTAGGAATCAAAATACATGGTTTTTGAAAAATGTCTGTATGGATGTGTGTGTGTGTGTGTGTGTGTGTGTGTGTGTGTGTGTATGTGTGTGTGTGTGTGTGTGTGTGTGTGTGTGTGTGTGTGTGTGTGTGTGTGTGTGTGTGTGTGTGTGTGTACGCCTGGATCTCAGCTTCTACTCGGCCGATTTTGACCGGACAGGTCTCACTTTTTTTGTTTTTTTTGCGTGATGGCGGGTCAAAAATCCGTTTTTTGATTGGGGCGATGCGTTTTTGTTTTTTTTCAAATTTTCGATTTTCTCAAAACTGTTTTTTGATTTTTTTTAATGATAGGATCGAGTTATTCGAATCTGATGGCTAGCGTTCGAAAGAGAATTAAAATACTTATATTTTCTAAAAAAAAAAGTTTCTAGCTATCACGGTTCTTTTGTTACTAACAAAAGCGTGTTTTTTTTTTTTAGAAGCTTATAACTCCTAAACTTAACGGTCAATTTTTTTGAGAAAAATCATGATAATACAGAATATAAATAGCTATAATCTGCTAAAATTTGAATACACTCTGTAGGCTAGATTTTGAGTAAAAAATTGAAAAATGAAAAAAATCAGTTGTATGTCCAACGATTACAAGAGTAAAATTGACTTAATGGCTTCAAAATTCCTTTTAGAGGTAGATTTTTTATAGTTCTCGGTCGAGTTCTTTGGGCAAAATGATTGGTCCATAAATTTCAGAGATATTTGAGGTTAAAAAATTTTTGACATTTTTTAAAAATCGTAATTTCTCGATAACGGCTCTATGTATCTGAATGGGGTGGGTGGCATTCGAAAGAGAATTAAAATACCTATATTTTCAAAAAAAAAAATAATGTTCTATCTATCACGGTTCTTTAGTTATCATCAAAAACAAAAACGTGGTTTTTTTTTTAAACTCATAACTCCAATGATGTTATTATCAGTATATTATAAAAGTATATAGTATTGGCATCAAAATATAATATGTTTGAATTTTCAAGATTGAATTCTTGAGTTTAAGTATTCAAAACTGATGAATAATTAAAATAGTATAAGAGTAGGTGGCGCTCCAATCGGGGTAGCTTGTAGTGCAGTATGTATTCCGGCCGGGTCCAACAAGCTGTGGGTTAGTCACGAATCCCGCAGTACTGCATATACGCCTACACTGTGCGGTGCGTCGTGAGTTGTGCGTATATATAAGGGATTTTCTAGTGCTTTGATAATTTGTCGCCATATTGGAAATTATAGGAAATTATATCATAGGAAATTATGGATTAGTTTGTCCCCATATTGGAAAATATAGCATTTATCTTTTCTTCATGACATCGATATAAATTTGATATAAATAATACATAAATAAATAAATTTAAAAGTTAACAATTTTTAATATTCATAAATGAATTTAATTATAATTATGCAATAAATTTTTTAAAAAATTATAAATTTTGTTATTAAAAATTAATTAAAGGAATCAACAAATTACGGTTGAGGAAGCTACGGGCCAATGAATTGGCAGCGGTTTTTTTTATTTAATAACAACTCTTAGACGAATCTCTTAAACAAAAATTAGCACTTATCGCCTCTAGACGATTTACCTTCGTCTCTTCAAACAATTGTTCATAAGGTTACAATCTACTAATATAAAATATATACTTACGTGATAAGGGAAATCTTTCACAACCCCAAATTTTCCTCTAGCAATTCTTTTGTTCAACGACAGAGCTTAAATAATATAATGTAACGAAGTTCGGAAAATCTGGTGAACAAAAAATCATATTTCAAATGGCTTAATAAAATAATCAATAATTTAATGAAAATGAAATTTAGTTATTTATTCATTTAGATGTTTTTATATTAAAAAGTAAACTACATAATTACCGCTTTGGAAGCATCCTAAGGCAATGAGTATAACAAATGCGGTTTTCTCCATGATTAAAACCAGACTGAGCAGGAACTAAAGTCTTTCTTCTCTATTAAATTCAAAAATGTCCATTTTACAAGCGTAATTCACAGGCATATATGCGAAACAAATTTGTTTGCACAAGTTATATCTGTAACAGAATTGAGTAATTGTCTTGATTTCTCTTCTTTGATTAAATTAGAGAAACATTGATTTATTCATAAATTTCTAAAGTGATTACGCAGTATATTGATCAAAGATACATCTTTAATGAAAAACTGTTGAATATAATATTTTGAACTATGCTGCAATTATTATAGTGTATAAAGTAAATTCTTTCTGATCTGCAAATAGGTATATTGACGAAAAATGATTGGAATGTTAACGCAACCATAATAAATTTAGAACTC
The DNA here is from genome assembly GCA_036365515.1 of Torymus aiolomorphi. Taxonomy (NCBI): domain Eukaryota; kingdom Metazoa; phylum Arthropoda; class Insecta; order Hymenoptera; family Torymidae; genus Torymus; species Torymus aiolomorphi. The sequence continues at coordinate 56,311,918 of CM070875.1, read as the reverse complement.
AAACCGCGACGGCTTTCTTGTTTGATTAATAAAACTGTGCATTGGTGAAATTGAAAATTTTTTAGTGACGCAGTTGTGGCACAGTATTTACAAGCTCAAGGCGATATTCTACGTAACTATCTCATTGCTAAAAGTATCTGAAAGCTGTAATCAAAAGTACATAGTCAAGTAGAGGAAAAGCTTTCCTCTGCGGCAACTCCCAAACGACATGGTCCCGAGGCGAAGCGAAAGAGGCGACGGATCGCCACCACCGCGGAAAGTGCACCGGAAATAGAGCAGGAATACACGGGCTCCGAGAGGTGTTTTAGCGGCGCGCGAACCCTTGAGCAACCCCCAGGCGCTTCGGTCATGGCGCAGGCCACGCGACGCCCCGACGTCACATCTCACGGCCTTGGGGAAAAAAGGAAAGCGCTCGATATAACGCTCGAGCTATTGCAATTTCGGAGCGAACAAGGGCGCGCGCACGCGTTGTATTTATTGGAAAACAAGGGCGGTTTGGTAACAGGGGAGCACGGAGCCGTGAGCAGTCGCATTCACCCCCGTGGGCGCGAGCAACCCCTCTGTCTCGCTGTCCATCTCTTCCCCCCTCTCTCTCTCTCTCGCTCGCTCGCTCTGACCCGCACTTTGACTCCGTGCAAGCGACGTGCGTGTCGCCGGGGGAGGCCGCATGTGCTCGGTCTGAGTGGTTCATTGTGTATTTCGCTCTATTCTCCCTGACCCTGACTAAGCTGCGCCAGCTGGCGCATTCATTTCGAGAAACCTCCTCGACTTTCTTGTGACCAGGCTTTCAGCTTTTTCCCTAGGGTTCCTGGCTTCAAATTATTTTTAGTATACAAATCTACAAGATTGTTGACAAATTGCAACCAGTATTTATTTAAAACTTCTCGTGCGAAATTTTTTTTTCAACAATTTCTCCAACTAGACGCAATCCTCCGTATAAATACGATGCAAAAACACTGTTTTATAAAAATTTGTTCAAAATATTAAAAAGTATTTAAATCTTATTTTTTTTTAAATTGTGCCTTCTTAAAGGTATACCTATACAATTTTTTTGTTTCTAATCGAGCTCTATACAAAATTTTACGCTTATTTTTCTATGCAATAGTGATGACTAGTAATAAAAATGAATGTTTTTCTTTGTTCACATTAAATTTAAAGCTCCACTAAAATAAAACCAATGCTTTTATATATATATATATATGTACATAGTGAAATAAAATGTAATCAAAATTTGGCAAAAATGACGAAAAATCCTTATCATTGGCAATATGTTTACTTGATTTTTCGGGAACGAAGTAGATAAACCTGATCCTACGGTGATATACAAAATAGAAGGAAAATAAGTGGAGTGAGCCAGCAACTAGATTTAAGTTTCCGCGCGTGCAAATGCTCGATCGGTAACATTATCGACCACCGCATAGGTACTCTCTTTACACTCTCTCATCAAATCATCGCCGAGATTAATAAGAAAGGAGGTGGCGGACTCTCGTTTGAATGATATTAGAGCAGTATCAACATCACAGGTATTCCTCGTGCAGCGCAAAAAGCCAGAGCGCGTTAACATTGTTTTTAGACGAACTATTCCGTGACAATAGGTGCTAACAGAACAAACACGATAGATAGCTTGATTCGCGCCGAGAAACGGAGGCGAAAGCCCGAGCATAAGCGAATTGGTTTGTCGTGTCTTTCGACTCTATTCGAACTGACGCGATATGAACGCCCGCGCCGCGAAGTAATGGGTTAGAATAGACGAGTGTGTGCGCCATCGCAGGAGTGCAGAAGCGAGCAATAACTTACTCGCTTTGCTGCAAGGGCGCGCTCATTTTCTTCTTATAATATATACTTATAACGTCTTTTTAAAAACAAACAATTTTATGAGATAAATACTTGTTCCTCTTATAATAGATATAGGACGAAGAATGTTGCTCTATACAGAAATATTTTACAAAAAAAAAAAATGGAAAGTATTCTATTAGTCTGATTTATGAGGTAACTTTTATTTGTACAGTCGGTACACCTTTCATAAGGAAACAATCCTCCAAGAAATTTGCTTGAACTATATGCTTTTTCTTCCAATAAAATTATTTATATTATACAATATAATATGCTTTTAGCGATTTAATTATTTGCGTAGCAGAAGTACGTTAAGAAATCATCAAAGTCCTGAAACTTATTTGACAGTCAGTCTTCTATAAATGATGCAAAAGAAGTAGGTAAGTATGTGAAAGTGATAAATTGTGCGTAAATATACGATGGTATTGAGGAGGTACTTTGGCGCTCAAAGGCTCAAAGGGACTCTAGTGAGTTTACAGTGACTCAGGGAAGCAGAAAAAGCCCGCGGCGAACGGCAGTCGGGAGCGGATCGATGAACTACTTAAACGGCGCTTGTACAATGACGACTGCGCCGGCAACCGAGTCGCGCTGAGTACTTAGTAGGTGGAGACTTGACGAAAGCGAATGTCGAGGCTTACGTCGCTCTGCAGCGTAGACGCCGAGGCACACTGCTGCGCGGCATGCTAACCTGATAGCTCTCGCGACATGTTGTATTAAAAAAAAATCTACGTTTATTAGGGATTGCCTGCCAGCTCCGCAGACTTGCGCTAGCTTTCACGGCTGACTGCTATATACGACGGAGAATACAGATGTACGTTGCCGAATCCGCGAGAAACTGCTGCTATTTCTATCTACCTATTACGCAATTATCTCATGCCTTGATTGTTGTTGTCCGATTAGCGGAAATCCAGATAACAACATTCTATTTCTGTATAAATGTTAAAAATTCTGAAGGCTGTGCAAAGTTAATCGAGTCTCGTTACACTCGGTCTTTTTCTTAAGCATAACATTGGCTTCTCGTAAACGTCCTCTATTCGGCTGGGCAGCTGGGCTTCTAAAATTACAGTTTTTAATCGTCCGGTAGGTGGGACAACAACCATTTTTTCTTTACAGATATTGGATAAGTGACAGCGAAGCGTAACAGGCTTGCATAAAGTGGCGAAGATGTCTGTTGCAAGCGAGGCCCTTTTCTGCATCTGCAGGAGAAAATGCTGTGAGTCTCTTTCGCCCTATACAGCTGCGCATCTATTATACGCACGCACTGTGTCTAGGTATGGCTCCTGCGTCTTGTTCGTATTTATTTCTTGATGTTTTTTATGGCAGTGTGGCGGAGGGTAATGTCAGCACTACGAGTAGAACGACCGAGAGAGGGAGAGGGGGGCTACGTAACGCCGTCGACGTTCGCATGCGCCGGCAGGCGGAGAATCCCCAGCATTAATTAGGGTGGAACAATAGAGAAAGAGAATTTCCACTAGGGTCACAGCACGGGCAGGAGGTTGAGGCGTGGGAGGCCTCGGGAGAGTGAGCGAACGAACGAACACAACGAATGAGCAAAGGAACGTGCCTGCGCAGCAACGGTCCCCTGCCAACTTGCCAAGACTCGGCCCGCTATGTTCTCTCTACTAGTGTGTGAGCATGTTTGGACTTTTAGTTTTGTTTATCTCCTCCTCTATTCTCTCTCTCTCTCTCTCTCTCTCTCTCTCTCTCTCTCTCTCTCTCTCTCCGCCACTCATCGATCAGTTGCTATGTCGATTGATTTGAAATACAATTTTTAGATTACGACCCCACTCCCATGTGCATTGCCTTTCAAATGGGCGTTATTCATAAAAATGTTAAAATGCAAGCAGTTAATTGGCTCTGATTTTTAATAAACTTTTTTCCGTAAGCTTTTGTTTTGGCAGTATTTGAAGAAGGTGTTTGAGGAGTAGTTATAAGAAATAAGTGGTTTGAGGTATAGATGGCGGTGCGAAGGGTCCCAGCCCGAGGGGGCTAGCATGCGTGGCGTTACCAAGGCAACAGACCCTGCAGGCAGTGCGCGCCAAGGGCCTTAAGGGACGCGCATCGTGCTCGCAAGAACGGAACAGCATAGCCGGTTATCGCATCTTTTGCCCCGAACGCTCGCTGCGAGGCGGTGCGCATCCCGGTACATCAGCAGTTAGCAGAGAGCAAAGTGCGTACATAAGGCATGGATACGTATGCGTGTGTAGTGATAGGCTCACGCACTGTCGGACGGGCGCAGGCTACCGGGGAAGCATGATTCGTTCCCTGCGCAACTTCCTCTCTGCTTCTGATGTGGGTCTGTGTGCATTCCATTTTGGGAGCGGGAGACACACTTGCCTGCCTGAGCTCCAACTGTGCACGGGACGCATAAGTAAACATCAAGTTATGCGTTGCTACAATGTTATTGAATTCTTACGTCGGCAGAATATTTTTTCCTTTTGCAGAAAAAAAAAGTCACTTCGGATAATGTTGATTAGTATCTAGCTTCTTTAAACTTCATGTATGGTTATGTTACGTTCATCGTTATTATTACAAAGTAACCTCAGACGTAATATTAAGTAATGGTTGAATAGAATAAAAAAGGTAACTAACTAAACCTCTCTTTTTTTTTATGAAAAAAATTAAAATAATTTTTGAAGTTCATAAGAAAGTTAAGAAATACTTATTAAACAATATATGTTGGATAGCTCTCTTTCTGAATATAAATTGCTTTGTTTACATACGTAGGATTTTTTCCGACTGATTGATTATTGTTTGAAAAAGACTACCTTAAACATTTTCTCAAAATGTAGGATTCTTTTTGTTTACGTTTTAGCTCCTTTCAAGATTCGATTTTTAATCCGAGATTCGAGATCGACAAGTGCAACTCTTCAGCGTCTACTCAGTTCAAAATCCAGACAATTCAGAACTCCAATCAAACGGGCGGTTCAAAGAGGAGTCAGTGCCGAGGCAATCGACAACCCTACTCCAACAACGAATCGTATAGTAAGGCTAGAAATCATTTACGGCAGCCGGACCTAATAATTTGGGCCGGATATGGGTAAACTTCAGGCGCCGAACTTGGCATGTAATTCGGTCAACATCAGGCCCGAACTTACCTTGCGTAAAATATGATACTGCCGGAATGTGGATAGACTAGGGCCGGATCAGGTCCCTAATATGAAATCTGAATTAAAAGATACCTAATAATAATAGTAATAAATAAACAACTGTCAAAAATATGTACACAAATGTTGAATAATAACTAGTTTTGAATTTTCAAGGTAGTTAAATAACTTTCAGGGTATATTTAAAGGTTCGAAAATATTTTTTCAATAAAGATCTGGTATATTATATAACATATACTTTCATTTTTGTCTTTAAATTTCAGATTAGTAGACTAAATAATGAGTTCGAAATCACGGAATATTAGATTGAAAGTTAGCAATTTTCGTAAGAAAGAAGAGCTTAAAAAAAATAGTAATGTTAATAACGAAGAAGAAAGTTCAAATGATAGTGAGATAGATAGGAAAAATGAAAAGAAAAAAATAAAAGACCTTGAAGCCGTTGAAGGATATGTTGAGAACATTGAAGATCCTCCACCAAAGGAAATAAAAATTTGTTCTGATATAGCTAATGCATCTATAAGTGATGTCGAAACTGAAGAATGTGATGAAAATAGGTTTTCATTGAATTGATATTGAATTAATTTATTTATTTGTATATTACTGTGCATGATGCTAATAAAAAATGTTTTTATTGTCTAAATTACGTTTGGTTTTATTTATCAATTTGTAAATAATAAATTTTTTCATTCTGATAGTTTTTATTAACAAGGCATGTATAAAACAATTGTATAACAGTAACTTGAATTTAATATGACAATTAAAACTTTTACAAAAATAAAGTACTTATTTTCTGGTAAGAAGTGTGGGCCGAACTTGGGCCCGATTTGTGCCTTATTCCAGAGAGTTTAATACGCTTCGTAAGGACCAAACTATATTTTTATTACCATGCCACTCATGATTTTTTAGATGGATGAAGCAGCAACTTATGTCATTGTGCAAATAGAAGAGAACAATGAACATTTACATCAGTGTCTTATATAATAGTTCCAGTAAGCTACATAACAATAGATAATAAAAACCAAAGCTTTTTTTTAGCAATTCTGGGTTCCCGTTTTTCTCATTCAATTTTTAATTTTAAGGAAAAAACTCTTTGATGCGTTATAGTTCTTTATTAAATTTAAAACGTGTCAAAGAGTTTTTTCAAAAAGTTTGGCCTCATTTTCGCTGTTTTATAATTAAGAGCTTTAGTATATGTATTCCTTTTATATATATTTGAAATTTAATCGTAGTTGAATATATTCTAATATCTTTGGATATTTTACAGATACATTTGAAAATGCAGAAAGTGGGCTTCAAGAGATGATCACACAGAATAAAATTTATCATACGAATAAAACAATTACTGAGCTATTAGCGGTTACAGATTTATACCTACCAGTTCATAATCTAAATAATGAAAAAAGTATGAATGAAGAAAGTGCGATTGTTAATAATAGTATAATAAATGTTGATACAATTCATATCAATATGAATAATAATAGTGTTAATGGAAAGTCGAAAGATTTTCAAACAGAAATTCATGAGAATATTATAGAAGAAAAATTAATTGGTGTGTATTTAACAATAATATTCGTACATTCTTTTTTTATCTAACTTTTTATTTCAACTCTGTATATTTTAACAGATCTCAATGATTTAAAAACACATACGGATGCTTCTATGAAAGGTAAGATTTTCTTTATATTATAATAAAATATTATAAATTTTAATACTAATTTGTATTTATTGCAGCTTTAAAAAGTAGTATTAAGAAGCACGTAAGCGGCGAAATACAAAAATGATATGCTAAAATTATAATTTTACAGAAGGAAATAGGAGCGTTGAAGATTTATGTGCTTGAGAATATACCCTTTAAGGATAGTGATAAAATCACCACCTTAGAGCAAATAATGGAGAAGTATGAAATATCTTTTCCCATATAAAACTCAACTCAATTAAATAAATTATATTACTAAGTATGTAGGAGTTCGATCTTCCCGAGGCAAGGATGTGAGAAATAAATTTTCACATGTGTATGATAACGTTTCGGTGAACAATGTCACCCTCATCAGACCAAAAAGTTAATTTTTGTCAAGAAAAACAATTCTTGTAGGCTTTTTTTTTCTCCTCCGCCGCATAAATGCGGGGGGGGGGGGGGGGGGAAGAAAATTTCACAACAATCCTTCCTACATTGGCTTTGGAAATCAAATTAAATAAAATTGAAGAGCTTCTGAGTGGACAATTGTACTCTGATTTGTTAAGAATTTTTAATTAATTTTGATTTTTTTAATATAATTCAGTAGATAATTACCTAAAAAAAAATTAAAACCTAATTTACAGAAAACATATTTCATATGCAACATTTGTACAAACGCACTATTAATTAAATCTTGTACAACTTTATTAAAAACATTCTTTGTTCTAGATTTTATTATAACTTTTAGTGCAAGAAAGAAGAGCAGAAATAAGGAAACATCCTTAAAAGTACCTGTTACTACAGATGTTTGAAAGGTGAATATTTTTAATACTCTAATATTATAAATTATAACTAATGTCATATTATAAATTTTTATCTAATATTACTTATTTTTTTTCAGAATCAATTCAACATGCTTTTTCTAATGTAAGTCTATTTCCAAAGATGAAATATTGCAAACAATTGGAACTGTAATCAATAATGCAGGTGACTGGGACGGCAATTGGGCAAAAGAAACCAAAAATAATGATAATTTATAATTAATGTATAATTTAATATTTTGTAATAACCTATATTTTATCGTACAAATTACTTCTGTAAATTACTTTTTTAAATAATTTTGTTTTATATTTTTTTTAATAAATATAATTTAATCAAAACATTCAATTTCTTGGAATATTTATTATTTATTTAAATTTCTAATTAAAAATTATTGCATGTCCACAAGTGCGTTTTAATTTCAGGCCCATTTCCGGCCCGGATTTGTAAAAATTCTTTTGAAGTATAATAATACTTCAGACATTCCAAATCGGGGCCAGATTATTTATAACCCACTCCATTTTTAGAGATACAGCATTTTAGCTTCCTCAAAGAGAGAGTGTGTGTGTGTGTGTGTGTGCGTGTGCGCGCGCGTGCGTACGGGCAATAACTTTTGAACCATTCGACCGATTTTCATCGGGCAAAGCTTATATTCTCTTCGTTTTTAATTTTTATTTTATTGTAACTCCTTATTGAAACCGTTTGGTGTTTGATGGATTTGCATAAAATGAAGTATGTATAAGTATATAAGTTTATATTTTATAATACTAAAAATCATAAAATCTTTTTAAATTATAAAGATTCATTAATCTCTAAAAATGTTTAAGTGCACAGTCGGTCATTATTATAGAATAGTGAATATACACTATTTTTTAGTGCATATATCAAATTCTACAGAAAACATCATATAACTAGGTACGAAAAATAGATAAAATTTTGTTGGTGGGGCATACCTACGAAATCAGATTTTTCTAGTTCTCTAGACAATCGTGAATATAAAATTGTGAACATTGTGACTCTGGTGACAAACTTTTTTGCCGACTATAACTATATTTCTAAACATGCTTAAAAATGACTTTCTTCAAACATAAATCATATCATCAGGAAGAGTCGCAAATACATTAAACAAAAAGAAAATAATACTAAAAAATACAAGCTTTTATATGTTTTTTACCGGATGAAAAAAAAGTTATATATAATCATCATATCGACGCTCCTTACGAAAACTAACGCACGATTCAGTTTCTTACGAACACTAGGGTAAGTGTGGCTACTACGGCGGTATTTTTTTCAGGTTAGTTTCAAACGATTATATTTCGTCTCCATGCAAAAAAATTATTCTGATTCTTTTTAATAACGAAACTTAGGTATCATATCTATCGATTAAAGTACAATTTTAGAACAAAAACTGATAAATAAATGTATAAAATGACTTTGAAAACAACATCTCTCTGCTGATGTTACTGCGAAGCTGCTGCAACTACTGCGTTGGTATTACGGTGCCATTTAAAGCATAGGGAGAGCGCTCGCGCATGCGCAGAACCCCAAAAAAGTACGTCGCTGGTATTACTGCGATTTTCCATAAGATTATACAGCAGTAATATATACACAATAATACCCACGTCCGCAGTAGTACCCACACTTACCTTAGTCCATTTCAGCGTTTACGGCGAAGACTAGCACGTTTCAAAGTCGAAACTTATGCTAGTTTTCGGCATTTTCGTTGCAGTTTTGTGAAATGTGCTAGTCTTCGTGAGAACGCCATAAAGCGTGCTAGTCTTCGTAAGAAGCGTCGATATATAGTAGGGGGGAGTGGGGCTATTTCGTACACGTGGCAGTTTCGTAAACGCCAGTTACTTTGTAAGTAAAAACTTTTATCTGGTGTCGGTGAGGTAGATTCAACCGATCAGCAGAGACGAACTTTTGAACACAACTTCAATAAATTATTAAAAAATTTGAATTTGTAATGAAATTGTGTGTGTAGAAAATGTTTTTTTAGATAATAATATTTTTTTAGTACACTTCAAAACAAAAATGTTAACGCCTGGTACACCTCGATACATCAAGTTTGAGATTAGCACTTGCGGTCGTACTATTTTCAGCAGTTCTGGGCTATTTTGTACAATTCTATCAGGGTTAATTCGTACGTATAATTGGTATAATGATTTAGAAGATTTTAAAATATACGTACGAAATAGCCCTGAATTTGCCCCGGGGTTGGGGCTATTTCGTAAAAAACGATTTTTTTCAATTGAATACAGATCAATGATTGACAAATAATAAAGGGTTCAGAACAATTTTTTTAGGCAGTTATAAGACTAAACTTAGTGTTAGTAGTTCAGTAGAGTTAATTATTTTAGTACCGATAAAGATAACTACTAAAGAAACAAATGCGTGAATTAGCCCTACTCTCCCGTATATATAGCGGTATATATAGCGGGTTTTTATAGATTTTTTTTTATCAGTTAGTATTTCTTTAGAATAGCTTCATATCTTATGATAAAATCGATGGGATTCAATATCTGTGGGTACCAGGTAAAATGACTTAAATCCATTCTTCATGTTTTTGAGAAATTGCGTTTTGAAGATTTGCATTGAAACACTAGTTCGATAAATGCAAGTTGCGTTTAGAAATTATGCTCACTAAGAGTAGTATTGGGTACTTTCTTAACGATTAGAGAAAAAATAGGTTGGTTATCTTTTTAAATATACTGAAATGTTTGGACTTGAGTTGTTTTTGCGGGAACGTGAACTTAAGTCGTTATTCCGGTACTCAATAAAATACATCAAATTTCGTATCATCGCGCTAAAAATAATATGAGCTACTAAGACACCCGCCATTCATAGTAAAGATTTATGATTGTGAACAACGATGGACAAAGGCGGAACAAGCCTTTTTATCTGTTGTGTTAAGAAGTTTTTTACTTTCACATCGTGGACAGCAAGAATTCTCCAACACTCTTTCCACCGATTAGGTTCGTAGCAGCGCATCAAACAACTTGTGATTTAAAGGGGTACTACAGTAAAAAATCATCAAAAAACGCATTTTTTTTAAATTTGATATTTCAAATGTACATATTAATTTTCATTTGAAAAAGAACAATGCAATTCGTGGTTTAGGTGTTCCGAATGGTGGATGATGGAGTCTAGGTGGTGCGCTCCATACGTTTTTGTATCAATGTTCAACATTTGACCAACGTGGTACATATGTTTAACAAAGTTCTTTATCTAAATAAATGTTTATGTGTATGTTTATTATTATTAAGTAGTAGCAGTAACTATGATTGGTCTAGTTACAAATATCGGACCCATGAGTTTGAAAATAAAATTAAATTAATTTGATATTTTCGGTTAACTTCAAACATTAAAAGATTACAACTTTTGAACTAAACGATAAATCCTTTTCAATTTAAAATATCTGATTTTTTAATATTTGTACTAGTTTAGCTCCAAGTTTCAATGTTTTTTCGAATCTAATTAATTTACAGAGATGGATTTTATGTCATAATTGACTTTTTTTCTTAACACCATTAACCGCGGTGCTAATTATGCGAAAAGGTTTGAACGAGTGTATCTCAGAGGATAGCAGTAAATCGCTTCCAAATTTGAAAGTTATAGTTATTACTTTCTAAATTAATTTTGCTGAAAATTTCAAAAACAAATCGAATTAATTCGTTTGAGGCGATAACTACCTTAAGATTCGGAGCATACTTGTACGCAAAAGTTTTAAATTTTTATAGAGCTGAAAAAAAATTAATAATAAAATGCATTTAACAAGATTACAAATCTTTATCCTTAGCAGAGCCTTCGCAAGGCATGTTATTAACCGTTTTATTTATCACTATTTGTAACAGTTCCAAGTTTCTGGCCTTCTAATCATATAATTGGTCTCGTAAAAGCTTTTTTTCACAATATTGTATGTACTTATTATAATGGGAAAAGGTTATTTTTGCATCTTTGAATATTTGCGATATTATACAAAATGTTATCTGCGGTGCAATTAAATAAATACTCAAATAATCTCAAAACAAAGGCTCTTTTGTAAAATAACTTAACATTTTTTTAATTAATATGCAATATTAAGTCAATTAAGATTTTAAAAAGTGATTGTGCATAAAACGTGGACTTAAGTCGTTTTTCCAGGAACAATTTTTAACGAAACGGACTAAAGTCGTTTTGCACTTATTAATATCTCGGTATTCCCTTACGTTCTTGCTTATTTTGACTTTACCACGTGGAAGAGACGTATTTGAACTTATAAAATATTATATGTTGACTCAAATTTGATATAAATGAACTTAAGTCGTTTTACCGGGAACCCACAGATATATACATATGTATATATATATATATATATATATATATATATATATATATATATATATATATATATATATATATATATATATATATATATATATAAAAATATTAAAAATCTATCGGAAATAAAACTGTTCCATTACTGGATTAAAAACTATTAACTGAAAAATATTGAATCGATCCTAAGCTGTGGTGCTTCCAAATTAAACAGCAAAAATGCAATGAAATAGCAGTAAGTTGAGTTGCAGATTTTAGAGACTTAAAGGTGCATTTTTGTTGCTCAACTTTAAACTATCATAACTTTTGAAGGAGTTAATATTTTTCAGTTCTAAAACAACGGCAATGAAAGGTCGTTTCTTATCTTATTTACCTTTTCACACTGTAGAAAAGACTTTTCTGGGTTGAAGGATCTAGATTTGTAAACCATTTGTGAACATTTCTTAAAAATAAATCTAAAAATGTCCATAAATCATAGTTTTCGGAGCGTTGCGAATTAAGCTGTTTTAGTATTTTACACATTTTCTGATCCCCAAACCTAATCCAAAGTTTGAGCCGAAGGTACAGGACACTTCCCTCGTTAGGAAGAAATGTATCAAAAAAGTTTAATTATTACTAACTTAATTCCAAGTAAACCCAACATTCAGAATTGCTAACAAAGGATACTTTATTTTAACTTGTTTAAAAATTTATAATAATTTATTACTAATGAACCATTTAGTTAATTATAATGAATATTTATGCAGAATATAATGATAAATATAAATGTATGTATATTCACCTGTCAAAATAAGTTTGTTAGGTATAAAAGGAATTGTCATGTAGACTTCCTTCTTTCAAGACTTGGTGCGTTTTCACAAGTTTGTGAGTCACATATAATATTATAATTGCCACTAATGTGCAAGAAAACTGTTGATTTTTTTATGAGTTATACAATGCTGATCAGAATACGTGATCGTCATGTGGGCGAATCATCTATAAAACGTTGAATAAAGAAAAAACATGTAAGTCAGCAGGAGAACACGAGGGATGAGAGGCTTTCGCGCTCCTGTCCATTCTCTCACGTTTTAACGAAAATCATCCTTGGCGTGTTGACTAATTCTAATCTCCTTCCTCAAATGTCTTATAATTCTTCATAGCAATGGCATCTCAATATACAAGTCTGATAAATTAATATTCACAAATTTCTTTATTTATTACTTTTCTCAAGCCATGTGAAGTTTTCTACATGTTAGAATATATATAAAAAAAACCATTAATACCTGGCTTAACGGATTAAAAATCTATTAAATTAAGGCTCTTGCTAAACGACCGTCAGATTAGAGTACATTGTTTCAGAGTATAGTAATATTTCAATATTTGTTTTGTTCTGATCTTTGACTAAAGAAACTATATCTACTAATATATAGATATACCTTCAATACAGAAATCTGACGGACGAATAACAGCGGCGTTAAATTAAAACACGTAATACAATCGTGAAATGATTTAAGCATGTTTATTTGGATGCACGTACAAGTACCTATAATTGCGTGTATGTGAGAATATGCGTGAGCGTGAGTGCAGTGTGTGTATACGTACACACTTACATAACTTGATAATTACTGTTTATATTCTTTAAACGTTGATTTTTCACGCATGAACAGTTATTTTTCTTTAAGCGATGTCCGATTAACGAAAATTTAGAAGAATGTTTTTAGAGAGAAACGCATTTCAACGGTTCTGCAATGAGAGAGCGGATGCATTATGCTCAAAAGCGCGAGCGCGCGTTTCGTTCAATTCACGGGAGATCATGAGTGCAAAATGAGTAGCATTACGAGAGAATTTGAAGATATTATCATTACTTTTCTCTAAAGCAAATCTTATTAGCTTCTGAATATGAGACATTTTAACCATTTAACTACAAGTTCTTTATTGATCTGTGTAGTTTTATAAGAATACTTAACTGGCCTTTCATTTCTCATTCTAGTTCTAATCGTACTTATTGTGGCTTAGTCCGTTCGCTTGAGGGTTTGACTGTGTCGTCACGCGTTGTACTCGGGGAGTGAGCGAGTGATTCTACGCGGGCGGTTGTTGGTAAAAGCCTGTTTAGAAGTGCGCGGAGAGCAGGCATGCAGAGGAGGCGCTCGCGTTCAGCTAAATGCGCTTAGGCTAGCTCGCGCTCTCCTCGGAAATGACTCTAAGCTCCCGAGAGAGAGAGAGAGAGAGAGAGAGAGAGAGAGAGAGAGAGAGAGAGAGAGAGAGAGAGAGAGAGAGAGAGAGAGAGAGAGAGAGAGCCAGAGGATATGAGCGCGAGCGAGAGAAGGTGGATGACCGCGAGGCTGCTTTGCTACTCGATCTATACCTATATCTGCTGTGCGCCAACAACGTGTAACGCCTGTAACCGATTCCACAAACTTTCCCCTTCACCTTCTCACTCTTGCTTTTACTATTACAACTAAGAGAGAACTAAACGAGTCTTTCGTCTTCATCTAACAGTTCAATTTATGCTTTTTCTGCTCGTATCGTTAAAAGAATACTATTTCTTTCATAATCCGTGCATTACAAGCAACTACTTGCACGTACTAAAACCAGAGACGGATTTAGATAAGGGCTAATGGGGCTGTAGCCCAGGGGCCCCCACACAACAGAGGCCCCCACATAATCAGGGCCGGCCTACTTATTTATGATGTTTATATAATTTTAAATAACAATGCGAACGCAAGAACAAAAACACCTGAAAAGAAAAAGCCAAACGAAAAGTTTATACCATGAAGAGCAGCGAAAGTAATAAATACGTCTTTAATAAATGTTATATCTTTTATCAAAGGGCACAAATAAAATTTATTTATTTCTGCATTAACATTACACTTTAATTACATTTAGCTATTTAATTTTTTTTTTATCAAATTTATATAAAACTTTTAAAGTAATTATGCAAGAATTTCAGTCAGTTCATTAACATTTCCTTTAACATTAACTATAAAGGAGCAAGTACGGGGTTACGGGCTGCGCACGCATTGCTTTCACGAGTCGGCTGCGTCTACATAGACACTTTTAACGCGCGTTCGGCGCGCGTACGCCTCTTGCGTTGGTGCACTGACCAATCACAGCTCAACTCGAGAGGATCAAGTCCGGTCAAGTTGAGCTCTGATTGGTCAGTGCACCAACGCAAGCGGCGTACGCGCGCCGAACGCGCGTATGTAGACGCAGCCGTCACGACCCAACCACCATAAAACAAAAACAATCGCCGATCGCGCCACGCGGTGCAGTCTGCAACGGAGATCTGTTTACACTATCTCTTTCTCTCACATGTAATGATCGCGTCAAAACACGCACTTCTAAAAAATAATGTTGGAGCTGCTATTCGAAGAGCTTTCGCGTGTGTAGTGTATAGAAGTAAATCTACATGAGTTTTTTTTTGTGCCGTGCAGTTTTTTTTATCTACTCTAGTTATTTAGACAGCAGTTTGTGATAATTTTCGTTTGAAATTTGGAAGCGAGAGAGAATAGAGTATTTATTTGTAGTGTAAATAAAGTGTACATATTTATATAGTATTATTAGTTAAGCATACTCTTACAATATGAGTGACCGGCATCGAGGTAAACGTATTTATGCAAGTGGTAGTACAAAACGTTATGCAGTTTTAGAGAAACAACAAAGAGACAATGAAGTATTAACAAGAACACGTCGAATTTCTGACTTTTTATCATCAAAAAACGAATTACCACAAAACAGTCACGAAGATGAGCAGAATGTTGACGTTGATATGATTTGTGATAAAAGTTTATTCGATGGTAATACTACAAATAGTGTAAATAAGCCTTTGATAGTTCTAGAGCAACAGCTCGATGAAGGTGTAAGTGTATGTTTATATTTACATTATTTTAATTTTTATTTAATTAACTATCATGTTTGTTCATATGAATCAGTAAAAACTAGTACATTTTAAATTTATAAAAAGCAATATTTCACTAGTTCAAACTACAAATTTTAGTATATTTTATATAAAAATTCGTCTTAATATGAAAGATTTTCAATATTTCCTCCAAAACTAATAAATTCTAAATTTCTAAAATGTACAAATTTCAACAAAAATTTAATCGTAAATTTTAAAAAACATTTTTAATGTTAAAAACTAAATGATCATATTAGACCAAATCCCCAAAACTTTTATAATTAGATATTGAAAAACAAACAACTTTTTTTCAAATCACATTTTCAAATACGTTCTTTTCTGATATTTTTAATTAACCCTGAATAACAATAGCAACTATTATATAATACTGACCCATGATTTCTTTATAACTTTTTTTTGTAAAATGGCATATTTAACCAAAATTTGAAATTTTTATAAATAAAATGATTTTGTATGTTAAGATTGTTAGGTATCGAATAAAAAATATTTATTTTTTTATATTAAAATAGCTAATTTCACAGAATACTTAAAATTTTAAAAATTTTGGGGATTTGTTCATCAAAAATATAAAAATAATAGTTCGTATTCAAAAAAGTATATTTTTATAGGTTCAAATTAAAGATGATGGATTATCTAACGATATTGGATTGCGGTCGGAAAAAATGAAACAACACATTGAATATTGGGCTAAGAATAATTCAAATATTCAATTTTGTGATAATGAAATTTTGAAGGAGAAATCATTTGTTTAAAAAGATGGTAAACAAAACAGAAAATGTAGTTCAAATATGTTTTACAGCAAAACATCAGCTGGAGAAGTTATAAAACGTTCTTGGCTATGTTTCGCTCCAAGTTCTGGTCGTATTTATTGCTTTTATTGTAAATTATCCGATTAATCTAGGGACAGTCAATTCACACATGATGGTTTTTGTGATTGGAAACATGCGAACGAACGGCTTATAGCACATGAAACGTTTACAGCGCATTTGAAAGTGTTAATTAATTTTAATAGTTTTCTAAAAGAACGTGGAAGAATAGATACTGAGCTTGAGAAACAAGTCGAACCTTCTGCTCAATATTGGTGCAAAATTTTAACGGGTGTTATAGATGTAACATTATATTTAGGGTTACGTGCTTTATCATTTAGAGGAAGTAGTAAAAAACTTAGACTCTTGATAATGGAAACTTTTTAGGTTTAATTGAATTATTAGCAAAATACGATTTTTTTTTCACAAGAACACCTAGATAAGTACGGCAATTGCGGAAGTGGAAAGGTAAATTATTTATCTTCTACTATTTACGAATAAATTATTGAAATAATTGGGAAACGAGTTTTTGATGAAATAATCAAGCGAGTAAAAAAATCCAAAATTTACTCTATTTCATTAGATGGAACAAGCGATGAAGGCCATATTAATCAGTTAACTATAGTACTACGTTATGTTGAGACTGATATTCCTGTAGAAAGAGTTTTAAAATTTTTACCAAATCAAGGACACAAATCTGAAGATATGTATAATGAGTTGACAGGTTTCTTAAAAGAAAATCAATTAAATATTAATGATTGTCGGAGTCATATGACAACGCATCATCAATGAGTGGTAAATTTAATGGATTGCAAGCATTAGTTGCACGAGAAAATAATTTAGCCATGTGGGTGCCGTGCTTTGCTCATTCGTTGAACCTTGCTGGGGGAAAAAGCATCGGATGGATTCATCAGCTTCTTCAACGCGTTACTTTATGTTTCTTCAGAACCTCTACGTATTCTTCTCAGCTTCTGATAGATGATGGAGTTTACTTGTAGAAGCTTTAAATTCGGTGAAAAAAAAGTCAGAAAGAATACTTGTACCCCAAAGGGTAGATTGCACTCGTTGGTCAAGCCGTGGCGATGCTAATAAAGCGTTTGTAAAAGGTTATAGCCCTATCAAAAACTCACTTCTCGAGATATCTGAAGATAAAGATTTTGAATCAAAAACACGATGCGAGGCTTTAGGATTATATAAAAATATGTGTTTATTAGAAACTGGAATAATGGCAGTATTTTAGAATGAGGTTCTCGAAAATCTGAATAGAACTAGTAATGCATTACAAAATCCGCAGTTCCATTGAATACTGCTATATCACTAGTTCGATCTTTAAAAGAATTCATAGCAGATAAAAGAGATCAATTTGACCATTATGAGCGCTTAGGTACGGAGCTTTCGGGAATTTCAGAGTACAGAAATGCACTCGTAAGGCGGAGAAACACGAGATTAGATCCGCTCGACTATGGCCATGCTCCAGAAGCTAGCTTTAACCCTTCAGAATCTTACCGTACAACTAAATATTTGCCAATTATTGCTTCTTTTATTGTATCGTTTAATCAAAGATTATCTGCGTATGAAGAAGCTGACTTAAGATTTGATTTTTTATCTAGATTTCATAAGTTAACGCCTGAAGAAATTTCTGTGAATGCTAACAGATTGGTTGATATTTACAAAGAGGATCTTGACGATAATTTAAATGTGAAGTTTTTACAGTTTCAAAAATTTTGTGCCAAATTATTAGATTTTGATCCTAAAAGTAATATTAGTCGAGAACAAACAATGAATACATTAATAATTAAGAAAAACGTAAAAGAATCCTTCCCAAATGTTGAAATGCTTCTAAGAATTTATCTAACTATATTGATAACAAATTGTACAGGAGAACGTTCTTTTTCCAAATTAAAATTTTTAAAGAACTCGCTACGAGCCTGCATGAAACAAAACCGATTAAATTATTTAGCTGTAATGAGTTCTGAACGTGATATTACCCAATCGTTAAACACACAAAAAATAATAAGAGAATTTGCATATAAAAAAGCAAGAACATGTTTCATATAATATCAATTTATATTAATTAAAGAAATATTATTTTTTTAGAAATGTATATATAGTGTATAGACTATAATATAAAAATAGTTATATTAAATAATATTTTAATGGCCAATTTCGTTTCATAGTTTTCTACCATTTCACAAATTATTTGTTAATTCAGCGCCCTTACATAGGGCCCCCGCATACTTATAGCCCATGCGCCCCCACAAGTATAAATCCGGCCCTGACTAAAACAATTGATTGGTTGGCATTTGTTCTACCTATTGAAGAAAATTAATAACTTTTGACTGGGTCACTAGAACCTAGAGCAGCTTTGGCACTCCCTCAGTAATTCTATATAAAGAATAGGCTATCCAAATTTTGAGAGAATTCATTCATCAAACTTTTTCCCAGACTTGTTTGAAATTTTCAACATTAATTCTAATTAATTACTAATTTCAAACAAGTTTGTGAAAAAATCGAACGAATGAATTCAATCCAAATTTGGATGGGCTATTATTTATATAATTACGGAGGGCGCGCCAAAGTTCTTTTTTTCTTCAATTGTTATTTGAGTGGGAAAGAAATAATAAATTTGACATGCCGGTAATGCAGGGATCTACGTCTATACTGCACATGGCTGTGTTTGACAGTCCTGGTCGAAAATTTGATAACGTTTTCAAATTTCAGAATGAGGACAAAATAAATTGAATTTATAAAAGACATTACGAGACTATTCCAACCATGTGTTATTAAGGTATCCACAAAAGAATTGGAAATACTAATATTATACAGTTTTTGAAATCTTTTCAAATTACATTTTACCGCGTCGGCTCTTTAAATATTACTCCAAATTCTTTCAGCTTAGTTATGGAGAAAGCTTTAGCACAATAAAAAAGTAAATAAAGGTATAAGTAAGTATATGAAATTCCTTTTTTTAAAATAACGAGTTTAGGAGTAAAAGTAAACTATACGTATTATGATTATCTGACTTTGAGGACATGTAAAGTACAAATTCAAATCTCTAATTTACTGACACGGGAATTTCATTATTAGAAAAAAGTTATGTCAAGTAAATGTTTATAGAGAATATCCGATCCAAATTTAGTAAATTCATTTACTCGTTTGTTGAACTCTTGAAATCTGCTATTATTTTAATGATTTGCTTCATATCCCGGTATTCCCTATCTAGTATGCCCTTTTTTTTAATTTTGCTAACATAGAGAGATGGAGTTTTTCACTTATAATTATTTATTAAGTAAAAAAAAATGTTGGTATTTTAGTCGTATTTCATTTATAATTTGACGCAAAGTATTGCCATAAATTAGAATTGTGCAACATTTTTGTAAGTATTAATAATGAACGAAAATAAGCTTTGGAGCAAATATATAACCTCTATAAATAATCAATGACAAGTGATGATTTTTTATACTATACTTTAGAAAAAACAGAATTACGCAAAATGCGTCTAGTAATTTCAGAAATCTGCAGGTATGGTAATTGCTCAAAATCAAGTAGAAATTTCGTTGAAAGAGAGAGATTTCTAAATTAAAAATATTTATTTTTCTCCATAAAACAAACAAATTAACTTATTTAAAAAAGATTTTAGATTTACCGAACATCCTCAAAAAAAAAAAGGTTTAGTTGATCTAAATAGGTCAAGACGTCCTCGAGTTATTCAACATGTATACACACAATCACACACCCACACAAAACATATTCCTATCATGATATTTTATAAACATTTTTTTACTATTACAAAGCTGGGAGAAACAAAATATTGATACATTAATTTCATTTAGAAAAGTTTTTTTTTCAAATAAGGCTGAATTAATTTTTCCTTTTTGAGAATGAATAAATTTTTGCATAATACTCAATTTTATTATTTACGGATAAACAAGAATGAAAAAAAGAAAAAAAAATTGGAGGCGCCGGGTATCGATCCCGGTACCTCTCGCATGCTAAGCGAGCGCTCTACCATCTGAGCTACGCCCCCGTCGAACGACCACTTGCTTGAAGCTTATGTCAGGCTAGACCCATTTACTTTGTTCGGTTTCTCAACTCGGAATACTACTGGCGCCACTGTACGCACAGGAAATCAGGAATGCCGAAGAAATTCACTTGCCTTCGGCGCGGCGAGGCACATACAATATGCAACATAGTATTTAAATGCTATATATCCATGCTAGTTTGTAAAGAATATAGGAAAGTCTTTTTTATGAATCGACGTATTTTATGTTTTACATGTAATAGTAATTTTTATTATCAACGAAATTAAAAATAATATCTTTTTACACCGAAACTATTTTCAAATAAGGAGAGTATATTTTTGTTATTCTTTAGTTTTTACCATACTTTTATTTTTAAAATACAATATCCATTTTTTTAACACGACAAATTAAAGCCATATAATTAAGTTATTAAAAGTTAGGTGTAATGAGATTTTTTAAATGATTGCGTTTTGCTATGAACCCGGAAAGAAATTTCAGACTACAAATTACAATGAATATAGAAAAAATTACTATTTTCTACAATTACGTTTTTTACTCCTTCAAATAATTACAACCTACGAGCGTATTGCAAACACTTCAAACTATTTTCTACAGTTGCGGTAGGAATTTTAATTCTGACAAAATTTACTACAGTTTTACTATTTTCTGATATACTTTTTGTAAATTTTTCTACTTTCATTTTTGTAAAAATCCCAAACTCTTGGGAGTTGTTAGTGTTCGAGCCTGCAAGTAATAAGTTTTTTTTTCAACGGAAAATCTAGCTGAAATTATATTAAATTAGTTGTTGTTATATTTTTTAATTAATTAGCCAGAAGAATGCCGCCTGCTAACGCTTGCTAAGAATTTTATTCTTCAATTTACATTTTAAAATAATTCCATTTTGAAATGGATGGTTGCCAAATATGAAATCTAATAAAACTAAAAGTAATATCTCGGTATTATAATTACAATTTAATACAAACAAATTTATAAATGGAGCGTCGCATCTCCGGATCACAGATTTGACCCATATTTAGAATTTTGTCCATTCGACTATAGAGACGAAGTTGTTGAGATATCCAGAGGAAATGGAGGCCCACGTAAACTTTAATTGCTCGGTAAGAAAAGTGTCAGAATGATCACTAAAAAAGAGAGAATATAGTTTCGTAGATTTGTTGTTATTTTCGTCATTTATATAAACATACGTATAATACAAACAATATAAATGAATGACTCTAACCACCCATCTACCCCTCTATAATGAATAAAATAAAAATAAAAAATAAAAAATTTGGAGCTGCCAATTATTAAATCATTAACACGAAAGTTAAAAATATCTGTAATTATTTCAGCATCCCTGATTTACTAATAGGAGGCTTGCCATTTTTTATTTCAGTCTATTAAACTTATTTTATAGACGTGATTTAGAAGGAATGGGCAGATTACCGTTACAAAGTCTTTTCTATGAGCAACTGAAATATTGGATATGCTATCGGATTTATGGAATAATACCTTTTATTCCCATTTCTACTATAATGGCCATTTTATAGCCTGAAAAGCGGGGTAAAAGTGGCGTCTAATTCCCTTTTTTTCTTTATTCCCGCATAATGCGGGAATAAAGTAATTCATCGGAATAAAGTAAATTAGCGGGAATAAAGTAATATAGTCTAATTTTTTGCGTTTATGGTGAATTGGGCTAAAACTAACAACATTATAACACATAAATAGAAAATAACTTTTCAAATCTATGAAGTGGCCACAGTGGTGATGGGAATAAAGTACTATATGTAACACGGGACTAAAGTCGATCATTCCCTTAGATGATCACTCGCTTCGCTACGCTCGCTCGGGCAGTGAACTCGCCCGCCGGAATAATCTGCAAATTTAGTCCCTTGTTACATAATGTACTAGTACATTATTATTTGATGTAAGAATATGTTTATTTTAATTATTCAATTGATGATCTAATTTATCTGTAGTGAAAGTACGCTTTCAATAAGTCAGATTTATCATTTTAAAATCCAAAAATTTGTTCAACAGTTTATTTGTTGTACTGATTACATGAAAACAGCACCAACTAATTGGTGGAAAATAATTATCAAAACTAATTATTCGTTACTGTAACTACTTATTTTTTCTCTGTGCAGTAAATTATACAAAAATAAATAAATAAATAAAGAAAAAAATAAAAATTTGTACTTTATTCTATAATATATTTTAAAAAATTTATCTTCCTTTGTGATTTTTGAAAGTTGACAACTCAATAAAATGTAAAATATAATGTGCCCAGGAAATAGTGAGTTAGTTTTGAACAAGAATACTAAAAGATCTATTCAGTTTCTCATTCGAAAGCTAAAAACTAAAAATAAAATATTTGTACAGGATTAGGTAAGGTTTGTTTTTTCAAATGATTGATCGAGATTGATCGACGAAAGCCTGCGGTGAAGGGAAGTCAGGAGATGTGTCAATCGTCAATCAAGTTCGATAGTCTCTTATTGATCAGACAGGGGCCATTACCATTTTTTTTCAGATGATGCTCTAAAAATACGACTTCTCAAATGGCCCAATGATCCGCGATATGGCAAGAAATGAGTATATACGAGAGTAGAACTCATCGCATAAACTTAGTCGCGAGTGCAAGTGAATCGAGATTTACGAGCCGATTGGAAAACTCTTCAGCGGAAAAGAGAGTGATCCGCAATCGGATTGGTGATTTAGCTATATAAGTGAAAAGTCCTCGAATGAGGTGTGCGATGCTCCTCGCTTATGTACTTGGCTCTTGATCGGGCTCACTTTTACACAGCCACTTGCACCGCACTTTCCGACTTTTCAGTCGATTGCGTCAAGTTTTCAACGTACCAAGTGACTTTTTTTATTTTTTCCCACTTTATTCGAGATCCTTCGATAGTCCGATATTTTGAGTGTGAGGCGTTAAAAATGCTTATTTACAAGTAAGCCACTTTATACATGTTTTATTATGCCATTTTACTTATAATTAGACTAACTTTTTCATATTGATTTTCACATTCTATTTTTAAATAAATAGTAAATTGACATCCTGTGTAATATGAATCTTAGGTCTAAATAAATAAAAAAAGGAAAAATTATTATTTTTTTATAGAGCAAGACGCATTTCCTAGTTTTTACAGAAATCGAAATACAAATTTTTTTTTCGAATTAGGAAACATATTATGTTCTCAAAACTTGTTCACAAACGTACTAAGAAAAATAAATCATTAATGTTAACTATCTTCATTAAATGATGTATATTTATAAGTATAAGTAGAAATCTTTTGTTTTATACAATAATTTAATAATGTCCTACTACAATAATCGCGCGGTCGACCTTCAGATGCTTGTTGATACTTTCAATCCAAGAAAAGTTTCTTTTATTTTTTAAGCAATATTTTCGCAAATAAGTACATTCTTGAAGAAATTTAACGTCATGTGAGCCCCCTTACCGACGATTGCAGGGACCTACTTGTCTCATTCAATTTTTAATTTTAAGAAAAAAATGTTTGACACGTCGTATAAGTTATTAACTAGATCCACAGCGTGTCAAAGAGATATTCTTTCAACATTCAAAATTGAATAAGAAGAACGGGTCCCTGCAGAAATTCTAACTATCGACAGTGCACTTTCGATATAGATTGTTGAATCGAACCATTGCTAACTAAAATAGGAAATAGGATTTTTCCGCATATCTGATAAGGTAAGTGTGGGTATTACTAATGCACAGAGAACGTCGTGACACTGATGCTGTCAAGCAAACAAAACTGGGACGACATAGCACGCTACGTGACTCACGTACTACAAGGCAAAAAGACTGACGGTTGCCTTGAAAACTGATACAGAAGACGAAAAACAGACAGACGAGACAAGATATATAAGATTGCCGTAGGGCATAGAAACGCCGACCGGTCCGAAGTAATGTGTATAACAGTTCCGGACCGGATTCCGGTGAACGCCGCGGGAAAGGTTTTGGGTGTTTAGGGGGTAGAAATCCCTCACACCGCGGAGCCCGGCGCTTCGTGATGGTCTTAGTGGGCCCCCCTCCATGCTGTAAGCAAGGACGGGGGCCTCGGAAGATTCACCTAGTACCTCGGAAAAAACAAAAAAAAAAATTACTAATGCACATACACGCGCGCACGCACGCACATGCACGAGCATCCACGCACACTCGCACATATAATCATATGGATATTTTCTAAAAAATATTGTATTTCGACTCGAAATGTCACCAAACAAGTTTTTATTACGTTATTTCATAAACTATTTTTTTACTGTTACAAAACTATCTCTGTAAGGAAGCAATTCATGAAATTAATGTATTGATGGCTTTTGATGATGATGTTGGATTGATAAATTGAGCGGAAGTGTATGTTGACGAATGCAAAGAGGAACAAGATCCAATAAGATTTTGGCTTTCCAAAAATATCCTAACGTTTGTTCTCTTTCTCTGCTAGTTTCTCTTTTACAATTATCATTAATAATATTGCTATCGGCGCCTTTATAAAAGCGCCTATAGGCGCGCATTTGCGCGCAGCATCGAAAAGTATTATTTAAAGATTCAGAAAATTTGATTGACGTTGCATATCTCTCTGGGTTACCACTGACTACTATTGCTACATGCTGGCTTGACTTCGTGAAGCATACCTATGCTACCACGACAGCTGATTTTTCACTTTATGGAGGTTCATAGGTTATACGAAAATGCATAATATATTATTCTTTGCAATGTAGAAGCATTCGTGATTTTTTCCATATTTATTACTAAACATATTTATAATACACTATTTTTTTTAAATGTCGCACGTATGCGTATTCGTGTGTGTGTATGGATATGCGTAGTTGTGTGTGTATACTGTATATCCCTCTATATAAAATGCAACCAGACGTGTTCGGCGCCATGTTGATTTTTTCTCGAAAATCTCGAAGTATATCTCGAAAATCTCGAATCGCGTCAATTGCGTCTGCTAAAGTTAAAGGGACTAGAGTTTTAAATGCGAACTAGATTAAGTTTTGAATACAGATATTGTAGTAATATGTAAATTGTATTTTGTATTATGTTGACATGTTGTTGTATATTACATTATTGTAATTATTGCATTTGTAATATAATAATATTAAAGAGGCGTATACATTCAGATGTTGCGCCGAGTTGCATGCGCAGAGATGCAACGTGACGTCTTAAGACCGTCGCAAGACCGTCGAAAATATGAAGCAAATGACCATACTTTGTCAAGTTCCTGCCCACACAGCATGAAAGAAAACTGAAATAATTACATGAAATAATTCATGAATTAATACATTGAAATGATTTAGAAAGGATTTTAAAAGGAAAAAAAATTAATTTTAAATTAAGTTTTAAAATAATATATGGAATCCTTACAAAATACTTTCAAAAATCTTCCAAAAAAAGAAAAAAAGTTTTACCAAAAAATAATTACACGAATTAATTCTGAAAGGACTTTGAAAAGATTTTTTGAAAGAAAACATAAAATAATTTCGAAATTATTGCAAGTATTCTTTCATGAAATAATTCAGAAATAATTTCAAAAAGATACAAATTATTATTTTACAAAAATAATTCAATATCTATTCAAAAACCTTTCATGAATTATTTTATGAAATCTTCCGGAAAACTCGTGTGAATTGATACAAGAAATAATTTTGAATTCTTTTGAAAAAGATTTTTAGAATAAAATTTTTTAAAACAAAATAGCGAAAAAAATAATTACACGAATTCTTTCTGAAAGAACCTTGAAAAGATTTTTTGAAAGAAAACATATAACAATTCAGCAATCATGTCAAGAATTATATCACGAAATAATTCAGAAATAATTTCAGAAAGATACAAATTAATCATTCACAAAAATAATTCAATATCTATTCAAAAATCTTACATGAATTATTTCATGAAATCTTCCGGGGAAACTCGTGTGAATTAATACAAGAAATAATTTTGAATTCTTTTGAAAAACATTTTTGGAATAAATTTTTTTTTTAATAAACTGGGGAAATAAATACTTACAGGAATCCTTTCTGAAAGGACATTGAAAAGATGTTTTGAAAGAAAACATTTAACAATATAAAAACCATTTCAAGAATTAAATCATGAAATAATTCAGAAATAATTTCAGAAAGATACAAAGCCATATTTCACAAAAATAATTCAATAACTATTCAAAGACCTTTCACGAGTTATTTCGTGAAATCTTTCAGTAAACTCGTGCGAATTAATACAAGATATAATTTAGAATACTTTTGAAAAAAATTTTTGTAATAAAATTTTTTTTAATAAATATAGCGTTAAAAATAATTACACGAATTTTTTCTGAAAGGACTTTGAAAAGATTTTTTTAAAGAAAACATTATACAATTTAGAAATTATTTGAAGGATTCTATCATGAAATAATTCAGAAATAATTTCAAAATGATACAAAGCATATTTCAGAAGAATAATTCAGTATTCATTCAAAAACCTTTTATGAATTAATTAATGAAATCTTACAGTAAACTAGCGTGAATTAATATATGAAGTAATTTAGAATTCATTAATTATAATGTTTGCAATAATATTTTTCTAAAAAGAATAGGATTTAAAATTATTCAGAAATTACTTCAAGTATTCTATCATGATATAATTCAGAAATAATTTCAGAAAGATACAAATTATTATTTTACAAAAATAATTCAATATCTATTCAAAAACCTTTCATGACTTATTGTATGAAATCTTCCAGTAAACTCTTGTGAATGAATACAAGAAATAATTTCGAAATCTTTTGGAAATAATTTTTCTAATTAAATTTTTGTAAATAAAATTTTTGTAAATAAAATATCGCAAAAAATAATAACAAGAATTTTGTCTGAAAAGACCTTGAAAAGATTTTTTGGAAGAAAACGTAAAACAATTTAGAAATATTTTATGTTTAATTGTTAAAAGATTACTTAAGCAAATTAAAAAAAAAACATTTTTTTATCTTTATAGATATTTATGGTTAATAAAAGTTTTATTAACTTTAGGGAAGTGTAGAAAAATGTAAAAAATATGTAGAACAATGCAACAAAGTGTAAATAAGTTTAGAAAACTGTAAATTTTTACTGATTTTTCCAGATTTTATAAAATGTACAAAAGTGTACAAAAATGTAAGAAAGTGTAGATAAGTGTAAAAAGATGTGAAATATGTCCGAAATATCGGGTCAAACTACGTTTAATTACACTTATACTTTTTTACACTTTTCTACACTTTTTAACATTTTTTTTACACTGTCAATTTTTGCTAGAGAAAGTAAAAATTTTAAAAAGTTGACGTGTTTTGATACGGTCATAATACACGGTTTCTATCAGTGAAAGTAAAGTCACTTTTTGAGCTGTGCATTATATAGAATAGGCTTGTATAATCGCTAACCTTTTAAAAGATTGGTTTCATAGATTTACACTTCTGCGGACTATTCTGAAGACTTTTACACTTTTGAGGGTAAATAAGTCACGTCACCGTGAGTTATTCAGTTATTCTCGATTTATTATATACGAAATGTGTGTGTTTTAATGATGCGATTTAAATTTCTGAATCAAATAGGTATAGCATTCGGAAAAGCTTAAAAAATCTTATATATTAAAAAAAATTCTCTAGCTATTATTATTAATATAAAACGTGTTTTTTTTAAAACCTTATAACTCCAAAACTAATCAGTCAATTTTCTTGAGAAAAATCATGATAATGCAGAATATAAATAGCTATAATCTATAAAAATTTGAATTCATTGTTTTGGTTAGTTTTTGAGGAAAAAATTGAAAAATGAAAAAAATGAGTTTTGTATATCCAACAATTACAGGAGTAAAACTACATTAATCTCTTAAAAATTTCTTCTACAGATAAATATTGGATAGCTCTCGGTAGAGTTCTTTTAGGTTAATTGATTGGTCCACAAATTTCAGAGATATATAAGATTATTTTTAAAATTTTTTTTTCAAATCGTACTTTTTCTAGAACTGATCGATGAATCAGCTACACATTTATAGACAATTTTGTGTGTAATGTAAATTTCCGTATTTTACAAAGTATTTCGGGAAATACGTTTAACACTACTTTTGGCTGTACTAAGATATTAATAGCGTTCTCTCTTTTATTCATGGAATCATGAAATGTATACATAACTATGTATAGAGACAATTTTACAATAATAATTACTTTATTATAATAAATATAGAAAGAATAAAAATGAAACGCAAAAATATACATATAACATAGTCCCGCCGTAAAAAAAAGTGCATACAAGGAAAAATAATTATTTAAATAATTCTTAATCCCAAGTAGCCTGGGGATGCGAGTTCCACGCGTATACGGGAGCGCGTCAGACGTGCATAAATGGAAAATAATTATTTAAATAATTCTTAACCCCAAGTAGGCGGGGAATGAGAGTTCCACGAGTATACGGGAGCGCAGTAGGCGTGAATACATGGCAAAACAATTATTTAAATAATTCTTAACCCTATGTCGGTGAGGGATGGGAGTTCCACACGTATACCGGAGCGCGTTAGATGTGAATACATGGCAAAATAATTATTTATATAATTCCAAACCCAAAGTAGGCGGGGGATGCGAGTTCCACGCGTATACGGGAGCGCGTCAGACGTGTATACATAGCAAAATATTTATTTAAATAATTGTTAACCCCAAGTAGGCGGGGGACGCGAGATCCATGCGTGTACTGGAGCGCGTTAGAAGTAAATACAAGGCGAAATAATTATTTATACAATTCCAAACCCAAAGTAGGCGCGGGATGCGAGTTCCATGCGTATACGGGAACGCATTAGAAGTAAATACATGGCAAAATAATTATTTATATAATTCCACACCCCAAGTCGGCGGGGGATGCGAGATTCACGCGAATACGGGAGCGCGTTAGACGTGCATTAATTGCAAAACCATTATTCAAATAATTCTTAACCGCAAGAAGGCGGTGGATGCGAGTTCCACGCGTAAACGGGAACCGCTGTCTTGCGGTAAAGATTTTTTGAATAATTATTTTGCATTTAATGCACGGCTAACTGGCTCCTGTATACGTGTGGAACTCTCATCCCTCGCCTACTTGGGTTTAACAATTATTTAAATAAATATTTTGCCATGTATACACGTCTGACGCGCTCCCGTATACGCGTAGAACTCGCATCCCCCACCTACTTGCGGTTAAGAATTATTAGAATAATTGTCTAACACACTCCCATATACGCGGGGATCTCGCGTCCCCCGCCGACTTGGGGTTAAGAATTATTTAAATGATTATTTTGCCATGTATATACGTCTGACGCGCTCCCGTTTACGCGTGGACCTCGCATTTCCGGCCAACTTGGAGTTAAGAATTATTTTAAGAATTTTTTTGCCATGTTTACCCGTCTAAATCGCGCTCCTGTATACGCGTGGATGTCGCTTCCCCACCCACTTGAGGTTAATAATTATTTAAATAATTATTTTGCTATGTATACACGTCTGACGCGCTCCCTATACGCGTGGAACTCTCATCCCCCGCCTACTTGGGGTTAAGAATTATTTAAATAATTATTTTGCCTTTTATATACGTCTGACGGACTCCCGTATACGCGTGGAACTCGCATCCCCAGCCTACTTGGGATTAAGAATTATTTAAATAATTATTTTTCCTTGTATGCACTTTTTTTACGGCGAGACTATGTTATATGTATATTTTTGCGTTTCATTTTTATTCTTTCTATTTTTATTATAATAAAGTAATTATTATTCTAAAATTGTCTCTATACATAGTTATGTATACATTTCATGATTCCATGAATAAAAGAGAGAACGCGATTAATATCTTAGTACAGCCAAAAGTAGTTTTAAACGTATTTCCCAAAATACTTTGTAAAATACGGAAATTTACATTACACACAAAGTTGTCTATAAATGTGTAGCTGATTCATCGATCCGTTCTAGAAAAAATAATATTTGAAAAAAAAAATTTTAAAATAATCTTATATATCTCTGAAATTTGTGGACCAATCAGTTAACCTAAAAAGCTCAGCCGAGAGCTATCCAATATTTATCTCTAGAAGAAATTTTTATGCGATTTATTCAATTTTACTCCTGTAATTGTTGGACACACAAAACTCATTTTTTTCATTTTTCAATTTTTTCCTCAAAAACTAACCAAAACCATGAATTCAAATTTTTATAGATTTTAGCTATTTATATTCTGTATTATCATGATTTTTCTCAAGAAAATTGGCTGATTAGTTTTGGAGTTATAAGGTTTTAAAAAAACACGTTTTATATTAATAATAATAGCTTGAGAAATTTTTTTAATATATAGGTTTTTTATGCTTTTCCGAATGCTATACCTATTTGTTTCAGAAATTGAAATCCCATCATTAAAACACACACATTTCGTATATAATAAATCGAGAATAACTGAATAACCCACGGTGACGTGACTTATTTACCCTCAAAAGTGTAAAAGTCTTCAGAATAGTCCGCAGAAGTATAAATCGATGAAATCAATCTTTTAAAAGGTTAGCAATAACTTTACACTTTATAAAGTAGAAAACGTAGATTTTAATCTTTTCCAAAAGTGTAAATATATCGCATTAATCGTTTGAACAAACAGTCCAATGTTTTACACATTATAAAGTGGAAAACGTAGATTTTAATCTTTTTCTAAAGTGTAATTACATCAAATCAATCTTTTAAAAGATCAGTAGAATGTTTTACACTTTATAAAGTAGAAAATGTAGACTTTAATCTTCTGCAAAAGTGCAAAATTCTTAAATTTACCTCTAAAACTGATAAAATCTGCATTTTACTCTTTAAACTTACATTTTTCACACTTTAGGGTTTAGAGTGCAGGGATATTAAAAATTGCTTTATTCTTGGATTCTGTATTTCCAGTATTGAAATAAATAATTCTTTCTTTTTAAACTATATTTCATTAGTGTCAAAGAATTATATCTTCAAAAATGCGTTTTAGAAATGTATTGAAACCAAAGAAATCATTATTTACTCCAAGATGAAAATTCATTTAAATTGAGTAAATATTTTACTTATATTCAAGTACAGAGATATTAGAAAAAGCTGAATTTTTATATTATGTATTTCGTGTATTGAAATAAATAATTATTTGTCGTAAAACTATATTGAGTTTGTGTCTAAGGATTATTTCTTTAGAAATATGCGTGTTAAGAATTTTATGAAACCAAAGAAGTCATTATTTATTTCACAGCATGAAAGAAAACTGAAATAATTACATGAAATAATTCATGAATTAATACATTGAAATGATTTAGAAAGGATTTTAAAAGGAAAAAAAAATGAATTTTAAATTAATTTTTAAAATAATATATGAAATCCTTACAAAATATTTTAAAAAATCTTCCAAAAAAAGAAAAAAATTTTACAAAAAAATAATTACACGAATTAATTCTGAAAGGACTTTGAGAAGATTTTTTGAAAGAAAACATAAATTAGTTCAGAAATTATTGCAAGTATTCTTTCGTGAAATAATTCAAAAATAATTTCAAAAAAATACAAATTATTATTTTTCAAAAATAATTCAATATCTATTCAAAAACCTTTCATGAATTATTTTATGAAATCTTCCGCGAAACACGTGTGAATTAATACATGAAATAATTTAAAATTCTTTTGAAAAAGATTTTTAGAATAAAATTTTTTAAAACAAAATAGCGAAAAAAATAATTTCATGAATTCTTCCTGAAAGAACCTTGAAAAGATTTTTTGAATGAAAACATAAAACAATTCAGAAATCATTTCAAGAATTATATCATGAAATAATTCAGAAATAATTTCAGAAAGATACAAATTAATTATTCACAAAAATAATTCAACATCTATTCAAAAACCTTTCATGAATTATTTCATGAAATCTTCTGGGAAACTCATGTGAATTAATACAAGAAATAATTTAGAATTCCTTTGAAAAAGATTTTTGTAATAAAATTTTTTAAAACAAAATAGCGAAAAAATAATTACATGAATTCTTCTTGAAAGAACCTTGAAAAGATTTTTTGAAAGAAAACGTAAAACAATTCAGAAATCATTTCAAGAATTATATCATGAAATAATTCAGAAATAGTTTCAGAAAGATATAAATTAATCATTCACAAAAATAATTCAATATCTATTGAAAATCATTTCATGAATTATTTCATGAAATCTTCCGGGAAACTCATGTGAATTAATACAAGAAATAATTTAGAATTCGTTTGGAAAAGATTTTTAGAATAAAATTTTTTAAAACAAAATAGCAAAAAAAATATTTACACAAATTCTTCCTGAAAGAACCTTGAAAAGATTTTTTGAAAGAAAACATAAAATAGTTCAGAAATTATTACAATTATTCAACACGAAAAGGGCAGTGTTCGTATATAAGAGGCATTGTATAATGTATTTATTTTGTTTTTAATTCAAATTCCTTTCAATCAAATAAGTCCTAATTATTACAATATTTAATAAACAAAACTTATTAAATAAGTATATACTAATTAAACAAAGTTAATATTAAAAGTAAAGAAATATTAGAAATAAATATTCTAATTTATTTTGTCAGTCATTTTGCACTATATAATGAAAAAAATGAAATGATTGGATAATGATCGGATTTAGTCGTCCATTGTTTTCTACATTCGTATGATCCTATTAAAGAACGTATTAAATTTTGTGCGGGGTATATAATTTTTCGTTTTTGTGAACTAAGATAGATTGAAACATTTACTAATTGCAAAAAATATTAATTTGAAAAATTAATGTAAGAATATAAAAACTTAAAATAAAAGGAAAAAAAAACATTTAAAGATAAATAATATAGGTACTAAAAATAAGCAATATTTTTTATTATTTTTCATAATAGTATTCTTTCAGTTTCATAATGTTTAGAAGTCCCCTGAAAATCGACAGGAATATTATTTATACGCCTGCCAAGAGTAAAGAGCCTTTGACTCTAAAAGTTGATTCTAAATTGGAAAACACTGCAAATAATAATAACGTCGGTAAGGTAGAGCTCATCTCTGCATTATATGCAATTATCATTTTTTTATTTTTATCGAATTTCGGGAAAAGGGCTCTTTATTGCCCCTCGCAATGACAAAAATACACTATGTGTAAATTTTCAAGTTATTGCTCGTTATAGATTTTACAGGAAACGGGTTGAAAAATTTTCTACCAGTTATTTATAAAAAATAATGAACAGAATTTCTGAAAAATTCATAGGTGTATTATTTATGCAATTACGGAGGGCAGTGAAGAGCTTCATTCATCAAAAGTTGAATGTAAGATCAAAAAAATGCAAAAACTTATAACGTCGGTAAGGAAGAGCTCTCTTTATACATGTTTCACATCCACTTAATACAATATTTAATAAACTAAAAATATTAAATAACTATGAATTAATTGATCAAAATTAATATTAAAAAATAAAGTAATATTAAGAATAAATGTTCTAATTTATCGTGTCACTCATGTTGCAGTATATAATGATGAAAATGAAGTGATCTAGCAAGCGAGCGATAGCGTAATGGATAGCGTATTTGCGTAGTACCCGAGCGACCCGGGTTCGAATCTCCATCATGTAAAAAATTTTTCTGCATTTTTTTCTGCGATAAAATAGTGTAAAATTATTAACAATGTGAATATATGTAAAAATAGTTAGAATATTATTTAAATAATATTCTAAAATATAAAAATGTACCTTCAAATACGGGATTATACCCTTGTACCCTTCGAAATTTATTGTTAGTAATATTTACTAAATATTTTCTAATTAATTCACAATATTAATTCCTGAATCCTTCCAAAAATCTTTCATTGAAATGATTCTGCAATAATACAGGATTTTATAACCTTCGAAATTTTTTGTTAGTAATATTTACAAAATATTTTCTAATTAATTCACAATATTAATTCCTGAATCCTTTCAGACATCTTTCATTGGAAGGATTCTGTAATAATACGGGATTTATCCTCTTCCAAATTTAGTGTTAGTAATATTTCCATAATATTTTCTAATTAATTCACAAAATTAATTCCTAAATCCTTTCAGACATCTTTCATTAGAAGGATTCTGTAATAATACGGGATTTATCCTCTTCTAAATTTCTTGTTAGTAATATTTCCATAATATTTTCTAATTAATTCACAAAATTAATTCCTGAATCCTTTCAGACATCTTTCATTGAAAGAATTCTGCAATAATACGTGATTTATACTCTTCGAAATTTCTTTTTAGTAATATTTCCATAATATTTTCTAATTAATTCACAAAATTAATTCCTGAATCCTTTCAGACATCTTTCATTGAAAAGATTCTGCAATAATACGTGATTTATACTCTTCGAAATTTCTTTTTAGTAATATTTCCATAATATTTTGTAATCAATCCACAAAATTAATTCCTGAATCCTTTCAGACATCTTTCATTGAAAGGATGCTGCAATAATACTGGATTTATACTCTTCGAAATTTTTGTTTTTAGTAATATTTCCATAATATTTTCTAATTAATTTTTAATATGATTTCATGAATTCTTACAAAAAGCTTGCATTGAAAAGATTCTGTAATAATACTATGTCCGGGGAATTTTCCTTTCAGAAATAATTTCAGAAATAATTTTAAAATATCTTTTAGTAACCTTTTGGTAATAATCCATGAATCCTTTCAGGAATCTTTGATTGAAAAAATTTTGCAATGATAATATAAATTATTTTTGAATTATTCCAGTGAATTAATTCTGAAAGGAAAATACCCCGGACATAGCATTATTACAGAAACCTTTCACTGAATGATTTCGGAAAGAATAAAATTATTTCATGTATTCTTTCAGAATCCTTTCAGAATTAATACATGCTGTGACGCTTATCGCCATTTTAACAGATTTGATATTGATAAATGCAACACATATTTGTTTAAAGTTTTTAAAACTCGTATCGTATATTTCTTAAAATAAACTTTTTATATTTAAACTATTTTTTTAATAGCAAAACTTAGATTAAAATTAAAATTCATGACGTGACCAAAACTTTTAAGACGGTCATTCTACATCTCTATAGATTTATAGGGTTATAAATTGGATAAATGCAATACATATTTGTCTAAAGTTTTTAAAACTCCTATATAGATATACATAAACTATTTTTTAACTATCAAAATTACAATTTAAATATATTTTATTACAAGAATAAAAGTTACAATCACAAAATAATTTATTAGATTAAATTAACTTTATAATGACAAATATTAAATGTAGCTCCTATTACACTATACTCGAGACTACCGCTTTCAAATGTAGCTCAATCTGAGACACAAAATACAACAAACTTGCGGTTTTTATAGGCGATGATCACGAATCTGATATAAAAAATAATGTAATAATGAATTTGAACAAAATTATTTAAACAAATTATTGAGAAATATAATTTTTTGAAACTATAATTACGGAACTGTATTATGTTTTGTTTTTGGGGTTGCCAATCACGAATCTGATATCAAAAATAATGAAATAATTAATTTAAACCGGATTATTTATTTAACAAACTATTACAAAATAGAATTTTTTGAAACTATAATTACGAAACATGTATTAGTACAAGTAGACGGGGGATATGAGGTCCACGCATGTAAGGGAGTTATGTAGACATAAAAAAATAAGCAAAACGATTATTTAAATAACTTGTAAACCCCAGTATTCAGGGGATATGAGGTCCACGCATGTAATTTGCCCACCACTAAGCATCGAAGCCGAAGATTGGCTCCGATTGGCTGAGAGTTGGGTACCTTAATGCATAAGGTACATTATGTAGATACTCATGAATGACAGAAATTTTAAAACGGTAATTTCTCGAAAACACGTAAAATGTAGTTACGTCGTCCTTCCTGGAAGCCAAATATATGTATTTGCATAAATACTTGACCATTTTGATAGCTTTATTAACAAATTATTAGCAAAATAAAAAAAAAAAAAGAAAATCAGCGCGCGAAGCGCGCGTGTCGAACTCTACACGGCGAGAAAAATTTCAGTAAAAATTACAAAAAGTTCCACAATTTTTACTGAACTTTTCGGTACTGTGGTAACAGACTGCCAAAATGAGCGGATTTACTTGACTTTCTATACTTTTTATAGAATTTTCAGTAAAAATTACCGAACTGTTCAGTAACTTTTAAATGAATTCTCTTAAAAGTTACTGAACAGTTCGGTAATTTTTACTGAAAATTCTATAAAAAGTATAGAAAGTCAAGTAAATCCGCTCATTTTGGCAGTCTGTTAGAACAGTACCGAAAAGTTCAGTAAAAATTGCGGAACTTTTTGTAATTTTTAATGAAATTTTTCTCTCCGTGTAGGGTATAAAATGTATGTATGTGTGTATGTGTGTGTGTTTATGTAACGTTATACCTAACGGATTTTCAAATTCTTTTTCAGTCGATATACGGAGAGAAATTTTTAAGGACTTTTCGTATGAAACGTGTCGCTTTTATTGTTCGTGCTCTTAGATTGCGATGTTAGTGCGCAGCGGATGGTATTAACGCCACAAAAGCAAGCGTTATTTGCAGGGGATTCTCCGATAGCAAATAAGCTCAACGCTCTTGCTATATTTACTAGATGTCGATGCGTTTTTTAAATTTGTCTCACGCTTGATACTGTAAAAACAGCGCCGCCGCTATGCCTCATTAGCAAGAAAGCCGGGTGCGATTTTAGTAACAACTTTCATGCGGTTGCGGGCACGGCTGCGTCTACATCCAGCGCGTGCGCTTCTCTTATTGGTCGTCAATGACGTGCGCGCCTGCTCTCAACCAATGAGCGACCGCGATTCGCAACGAGCTGTATACTAAAATCGTACCAAGCCTCTTGGGAAAATGACGACGCTCCTTGCGGTTATGACCACCGTTCTTGCAATTTTAGCTAGTTAAAATGTAATACGAAATACGCCTAACTCAAGTCGATGCGTTTATCGCTGGAAATTTCCCTCCGTATAGCGTTGTTAATTCATAGCAAATCTGTTTCACATTTAATCTTTGTCATCTCACCGTAACCGATTGGTGTATCATTTCCTCTAAAAAAGATAAGTCATGTTCGAAAAAGGGGAAATTTTATTTGCGAATCAAATGGTCTTACTCTAAGGATTAGTCTAGTCATTTCCTTGTAATTTAACTATTCACTTCGCAAGATACTACCGTGTGTTCTAAAAAATCTCTTTTGCCACTGTTTATTGCTTTCTTATAGTAGTAGTACACCCAGAAAACGATCTTCCTATATCAACGAGAATCTGCCTGTCGGAAGAGTAGCGGGATGATGATTTTTCGCGCAGGAGGAATCCTTTTTTGTCGCACGAAGATTTTCTGGGCAGGCATTTTATTTCAAGATAGGAGGATTGTTTTTCTGAGTGTAGTAGAGAAAGCTTCTCTTCGTTTTATGGAGATTTCCAAGCTCATAATCAATTTTTTAAACTATTGATTTTCTTTCGTTTTATGGACAAAAGAAGTTATTTTTTATTTTTCAAACGTTGAATTATATTTAATTTGTTATTTGTTATATAGGTAAATGTAATATTTTTGGTTTAATTTTTTTATCAGAAAATATTTCATTTGTTTTTTTTACCATCTATTATACTTATAAAGTACTTTTTCAAAAGATTATCTGCATTGGTTTTTGAAAATAAATAAATTTTATTTTCAACTCAGTAACGCGACTAATAACACAGACCCACAAAATAAAACAAATGGTTTGCGCGATGGACTAAACTATAATAAATATTTGGGTCCGTTAAAGCCGAATATGACCTCAGTTTTGTCGAGAAATATGAAATCGAAATTTTCAATCATTGAATCTTAAAAAGGAAAAATTGTATTAATATAATTCAGTAATTTAATTTAATTTTTTTCGAAGAAGAAAAATCGTATTCAGATGATTCAAAATGGATTCTGTAGCAGATAACTGGTATTCTATAATAGTATTGACCAAATGATTTTAAAAAATTGGTTGACCTTGCTATGAAGATATCTAAAAATTTTTAGAACAAGAGATATCTTAAAATTCTGGCGTGCACACGGAAAAAAAATTTCTTGGAGGGACTACTCCAACGCCGCTAGTAACTAGAAAAACTCGTCTAGAGAGTACACATCACTTTGGTGTAGCGACCGCAAGCCTTCGGCACACTGAGTATCCCAATTCTCACGTGATCGGGCAGAAGTCGCAGTCTGTTGTTTATACCACCCCAACCTAAAAATATCAACTTTTACATGATTATTAAGCTCTCGTAGTGTACTCACTGTATGAAACTCGTGTGTAAGGCAATCATTTACCGCATGAGATGTTTTTCACACGAGCGAAGCTAGTAATAATAAATAATTATCTCCCACACCAACTTATAATGTGATATTTACGCATTTACCGCTCCCGATTGATTGGCATACTCAGCACAGCGTTGGTTTATCCAATAGTCTACGCTCATAGTTCATGACTGTAGACGAGTGGCGCCATAACGTCATATCATTGAAACTCATGCGCGAATATGAATAAAATTTGAAATTTTGTCAAATAAGATTACGTTTAATTCATAAATAATTTTTTTTTATTTTTTCTTTTTTATTATATTAAAAAAGGATTATTTATGAATAGCTCATTCGACAAAATTTCAAATTTTATTCATACTCGCGCATGAGTTGCAATGATATGACCTTGTGGCGCCACTTGTCTACAGTCATGAACTATGAGCGTAGACTTTTGGATAAACCAACGCTGATACTCAGTGTGCCAAATTGGCAGACCCACTACAGAAATCTATGGCGCCACTGCTCCAGCAGTTGTGGTTAGATGAGTTCCGGAAATTTTTTTCCGTGCAGTGCCAAAACTGAGGTCATATTCGGGTTTATTGGACCAAAATCGCATGGGAATATCAGTCTTTTTTATTGCGCAAACCACTTTTTTTAACAGTAATAAAAACTATATATACATAACTCATAATGAAATGTTACTGTTTTGAATCTTTGTGTTAAGGATAAAAAATCATCTACATTAGGCCATACATTTCTAATAATTGGAGTTTTTTTAAATATTTTGCTTATTGAAAAACTATGTAATTAGCTCAGTCGGTAATAATTGACTATCGGAGTGTGTACGTGTGTGGGTGCGTGTGTGTGGGGGGGGGGGGGTACAGTGGCGGATTAAAACCTAATGGGGCCTGGTGCTAAAATCACGCCGGGGCCCACTTAAGGCGGTTGATTTTAAGTAAATAAGCGTTTGTACTGCCAGTAAAAACAGGAATTACATATAAATAAATTCACGTTAATAACAGGAAGTTAATTTTTATTCAAAACTGTATGTACAGTACAAAAAGATAATTGTTTCAACAAAAATATAATTTTTAGAAATGTTTTCTTCTACTTTTTGCTTTAGCAAAATCTTCTATCAGAGTGTAAAAACTGAGTGATCCTTTTCGATTGTGAGAATGGCCAGTGCAGATAATCTTTCATCAAGCATAGTAGGTCTATGAAAATCTTTTATTCTTTTTAATACTGAAAATGATCGCTCGCTTTCACAATTTGCTATGGGAATAGTCACAACTATTCTGTATGCTATGAACGTTTGGAAATATTGGAACCATAGAATTATCGACTATCCAATTTAATACTATTATAGGGCACATTGTATTATCAGTATCTTTAGAATTTTCACGCGTGCGATTTAAGAAAAAACCAGGAGGTTGCATTTTTACAAGTAATATAAATTGCTCTAGTTCTATCAATAAATTTTCAGTTAAGTCATCTGGATAAACTTCCACAATTTTTTTTGCTTTCAATTCTAATTCAACGACATCTATGGTTAAAAACTGTGTGAAAAATCCAAATAAATTTGTGATATAACTGTAAGCTTCGCTAGGCTTCTTCAATTCTACAACTAATTTGTCAATTATAACGTAAAATGTTTCAATTTTGAATTTTTCTGACCCATGCAAATTCTCTATTTGTCTTTCCCCGTCACTCAATTTTTTTATCGTACGCCTTTTATTCAAATCTGAGTACTCTTGACTGATATATGCACTAAGAGCTTTTGCTTTAATCTCAAATTTCACAAATTCATCTCGTATATTTGAAACAAAATCGACTAATGTCAATAGCATTGCATTGGTCACTCACTAATTCACATTCTCACGTCATCTTTTATTAGGTATAATCGGGTAACACAATGATATCTTTGTAATATATGTAGAATAAACTCTCAAACAAAAAACTTCTCTGCATCTGTAAGTGCAGCAACGATATCGCGAGCAGTCACTAGTCGCGAGACTCGCGAGCTATGGGATGCTCTAGTCCGTTCGAGCCTGCTTTTCTTTTTTCCGCGAATTTCCTCAACGCATGCATAACAACGAATTTTCATGCGCTGCGCGCTAAGATGCGAGTTTATTTTTACTCATAAAATGTGGAAGGGCCTTCAAGTTCGAAATTCAAAATTTATAATAAAAATTTAGTGCTTTTTTTAAATTTATTCGTATTATTTTTATTATTTTTATCTTTACAAGTAACTGAATAATAATGTTTTTTGTTCAAATTGTAAAAACTATATCATTTTTCTAGGACAAACAGGACGAACTTATGAATTCGGATTTAGCCACTGGCGATATGAAACTAGCAAAATACTTACCAGTTTTGAATTGAAAGTATTTCAATTCATACGGGATGGAAATAAGCTTGAATAAATGCTGCATGTCAAAGCATAAGATTAAATCTTTTCGTTCTGACATCTTTTAATTAATTTTATGCATATAATTTTTTTTCAATTATAACTATATAACAATTGAATTGCATTTAAAAACTACCGCTCAGCTGGTGTGTATAATGATATCGGGCTTATTTGAACTAAATATTCTTTTTTTTTTTTTTAAATATTGGATAAAGTGGGGCCCCCTCTGGCTCGGGTCCGGTGCGTCAGCACCACCAAGCCCCTCCCATGATCCGCCACTGGGGGGGGGGGTATTATATACACACACGGAGAAAATTTTTGTAGTTAAAATTACTATTTTCGATAGTAACGATGGGACAGATTCATATTTTCCTGAAAATTACTATACAATTTGTAGTAAAAATTTGTATTATTTTATAATTTTTACTATAAATAAATAATATAAATAGCAATTTTACTATAAATTGTAGCAATTTTCTCAGATTATAATATTTGAAAAAAATAAAAGTGGCACCGAATTTCCATTTTTAAATTTAGCGGGAGGTTGGTGCCAAGATACTGGTGGTGTCACTTTTAAATTCGGATCTGGAAGAGATTAATTGCGTTTTCAGCGAGCGAGGCGTGACGAATGTTCAAACATTTAACCGTCGGTGCAGCCGGGCTTGATGGCCATTTACCACTTTACATAGAGTAGATCGGCTTGTCCATGACAGCTAGTGAGGGTATGACATTGAACTTAACTCGATAATCGCCGTTGCTTACAAGTACGGCAAAAGCAAAGCGATTTAGATCTGCCATGAAAATTACATGCAGGTTTGAACTATATAGGAAGTAAATATCTCTATCTTTGTCATAATCGCACACGCACACGTGTATATATATATATATATATATATATATATATATATATATATATATATATATATATATATATATATATATATATATATATATATATATATATATATATATTATTTTTACACGATAAATCATGCAAGTCTATTTTTCATTTCAGATAACACTTATCTTTAACTGTGGCAATATGATTTATCACAATATTGATTTGGATTAATAACTTTATAATTTTTCCCCCATGACTTGTAAGTATGAGAAGATATTATGGTCTGCGACAAAAGCTACGTATTTCAACGTGGTGACATGTAATCGTTTAAATGCCCTTTTCGAAGCAAAGACCGCGCCCGCGCTATTTGTGCTGCGTTCGAGTCGCCCGGTGGATAATACGCTGCCACTGTCGGTCGTCTATATCACTGATGTGGCTCTCGTAATTTATAAGCCCGTCAAAAACAAGGCTGCAGCGCGCACTGTGATACCTCATTGCTCTGTTTTCATCTATGCTACTGTAAGCGTACGATCATCTTCCGAGGAAACAGTCATTCATTCTATTGAGCTTTTTATGAGCGGTGAAATGAAGTCGCTTTTTAGACCAATCTTCTGTAAAAATCTCATCTGTTACTCATTCCATTGTTTGCGCTTTGTTACTTTGAGAAATGCAAGTAGTCACTTTTGTTGCCTTGTTCTCGTTCGCATCAAAATTAATCTCGTCGTTCATTCTAATCTAATCTAATGAATCTCAAGATAAAGACGTTGTATTTCAATCTAAGGTATAACATCTTCTTGAACAAAGTTTGAGAATAATTAGAGCGTATGAAAGTTAAACTTTTTTTTAAACAATATTTTATGTAAAGTTTTTGTTGGAGAAATTTATTTTTCGTTTAATATTGTATAAAAACATAGGGAGTTACAAAAGGATTCAGTGTTCATCATTTTTTTAAAATCAATGTTATACTCGCGCGCGCCCGTACACATGTGCGCACAGGTTCGTGTATGCTTTTTATAAACAAATAGTTGTATCTTTGCAAGTTTGAAAATGTTTCAATTTTTACACCGATGACTCCCTATAGCACAAGGAACAAAATAAGCCCTTCCATAATATTGAATCGGATCAAAAATAAAAAAGATTTATATTGTTTGTTGATTTTTTTAATTGGCGATATCTGCTTTTGCAATGTTGAAATTTTGTTGAAATTTTTTTTTCTTACTTTAAGAACCATATTTATATGTGATATCGCTTTTTACATTATAACAATAACGGTGAAGAACCGATTGTAAACTAATTTTTTTAATAAGACCAA
The DNA here is from genome assembly GCA_036365515.1 of Torymus aiolomorphi. Lineage (NCBI taxonomy): Eukaryota > Metazoa > Arthropoda > Insecta > Hymenoptera > Torymidae > Torymus > Torymus aiolomorphi. The sequence continues at coordinate 56,268,582 of CM070875.1, read as the reverse complement.
TTCTCATGGTGAAGCCACCTTAAGAAAAATATTGGTTGTTTGAGATCATGAGAAACTTGCACAAGCATGGCCATGGAATTCAGAACTTTCAAGAAGGACGATTTTCCGAGAAAATACGTGTCAAACTAAGGTTTTCTTCCGCTATAAATCGATTATTACTCAAGATCTTTACGTATGGATTGTATTTCAAGGTATTGTGACTTTCCAATATTTTGAACGTTTATCTACATTCTCACATTTTATTGTTCTCCTTTATATATTCTTTTTCCAGAGATATTAATGCTGCTTATACTTAAAATCTGAATATCAACTTTTGTTCTCAAGCAATGTTTTATCGTCTTTTTCCTATACCGTCTATATTTATTCTTAATAACAGTTTTTTCTGTAATAGTAATTTGTGCTTGTAACTTAAAATAGCTAGTAAAATTGTTTATTATGTTTGTTTGATACAATCGATATATTGATAAATTTAGTTTATTAATAATTTTTAGATTGACTTAGCTTTTATTGGCAATCACTTTTTTGTGTATAAACATTATATAAGTAGGTACTCACATTTTATTTATGGTGATCGTCAGTACGAAAATACATAGTTTCACGTATATTTGACTCATTTTCAGTGACGTTCAGAGCTATTTTAGTTTTTATAGATTTAGCAGAGATAAAAGACTCTTAGTCGATTTTTTATTCTTTGTAGCTGTAAAGTTGCTTAAGGACGTGTAAGCAACGCACGCCAGGCTCTCACCTAGATTTCTTTTCTTCCACATTATATCTTATTATTAGTCTCAATTTAAGAACCTACAAACAACGTGGATTTACCTTTATATATTCGAAGTATTTAACCAATCAGTGCACGAATAAAAAAATTAAATACCGCTTTAACCTCCAGTTTGAGATCTCTCGTCAAGAGGTCAATAAAATAAGATGACTTTTATTTTTTTATTATGAAAACGAAACATGAAATCAGCCACATACATCGACCAATAGATGACCAAGAAATACGTCTAACAGTGCTTTTTCTTAAATTCAATCTGATGTTGCAATGATTTTTATACACAAGAAAAAGAAAGAGTGCAAAAGGGAATTTTTATGTAATGGGTAAATATGAAAAACTAAAAATAGAAATATATATCACGTGTATAGCTATTCAGATTTCGAAACGAAGATACTTGCGTAATGATAAAAAGGGTTTAATTAGTAGAATGAACTCACCGGATAAGAGACAGACGAGAAGGGCAAATCTGAACGAATAGTTCTTCATCCTGACGGTGGAAGCGGCGGCGTAGCCTGATACGGAAGACCTCCTGTGGAAAACCGGTGACAATGGAAGCTGGCACGTCCCGAAATTCGTCAAGTTAAGCGACAAAAAATCGGACCCCTTTGAAACCCTGACCACACATGTATACCTACACAATGTATTTTCAGGATTTTGGAGGCTTCCCAACCCTCACACGAAGAATATCCAAAAGGACGCGAGTGTCCACCAATGGCAAATACGGGCTGCGCGGCTATCCTTTTAAATTCCCTTGGCTCCCCGAATCAGCTGATCTGCCGTCGCATTGTTTTTATCGGCAATCGAGCTTTGCTGCCCGCGGCGGACTTGCGGCGGAGTTGCTTCCGTGCCGAGTGGAGACGGAGGGACCGGCCTGTCGCGTTACTTTGCCGGGCGCGCGTTCGAACTCGTGTGCGCGCTGGCGGGGCGGTGGCGGGCCACATCAATCATCGGAGATCCCTTGCGCGGTGCACATGCGGATGGGAGCGCGGGCAATGAGCTACAGGAGGGGAACGCGCGCACGGCTAGAACGCTCGCAGACACTGCCGCCTCCTCCGCGCATAATGCGACTGAGCTGCGCGCTGCCACGGTGACGATGTTCTGCTCGTGTCGTCGGCCCGGTCCCCTTCCAGTCCGTCGCTGTATTTACACACGCGTCGACGGCGCCCGCGGTACGGACACGTTTCCTCGGTATTTTTGAACGGTCAGCCACTCTCGCGTTCGGCACGCGAGTCACTGGCTCCCGGTACCTATAGCCTCCGGCACCGAGCAGTAGCAGGCGCTCAAGTTTGCCGAGCCGCGGAGAAAATACTTATGAGACGTGACGGAGAGGCCGCGGCATACCTCGCGATCACGCTCACGGCTCGCCTTCCTATTCCGCCTACAATGAACGAGCTATTCCAACTTTATTGTGCTCCTCCGGCAAAAATGCCGAAAGGTTAAAAATAAAGAAATGTCGAGCACGGAAAAAACAAATGCCGACGGCTAGACATCCCTAGAGAACAAACATCTCAGCTCTAAAATGCCGAAGATAATTATGCCGGAAATTAAAAATCTACAGATGAGGACGCCGAAAAGACGCTTATTAAACGGAAAAACACCAGAATATTATAAATAAATATAATTTTCGGCAATTTTAACCCATTCTGTAAAATTATTTTAGTCGACTTTAGGCATAAATTTTTTCATCTTTCTGCTAAATTATATTCTGCTATTTTAACTGTTAGATTATTCCTACCTCGATTCCTACAACGTTTCATATCGCGTTACATTTAATAATGTCATATTCTAGCGAGCAGTAATTTCCACTGTTAAACGCACAAGCTTAAAAAACTAGATCAGACGAAAAAAGAATTATTCTCACCATTTTCATCCGTTTTCCTTTTTGTAAATAATAAAAGTGTCATCGGTCGATGTAATGATAAAATTTTCTTAATTTTGGATCTCTCTCTATATATAAACTAAGGCGACTATAAAAAATTAAGTATCGACCCTGAAATTATACAGTACACTCGATATTTTAAGCTACCAGATTTAATACAAGAATCAGTACGTTTCCTTTTAGTGAAAGCATATGGAAACGGTGGAAAAGATTTTTTTTAGAAGAAAAATATTTAGAAACTTCTTTTTAAAACTTTTAACGCAGAAAACCTAATTATTTAGAAATTCTTGTTCATGTGTTTTGCGTATGCAGACACCTCTTCTAATTTTGAAATATTTTGACCCATTTTTTCTTTTGATGGATATGGCTTATTCTTCTGGTCTTCAATAACGAGGTTTGGCTGTATTTTTGTTTTAATAACTCGATTTTCTTTTAGACCAAAAATAGATTTGTTTTAAAATAGGTTTTTCCGCATTGTCTATTATATACCTAGAGTATAAGTGTTTTCCAATTTGTATAAACATCAAAGGAATTATTTTTTTCCGTCTATTCTTTTTAGAGATTGTCAAAAGCTATTATTTTTCTCATGACACTTCTGAACGAAAATAATTTATACAGATTTCATAATAATTATTAAAAATTAATATCTTAATATAGTGAGCTCTTTCCACTTCAAATTCATGCAGACGGTCACAGATTGATTGTTTAAAAATTAAACCATATTTAAACAGAAACGTATCGCGGAATTTTGCGTGAAATTTTTATTTTATTCTACAGTTTAATCAATAATAAACGTGAAAATGAATATTCCAAAATTTAAAATGAATCCCAAATTTCAAACTGCTGTAACTTTGTCAATTTTCAATCTTTTATAGGGACGATTTTTCTTTTAATGTGAGGAATTTTATTTAGTTTTAAGTTCAATAAATACTTTCAAGATCAAGATCTATCTTACCGAGTTGTTTACGAAATAAACTCAAACAATATTTTCTTTTTACTCTGAAAATTTTATACGTTTTTATAGCACTTCGTGACATAAATTCGCACTTAGGTTACGCCTATCCGTCGCACAAGTAGTCCATTATAGCACGGATATGCGTGACAGAGGATGTAAACGTGCTATAAAATATCGTACGACACTAGTGCCTTCAGTGGCCTACTGCACGACGTGAATTATCACCCTCGCTACGCTCGGGCGCTAACTTCACGTTGTGCCATAATGGACCACTAATGGCACTAGTATCGTAATATACTATTACACACATTTAAAGAGCCAATTTTTCCAAACGATCAAAAAATCCTATTATTATCGTTTCTTTAAATACATTTTTAAAGTTCTAATTTATTTTTCTCTTTTAAACTATTGAATTCGTGTCATTATTGAAAGAAATATGCATTTTCATTATTCATTGACTATCTTGACATTCACTTTATGACAATAAACATAAATACTTCCGTAAATTTAATGTTAATTTCTTCCCATTCGAAAAGCAATGTTTCAACATTCTTTTTCAATTCATGCTTCGCAGTTTTAGTATTGTAGATATTTGCTTGTTCCGTTTTCCAAGGAGCAATTTTTATATTCTTCCAAACTTTCAAATAATTATAATGTAAAAGAAGAATGTTAATCGACGAAGAATAATTTTACACATGCGTCTCAAAATCGTGTGCATTTATAATGTAATAAACACTCTTCTTGGACACACGGTTAAAAATTTTGTGCAAAATATGAATCCTGTGTAATTTAAATTTTGTGTAAAATTGCTTGTGTAAACTTTTACACAATATTTGTGTAAAATGTACACAAGCGTGTGTAAAATTTTCAATTTACACAAATTTTGTGTAATATATTCAATTTACACAAACTTTGTGTAAAATTTCAAATTGCGGAATTTGAAAGAAATCTACATAAGTCAAAATTTGTATTCAGCAGTCATTACAGAGCAATTCAATTTGTCTAATAATGAAGGCATGATGTGGTTTGTGCACATAAGAATTATGCACAAACCACACCATGCCATAATGAAATTATATATGTAGGAGACAATGACATAGGCTGATTTGTGCACATGAGAATTATGCACCGATTTATTGTGTACAGAGAAAAGAAAAGAAAATTTTGTTCACAAAACGTTTTTACTTTTGCACCAAAAATTGTGCACTTTACGGAAAAAGATGAAATTCAGTAATGTGCACAAGATTGTTGTGCACAATAACATAAAATAATATTTCAACCAAAAAAAGTCTTGCACACTGTGCTTATTTATCGTGCACGTAATATAGAGCTGGGCGATTGTGCACAAATAAATTCATTAAAAATATATCTAACTGATTGTGCACAAAGTCTAGTTCATACGAAGTCTTATAGCAGTGTTGCCAGATTGGGCAATAAGTAGCGAATTGGGATAGTTTAAAAGATGAGCTCGCGGGAAAAAAATCGAGATGGCTATTTATAGCGAATTGGGCTTATACAAGACAGTAATGTTAATAGCCGATATGGCTATTGTCTAGCAAACAACATTAAATTTTAAATCAAATAAAAATTCCAAAACTCAAGTAGCCGGGAGACGCGGGTTCTACGCGTATACGGGAGCGCGTCAGACGTTTATACATTGCAAAATAATTACTTAAATCATTTATAACCCCAAGCAGGCGGGGGATGCGAGTTCCACGTGTATACGGAAACGCGTCATACGTTTATACATGGCAAAATAATTATGTAAATAATTCTTAACCCCAAGTAGGCGGGGGATGCGAGTTCCACGCGTATACTAGAATAAGGCAGACGTGTATACATGGCAAAATAATTATTTAAATAATTCTTAACCCCAAGTAGGCGGGAGATGCAAATTCGACGCGTATACGGGAGCGCGTCAGACGTGCATACAAGGCCAAAAAATTATGTAAATAATTATGACCCTAAGTATGCGGGGCATGAGAGTTCCACGCGTATACTGAAATAAGGCAGACGTGCATACAAGGCAAAATAATTATGTAAATAATTCTTAACCCTAAGTAGGCGGGGGATGCAAGTTCCATGCGTATACCTACTAGGAGTTGAGGATTATTTAAATAATTATTTTGCCTTGTATGCACGTCTGACGCGCTCCCGTATACGCGTGGAACTCGCATCTCCAGCCTACTTAGGGTTAACAATTATTTAAATAATTATTTTGCCATGTATACACGTCTGCCTTATTCCAGTATTCGCGTGGAACTCGCATCCCCCGCCTACGTGGAGTTAAGAATTATTTACATAATTATTTTGCCTTGTATGCACGTCTGACGCGCTTTCGTATATGCGTAGAACTCGCACCCCCGCCTATTTGGGGTTAAGAATTATTTACATAATTATTTTGCCTTGTATGCACGTCTGACGCGCTCCCGTATACGCGTGGAACTCGCATCTCCAGCCTACTTAGGGTTAACAATTATTTAAATAATTATTTTCCATGTATACACGTCTGCCTTATTCCAGTATACGCGTGGAACTCGCATCCCCCGCCTACGTGGAGTTAAGAATTATTTACATAATTATTTTGCCTTGTATGCACGTCTGACGCGCTTCCGTATATGCGTAGAACTCGCACCCCCGCCTATTTGGGGTTAAGAATTATTTACATAATTATTTTGCCTTGTATGCACGTCTGACGCTCTCCCGTATACGCATGGAACTCGCACCCCCCACCTACTTGGGGTTAAGAATTATTTACATAATTATTTGGCCTTGTATGCACGTCTGACGCGCTCCCGTATACGCGTGGAACTCGCATCCCCCGCCTGCTTGGGGTTATTAATTATTTAAATAATTATTTTGCCATATATAATCGTCTGACGCGCTCCCGTATATGCATAGAACCCGCGTCTCCCGGCTACTTGAGTTTTGGAATTTGTATTTAATTTAAAATTTAATGTTGTTGGCTAGACAATAGCCATATCGGCGATTAACAGTACTGTCTTGTATCCCAATTCCCTATAAATAGCCATCTCGATTTTTTTCCCGCGAGCTCAGGTTTTAAACGAGCCCAATTCGCTACTTATTGCCCAATCTGGCAACACTGCTATAAGACTTCGTATGAACCTTCGTATGAACTAGACTTAGTGCACAATCGGCGAGCAATAATTAAATAAATAGATTTGTGCACAATCGGTTAGATATATTTTTAATGAATTTATTTGTGCACAATCGCCCAGCCCTATATTACGTGCACGATAAATAAGCACAGTGTGCAATACTTTTTTTGGTTGAAATATTATTTTATGTTATTGTGCACAACAATCTTGTGCACATTACTGAATTTCATCTTTTTCCGTAAAGTGTACAATTTTTTGTGCAAAAGTAAAAACGTTTTGTGAACAAAATTTTCTTTTCTTTTCTCTGTGCACAATAAATCGGTGCACAATTCTCATGTGCACAAATCCGGCTATGTCTAGCCGGGAGACGCGGGTTCTACGCGTATACGGGAGCGCGTCAGACGTTTGTACATGGCAAAATAATTATTTAAATCATTTATAACCCCAAGCAGGCGGGGGATGCGAGTTCCACAAATATACGGAAGCGCGTCAGACGTGCATACAAGACAAAATAAATATGTAAATAATTCTTAACCCCAAGTAGGCGGGGGATGCGAGTTCCACGCGTATACTAGAATAAGGCAGACGTGTATACATGGCAAAATAATTATTTAAAGAATTCTTAACCCCAAGTAGGCGGGAGATGCAAATTCGACGCGTATACGGGAGCGCGTCAAACGTGCATACAAGGCCAACAAATTATGTAAATAATTCTCAACCCCAATTAGGCGGGGGGTGCGAGTTCTACGAATATACGGAAGCTCGTCAGACGTGCATGCAAGGTCAAATAATTATGTAAATAATTATGACCCTAAGTATGCGGGGCATGAAAGTTCCACGCGTATACTGAAATAAGGCAAACGTGCATACAAGGCAAAATAATTATGTAAATAATTCTTAACCCCAAGTATGCACGTCTGACGCGCTCCCGTATACGCGTGGAACTCGCACCCCCCGCCTGCTTAGGGTTATTAATTATTTAAATAATTATTTTGCCATGTATAAACTTCTGACGCGCTCCCGTATACGCGTAGAATCCGCGTCTCCCGGCTACTTGAGTTTTTGAATTTTTATTTGATTTAAAATTTAATGTTGTTGGCTAGACAATAGCCATATCGGCTATTAACAGTACTGTCTTGTAGCCCAATTCGCTATAAATAGCCATCTCGATTTTCCCCGCGAGCTCAGCTTTTAAACTAGCCCAATTCGCTACTTATTGCCCAATCTGGCAACACTGCTATAAGACTTCGTATGAACCTTCGTATGAACTAGACTTAGTGCACAATCGGCGAGCAATAATTAAATAAATAGATAATAATTGTTATGACGCTAATGTGCATAAAGGCAAAAAACAATCTCATGTCCTTTTTATTAAAGGTCCAAATCGAAAAAAGTTGTCAAAAATAAGAGATTATAACAATAAGTCAAACACTTATTGCAGTCTAAAAAATTCACGGGTGTTTCGTCCAGGCTACTAGATTGGACTCATCAGTGATGATCTAGTAGCCGTCATCAGACACCTAGCGCTCCATCATAGCAAAAAAAAAAAAAAAAAAAAAAAATTTAAATTAAATAAATAGATTTGTGCACAATCGGTTAGATATATTTTTAATGAATTTATTTGTTCGCAATCGCCCAGCCCTATATTACGTGCACGATAAATAAGCAGTGTGCAAGACTTTTTTTGGTTGAAATATTATTTTATGTTATTGTGCACAACAATCTTGTGCACATTACTGAATTTCATCTTTTTTCGAAAAGTGTACAATTTTTTGTGCAAAAGTAAAATTGTTTTGTGAACAAAATTTTCTTTTCTTTTCTCTGTGCACAATAAATCGGTGCACAATTTTCACGTGCACAAATCAGCCTATGTCAAGCGTTCTTGTAATTAGCACACAAGCAGGTAAAATAATTATCATCGCGTAAGTGTGTATGATCGACAGTGGTTATTAGCAGTATCAAACGGATCTTACCCCAGCACAAATAAATCACGTCAACATTCATATCGACTAAGATAAGAAAAAATACGCCATTACGCGGCGCCGCGAATAAATTATCTAAAATTAATGACTACACTACCCTGGTGGAAATCCAAAACATTTTATAACCAATAACTGACCATTTATATTAGAAGCTGGCTATTATAAAATAGGAATTTCTGTTGTCCAGTTGCTAGCTCTCCATGAAACGCTTTTTCTCCCATTATTTGCGGCTATTTAATAGATTGAAAAATAGAATGAGTTTTTCGAAGACAAGCACAAACTTGTTCTTGAGTATTTTAAAGATATTAAAACTGATCAGTTTTTATAGACTGAAAATGGCTACTAGAAGGCTTGCTGCTATGACAAGGAGTGAGAGAGACACAGTGGCGGATCCAAGGGGGGGGGGGGCGACGGGAGCGATCGCAAAATCAAAGCCCTCTCTCTGCAAAACTCAAAGATAAAAATATTTCAATAAGAGTGTAGATTCTATAGAGAGATTGTTAACATCTGAGATAGAATTGTGGAAAATTAAGTGGGAGAGAGAAAAATATGAGGACAGCTGCGATAGTATAAAATTATTAGAAATTTGTGACACTGATATTGTTCCTACCATTTATATCTTTTTAAGAATACTAGCCACACGTCTAGTGCGGAAAGAACATTTTCCACTCTGCGACGAATAAAAACGTGGCTAAGATCAACAATGGTAGAAGACCGATTAGTTGGCTTAGCCCTTATGAGCATACACAGTGACATCGAACTCAATGTGGACAAAATAATTGATCATTACGCTGCTATCAGAAAACATAGAATTAATTTTGTACTTTAAGTAACAAAATACAGTTTAACAATCGCATCAAGCATACAATATTGTTATATTATTATACGGGTGATTCTTATATTTTGAAAAATACTCAATTGTTAATAAATAGCTTCCACACTATATATATATATATATATATATATATATATATATATATATATATATATATATATATATATATATATATATATATATTGGATTGATTATCTCTCCTATTTCAGTATTTATTTTTAAGTTCAATTCGAAATCAACTTCCAAAATACAAAGTTATATACTTTGTAGAGACTTTGCAACAAACTATCCCTTTGCCCACTACCCACAGGCCCGCCATTGGAGAGACAGAATCAGATGGAGAAATAAAAGTTTTGCTGAATTATTCATAGAATGAGTACAATAAACGATTTATTAGTTCATATTATTTATTTATATTTTGAAAAGCCATCCAATGCAGTTTAATGCTCTTTTAAGAAAGATAAAATTAGTAAGTAAATCAAATACGAATATTTTGTTTTTACCTCAATCTAAGAAATAGGCAAAAAATGGGAGAAAAGGCGTTTCATCACACTGAAAAAAATAAAACCTTGGCACTCCTTTTCTTTGCGAGGAGATATAACTTCTTCACGAGAAAGGTGAAACTGCTTTAAAAAAAAAGGAGATTCTCCTTTTTTTTTCAACTAGAAACTCATGTTTTTCGGAAAGTGGAAAATACGTTTTTTAAAAAAGTAATTTCTACGTTTTAAAGAAAGTAACTTTTTCATCTACTGTTTATTATATACAAAAGCAATAAATTTGTAAAATTTATAAAATTAATGATGCAATTAAATTTTCTTTACAGCCAATTTCGATGATAACCTTTCATAAGCACTATCATGCTTATATTGTCAAAGTAGGCGAAAATCAAAATATAACAATAGATTATAAAAATCTTCCAAATTTTGCTCCCTGCCTCTTAATTAAAAAGCCAAGCAATACATTCATTGTTACCAAATATGCCGTTTAGTGTATTTTATTAAATAAAAGTATTCAAAAGTATTATAAAATATAATGTTTATTTTATTTTTTCCAAAAATGTATTTCTTGATTTTCAAAAGATAACCTAAAATAAAATTTTATGATCTAAAAATGAGTTGAAATAGTGCAATCTTATTTAATTCAATCAAATTGATTAAATTATACTAAAAGATTTACAACATAACCTTAATTTTTTCTATGTATATTACAGAAATCGTATATGCTGCAGTATAACGTTTTAATAAAAGGAGATTCTCCTTTTTTTAAGCTGTATCTCCTTTTTTTCGAAAAGTAGAAGCTGCATCTTTTTATGAGTAGAGCGAACTTTTTTTTAAGCAGTTTTTACTTATTATTTTTTTCAGTGCATAGTCATTTATTAGCCAGTTTTACTAGCTATTTTCTAACTTCTTGGCCATTTCGTATAGATGAATTTCTGCTAGAGCACCGCCTCTCACAATCGCCAGAAAAGGGACCAAAATCGGCGTGCACGGGCATTAATCGATCTCTCTGTCCTCTCCCACAAATTTTTGTGTAAAACGGCAGTTTACACAAGTTTGTTTGTAAAGCAGCGATTTTACACAAATTTTTGTGTAAAACAGCGATTCTACACAAATCTTTGTGTCGAATTCTTACACAATGTTTGTGTACATCATTTACACAAATTTTTGTGTTAAATAGGAACATTCATATTTTACACAAACTTTGTGTTAAATAGGCACATAATTTTTAAGAGTGCAGAACCCTCAATACACCCATTTTCAATTTTCTTTTGAATTTTGATTTCATAGAATTTGTATGTATTTTTAAATGACTCACGGCTCTGTTTGAGTAATGATCGTGTATTCTCCCATCTCTTGCGAAATGTATTTTTTCTTTAAATCTTTTATAATTAAAATAATATAATCATTAAGGCATGAGAAGAATTATGTTTAATATCATCATTAACTGTGACGAAATGGATTGTCGTATTATTTCCGTATTAACAAACTGACGTGAACATAGATATTTGATTACTACTCCAATGAAAGTTTTTATCTTCCTTTTTTTATACTAAGACTGCCCAATTTTTTGCAACCAACTGAGATTGACTTTTTTTGATAAAATTTTTACTACTTTAATTAGAACAGGCTGAATCTCTTTTATCGTTTTGTGAGTACTTACAATGAGCACGAGCTTTTTAAATTCATTAAATAATTCTTCAATTGTACTAGTTTTATTGAGCAAATCTGATTTTTCCCAAACAATATAAGTTGTTTCTTCACAAAGATCTTCTTCTGTCAAGGTGATCACTTCCGAATTAAAAGTTATCTTCACTTAGACATTTTTGTCATTCTTTTAATACACTTTTCATATCACCTTTGGAAAAAAATAATGAAAAATAGTGCAACAAGGGGAGACAATGAGCTATTTCCCGTGTTAAATACCTTTACTATATGCCTTTATTTTACCTTTATTTTATACATGGAAGTTGGGTAGGTGATTGTGCATTTCGTATCGTCTACAACACGAGGGATAATGATATTACTCCTGTTACAACGGGAAATAATATTATTATTCCCCGATAGAACTTCTTTTGCTTTGTCGAAGCACGCAAAATGCGATTTCACAGACCGAGTAGTGATCGAAGCAGATGAGGATCGGCGAAGCCGATTCGAGTGTCGCTCGGTCACGCGAGAGCGTGAGATCTTACACTCGAGTGACGAACATTATTTTGCGATATACTTGCCGTAAAATTCGATTTTATTCGAACTGATTTGCGGACGTACGAATGCGCAGCAAATGAGTTCGTAAAATCGGATTTTACGGAAACGTATACAAAAAAAGTTCTTTGATTTGATATCTGAAATGCTGGATTTAATGTATTTTTATAATAACTAGAAAATGGAAATGACGCGCGATACGCGCGCGTGTTGCTTACTTGCTTTTGTTTTTTATTGAAGTTAATTTACAGTGAGCTCTGCAGAAATATGAAATTCGTCAGATAAGGTAAAGTAGGTGATATCGGGACACCGGGAAAATTCGGTGGTATATCTGGACAGTAATGAAAATTATTGATTTTACACTGAGTATCACAATAAATGGTAAAAAAAAAAAATTACTTTTTGTATATCATGGTATCCATCATATAAGTAATTACATTTAGTTATGGAATTTAAATGTAAAACGAGATAAATAAATAATTAAACATAAGCTTTAAATGTTTAACAAAACTTCATCTCCATTTACTCAAAATAAGTAAGTACTGGTCATCATTTTTATGTAGTAAAAAAAAGAAAAATATAGTATTTAACTAAAAATTATGTTTTTAAATATTGATTAATACTTAAAAGTCAACATTAATAAACAAATTCATGTAAAAATCATATCATTTACTATTAAAAATTCGTGTCCCAGTTTCCCTCAAAATTTTTAAAATAGTAGTGAATTCCGGACAGAGGTGCCGCTCATGTTCCGAGTTCCCTCCCGCTATATTCAGCACGATAGTGAAAGCTGGACACGTGAACACGATTTTTCGTTGATTACAGAAAACCACGTAAAAAGTAAGAATATATATATATTTGCGCAATAATTTTTAAAATATTAGTACTATACATGTGTCTTGTGCATATGTACGCTATTTATTAAGTTCCAAATATAGTTATTTACGTTAAATCATAACCTCGACCTAACCTGCAAACTTAACCGCTTTACACTTATACGTAAGTAGGATTACTTTTACTTGTTATTTCTAGTTCGTTTTATATCATTTCTTTAAAATTAAATAAAAATTGTAATTATAGGTTGTAATGGCGAAAAAAAAGAAAGACAAGAAAAAAGTTGTTACTGTTACAACTACTACAAAGAGTAAAAGGCCTGTTAAAGCTAAAACACCAACAAATTGCAAGAAAAAAGATGTACCTGTTAAAAAGACTTTTAATAGAATAAAGAGGAAGTATAAAGAGAAAAAATATAGCTGTGACACTGTGGAAAAGGCTTTGAATGCAATTGGAGCAGGTCATACCCTACGACAAGCCTCAAAAATTTTTGGAGTTCCAAAATCTACTTTGCACGCAAAGTTAAACAATCATGTGCCCCTTAACTGTGTAAAAGGAGCACCAACGTTTTTTACAAAGGAAGAAGAAAGTATGCTAGCTGAATGGATTTTATATTTAGCAGAAAGAGGATTCCCAGTGACAAAAAGTGTGCTGTTAGATCGTATACAAAAGTGGTTAATTTCAGAAAAATAGAAAATCCATTTAAAGATAATAGACCAGGAAAATACTGGTACACTGCTTTTATGAGAAGACATCCGAATCTAAGTAACAGGATTGCGCAAAACCTTACTACATCAAGAGCTGCAGTTACAGAGGATGATTTGAGGACATGGTTCCATAGTGTTCACAACTATTTAGAAAACAAAGATTTATTAAACTTGACTCCAGACCGGATATTCAATCTTGATGAGTCAGCTTTTATGTTAGTGCCTAAGGACAATGCTGTAATTACACGTAAAGGAGCAAAATCAGTGTATCAATTTGTTGCTGGGAACGAGAAAGCTTGTTTGACTGTGCTTTTTACTGTAGCTGCCTCTGGAGTACTGCTTCCTCCAATGGTTTTATTTGATTTAAAAACCACACCAAAAAAAATGTACTGAATGAGATACCAGAAGGGTGGAGTGTGGGAATGGATCTGAAGTTTGCATCGTTGGAATGCAACGAAATAATTTTTCACGATTGATTAAAGTTTTTAAACAATGGAAATTTTATTTAAACCTTTGTTTTAAAGTTATTTTATACTATGAAACACTAAATCTACATGCAAAATTAATATTATTAGTATAAATGTGAAGTAAAATGAATTATTTTTTTTATTTCGTTGCACTCCAACGTTGCAAACTTCAAACCCATGTGTGGGACACAGCGACAGAGGATGGATGACGTCAGAAACCTTTTACAATTATATTGTTAACGTCTTTTATAATTGGTTATTAGACAAGAAATATGAATTCCCAGAACAGCGTTAATAAAGATTTTCAAGAGCGCAAGAAAAAATTGATTCAGGAGAAGAAGGAAATAAATTTTGAAATTAAAAATTTAAAGAAAATTTTGAAATCTAAATCCGAAAAAGAAAATAAAACTGAACTACTAACTAAGCAAAAAAATCTGTGTGCACGACTTGAACAGCTTGACAGACTATTAGTAAGTCACGAAATGGATGTTTTGCAACAAAAAATTAAAATAAAAGAAGAAAAGCTGTAATAAAGTTATCAGTATGTTTGAAAAATATTTTCTATTTTAAGATCTAGATTACAGATATATTATAGTTGATTATTTACTAATACAGAACAGTATTATAATATTAATATAATATATAAATTTCTTTTTTCAATTATAATAGTGTATTTTTATTTATTAATTTATAATACTATTCACGTAATCAACATTATATCAATAAAATAACTATTTTGTATAGCATGTACAAGTTATTTGTTTCATAGTCCACCTTTCGATACCATCACCGTCCAGATATACCTGTCACCTTAAAAAGATAGTCCCGCTTTTGCTCCCTGGAGCCCCCACTTTAGACTGTTGTATTTTCTTATTTGTCAAAGATATCGATTTGTTTTTTACACGAAAATCAAGAAAATACAGCCATCTAAAGTTTAATACAATTACTTTGCAGGAATTCGCAACAATTATTGGAAAAAATCAAGATTATATTCAATAGACTCTAAAATCTGTCCCGATATCACCTACTTTACCTTACGCTGGCCAATTATTTTGAGTTTGAATCGCGATTTCAAGTAAATATAGTAAAAATTACCCTCTCTCAATTTTGAGATAAAAATTTGAAAGTTTAAACTTGTTTGAACTAATTTTTCGAATAATCACGATTTAAGAATTGAAACAGTAAGACTTAACCTTACTCAATTTTAAGACAAATATTTTAAAGTTTAAACGTTTATGGTTCACGGGCATATAATGATATATATACTCATTTTGCCTTTACAAAGTTATGTAAATGTTTTTATTAGCTGCCACTGATATTTGTGTTTACATAATATTTTATTTGCTTTTTTTTTATTAAGATGGTGTAATAAATGATAAAATCAACAATCAACGATATTTTATTGAAAATAAAAGAAGAGGATGACGAAAATTATAACGGACCATTAAAAAAATCAAAATTAGAAGTATAATTTCAATTTTTATAATACATATGTACACAATTATTTATAATAAAGATACACAATTATTGAATAATAATATACTTATAATGTAAAAAATGCAGTTATTATATATGATTTTGAAAATGTAAGTAAATTGATCTCAGGGTAGATAGCAATTTTTCAATTTTATATTTTAAATAAAATTTTTTTTTAATAAAATAAGTGTCAAATAACAAATAATTTAAATAATAAGAAAAATATATTCAATTTTTTAAATATTAATGAATTATTAAATCATTGAAAAAAAAGTATAATGAATAAACATATTTTATATTTAAAATATATACTATACATATAGGAACGATACATTAATTTGGAGTAAGCTACGTGCCAATGAATTGGCAGCGGTTTTTTTTATTTAATTATTTAATACTTTATAAAAAAAATAATTCGAACAAGCTTTCTTACCTCAAAATTTAGTATTAATTAAGGGTAAATGTACTACAGTATTATATCAATTATTAAAGATGCATTAAAATTAAAAGAAAAAGATTTCTGAATTAGAACAAATAAATTATTCTTAGCAAGATTTATAAAAAAAGAACATAAAGCGCGCCTAGCGCTCATGGATTTAGCTATACAAATTTTGGGTAATGCTCGCCTCAATAAATTATCAACATCCCCACGAATCAGTAACTCCCACATCTACTATATTAACTATATTAACAAAATCCATACGAGCTTCGCGCGCCCAATTTTCTTACATAGTAATATTCAATAACAAATATTTTCTACTTCATGATTGCATTTTTCTTTAATGAACATTCCCACTCAGAAAGTATATACATATTTACACTAAATAACAGATTATGATGCTTTCTCATTTTTGAGGTTAAAAAATAAATGAAAACAGTATTTATTTTATAAAGAAATTATCTAATATGAACTTTGAATTAATTCATAACTTAATGATTATTTTATCAATTTATTCAAACACACATTCAAAAATCTTTCTTAATTTAAATCGAAGTATTCATTTTATATCAGACATTTTCTGCCATCGTTCTGCCATCGTTTTTTAAGAGAGGATTTTGGAAAGCTAACATCAGATTTTAAGTTTTTGACAATAGATACAGAGATACCTATTATTGCATAGGTATGATATAACGCACTTTGGCCTTCAATCATAGAATTTTAATTAGCCGATATTCATTACCGTTTTGGGATTCACCTCTATAAATAATTTGTACAATTCCTTCATGCTTCGTGTAAAAAAGCGATACCTGTTTTTAGTTTTGATATCATTCTCTTTAACTGATATTGTGACAATTTGATTTGCACTTCGACGAGAGCAATTAAAATAATCGTTTACAGAATAATCCCTGACTTTATATGGAATTTCATTACTCAATGAATAGCCAATGTAATTTCATGCTGTTTTGAAGATACTTCCAGTATTCACTAGTGTTTGTCTACATGCAGAGACTGGTTTCGACGCTTCAAAAATAACGATTTTGATCTTGGAGTTAAAGAACGTGCTGGTGCACCAAAAAAGTTTGAAGACGAAGAATTGGAGGAATTACTATATGAAGACTCATGTCAGACGCTAGCTGAACTTGCAAAATCATTACGAGTAGATGAGACAACAGTTTCGAAACGTTTGAAAACGTTAGGAATGATCCAGAAGCGAGGACATTGGGTGCCGTATAAGTTGAAGCCGAGAGATGTCGAACGACGTTTTCTCACGTGTGAAGTGCTGCTTCAACGGCAAAAAAGGAAAGGTTTTTTGCATCGTATCATGACTGGCGATGAAAAGTGGATACAGTACGATAATCTTAAGCGTAAAAAATCGTGGGGCAAATATCCATGGTTCGAAGCTTCTCCTCTGCATTTGGAGGGATCAGCAGGGTCTAATTTATTATGAACTGCTGAAACCGAACGAAACTATCACTGGAGATCGCTATCGACTGCAATTGATGTGTTTGAGCCGAGCCCTAAAGGAAAAACGGCCGCTGTACGAGCAGAGATACGACAAGGTGATTTTGTTACATGACAATGCTCGGCCACATGTTGCAAAAGTCGTCAAAGAAACTTTGGAGGCGCTTCAATGGGATGCCCTACCTCACCCGCCGTATAGCCCAGACATTGCTCCTTCCGACTACCACTTGTTCCGGTCGATGACTCATGGCTTGACTGAGCAGCACTTCCATTCTTATGAAGATGTCAAAAAATGGGTGGATTCTTGGATAGCTTCAAAAGACGAGCCGTTCTTCCGAGATGGAATCCGTAAATTGCCAGAAAGATGGGAGAAAGTAGTGACTAGTGATGGGCAATATTTTGAGTGACATGCTTTTTACTACATACTTTAAATAAAGCATCAATTTTCACAAAAAAACAGCGAGAACTTATTCAAGGTCCCAATAATTTTCAGGATGTTTTGTAGATACTTCCAGTATTCACTAGTGTTTGTCCTTGATCAGATTGTATGCAGTTATATTGAGTAAAACTGATAATAAATATTCTTTAGAAATATTACAAGAAATATGTTTTAACATAATAAACTATTATTGAAAGGTCTTTAAATGACCTACATTTTCATTTTCTCATTTTTAAATTATCTCTAGTTTGTCATTTGTTATTCAGGTGGCTTCACCAACTTAGGCCTTATGACAGATCTATATGTATACATCACTTATGCATTAAGTAAAAAAGCAAGGTTTTTGATACAGCACTACAAATATTCTTATGACAGAGTTGAATTATCAAAAAAAGTTGCCATAATTTATGGTGAAAATTGCCATTAATTTATAATAGTTTTTACGGAATAGGAAAAATTGACATAAATAAATCGCAATTTTTACGATAAATTATGATAATTTTGTTCATAATTCGAGTCTGTCCCACATTTATAATCAGACATGGTAATTTTTACTATAATATTTTTCTCCGTGTATAGACAACTACGTAAAAACCTTGTTATAAAGCGGAAAATCTAATTTTGAAATATATAATTATTAAAATAGTTATATTGAATGCTTATTTCATTTATAAATTTACTAAAAGATGTATAAATTTTATTTTATTCATTATTGAGTGAAAAATCCTAAATTAAGAGTCCACAAAAGTTATACTATAATAACAAAAAAAGTTATAATATACTAACAAAAGTTCGTGAAATGTAAGCAAAATAATATTTTTTCTTTTAAATTCATAATTTTTTGGAATCAAAATAAATCCTCTCTTAAGGGGGTTCCTGCGTAACTCCCTAGTCAAAGCAGTGCTAAATGAAGAGATTATCTAAAATTAAAAGAAAACATATCTTTTTGTATGATTCTACCACTCATTTTTGGTATTTCTTGTGTGGGACTCTGATCGCTATCCTTTTCAAGTTCTAAATTTTATTACACTGAAAAAAAAGATTTGTTGTTTCAACTAAATATTTAGTAAAATATTTAGTAAAGTTATCTTTAGTTAAATCAACTAAATATTTCTCTGAAGCAACTACATAAAGAGTAAAATCAACTAAATTATTTAGTTAAAATAATAATTAGTAAATCTAGTTAAACATTTAGTTACTTCAAATATGGTATGGTTGATTCAATTAAAAGGTTTCATTGAAAGAACTAAATTCGTTTTCTTGAAACAAGAAAATAACTTCAAATAAATGTTTATTGTTTTTAGCAAAATCAATTGGTAGAGTTAACGAAATATTTACTTAAATCAAATAACTGAAATATTGATGAACCCAATCTCTAAAAACAAATAAATGTTTGTTTGAAACAACTACATATTTGGTTGATTTAAACAATTAAAAACAAGGAAATATCTCCGACGCATTAACTAAACCATTCATTCCTTTAACAAATATTTTGGTAACTCAACTATTTATTTAGTAACTTCGACAGCATGATTTTGTTCAACTAGCTAAAGGATTTATTAAAGAATCGAATCCTAATTTACAAAATCTTTACTTGTTACTACTAACTATTTCATAGATTCAAATAAATAAATTAGTTGAAGTGCCAATATCTGTATATCCAAATATGTTGTCATTCTTACTAAATACTTACTTGTTTTGAAGAAACCTTTTATTTAACCGACAAGATATTTAATAACTGCAACTAACAGGTTTTGCAATATGAACAAAAGTGATTCGATAATTTTCTTCTCTCGTCAATCAAACGTTTCCTTGATTTGACTAAATATTTCTTAGAAGATACTAAATATTAATTAGATTTAACTAAATGTTTAGTTAAATAAGCACTATGATAATAAAAAAGTATGTAGTTAATTTGACTACATATTTCTTGGTTTCAAATAAACCTTTTGTTAAAAGGACAAACTGCGTACTTCAATCTACAAAACTATTTCCTTACCCCAACCAAAATTTAGTTAAAAACTTTCTCTTACTCTTATTAAGTTACAATTAGTTGACTTGAATAAATGTTTGTTCGGTCTGACTAAAAAATTAGTTAAAATGCCAGTGTCTTTGTATCCAAATACGTTGTCATTCTTACTAAATACTTAGTTGTTTTAAACAAACATTTTATTAAACCGACAAGATATTTAGTAACTGCAACTAACAGGTTTTGCAATCTGAACAAAAATGATTCGTCAATTTTCTTCCCTCGTCTATCAAACGTTTCCTTGATTTGACTAAATATTTCTTAGACGACAATAAATATTAATTAGATTTAACTAAATGTTTAGTTAAACAAGCACTATGAAAATATAAAAGAATGTAGTTAATTTGACTACATATTTCTTGGTTTCAAATAATTCTTTTGTTAAAAGGAGTAATTGCGTGCTTCTATCTACAAAACTATTTCCTCACCCCAACAAAATATTGGTTAAAAAATTTGTCTCGCGATTACTAAGTTACAATTAGTCAACTTAAATAAATGTTTGTTAGGTCTCACTAAAAAATTAGTTGAAATGCCAATGTCCTTGTGTCCAAATATGTTGTCATTGTTACTAAATACTTAGTTGTTTTAAACAAACATTTTATTAATCCGACAAGATATTTAGTAACTGCTAACTAACCGGTTTTGCAATCTGGAGGAAAGTGATTCGATAATTTTCTTCTCTCGTCAATCAAACGTTTCCTTGATTTGACTAAATATTTTTGAGAAGATACTAAATATTAATTAGATTTAACTAAATGTTTAGTTAAATAAGCACTATGACAATATAAAAGAATGTAGTTAATTTGACTACATATTTCTTGGTTTCAAATAAATCTTTTGTTAAAAGGAGTAATTGCGTGCTTCTATCTACAAAACTATTTCCTTACCCCAACAAAATATTGGTTAAAAAATTTCTCTCCCGATTTCTAAGTTACAATTAGTCAACTTAAATAAATGTTTGTTAGGTCTAACTAATAAATTAGTTGAAATGCCAATGTCTTTGTATCCAAATATGTTGTCATTCTTACTAAATGTTTACTTGTTTTGAACAAATATTTTATTAAGCCGACAGTATATTTAGTAACTGCAACTAACAGGTTTTGCAATCTGAACAAAAATGATTCGTCCATTTTCTTCCCTCATCAATCAATCGTTTCCTTGATTTGAGTAAATATTTCGTAGATTACAATAATTAACTATTAAATTTAACTAACTGTTTACTTAAAACCGCACTATGATAATAAAAAAGTATGTAGTTAATTTGGCTACATATCTCTTTGTTTCAAATAAATCTTTGTTAAAAGGAGTAACTGCGTACTTCTATCTACAAAACTATTTCCTCACACCAACAAAATATTGGTTAAAAAATTTGTCTCGCGATTACTAAGTTACAATTAGTCAACTTAAATAACTGTTTGTTAGTTCTGACTAATAAATTAGTTGAAATGCCAATGTCTTTGTGTCCAAATATGTTGTCATTGTTACTAAATACTTAGTTGTTTTAAACAAACATTTTAATAAACCGACAAGATATTTAGTAACTGCAACTAACCGGTTTTGCAATCTGGACGAAAGTGATTCGATAATTTTCTTCTCTCGTCAATCAAACGTTTCCTTGATTTGACTAAATATTTTTGAGAAGATACTAAATATTAATTAGATTTAACTAAATGTTTAGTTAAACAAGCACTATGACAATATAAAAGAATGTAGTTAATTTGACTACATATTTCTTGGTTTCAAATAAATCTTTTGTTAAAAGGAGTAATTGCGTGCTTCTATCTACAAAACTATTTCCTTACCCCAACAAAATATTGGTTAAAAAATTTCTCTCCCGATTTCTAAATTACAATTAGTCAACTTAAATAAATGTTTGTTAGGTCTGACTAATAAATTAGTTGAAATGCCAATGTCTTTGTGTACAAATAAGTTGTCATTCTTTATAAATGTTTACTTGTTTTAAACAAACATTTTATTAAGCCGACAAGATATTTAGTAACTTTAACTAACAGGTTTTGCGATCTGAACGAAAATGATTCGTGATTTTCATCTCTCGTTAATCATACGTTTCCTTGATTTGACTAAATATTTCTTAGATTACAATAAATAACTATTAAATTTAACTAAATGTTTAGTTAAAACAGCACTATGATAATAAAATAGTATGTAGTTAATTTGACTACATATTTCTTTGTTTCAAATAAATCTTTGTTAAAAAGAGTAACTGCGTACTTCTATCTACAAAACTATTTCCTCACACCAACAAAATATTGGTTAAAAAATTTGTCTTGCGATTACTAAGTTACAATTAGTCAACTTAAATAACTGTTTGTTAGGTTTGACTAATAAATTAGTTGAAATGCCAATGCCTTTGTAACCCAATATGTTGTCATTCTTACTAAATATTTACTTGTTTTAAACAAACATTTTATTAAGCCGACAGGATATTTAGTAACTGCAACTAACAGGTTTTGCAATCTGAACGAAAATGATTCGTCAATTTTGATCCCTCGTCAATCAAACGTTTCCTTGATTTGACTAAATATTTCTTAGACGACAATAAATATTAATTAGATTTAACTAAATGTTTAGTTAAACAAGCACTATGACAATATAAAAGAATGTAGTTTATTTGACTACATATTTCTTGGTTTCAAATAAATCTTTTGTTAAAAGAAGTAATTGCGTGCTTCTATCTACAAAACTATTTCCTCGCCCCAACAAAATATTGGTTAAAAAATTTGTCTCGCGATTACTAAGTTACAATTAGTCAACTTAAATAAATGTTTGTTAGGTCTGACTAATAAATTATTTGAAATGCCAATGTCTTTGTATCCAAAGAAGTTGTCATTCTTTATAAATGTTTACTTGTTTTAAACAATCATTTTATTAAGCCGACAAGATATTTAGTAACTGCAACTAACAGGTTTTACAATCTAAAATATTGATGCCGGTAAGGTAGTGATCGTGTCGGTACTTCACACGGCCTTTTATATTAAAGTTTACTAAATATTTCATAGTTTCAAATAAATCGTTAGTTATAAATGATGAGTTACACACATATTATTTAGTTTATAAATCATTAATTAAAATGTAATTAAGAATGTACACTGAAAAAAAAGATTTGTTGTTTCAACTAAATATTTAGTAAAATATTTAGTAAAGTTATCTTTAGTTAAATCAACTAAATATTTCTCTGAAACAACTACATAAAGAGTAAAATCAACTAAATTATTTAGTTAAAATAATAATTAGTAAATTTAATTAAACATTTAGTTACTTCAAATATGGTATGGTTGATTCAATTAAAAGGTTTCATTGAAAGAACTAAATTCGTTTTCTTGAAACAAGAAAATAACTTCAAATAAATGTTTATTGGTTTTAGCAAAATCAATTGGTAGAGTTAACGAAATATTTACTTAAATCAAATAACTGAAATATTGATGAACCCAATCTCTAAAAACAAATAAATGTTTGTTTGAAACAACTACATATTTGGTTGATTTAAACAATTAAAAACAAGGAAATATCTCCGACGCATTAACTAAACCATTCATTCCTTTAACAAATATTTTGGTAACTCAACTATTTATTTAGTAACTTCGACAGCATGATTTTGTTCAACTAGCTAAAGGATTTATTAAAGAATCGAATCCTAATTTACAAAATCTTTACTTGTTACTACTAACTATTTCATAGATTCAAATAAATAAATTAGTTGAAGTGCCAATATCTGTATATCCAAATATGTTGTCATTCTTACTAAATACTTACTTGTTTTGAAGAAACCTTTTATTTAACCGACAAGATATTTAATAACTGCAACTAACAGGTTTTGCAATATGAACAAAAGTGATTCGATAATTTTCTTCTCTCGTCAATCAAACGTTTCCTTGATTTGACTAAATATTTCTTAGAAGATACTAAATATTAATTAGATTTAACTAAATGTTTAGTTAAATAAGCACTATGACAATAAAAAAGTATGTAGTTAATTTGACTACATATTTCTTGGTTTCAAATAAACCTTTTGTTAAAAGGACAAACTGCGTACTTCAATCTACAAAACTATTTCCTTACACCAACCAAAATTTAGTTAAAAACTTTCTCTTACTCTTATTAAGTTACAATTAGTTGACTTGAATAAATGTTTGTTCGGTCTGACTAAAAAATTAGTTAAAATGCCAGTGTCTTTGTATCCAAATACGTTGTCATTCTTACTAAATACTTAGTTGTTTTAAACAAACATTTTAATAAACCGACAAGATATTTAGTAACTGCAACTAACCGGTTTTGCAATCTGGACGAAAGTGATTCGATAATTTTCTTCTCTCGTCAATCAAACGTTTCCTTGATTTGACTAAATATTTTTGAGAAGATACTAAATATTAATTAGATTTAACTAAATGTTTAGTTAAATAAGCACTATGACAATATAAAATAATGTAGTTAATTTGACTACATATTTCTTGGTTTCAAATAAATCTTTTGTTAAAAGGAGTAATTGCGTGCTTCTATCTACAAAACTATTTCCTTACCCCAACAAAATATTGGTTAAAAAATTTCTCTCCCGATTTCTAAGTTACAATTAGTCAACTTAAATAAATGTTTGTTAGGTCTAACTAATAAATTAGTTGAAATGCCAATGTCTTTGTATCCAAATATGTTGTCATTCTTACTAAATGTTTACTTGTTTTAACCAACTATTTTATTAAACCGACAGGATATTTAGTAACTGCAACTAACAGGTTTTGCAATCTGAACAAAAATGATTCGTTAATTTTCTTCCCTCGTTAATCAAACGTTTCCTTGATTTGACTAAATATTTCTTAGACGACAAAAAATATTAATTAGATTTAACTAAATGTTTAGTTAAACAAGCACTATGACAATATAAAAGAATGTAGTTAATTTGACTACATATTTCTTGGTTTCAAATAAATCTTTTGTTAAAAGGAGTAATTGCGTGCTTCTATCTACAAAACTATTTCCTTACCCCAACAAAATATTGGTTAAAAAATTTCTCTCCCGATTTCTAAATTACAATTAGTCAACTTAAATAAATGTTTGTTAGGTCTGACTAATAAATTAGTTGAAATGCCAATGTCTTTGTGTACAAATAAGTTGTCATTCTTTATAAATGTTTACTTGTTTTAAACAAACATTTTATTAAGCCGACAAGATATTTGGTAACTTTAACTAACAGGTTTTGCGATCTGAACGAAAATGATTCGTGATTTTCATCTCTCGTTAATCATACGTTTCCTTGATTTGACTAAATATTTCTTAGATTACAATAAATAACTATTAAATTTAACTAAATGTTTAGTTAAAACAGCACTATGATAATAAAAAAGTATGTAGTTAATTTGACTACATATTTCTTTGTTTCAAATAAATCTTTGTTAGAAAGAGTAACTGCGTACTTCTATCTACAAAACTATTTCCTCGCACCAACAAAATATTGGTTAAAAAATTTGTCTTGCGATTACTAAGTTACAATTAGTCAACTTAAATAACTGTTTGTTAGGTTTGACTAATAAATTAGTTGAAATGCCAATGCCTTTGTAACCCAATATGTTGTCATTCTTACTAAATATTTACTTGTTTTAAACAATCATTTTATTAAGCCGACAGGATATTTAGTAACTGCAACTAACAGGTTTTGCAATCTGAACGAAAATGATTCGTCAATTTTGATCCCTCGTCAATCAAACGTTTCCTTGATTTGACTAAATATTTCTTAGACGACAATAAATATTAATTAGATTTAACTAAATGTTTAGTTAAACAAGCACTATGGCAATATAAAAGAATGTAGTTTATTTGACTACATATTTCTTGGTTTCAAATAAATCTTTTGTTAAAAGAAGTAATTGCGTGCTTCTATCTACAAAACTATTTCCTCGCCCCAACAAAATATTGGTTAAAAAATTTGTCTCGCGATTACTAAGTTACAATTAGTCAACTTAAATAAATGTTTGTTAGGTCTGAATAATAAATTATTTGAAATGCCAATGTCTTTGTATCCAAATATTTTGTCATTCTTACTAAATGTTTACTGGTTTTAAACAAACATTTTATTAAGCCGACCAGATATTTAGTAACTGCAACTAACAGGTTTTACAATCTAAAATATTGATGCCGGTAAGGTAGTGATCGTGTCGGTACTTCACACGGCCTTTTATATTAAAGTTTACTAAATATTTCATAGTTTCAAATAAATCGTTAGTTATAAATGATGAGTTACACACATATTATTTAGTTTATAAATCATTAATTAAAATGTAATTAAGAATGTACACTGAAAAAAAAGATTTGTTGTTTCAACTAAATATTTAGTAAAATATTTAGTAAAGTTATCTTTAGTTAAATCAACTAAATATTTCTCTGAAACAACTACATAAAGAGTAAAATCAACTAAATTATTTAGTTAAAATAATAATTAGTAAATTTAATTAAACATTTAGTTACTTCAAATATGGTATGGTTGATTCAATTAAAAGGTTTCATTGAAAGAACTAAATTCGTTTTCTTGAAACAAGAAAATAACTTCAAATAAATGTTTATTGGTTTTAGCAAACTCAATTGGTAGAGTTAACGAAATATTTACTTAAATCAAATAACTGAAATATTGATGATCCCAATCTCTAAAAACAAATAAATGTTTGTTTGAAACAACTACATATTTGGTTGATTTAAACAATTAAAAACAAGGAAATATCTCCGACGCATTAACTAAACCATTCATTCCTTTAACAAATATTTTGTTAACTCAACTATTTATTTAGTAACTTCGACAGCATGATTTTGTTCAACTAGCTAAAGGATTTATTAAAGAATCGAATCCTAATTTACAAAATCTTTACTTGTTACTACTAACTATTTCATAGATTCAAATAAATAAATTAGTTGAAGTGCCAATATCTGTATATCCAAATATGTTGTCATTCTTACTAAATACTTACTTGTTTTGAAGAAACCTTTTATTTAACCGACAAGATATTTAGTAACTGCAACTAACAGGTTTTGCAATATGAACAAAAGTGATTCGATAATTTTCTTCTCTCGTCAATCAAACGTTTCCTTGATTTGACTAAATATTTCTTAGAAGATACTAAATATTAATTAGATTTAACTAAATGTTTAGTTAAATAAGCACTATGACAATAAAAAAGTATGTAGTTAATTTGACTACATATTTCTTGGTTTCAAATAAACCTTTTGTTAAAAGGACAAACTGCGTACTTCAATCTACAAAACTATTTCCTTACACCAACCAAAATTTAGTTAAAACCTTTCTCTTACTCTTATTAAGTTACAATTAGTTGACTTGAATAAATGTTTGTTCGGTCTGACTAAAAAATTAGTTAAAATGCCAGTGTCTTTGTATCCAAATACGTTGTCATTCTTACTAAATACTTAGTTGTTTTAAACAGACATTTTATTAAACCGACAAGATATTTAGTAACTGCAACTAACAGGTTTTGCAATCTGAACAAAAATGATTCGTCAATTTTCTTCCCTCGTCTATCAAACGTTTCCTTGATTTGACTAAATATTTCTTAGACGACAATAAATATTAATTAGATTTAACTAAATGTTTAGTTAAACAAGCACTATGAAAATATAAAAGAATGTAGTTAATTGGACTACATATTTCTTGGTTTCAAATAAATCTTTTGTTAAAAGGAGTAATTGCGTGCTTCTATCTACAAAACTATTTCCTCACTCCAACAAAATATTGCTTAAAAAATTTCTCTCCCGATTTCTAAGTTACAATTAGTCAACTTAAATAAATGTTTGTTAGGTCTAACTAATAAATTAGTTGAAATGCCAATGTCTTTGTATCCAAATATGTTGTCATTCTTACTAAATGTTTACTTGTTTTAACCAAATATTTTATTAAGCCGACAGGATATTTAGTAACTGCAACTAACAGGTTTTGCAATCTGAACAAAAATGATTCGTCACTTTTCTTCCCTCGTTAATCAAACGTTTCCTTGATTTGACTAAATATTTCTTTGACGACAATAAATATTAATTAGATTTAACTAAATGTTTAGTTAAACAAGCACTATGAAAATATAAAAGAATGTAGTTAATTGGACTACATATTTCTTGGTTTCAAATAAATCTTTTGTTAAAAGTAGTAATTGCGTGCTTCTATCTACAAAACTATTTCCTTACCCCAACAAAATATTGGTTACAAAATTTCTCTCCCGATTTCTAAGTTACAATTAGTCAACTTAAATAACTGTTTGTTAGGTTTGACTAATAAATTAGTTGAAATGCCAATGCCTTTGTAACCCAATATGTTGTCATTCATACTAAATGTTTACTTGTTTTAAACAAATATTTTATTAAGCCGACAGGATATTTAGTAACGGCAACTAACAGGTTTTGCAATCTGAACAAAAATGATTCGTCAATTTTCTTCCCTCATCAATCAATCGTTTCCTTGATTTGACTAAATATTTCGTAGATTACAATAAATACTATTAAATTTAACTAAATGTTTAGTTAAAACCGCACTATGATAATAAAAAAGTATGTAGTTGATTTGGCGACATATCTCTTTGTTTCAAATAAATCATTGTTAAAAGGAGTAACTGCGTACTTCTATCTAGACAACTATTTCCTCACACCAACAAAATATTGGTTAAAAAATTTGTCTCGCGATTACTAAGGTACAATTAGTCAACTTAAATAACTGTTTGTTAGGTCTGACTAACAAATTAGTTAAAATGCCAATGTCTTCGTGTCCAAATATGTTGTCATTGTTACTAAATACTTAGTTGTTTTAAACAAACATTTTATTAAACCGACAAGATATTTGGTAACTGCAACTAACCGGTTTTGCAATCTGGACGAAAGTGATTCGATAATTTTCTTCTCTCGTCAATCAAACGTTTCCTTGATTTGACTAAATATTTTTTAGAAGATACTAAATATTAATTAGATTTAACTAAATGTTTAGTTAAATAAGCACTGAGACAATATAAAAGAATGTAGTTAATATGACTACATATTTCTTGGTTTCAAATAAATCTTTTGTTAAAAGGAGTAATTGCGTGCTTCTATCTACAAAACTATTTCCTTACCCCAACAAAATATTGGTTAAAAAATTTCTCTCCCGATTTCTAAGTTACAATTAGTCAACTTAAATAAATGTTTGTTAGGTCTAACTAATAAATTAGTTGAAATGCCAATGTCTTTGTATCCAAATATGTTGTCATTCTTACTAAATGTTTACTTGTTTTAACCAAATATTTTATTAAGCCGACAGGATATTTAGTAACTGCAACTAACAGGTTTTGCAATCTGAACAAAAATGATTCGTCAATTTTCTTCCCTCATCAATCAATCGTTTCCTTGATTTGACTAAATATTTCGTAGATTACAATAAATAACTATTAAATTTAACTATATGTTTAGTTAAAACCGCACTATGATAATAAAAAAGTATGTAGTTGATTTGGCTACATATCTCTTTGTTTCAAATAAATCTTTGTTAAAAGGAGTAACTGCATACTTCTATCTAGACAACTATTTCCTCACACCAACAAAATATTGGTTAAAAAATTTGTCTCGCGATTACTAAGTTACAATTAGTCAACTTAAATAACTGTTTGTTAGGTCTGACTAATAAATTAGTTGAAATGCCAATGTCTTTGTGTCCAAATATGTTGTCATTGTTACTAAATACTTAGTTGTTTTAAACAAACATTTTATTAAACCGACAAGATATTTAGTAACTGCAACTAACCGGTTTTGCAATCTGGACGAAAGTGATTCGATAATTTTCTTCTCTCGTCAATCAAACGTTTCCTTGATTTGACTAAATATTTTTTAGAAGATACTAAATATTAATTAGATTTAACTAAATGTTTAGTTAAATAAGCACTGTGACAATATAAAAGAATGTAGTTAATTTGACTACATATTTCTTGGTTTCAAATAAATCTTTTGTTAAAAGGAGTAATTGCGTGCTTCTATCTACAAAACTATTTCCTTACCCCAACAAAATATTGGTTAAAAAATTTCTCTCCCGATTTCTAAGTTACAATTAGTCAACTTAAATAAATGTTTGTTAGGTCTAACTAATAAATTAGTTGAAATGCCAATGTCTTTGTATCCAAATATGTTGTCATTCTTACTAAATGTTTACTTGTTTTAAACAAACATTTTATTAAGCCGACAAGATATTTAGTAACTGTAAGTAACAGGTTTTACAATCTAAAATGTTGATGCCGGTAAGGTAGAGATCGTGTCGGTACTTCACACGGCCTTTTATATTAAAGTTTACTAAATATTTCATAGTTTCAAATAAATCGTTAGTTACAAATGATGAGTTACACACATATTATTGAGTTTATAAATCATTAATTAAAATGTAATTAAGAATGTATATTAATTATAAGAATATAATTAATTATTAGATTGATGTGCGCGATATTTTACATTTACATGCAACTCTATACTTAGTTAAAATTGAAATTTTGTAGGGTACAAGCGTTGCGTAGCGTAGCGGTTAGAGCGTTAGCCTTGTAATCCGAGGGTCCCGAGTTCGATCCCACCTTAGGTCAAAAATTTTTTCTGCGTTTTTTTCTGTTAGATAATATGTAAATGCGAAACTGCGAGCGATAATTAATATAAATTAATGCGAATATGTAATAATAATTTGATTTAATATTAATAAAATTACTATATAATAACTATGCAGAATCCATATTAAGTTACAGGAGTTCAGGAAAAATCACCAACTTCAATGCGGATGGTTGTACGAAAAGGCTACAAGGAAGAAAAAACTTTTATTTCAAAATTATTAAAAAAAAAATTTTTATAATTTTTTTGAAATAATTAGCAAAATATTTTGTAAAATTGACTAAACAGTTAGTTGATTCAACAAATCATTTATTCATATTTATTAAATATTTCGTTAATCTAATGCAGCGGTTAGTTAGTATCATAAAATATTTCACTGTTTTAATTAAATGTTTAGTAATTACAAACAAGCATTTAGTCAACATAATTGAATAATTTATCAAACAAGATAAATTGTTAATTATACAATGAATCGTTCTGTCAGATTCACAAAATTATTTATTGCTCCAGGTAAATACTTAGTAATTTCAGTAAAATGTTTTGTCAAATTGATTAAGTATTTCATTGATCTTAATAATCTGTTAGTTCATCCAATGAATCGTTTAGTCAATTTCATAAAATATTTTGTTGCACCAGAAAAATATTTTGTAATTTCAAGAAAATTTATAGTCAAATTGATTAGGTATTTCATTGTTCTTAATAACCCGTTAGTTGATGGAATGAATTATTTAGTCAATTTCATAAAATATTTTGTTGCTCCAGATAAATGTGTTGTAATTTGAATAAAATATTTTATCAAATTAAGTATTTCGTTGTTCTTAATAACTAATTAGTTTGTGCAATGAATCGTTTAGTCAATTTTATAAACTATTTTGTTGCTTTAATTAAATATTTAGTCATTTCAGTACAATATTTTATAGAATTCATTTAATATTTTATCAATCTAAATAACCTGTTAGTTGATACAATGAATCGTTTAGTTAACTTCATAAAATATTTCTTTATTTTTAGTAAATATTTAGTTCATGTAACTAAATATTTTGTTATTTTAAATAACTAAATTAGCGGATTCAATATAATATTTAATTAGCAGGCTCTAATGAAATCATGTAGTTGTTTCAACTAAATATTTACTTGAAACTACCAATATTTTTTTTCAGTGAATATTAATTATAAGAATATAATTAATTATTAGATTGATGTGCGCGATATTTTACATTTACATGCAACTCTATACTTAGTTAAAATTGAAATTTTATAGGGTACAAGCGTTGCGTAGCGTAGCGGTTAGAGCGTTAGCCTTGTAATCCGAGGGTCCCGAGTTCGATCCCACCTTAGGTCAAAAATTTTTTCTGCGTTTTTTTCTGTTAGATAATATGTAAATGCGAAACTGCGAGCGATAATTAATATAAATTAATGCGAATATGTAATAATAATTTGATTTAATATTAATAAAATTACTATATAATAACTATGCAGAATCCATATTAAGTTACAGGAGTTCAGGAAAAATCACCAACTTCAATGCCGATGGTTGTACGAGAAGGCTACAAGGAAGAAAAAACTTTTATTTCAATTTATTAAAAAAAAAAATTTTTATAACTTTTTTGAAATAATTAGCAAAATATTTTGTAAAATTGACTAAACAGTTAGTTGATTCAACAAATCATTTATTCATATTTATTAAATATTTCGTTAATCTAATGCAGCGGTTAGTTGGTATCATAAAATATTTCACTGTTTTAATTAAATGCTTAGTAATTACAAACAAGTATTTAGTCAACATAATTGAATAATTTATCAAACAAGATAAATTGTTAGTTAATACAATGAATCGTTTAGTCAGTTTCACAAAATTATTTATTGCTCCAGATAAATACTTAGTAATTTCAGTAAAATGTTTTGTCAAATTGATTAAGTATTTCATTGATCTTAATAGTCTGTTAGTTCATCCAATGAATCGTTTAGTCAATTTCATAAAATATTTTGTTGCACCAGAAAAATATTTTGTAATTTCAAGAAAATTTATAGTCAAATTGATTAGGTATTTCATTGTTCTTAATAACCCGTTAGTTGATGGAATTAATTATTTAGTCAATTTCATAAAATAATTTGTTGCTCGAGATAAATACTTAGTCATTTCAGTAAAATCTTTTGTCAAATTGATTAAGTATTTCATTGTTCTTAATAACCCGTTAGTTCATGCAACGAATCGTTTAGTCAATTTCATAAAATATTTTGTTGCTCCAGATAAATATTTTGTAATTTCAGGAAAATCTTTAGTCAAATTGATTAAGTATTTCATTGTTCTTAATAACCCGTTAGTTCATGCAATGAATTGTTTAGTCAATTTCATAAATTATTTTGTTGCTCCAGATAAATGTTTTGTAATTTGAATAAAATATTTTATCAAATTGATGAAGTATTTCGTTGTTCTTAATAACTAAATAGTTTGTGCAATGAATCGTTTAGTCAATTTTATAAACTATTTTGTTGCTTTAATTAAATATTTAGTCATTTCAATATAATATTTTATAGAATTCATTTAATATTTTATCAATCTAAATAACCTGTTAGTTGATACAATGAATCGTTTATTTAACTTCATAAAATATTTCTTTATTTTTAGTAAATATTTAGTTCATGTAACTAAATATTTTGTTATTTTAAATAACTAAATTAGCTGATTCAATATAATATTTAGTTGGCAGGCTTTAATGAAATCATTTAGTTGTTTCAACTAAATATTTACTTGAAACTACTAATCTTTTTTTTCAGTGTACAGAGTTAATACTACAAGTCACTTTTTATAAAAACATACATAAAAATATACAATTATAAACAATTGCTTGTCTTACCTAATTTACATCAGTATTACCCTTCGTCACATTTTCGTAGAATATAACAGAGCTTTTTTCCTTTTCTAAAATAATAATAAGAACAAAAATGTAATTTGTATGTGTTTTGCACGAAGGTCACGTCAAATCAAGTATAACTTTACCTTATTGTTCATTTTATCAAATACGTCAATGTACGTTATTAATAAATTAAGACGGCTAATAAACATATAAAAAACGACACTAATAATAAATTAACATATAAAAACTCTCACAACTAATAAATTAACAAAGAAAAGTCCCACAATTAATAAATCAACACTAAGATTGAGCAAAAGCAGTCAAGGCAGATAAAACCAGTAGAGCGAGAAAAATGTAAACAAAATTGGCTTCGTAA
The DNA here is from genome assembly GCA_036365515.1 of Torymus aiolomorphi. Lineage (NCBI taxonomy): Eukaryota > Metazoa > Arthropoda > Insecta > Hymenoptera > Torymidae > Torymus > Torymus aiolomorphi. Next base: position 56,234,641 of record CM070875.1, on the reverse strand, counting down.
TAAACTTAGCAATTGACGTCATATTACGTCATCATATTCATTTTCAATTTTTATAATTAAAACTATTACAACTATTATTAAAATTTAATTCTGTCTTAATTTATCAACACTTTGTCAAATCTTGTAAAAAAAAAAAAAAAAAAAAACTGTTGTTAAATTTAATTTTAATTTGAGTTTATATCTTATAACGTTATCAGAAATTTAATTTTAATTTGATATTTCACGCTTAATTGCTATTAGCCAGTCAGTTTCTGCTCACTCATCACCATTGAAAGTGATGCACGCGCAGACCCGGAGCGCCCGGAGTGGCAAGTCTCGTGAACTGCCACAGTCAGCGAGAATTTCAAATATTTCAAGATTATGTTCGGCAGTTATACTTGATTAATTTATTTATCTATTTGTTTAATTTCTTTGAGCAATTGCGAATAATGGTTATTTAATTTTTGTGTATCTTCTTTAATATTTATTGGATTCTTTTGTCAATAAAAAATACCATAGAAATGAGTTAACACTAACAAACACTACTTTATCTAGAGTTTATGGACTACCAAAAATTCACAAAAAAGATGCACCTTTGAGACCCATAGTCTCTTGTGTAAGTAGTCCAACATACAAACTATCAAAAACTCTAGACACTCTCATAAGTAATAAGATACCAGAACCAAAATCTTACATAAAAAATAGTCATGACTTAATAGATAAAATCAAAGATATTGTCATTCCTGATGATCACATCATAATATCATTAGACGTCACATCACTCTTCACGAATGTACCGCAGGAATTAGTAGTTAAAAGTATAGAAAAAAGGCATCATTACATTAGAACTCAGAACGTACCCGAAATAATTAATACTTCAAAGTTTTTAATGAATAATACATTTTTCCAATTCGATGGAAAGTACTATAGACAGACTTATGGATCTCCTATGGGGAGTCCCATAAGTCCTCTATTTGCTGATATGGTAATAGTAGATTTCGAAGAAGAATGTATAAAAAAGCTAGATTTGAGACCACTGTTTTATTATCGATACGTAGATGATGTCATTACGAGTATACCTAAAAATAAAATACAACAAGTTTTAGAAATATTTAACTCTTACCATAATAGACTCAAATTTACACACGAAGTTGAACATAACGGTAAGATAAGTTTTTTAGAGGTACAACTTACAAGAGAAAATAATAAAATCATTACAGATTGGTATCACAAACCTATGTTTTCAGGCAGATTTTTAAATTTCAAATCGAACCATCCCATATCACAAAAAAGAGCAATGATATATAATCTAATAGACAGAGCGATTTACTTTCAAACAGACAGTTTTGGGAAAAAAACATCAATTTGGTTAAAGAATTTTTAATAAATAACCAATATCCTAATAGATTTGTTGACTTTTATGTGAAAGAAAGATTAAAAAAGATTGAATTTAGTAATAATAACAATACAGATAAAACTAGAGAAAAAGAAATACAATATTGACTTTGCCGTATATACCAGATACTTTTGAAAAGATTTCACATAGTTTGAAAAAATTTAGCATCACTACTATTCCAAAAATCAAGAATAATCTCAGTACTGTAATAAGAAGAGGAAAGGATAGACAAGAAACTACGGAACAGACTAATATAGTTTATAAAATTAATTGTAAAGATTATGATGCTACATATGTAGGAGAAAGTAAGCGGATGTTAGGGACAAGAATTAAAGAGCACATTGCGAATACAAAGAAAAAAGATGAAAATAAATTTGTCATTAATAAGCACATGGATGATTTTAAACATAATTTTGACTTTGAAAATACAATAATATTGGACAAAGAAGATATATGTAAAAAAAAGATTAATATCTGAAATTGTGAACATTAAATTACAAAAGAATCCAATAAATATTAAAGAAGATACACAAAAATTAAATAACCATTATTCGCAATTGCTCAAAGAAATGAAACAAATAAGATAAATAAATTAATCAAGTATAACTGCCGAACATAATCTTGAAATATTTGAAATTCTCGCTGACTGTGGCAGTTCACGAGACTTGCCACCCCGGGCGCTTCGGGTCTGCGCGCGCATCACTTTCAATGGTGATGAGTGAGCAGAAACTGAGTGGCTAAGGAGCCCGTGATTGGTTGACGGGGGCGTTAGCTTTTCGTTTTAAGGTTGTGGCGTGGCATCCTGGCTGATGCTCCCCAGCCTGGGGGAGGGCCTGCAGACAGGTAGACTACGACCGTGAAGGCGTTTATGTAAATTAGTCAGGATGCCACGTCACAAGGTCTTAGCTAAATGGTTCAAATAAAATCCACAAAGTTTGGAATTATGAAATATTTAAACTAAAAATATAAGTCATACATAGTATTAATGACTTAAAATTTGGTTTTGTATAACAAAAAAGTATTAAAATTAAAAAAATTTTATTTATAATTCACAATGAAGAACTACGAATACTGCTCTGATTACATCTAAATTTCTGAGCTCCAAATTGTTGTACTGTAGGAACAAACTAAAATAAATACAATCCAAGTTTCAATAAACAATATTGGATAAATTTGCGGATGTTAAAAAGTAAAATAAATTTTAAATTCATAATATTTCAATATTAATTTTACAGGTTCAGCCAAGATAAAGGAAGAGCACGTGTAGCACGCCTGAACTTTTTCTTTATAACTTAAAAATGATTAAAAAATGTTTACTTACTTTTATGGTTTAAGTTCATATGTAATAGATTATTAATAGTATTTATTACCATCCCTGTATAGGGCGCACTTTTTACGTTATCCAAGTAATCGCTATTTTACTTTACATGGATTGTGCTTCGAATTGTCGCCCGACTGAGTAATTATGTAGGCTCTGTGTAGGATACGGTCAGGCTAGCCGTATCCAGATATGTGACAAGGTATGACACGGGCTCTTAAGGTAGTTCTCCGGCCAATGACGTCATAAAAATCACAATATCGCAAAAATTGCGCTGTAAGAATATTATTTATGGTGGAAACTCTTAAATTTATCTCTGTATACTGTTGTAAAAATAATAAAAAAAGACGACGTAAAAAATAAAGTGCCTATACAATATTCGAAACAATACGACTTGTATGATGCAACTATATAGGGGAAGGCGGGGCATGGCGTGTCAGGTAGGTAAGTTTGGCACCCTCATATTTTTAATATTAATGAATGCAAAAAATGTAATTTTTACATAAACCTAATTAGATATGCTTTTAGAATTTTCCTCTATACTTTTGAGATTATAGATAATGTTTAATATTTAATTTAATAAGATTGAAAATCGGTGCTTAGAAACAAGGTTGACTTCATTTTTAAGTCGCTTGGAGCAACGAGAAAATGATTTTTTTTCTAAATGAGGCCAAACCTATTTGATAGTTTCAACTTTTATCTTTCAAGCCCTGTTTTTGTTTTTTTCAGAAAATCTTTATAAATAATATAATTAAAAAATGAAAATGGTATTAAAATGGGGCATGACGTGGCACCCTGGCGGGGCACGCGTGGCACACTAGGGCGTATCAGTGCGCCGCGGCGGCCGCCGAGCGAAGTGATGTAACCTACAAACCAAAAATGGAGCAAGATGGGTTAACAACTACGCAGTACAATAATTTAGTTTTAAGTAGTTTTTAGTTTCAATTATTACATTAATAAGTAAATAACGATTATTTCGACTGCGTATTAAGTTATAGAGTAGAAAAAACAATGGTAAGGAAGGAATCAATTGTAGATACTCAAACTGCCTTTTTCAATGGTCAGGTAGTTCAAATATGCTACATAGATGAAAATGATGCAAAATCTTTAAATTTAAACTTATTGTAATAATAATGATAATTTGTTAATCAAACAAAAGTATTATGTTGTGATCATATTTTATAAGAAGGAATTTATAATATAAAATCATTTATTAAAATGTAATAATTTATTTTAAAATAAAAATTGTTATGTTCCTTAATAAAAATAAAATTTAAAATTTTCAATAGACTGATTAATTATTTGATTTTTGAAAATTTTATTATGGCATAATTATTAAAGTATTAATTACTAGAAAAAAGAATTGAAAAATACCTATAGTAAAATATTAAATTTGACCGTGCCATGCGTGCCCCGTCGGGTGCCACAATCCACCCGCCGGTGGGGCACGTAGAGCATTTTTTTCAGAATTTCTTTTCTGTATTTTATCAATAATTAAAAGAAAATGAAAAAAAAGTTAATAGTTTATTTTATTTTATTTTTTTCTGATCTAATTATTCCGTTTTTGTACATTTTGAAATAATACACGGTTTAGTTGTTATTTTTAATCAAAGTTAGGGTGTCACACGTGCCCCGCCCTCCCCTATAGATATACAAATAACATGGCAATTTTTTTTTCAAATAGCCATTTCTTGGAAAATAGTTTCACTTGTCATATTATAAAATATTCTACACTATTCCTTTTTGAGTATAATATACTAGTATAATATACTAGTTTTAAGAAAATTGTAAAGAAAATTGGCTTTGCAATTAATTAAAATGAATCTTAAATACATACTCAGCCTATAATGCTTCCCATGTTAAAGTTGAAAACTTTAGCATTAATTATCTCAATAATTAGTATCGCTTCCTATACTGGGGGGTTTCAAAAATCAATAATATAAAACATATAAAAAGGAATAGGTACACTAATTTTTAAGAAAATTTAAAGAAAATTGATTTTCCGGTGAACAGGTTGCCTTGAAATCAATTTTTTATGATCGTTAAATTTATTATCTAAACCTAGACATACACCCTACTTTTCAAAATCTGAATGGTACTTTCAAATTTGACTGTGACGTACACGACCGGCTGTACGATACGTACACACATTCATAAGCGAAACATCAACAAAGGCCCGGCTCACCGATCACGAGCGCCCAGCGCAAACCAAGCAGTAGTATTCTCTCACGAGTAATTAAGGTGCATCTGACGTCACAATGTAAACACCTTTGTTATGCGTGAGAGAGAAGAGTAGATAGCTGACTAGTATATAAAGGGCCACGATTCTCGGAATCGGCACGCACTTGTGTCCGAGCTACTGCCTTGAACACTTTCCCAAAAGCATTGCGCTTAGGTGAGTGATGCTGGTAGGGATGGGCGATTCTACTCGATTCTTTGAGAATCGCCCGATTCTTTTCTTCGAGAATCGATTATTCTATCGATTCTTTTCATGATTCGATTCTTAGTGGATCGATTCTCATTTGACTGAGAATCGAGTATTCATTGCGCATGCGCTATGGACTATCGGGGACTCGCCACAAATAGGACCGTGCCGTCGCCGCCCGGGTGTCGGTGCCATAGGGTAGATGTCCGTATTAGTGTGGGTTTAAGAAACTCTTCAGTTTTGTCGCATAATAATAGACTATTTAAGCTGTATCAGAGATTCCGGGTGGTTTATATAGATAATAAAAGTAATAATCTACACGAAACAATTTTTTTTTATAGAAAAATATTTATATTTACGAAAGTTACAAGCAATATAAAAAAAAAAAATTTTGTACGCATTTGTGTGCCCTAGCAGACATCAAAGTACATTTTTGTGTGCCCCGTATTAATGTGGATGTACACGTTTGTGTGCCCCACATTAGTGTGTCTTGATAATATTATCGTTGCCAACAAAATTATTTTGTTAACTGTAGTGCATTTATAATCAATTTCTAACCCTTGTTTACATTGAATGTTAATTAATTCCAATACGGTAAAAACTGCTGAAGGTCGTCAATGCGATATGAAACAACGTTTGTGCGCAGACAACCTAACCTAACTTTTCTGTTCAAGCACCGATACGAGCATGCTCGTATTGTATTTGTGCATACACAAATCTGGGCAAGTCGTTTTTCACTGGCCCTATTAGTAGACACCATTAATTAAATATTAAAATCAATTGAAAACCTTTATATTAAGGTTTATTATATAACATAATATTATTTTATGATATAATCAATTGTATCCCACATTAAAATCCTTCCGAAACATTATTTAATGTTACTTTTAAAAATGTCATTTCTTAGCAAGTTTGGACAAGGAAACACCGTGACACACCGCAAACCGTGAAACATATTTTTGAAAGTTCTTTTTTAATGTTATAGTAAATGAAAACAAATTAAGTAATTAATTCTATTTAAACTTAATTAACTATACTTTATGAAAAAAAATATTTTAGTGTTACGTTTTTACTCGTTCACTTCTAGGATATGTTTTAATAATAGGGCACACAAATATGGACAGGCACACTAATACGGACCACTACTCTAGCGTGCCGAGCGCTTTTCGAATCGGAGTGCGGCGTCTAAGAGTATTGCTTCCGTGCTCCAAGCCCTTTTGGACATGTGAGTTTGCCATCTGCAATCTTTATTTATGACGAAAAAAATCAAGCATATTATTAAACAGTATTAAACAAAAAAAAAGGTGTTATAACACCGTAAAACTAACATAATGTTGACATTAACAAAATATACAATAATTTAACAATGATTTTACCTGCAGAATATTTCGGAGCAATCCAGGCTATGCTTGATTTTTTCGTCATAAACAAAGATTGCAGATGGCAAACTCACATGTCCAAAAGGGCTTGGAGCACGGAAGCAATACTCTTAGACGGCGCACTCCGATTCTAAAAGCGCTGTAAAAAATTTAGTCTGGCGCAAGTCTGGCACAAGTCTGGATCTATAAGTCTGGCGTAAGTCTGGCTACGGCCACTTTTTTGCCAGACTACTTGAGCCAGACTTAATGCTAGACTTTCTACCAGACTTGGTCCCAACTTTCGCTAGATCTGGCATACAAAAGCCAGATTTAATTCTAGATTTTTTACCAGACTTTCTTCCGACCGTTGCTAGGTCTGGCATACAAAAGCCAGACTAAATGCCAGACTATCTACCAGACTTATATTTGACAGACAGTAAGTCTGGCATATCTCAGCCAGACTTAGTACCAGACTTTCAGATGAGTTTAAAAAAGACAACCTTAAGGGTGACGCTCAATCTCTGTACTTATAGCACCATTATGCAGCAAATTCGAGCTTCGAGTATTCTCGATGTTTACTCCAGAAAGCTCATGGGAGAACGCCAATGGTGGCGAGTAATTTCCGTTTAGAAGTTCGAGAAGTTATAAAACTGTTTATTGTGGCTGATAGGAGAGCAACTAATTGCTGTACCTGCAAAAATAAAAAATAAAAATACACAAAGCGTTTGTTCGAAAATTTGTAGGAAAATGCATATAAAACTGAAATTACAATGTATAGTTATGAGTATATAAAGTAATGTAGAAAAATCATGGAAAGCAGGTTAGTTTACTATGTGTTTTAAAAAATGAACGAAATACATGAAAATACTATCTCCATTCTTCTGTAGATCTGCAATTTCTCTACTCCTAGCGATGGTTATTTTCAGTTTTAAAATTCTTAATTATATTAATAAGGGATTATTCAACATAAGTCACATACGAAATTATTTATTCAACAAAATGTTTATGCGCGAAATAACTCAGTGACAGATATAAAAAGACTATCGACTAGCCTCACGGTTATCATACACTCAAAAAAAATATTGGTAGTTTCAAGTAAATATTTAGTTGAAACAACTACATGATTTCATTAGAGCCTGCTAATTAAATATTATATTGAATCCGCTAATTTAGTTATTTAAAATAACAAAATATTTAGTTACATGAACTAAATATTTACTAAAAATAAAGAAATATTTTATGAAGTTAACTAAACGATTCATTGTATCAACTAACAGGTTATTTAGATTGATAAAATATTAAATGAATTCTATAAAATATTGTATTGAAATGACTAAATATTTAATTAAAGCAACAAAATAGTTTATAAAATTGACTAAACGATTCATTGCACAAACTAATTAGTTATTAAGAACAACGAAATACTTAATCAATTTGATAAAATATTTTATTCAAATTACAAAACATTTATCTGGAGCAATAAAATATTTTATGAAATTGACTAAATAATTCATTCCATCAACTAACGGGTTATTAAGAACAATGAAATACCTAATCAATTTGACTATAAATTTTCTTGAAATTACAAAATATTTTTCTGGTGCAACAAAATATTTTATGAAATTGACTAAACGATTCATTGGATGAACTAACAGATTATTAAGATCAATGAAATACTTAATCAATTTGACAAAACATTTTACTGAAATTACTAAGTATTTACCTGGAGCAATAAATAATTTTGTGAAACTGACTAAACGATTCATTGTATTAACTAACAATTTATCTTGTTTGATAAATTATTCAATTATGTTGTCTAAATACTTGTTTTGTACTAAACATTTAATTAAAACAGTGAAATATTTTATGATACTAACTAACCGCTGCATTAGATTAACGAAATATTTAATAAATATGAATAAATGATTTGTTGAATCAACTAACTGTTTAGTCAATTTTACAAAATATTTTGCTAATTATTTCAAAAAAATTATAAAAATTTTTTTTTTAATAATTTTGAAATAAGTTTTTTCTTCCTTGTAGCCTTTTCGTACAACCATCCGCATTGAAGTTGGTGATTTTTCCTGAACTCCTGTAACTTAATATGGATTCTGCATAGTTATTATATAGTAATTTTATTAATATTAAGTCAAATTATTATTACATATTCGCATTAATTTATATTAATTATCGCTCGCAGTTTCGCATTTACATATTATCTAACAGACAAAAACGCAGAAAAAATTTTTGACCTAAGGTGGGATCGAACTCGGGACCCTCGGATTACAAGGCTAACGCTCTAACCGCTACGCTACGCAACGCTTGTACCCTACAAAATTTCAATTTTAACTAAGTATAGAGTTGCATGTAAATGTAAAATATCGCGCACATCAATCTAATTATTAATTATATTCTTATAATTAATATACATTCTTAATTACATTTTAATTAATGATTTATAAACTCAATAATATGTGTGTAACTCATCATTTGTAACTAACGATTTATTTGAAACTATGAAATATTTAGTAAACTTTAATATAAAAGGCCGTGTGAAGTACCGACACGATCTCTACCTTACCGGCATCAACATTTTAGATTGTAAAACCTGTTAGTTACAGTTACTAAATATCTTGTCGGCTTAATAAAATGTTTGTTTAAAACAAGTAAACATTTAGTAAGAATGACAAAATATTTGGATACAAAGACATTGGCATTTCAAATAATTTATTAGTCAGACCTAACAAACATTTATTTAAGTTGACTAATTGTAACTTAGTAATCGCGAGACAAATTTTTTAACCAATATTTTGTTGGTGTGAGGAAATAGTTGTCTAGATAGAAGTACGCAGTTACTCCTTTTAACAAAGATTTATTTGAAACAAAGAGATATGTAGCCAAATCAACTACATACTTTTTTATTATCATAGTGCGGTTTTAACTAAACATTTAGTTAAATTTAATAGTTATTTATTGTAATCTACGAAATATTTAGTCAAATCAAGGAAACGATTGATTGATGAGGGAAGAAAATTGACGAATCATTTTTGTTCAGATTGCAAAACCTGCTAGTTGCCGTTACTAAATATCCTGTCGGCTTAATAAAATATTTGTTTAAAACAAGTAAACATTTAGTATGAATGACAACATATTGGGTTACAAAGGCATTGGCATTTCAAATAATTTATTAGTCAAACCTAACAAACAGTTATTTAAGTTGACTAATTGTAACTTAGAAATCGGGAGAGAAATTTTTTAACCAATATTTTGTTGGGGTAAGGAAATAGTTTTGTAGATAGAAGCACGCAATTACTCCTTTTAACAAAAGATTTATTTGAAACCAAGAAATATGTGGTCAAATTAACTACATTCTTTTATATTGTCATAGTGCTTGTTTAACTAAACATTTAGTTAAATCTAATTAATATTTATTGTCGTCTAAGAAATATTTAGTCAAATCAAGGAAACGTTTGATTAACGAGGGAAGAAAATTGACGAATCATTTTTGTTCAGATTGCAAAACCTGTTAGTTGCAGTTACTAAATATCCGGTCGGCTTAATAAAATATTTGGTTAAAACAAGTAAACATTTAGTAAGAATGACAACATATTTGGATACAAAGACATTGGCATTTCAACTAATTTATTAGTTAGACCTAACAAACATTTATTTAAGTTGACTAATTGTAACTTAGAAATCAGGAGAGAAATTTTTTAACCAATATTTTGTTGGGGTGAGGAAATAGTTTTGTAGATAGAAGCACGCAATTACTCCTTTTAACAAAAGATTTATTTGAAACCAAGAAATATGTAGTCCAATTAACTACATTCTTTTATATTTTCATAGTGCTTGCTTAACTAAACATTTAGTTAAATCTAATTAATATTTATTGTCGTCTAAGAAATATTTAGTCAAATCAAGGAAACGTTTGATAGACGAGATCATTTTTGTTCAGATTGCAAAACCTGTTAGTTGCAGTTACTAAATATCTTGTCGGTTTAATAAAATGTTTGTTTAAAACAACTAAGTATTTAGTAAGAATGACAACGTATTTGGATACAAAGACACTGGCATTTTAACTAATTTTTTAGTCAGACCGAACAAACATTTATTCAAGTCAACTAATTGTAACTTAATAAGAGTAAGAGAAAGTTTTTAACTAAATTTTAGTTGGGGTAAGGAAATAGTTTTGTAGATTGAAGTACGCAGTTTGTCCTTTTAACAAAAGGTTTATTTGAAACCAAGAAATATGTAGTCAAATTAACTACATACTTTTTTATTGTCATAGTGCTTATTTAACTAAACATTTAGTTAAATCTAATTAATATTTAGTATCTTCTAAGAAATATTTAGTCAAATCAAGGAAACGTTTGATTGACGAGACAAGAAAATTATCGAATCACTTTTGTTCATATTGCAAAACCTGTTAGTTGCAGTTACTAAATATCTTGTCGGTTAAATAAAAGGTTTCTTCAAAACAAGTAAGTATTTAGTAAGAATGACAACATATTTGGATATACAGATATTGGCACTTCAACTAATTTATTTATTTGAATCTATGAAATAGTTAGTAGTAACAAGTAAAGATTTTGTAAATTAGGATTCGATTCTTTAATAAATCCTTTAGCTAGTTGAACAAAATCATGCTGTCGAAGTTACTAAATAAATAGTTGAGTTACCAAAATATTTGTTAAAGGAATGAATGGTTTAGTTAATGCGTCGGAGATATTTCCTTGTTTTTAATTGTTTAAATCAACCAAATATGTAGTTGTTTCAAACAAACATTTATTGGTTTTTAGAGATTGGGTTCATCAATATTTCAGTTATTTGATTTAAGTAAATATTTCGTTAACTCTACCAATTGATTTTGCTAAAAACAATAAACATTTATTTGAAGTTATTTTCTTGTTTCAAGAAAACGAATTTAGTTCTTTCAATGAAACATTTTAATTGAATCAACCATACCATATTTGAAGTAACTAAATGTTTAATTAAATTTACTAATTATTATTTTAACTAAATAATTTAGTTGATTTTACTCTTTATGTAGTTGTTTCAGAGAAATATTTAGTTGATTTAACTAAAGATAACTTTACTAAATATTTTACTAAATATTTAGTTGAAACAACAAATCTTTTTTTTCAGTGTAGCAACAGCTTCAAGTATGTTTCTGCTGCAATGACGGAGAATTTTCAGAATTTGTATAAATTTTACAAATTTCCCCTTCTTAGAATATTAAATACTTAATGTACACGAAATGGGCATTGATAGTGATATGGAGGCCTATACATCTACAGAAGGAGATATCATTTTCAGATAAGTATTTCGTTCATTTTTAAATACACATAGTAAACAAACTAACCTGCTTTCCTTGATTCTTCTACATTATTTTTTATACTCATCACTACATTGTAATCTCAGTTTTATATGCATTTTCCTACAAATTTTCGAACAAATGCTTTGTGTATTTTTATTTTTTATTTTTGCAGATACAGCAATTAGTTACTCTCCTATCAGCTACAATAAGCAATTTTATAACTTCTCGAACTTCCAAACGGAAATTACTCGGCACCATTAACGTCCTCCCATCAGCTTTCTGGAGTAAAACATCGAGAATACTGGAAGCTCGAATTTGCTGCATAATGGTTCTATAACTATAGAGATCGAGTGTCACCATTTAGGCTATATTTTTTAAACTCATCTGAAAGTCTGGCAGAAAATCTGGCACTAAGTCTGGCTGAGATATGCCAGACTTACTGTCTGTCAAATATAAGTCTGGTAGGTAGTCTGGCATTTAGTCTGCCTTTCGTATGCCAGACCTAGCAACGGTCGGCAGAAAGTCTGGTAACAAATCTAGAATTAAGTCTGGCTTTTGTATGCCAGACTTAACGAAAGTTGGGACCAAGTCTGGTAGAAAGTCTAGCATTAAGTCTGGCTCAAGTAGTCTGGCAAAAAAGTGGCCGTAGCCAGACTTACGCCAGACTTATAGAGCCAGACTTGTGCCAGACTTGCGCCAGACTAAATTTTTTTACACGGGATGGCACCGGCACCCGAGCGGCAACGGCACGGTCCCATTTGTGGCGAGTCCCTCGGAGTACGGCCCTGGAATGGATTGCGCCGCTTGTGGTGAGCCGCGTAACCGCATGAGCGCAGCATACGAGCACCGAACAGTGTAAAAATAAATTTTTATTTTAATATAAAATACAAAGCGCCACCTGTAAATCCATTCGAATATTTTGAATTTCCGGAAGTATTAAGCCAACGACCTACGCAGAAAAATGAATATAAGAAAATTGTAGAAATATCTATTGTTTAAATCCTTAAAATTACATTTGTATCTCCCTTTTTATTTAAAAAGTTATGTATGGTGATATAAAAATTAAAAAACATGAATAAAAATGTTAATAAGCAAATAAATATTTTTTTTTAAATTAGTACTCGATTCTTCGATTCTTTTCCAAAATAATCGATTCTTAAGTATCGATACTTTTCAAAATTCGATTCTTAGGAATCGATTCTTTTTTAAGGAATCGCCCATCCCTAGCATGCTGGCGACCCCTTGCGCTCGTTAAAATATTGTAAATATACTCTTGTAATCTGTTCCTATTTATCATCAAAATAAACTTATTTAATATCATATTTGTCTTTAAGTAAAATGTTAATTATAAACCTAACCTTAACATACCCAAGGAGCTCTACCTTACCGACCTCTTACGGCACGATAGTTGGCCCTCAGCGCGCCGATTATTTACCCGGCAATCCTTTCTATCGGCACGGTAGCAGCCAATCAGCGCTAACTACTTACCCGATTCCAACGCAGCACGGTAGCAGCCAATCAGCGCTAAATACTTACCTGCATCTACCACCTCTCTGTATCGACGGCACGGACTCCGGCACATTGCGCGCCGGTATTTAACCCTAAGATCGGAGCTACTCCCCTCCCGATTGTATGCTCGAGTCCAGTACATGAACTCTATAAGATTAATTTAACGTCCGAAAAAGTAAAGATTAAAGCTACAGCTAGTCATTACCCAAGGTCGGTACGTTACATGACAATTCCGTATATAGAAAGAGTAAAAATTATAAGAAAACTATTAAAAATTTAAGTCAGGCTACCTGTCCAGGCCCAGCTTCGGACCTTGTCCCTTAGCTGGAAATTATAGATGTTTAGACCAACCTCAATTTGACGTACAAGCTTACTGATTCAAATCTATTTGTGTAATGTAAATTAGTATCTGTAATGTGGTTTTTTGACATTCCAAGAATAATACAATTACGTATATTTTATTTGAATAATAAATTATGTAAATTATCTTTTTTCGTAATTTTGAAAATTCAGCATTCGTTGGCCAACTGCAAAGATTATTCAGTGGCGAAATAATCAGTATTTATAATCAAGCCCATTGGTTAAACTGTTGGCCAACCCTTTGCGATTTGGTGAACTAATGGTGAGCATTTAGTGACGATTTCGACCAGGTTGGTTATATCGACAGTATTACGAAATATTGCAGACAGAAGAAGTTATTAACACTGATCCAACTTACCTCTGTAGACAAAGCGCCCTATTCTCCCCTATAACAAATTATAATCATTTGTAAATTGGTTTGGCGTAAGAAAATTAGTTATTGACATTAAAAATAAAAAAAGGAAATCCGTGAATTAGTATGAGGAAGCTATATCTTACGTATATGAGTAAATACCAGAAACTTTTAAAATGTTGGTAACTCCAAAATTTTATATTTAAAAGGCTATAACTCAAGTTATAGCCTTTTAAATATATAACTCAAGTTTATTCCTTGAGGAATAAAAACTGGTGTTTTATTTAACAACCTTCCACACCTCAGATTGGTAGAAACTAGGCCATTAGCATCCTGAATAAATCAAATAGTATACTGAGTCTACCAGTAGCGGCAAAAAAGTGCTAAAAATATCAAATTAATCTTTTGAATGGAACGTATAATTTGTTACTCTTTATAAAGAGGAAAACGTAGATTTTAGTCTTCTGCAAAAGTGTAAATGTATGAAATTATTCTTCATAAAGTATAAAATGCATATTTTAACTTCCTTAACGGATAAAATCCGCATTTTGTTTTTTAATAAAGTAGAAGAAAATTGACAATTGACAGTTTACTTATCCAATTTCTACTCTTTTGCGTTTAAATTGTAAGTTAGGCATTTGCAAATCTTAAAATCTAGTACTACCATCGTATATCGTAAGAACTTTAACGTTGTTTGTGAAAAAAGATTAAACTAAGATTAAAATGTAATAAATATAATAAATTTAATTACTAAGATTAAAATGTAGATTTTACACTTTCTAAAAGTGAAAAAGGTTACAATCAATTAATAAAAGATTAATTTAACGCATTCACACTTTTGAAGGTAGGTATACAAGTCGCGTAACATCTACATTTGAATCTTTGTCAAAAGTGTGATTTCATAGTTTTAATCTTTTCGGAAAATCCCATAACCTTTCACACTTTCTAAAGATTAAAATGTACATTTTAATCTTTTATAAAGTGTGAATTAATAAAATTAATCTAAATAAATATTAAAACCAAGGAATTAATTTCTTGACGATTAAAATGAAGGTTTTAATCTTTTCACTCCCATTTTTCACACTATTGAGTTAAAAGTGATACATTTGCAATTATATAATTTTGGGTTTAATCATTTTTTCCAGTTTATTAACTCATATAACATCTATAATTCCTCACATATTATCAGATCTTATATAAGTAAAAATAAAAATTATATTTTACAAGGTCTTTATCTTGGGATATAACTACCTTAAGACCGTAACAATGTAAACGACGTTGTATATTCAATCTGTTCTGTTGATCAAAAAACTGAATGCACAAATAAGTATCATTTGGCCCTGAGAAGGGCTGCCTTAATATTATGGTGTGCGTATGTCATACGCTGATCAATTATTTCCATCTCCTGGACATCGTTTTGATTGTTATTTTGTACATTTAATACATTGTCCGAAGTAATAATAGGGTAGATGTAAGTCTGAAAATGCACAGTATTCGAGATGTAATAGAGTGCCCAATCTAGAAATCTTTTCGTTATACCTAACACTTATTTACGCGTGCGCACACGCACACACACGCCTCATGTTTTAACAAAAAGGCTCAGCTAACTTTTAAAAATTAACAGAACTCGTAGCTATAATATGTGTATATTGGAGATTGAAACAGATGAAACCATTAATTTGTGAACATTAGCCAATTAGTGTGCAAGTGTATTTGCACTTTATTGTTATAAATAAATACTTCATAATTATTTTTAACATAAGAGAGAACGAAGCAGAATAACCACGGTGAAACGTCTACCTTCACTTTTGGAGGCCTAATAATTCTATTACTGCGATTTCTTTTAAACAAAATTTATAGATAAAAATTTGTTTGAATGAGAAAAATACGATATTACAATATTTCTCAACTGAAAAAATAATATTTCAGCGTTGGATATTGTGTGCGTTTAACACTTTTCACGGTTGAGTAGATGTTTTCACTTTTCTGTAAGCTTTTGTACAAAATCATTCAAAATCAACAGGGGGCATTCAGGAGTGACAGATTACTAATGATATTTTATTGAAGCCGGCCCATCGTCTAATTTGGACTATCGTGATATTTTAAAATCTATAATATAATACGCAACTCTATTTTTTGTTAGTAGGTTCATTAGACGTATTTCGAGTCCAAATGAGCGTTTGTATGTTTTTATTTCTATACCTATTGAATATATTTTCCAATAAGGGAAGATGACTTTTTCTTATTTTTATTTTTGTTGCTCAAAAATCATGGTTTACTAACTTAAATATATTTATTATTGTAGAAAAATCTTTTATATCTTTGTATAATTTATGATATTCTATTGCTCTTTATAGATAAATCAAATAAATGGACAATCGTCGAATATATATTTCGTTTTTCTAAACGTAAATATATATATTTTTTAAATATTTTTTGTGATTTTTTAAAGTAGTCCATATTAACGTAAAAAATTAGTGAAATTCTCGCACACCCATTTCAATGTATGAATAATACGGTCATCCCTCAGGCTTTTTTGTAACTTGGACAGATACTTGCCTTCGGAGCGCTCCCGCGCTTCTTGATAACAATACAATTTTAAATTGCGGAACTTTTTTTTGTGAGCTTTAAGGTTGCATAGGAAATAAGATTCCTGCCAAAAGTTAGTTTTTCATGTTAAAACTACGATAAATAATTATGCAAAGCAATTAATTGATCAATTTTTAGTTCTCCCAATCTATGTATAAAGGCAACTGGAATATTATAGGCCTCCTTAAAAATCGGAAAGCAAAGCAAAATTGTAAAATCGGCATTATTTTTTTTTTTTTAAATTGTCATTACTTATAAATTAGTTTATTTTGGCCTCGCCTTCGGCTCGTGCTTTCTCGCCTTTGACTTGTACTGCAAACTCCATCTCGGTCTAAAAAAAAGCTCACTTTACACTCTTGGCACACAATATACTATTTTTTCAATAGTTTTCTACATATAAAATAAGAATAATTACTATATACTCCTTACGAAAGCAGTTCAGTAGTGGATCTCAAAATTTTCACCAACCTTAAGTATTTTTTTCTTTCAGTGTGTCTCAAATGTTTTTAACAAGAGCAAAATAAAATAGCTACTTCATGTAAAAAATTAAAAGATTAAAAAACAAGATGTTTCCTTCTAAGTGTCTAAATAAATAAAAAACCTTGTATGTTTTGTCCAGTCAAAGTGAGTCTGTTATTTCTTGTGATATATTCAGAGTCTTCATTCACACATATACTTAAGAATGTAGAACAATACGCAGACATGAATTAAGAGTTTCGTATTTGGAACATGGTGTTTTTTTATATATATAACACTTATATAACACTTACTTTAAAAAATGTAAAAAAGTATTTAGATCCAAAGATTCTAAGTTTGAGATAAGTATTAACGATATGAATGTTCGAAAGAAAATTAAACTTGAAAATATGATAAATAATTAAAATTAGTACTTCCCTGCTGGAGATTGTCTATTTTTCTCCCATTAGTGAAAGGATTTTTCGAACATTTTATGTCATAAAATGGTTAGAAAATGTTCGAAAAATCGTTTCACAAATGGGAGAAAAATGAACGATCTCCACTAGAGTTATAACGTTACGATTCTTCTAAAAATTTTTCGTTCTTGTAATAAAGTAGAGCAAGAGTAATTATGTTTATAAAATATTTAATTTACTTAAATAAGATAAAATTAGTCATACTTTAGACATATACTTTTATTAAAAGTATTTTTAAAGTTTCATTTTGATATGAAATCCTATCTTTAAAAAATGATGGATTTGTTATGATATCAATTTATTCGTGATTTGTTTGGTGAGAGTAATGGGTTGCTAGGTTACAAAAATAAAAGTGGTGCGAAGGCTTGCTAAAATTACGACGCGCGAAGCGCACTTAGAGATGGCTATAGTAAATTAAAGAGTAAATAACGTTTAAAATTGTGAAAATTCCTTTAAGCCATATTTTGATAATTTCCTTGGGCGTATTTGAAAGTCCAAGACAACAAAAAAGGCAATTTAGATACGGATAGAGAAGGATAAAACTTTCGTACAAAGTAATAATATTATCAATGTTTATTTAATTCACCGATGATAAAGTAGTAATCACATAAAGTTATCAAAGTAACCCAATCATCACTACAGCATGTGTATATAGTATGTACAACTCATTGCTATAATGCTTCTCGCGAGCATCAATTAATCGTGAAATATTCAATATGTATATATATATATAATCTTTTTATTATCACTTAGGTTGTAATATAAACGCGCGCGAGTAGCGGTCGAATTAGGTAAATTTTGAGTGCGACAACGACATATGAAAAACATCGTTGTCGTACATTTGACTACTTTTACAACTCAAAGGTGAATGTACAGTGATCGTTATGTGTCCTATATACTTCCTTCGCAAAAAAACACTAACCCTTTTATTATATATTTTACAGCACAGAGCACACATGCGTTTACGTTGATAGTTACAATGAATCGCAACGCTGATTGCAAATCCGCCTTTAATGTTTTACTTTTTATATTTAACTTCTTCCGCTATCGCAGGAGATTATAAGAAAAGAATAATGTTGTTGTACCCAAAACCCCATTTGAAGAAATCATTCAAATCAAATATACTCTAGTTAACAATAAATTATTAAATATATCTATTCACATGTATACGCATAAACTAATGCTACAATTCATTATTTATCTTTTTTTTTTAACGACTCCATCGTCATCGTACCATGAATCGATCAGATTTAGGCATTCTTTTTATACCATTAGCGAACGAACTATTTAGCGAAGCGCTTAATCGTAAGTCTTTTATTAATTTACTGCCTTATTGATGAGTAAACGTAAAAATTAAGAATGTGTGTTACACCAAGTAACCGTCTGGCCGTTAATGCTCGCGATCAGCAGCAGCGCCAATTAACATTAAACTGATTGTTATCGTATAAGTTATATTTAAAACACCGCTTCGTACTCTGTTGTAGGTCTATTTGGCCATAGCCAAGGGCTTGGTTTGATAAGTGATCGACTATGGGCTCGATGCAATTCATTTGTTTATATAGTATACACAGTTTACTTAAATTCTTAAAAACAAACATTTCTCCATGAATTTTCCAATAAATCTTACCGTATAAAAATTTAATCCTCGCGCATGCATCTTCTTTTGTTTGCCTTAATAACTTGAGTAATTTTTGTAATAATAGACGCTTAAGTGTTTGTACGAATTAAAAAGGTCTCGTAAAATTATTTTAAAGTACAAAAGTATCACAAATATTGCAAGAATCTTCTTAAAGGATAATTGACTATTGGTATGATATTATTATCATTATTGTTTTTCCGATAATTATCATTATCAATAATTCATTAAAGTGCAGAATTGCTCGTTTTAGAATTTAAGTGAACCAAATGAGGTTAAGTATATATATGTAACATATTATTTAAATAAATCTTCGTTGCAACCTATACAAAGGATTGAGCGATTTTTTTTTATTTACTTTTACATGCTCGAAGTACTTACGACATTCTTTCACCGCCATTCACCGTATATACAAGTTTATTCTCATTGCAGTTTGCTAACAATAATCTCTAAATTACTATAGCTACAGTAAGACTGATACGCACTTTTCACTCGTTCATACACGCATATGTAATCAAGCATTCAGATGTCAATTTTTTGCTTCTTCACTGCACGCTAAGTCCTTGTACGTTTGCTTACAAGATTGTTTAAGTTATGTTTTATTCATGTATACCTGTTATTCGCGTGTGGCTGGCTCTCATTAGTATATAAGAAGGAGAAGCGACATCGAAATTCACGAACAGTTATAAGGTTCAGAAGTCGACATTGAACCGCTGAGATGAGAGGAGCTCTCCAGCGTTGCCTTTGAAGTTCTCCTTCACAGCGATATCCTGCCCTCTCAACGAGTAGCGTATATTTTATCATTATTATTTGCGTCTTTCTTTTTCTCCTCGTAGGAGGCTCGGCCTGTATGTATGCTATTGTATGTACGCTCATGTGCGGTGGCAGTATAACTCGTGGGAATGTATATGAGAAAGGAAAAGGAGAGGGAGGGGTCACGCGCTGCAGTGAGACCAGGGATAAACGAGGAAGACTTCAGGGGATAACGTTATATACACCCTGGATGTTTAAAGTGACGCGTGCGGTAAATTATTATTATTATACACGTGATTGTTCCCCCTCGTGATGGAGGCGCGTTAGAAAGCAGTTGTACAAAAATTCTTGCCTGAGTCTATGATTCTCAAGTCGAAAAATCGTCCTTCCAAATGTATTGTACAGGACTGACGCTATTCATCGTTTCGTAAAAAGTGGAATGTCGACGATGCGCCTACGAAAATTACGTATTTGCTCGTCGTAAATCTCACGCCGCTCCTCGGCATATATTTTATAGCGCAGTCGCGTCTTGCATTATCCGAGATTTTCTATTAACCGAAATGCAAACAATAAAGAAAGCGCAGGCGGTCATGTTCTCCGCTGCCTCTTTCTTCTCGCTCGCGTATTTAGTACTACGTAACAGAGACACGGAACTAGCACACATTTTTCTCTCTCGCGCACTCGCTTTTCGATTCTTTCGATTACACGGTTATATACAAATGTATGTGTCCGCAAGGATTCAACTAACACCATCATTTTTTATCGACTGATCTGTGCTTGTCTTCTATTATTTATTAGTTTTTCGCTAGTCTTATTTTTCATTGAATTACTGTAATTTCGTATGTGTAGCGCATCTCTCTCTCTCTCTCTCTCTCTCTCTCTCTCTCTCTCTCTCTCAAGATTGACTAAATATTTGACACCTTGCAAGGCTGTCTGTGCGACGACGCGATCCACGCAGGATGATCAAACGATTGTTTGTTCTTTGTTGATGCGTGCAAAGCTTTCGCTTCGTCTTCGAGTGCGCGCGCGCGCGCGTTTGGTGCTGCCAAGGAGTATCGTCATCTGTTAGTGGTAGTTGTAGTTTTACGTAGTATGCTGTCTCGGGCTTTATAAGGTAGGTGCCGAACGGTAAAGAGGATTCTTGCCCCTGATCGGGAGAATGTGAGCCTCCGAGTTAAACACCCATTCGTTGAGACTTATGAGATTGTCATCGCTGAACAGCAGGTAGAGGTACTGCAAGTGAAAAAGAACAAGATCAAATTCTCCCCTTCTGACATATACTTCTATAAGCTATCAAAGATAAATCGTATGTTGCATATATATATGAGTAAATCCCAGAAATTTAAAAAGTTTTATGTAACTCCAAAATTTTATATTTAAAAAGCTATAACTCAAGTTCTTTACAAAGCACATGACTGAACCAAAACAGAAAATGTTCATTTTTCAATAGAGAAATAGAAAAGAAGTTTAACTTAATGGTAGAGGAAGACTTTTTTACGAAAAATTACAAAAAAGAGCGAAAAAAGTGGTCATTTTGAGTTTTTTATATGTTTTTCGCCCTAGGAAAAAAAGTCACTTACTATTATTGTAAAATTTTTAGAGCTTTTTTTTATAAAAAAAGTTAAAAAGTTCTATCATTAAGTTGATTTTTTTATTCCTCTATTGACAAATGAACATTTTCTTTTTTGGTTCAGTCATGTGCTTTGTAAAAAACTTGAGTTATAGCCTAAAATTTTGGAATTACACAAATTTTTAAAAGTTTCTGGGATTTGCTCATATAAACATTATAAATATAAAAAAGGATTTTTTCGCTCAAGTGGTTCTGTTGAAGCTGCAGAATAAAAATGTTTTTGCGCTATATTTGAGATGCCAGATTGCCGAAGGATGCATACATACCTTAAGCGTTTCGGCAAAGAAGTAACTCTGTTGGACGTCATCCTTTGGCGAGTCAAGTTGGTAAACGTTATGAAGACCCGTGTAGCCTCCAGGAACACGACAATACGTTTCTAGTGCCTGCACAGCCTCCCATCCCCATTCCCGGTACTTCGGATCTTTCGTCAGCCGCCACATCACGAAGTACGACTCGAAAGTCTGCAAATAAACGTTTTACGTGAGCTCCAGCCATGTACGATGCTCATACTAAAAGCATCTGGGAAATAAAAACTCGTGAGGTCGCCTACGCTAGCATGAATATGGACTTCCGTATTTCACAAAGGAATTGCAGATTTTTTACTTTTATTGTAAATCTATTCGTGACATATTTTTTTTTTAAAGTTGAAATTTTATATAAGAAAATGGCAAAAAGCCCTTTTCTTTAAACCTCAGCCATTTAGCCCAAAAACATTCTACACAAAGTGTCAAGAAAAGAAAATCGAAAAAGAAATCGAAAAATAAGAGCTTTCATTTACTCTTTTAAAAATTAAAAAATATTGCTTCCTTCAAAAGTTATAAGAGTTTAATTAAAGTTGCCGATTCCTGCGATCTGTGCATTTTTATGCCTTTTTGGCGCTGAACTCATAACTTTTGAAGGAAGCAATATTTTTTAATTTTCAAAAAAGCAAATGAAAGCTCTTTCTAGTTACAATATCTTTTTGAAACTTTTTGTAGGACATGTTTCTGGGCTAAATGGCAGACATGGAGGCTTTTTTGGTATTTTCTAAAAAAATGTCAACTTAAAAAAAAAATGTGTCACGTCAACGACCCTGAATAATTCGTTAATATTCATACTTGATTTATTTAAAGCGTTTCATTTGTTTTATATCAGCAATATCTATTGATAAGTTATTTATGCACCACGCATACACATACAGACACACACTTTTTAAAAAAGTGACTATCTGACCTTTAACAACTATCTCGAATTGAAATTTAACTAAAGTATTATTCTAAAAATAAAAAAAAATGAAAACAGCGTTGAAAAATTTATTTTTTAAAGAATAATTGTTGCATAACTAAAAATAATAAAAGAAGAAAAGAAAAAGGGAGTTATGCAGTGTAACGAACGAGAGAAGGATGGAAATAATGAAGGGCTCACCTCTGGCCGTAAGATGTAGTATTTCTCGCCGTTCTTAAGGCTTTTGGCCTCATTGCCTTCGATGAAGTGGAAGGCTTCGGGGCCGAGTTTCGTAGCACTGCGGTCGTAGGACTCGTGGCAGGTGTTCGTTAGTCCGGCTGCTATTTCCATGTGCTGATTACTCACTTCGTTCTCTTGCGTCTTAGCCCCAAGCGCAAACATGCCACCTGAAAAAAATCCCCAACGACTATAATTGTGCGCCTTTTTCACTTTCCTTTCATTTCAATTTTTAGTTATACTTTAGAAGGAGGTATGAGTACTTGCAAACGTTAGTAAAGCGACGTTTTTTAGTCTATTGCTTTAATCTTCAGTACTGACGTATTTCGTTTTAAATAAATTCATAACTAAAATTTATTAAAGTTTCTATAGCTTGTACATGTTGCTATGTAAAAAGTGGAAAAGTTTTCATCAACTTGATTGTAATAAATTAGTGCATTTATTGAAATATGTTTTTCAACTAATGTAAAAAGCCTGAGAAAAAGTATTGGTTGCAAAAAAATTTCTTGTCACATTTTTTCGAGAGTAAAAAGAAAAGCATTAAAATCCAATTATTTGTAAAGTCCGTCTCTAAAGTGTCGTCCTAATGTTTTCTCATAATTCAATCTTGAAAGAACGGAGTCGTAAGAAGCGGGTCGTATATTGTTTTCGGCGAGAAAGGGGCTTGGCCTGTGGCGCGGCGAACTCGCCAAAACTCGTTCTTTTCAATAAAGAAGAAAAAATATCCGGAAAGGTCGTTGGCGGGAAAATAATATGGGCTAGGGGAGGCCTAAAAGGGCAGTAATATCTTGAATGAGGTCCTGGCGCGAACTCACGAGCCTCCGGTGACTCGAAGTTGCGCGCATCCCTCGGCTCTTTATGTGTCGTGGAGGCGCACTCCCCGAGCAAAGTAGGTGACCTTTTACTTACCGGCGAAACAGGCAAGATGGCCCATTTTGTGCTCGAGCCGCTCGTACTGCAGGTCAGAAGCGTAAAGAAGGCCGCCGGGAGATTTCATGATCATGTACTTGACGACCGCGTCCATCGCCTCGTCGTACATCTCGCGCGCCTCCTGGTCCTCCTTGCCCGACTGAAGCCAGGCCTTCAGCAGGTACTCGTAAAAGCTGTCACCCAGACCGCCCAGCGACATGTGATCTGCAAAGAAAAAGTTGGTTATTATTTCGACTTTTAATAATGCATTCCCTCCCCCTCCTTGCCCTACTCTCCGTCGCGCGAGCAATGCATAACTTCATGTGGATTAAAGCCGACACGATTTATCATTCTAGAGGATTTTAGAGGAAATTAGCCTCGTCATTATTTGTGCACGGGAAAAGGGGTAAAATGGCCATTCAAAGTTAATCGCATTAAACGGAAGATGCAGCAGTTAAACGCCTAAGTAAGAAGGACCGAGTGAGAGAATCTGCAATGAGAAAAAAGAAAAGTCAAGGATAGGATGCAGAAGGGTCTCTGCGCGACCTGCCTTAACGATAAATAACAAGGCGATTACCTCGGCAAATTTTTACTGCTAATTTATTCAGCTACCAAATACGTAAAGACTCTTTCCCACTCTTCCATCGTTTACTTCCTGCTTTCCTTTTTCCATTATCAAACTATATCTTCCACTTTCTTTTCCTTTTTCTTTCAGAGCTTTATTTACTTTGCAACTGTCTTATTTCTTTTCTGGAGTTCGGATACTCTCAAATGCCGTATTTTTTATTATGCTTTAAAAATAACTCATCAGTTACATCAGTAATGCATTTTTGGTTTGCTTCCTCACAAAGAAAGCTTTTGAACGGCGAAAAACAGGGTGTGTGTGTGTAAGATAGAGAGGGAGAGAGTACGTACACTGTAACGTATTGGAAAATTATAATAACTAGCGAAAACTCCTCGCTCGCTTATACTCGCTCGGATAAGTATCAGCAATTAAGTCGACCATCTGAAGAAATCTTTAATGTATCTTATCGAGTACACGGAAAAAAAGTTTCCATTAAAAATTACTATTTTCTCTACTAATCGGAGGACATACTCAAATTCTCAAGATATTTAATATATTTTTAGCAATTAATGGTATACACCTTTTTAAAAATAAATAAATATGGTTATAAAATTTGCTACATTACTTATATAAAATTTAGTACTTACTATATTAAATTTTCAAAATACTAATATTTGATAGAAGATGTAGCAATTTTTACGAGCCAGTTTACTAAAATTTGATAGAATTGTAGCAATTTCTACGAGTTACTTTACCAAAAATTACGAGACTTTCTGCTAACGACATCAGCAAGTCGACATAACCTTAAATGAGATTTACTTATCACCTTCTCTTCTATAAAATTAATTATAAAATATAACCTGCATATTTTTACAAATATTTATTAATTTAGAAACTCGTGTACTACATCCTTCGTGAAACAAACAGTTAATTAACTTATTAAGATGTCGAATTTGTCCCATTGTGGAACTACACAAGCTGTAGCATATGTAGACGAGTCGAAACGTCTTTCGTGTAAGTGCACGTTGGCGTAGCGGTAAGATTGCGGCTTCTCGCGCGGCGGGCTCGGGTTCGATCCCAGCTCTCTGCGTTTTTTTTTCAAATACAAAAAATTATTTATTTCTTCTACTTGATGTACATTCACAACCTAAAATATAACGTCGGTAATATAGATTGCGAAAATAGTTATTTTCGGTACAAGTGTGCGAAGTGGGTCATTCTCGCACGGGTGTAGTTTGTCGCCCGAGCGAAGCGAGGGTGACAAAAACACCCGTGCAATGATGACCCTTTTCGGTCACGTGTATCGAACTCTATTTTTTTAACGGAGTGTGTGAAACTAGCCTTGTTGTTTGTTTTGCGTGCGCGAAGTAGCTGTTTCTCACACGGCGTGCGCGAAAGTAAATTGATCTGCGCATGCGCGACTTTCGCGCACGCCGTGTGTAAAACAGCTACTTCGCGCACGCAAAACAAGCACGAGTAGGCGAGTTTCGCACACTCCGTTAAAAAAAAAAATTTTTTTAATTGTAAATTTCCGCTTTAGTTTCCGAAATACTAAAATTTGGTAAAGTGGATTCTATAATTCAATACATTTCGAGTATGTCCCCAGTTTTCTATACAGTTTACTAAATTTTAATCATTGAAGTAGTAATTTTTACTGGAAACATTTTTCCGTGTAGAGAAATGATATTAAAAAGTGAGATTGACGATTGAAATAAAGCACATTATACAGCTTATTATTATTATCATTATTATTATTTATTATTTTGACCCAAAAATGACGTCCTGAAGTTTTAGCAAAATCCGTGATCAGGTGCAACGCTCTCCTTGTTAGTAGTAGGAATCAATTTCATCCTTTTCTAAACTTCGTACAATGTTTGGGTTATTAACAAATAAGTCGTGTATGGTGGCTTAAAAAAATAGAGAATAAAGCCTCATTAATTTTTCTTTCGAATTATTCTTTCCGACGAGTTATGTACAGACAGTGCCTATACAGCCGTTTAATTTCGTATGAGCGCCATGAAGCTACGGGACGCGCTACGCACGACATGCAAAATATGTAGCTGGTGTTCAGCTTTGGCGGTTGTGCCTATGTAATCGTACATTTGATTCCCTCGGGCGCCGTACCCACCCTGAATATTCGCGGATCGCTTTGATCAGCCGCGAATAAGAATTAAAGGCTAATAGGCGAAGCTGTCAATTTTTTAACTTTTTTGGCTTGTTCAGCCAAGAGCATGTGTTCCTATTTTTAATAGTTCCGAATAAAAATAACGTCTTCATTTATAACTGCGACTTTTTACTTTTCATGTTACGATTTATTTTTTATAGCGTAGCAATAACAAACATGTTGATAATTTTTCCAATAAATCATTAGATTAAGAGAGAAATAAAAAAGTTTAGCAATATTTGTTACATACAGGTAATTGCAGCGTTACATAGGTCACAAGCATATAAATATCTAAAAATGAGTTCCCCGAAACTTGTCTATTTTTTACACCATTAAGTGAAAAGTTGGGATGGTTTTTTTTTACTTATTCTTAATTAAACTTGCCACTAATATGCTAAAAATTATGTGATTCTCTGCAAAGATAAATTTCTATTTTATTAAAATTATATAAAATATATTTATAATATAAACAATAAAAAATTATGACTACTAAATTAATTGAAACGTTTTGCCATATATAGATAAATTAATTCAATACTGAGAAAACGGCTGATCATTTGATAGGAAGAATTCAAATTAAATTCTTGTTCCAATATATGGCTGCGAAAAATGCGTGGAAGATTGGAGAAGAGCCTAGGCAGAAATTCGAGAATGAAACGAAAGAGCGTTTCCTTCTTTTCTTAAAAAAGATTTCAACCTAATCTGAATTCCTGTATTGTAACAAGAAATACAATTTTTAAGAATTCGTATTTATGGAAGGAATCTTTAGAAATTTAAGACATTATATTGCGTTGTAAATGGCAATTATATTTTATTCTACTGTACAATATTGCACAATAGAAAATATGTAACTCATTAATCTAAAATACATTTATTTTATTATTACACCAAATTAGTAGTTTTGGTTAAATTATCGAAAAATTAGAATTCAATACATATTATTATTCAAAATATTCAAGATTCCGTTTCACTATATCATTATTTCGACTACCAAAATTAATGTTCAGAAGACTCTATATCAGACTCCGTTTTGCATAACATTATCCTATAGTTATTTCACAATATTCAGTAATTTTCCTCATATGTTTATTTATCTTGATAGAACTTTTATGCAATATTTTTACTCATTACATTTATATTGCATTAATGTATCTGTCAATGATAACAATATCAGGATAAGGTATCAAAATGTTGACCGATGCCCCTAATAGAATTTAAATGGTTAGAATGGAATGGCTAGAAATTTAGTAAAAAGCTAAAAAAAGAAGAATAATTCGGTTAGATATAAATCGCTAACATTAGAGAACTATAAAAAGTCTTGGGTTTTAAGCTAGAGTCGAAAATCAAGATTTTTTTAATTCGTTTATGTGGACGGAATATTATGTGTTTTATAAAGACTTAAAGTCATGTTTTTATTAGAATTACAAAATTTGGATTTGATTTTTACGTAGAAAACGTTATTTCGTGCGAACTTCGGCATTTTTAATTGTTTTATACTGCAGCGAACCTAAAAAATGTTTGGACTTCAAAAAATACCTAAAAATTATATTCGATTTTGATTTACAACTCGTATGGAAAAAACCGCTGCCAATTCATTGGCCCGTGGCTTCCTCAAACTTAATTTGCTTATTCCTTTAATGAATTTTTAATAACAAAATTTATAATTGTTGCAAAAATTTATGACATAATTATAATTAAATTAATTTATGAAGATTAAAAAGTATTAATTTTTAAATTATGTATAAAATAAGAATAAAATAATAGGTACGATTTCTTTTTTAATTGAATTATGTGTGAAATAATTGAAAATAAATAAAATAATTGATTGTAATATTATCGTTAAAACCTTTTAAAATTCCTAATAACCTTTACCCCAAATTATATTTTCTTCGTGAAATTTCACACACATAGGGTACTTGTCTCTAGTAGTATGCCTGTCCGTATTTGTGTGTTCTTTCTGGAATTTCTGATGTACGAAAAACGTTCTAACCTTAAAAATAATAAATGACTATTACAAAACAAAAGCAGGTATACAACACGCGCGCATCGGCGCATAGCGCACAGCGCATGTCATTTCCATTTTCTACACTGAAAAAAAAAAATTCAAATAAGGCTTACTTAATTCAAGTAAATCATTTATTTGAATAGTAGTAAAGAAATATTTATTTAAAGTAATACATCCTATTAATTTGAAATAAATAAATATTTAATTGGGCTAACAAAATATGTTTTTGACAATAACAATTATTTTTTAGATTCAAACATCTATTTATTTAAAATTAATATACACTTTTCAGATTCAAATAAATATTTATTAAAAATAATTCAATATTTATTTGGAAGAAAAACTTATTTTTCAGATTCAAATAAATATTTATTTGAAATAAATATACATTTTTCAGATTCAAATAAGTATTTCTTTAAAATAAATATACGAGTTTCAGATTCAAATAAATATTTATTTGAAATAAATATACGTTTGTCAAATTCAAATAAATATGTATTAAAAATAATTAAATGTTTATTAGATAGAAAAACTTATGTAATTAGATTGATAAAATATGTTTTTGACGATAACAATTATTTGTTAGATTCGAACAAATACTTATTAATTAAAAATAAGAAAACATTTTACAGATTCAAATAAATATTTCTTAAAACCAATTAAATATTTATTCAAGTCAAAGAAATATTTTTTAGATCAAATAAATATTTATTTTTAAGTAATGAATTTAAAGTAAATAAAAAAAAAATTCATACTTTAGAAAATATTTCTTTGGTTCTAGTAATTATTCATTATTACACTGAGAGAAATGTTGTAGTAAAATTTATTATAAACATAAGAAAAATTACTATATTTTGTAGGAACGGAGAGATAAATCGAAATTATAACAATTTTTGCTATGCAACATAGTAATTGTTATGACCTTAAATTTCAAAAAATTAAATTTTTTCTCGTTCTTCCTGTTTTTAGAACTATTTTCAGACTCTAATCATACAATATTTAATGTGAAAATAAATTAAAATGAGAAATAAAAATATTTTTTTTTACGAGCGTTGGGATCGAACCTGCAACCTTCACCGCGACAATCGGACGCGCTAACCACTTACCCAAATAGGATTCTTGAGTGTAAAATTTTGGAACTTGTACATGTCAAACCATCGATTTCAAGAAAACTTCAGATAATATTAAATAATGACAATAAATAACTTTGATAATACAAAGAAACTTATCATTAATGTGCATAATATAAAAATAAAATAATTGAAGTAAGGTTTTGAATGTTTTGTAAACTTAAAAGCAAAACAAAGTGAAATTCCCGTAGAAACATAACCTCAATCAGACACGTTGGCGCCTTGATCTGCGCAGAAAGTACTAATGTTGTAGCAATTTTTACTATGTTGAATAGCAAACTTTCTTATGGCCTGTAGCAATTTTTGAATGTGGCACTTTTTACTATGTTTATAGTAATTTTTAATACGCTACAAAATAAAATTTATATTTTTATGGTTTCACATTTCTTGGCGTTGATTTCCAATTTCCAGTTCAGATAATAATTCTTTATTTTGGAGTATAATTCCTGTAGTTTGTTTTTTATTTTATCGAGGTTTTTATCTGCGACATAGAGGATTAAATCATCGGCAAAAGCCAGTGCGTAACAGCCGTTCCCGCTGTTAAGTTGGAACAAGTTTAGGGTGTCCACATTATAAACATTAAATAAAGTGGGCGAGTTCACGGTGCCGTGTTGCAGGTCTCTTGTTATTTTAAATGTTTTGTCTGAAGTGAATTTGCTAATATGCACTTTAAACTTTCTATCTTGTATCATATCTATAATTAGCTTTAGGAGGGGTCCTGTGATGCCCCCTTTATTTAGTTTATAGATAAGTCCGTCCAACCATACTGAGTCGAATGCTTTTTTAAGATCTATTAATTCAGCGCCAGTCATGTCTCCTTTTGCTAAGTGCCAGTTCATATCGCTCAGTAATTTCGAGATAGCATGAACTGTGGAGTGATTCTTCTTAAAACCGAATTGATAATCGGGGATTATTTTGTTATTCTCAGCTTTTTTACAATTTGTTTATTTATAATTCTCTCGAATATTTTACTGATTACCGGTAAGAGGCTAATAGGCCTCAGATTGTCTAGGGTAGTGTCTATGCCCCGCTTCTTTTTTAATATAATTAACCTGGCCGTTTTCCATGCTTTGGGAAAGTAGCCGTTGTTGATAGCGTTGTTAAAGATTATAGTATAGTTTCTTATACAGGCTACTGGGATTCTTTTGAGGACGACATTAGGAATGAGATCAGTACCCGTTGATGTTTTATTGCTCATATTTTTTATTAGACACTTGACTTCTAACATTTCTGTGAAGGCGATTTCTGGGCTTCTGAAGCTGGGATTGCTTGCCTTGTTGGTGTCACTAAAGAGGGTCACTGTTTTTTGTTTATCGTGCACTGCTATTATTTCATTAACTTTTTTTTTACAATGTTATTTAGTGTTGAGCTCCCGCTGTTTTCACATGAGTTTATTTTCTCAAAATATTTGCCTATGTCGGGGAGCAATTCTTGTGTATCTATTAGTCTTTTACCGTTGACTGTGTTTAAGTCGTCGATCTTAGTGGTTACGGGGTCTAGTAGGTGGAGTTCGTTGTCGTTTATGAGAAGGTTATCTAGGTTGTTGTTTTTTTTCCTGAAGATTTTATTTAGGTTTGAGAAAAAGTTGGCTGAGTCTCTATAATTTATTCTTTTTATTTCATTTTTTCAGAAGTTGTTTGTGTTTTTATTGAATTCATTTTTTATATCATTTTTTACTTTCATTTTTTACTGCTTTCATTTCATTTTTCAGCTCTATTATTTTGAGTTGATTTTTTGCATTGTTATTGCTAATCAGTCTATGTATATATGTTTGCAATTGTTTCTTGTTTTTATACAGGTTATTTAATTTTTTATTGACGTATTCAAGTGTAGAGGTTTGGGGTTTTAGTTTAGGCGCGACTTCGTTAATGGCTTTGTTAATGTTGAGTTGCAGGTCATTTATGTAATGGTCTCGTCATTAGAGAGGTTTTTATTTACTGGGATTTTAGTGTTATAGTTTTGGTTTAAGTTGTGCTGGAATTTTTTCCAGTTCGTCTTTTTGTATAAAATAGGTAAATTGTTATGAGTGTTTTGGTTTTCAGATAAAGCATAGTTAAAACTAAATTTAATGCTAATGGCTTTGTGATCACTGTCAAAATCATGTGTTTCTAGTTTTTTGTTGATGAGTTTAATTCTATAATCACATAATGCCAGATCCAGAAACGCGTTTGACCTAGGGAATGTTGGTTCCGAGGCTATCACAGTTTTAATTTTATAGTTAAGATCGTTCGCATTATACAACTTACTAGGTCAGTGCCATTGCTGTTTACAACAGAGTCACCAAGCGCGTGTTGTCTAGCATTGAAATCACCGATCATTATATAAAAGTTATTATCATCTTTGAGTTTATGACTGCTAAATATTGAATCTAAATCATTCTGTATTTTTAATGAAGGTTTGAGTGGTACGTAGGTGCTTATTATAAATAGGTTTTTGTTGTCAAATTTGATTTTAATGATAGTCGTTTCTATATCTTTGGTACAATTTACTTTAATTGTAGAATAAGGTAACTCCTTGCGAACAACAATGGCAGTGCCTCCGCCATTTTTGTTAGGCCTATCGGTTCTTATTATTATATAGTCTTTTATGTTAAAAACGTGTTTGCTATTCAGTCTGCTTTCGCTTAGCGCTACAATATCTGGCTTTAGTTCTTCAATGGTCTTGACCAGGTTGTGTCTCCTGTAGTTTGTAACTATTGAGTTTACATTTATGGCCAGTACCATGAAGTTGTTTGTTGCTTTCTGTACTGTGTGAGACATTATGCGAGGCTTGGATCTAAGGTGATACCCAAACGCTCCGACAGCACCCTTATGTTATTGGTGTTATGATTTATTTTACCTATTAAGTTTTTGTTATAAGTATCTAAAAGGCTAGTGATTTCAACTTTAAAGTTATTAAGAATGCTGGCGAGGGCATTGGTAAGGTTGCTGTCGGTGCGCTGTGAGCGATCTTCCCTGACATAACTTATATTATCACATATGTTTTCGCTTATATCTACTTTATATACACTATTCTTATTAACTAAGGCACTCTGATTAGAAGAAAAGTTATTTTTTGTGTTGCTCTTTATCGCACTTGCGTAGTTTCGTTCACTGTAAGATTGCTGCGTCTCTGGTGGGAGCTCCATTGGGATTAACGCCGATGCAGATCTCATGGACAATAGCTTCTTATGGTTCGTATTTGTCTGATTAGGTCTCTGGGAGGTGTTTTGCGATGCTTTTTTGATGAATGGGCAGCCTTTGTAAGAGTCTGGGTGGCCGTATTCATCACAGTTAATGAAGTATACTTGGCATGTTTTATCCATTTGGTTTACCTTGCACTGTCCTGGCTCGTGTTTGTTCGGACATTTCACACAGCGGTAGGCCAGATTGCAGTTGGAGGCCACGTGTCCCAATCTTTGGCACTTCTTGCATTGCGTATTATTGTTCTTTTTCAGATGTTCCCAGCTGATTTTTTGGAAGAGGAGCCTTCTGACATTTGTTAGGTTTTTGGTTGCACTTAGAGGGCTAAGTTGTACCAGGAATATTCTGGAATTGAAATTTGACTTTAGAATCAAAACTTTTGTTAGTGTTATGTTGCTGATTTTTAAATCAGTGATTGCATTTAGGATATCGTCTGTTGAGGTTTCCAAGCTCAAGCCTTTGAGTACGAGTGAAATTGGCTTTTCTTGTTTTGGAGTAAAGGTATAGAAGTTAACGTTTTTTTCTTTTAGGTTAGATTTTATTTTGTGATAATTATCCGAAGAGTCAGCCCAGAGGCTAATTTTATTTACCTTTGAGTTGTTTTTAATCGAAAAGCCTTCTTCTATTTTATTGAGTTTTAGCAAATCAATTAGATCTTTAGTAGAGTATCCTTCGATGATGATTGGGGATTGTTTTTTTGCATCTTTTATTTCCGACGAGCCATTAGGCTCTGTATCCGTATTGGCCTTGTTAACAATATCCTCGCTTGAGGAGTTAAGAGAAGCTTTGGTGCGTGGTAACGTACTCCTGATCTGGGTGCTGACTGTCAATGACGCTGTTCTGACTGTGTATATGTAGGTTTGTCCCATCATCTGTGTGCGAGCGATTTTTGTTGCGCTTATACTTCTTTGTATTTGGCGGTTGAGTGGAAGTCTTACCCAAATCAACTGTGATATAGAGTTTTTATCCAAATGTAAGAAATATGACGTTTTTCTTAAACACATTGTTAATACTACCAAAGCTTTTAGTTACATTAATTTGGATAGTAATATTTCAAAAAACAAACTTAATAGCTTAACAAATCTAGTCTTGAACAAATTGCTTAAATTGGAAATTACTGATTTTTATTCAAAGATAAATAGATTGCAAAAGAAAAAGAATGATTTGTTTGTTATGACTAAGAAATTTACTAATTTAAAAATAGTTAAAGCTTTTATTAAACATTATAAGAATTCTCTCTGTTCTATCAAACTCAAATGGCAAAAAGTACACAACAAAAAGTTTTCCAAATTATTTTATGATAAATATAATTATGATTATCATTATGATAATTTCCAACGGAGTTCTGCGGACGATAACTCACAGAGAAACTGTCAAGTATTAACAATGTGTAACTTTAATAATAATATCTGTGATAATGGTGATAATACTAATGATAACAATAGGTATGACAAATGGTTTATAAACCTAATGGAAAATCACATTCCACAACATATACAGGACATTGTTAGGCTAGGGCAGAATTTTAATTTTACATGCAATCCGAGTCAGAGCACATGTTTTCAAATTCTTAAAAATTTGGATTGTTATATTACAGACGTGTCTGATGAATCTAATAAATTACGTGGTGAGTTAGTTAACTGTGTAAATTCCTTTGCAAAAAAGAAATTACATTTGTCACATACAGATGCAGTTATTATGAGTAAAATTTCAGCTACTGACAAATTTGTTAAAGATAACAAAAATATATTATTTACTAAAGCTGACAAGGGAAATGTTACGATTGCAATTGACAGGGAAAATTATAATAAAAAAGTCCTTGAAGTTCTCTCGGATGATAAATATTATAAGCAACTTTCCAAAAGTCCACTTAACATTCTAAAAAAGTCAGTAGATTTATTAATAAAAAAGTGGATTAATCGTGGCGTTTGTGATCTTGATTCCAGCTTTGACATTTTGAAAACAAACAATAACAATACAGATCTAGCGCGTGCATATGGCTTAATAAAGATCCATAAAAAAGATTTGCCAATCAGAATTATTGTTTCGACGGTTAACTCGCCAACGTATAAACTTGATAAAGCTATATTTCCACGTTTTTCATAAAGTATTTGCCGAAACCTAAATCCTCACTTAAAAATAGTTTTATTAGATTCTGTCTCAAAAATTAACGTACCCGATAATTGTAGATTAGTTTCCTTTGACGTTGTTTCATTATTCACTAACATAAATATTGATTTAGTGCTTACGGGGATCAGACGTAAATGGAAATATTTAAAGTGCAGAATTAATTTAAGTTTACAAGAGTTTCTTGATGGTGTTATTTTTCTTATGTCTTCTGCATATTTTAAATTTGATGGCAAGTACTTCAAACAAATTCATGGGGCTCCTATGGGTGGTTGTTCTAGTCCGTGGTTTGGAGAGTTAGCTCTCGAATGTTTAGAACTTCATTGTCTCAATGTCCTTAAAAATAGTGTTGTTTTCTATAAACGTTATGTTGATGACTGTCTATTGATTATTAAGGAAAATGATATAGATCGATGTTTATGTGAATTTAATGAGTTTAATGAACATTTGAAATTCACGATGGAAAATGAAGAGAATAAATCTATCAATTTTTTAGAAATGTCTCTAATAAGAGAAGGTAATAAAATTATTTCAAATTGGTACAGAAAAAGTACTTATTCTGGTAGATTCGTTCACTTTGATTCGCATCATCCTTTATCACAAAAAAGAGCGATTGTTTATGGTTTGGTTGATAAAGCTATTAATTTATCACACAGTAGATTTCATGTACAAAATTTAAATATTGTAAAACAATTACTTGTTGAGAATGGTTATTCGTTAAAATTTATTAACGAGGGTATACAACGTAGGTTATCTTTTACAAAAAAATTACAAATTGACATAAACGATTCGAATACTGCAGATGATTCTAAAAAATCGCTCATCGTTATCCCATACGTTAAACATCTCAGTTACAAATTAAAATCAATTCTGTCTCGTAATAGTTATAAGGTTATACAAAAACCATGCAATAAACTTTCTAAATACATTAAATTAGGTAAGGATAATGTTGATAAGTTTGAAAAAAGTGGTTTAGTTTACAAAATGAATTGTGCTGATTGTAAAATGTCATATATTGGACAGACAGGTAGACAATTACGATTACGCATTAATGAACACAAGCGTAGTGTTAAGAATGGTGACACCACGTCGGCTTTAGCCGAACATGCAAACTTTTATAATCATAAAATAGATTTTAATAAGGTCAATATCGCTGATCACGAAAGTTATAAAAATAAAAGATTGTTTTCTGAGATGTTACACATTTATAGTACCAATAATAATATGAATAGACAGTTTGATACTATCAAACTAAAAAATTGTTATAAATCCACAGTCGACATTGTTAATAGATCAACTAACATTCGTAACAAACCTAACAAATTCATAAATTCTCGTCGGTTACGCAGCAGAGAGTAGTTTTTCATTGGTGGGCACTGCGTTACTAAGTCAATTTCCTTACTAAATTTCTATCCCCACTACTTAATTATTTTATGAAGCTAATGGCCATATCTACCAGTGAAAGGTGATTTTTTAAAAAATTAAAAAATAAAAAACACCATAATCTTCGACGTTTCGGAGACTTTATTCATATCTCCCTCTTCAGGAATCTATAATTAATAATTTAAGAAATTTAACACACTGTTTTTTTAAAAATAACACAAATATACGACGACTTACAATCCTTAATTACATATTGTAATGTCAAGTAGTTTATGCGGGCAACAATCCGCTCGTCAGTGATTTTAGAAAACACTCTATCCCCACTACTTTATTCCGTATAAATAGCCCCGGAGATGCCCGTAACTCTTATTGTCTCTTTTGGACAGTGAGATTACATCATCCTGGGTAAAACAGCTTTTGACGTTATGACTAAACGACTGATTTGTAACATGTAAGTTTTTTTTTTAATTTTCATGCCTTTTTTCTTATTTTGGGTTTTTTCTTTAGTACAATTTAATTTTCTAAATATTCTCATTATACAGGTATTGCTTTACAAATGTTGGTGATTTAATAAAAATCTATTGTAAAAAGAAAAACTGTTTGACACGCGGAGTCCACGCTATGGCCGCTTTATAAATTTGTAAATTGATATACCACCTCGAATGGTAAGGGAAAAGAAAGTTTTTTCTTTAATGTGACAAGAAATTTTATAATTGCCGTTATGTTTAATATTTTTTGTATGTTCATTGTGTTTAGCCTTGATAAGGGGAGTTAATTATACTCCCGAAACGTCGGTGTATCAATAAATTTATGATGCTCGAAAGGATCTATGGTGTATGAATTCACTACACCCTCAATAAAAATTATCATTGAACGCGAGCAGCTTGGGAGAGCAATAACCTTATGAATACCTTTGATTAAAATATTACGTGTTATTTTTATTCTACGGGTGGATACGTCTTATACAAAAAAAATGACCGAGTAGCACAAGCGAGCGATAGCGTAGCAGTGGCGCCTGGATCGCCGTATAGGTAACACGGCTCCCGTGTTGCTCCCGACTCGGAATGTTATCCGAGTACATATACACAGAAATTATAACAATTCAGCATACACCGCGGATACAAAAGTATTGCTTGTGCAAAATACGAGGGTCATTTGATAAGTACCTAGCCTACAAATGAAAACACCAAAATTTTACAAAAAATAAAATTTATTTTTCAATGTAGTCTCCTTTTAGTTGAATACACTTGGTCCAGCGGTGTTCCAATTTTTTTAACCCCGTTGAAAAAAATGTTTTCTCTTGGTTTGCAAAATAGGCCTCCGTGGCGGCGATTATTTCGTTATTGGAGTGGAATCTCTTCCCGGCGAGCGAATTTTTTAGGTTCGGAAACAAAAAAAAGTCGCACGGAGCCAAATCTGGAGAATACGGTGGATGGGGCAGCAGGTCGTAGCGTAATTCGACCAATTTAGCCGTGGCGAGTGCAGAAGTGTGAGCCGGTGCATTATCGTGGTGGAAAAGCACTTTCTTTTTAGACAAATGGGGCCGTTTTTCTTCTAACACGGCGTCAAATCGGCTCAATAGTTCCGCGTAGTACTGTCCTGTGACCGTTTTGCCCTTCTCCAGATAGTCAATAAAAATCACACCTTGAGAATCCCAGAAAACAGTGGCCATCACCTTTCCGGCCGACGGGACCGTCTTCGCCTTCTTCGGAGCAGGTTCACCGGGTAAGGTCCACTGCTTTGACTGCTCCTTGGTCTCTGGAGTGTAGTAGTGAATCCATGTTTCGTCGACGGTCACGTAACGACGCAAAAACTCTTTTGGATTGCGATTAAACAGCTCCAAACACTGCTCTGAACTGGTCACACGGATGCGCTTGTTGTCTGCAGTCAGCAAACGCAGCACCCACCTTGCTGACAGCTTCCTCATGCCTAAATCTCATGTAGGATATGCCACACGCGTTCTTCTGAGATGTCTACTATCGCAGCTATCTCGTGCACCTTTAATCGGCGGTCTGACAAAACGATATCGTGTATTTTTGTCACGTTCTCCTCCGTAGTGGCTGTTTTCGGAGCACCTGGGCGTGGATCATCAAAAACCGACGTACGACCACGTTGAAACTCGTTATACCAAAATTTAACGGTCGCCATCGAAGGAGAAGCATCCCCATACACTGCATCCAAGCGTTCTTTAATTTCACTGCGCGATTTCCCTTCCAAAAACAAGAATCGAATCACCGACCGATATTGTTCTTTCTCCATTTTTTCAAAAATCAACGGACACATTTGCTTTCACACGCTCTCAAAAATAAACTACAACTCCGATCCGGCTGAAATTTCGTCTGTAACCGTTTACAGGAAGATACTGCACTGTAGTGTATTTCTGGTGCGATAGTGGCACCATCTGGCGGTGAGGCTAGGTACTTATCAAATGACCCTCGTAGATCACTTCTAGGTGACTGGTTCATAGTTTTATGTGCTATAACCTAATAAAGACATAAAGGCATCATTGTGCAGGTCGGGGCGGCCAAGATGGCGGATAGCAACCAGAGCCTAAGGGCAGAGAGCGGTGCAGCTAGCGACACACCGACGGCGAGTCGTTCCACCAACAAACGTAAAGAAATTTCTCCTCTCGCCATGGAGACTAATTTTAAGCAACATCTGAACAGAGTGCAGCTAAACGAACTCGACAATAATATAAAGAGCAAGTATCTAAAAAATTTGGGTAAGACTCCCACTCAACCGCCAAATACAAAGAAGTATAAGCGCAACAAAAATCGCTCGCACACAGATGACGGGACAAACCTACATATACACAGTCAGAACAGCGTCATTGACAGTCAGCACCCAGATCAGGAGTACGTTACCGATCAATAAAGCACCAACCATTTTAATAAACATTTACTTCATTTCAGTAAGCATGTATTTAAATATGATTTCCA
Organism: Torymus aiolomorphi; assembly: GCA_036365515.1. Lineage (NCBI taxonomy): Eukaryota > Metazoa > Arthropoda > Insecta > Hymenoptera > Torymidae > Torymus > Torymus aiolomorphi. The sequence goes on along the minus strand of CM070875.1, from coordinate 56,195,243 downwards.
TTACCAAAGCCTCAAACAATTTGATTAAAAGAAATGATAGCTTAAATTTAATCCGTATTTAGTTTATTCAAATAAACATTTAATTAGGTATAATTTCTTACATTAAAGCCCAAAATTTTGAATTGAATGTAATGATTTATATAATTTTAATCAATATTTATTTTATTTAAGTAAAGCATTTATTTAAATATCACTTCCAATGTCAAAGTCCAAAGTATTTGATTCAAAGAAATGATTATTTAATTTTAATCTGCATTTACTACATTTTAATAAACATTTACTTCAATATGATTTTCAATTTCAAAGCCTCAAATAATTTGATTCAAAGAAATGATTTGTTTGATTATAATCTGTATTTCAATTTCAAAGTCTCAAAAATTTATTTTAAAGAAATAAATTCTTCAATTTTAGATAATATTTACTTCATTTCAGTAAGCATTTATTTAAATATGATTTCCATTACCAAAACCTCAAACAATTTGATTAAAAGAAATGATTTGCTTAATTTTAACCAATATTTACTTCATGTAAATAAACATTTAGTTACATAGTATTTCCAGTTTTGAAACAACCAAAGTATTTGATTCAAAGAAATTATTTGCTTAATTTCAATGAATAATTATTTAACCGTCAATTCTAATGTCAAAGAATCAAAATAATTTGATTCTAAGAAATGATTTGTTTAATTTAAAATAATATTTCTTTGATTTTAGTAATGATTTATTAAAAATAATTATTTTTCCCATTTAATAAATATTTTTTTGTTTGAAAAATGTATTTATTTCAATCAAAAAACCATTTACTTCTTTTAAATAAATGGATTTTTAGTAAATCCATTTATTTGAATTAAGTAATTTTTTTTTCAGTGTAGTATACATAAATGCGTTCCCGAATAATTACGATTTTAAAAGAGGGCTAAAATAGTTTAGACCTCAAATATCTCTGAAATTCATAAATGAATTCTTTTACCCTAAGAACTCTTCTAATAAATAATATACAAACTCTACTTCTCTTCCAAATTTCAAAGGAATTAAAACAATTTTAATGTAGTTATATTGTACAACAACAAAGAAAGTCATATTCAAAAATACTAAAATTTTAAATATCAAACATCTAAAAAAATAACCATATAATCTGGATGAAATTTTACACAGGTATTGCCTATATCGCATACAAAATAGTCTATAAATTTCAAGCTGATACATGAAGTCGTCATTGAGAAATTACGATTTTGAAAAAAATCGTAAAAGAATTTTAATCTTAAATATCTCTAAAAATCATGAGACAATTCTTTTACCTACAGGACTTATACGAGAATATATAGACTCTACATCTGCACAAAATTTCAATATGATTAAACCAAGTTTTGTTTTCTCTAGTTATCATGCGACAAAGAAAATAACTTTGTAAAATACGAAAATTTTCAAAATCAAATATCTCAAAAATTAATCGTACGATCTTGATGAAAATTCGCACACATATTGTCTATATCACATACAAAATTGTCTATAAATTTGGAGCTGATACATGGAGCCGTTCTCGAGAAATTACGATTTCAAAAAAAGGTTAAAAAAATTTTAACCTCAAATATATCTGAAATTTCTGGATTAATCATTTTGCCCAAAGAACTCGACCGAGAACTATCAAAAATCTACTTCTACAAGGAATTTCAAAGCGATTAAGTCAATTTTACTCCCGTAATCGTTGGACATACACAACTCATTTTGTTCACATTTCAATTTTTTTCTCAAAAACTAGTCGACAAAATGAATTCAAATTTTTACAGATTATAGCTATTTACATTCTGCATTATCATGATTTTTCTCAAGAAAATTGACCGTTTAGTTTAGGAGTTATAAGCTTTTTAAAAAGAAACACGTTTTTATTAATAACAAAAGAACCGTGATAGCTAGAGCAATATTTTTTGTTTATAAAATATAGGTGTTTTAATGCTCTTTCGAATGCTATCCATTCGATTCAAATATCTCGATCTTATCATTAAAAAAAAGCAAAAATTAATTATAAAAAAATCGAAAATTCGAAATGAAACAAAAACGCATCGGCGAATCAAAAAACGAATTTTTGACCCGCTATCACACGAAAAGAACAAAAAAAATGAGGCCTGTCCGGTCAAAATCGATCGAGTAGAAGCTGAGATCCAGGCGCGCACGCGCGCGCGCACACACGCACACACACACACACACACACACACACACATACCCACACACACACATACCCACACACACACACACACACACACACACCCACACATATCCATCCAGACATTTTTCAAAAATCATGTATTTTGATATTTTCCTAACACCTCGAAAAACAATTATAACATGTTTTTACAATAACTCAAACAATTACTATCACAAAGCTTTCTCTAGGAGGAAGCAAAAAAATGTATGAAACCGTATACAACAATACAAAACTGTATAAAAACGTATAAAATCGGATCTAAACATTGGGTTTTGGACAGCTTTATACGTTTTAACCCATTAAGTGGCAAACGTCCATGGTTGTAACGCTTCGATTTGACATTATGTCATTCGTCCAATTCTCAATGGATTTTGATGAAACTTGGTTTCCTTATGTTTTAGGGTATGCTCTTTCTAAAAATCACCAAGTTTTTTTCAAAAAATATACAGAAAAAAATATATGGCCGATTTTTTTGGAAAAAGTCGAAATTTTTTTCAATTTTTTTTTCAAATTTCACTCTGCCAAAAAGAAATGGACCTTAAAGTATACTCCTTAAACAATTTTTTCCGCGACATGAGACGATAATCTTTCAAACGCACTTGATTTTATTCAAAAATGTTGATTAGAAAAAAAAACCGCTGCCAATTCATTGGCACGTAGCTTCCTCAAACTTAATTTACTGATTCCTTTAATTAATTTTTAATTCCAATATTTAAAATTTAATACTTCAGAAAGACAGAAATAACAAAACTCCAACATAATTTATTCAAATTTTTATAGATTATACATTTCCACAAAATTTCACATACATAAAATATATATCACAATTGCCTATAAATTTGCAACTGATATAGAGCTCTATGTAATTGAATGTAATTTATAGCATTCGAAACATTATTAAATTACCTATATTTTCTAAAAAAAATTAATTTTCTAGCTATCACGGTTCTTTTATTATTAACAGAAATGTAAAAATTTAAAAATAAAAAAAAAATGAGTTTTGGATGTTCAACTATTACGATAGTAAAATTGTCTTATTCGCTTCAAAATTCATTGTACAGGTATATTATTGATAGTTCTCGGCAGAGTTTTTTTGGCAAAATAATTGGTTCATAATTTTCAGAGATATTATAAACTAAAATTATCTTTTTATAAATTAAATTAAATTTAATTATAAACTAAATTAAAAAAAAAATTATAAATTAATCCTCAAGAAATAGATTTAAAAATGTCTAGAAAAATTTTAACCTCAAATATCTCTGAAATTTATGAACCAATCACTTTGCCAAAAGAACTCATCCGAGAACTATCAATAATATACCTCTACAATGAATTTTGAAGCGAATAAGACAATTTTACTCTTGAATAGTTGAAATATATATAAAACTCTTTTTTTTTCATTTTTCAATTTTTACGTTTTTGTTAATAACAAAAGAACCGTGATAGCTAGAGAATTAATTTTTTTTAGAAAATATAGGTAATTTAATTCTCTTTCGAATACCACCCACCACATTTAGATACATAGAGCCGTTTCGAGAAATTACGATTTAAAAAAAAATTGAAAAAAATTTTAACCGCAAAGATCTTCGAAATTTATGGATCAATCCTTTTGCCCAAATAACTCACTCGATTGGTATACAAAATCTACACCTACAAAGAATTTCAAAGTGATTAAGCCAATTTTACTATAGTTATTGAACGACAAAAAAAATCACTTTTTTTTATAAATTATTTTTTTTCTCAAAAAATAATGAATAAAAAAACCTAAAAATTTAGTAAGTTATAGTATTTAATATCCTTTATAACCAAAAAAATATTCATGTTAATATCTTTTTTTAATTTCGAAATATAACCTATTTACAAAAAATTACGTTTTCATCAATAACTTATGACGAAATATAGCTACCGACTTTTTTTTTTTTAAATTGTAGATAATTTTATCCTACATACAGAGAATTCATGATATATAAACAATATTTGTTCTAAATATTAAAAAAAATCGAAAAAAAAAATTTTGAAAATTAAAAAATGGCTATAAAAAAAAAAATTAAATTTTACAAAAATAGAATATTGACCTCAATTGTGGAAGCAAAATCTAAAAAAATGATCAATCTCCCGTTAAAATCGGTCGAGTAGATCATGAGATATCAGCGTATACGGACATACATACACACACACACACACACATCCATACGGACATTTTCTAAAAATAGTGTATTTCGATTCCAAATTTGCTAAATAACATTTCTAACACATTATCTCATAAACTTTTTTTTTTTACTATCATAAAGCTTTCTCTATGAGGAAGCAATATGGCGGTTTTTGTATCGTAATGTAATATAAAACTTCTTGATTTTTTTACTGAAAAAATATCAAGTATTGGAATAAATTTTATAGAACAAAAAGTGCTCAAAATTGATCGAGGAACGCGTGTGAATTTTTCCGGATCGATTTGGAAAATTTCGGGATATTTGAAAATTTGAATTTTCCTTAAAATTCAAAAATAATTCAATTTCTTTCTGAAAATGTTTTTTCCAATCCAAAGTAAATTCATGTTTGGTAGGTATTTTAATTTTACTGAAAATGTAATTTAAATAAAGTTTTTTGTAAAGTTTTTAAAATTTGGGTACAAAAACTCGCTAAACTTTACAAAAAACTTTATTTAAATTACATTTTCAGTAAAATTAAAATACCTACCAAACATAAATTTACTTTGGATTAGAAAAAACATTTTCAGAAAAAAATTGAATTATTTTTGAATTTTTCGGAAAATTCAAATTTTCAAATTTCCCGAAATTTTCCAAATCGATCCGGGGAAAATTCACACATATTCCTTGATCAATTTTGAGCACTTTTTGTTCTATAAAATTTTTTCCAATATTTGATATTTTTTGAGTAAAAAAATCATGAAATTTTATATTACACTATGATACAGAAACCGCCATATTTTTTTTTCTAATCAACATTTTTGAATAAAATCAAGTGCGTTTGAAAGATTATCGTTTCATGTCGCGAAAAAAATTGTTTAAGGAGTATACTTTAAGGTCCCTTTCTTTTTGGCAGAGCAAAATTTGAAACAAAATTGAAAAAAATTTCGACTTTTTCCAAAAAAATCGGCCATATATTTTTTTCTGTATATTTTTTGAAAAAAACTTGGTGATTTTTAGAAAGAGCATACCCTAAAACATAAGGAAACCAAGTTTCATCAAAATCCATTGAGAATTGGACGAATGACATAATGTCAAATCGAAGCGTTACAACCATGGACGTTTGCCACTTAATGGGTTAATACGGTTTCATACGGTTTCTAACATTTTTATACAGTTTTATACGATTTGCAACGATTTTATACAATTTCATACAATTTTTTACGTTTTATAGAATTTATAAAACGAAAATACGTAAAAAGGTAAAAACATAATTTATTTAATTTTTTATTTTGTATGAAAATGTATTTAACTGTATAAAAATGTATAAAATCGTATAAAAATGTAATAAATTTGAAAAAATCTACGAAAATGTACAGGAATATACATTTTTATACGGTTTCCTATGTTTATTACATTAACCTTTTTACAAACTTAGCATGGAAGAATTTCTGAATTGTAAGAAAATGTCTGAAAATGTATTCAAATATTCTGAAAATATGTCCAAAAACCAATAAAAAGATACATTTTTATACGTTTTTATACGTTTTCCTACCGTTTTATACATTTATTATTTCTATATAGGAAATTATACATTTAATCTCTAGGTGTGAAATCACATCTATTTCACATAATGTCGAAAATAGCTTATTATTTGCATAAAAAATATTCTGTTGAAATATTAGTATTTTGATCGGCCTTTGTGATTATCAAGTTTGTATAAAATCTAGTTTTATCAAGTAATGACGAAAAATCACGTTTTCAACAATAACCGAGAATACTTGAAGACTCGCTGTAGTTATAAATCCCCTTTTTTTAAACGTAGAAAAGTGTATCCTATTTCTAGTGCATTCATATCCCTGGTAGAAATGTGTCTATTACGAAATGGTCAGAAAGTCAGTAAATAGCTAGAATAAATGGCTAGTTAATGGCCATGTTGAAATGCTTTTTCCCCTATTATTCGCCCATTTAATAGATTGGAAATAGAATGGCATAACCTCAAAATATTCAATTTAAATTTACTCGTAGACTTGCTGTTACATTTAAGAGCATTCAATTGTAATAGATATCTTACAAAAATGTAAACAATAAACACAGAGTAAAAAATCATTTACAGCACTCCTTTCTTAGATATTAACTGAAACCCATATTTTTCTATTAGATTCTGTCTAGTCTCTCTCACTCCTCATCATAAGGACAAGCCATTCTAGTAGCCATTTTCTAACTAAAAAAACTGACCAACAGTTTCTTTTTCTCTTCAATTTTAATACCTTTGAAATAGTTAAGAACAAACTTGTGTAAATCTTTAAAAAAAGTCTTTCTATTTTCAATCTATTAAATGGTTGAATAATGTTGGAAAAATCGTTTCATCGATAGACAGAAATACACAAGAAAGTAGCTATACTATAATATATATTATATTTTAAGAAAAACTGTAACGCATTCATAAAAAATTATCTGTTTTCTATAATGGCCAAAAATCGACGATTTTGATTGTATTTAAGCGTTCTTAATCGTTCTTATAGCTTTAACCTACTAAAAATTTTTTTATGCAAAAATGTTCATTACGAAAAAGTTTTGTTTCATTGTTATCTACAACTTTTGTATGTAATATTTCTGTGTAAAGTCAAATACTGTTGAATAATAAGCGAAAATCGATTATTTAGCGTATTCAAGCATTAAAAGTCGTTTTTATAAGTTTAGTTTGCCAGGAACTGATTTTACATGGAAATGTTGAATGGAAAAAAGTTTTGTTTTAATATGTTATCTATAACTTTTGCATTTAACATTTTTGCATAAAATCAAATCCAGCTAAGTTATAATCGAAAATCGACCATTTTAGGTACATTTCGGCGAACTTGTTTGTATGGGTCTAGCTCGTCAGAAATTGATTGTACATAAAAATCTTAAATTGGAAAAAGTTTTGTTTTGCATTATCTACAACTTTGGTATTTAACATTTTTGTGTATAGTCAAACCCTGTAAAGTAATAACCAAAAATCGATTATTTCTTATGTTTTTACCTATTTTTCGTCATTGTATTGAAAAATATTGTTTGTAGCAAAAAATATTCAATATAAACAATGTATCTTTTAATTAGTTTTAGCAGATGCATGGGTTAGATTTCTACACGGAGAGAAATTTTAGAGTAAAAATTACCAAGGTGCCTTGGTAGCGCATGGATAGACTGTCAAAAGCCGTGATATTCCAAGGTTTCTAATACAATTTATAAGTTTCCCAGGAAAAACTACCATAACCACTTAAAAAAAATACCAAATTATCTGAATAAAAATTACCAGACACACTGGTAAAAATTGAGGTCTAGTCATTTTTACAAGGTAACCTAAGAATTTTTACTAAGAAAACTGATAAATTTTACCAAATAACCTGGTATTTGTGTACTCGCGCATGCGCACTGCGCATTATTGTGTTTCAGAAGATTGATACTAGAGGCGTGCGCGACGTTAAAATGAAAACAATACTCATATTTTCAGTAAGTAATAACGGCGATTCAAATGACTGTTGGTAACAGCTTCCATGGCGCAGTCGGTAGAACGTCGGACTCTCAACCCAAAGATCGTCGGATCGAATCCCGCTTCCGTAAAAATTTTTTTTCAGTTTAATGTTTTTTCATCCTTGTTTCTGTTTCTATTTCTATATTAAAATACTATATATCCATCAATATGGATAAAAAAAGTTAATTTTTTTAATTTAAATTAACTAAAAAAATTTTACCAAGGCACTTTGGTAAAAAGTTTGAAATTGTCAGTCCATCCATTACCATAGAAACTGGTAATTTTGTCTCGAATATTTGTAATTTTCACTACAAAATTTCTCTCCGTGTACTAAAAATTAACTTTGTACACATTAAGCATAGAAATCGTTTTTTTTTTTCAAATTTTCATTTTCTCCGGCGTTTTTTATTAGGCACAACCGCTACTCGGGAGAGCCTTATAATTTCACCAGAGTGAACATCGTAAGAATTCAAATACTGAAAATTTAATGTGTAAAAACCATTTTTCACTCAGAATGAGTGCGTTTAAAGCGTGTTCTGTGATGTATGTATGTATGTACGCCCGTATGTACGCATGTTGCTCGATTATCTCAATGAATTTTCGACCGATTCCTTCGGGATTCCGGGAAAATACTCGTCTAATTACACCTAAGTTCTGGTTTTCTAGCGAGAACGATCGATAGAAAATTTTCAAAATGCCAGCACAAAGAAAAATTGCAAAAAATCGATTTTTAACCCTTATGTCTAGAAAAAATTAATTTTAAGCTAATATGTACAGGTCTATCTACTAAAACTAATTAAAATACACCTTTTTTAAGTTGAACACTTTTTTGTACGAGAAATATTTGCCAAGATAACTGCGAAAAACGGCAAAAAATGGTCAAAAATGAATGATTTTCGGCTATAACTTCTCAGGATTTGATTTTACACAAAAATGGTAAAAACAAAAGTTGTAGATAATATTGAAATAAAACTTTTTCCCTCTTAACATTTTTTTGTAAAATCAACTCCTGACGAGTTAGACTTATAAAAACGATTTTAAACGCCAAAATACACATAAAATGGATGATTTTCGGCTATAACTTGTCAGGATTTGATTTTTCACAAAAATGTTAAATACAAAAGTTGTAGATAATATTAAAACAAAACTTTTTCCCACTTAACATTTTTTTGTAAAATCAACTTCTGACGAGTTAGACTTATAAAAACTATTTTAAACGCCAAAAGATACATATAAAATGGACGATTTTCGACTGTAGCTTGACAGTATTAAATTTTACACAAAAATATTCAAGACATAAGTTATAGATAATAGTTAAACAAAATTTTTTCCCATTTAAGATTTTCATGTAAAATAAATACCTGACGAGTTAAATCTATAAAAACGACTTTAAACGCCAAAATATACATAAAATAGACAATTTTTGCTTATCGTACAAAGAATTGATTTCCAATAGAACTCTTAAATACAAAGGATATAAATATCGTTTAAATACCAATAAAAAAACTAAAACAATAACTAACAAAAACTGTTACATAAAAGCTGTCGAAACTTACAATTTCTTGTCATGATCTAGAGAACTTAGTATATAGCAAAATCAAAATTAGAAAAATGTTTAAAAATTGCGTTGTTAAAAATCTATAATTATGTTATCTTACTGTTTTGATAACAAATAGAAATTTCATATAAAATTACACAACTTAACCTGTTAATTATATTCACAGAACCTAAGCAATTGAACTAAGAGAATCAAAATTGTCTAATATTATAACAGTACATGTTAAAGTAATATCATATTACACAAAAAAACTCTAGTGTAATGTATATGTTATAGATTTTGTAGTATAGTAAAGTTCAATATGTATAAAGAATTAAAATGAAAACTATTAAATAGGCAAGACTCACTTATATATACAATAGATACCTTGAAATGAGTTCTTATACCCTGACTAAACTTAGAAATTAACTAGATGAGCTAATATGACCAGCGACAACTGCTTACCCGTATCGCATCTAACCACACACACAGCACTTTTATGATATCCCCCAGTTCCTAATTATCTATCCCCTCACATTCTAAAGAACTAACACTTGAAGATCATTGTAGAGCTGAGGAAGCTGCAAAATGAGGCTGGACGGCCCAGGGCGGGCACTACTCTATGGATGCCAGTCGGCTCAGAATTATCTAATAGCCATCTCAGAGGAAAATACTATAGAAACCGACATGCGTGTCTCAATCTCAAGGACTGCCTCACCGTAGGAATGAACAAAACACATGAATAGATCAGTCACTGATCTAGGAGACAAGCGAGGAGAGTTGAGCACCTAGAAACCACATATGACTAATGAATAGATGACACAAAAAACATTACCATATAAAACAAAATACTATAGCAATGGTTGTTGTTCACTATTCTCGCTGCACCAGCTATCTCTAATAATTAGAGGGGAAAGACTGATGGAACCTTCACTTGTTGTTTCTAGAGATACAAAGTGACAATGTCATAAATTTTTGGACGGTCTATTGACCGTCTATTGATTGTCGCCGGACCGATAGAAAAATGACGAAAATTGTCATAAATTTGAGCGGTTACGTTAAGAATGGGTGCGTTCGATTTTTATAATTTCCGAACGCAACGCACCCAACTACATTTCTATCACATTATCGCAGGCACAAAATGTAAGTGATTAGGCAACGTCAACGTGCTTTTAGTTGTAGTTTCTAGTATTTAATTAATACATAATTCACGTTGTAATTTACAACTTGTAAATAATGTAAAAGGCAGTCAAGGTGAAGGTATCCATTCGTTATTATACTAAAGGTAAGGATTACTTTGATATTCTTGGATTTTGATCGGTATTTGAGGTTATGCTATGAGTATCAGTATTATATATCTTTTCAGTATTTCAAATTGCAGTATTAAGTATCAAAATGAAATTGATAAAGATAGTAAATAAAAATTTTACTTTGGTACCTCATGGACCAAATAAGAAGTTAGATTTATACAAGTGCAATTATTGTGTCAAGGAATACGCTTTTCATGTAACTAGATTAAGTAATCACTTATTAAAATGTAGAGGTTGCCCAATAGAAATAAAAAAAATGATTGAATCTTCTTCATCTAAAAAGAAGCCAAAAACCAAAAAAAGGAAAAAAGAGGATTCTTCAAGTGACAATACTGATGGTGATACTGAAAATAATCGATTTGCCTTAACAAAAATTAAAAATAATAGCAGCCAACCAAACACCAAAACCTTAAAAGTTGAAGAATTTATTGATAAAATGAGCACGTCACATCAAAAGCAGTGTCAAGAATTATTGGCCAAAGCAATTTATGCTTCTGGTAAGTAAATAAAATAATTTTCAAGATAATTATTACTCATCCTTATTTATATAAATTTCATCATTTATTCCTATTTATAAAGCATTCTTTAAGTTTTATTTAAAATAACTAAACTTTTCAGGTTGTCCGTTATCAATGACTGAAAATATTTATTGGAAATTATTTTTCAAGGCACTCAAACCATCATTTGATCTTCCAACAAGACATGATTTGTCTAATAACTTGTTGACTGAAACATTCGATAACGTCTCAACCAGAGTTTGTAAAAAATAGAAGATGCAGATTACATTGCAATACAATGTGATGCGTGGTCCAATATACGTAATGAAGGAATCATCAACTTTATATTAAATACGCCAGAACCTGTTTTTTTTAAGACAATTGAAACGAAGACTAACAGTCAAAATGCAGATTATTTGGCTAGTCAAATTAGTGATGTAATTGATGCTGTTCAACCAAGAAAAGTTATTGGAATATGCACAGACAATGCAGCCGTTTGTAAAAAGGCTTGGAGGATTTTAGATATGAAATATAAAGATGATATAATATCCTTTTATGGTTGTACTGCACACATTATGAATTTATTAGCTAAGGATATTGCAGATCAACTGAGCGCAAATGAGATATTGAAAAACAGTACGTCTATAGTTAATGAGGTCAAGAAATCACATATTTTGTTAGCACACTTTAACGAAATTCAGAATTCAGCACCAATGTCAGAAAGAGTCAACACCACATTAAAAATACCGGTACAAACTAGATGTTGTTCACATTTATCATGTTTAGAAAGTCTCTATGTAAATAAACGTAATCTGCAACAGTTAACTATATCAAAAGTTGGAGAAAAAATAAGTAAAGATAATAAACAACTACTTCTTAATGAAGAATTTTGGTTAAAGATTAAAAAGTTAAGTAACGTCTTAAAGCCTATTTCTATACACATTAAAAAATTAGAAGGAGATCAATCTGTGATCAGTGAACTTCCATTAATGTTTTATTATTTAAAGAAGCGTTTAGATGAAGAGTTTGAAACTCTTTCTATTTTTACATTTATGGAAACACGACAAATTTTATTAGCTTTAGAAGAACGCAAAAAAATGGCTTTGACTTCAGTACACTATGCAGCTAATATTTTAGATCCCAGGTTTAAAGGAACAAGTCTTAGTGCTGAAGAATTTTCTGCTGGTTCAGATTTTACACACAGATTAACAAGTAAATTTGATCTTGATAAAAATGAAGTTCTGATGGATTTAATGGAATACAATGATAACACTGGACTATGGAGCAAAGATTATGTTAGAGAATCCTCAAAACTAACTACTCCAGTGAAATGGTGGAGAGGAGCCTCTCAAACTAGCAGCTTAAGTAAAATAGCTGTAGCCATTTTACAATTACCCTGTACATCAGCTGCAACAGAGCGTTCCTTTAGTTCATATGGTTGGATACACTCTTCGAAAAGGAACAGATTAAAGGCTCAATGTGCAGGGAAAATAACCTACATCTCTCACAATTTAAAGCTACTTGACAAATCTATAGCTGCAAATTCCAAATCAGAAGTAAAAGAACAAGAGGAAAGTATAAATATAATATTATATTAACTTATGTAACTTTAAATGCTTTAAATAAAACAGTATTGTTTTGTAGAATTAATTTATTACAAATAAATTATAAAAAATTTGTGACAAAATTCATGACCAAATGAAAAAAGGCGGTCATTTTACAACTATATAGTTGGAGGGGATGATTAATATTCAATAAATTATAAAAAATTTGTGACAAAATTCATGACCAAATGAGAAAAAGACGGTCATTTTGCAACTATATAGTTGAAGGGGTATATATTTGATCTTTTCTTTTTAATGACCGTCTTGTCTGTTTACCATTTGAAAAAATGACCGTCTTTTTATAACTAAAACTTTGGAAATTACTTTATGACGGTCTTTTTTGTCCAAGGACGGTCATTTTTTTTGTCATTTGGCCAATGCAAAAAAAGACGGTCATTTTGCATCTCTAGTTGTTTCATTGCTGAAAACACCTCCATCTTGAGAGTCGCTGAAGAGTATAAGAGTCAAACACATACATGGAAAGTTGAGTATCTGAAAACCACATATGACTAATAAATAAATGAGTCAAGCAACATCACCACACTCAAGAAAGATTCTGTAGCAGTGCCCATCGTTTACACTACTCTCGTCGCCTGCAGATACCTGCAACAAGAGTACCATCAGCTTACCTATCAGAGAGGTTAGGAACGAGAAAGGGCTTACGAAATTTGCTCTCGCCGTCGACACGCTGCCTTCCTGTCTTTGAGGAATATCATCATCAACCAGTAAGCACAATGAAAGGGACGACATTCTCCAGGGCGGCGTATTGCAGCAACTACCATCATCAGTGATGACTCATCACTGGGAACGCCAGGAGCTAGACGATGCGATTGTTGACATCACACCATGGACATACGCGCGCGCACGCCGCTGTAGGGCCGCAGTCAACACAACTTACTAGGGCTAGTAGCAGAAAGTGCGCGCGCGATCCATATATATATATATATATATATATATCATATCTTATATACAGGGAGCGCTCATGGTCACGTGGGTTGCAAAAGTTTTTCCGCTGGTGCGAACCGCGAACGCACTATGCGCAGCCTATAACCGAGATGGCCGTTACGGCTGATGTACTCTGCACGCACGCAGCACCAAGCCAGATTACCATTGACGAATGCACCAGTGTTGAGTTTTCTCTTTTTGTTTTCCTCCTATTCGCGGTATTAGTGTATGTGTGCATGTGTGTATATGTATAAGTTATACGAACATCAGTGAGCGATTAGTCTCACAGTTTTCGTTAAACTTTGTAAAATATAATTTTATATTTTTGTATTAATCGGGAATAATGAAACGGTATTTTTCCTTATGTTATTCAAAAGCATTTTACTTAACACAAAAATTTCAAATACAAAAGTTGTTGGTAACATTGAAATAAAACTTTTTCTATTCAACATTTGCATAAATAAAAATAAAAACTATTATTATAATTCAAATAGAAATAATGAAAACAATGTTTTTAATTTTAAATATAATTGCAATCATAGTACTTATATATTTAATATTCCTATGTGCAGCGTCGGTCTTACATATTATGAGACCTGGGGCAAGTATTTATTGCGGGGCCTATTTAAGGGGACGATTTTCCTAATGAAATTTGGAGTTGCTTTAAAAAGTACAAATATTGTTAAAAAAAATACAAATGTAGCCAAGGGAGTCGATGTATACATAAAAACGATTATGTAAATAATTTTTAAACCCAAGTAAGCGGGGGACATGAGGTTCGCGCATGTTAGGGAATTACGTAGACGTGCAACAATAAGCAAAATAATTATTTAAACAATTTTAAACCCAAGTAGCCGGGGGATATGAGGTTCACGCATGTAAGGGAATCATGTAGATATGAAAAAATATGCAAAACGATTATTTAAATAATTTTCAAACCCAAGTAGCGGGGGGACGCGAGTTCCACGCATATTCGGGAATTACGTAGACGTGCAACAATAAGCAAGACAATTATTTAAACAATATTTAAACCCAAGTAGTCGGGCGATACGAGGTCAACGCATATTAGGAAATTACGTAGACGTGCGACGTAAGCAAGACGATTATTTGAATAATTTTAAAACCCAAATAGCTGGGGGACGCGAGGCTCACGCATATTAGAGAATTACGTAGACGTGCAACAATAAGCAAGACATAATAATTAACAATAATTATTTTTATACCACTCTAACCTCAAAATCACAACTTTGATATGATTTTTCGGCGCTCGTGGTATAAAATACCGTTCGAAACTAGTGCGTAAGTCGATTATTTAGGTGGTGTGACTTTTTCGCACTCGCTTCGCTCGTGCAAAAAGTCACACCAGCTAAATAATCGACTTCCCCACCCATGTCGAAATGTTCTAATTTCAGTGAATTTTCACTTTAGAAGTATAGCTCACATTTGCCCGATAATAACTTTCTTCCTACAATAAGCAAGATAATTTAAACAACTTTTAAACCCAAGTAGGCGGGGGATACGAGGTCCACGCGTATTAGGGAATTACGCAGACATGCATTAATAAGCAAGATTATATTTAAATAATTTTTAAACCCAAGAATACGGGGGACGCGAGTTCCAAGCATATAATGGAGTTACGTAGACGTGTGACGTAAGCAAGACGATTATTTGAATAATTTTTAAACCCAATAGCCGGGGGATGCGAGGTCCACGAATATAAAGCAGTCATAAAGACATAAAATAATAGGTAAAACGATTATTTAAATAATTTTTAAACCCAAGTAGCCGGAGGACGCGAGGTCCATGCATATTATAGAATTACGTAGACCTCCAAAAATAAGCAAGACAATTATTTAAGCAATTTTTAAACCCAAGTAGGCGGGGGATACGAGGTCAACGCATATTAGGGAATAACGTAGACATGCATTAATAAGCAAGACTATTATTTAATTAATTTTTAAACTCAAGTATCCGAGAGACGCGAGTTCCAAGCATATAACGGAGTTACGTAGACGTGAGACGTAAGCAAGACGATTATTTGAATAATTTTTAAACCCAAGTAGCCGGGGGACGCGAGGTCCACGAATATGAAGGAGTCAGGATGACATGAAACAATAAGCAAAACAATTATTGAAATAATTTGTGTGCCCAAGTAGCCGGAGGACGCAGGATCCACGCATATAAGGGAGTCAAGTTATAGAGGTTAAGAATTTTGGAAATAAAAGACTTGCTTACGTCGCACGTCTCGTAACTTCGTAATATGCGTATAACTCGTATCCCCCGGCTACTTGGGTTCAAATAGTACATTATGTAACGAGGGGCTAATGTCGCAGATTATTCCCGCGGGTGAGTTCACTGCCCGAGCGAGCGTAGCGAAGCGAGATGTGTTTTTTCGTAGCTGCCACATCCACTGTGGCCATTTCATAGATTTAAAAAGTGATTTTGTATTAATATGTTATATAATTTTCTTAGTTTTAACCCAATTCACCATAAAAGTAAAAAATTAGACTATGTTACATTATTCTCGCATATGCGGGAATAAAGTACTTTATAGATGGATTCAGACGCCACTTTTGCGTCGCTTCTCAGGCTATAAAAGGGCCATTACAATAGAGATGGGAATAACATTATTTAAATAATCGTTGGTCTTATTTTTTAATCTCTACATGACTCCCTTATATGCGTGTACCTCGCATCCCCAGGCTACTTGCCTTTAAAATTGTTTAAATAATTGTCTTGCTTATTGTTGCACGTCTACGTAATTCCCTAATATGCGTGGACTCATATCCCCCGACTACTTGGGTTTAAAAATTGTTGAAATAATTGTCTTGCTTATTGTTGCACGTCTACGTAATTTCCTAATATGCGTGGACTTCGCGTCCCCCGGCTACTTGGGTTTAAAAATTATTTAAATAATCGTTTTGCTTATTTTTTAATCTCTACATGACTCCCTTATATGCGTGTACCTCGCATCCTCCGGCTACTTGCGTTTAAAATTGTTTAAATAAATGTCTTGCTTATTGTTGCACGTCTACGTAATTCCCTAATATGCGTGGACCTCATTTCTCCTGACTACTTGGGTTTAAAAATTGTTGAAATAATTGTCTTGCTTATTGTTGCACGTCTACGTAATTCCCTAATATGCGTGGACCTCGCGTCCTCCGGCTACTTGTGTTTAAAAATTATTTCAATAATCGTTTTGCATATTTTTTCATGTCTACATGACTCCCTTACATGCGTGGACCTCATATCCCCCGGCTACTTGGGTTTAATATAGTTTAAATAATTGTCTTGCTTATTATAGCACGTCTACGTAATTCCCTAAGATGCGTGGACCTCATATCCCCCGGCTACTTGGGCTTAAAAATTATTTAAAGAATCGTGTTGTATTTCTACGTAACTCTTTTACATACGGGGACGTCACGTCCCCCACCTACTTGGGTTTAGAAATAATGTTAATAATTATCACCCGCATACTTGTGCGCTCGCCGTTTGAATGCGCGCGCTATACTCATGCCGCTAGAGCCTCTCGAGCTCTCAATCCATCAACATAGGAAGCGTCGCTGCCAACTTTTCTCCGATATCCGTGTACGATTGACTGAGCGGCCTGTTCCGCGGCCTTGGCCACGCGGTCCTGTTGCCCTAAGGCCACGCGGCCTAGCGGGGGCCTGATTCTAAAAATGTCTCACACTTGAGACACACAAAATCCGAGAACAACTTTGTCTTCGGAAACGTGAAATCGAGACAAAACTGTTCTCGGACGAGAACAATTTTGTCTCATACAACTTTGTCTCACACAGTACAAGTCGGCTTCGGGCTTCGGGCTGTGTCGGTACTGTAGAGTGTCGATTGGTCAACGGCACTTGCGCGGCTAATGTTTTTACTTCTGATGACACTCTTTCCGCAAAATTCAAACGCATTTAGCGCACCATCATCGCAGAGTGTCATCAGAAGTAAGAACATTGGCCACACAAGCGCCGTTGACCAACCGACACTCTACAGTAGCGAGACAGCCCGAAGCCCGAAGCCGACTCTCACTGTGTGAGACAAAGTTGTGTGAGGCAAAGTTGTGTGAGACAAAGTTGTTCCCGCCCGAGAACAGTTTTGTCTCGATTTCGCATTTCTCGAGACAAAGTTGTTCTCGGATTTTGTGTGTCTCGAGTGTGAGACATTTTTAGAATCAGTCTCCGGTAGCTCTCCCGAATTCCCGATGGCCAGTCCGGGCCTGCATCGCGGGGCCCCTGTCAGCGCGGGGCCCGGCGCGACTACCCCTCTCACCCCGCCCTAAGACCCGCGCTACCTATGTGTACTTTAATCATATCAATTAATAATACTTAATTAATTTATATGAATCATAGACTGTTTGAAAAGTTATCTGCATATATCTATGTTTGTAGAATTATAAGGCAAATTTTCTACAAAAAAATAATAAATATGTAATAGTAAATGCATAATTTCCATTTAAATTTTACTGCAGAGATGTATTTATGTGTATTCTAATGATAACAACGATGAAAATAAGTATTACAATTAATGAAATAATAAAATTATAAGGTTTTTCTGAACATTACGGTTGTGCTTATTATGTAAAAACGAAGTTTTTATATAGGGAGGGGGCGGGCGACGAGCGAAGCGAGGAGCTGGTATGTGTGTGGGGGGGGGGGGGGGGGGGGATTGGCGTGTCGAGCGCAGCGAGACACGTAGGGGCGCTCGGCCCCCCTAGTTTTGCAATAGATTCGACTCAATATAGGACTACCCGGTACTTATGATTAGACGGATATCTGGGAGATAATCGAGGAACTTCATTACATACCGACGTACACTTACAGGCGTACATAGATCTCGGAAAACGCTCAAAATGGACTCATTTTGGGTAGAAAACAATTATTATATAATAAATTATTAGTACTTCGGGTGTAACAATTTTCGTTCTGGTAGAAATACAGGGCTTTCTCGACTAGCGGTCGTGCCTAAAAATGGAAAAATGATATAATTTGGTACTGACCAACTACGTTCTAACCGGTGTCAATTAAAAGCTCTCGCCAATAAAGGTAGTAAAATATACTTTCTTTAGATTTTTCTTTTAAAACTGTACTATCAACGTTATTATAAAAAAAAAGAAAATTTTTGTTTTTTGACCTTCTATCTCCAACCCTTGAAACAGGAGCACTTTCGATGATCGATTTCAAACTTTTATAACTTTGGAAGGAATCGATATTTTTTATTCTTTAAAAACGCAAATGAAAGCTCGTTTTCTCTAGTTTTATTTTCTCTGCTTGAAATTATATTTAAGACTTTCTAAAGTTTAATAGTTGCCATTTTTAGAGAAGTTTTTTTTCAACACTTTCAAAATAAAGCTAAAAGTTCCCAGAACTTTATTTTTTTTAGCGTTAGGGTCTAATATTGCAGCTTTCTTCATATTTGTATATCCAAAAACATATACCACAGTTTAAGCTGAATCCGGACCCATGATCCTCTCCTTGTTATTCTAACCGTACAAGACAAAGCCTTTTATTTATTATTGTTCAAATTGCGTTCTTCCCGTAATAGATATTTACATGTTCGTGTCGAATTCTAGCCTTATTTCACACTCTACACATATAAACATAAATACAATATTCAATCTAATATATACGTATACATGTACATAATTTTTATTGGCAAGTTCATCGGAATGTTGTGTTGGCTTTGTTTATATATTTTTGCACGGTATACTTTTCCCAGATAATACGGAAGTGCGACCAGGCTTTCTGTAACTTAGATCTCGATTGAGTCAGAAATATAAAAATAAACAAAATTAAAAGCTTTTAATTTCTATATAATTTTAGGTAAAAAAATGTTATTTGCAGAAATTAAAATGGCGACAGTTTTTGGGTGAAAAGTCATTCGCTGTATTTTAATTTAAAAAGCTATTTTTGCTTAGGGAGCCCAGTGTAGCAGTGAAAGAAGAGTCAGATAAGATGTAAAAGAAAAAGAATCCAGTGGTACAAGAGTTGATCTTACGGCATAATGAATGAGATCGAGCTTTCACGGCTGGCATTAGAGCCGTAAATTCGTGAAAAGGTGAAAATCCACATGAAAGCTTCGTCTGCGGCTTCGCTCTCTTTTCCCTGGCCTTCTTTCCCTTTTCAACTCCAACATTTCTTCTCTTTCTTCTGATATAATTTTACTACATGTATTATCACGTCGTTGTGCTTTGACTTTAGCTTCACCTCATCGGGATAATTTTTTAATCATTTCTCATTTTTATGATAGTCGTTCTGTAGACACTTTAATGGCGTAATTGGCAGCCGGTCAGAGAAGCGAGTTACCGCAACTCGTGATTTTACGCATCATTCGTGAATTAAAAATGCCTTTATCAAAATTCGTCGTCAGAGATTTTTCACGTGAAATTATTCTAATAAGTAATTTACCGTATGCGTGCTTCTTCCGTTAGACGAGTACTTCTTTTTACTTTTAGTTCGTCTTTTTCTCCGGTCTTACTAACTCTCTTTCTCCCTCTTAAAGAAACGAAAAAGCAAGAGAGTCCGAATGAAGGAAGACCGGGCGATACGGTTGGGTGATAAGAGCAAGAGAGGGAAAAGGACCTCTCAAGCAAAATGACAAAACGAAAAAATTAAACAAAGAAAGAGAATAAAGAGAGAAAGAGACGAAGTGGAGAAAAAGAACGAGAGAGAGAGGAGGAGAAGATAAAGACAGAGTGAGCCTTATTACTATAATCCGACGTTATCCGTTACCTCTTCGGTTCAAATGAACGCGTGCGCGCCTTCCTCCCGCTTCTTTTCTTTGAATTCAAGAGGATTACGAAGGCCACCCAGAGGAGACTCGCGTTGCAAGTGAAGAAGCGCGAGATAAAGATGCAGAGATCGAGAACTAAAAAGACATGCACTGAAAAGGCCCTTTTCTTACCTTTTCTCTCTTTTTATTCTTTTATCAGTATTCTTATTTTTATTGTTTTTGAACGGATAAGGCGAAAAAGGACATTAAAAACGTCAAGAGTAAGAGGACATAATTCATGAATTCTGCACGGCATTGATTTTATTCACTCTTACGTGACTAATAATGTTTTCATTTTGAGTACGTGAATTTCTTATTTGACAAATCTCTCTGGATGGCTGCTTTATTTTTTAATTTTTCTTATTTCTATTTTTATAAACTCCGAGTTGAACTGTCTCAACTGAAATATTCAGCTGTAATTTTTAATACGAAACTACTTTATAAAGAAACCACATTAATGATGCACCGGGACAAAGAAAATTTCATTGCTTGACAGAAGTAGGAGGTAGTGCCTTGTTTCAAGTCAAATTATTTACGAATTTTTTTATAGCAATCGAAATATCAGTTATATCCAATATTAAAAATAGTTACAATAGAAATACTTACGTCTTCCCCATTTTCCAGTCTTCGGATGAATGTAATTTGGATATAAGCCTTTTGGTTTTTCAAGATTCTTCAACACCTTCCTGACGTGTTCAACCTTTTCTCGAAATACAGGATTACCTGTAATGTCGCTTAAGTAAGAGAATTCCAAGTGCATTGTTCCAATTTCCGAAAGGATACTGCATCCACTGCTTGCCCATCCGTAATTTTTACTTGCCTATAAAGAAAAAAGATGATCAATTAATTACTGTTTATAATTAATCGGACATTCAAGGGATATTGCCTTTTTCGTTAAATATTAGACTAAAGCGGGCTATGCGTACAGATGGCTCTCCGCAATTCATTAGCCAATGATATTTTTGTTAATGCTCTAAAGTTGGCTCTAAGCTTCAATTCGATACTAAATCGCTATCTGCCTTTTATAATAAAGAAGATAAAATAATAGGATAGGATATCACTATATGAGCTATTCCAAAAATTATTTCTCTCTTACGTCTCGAAAAAAATAAAAAAATTTTTTTTATGGCACACTCATCGGACAAGGCTTTTCTTGTTCTTTACACTGAGAGAAATGTTGTAGTAAAATTTATTATAAACATAAGAAAAATTACTATATTTTGTAGGAACGGAGGGACAAATCAAAATTATAACAATTTTTGCTATGCAACATAGTAATTTTTATGAATGACCTTAAATTTCAAAAAATTAAATTTTTTCTCGTTCTTCCTGTTTTCAGAACTATTTTCAGACTCTAATCATACAATATTTAATGTGAAAATAAATTAAAATGAGAAATAAAAATATTTTTTTTACGAGCGTTGGGATCGAACCTGCAACCTTCACCGCGGCAATCGGACGCGCTAACCACTTACCCAAATAGGATTCTTAAGTGTAAAATTTTGGAACTTGTACATGCCAAACCATCGATTTCAAGAAAATTTCAGATAATATTAAATAATGACAATAAATAACTTTGATAACACAAAGAAACTTATCATTAATGTGCATAATATAAAAATAAAATAATTGAAGTAAGGTTTTGAATGTTTTGTAAACTTAAAAGCAAGACAAAGTGAAATTCCCGTAGAAACATAACCTCAATCAGACACGTGGGCGCCTTGATCTGCGCAGAAAGTACTAATGTTGCAGCAATTTTTACTATGTTGGATAGCAAACTTTCTTATGGCCTGTAGCGATTTTTGAATGTGGCACTTTTTACTATGTTTATAGTCATTTTTAATACGCTACAAAATAAAAGTTATACACTACAAAATAAAATTTAAACGCTACAAAATAAAATTTATATTCTATTCTAATAAAAATTAAAAGCATATATTTTAAATTTTATTATATCACAGTTTTTGCTATGTGTATAGCAATTTTTCTTTTATTTCGTAATACTTTCTAATCAACAACTGTCATAAAAATTACAAGAAATTTTGTAATTATTCATACAATTATAATAAAAATGCAGCATAAAGTGTATTTGTCTCACCCTTCCTATACTTTATAGTAATTTTTATTACAGTTATAATAAAATTTACTACAACATTTTTCTCAGTGGAAGTGTTTCTGAATGTGAAAAAAATAGGTACACGCTCGATTGAATGGCATACTTTTTTGGCGCGACTTTTAAGTCAATTTTGGATTAAAAAGAATTGATGGAAATTTCACCTTTTTTTCTAAACGACGAAACTTTAACTGCTTCATCTACACATTTACATGTCTTATCGCTAAGGCAAAAGGTATTTGTTTTTTGCTTCTCTTTATATTTAAATGGAGATTCCATTCTACATAATATTTGAGTAGAGAATACTTTTTGGACGTCGTCCACTTGTGGCCATGAGAAATTTGTTCAGTTGCGCGCGAATAACTTCTTAATAAATACGTTTTCTTCGATTTCGAGAATTACTCCAGGATACCATTTCTTATTATAAATTCTACAATCCAACTGTCTTCTAAATAATTTTTAGTAATATTATTGTCAAAAGAATTTTGTTTAATTGAATAATTGATTGCACTATCAACAAGACTGTAATGATTGCAGAAATGTTATTCCGAATTTTGCTAGGTGTCATTTAAAATTTTCCTTGAATAAGGTGTCATTTCAGAAGCACTTTATTTTCCACGGATTTTGTTGTGGTACCATTGCAATTTACTTAACGACGAAACGACGAACGTAGGCGTGCGTATCGCGTCAATTAACAATAGTAAAAGTAAATTGCAGTGGTACCACAACGAAATCTGTGGAAAATAAAGTGCTTCTGAAATGAAAACCTTCAAGCAAAATTTGGAATGACACCTTTTTCAAACAAAATTCAAAATGCAACCTTTTTCTAGCAAAAGTTGAACGGCTACCTTTTCCAAGCAAAATCTGAATCGAAACCTTTTCCACGAAACCGTCGATACATCAATCGTCATCGCTGCCTTCTTCTATAACAGGCTCAACGTCATTTATTGGTAAAATAAAAATTTAATTAAAATTTTAAAATTTAATTTTTAAAAACTATTACCCGTTTGAAAAACAAAATTAGTGCACGAAGTTATTTTCTGTTGAATTCAAATAAAAACAGTTTACGTTTTCGTTATTTACCTATCATGCACCGATTGTCTATCGACACATAATTTCTGCAATCATTACAGTCTTGTTGATAGTGCAATCCATTATTCAATTACACAAAAATCTTTTGACAATAATATTACTAAAAATTATTTAGAAGACAGTTGGATTGTAGTAATTTATAATAAGAAATGGTACCTTGGAGTAATTCTCGAAATCGAAGAAAACGTGTTTATTAAGAAGTTATTCGCGCGCAACTGAACAAATTTCTCATGGCCACAAGTGGACGACGTCCAAAAAGTATTCTCTACTCAAATATTATGTAGAATGGAATCTCCATTTAAATATAAAGAGAAGCAAAAAACAAATACTTTTTGCCTTAGCGATAAGACATGTAAATATGTAGATGAAGCAGTTAAAAATTGTAAAACTTACGAGCTATGAACTTACTTATTCAGGCTTAGCTTATAATTTTCTTATAATTAGTAAATAAAAAATTAAATGGAAGGACTGATGTTCTTTATTCACTTAGTTATTTTGATTATAATATGTATTGAATACGTAAAGCTGATGTAAAGTTTGAAAAAAGATAGGTAATGATTTTACGTTTTTAAATATTTATTGAATTATCGCTAGTAGCAAATTATTATGGTAAGTAGTAATTGTAATAACGAATATTTCTTAGAAAACTGTAACTTTTTAAGTCATAATTTCAGTGTAGATAATTATTTATGGAAAGATTAAATAGGCAGATGCCAGTATTTATAAGTGTTGCCGTATACAAAAAAGGCGAAATCTTCTTTAATTTTTAGATTTAGAAGTCGCGCCAAAAAGTATACCATTCAATCGGGCTTGTAAATAATTTTTTTCACATTTAAAAAGGCTTAAAGAACAAGAAAAACTTTGTCCTGTAGATGTACCTTAAAAATTAAATCACCTTTTCATGTTTTGTCGTTTAGAAAAAAAAGATGAAATTTCCATCAATTCTTTTCAATCCAAAATTGACTTAAAAGTCGCGCCAAAAAAGTATGCCATTCAATCGAGCGTGTACCTATTTTTTTCACATTCAGAAAAGCTTAAAGAACAAGAAAAACCTTGTCCGATGAGTGTGCCTTCAAAAAAATTTTTTTATTTTTTTCGAGACGTAAGAGGGAGATAATTTTTGGAATAGCTCATATCAAGGAGCGCGGGAGCGCTCCGAAGGCAAGTATCTGTCCAATGTAGAAAAAGCCTGAGGGACGACCGTGCTTCATATACATTGAAATGGGTGCGCGAGAATTTTACTAATTTTTTACACCTTTCAATTACGTTTTTTGATATACATGAATATATCAACGGATAGCTGCTTTGATATACTACATGTATAAAAAATTTCAATTAAAAATATGCCGCCGTTTTCAAGTTATATTGATATTAAAAAATTCGAGGGCTTCGAGGGCCGATTTATTTTCCTTTGCGCTTTCTTTCAGACCTACTCGATCAGCTGTTTTGTTCCGACCATATATATAGCTATACTTCTCCACAGTCTACAGCTCTGTGAGAGAAAGTATATACACATACACACACACACAGAGAACCATCAAAAGTGAAGGAGTGTGATAATAATAATAATTAATATATAGTAGAAAAAGACTTGAGAGAGAGAGAGAGAGAGAGAGAGAGAGAGAGAGAGAGAGAGAGAGAGAGAGAGAGAGAGAGAGAGAGAGAGAGAGAGAGAGAGAGAGAGAGAGAGAGAGAGAGAGAGAGAGAGAGAGAGAGAGATGTTTACAGTATATGTTTTTATTATAACATAACCTCTACTCTATCTAGTTTTTGTTTTTCATTTTGTATGAGTAGGTTGTAGCTTGTAGCTAGAATATATCTCAACAAATTGGAAGTAGCAAACTTTTATTAGAAATAATCTTATTTTAATATAAAATCTAAAAGTTCTTGTTACTTTGTGAAATCTTTTTTTATATTACAGAGTATTAGCACTATTTACAAGTTCTTGGTTTAAAAATGTTTCCGGAAGTAAAAATCATCATCTTCTAAAAAAATTTGTGAAGCATTTGTGATAGCTGACAACATTTAAAATAAGGAGGATGTTCACTTATTAAAACCCGGAAATAGTGAGTTTGATATTTTATTACATATATACTAAGAGTGTAATAATATGCATACATGTGCATACTTGTGTAAATTTTTCTTGTTAGATTGTGTTATCATATTATTATGCATTACAGCCATCAAAAGATTACGTTGAAGTCTGTCAATGCACGCAACCTCCTGTAGTAGAGGCAGAAATAATGTGGCAGATATCCCACTAGCAGAGCCTCGTTCTACTTCATAGTGTTTCAATTATCAATGCTTTACTGGCCCTATGATTTCTAAAGGTAAATTAGCAATTCTTCCAAAGGCAACTCATCCAAAATTGGCCCAGGACCTGTGACTTTAGCTATGAAGGCGATTATATCCATCTGTCGGATCTAGAAGTGCAAGAATCTTAGAATTTTATAATTATTGAATGTCAGTGTTATTGTATTTGTGTAGAATGCAGAAGAACGATGTAATAAGAAACATAAAAACACGCTAAAAATTGATGAAGTTCATTGCATATCAATGCGTCAAAGAATGGATTATACCATGAATTTTAATAATAGTGACATTAAGTAGTGACATTAACCTACAACTAAGATGTTTTGACGGTATTGCACAGGAAATGCAAAAAAAGTATTATGAATATAAAAGAAATTAGTTTTATTAGAATACAAGTTTTCAAAAATTAGTTCTTCAAAATAAAATTAGAAAATTGTGATTTTAATAGAAGGGATCATCAACCTAGTTGGAAATAATATTAGAGCTGGTGAAGTTTTTTGAAGATTCATGTAACAAGCTCAGCCTATGATTTTTTTGGAGGGATTGTTGGAAACTCTATAATAACAAATAACGTAGTGATATGCCCAATACATTGCAAAGCTAATGTTGTTTGGCAATATGTTGGTGGTAGAAAAACCTACGTTTGCATATTATACAACTGCCTGAGGAAATGGAAATCTACAAGTGTCATCTATAAGAAAATAATGTAGAAATATCCTGATTTCATTCTCCAATTCGTATACATTCAATAGATCTTCAAAATGTGATAAAAGCTGTTGGGAGCTACAACTAAGATGTTTTAGACGGTATTGCACAGAAAGTGCGAAAAAAGTATTATAAAAATGAATGAATTAGTTTGATTAGAATACAAGTTTTTAAAAATTAGTTCTTCAAAACAAAATAAGTAAATTGTGATTTTAGAAGGAGAAATCATCTATCTAGTTGGAGATCATATTAGAGCTGGTAAAGTTTTTTGAAGACTCATGGAACAAGCTCAACCTGTGCTTTTCTCGAGGGATTGTTGGAAATTCTCTAATAACAAATAACGTAGTGATCTGCCTGATACATTTCAAAGCTAATGTTGTTTGACTATATGTTGGTGGTAGAAAAACCTACTTTTGCATATTATAAACAACTGGCTGAAGAAATGTAAATCTACAAGCGTGACCTACAAGAAAATAATGTAGAAATATCCTGATTTCATTCTCCAATTCGTATACATTCAATAGATCTTCAAAATGTGACAAAAGCTGTTGGGAGCTACAACTAAGATGTTTTAGACGGTATTGCACAGAAAGTGCGAAAAAAGTATTATAAAAATGAATGAATTAGTTTGATTAGAATACAAGTTTTTAAAAATTAGTTCTTCAAAATAAAATAAGAAAATTGTCATTTTAATAGAAGAGATCATCTATCTAGTTAGAGATCATATTAGAGCTGGTAAAGTTTTTTGAAGACTCATGGAACAAGCTCAGCCTGTGCTTCTCTCGAGGGATTGTTGGAAACTCTTTAACAAAAAATAACATAGTGATCTACCCGATACATTTCAAAGCTAATGTTGTTTGACCTTTTCTTGAGGGATTGTTGGAAATTCTCCAATAACAAATAACGTAGTTATCTGCCAGATAAAAATATATTATTGTATTGTTAAAAAGTGTAATAAAATATTTTGTGTAATAAAAATCTACATAGTTTTATACTTAACAAACATTATTTACTAAACTCTCCCACCCTCTCTTTCTCCCCCCCCCCTGTCTCTCCCACTGTAACCTCTGTTTTATATACTTAACAAACATTATTTATAATGTACTTTTACTCTTAAAAAGTTGTGAAATCTCTCTAAAAAATTTTTTTACAAAAGTAAAAACTTATAGGCAAGAATAAGTTTGCTTACTATTCTACATAGTTTTATACTTAACAAACATTATTTACTAAACTCTCCCACCCTCTCTTTCTTCCCCCTCTCTCTCTCCCTCTGTACCAAAAACTTTAATGAGCGCTTAAATATTTTTTCAAAACAATCAACACGTTCTTAAAAAACTAATTTTTTATTCTAACAATACAATTTGTCTATAGTCCTTTTATTTATTCTGATCTCATCTATTCAATAAGCACTCTCTACAAATGGTAATAATTTTTTTCATGACTGTATACAAATAATAATATTGTTAATAAAACGTTCTACGAAAGTATAAAATAAGGCAAGTATAGAAGTTTTTTCTGTATAATCTATACAAAATAGTATTTTTGATTTTTTAAAAGAAGTCAAATAAATACTATAGTAAAAAAGTCTTTTACTTCTTTGAGTCAATGCATGCTCAACAAATTATATGTAAGTATATTCAAATTGTTCACTGCAAATCAAACAAACGAAAGTTGTGAAATCAATTATCGATAGTCAAGTAATGCAAACCATTCTCCGAAAAACTGTATGACTATGTTCTCAGAAATGTATTCAAATTTCTTCATTCTTCTATACAAATTAAACACAAGAAAGTACTGAAATCAATTAATTATAGTCAATTACCGGCCATAAGAACTTTTCGTACCTCGCATGTAAAATTACATTTTACGCCCACGTTGTAACTTTAAAATTATTCAGCCAGCGGGCATAAAGTGCTACATAACGCCCAAGAGGCCCAATAGCTCACACAGCTCCTACAAAACTTTATAGTACTTACGTACTTTACGCTCGTGTGGGCGAAAATTATTTTAATTATATAACTGTAATGCCTTCTTTTTATTTTTAAAATTCATAAGAATTTTTTCAGGTATTTACGGAAAGTCAAAGCCTATATAAAAAATTACATAGTTACCAACACATCACTATTTTTCATTATTCCACCTCAATTTTGAACTTTCTATAATATTACGCATCTAGGAAGGACAAGGAAGTCTAGAGCTACTCTAGCAGGGGTGGTCCTCCGATCTCCCGTACATACGAGTACTTGGCGGGCCCGACGGTTTGCAGTTCAAGAGAGAGTTTAGTAAATAATGTTTGTTAAGTATAAAACTATGTAGAATAGTAACCAAACTTATTCTTGCCTATAAGTTTTTACTTTTTTAAAAAAATTTTTTAGAGAGATTTCACAACTTTTTAAGAGTAAAAGTACATTATAAATAATGTTTGTTAACTATATAAAACAGAGGGTACAGAGGGAGAGAGAGGGGGGGGGGAAGAAAGAGAGGGTGGGAGAGTTTAGTAAATAATGTTTGTTAAGTATAAAACTATGTAGATTTTTATTACACAAAATATTTTATTACACTTTTTAACAATACAATAATATATTTTTATCTGGCAGATATGTTTTTCAGTGAGAAAAAAACTGAAAGAACTGGAAAATTTATTTATAGATGAACACTAAACGTAAAATACTCAGATTTCAGATGGTCAAAAATTGTATTTTACACTCCTGCTGCGAAAAGTCCTATTTGGAATCAGCGAGGACTGCACCTCCGACATTAAAAAAAAAATTTATGTGCTAAAATTTAGCACTCTAGTTTTCATGCTTTAGATCCCATCTTAAGCAGTAGGTACAATTGATCGGACAGTTTTCCTTCCCTCGGCTGACTAGGTTCCATGTCACAAAAATTTACAAAGTCCCACTAAGCAAATAACTGCGTATTAAACTAGATAACCATGACTAATAAAACAGAGCAGTGTGTAATGACCAATATATAAAGGAATTTTAAAAACAAATCCAATTTTTTTAATATAATAAATATACTAGAACTATCGGTATTTTTTTAAATTTGTTCTATTATAGTTTGCAATTAATTTGTTCTATCTTAGAAAAATCTTGAAAAATTTGCTTATGCAGTACAGTAAAACCATTTTTTTGAACCTTTGTATTGAGGAATGCATTATAAATAGCAATTATCTCGAGTAATTTTCAAGAACGAAATAAAAGCTATGAAAATCACGTTATTTAACCTTCTGACAGCCGGCATTTTTCCTACTGAAAAAGTGTAACTTTCTCGAAATTTTCCATATAAATGTTTCTTAAGTAATAGTATATGTGGGCCGATCATGGAATGACGCCATATGGCGTCATGCCGGCTGTCAGAGGTTAAAGAATGCTAATTCAGCATAAGATTATGATTATTTTGAAGTATTTTGTAGAAAGAAATTAGTTTCAGGAAACTAATAAATTTAATTCATGAATTTGGTTCTATTCAAAAGTCATTACTTAATATTTCCTTATAATAATGATTTAAATCGCTACATTATTGCTATGATTTAGAAAAATACATTTAAAATAATTTTGAATTATATTATTGTTGATATATCTTTTTTGCTTCTTTATCCTAATTATCATTTTATATAAGTGTTGTACAGTTGCTATTGCTATGGATGTGGAAGTAAAAAAAACCATGGTTGTTTTCGGATTCAAGTATCAAATAGCAATAATAAAGCACTCATATAAAAGGCTCCCACAAAAAATGAATGTCCGAATGAGGTATAATGCGGATTAGGGAGGGTCTTTCGCAAGATGAAATCCAATATTTTTTAATAAAATTGAAATACGTAATAAATAATGATTATTACAATGTTCGTGGGAAATTTCAAGATAGCTCGACAAAGAAATCAATGAGTAACTACCTTTATAAAAATCGAGTTTGTAGGTTACATTTTTATAAAGTCCTGTGGAAAATATTCTATCCAGTTTAAGAAAATGGGCACATATTCTAGAGCCCAGAGCAGGAAATAGAATTAATTGAGAAATATATGTGTTTGAGAATGCCATAATTTATAATGAGGACATGCTGTGGGTGTTTACAAAATAAATTGAGAGCCAAACACTTTAGTAAATTAAACTATAAAATATATTGAAAATGTCGATTACATTAAATAACTATTACAAATGTCGATAAAAGGTATTATAAAGATTGAAAAAAATATATGTGTAACTGTTACAATAAATTGCATAATTATTTGAGTGTATGAGTGTTACAAAATTCTGTGTAAGTGTATATGAGTTGTACAATTTGAGTGTATGAGTTTTTCGGTGTGAGTGTGGATGAGTTTTTCTGCGACAAGTTACGAATCACTGATGGAGTCCCTACTGAAAAAAAACACATGGGATCCCACATAGGATCCCACGTGGAATCCCACACGAGATCCCACGTGTGAATTTGATATGGGATCCCATGTGGCATCCCACGTTTGAACTCGAAGCATGAATTCCTACATGAGATCCCACAAGAGATCCCACATAGGATCTCATGTGGGATATGATGCGTTTAACTTGAGTACGGGATCTCATGCAGATATGGCGTAAAACTTTGGGTCCCCCATTGTGAGTAACGGGGATATCAAAAACAAGGCAAGCCTTGTAATTAGGACTCTTCGTAAAGAGTTATTTGAACGGCTGACTTACACGGCTTATATACTCTCGGCCATCCAGTGTATTCACAGAAAGCGCTATCGGAACGCCGCATTGCGGTGACAAAACAGAACTTGTGATGGACGGCTCTCCATAAGTAAGCTTCGGCTATTTATCCGCTATGCGGTGCTTCGGTAGTGTTATCTGTGGATAAGTTGGACGGCCAAGAGTATATAAGGCGTGTAAGTCAACCGTTCAAATGACTCTTTGTGAAGCGTCCTAATTACAAGGCTTGCCTTGTTTTTGATAACTCCGTTACTTACAATGGGGGACTCAAAGTTTTACGCCATATCTGCATGAGATCCCGTACTCAAGTTAAACGCATGATATCCCACATGAGATCCCAT
Source organism: Torymus aiolomorphi (assembly GCA_036365515.1). Classification (NCBI taxonomy): domain Eukaryota; kingdom Metazoa; phylum Arthropoda; class Insecta; order Hymenoptera; family Torymidae; genus Torymus; species Torymus aiolomorphi. The sequence continues at coordinate 56,163,458 of CM070875.1, read as the reverse complement.
GTGGGATCTCTTGTGGGATCTCATGTGGGAATTCATGCTTCGAGTTTAAACGTGGGATGCCACATGGGATCCCATATCAAATTCACACGTGGGATCTCGTGTGGGATTCCACGTGGGATCCCATATGGTTTTTTTCAGTAGGGGTAACCATGCAATAAACAACACAATCAAATATTATTGATTTGACTGTGGTTGAGTTTTCAATGAGATGACACGATTAGATATTATTGATCTAATCATGACTGAGTATTTCCTGCTATCAGCTTGGCTATGCCGTCATTATAGCAGCGCACTTGTGTATAAAATGGCCGCATGTATTTGAGTATTTACCTTCTCGCACGTAGCGTTGTATTAATCGCGTACGCGTACGAGTTGGTCATGTGATGGTGACTCCGCAACGATGATGTGCAGTTGAATAAAGCCGTAAGTTGAGATGATCACGTGAGGAAGCCGTTGAGATGAGTGAGAGAATGCGAAGTAGCCGATGAGAGCAGCCAGATAAAAACCATAGTTGAGAAAGCAGCAGTTGAGTGTTGAGAGTAATGGTTGTTAAGAGGTGCCGCGGCTGCCTCTCACGCTGCAAAATGATCGCTGGCTTCGCAGCGATTATATTAATCCGGAAGGTGTGAGAAAAAGCCGATTGCGATGCACAGAAACAGGTGAGTTGCGCCAAATGAGAAAAGCCAGTGAGCAGATCCATTTGAGGAGAGCCAGTGAAGTTTCCTCGCTGAGAACCGCCGCCAAAATGCAGCAGAAGCCGCGTGAGATGTTGCCTCGTGGTCCGCTCGAGCCATCGAGCGCCGGTGAGAAGATGCCGTTTGAGTAGCTCTGCCGTACGAGAAGTTTCCATGTTGCCGGCTATACCGTGTGAGAGACACTGCTGCGTGAGAACATGCCGCGCGAGACGACGCTGTATGAGATGTCCATGCTGAGAGAGAGAGAGCGACCACTTGAGTTGATCCACCATGAGAATTGCCGAAGGTGTGAGTTTCTCCACGTGGCAGACCGTAATATGGATGGATTTTGAGTAGAGTGAGAATGCCGTGTGAGTCGGCCATGCGGCCTCGTGACGAGCACGCCGTCCTAACTAACTAGACTGAATGAGAGAGCACTTCCGTCTTCTTCCTCGCCTCGTTGTTACCGAGGAGTGAGTCAAATCAGCGTCTCTCTCATTTACATGTGTAAACGTGAGAAAGACAGTATGATTTTTGCCGTACTAGGCTAATCAGTGTAGCGATTCAGTTGTTTCGCAGAGAGCAGCTGATGAGTGTTACCGTCGCGCGGCCGCCTGCTGAGTTATCCCTCAGTCGCGTAACCGCGGGAAATTCAAAACATTGATAATTCCCAAACAATATGGGTCGAAGAAGGATTGACAAAGTTATTTAACATTAATCTCGGAAATTTAAGCATAATGCGTGGTATACAGTTTTTTAAATTTCTTAAAGTTTCTGAATTCTTTGTGTAAGCAAGTTTTATATTTTTGTTACCTATAAATCGATTAATTCTTCTTTAATTTAGACTTTAGATTACTTTACAAGCAATGATATTAATATTGGAAACTAAAAATATTGGGGGCTACGGAAGCACCCATTAAATACGCTCCTTAGCGAAAGATCCTCCTTAATTAGTTTTAAAGGTGCACACTGAGAAAAATTTTTTGGAATAATTATGAGATGATTGGTTAAAATTACTATACTGTACGCGCAATCTGACCACAGACTAGTAAAAGTGACCTATTTATTAGATTTCTAATAATTTTTACAGTTTGACTAAGAAAAACTACAAGAAAAGTATTGTAAAATTTAACATAAAAAAGTTGGAAAAATTATTAGACAGTATAGTAAAAATCACAAGTCATAAATTTTACCAGGCAACTGGCAAATATTCTTAGACTTTATAAGAATATTTCCTATAGAGCTGACAGAATTTACAAGACAGTATAGTAATTTTTACGATATATACAGTATATGTGCAGTGCTGCGCATGCGCGCTATAAACAAAATACGAGGGCATGCGCGCTTAACTCGTCATAACCTGCAATGATGTAGCCCTAACAACTAATTTAAAACGATATAATTTCAGTATAAATAACTTTAATTAACACTCGTATAATTTATTAATTAATTAATTCAAATAATTCTCTATGTATTCATTACAAGATTATTTTAAAAATACGTGAAGAACGAATTCACTTTAAGAGTGTCAGTATAATGTACCATATGTAGACGATTCGGATTATCAACACGTAAGTGTACGCAGTGGCGCAGTCGGTAAGAAGTTCGCCTTTCAACTAGGAGACCCAGGTTTGATTCCCCGCCCCGGAGGTTTTTTTTCATCATAATATTTATTTAAAATTTATTTCTTGATATTTATTCATATGCGTTCTCTTGTGGGAAAGTATATAACAATTGGCTAAAAATAATTTTTTTCTGTATTTTTCGGACATTTACAAAAATTACTATACTGGCTAATAAAAATTACTAGATGGACAGTCTGTGGTCGGATTCTAAAACTAATATAGTAAAATTTCTCTAAGTTCTTTGTAAATATTCCAAAAATCTTCTCTCAGTGCACTCTAAACATTTTTAGACTTTTTTTAATGTAATTTATCTAAAGAGGATTTAATTAAAAAAAAACTTACAATGTTTATAGCTTATAGCTAGATTCATTAGCTACGCGTAAGCTACCTACGGTTTTACCTAACCTTACTTAGTTTATACTGGACTTGATATACTTTTTTCCAACATGACAGAAGCCCATTTCTCGTTTACGAGGCACTGTTGTGCCTTCACATATTGACTATTATTTCGATGACTACAACAACGGTCACAACGTCCAATATGTCACCGGTGCCAGATGGAATGATCGCATCTCCCCATCGCTCATAGATGGGTTGGCCAAATATATCGACTAAATTTATAATGATGTAAGACAATTATATAAGTCTTATATATAAATATAAAACAATTGATGTGAGACCATAGAAGATCAGCGTTGATAAAAGAGTTCTGTTTCCAAGTTATTTAAGCAAAAATAATAACAAATAAGTAAAAATCCCCCAATTAGGTCATGAGATATATCGCTGTGCTAAAAATAGCAAGGCTTACTATAGAAAAAAGCAACCAAGTAGAATTAATCACGTGGAAAATAATTCATATCAGTAATTTGTTGGGATATGATCAATAAAAATATAGGCAAAAGTTAAGTACTTCAGGCACCAGAAACCAATTGATAACACAAAATTTGTGACACTCCGAGCACGAGTACTGTTAATTTAAAAAGACATCAGACATAATGGCTATTTGATGTCGATATTCGCTATTTTTTAAAAATGTCCTAATGGACGTGTGTTATATGTATGCGTGTGGGCATAACGCTTTCTTCGGACAAGGCTCAACATTTTCCTTTTTCTCATAAGTTGTTTAGAATATAGTTGTGTTGTATGCATTGAAACTACTTTTTTACATCGATTTTTCAGTTTGAAAAATGAAATTTTTTATTATTTTTTACAAACTTTTAAATTAATATTATGCCTAGATTAATAATTCACTATGAAATTCTCTTCAATTAAAAGAGAATAATTTTTAAACAAATGTATGTTATGGTATACGCAGTAATTATTTCATAAATAAGGTTCTATAACTTTCCATCTTAATAGATTATAAATATAATTGGACATTTTGCCGGGATTCTTTCTTAAACCGATAACAATAAGAGAAAATTTATTTATTAAAAGGGCGAATAAATAGATGAGAAAACAAGAATTACAGTAACAAAACCATACCAGTACCATTCTCTCCGCAATTTCGCTTAACTCAATTAAATTAGCAAGACAGAGGGAAACCGCATGTGAAAAGACAAGAGTAAATGAAACTTTGCTGGAGATGGGGATGATAGGAAGAAAGAGAGAGAAAATGAGACAACACGTAGCAGTTTTGCGACTCAATTATACATTTGCATATTCACCGTCTGATTCGTGGCTAAAAGGAAAGAGAAGAAACTCCCGACAGTCACAGCTTAAATCCCATTTGTGGACATAACTCGACGTGGAACATCCAACAGATTGAAACTTCTTGACTTATTTCGCGGTTGCAATTTCAATCTTTTGTGGGTATAATGCCATTATTTTACAGTATCCCTTATATTCCTGATGTAATTATTGGGTTTTCATCGTTAATGGAGATTTTAGTGCATCTACTTTGATTGAAATACTTTGTAAACGCCATAATTCCTTTTTATCTCGGCTTAGCTTTCCAAACCTTGTGTAGAATTAATATTTTATATTATATTACCTTAAGGTGATGTGATACCCACACTATTACTCAATTCTGGGTTCCCGTTTTTCTCCTTCAATTTTAAACTTTTTGAAAAAAACTCTTTGACACGTTTTAAGTTTAATAATAAAGAACTACAACGTATTAAAGAGTTTTTTTCTTAAAATTAAAAATTGAATGAGAAAAACGGGAACCCAATTTTTAATTTTAAGGAAAAAACTCTTTGATACGTTATAGTTCTTTATTAAGGGGATGTGCAACCCTAATTTCAATATTTTTTTAAATCAACATTCAAACATTTATTTGAAAAAAGACGGCTGTCAAGCGCTCCGTACACGCAAACACTATATGCAGATTTTTTTCTGGATAATTCTATTGATATTTGCGTGAGTTATGCTCGTTTGAAAAATAATGTCGGTACTCACATCCCCTTAAACTTAAAACGTGTCAAAGAGTTTTTTCTTAAAAGTTTAAAATTGAAGGAGAAAAATGGGAACCCAGAATTGAGTAATAGTGTGGGTATCACATCACCTTAAGGTTTATTTAAGAGGGTTCGATGGTTTGTATAGATCTAAAATATAAAAATTTTTTTTATGAATTGTTCATATATTGTATGGTGAGAAACGATATATGATAGACAAGTATTTCAAGTAATGTAAAAAAACTTTTTTAACAAAATTTCAGTATACTTATTTATTAATTAATTAATTAATTAATTTTACAAATCCTATTTGTACATCAGCAAGTATATCTATTACAAAAATACGGTTTTTTAGATTCTAATCATCATAATTTTTTAATCCACTATTTATCAATTTCCACTTGACATCTAAAGCATGTGATTTATTGGAAATATGGAGTCCTAGTCTCAAAAATTCATAATATTACCTAAAGAAATATGTTGTGATTAGAACGATATTTTGTTAGGGTTTGAACAGAAATGGAAGTTTTCCTTCGATACTGAAAGTGATTTTTTGAAAAAAGAAATAATAAAGGATATCAACATTATGGAGATGAAAAGCGTGGCAAATTACTAGTCCTTTCCATTAACGGAGGTCTAAAAAAGAATTTGGCAACAGATGGCACCGCATAATTAAAGTACTCGTCGTTCATGCGAAAATGCAAGGGATAAGCTTTTCCCGAGCTGCGTTTATACGGATTTTCAAATATTAATTTAATAAGCTTTATAATATCGCTCATTTTCTGAATGCTTTTCATTTTGTTTACTAAGAAAAAACGAAGGGTAAAATTACAACGTTTTTTTTGTTGTGAACTGGCAGAAATAAGCTTTGTGTTTAATTATGCCTATATGTGCCAAACTGTGCAAAACCGGGTCCGAGTATTGCATTTCGGAGATTTTGCACATATTGGCACAGTTGGGCATAAATTCACACAGGTTGTATTATAGTATATTTCGATACAAGTGCAAAAGTGTAGAATCATCTTTTGCACGTGTATCGAATGATATTTTTCGATACAGGGGGCGTAAAAGCAATTTTAAAAATTTACAGAATGTGTAAAATCGCATTTTACGCATACTGTATCGAGAAAGCATTTTAGTAATCAAAAATAAAACTGAATTGCTCGGCGCAGTTCAGCATAGTACATGGTTATACAATTATTATAGTTTGACACAGTTTGGCATACTTCAGAATATTTAAGCACAGTTAGGTGCCCCTATGGCACAAACATTTTTTCTACTGGGGGAACGGATCAAATTGAAAGGGATATACGTGAATAGGCTACGTAAGTCGTGAAAAATTTTTTTCCATTGTTAATATTCACTTGACTACCTGTATAGTAAACATTGCAAAAGTGGATATTAATATTTCGATATTATATTAGATATAATGCAAGGTTGTCCCCTCATTATAGTAGCCGACATAGTAATTTTTTATAAAAAATATACTTTTTTGTAATAGAAAAATTCTCTCCGTGAAATTAAAAAATGAACATGTTGAATATCAATATTTAAATAATATTATATTATTTCAACATATGCGTTTCTAAAATGGATGGAAAGCACTGTTAAAGAGGTTTAAGGTTGTATAATATAATGTAATATAATGTAATATAGTGTATAATATAATGTCATATATGTATAATATAATGTATAATGTAACATAACTAATTAAATATCAGGAAGCCAATTGTCAAAGTATTGGCAGCGACTTTTTTCATTGTTTGGTAATATTGCCTTAAACAATTAACCGACACAAAACTTATAAACTACCGGAAACGATTAAATAATATATGTACATTAAGAGCAAATTAGTAGAAAAATTAGAAGAACACTCAGTAAAAACTTATGTTGCGTCCTTTAATTGTGGGTCGCGAGCACGCTTAGTTATCTACTTATATCCGAAAAATTACAATACTAGCCTGTAAAATCTCTCAGCTGTACCGGAAAAACACGCGCTTGTGTAAATTTTAAACAAAATATTTTACACAAAATTTTTAACCGTGTATAATCTTGCTACAAGCAAATTATTCTTTCAGTAAGTGCATTACATTATTATATATTATGTGTTAACAAATAGGTAGAAGGGATTTCGTTTCTCAATTTCACTTGTAACTGCAAAAAATTAATAATTACTTTTTTTAGGACTTTGAGGTAAAACCGGATAACTTACTGACTCTTTTATTTTAATACAATGCTAAAATAAAATAATAGACATTTAGTGCGCTGTTCATGCATTATGCATATAAAATTGATTTGTTTTTGATACAGAAATGCGGAAATATATTAGAAAATCTTCACGACAAAGCTAAAATGTTTTATTGAATATTTCCATGCAAAAATGCTAATCTATAATTATGAATAAAATATTTTTTTATTAAACAACGTTCTAATTTTTTTATATTTATTCTAGAATGTCAAATATCGCTAAAAATTCATTTCGGAATGAATAGTGAAAGTATCCAATTTTACCCTGAAAATTCTTTTACGAGGTAAAACCGGATACTTTCGTAAATCTTGAATAACATTTTTTACAAATATTGTTTTGGCTAACAAATCATATTTTCAGCAACCTGAATGTAAATTGAAAACAATGCCAGTATTGAATAATGTTGTTATTTTTTTGATCGCTTTATAATAAACAAGTTCTAAAAAGTATCCGATTTTACCCCGCAGTCTCTCCCCTATTAACATTCACCATGAAAACATATTAAGGGGATGCCTTACTCGTACTATTACCGACCGAGCAATTCACACAGTTTCAAGCTGATTAAAAATAAAATACGTCGAATCACAAAAAATCAAGAGAACACTCTTCTGTGTTTTTTAACGTTCTATCATCCAGTCAAAGTTTGGAGTCGAAATATCAAGCCGTTTTTTCAAAAACTTTGAACGAAATTAAATTTAATTTCGTTCAAAGTTTTTGAAAAAACGGCTTGATATTTCGACTCCAAACTTTGACTGGATGATAGAACGTTAAAAAACACAGAAGAGTGTTCTCTTGATTTTTTGTGATTTTTCGACTCCAAACTTTGACTGGATGATAGAACGTTAAAAAACACAGAAGAGTGTTCTCTTGATTTTTTGTGATTCGACGTATTTTATTTTTAATCAGCTTGAAACTGTGTGAATTGCTCGGTCGGTAATAGTACGAGTAAGGCATCCCCTTAACTTTTACTCTAATAGAGAATTCTTTCACAAGTCCAATTTTCCACTGAGCCCTCTCATCCTCTTAACTAGCTGTTAATAAGATATCTCTTAATTTAGTTAAAATGAAATAAATTGATCGCTTACGAAACCGCTTATGAGTTGGTCGTAGTGCCTATTTCCTACGAACGATTAAAATCTTGTAAAAAATTTTGTCGGCATTTGTTATTTGCTATCGCCCGCTTAGTTAATCATTCAAATATGCCTTTGGCGCGTTGAAAAAGATACATGTAGGAAATTTGGCCAAAGCAGAGTCGCAATTGGTATTTAGAAAGGAAGGAGGAAAAGTGCTGGCGGCGAAACAATCGATCAGTCCAATATTAGGGTAGGCTCTGCCGGCTCGAAATAGTTATCACGCCGAGTCTGGCGGCATGGCAGCAGAGGCGCTTGGGCTCGGAAAAGGTCGAATTGAAAAAGCTGATAACGGCTTTAAAGTCTTTTTCACGGGCGCGCGCTCGCCGGACAGGGCAGAGGGGAAAATAACGATCGGCGGCGATTGCGTAGAATGACTGGGCGCTTCTGGCCCAGTTCTCGGTTTAATCAACCGGCGCGCACATTCCATATGGGTAGCCCAGAGGATGCATCGCGCCAAAGTCCCGAGGGCCCCTTTACGGGCGCACATGCTCTTTCCCACTTTTTAGCCCTGCCCTGCCACTCTGCACCGGTGGCCTATCCCCCGGGAAGGCCTGCTCCGCTGCTCGTGTGCGCCGCGGATTATCGTAAATAAATTATTATCACTGTCGCTGGCTCGTCTTTACTTGTGTCACGCGCGCTTCGATTATATCACGCACTCAACTTGACCTGCGGCAGATCGATGAGCAGCCTTATATTCACGCGATCTCGATGTTTCCAAACGACAAGATTATAATACTAAGATTTAATACTTTTTTCAATGGCAACGTCGAACTTGTTTCATATCAGCGATTTTGCATCGAACTGGAATTTCAATTCGTATGCAAAAATAATCATTGATTTTAAAGTGTACACATGGGTATAAAAATATTAATAATTATTTTTTATGAAAATACATTAGTTTATAAATACAAGATAAGGAGGCACAGGAATTTTTATCATTTCAAAACTTTAACTATAGTCTGAAACGTGAAATGGTTTACGGAGCCAGCGGCAAAAGATACACGGCAGGTTTATTGTCGCAAAGAAAATGATTACTGCGGATGAGTAGGAAAGAGTGAGGGAGGTCGCCGTGGGAAGATGGAAGACGAGAATTTCATCGACCGAGGTGGTGAGAAATTTTCGGAATTTCGACCAGAAGGTATTCCGGGCATCTGCACCGTTTATCGGAAAATAAATCCACAAACCTCTGAGCATTTGTGAAATGAGAAATTAATGGTTTCGACAAATAATTGAGATTCATCTTGTGTAAATCAATTTTCTTTTTGTGCTGCGCGCCAATAGTAAGAAGCAACTTTTCTCATTGCAGGGTACTAAGTAAATGTCATAGCTCTTGATTCTTCGTCTATTAAAATATACATGTGCTGTTTGACCTAAAAGGAATGAAATTAGTTTAAACGGCACCGCCAGATGTCGAACATTACCTTCAATTTTTAAAATTAGGCTGAAGCCCAGATGAATAGCACATGTTTTATAAAAATTCGAAAAAGAAATGACACTTGAAGCTTCAGAGAATATGAAATCGTGCGTCAGCTGTAGCAAGCAAGTCTGGAAAGTTGGAGGAGAATTTTTTCAAGCAATTGTGCTCATACGGGTGGAGGGGAGAGGGACACAGTTCGGCTAAAGTCAACTCGTGCTGCAAGACGGCAGAGTTTGTCTTTAAGTTGAAGAAAACCACAAGAGAAACTTGGGCTGGTTCGACTCACCCCAGTGTGAAGGTTGATGAGAGAGTGAGGAATTCCGGTCTCCGTTTGGAAGGCTGGCAACATGCGCTCGCCGAGCTGAGCCGCCTTATCGCGGAACATCACGTCGCCGGTGAGAGCGTAGCAGGCCAGCAGACTCCCCATGAAACGAATGTTCGTCTCGAACAATGAGATTTCCGAGTTCTGAAACAAAATCATACAAATATCTCGTTAATTAGAATATTAAACAAATATTCAAAACACTGCACCAAAGTCAAATATAATTTTACTTGAATTAAACTTTGTTTGTTTTATATGTTAATGGTATCTCCAGAATGTAAACTACGTCGATTCTTTGCGCAAATCTGCCTTATAGCAGACGATTTTTCAATCAACTAGAGGCAAAACTCGAGTTTTTCAAATTTTTTACTATAACTTTTGACAGTCTTAGAATGTTTAAAAAGCGAAAGTTGTATTGTATTTTGGCAAAATTTACAGCCGATTAAAGATTCCTACATCAAATTTCATTTCATAGCCAGTTACAAGAAAAGGGGATTACAAAAATAGTGACTGAAAAACAAAAATTCTAAAGAAATAATGAGAATGTCGGTAAGTATATAGTTTAGTTAAGTGTATAGATTTACGCTTTGAACAAATTCAGCTGTCCTGTGTAAGCCTGTGATACATCATTCTACAAAGTTTCGAGGCAAAAAAACGACGACACCTTCGTTTATTCTTGAAACGAAAATTAACGAAAACTAACCAAATTTCGTTCCAAGAATAAACAAAGGTGTCAGCGTTTTTTGTCTCGAAACTTTGTAGAACGATGTATTAGAGGATTACGCAGGGCAACTGAATTTGTTTCGTTTATTTATTTTGACATGTTAGTTAAGATAAAGTGAACAGAGTATTCGACAGTAACTCAAAAGTTTTCGCATCGGTTTGTGTAAAAAATACATTCATGTTCAATGAATAAAAGTTGTGGACCTTGACACGTGTTATTGGTGCTGCAAAACGCTTGAGGTCCCTAAGAGTCGAGGGTAATAGGTGCACCGCAGTCGGGCGGTCGTAAGCCGGCAAGCGCAGCGAGAAAAAAGGGAAAAAAGCGAACGGAATGCGTGGAAAAAAGAAACGAGCAAGTAGCGCGGAGGTGGCCGATGCCGGGCGTCGAATGCTCGGGCTTGTATAATTGCCACAAGCTTAGAGTTTCGCTCAAAGTGCGCCGGCCATTAAGTCGAGCGCGTTACAGCGATTCCGGCGCCCTGGCCAAACCGCAGCGCGCGGCTTCGCAAGCGGTCGCAGCTGCCGTGAGCGGCGGAAAGGAGCTTCCGCGCGCCACCAATATTTCCGGGGCCTTGTGCAAATGCCATCCCCCGCGCTCTCCCCCCGGACGCGGCCCGCTGCAGGAGCCGGAACTTTTATCGGCTTTTATAGGCATATGTTGCTCTGCACTTTTCTTTCCTGCAAGGTATAAATCAACGAGCTCGAATAGTGCCCGATTATTAAGCGGTAAACAATTGAACAATTAATTATTCCTCGCGTGCGCAGTTGCGCATCAAACGTCAGCTACCGAATAATGTCGAGTAGAGCAAACCTGCCTCCGGCCTCGCCTTGCTCATTACGAAAGGGCCGACTGCGTGCGAGGGCGTCGTTAATTAATTCACCGGTAATTAAGTTAACAATGCTCCATTCATTATTGCCAAAAGAGCCGGCGGCCCGGCTAATTTTCCCGAACGGGAATTATTAGGAGCCTGGGGAAAAAGCAGGCTTGAAGCTGTAAAACAGCTGCTGAATTAATCCGCCCAGGGAATTATTACATTTATTTACTCACCGCCCGCGTCAATCACCTTTATTGCGCGCGACAATTCACTCCGCGCGCGTCCTACCATTTGCATAAAGTAATATTATTCTTGTTAGCAAAGCGCATTTATGGTACATATTCCGCAAACTTTGTTAACGATGTCAGTTTCATGTTACGACGTGTTTCATTCCTTTTCTCCGATTGCACTGAAAAACACGAAAATATCTGAAAACCGAGCAGTTTAGTCTTTTAACGGGCTAAAAATACTTAAATAATAAATAATCCGGGCGCTTGACTTATCGAAACTATAAAAGTTCAGCAGCTGATTAGCCTTCCCAGAGACATCCCTGCACTCAAAAGTTCCAGGTAGATATACGAGCGAGTCATAAAGGTGCGAGATCGTCTTTTATTTTTGAATTTCCGAAAGGTCTGTTTCACAATCTGCGCGGCATTGTCTCGCGCGCCGCGTACTTACGTGGACATGCGCACAAGCGTGTGTAAGTGTCTTCCTCCTCGGTCTCGGCAGGGAGCCGTCGGGAAATAAAATTACGTGAAATACCGCGCCGTCATACGCCAACGACGTGCGCATATGTGTAAAATATGCTAAGCTGTCAGACGCGCTCCTTCGAAAAATACAACGACGTTTTATTCTCCGCGTCCCTTTCATCGACAAACTGCACATCTCCAAGCTCTTAAACTGTTGTCTGTGCAGGATTTTTTAAGAAATATTCAACTTTTATTGATTTCCTTTTTCTATACTATAGCAAGTTGAAGGAAAGAATATAATTTTAAATGATATAATATAGAAGGAAAATTACGTTTTGCATTTGCTCAAATTTCTTTTTGCCGCATGTATCTTTTGGCCTTTATTTTACTTTGCGAAATCACGTGAAATTTATAAAGTTTATGTTATCTCATCAATTATCCCGAACGATTATTTAAATTAATCCCATTTATTTTTCTAATATTTGTCCATTCGAAATGCTACTTTATTTATTATATTACTATTGCAACCCGTGCTGTTTATTTTTTAAGAAAGCATACATTTAATAAATTTTCTAAAGTTGAGCGACCGTAAATAAAATAATTTCATTAAAAAGATAAAAAAGATAAGCCAGTGCTGTATGCTTTTTCTGTATGTGGTTGTTGATACATGAAAAGGACGCAAAGTGCTCGCATCCCTTTTTGTCAGCTCGGCGAAAACGATCCGTCCTTTTCCTTCCTATTCTTAATTAAACTTCATACGAAGGTTATTAGGCACTGAGTTTATTTTGCGGGCTAATTAGTAAGGTCTTGCGGTGCACACGTGCGTTGCCTTTTTTTCGCGTTGGCGACAGTGTAAAAGTGCAGAAAATGCTGAAAACTCGAGTTAACTCTATCATTTCGCTGCTTCTAATGAAATGCAACACGCTTAGAATAATGCATTTCGTTTACATAATTAGAATCTATGGTATATTTCGAATTTATCAATAATGTTAATTACTTGCATGAATAATTCGGCCTACTGCTGTCCATGAAGTTGGTTACCGCAGTAGCCTATAGTACTTGTTGAACAAATATACTGAGATAAATTTTATGGCAAGATCTCCAAAAAACGAGGGAGAAATTTATAATTGTTGATAATAAAGTGGAGATATGGCTGTTAGAACAGCAGATATAATATTACGACACGGATATAATTTTTTCAGAACAATTAACGCAATGCAAACAGTAACCGTGGAGCACAAGAACGTTCCGTAGCTTTTTACGTTGGAGCACTGGAAATTTTTCCCGTAACTACAAGCTGCAAATTTCAGGTTTTACTAAAATATTTATTCAAATACTTTTTAAATATACATTGTTCTCAATATTATTAGAAGCGTTGGTTCCTACAGAATATTTTAATCCGTATTTTGCAAACAGAGTTGTAAAAGTTATCATACCAATGATTCTATTGTGAATCTAATTATGAATATTTAGAGGTAAAATTTATACGGAAGGTTAGTCACAATTAGCACAATTTCTATAGCACTGCTAAATCGACAAAACAAGAAAAAGTTTTACTACTGCATAGATACCCTGGTATATATCCAAATTTAATTAAAACTATTTAAGAATATGAGTATATTTTAAAGCATTTATAATATAATATTTTTACATTTATAAATAGTTATTCTTCGTCGACAATAGCAATATAATCATGGTGTTACTTTTTAATTTAAAAATTCACAACCGTTGGTTAAGGTAGTTATGATCTAAAAGGATTTAATTCGATTTCTTTTTGAAACTTTCAGCAAAATTAATTTAGATAGTAATAAGTATAACTTTCAAATTTGATAGCGATTTACCGTTTACTTTCTGAGATATACTCGTTCAAACTTCGGCCTTTTTTACATAATTATCCAACGCTGTAAATTAACTAGATTCGAAAAAACATTGAAACTTGAAGGTAAACTAGTTCAAATGTTGAAGAATCAAATATTTTAAGTTGAAAAAGATTTATCGTTTAGTACAAAAGATATGATCATTTAAAGTTTGAGGTTAGCCGAAATTTTGAAATTAATATGTAATTTTATTTTCAAACAAATAAGTTCGATGGTTTAAGTAGACCAATTATAGTTTCAAATTTTAATTTGGAAAATAAGAAAGTATTAAGAGAAATCCAGTCATTTTTTTTTAAACAGAGATAATAAATAATATTCTAGTTGATAAAAATTGTTTAAATTCTAATATGTCAAAATTAGACTTATTTACAAGTGATCACTTTTACCACTTATAAATAAGTTAAATTTTCACTTGTTCTTACAAGTAAATCATTTTTACACTTACAAATAGAAAAAATGTCCACTTTTCTGAAAGTTAACAAGAATCTCACTTAGGAATAAAAGTGAAGTTTTTACTTTATTTTAATAGTAATTATAACAAAAATAAACTTACAAGGAGAGTGCATAACCTTTGGGAAACGGATCTTAAGCCTAATGGCTACCGGGGCCATAATTACCTGAAAAAATAAATTCAAATATAATTATTATAAAATAACGTATATGTAACTTATTTCTAATACAAAATCACAAGAGATAGGTTTCTTAATCCACTTTATGCAGAATTATGTCATTTTAGAAAATTCAGCTGGTGAGCAAGTTTTCTTGGCAATCCCTCGATGGATTTTGATGAGAGAAGTCGCAAATTACTTGGAAAAGATGTACCTATAGCATGAAGCTCTGGAATTAAAAAATATCGAGACTAAGTATTTTTTTTAATTGAAAAAACGATAAAAATTCATAAAAATTGATAAAATTAAGACAAAAAAATAGTTTTTTCAATAAAAAAAATATTTAGTCACGATATTTTTTAATTCCAGAGCTTCATGCTATAGATACATATTTTCCAAGTAAGTTGCGACTTCTCTTGTCAAAATCCATCGAGTGATTGCCAAGAAAACTTGCTCACCAGCTGAATTTTCTAAAATGACATAATTCTGCATAAAGTGAATTTAGAGATCTATCTCATGGGATTTTGTATTAGAAATAAGTTACATTAGTGATACATATCCTTTATTTCATAGTAATTATATTTGAATTCATTTTTTCAGATAATTTTGGCCTCAGGAGCCATTAGGTATAAGACCACCTTTCGTATCAAAAAGTGACTTCCAGTACTACTAATTAGTTCTCATAGGCCCTTTTTCTGAAGATATAGGTTACCTTATCTTAAAAATGACGTATTTTCTTAAAAAATTATGTCTCTTCTATTGACTGTCACATTGCAAGTATTTATGATAGGAAAACGAGCAAAAAAGATTATAAAAATAGACAGCAATAGTTAAAGCAATAGTTAAGCTCTGATTCGTTAAAAAATATTGATTTTTCAGGAAATTATAAGTAATCAAAGATAGCGTAAGGAAATGGTTAACGATTCGTCTTTCCCCTCTTAAAAGAATGATGAAGGAAATGTGAAGTCGAAATAAAACCTTTTTGATTGGTCAAGTCCGTTTAAAAGGAACCCGTGATTGGTTAACGCTGACGTTAGCTTTTCGCTTAAGGTCTTAGCTGATTGGTTCAAATAAAACCCACAAAGTTTGGAATTATGAAATATTTAAACTAAAAATATAAGTCATAAATAGTATTAATGACTTAAAATTGGGATTTGTACAACAAAAACCGCTGCCAATTCATTGGCACGTAGCTTGCTCCAAATTAATGTATCTTTCCTATACGTATAGTATATATTTTAAATATAAAATATGTTTATTCATTATACTTTTTTTTCAATGATTTAATAATTCACTTACTTTATTTAAAAAAAAAAGTAATATTTTAAAATATAAAGTTAAATAATTGCTATCTACCCTGAGATCAACTTACTCACATTTTCAAAATCATATATAATAACTCCATTTTTTACATTATAAATATATTATTATTATTCAATAATTGTGTATCTTTATTATAAATAATTGTGTACATATTATAAAAATTGAAATTATACTTTCCATTTTGATTTTTTTAACGGTCCGTTATAATTTTCGTCATCCTCTTCTTTTATTTTCAATAAAATATCGTTGATTGTTCATTTTATCATTTCTTACACCATCTTAATAAAAAAAGCAAATAGAATATTATGTAAACACATATATCAGTGGCAGCTAATAAAAAACATTTACATAACTTTTTTTAATTTTTTTTTTAATTTATTTTATTTATTTAACCAGAGTACAAAAATATACAAGCCACTGACATCTAGATATACAAAAATATATATAAGATACAGAGCACTTCCTGTAGAGATATGTAATATATCTGTACACAGGTCTGGCATAACGCAACTTAAATCTATGGTACTTAAACTAAAGCAATTAAGTATAAACATTTGAATTTCATTAGTTTAGTGTCAACAAGTATAAACTTTTATAAAACAAATATAAATAAAATTATCTAGAATCTATAACCCACGTTTTAATAATTTTGTTTAGCTTTTCCGGTTTTACATTTAAAGTTTTGAGATCCTTATTAAGTTTATTGTAGGCCTTAAGGGCAACTACATTACTATTCTTAAAAGAAATTTTCTTACTCAATTTTGGCAGTTCTAAGTTCTTATTTCTAGTTATACTTTCCGATAAGATATATTTATTTTTAAATTCTTCATAATGATATACCAAGCTTTCTACAATAAAACTTTCTTTGATATGTAATGGCCTAAAAGTATTATCACATCTGCTTAAGATATTTTTTAACAATCTATTCTGCAATGCTTGTAACCTATCCAGTACATTATTACAAGCCTTTGTGAAGGCAAAATGAGTGTATATATAATTATATGCCCGTGAACCATAAACGTTTAAACTCAAAATTGAGTGAGGGTAATTCTTACTATACTCACTTTTTAAATCGCGATTATTCGAAAAATTAGTTCAAAAAAGTTTAAACTTTAAAATTTGTATCTCAAAATTGAGTGAGAGTAATTCTTACTATATTCATTTCTTAAATTTCGATTGTGCGAAAAATTAGTTCAAACTCAAATATAATTTAAGGTAGTTCACCAGAAAATTGATTTTCTTTAAATTTTCTTAAAAATTAGTGACACCCGACAGAAGTTGATTCTTTCCGAATGTGCCTAATCAATTTTAAAATCCTGCAATCTCATTGCGCGATTCCAATTTAGGGCTAATGTTGACACAATAGTATACAACGATAAATGAGGAGTTTCCACCATACATAATATGCTTACAGCACAATTTTTCCAATATTGTGATTTTTATGACGGCATTATCCAGTCAACTACCTTAAATTTAATTATCCCTTGTGGTCAGTTTTACCCGAATAAAATTTTAAATTTACTCACATTATCAAAAAATGAAAAATTACAATAATTTTACTCCAGTTATTTACATCGAGGGAAGTTGATTCTTTCCGAACGTGCCTAGTCAATTTTAAAATCCTGCAATCTCATTAGACGATTCCAATTTACTTTATCAATGATTTAATAATTTATTAATATTTGTAAATTCCATATTTTTTTTTTATTATTTAAATTTATTGTTATTTCACATAAAGTATGAGTATTACACCATCTTCATAAAAAACAAAAGCAAATAAAATATTATGTAAACACAAATATCAGTTAATAAAAACATTTACATAAATTTCTAAAGTCAAAATGAGTGTATATAAAATTATATGCCCATGAACGATAACCGTTTCAACTTTAAAATTTTTATCTCAAATTGAGAGAGGGTAAATCTTAATATATTCACTTCAAATCGCGATTATTCGAAACATTAGTTCAAACACAAAATAATTGGCCAGCGTATCTGACTGATTTCATGTTTCTGCAGAGCTCACTGTAAATTAACCTCAATAAAAAACAAAAGCAAGTAAACAACACGCGCGCGTAACGCGCGTTATTTCCATTTTCTAGTAACATATACATAAAACCGTTCCCGAAAAATTACGATTTGAAAAGAGGGCTAAAACAGTTTTAACCTCAAATATCTCTGAAATTTATAAACTAATTCTTTTACCCTAACAATTCATGTAATAAATAATGTACAAACTCTACACCTCCATAAAATCTAGATCTCCATCAAATTTCAAAGTAATTCAATTTTACTCTAGTTATTGTGCGACATAGAAAGTCATTTCCAGAAATACCAAAATTTTAAATATCAAATATCTCAAAAACTAACAATTTAATCTGGATGAAATTTTAGATAGGTATTGCCTATATCGCATACAAAATAGTCTATCAATTTCAAACTGATACATTAAGTCGTCATTGAGAAATTACGATTTTGAAAAATAAGTATAAAAATGTTAACCTTAAGTATGTATAAAAATGATGAGATAATTCTTTTACCTAAAGGACTTTGCGATAAATATATAAACTCTACATCTCCATAATATTTCAACATGATTAAACCAATTTTTTTTTTCTTTAGTTATCATACGACAAAGAAAATAACTTTGCAAAATACGAAAATTTTAAACATCAAATATCTCAAAAAGTAATCAAACGATCTTGATGAAAATTCGCCCATATATTATTTATGTCACATACAAAATTATCTATAAATTTGGAGCTGATACATGGAGCCGTTCTCGAGAAATTACGATTTGAAAAAAGGTTAAAAAAATTTTAACCTCAAATATTTCTGAAATTTGTGGACTAATCATTTTGCCCAAAGAACTCGACCGAGAGCTATCCAAAATCTACCTCTACAAGGAATTTTCAAGTGATTAAATCAATTTTACTCCTGTAATCGTTGGACATACAAAACTCATTTTTGTCATATTTCAATTTTTTCTCAAAAACTAGTGTTACGTGTGGAAGCATTCCACACGCGAGTTCGGTACAAATAAAGACGCGATTCAGCATTCGAAGCGTCGAGAACATCCGGCACTGTGCCGCGACTATGGCGCGAGGAAACCGGAGTCGGTCAAATCGGTCAAAGCGGCCGAAACTGCGAAATCGGCACTAGGGGGAGAACGAAGCTCCACGTGCAACCGACCCCCACCTATGATTAATTAGGAAAGTGGGAGACACTACACCGCAGATATAAAAAGCGGCGCATTCGGCGCCCAGGGCTCTCTCTCTCTCTCTCTCGATTCTGCCCACGGGGAACCTATGAGAGAGGTCTAGACGATACGACGACTCCAGCACGAGATAGGACGATAACGGAGTCTTCAGCCATCAGTTCACGAGGAAGTTACGAAGCCACAACCACGACGAATCATTCGCGCCGCGCACATATATACTTACACACGATTAGGACACCTCTCTCTCGCGCATTTGAGTATTGAATAAATACCAGTTTACTTATACTTCTTGCCTTCCGACTAATTATTTCACGTAAAATCAACCTCTCCGGGTGCGTAACTCAGAGAGGCCGGAAATAAACGAATACCCTTCACACGTAACACTAGCCGACAAAATATATTGAAATTTTTATAGATTATAGCTATTTATATTCTGCATTATCATGATTTTTTTTTTTTAAATTGACCGTTTATTTTTGGACTTACAAGCTTTTTAAAAAAAAACACACATAATTCGCCGATTGCTGATAATTCGTCGGAGACTGGAAAGTAGTGTGTCAATGGCGAGAGCAGATTTGGTAAGCCCTTTCTCGTTCCTAACCTCTCTGATGGGTGGCTGATGGTACTTTTTCTTGTTGCAGGTATCTGTGGTAGCCAGAAGAGTCTAAACAACGAACACTGCTGCAGACTGTTTCTTGGGTGTGGAAATATTGTCTGGGTTGTTTATTTATTAGTTATATGTGGTTTTTAGGTGCTCAACTTTCCTTGTTTGGCTCTTATTCTAGACTGTTTCCAGCAGTGAAACGAGTGAAGGCTTCCACTAAGTCCTTGCCCTCTAGTTGTTACAGGTATTTGGTGCAGCGAGTGAAATACAACCATTGCTGCAAACTTTACTTTTATATGGTGATATTTTTATTGGTGTCATCTATTTATTAGTCTTATGTGGTTTTTTAAATGCTCTACTTTCCTTGCTTGTCTCCCAGAGTCAAGGCTGATCTGCTATTAATGTGCTTCGTTGATCCTTATAGGTTGAGGCAGTCCATGATATTCAGACACAATTGACAGTCTCTGTCAGTACTTTCCTTCCAGATGGTGGAGTTACCGACGTAGTGGATGGCTGTTAGATGATTCTCAGCAGACTGGTATCCATGGAGTAGTGCCAGCTTAGACCATGCAACCTTATTTTGCTGCTTCTACATCTCTCTCAGTGATCTTCAAGTGTTAGTAATTTAGAGTGTCATGAGATAAGTAATTAGGAACTGCGGGATATCATAAAAGTGCTGTGTGTGTGTGTGTGTGTGTGTGTGTGTGGTTAAATGTGATACGGGTAGGTAGTCGTCTTTGGTAATATTAGCTCGTCTGGTTAATTATTAAGTTTGGTGAGGGTATAAGAACTCACCTCAGGGTACGTGTTGTATTAAAATGCATGATTATGTATTTTGCAGATTTTTACCCAGTGAGACTTGCCTAATTAATAGTTTTCTACACACTGTAAGACTGACAGAATCAGCTAGAACATTGCATTCTTTATGCATTGAAATTTACCATATTACAAAATTTATAGCTCATACATTACACAAAGTTTTCTTTTTTGTAAATATGATATTACTTTAACATGTACTTATATAATATTACACAATTCTGATTCTTTTGATTCTTTTAGTTCAATCGCTTAGGTCCTGGGAACATAGTTAACGGGTTAAGCTGTGTAATCTTATATTAAATTTCTTAAATTTGTTATATCAAAACCGTAAGATAACATAATTATATATTTTTAACAACCTTATTTTTATACATTTTTCTAATTTTAATTCTACTACATTCTAAGTTCTCTAGATCATTTGACAAGAAATTATAAGTTCTGACAGTTTCTATGTAACAGTTTTTGTTAGTTATTGTTTTACTTTGTTTTATTGGTATGTGTACACTTCTATTTCTTGTATTAATTATTTTTCTCTGATATTTAGTTTCTCATAATGATAGAAAACCGATTCAAAATAAAATAATTATTTAATATTTAAAGGGCATTCTTCAAACACAAAAGTATTTTTGTATTTAATTTTAAAGATTCTATTTTGTAAATTATTTAATGGTCTTAGACTATTCATTTAGGTATAAAGCATCCCAAGCTATTATCCCATAATTTTTAATACTCATAAAAAGAGTTTAATGAAATGTCAACAATATTTTAGTTTGCATAATATTTGTCTTTTTGTAGGAAACAGGGAAATAAATATTTTATTTCTTTAATTATTCTTCCAATGTGTTTATCCCATTTAATATTGTAATTAAATGTAATTTTGTATTTTATTATTATGTTTTTGTAATTATATTATCTTTGGAATGTTATATCGATTTTTCCAATCTTATTTATAACTATTGTATAGAATATTTCTGTGTGAAATGGAATTCTGTTAAATAATAAGCGAACATTCACTATACGGGATGTATTGAGGCATTAAAAATTGTGTTTATACGTTTAGATGATCTAGAAATGATTGTACATAAAAATGTTAACTGGAAATAAGTATTGTTTAAATGTTATGTATATCCTTTGTATAAGTTAACAGTTTTATTGAAAGTCAAATCCTTGTATGATAAGCGAAAATCGACTATTTCAGGTGTATTTAGGTATTAAAAATCCGTTTTATAGGTCTAAGAGGTCAGGAATTCATTTTATATGAAAATGTTAAATGGGAAAAAGTTTTATTTAAATATTATCTATAACTTTTGTATTTATCATTTTTGTGTAAAATGAAATCCTGTCAAGTTGTAGCCGAAAATCATCCGTTTTATGTATATTTTGGCGTTTAAAATCGTTTTTATAAGTCTAACTCGTCAGGAGTTGATTTTAGATGAAAATGTTAAATGGGAAAAAGTTATGTCTAAATATTATCTACAATTTTTGCATTTCATATTTTTGTGTAAAATCAAATCCTGTCACGTTATAGTAAAAATCGTCCATTTTTTACCTTTTTTTGCTGTTTTTCTCAGTTATCTTGGCAAATATTGCTCGTAGAAAAAATTGTCCAACAGAAAAAAGGTGTATTTTAATTAGTTTTAGCAGATAGACCTGTAGATATTAGCTTAAAATTAATTTTTCTAGACATTAGGCTTAAAAATCGATTTTTTGAGATATTTCTTTGTGCTCACATTTTGAAAGTTTTTCATCGATCTTTCTCAATAGAGAACCAGCACTTAGGTATAATTAGAGGAGTCTTTTCTCGGAATTCCGATGAAATCGATCGAAAGTTCATTGAGATAATCTGGAAAGTTGATTAGATACGGACGTACAGACATACATACATCACAGAAAACGCTCAAAACGCACTCATTCTGAGTGGAAAATGATTTTTACACATTTACTTTTCGGTATTTGAATTCTTACAATTTTCACTCTGGTGAAATTATAAGGCTCTCCCGAGTAGCGGTCGTGCCTAAAAATGAGATCTGTCCGGTTAAAATCGATCGAATAGATCCTGAGATAAAACGGTACACGTACACACACACACACACATACAAATTCATACAGACATTTTCTAAAATCATGTGATTGAAACTTCTATCACCTCTATTCGTGTTTCTAGAGCTATTTAACGAAACTTAAAATTTTACTATTACAAAGCTTCCTCTAGGAGGAAGAAAATGTATTAAAATTTTAGCTGTAGTTATAACAATGAAGGACTATTAATACTGTTCTGATTACAGTTAAATTTCTAACGTCCGAATTTTCTTATTGTAGGAATAAACTAAAATAAATACAATCCAAGTTTCAATAAAAAATATTGGATAAATTTGCAGATGTTAAAAAGTAAAATAAATTTTAAATTCGTAATAGTTCAATATTAATTGTATAGGTATTAATTGTATAATCAAGGGCAAAGAAGAGCACGCGCAACGCGTCTGAACTTGTTCGTATTTTGAGCAATTTAATGGATCGTATTTATAACCATTTCCTTCCGCTATCTTTGATTACTTATAATTTCCTGAAAAATCAGTATTTTTCAACGAATTAGAGCTTTTTTAGCTTTTTCTGTCTATTTTTATAATTTTTTTTTCTCGTTTTCGTATGATAAATACTTGCAATGTAACAGTCATTAGAAGAGACATCAGTTTTCAATAAAATAAGGCATTTCTAAGATTAGGTAACCCATATCGCGAGAAAAGGGACTATGAGAACTAATTACTCGTATTGGTTGCCATTTTTAGATACGAAAAATCGACTCTCAACACCCAGTTACGATCCGTTTTCCAAAGGTTTCTCTTTGTTAGTCAATGACCATCCTTGCTTGTCTACGTATAACATAAGATTCCATGCAATAATTCTATTGTAATTAAGGTAATTAAAAAAAGAAAATTACCTTAATTAGAAAAAAAATTATCTTCCTCTTGCCAACCCTATATGGTTTCTATATATTATTTATATAGAACCATTTCTTTATAAAAATTTTATATAACTTTTATATAATTTTTATAAAATTTTTTTACGTGAGATATTAAAAATTCCCAAAGAAAATAGTGAAAATTGTCGTTTAACAGGTAGATTATCAAATATAAGTACTATGTATCGAAAATTTGAGCTATTATTTTGCTTTGATGATTCGAATACGTCGAAGCTTGAGAGCTCTATCGAAAAAAGTAATTTTTCCTAAAAGTGTATTTCGAAGGTTTGCATAGTTAGCCAAGTGTTAACGCGACGGAATTGGACTGCCACTTGGAATAATGAAGATGTTTCGGCATAAAAAAAAATACGTAGACAAAAGTATAGCGTGGCAGAAGCAGGAAGAAGCGAACCTCGGTATTTTCGCAGAAGAGCTCGCGCTATTCACGTGGGTGTGATAGCGGGGCGTAAAGCTCAGCCGCGCTGCGGTTGCTTGCGCGGCCCTTTTGCGGCCTCGACGACGACATCATTAAAGCAATAAAGCCGGGGAGAAGTCTTTGACCGCGTCAGCGACCCCCTCGGACCTCGCGCCCTTGCTGTCCTCCTTCTCTCGTTAACCTGGCGCGCGGCCGTCTTTCACATTTCCCGAAATGAGCGCCTAAAGGCCTAGCTGCGTGCACGTGGCAGGAAAGCTCGGAAATTTGAAAGCGACCAAAGGAACACGCCGTTTCGACTCGCGCAGCCCACCACTCTTTGATGTGCATTCTTTTGCCCCTTTGTTTTCGCCCAGCTGCCTCCCTATAGCTCTCGTTCCTTCTGGCTCTTTTTCACTTTTAGCACTGAGCAACCTAATACTCAAATATCAACTCTCAAGCGCTCGCTATGCACCTCTTTTATTTAGCCTCTCAGCGAGCTAATCAAGCCTTTCATTTGCCACAGCTTTATAAATCATAATTCAACAGACTCTTTGGCGTACTTCTCGAAAGAAGAGCAAATACCCATTTCCCATTTCCTCATCGGTTGAAACTCATTTTTATGGCTGTTGGCGAACGCCCATGCGGACCTTTTCGCAGTAGTGCGTGTACAGATTTCCGCGAGATTAAAGCACGTGGTTACGAGCTTGCTAAGCCATGAGCGAGCGCATTACTCATAAAAATAGGTTCTCGCGAGGGCGTGGATTCTGCAGCGAGCCGATGATTGAGCGTCATTTAGCGGAATTTATGAAGACACAGGCTCCGTTTACGGACCCTCGCGGCTCTCCGGCTCTCATCGAACATGAATAACCTCCTTGTGGGCTAATTAGCCGGCCGCGCGCACTCGCATTTTTTGCGCGGGCGTAGTGCCTCGGCATAATCGCGCCGGGGTCGCTCGCGGAATCACGCCGTATTAAGCAGCGCAGCGTTAACGCCGCGTTTACACGCTATACTAATGACAGAGTATTGTGCGCGACTAATTGACGTTTACGGTGAATGCATCGATACGAGCTGCGCTGCTGGCGCGGCAACGTCGCGCGCGAATTCCCAGAGGCTCGCGCGCGGTGGGTTGGCCATTCCGCCGCCCTGACGAGGGCATTTCCGAGTGGCGGCAAAGCCCAAATAATGGCACACTCGCCGATTTCATTTGGATCTTTCTGGGAAATCTAATGCGGGAGCTGGCAGATAAAGTACGTTGCAAGGCGAAGCAGCAGAGGTCGTCGGGGAGTGGCCGCGACTGGCGAGGAGTCCGCGGTGACAGGTGCGTAACAGTTCGGTCCAATGGCCGGGGCCGCGGCCGCGCGCTCTGTAGGTATGTAAATAACCGGGCGGCCACATGCACATGCATATGCATGTATGCGGCGCTCATAAATAGCCGGACGCGCAATCTGCTCCATCTTGCACGTGTACTGCGCTGCGCTGCGGCGGCACGCATCCGACGGGAAAATTGCAAAATATGGCCGGCTCCAGCTGTCGTAATGGCGGCAATTTATCCTAATACTCGCGCCTCGATCCTTGCCAGCTCGTTTAGCCGGCCGGCCGCGGCAAAGATGGACGCGGAAATTCGGATTTCGAACTTCTTTGTCGCTCCGTCTCTGGCTGTGGCGCTGGCTCCTGGGGGCTGCAGCGAGCGCCTCCGTAACTCGAATTTATTCCCGGCAATCGCGGCCAAGCGAATCTGCTTACCGTGCCGCGCGAGCGCCTTTACGACCCTTTTTATCAGAACGCCGCGCCACCGCCCCTTTTTCGCCGCTCCCATATGTTATGGACATGTGATGACCAAAATCTCCTTACACCAATGCATTTAAGGGCGTTCCTGTCACAAAAATGACGTTAAATGTAAAATTTTTTTTCAACTTCTTTTTCTCATATTACAATCTGAGTGATGATGTAATTGGAAAGAAGGGTACTTGAATAAAAGAGAAATATTTTTTAAAACCAAATGTAATTATTGATAAACAAGATATCGCCATCTAAAAAAAAGTAGAACAAAACACAGGAATCTTTTTTATTTTTTATCCGATTTCAATTTTGAAGGTCTCATTTTGTTACATTTGCAATTTCAGGGTGAGGTACCGCTATAAAAATTAAAAAATTATCAATACCTGTAAAGTTAGATACATTTGTTTATGAGAATTAGTAAGTTTTTGATAAACAATTGCATGTAACTTTACAGGTATTGACAATTTTTTAATTTTCATATCGGTGCCTCACACTGAAATTGCAAATGTAACAAAATGAGACCTTCAAAATTGAAATCGGATAAAAAATAAAAAAGATTCATGTGTTTTGTTGATTTTTTTAAAAATAACGGTATCTTGTTTATCAATAATTAAATTTAGTTTTAAAAAATATTTCTCTTTTTTTCAAGTACCCTTCTTTCCAATTACATCATCACTCATATTGTAATATGCGAAAATGAAGTTGAAAAAAATGTTATATTTAACGTCATTTTTGTGACAGGAACGTCCTTAAACTACTCGCTGCAAAGTTTATTCAATTTTAACGAACACGTTAATGCATGGGAAATTAAAATAAGAGCCGATAAAGATCACATAGTTTAATGCAATACATAACACAATTTTATAAAGTTTGCCGTATCAAAAGTTTGGGCGTAAAGCGGCTTACGGCTGCATAATAAACGCGATGACGAAACTTCTCCTCTCATAAAGCATCGTTCAATTAAGCAGTTGCGTTTTATTTATTTCGGGCTCACTTGATGTTGGTAATAGTATTGGTAACATCTTTTTGCTATTAAACTGTCTGGTTTATATATTTACGCGGTATATCTAAAACTATCGCAATTTTATTCGGTAAAAATAAGCCCTTAACTATTTCAGACTATGTTCTTGTTAAATGTTACTAGTAAGCATTAACAACAAATCGATCGTTTAATTTCTCACGCCTGAGCAGAACTGACAATTCCTTGAGTCATCGTCGATGCGAGGTAGTGGTAGATGAAAAAACAACCCGTCGACGTCGGTCTGTCTTGAGTTTATCAAACGACGGTTAGGTCGTCGTCGGTACTCCCGCGAGCGTAATTATTTATCTGCGGGAAAAGAGAGCGAGATAAAGAGGGCGCGAGCGGAGGGTGGCGCGCTGGTCTTTCCCCTGCAAGTTCGTCACGGTGCCGGCGAACCTCCGCCAATCGTAAAGCGGCCGAGCTTTACGACTTTATTTTCCCGGCGCGTGCAAAAAAGCGCGCGGCGGGCTGGAGCGCCCCCGCGTGCAGGTACAAGTCGAAAGACACACACAGGCGGCTCGCCAACTTGCAGCCGGATAAAGGCATCTGTAGGCAGACCGGCGCGCGGTTAAAGGAGCTCGAGCGCGCGGGCTGCCCGTATTAAGGGCTCTACTATCTCTACTTTACGGCGGCTCGTTAACTTAAAAGGCCTCGACACCTGGCCCCACCCCCACCTCCGCCTCCACCTCCGCCTCCCTCTCCGTCGCTTGCTCGGCCGCCGGAGCAAATGGCGCGCCGGCCGATTATTAATCCGCGACCCGCGACCTCGCGCTCTTTTCTCAACTCGACTCGCAAACGCTCAATTTGCTATTGCTAACGCGAGGAAGAGGCGCGGATGAGAATTTCGGGCGGGATCATTAAGGAAAAGGGCAAATCCAACGAGTCGAGCTGTCGTCATGGCTACGCAACAGCGAGGAATGCATAAGAATGCATAAGGGCGAGCTCGCAGCTCATAACGAGGCTCACGGACCCGCTCGCTTGATTATAGCCGAGCTCCGGCTGTGCGCACATGCACACCATCGGCTGGCGCTCTCCTATCCCGCATTCTCGCCCGGCCACGTAAGTTTTAATGAAAACGTCATATTTCACGGCGTGCATTGATATTCACGCCCCCGTGCCTACGCGGAGACGTCGTCCCCGGCCGCCCGCCGGCGCTGACGGAGCTTTTCCGCTGCGGCACGCAATAACGCTAAGCCCGAGCAAATACCTCGCCGTTTTAAAATGCGCTAAATATTCACGCGCGCTTGGATAGATGCTTAAAGAGCATATACACAAGTATTTTTCCACCTGACTAACCGCACCTCTAGCAATCGTCTGTCGAATTTATATCAAGAGATTTTCATTTATTGCGAATTATTAACAGCTTATCTAATACAACAGCGCAAAGCTTTTCTTTTGTGTGTTAGTTGCCAGAGCATGAATAAAGCACCGCGTTGAGCGAAAAAGCGCCAATTCTGTAAAGTTACCAAGATTTTTTTACCCGGGGATTCGAGCTCAAAGTTTTAAAAGCAATGGTATGTCAAAGCATCAAAGCGACAAATAAAAATTAGGTCGACAAAACAACGATGGGAAAGTTGAACGGGCAGCAGAGCTTTCCCAGGGCTTAGCCGAGCATCGACTTTTCGGCTTTTCCCAGCCCCGTACAAGCTCTATCTAATCTGAATATATTCGAAGCCGTGTCCGTTTGAGGAAATTTGTGCGTGCACGCTAACATTCTATTGTACGAGCGCCTAGAAATGCGAGCAGCGACGATGGTACGTCGAAAATCGCCGGGAACACAATAGCGAGGATAGTGTAAGCAAAAAAGAAGCGCCAAAGGGACGTTTTCTCCTCTGATTACGGAGAAATTCAAACGACGCGATGAGCATTCGCCACGTCCCTTAACCGACTCGCCTTTCCACGTTCCGGCCAACAAGTTAAAGTGAATTCTTTCCATCTTCTCTTTTCTCATTGCGTGGGAGATTTCATAAGGGAGCTTAGCAGGCGGGGCTCAATATTTCATCTTTACATAATTAAATAAGAAATAATAATGAAAACCAAATGAATTTTACAAGCGTCAACATTAAAGTAGGGCCGCATAAATCTAAGAATTATTACATAATGAAAACATAACAGTTTTAAAAAGCTTTTTCCATGGGAATATTCAATTATCCTTTTGATTGAAGTTATTCTAATTTTTTTGTGTATGAATTTTGAAAATATTCAACGACTCAATTTACGTTTCTACACGGAGAGAAATTTTAGAGTAAAAATTACCAAGGTGCCTTGGTAGTGCATGGATAGACTGTCAAAAGCCGTGATATTCCCAGGTTTCTAATACAATTTATAAGTTTCCCAGGAAAAACTACCATAACCACTTAAAAAAAATACCAAATTATCGGAATAAAAATTACCAGACACACTGGTAAAAATTGAGATCTAGTCATTTTTACAGGGTAACCTAAGAATTTTTACTAAGAAAACTGATAAATTTTGCCAAATAACCTGGTATTTGTGTATTCGCGCATGCGCACTGCGCATTATTGTGTTTCAGAAGATTGATACTAGAGGCGTGCGCGACGTTAAAATGAAAACAATACACATATTTTCAGTAAGTAATAACGGCGATTCAAATGACTGTTGGTAACAGCTTCCGTGGCGCAGTCGGTAGAATGTCGGACTCTCAACCCAAAGATCGTCGGATCGAATCCCGCTTCCGTAAAAATTTTTTTCAGTTTAATGTTTTTTCATCCTTGTTTCTGTTTCTATTTCTATATTAAAATACTATATATCCATTAATATAGATAAAAAAAGTTCATTTTTTTAATTTAAATTAACTAAAAAAAAATTTTACCAAGGCACTTTGGTAAAAAGTTTGAAATTGTCAGTCTGTCCATCCATTACCATAGAAACTGGTAATTTTGCCTCGAATATTTGTAATTTTCACTACAAAATTTCTCTCCGTGTACACGTACCTCTAACTGATGTTACTAAAAATTCAAAATAATATTTCGAAGAACTTGTAAAATACTACCTTAAGGTTCTGTTTTGATTTTTCTTCTTCTGGCTTCTCCGAGCGTTCGATAAATGAACAAAACTTAAATTTTACATATAACAAACCACTGCCAATTCATTAGCACTTAGCTTCTTCAAACAGACTTAATTTATTATTCCATTAAATGAATTGGGGGGAGTCCAAAGTTTCGACGATTCACTATAAAATCGAGCCAACTAACGATTTTTATAAATTCGACATAAGTCGTTGTCGAATGTACATAAGTCCGAAATTTTAAATGACGAAAAACGTATTTTCGAATGTAACAATTTACCTACTGTTCAAAATATCGAATTTCAAACTACAGAATTTTAATGTAGATGTAGCTAGTTTGTAATGATTTATTTGGAAATATCTTTATTATCTCCTTATTAAAATTGTGTAGTTTGAAATTCGATATTTTAGACAGTAGGTAAATTGTTATATTCGAAAATACGTTTATACCACTCTAACCTCAAAATCACAACTTTGATATGATTTTTCGGCGCTCGTGGTATAAAATACAGTTCGAAACTAGTGCGTAAGTCGATTATTTAGGTGGTGTGACATTTTCGCACTCGCTTCGCTCGTGCAAAATGTCACACCAGCTAAATAATCGACTTCCCCACCCGTGTCGAAATGTATTATTTTCGTCATTTAAAATTTCGGAAATATGTGTTTTTTGTTAATGCACATAATAGTGTCATCAACATAACGAAAATAGAATAACGGAACGGCGTTGTGATTATCTTTTAAGATTCTTAAACAATTCGTTTCCAAGTCATCCATAACGATATCTGCAAATAATGGTGAAATTGGTGAACCCATGGGTGTACCCTCGATTTGTCGATAATAGTTGTTATTGAAAGAGAAAAAGGTGTTGGCGAATAGAAATTTAGTGCATGTAATAATGTCATTAAAAGGTATTTTGCATTTGTTATGCATGTGATGAAATCTTCTATCTAAGCTATCTAATACTAGTTGTAGCGGTATGTTTGTATATAATGAAGTCACATCTAACGAAAGAAATATGTATTCATCTGGAATAATGACAGAGTTTAGTTTTTGTTTTAATTCAAAACTATTGTTAATGTGTGATATCGGTACTTTAACAGAAGACTTAATTTCGTTGTATATTGTTTTAGATAGAAAGTGGGTCGGACTGTTAATTAAAGAAATTATCGGACGAAAATGTATGTCTTTTTTATGAATTTTCGGTAAACCGTAGCATTTTGCTAATATTGTGTTGGTACAAGAGAGAGCGTTTTTGTGAAATTTTGTTTGTAAGTAATTATTGTTGTTCAAGTTTTTTAATATCTTCTGTCTAAAAGAAAATCAGTGAAATTTCACTGCAAAGCAGTGCATATTCACTTTTCCGATAAGTGAAAATCAGGTAACTGCGAAATAGTGAATATTCACTTTTCAAAATAGTGAATATATACTGTGATGAAGCAGTGAAAAATCACTGATAAATTAGTGTAAAATCGCTGATAAATTAGTGAAATATCACCTATAGATCAGTGAAAATAGCTAGAAAATCAGTGAAAAATAGCTAAAAAATCAGTGAAAAATAGCTAGAAAATCAGTGAAAAATAGCTAGAAAAGCAGTGGAAAATTATTGATATAAAATCTAAAAATCACTGTAAAAATAGATTTTAATCACTGCCCGATCAGCATCAGGAAATTTAATAAAGATTTTAATGAATTCTTAATGAATGCTTTTTTCCAGTAGATTTTTTAATAGAATTCTTAATGATAGCTTCATGTTATAACGAATGTCCGCCTCTAAAGCATTCATAAAGAATTCTCAATTTTAAAATTTGATTTTGTACTTGCGCAAAAAAAAAATTGATAAAGAAATCGTAAACTATTCTTTTATGTGCGCTTTCTAAAGTTTAGAGAATAGTACATTACGCACCAAGGGACGAAAGTAAGACATCCCAACCCGCGTGTGATATTAACGCCCGAGCCGAAGGCGAGGGCGGTAAACACGCGGGTTGAGATGTTCTACTTCCGTCTCGTGTTGCGTATACTATTTTGTCTCATGTATTCCCTGGAGGAAAGTATATTATTGTCTTTTCACCCTGATCTCAGGGTCTCAAGTGCCACATAACCTCACTCCTAAAACTGCGAGGCTTATGTACGTGTCTAATTTTCTGCCGACTAGCGCCGCCTGCAGGTGATTTGCGGCCCGAGCGGCAGCGAGGGCTGCAACACGCAGGCGGCGCCAGCCCGGCCGAAAATTAGAGAAACGCGCATGCGCGTCGCAGTTTCTAGGCGTGAGGGAAGGTGGCACTTTCGGCCGTGAGAGCAGGGTGGGAAGACAACAGTTTCCGACAGGGTATGAGACAAATTATTTTTAAGATCTGTAAAGTGTATTCATATAAATTTTCGCACATCATTAGAACTTGTCTATAAATTAATCGCATTTTAATTATCGCAGAAAAAAACTTACATAAAAATTTTCGCCCTGACCGAGAATCGAACGCACGACCCTTGGGTTACTACGCACGCACGCTATCCATTACGCTATCGCTCGCATGAAAGAATTTGGACATTTTCATTTACTTAAGCTGCATTATCCGTATTTATTCATTATTAATATTTCATTTTAATTATTCATCTAATATATTAATGGTTTTTAATAATTATTTATATTTACACAATATTTTAAGAAAATAAGTAAATTATGATAAGACGTTAATTAATTAAATTCGATTTACTTAAAATATTTAGTGCCGGTAAAGTAGAAATCTTTGGTATGAAAACGTCTATATTTTTTATTGAAATGAAATATTAGCTTTATTCTAAAGTGCTATCTAAAAGAAAGTTTAGATTTTTCAAATTTTCATTCTGTAAATATTTTTTTTCTTTAAGAAAATGTTTTTTTATTCCTGCTATGTCATCATCTTAATTAAACAATTTCGTAGTAAATTCTGAGATCCCTATACGTTATCAGCCCATGATTTTATTTTTTTCATCACATCTAAACGAAAATTTTAGGAAAAAGCGTTCGCTCACGCCTCAAAACACAATAAAAAATAAAATTTTTTTTTAATTAAATTTTTTAAATTAAAAAACAATAATTATTTTTACAATTATATATTGGCTAAAAAATTGAATTGATATATTTTGACTTAAATCCAGTATATTAAAAAAATCTTTAAAAAAATAAAATAATATAAAAAACTTTTTAAAACTTTTTAATGATTACTTTTTTATAATTTAGTAACACACCCTGGTAGAAATGGTAACCAACCGTTCGCCAACTGTTCACCAAATCGCAAAGATTTGGCCAACCGTTTAACCAATGGTTGGTACACTGAAAAAAAATATTGGTAGTTTCAAGTAAATATTTAGTTGAAACAAATACATGATTTCATTAGAGCCTGCTAATTAAATATTATATTGAATCCGCTAATTTAGTTATTTAAAATAACAAAATATTTAGTTATATGAACTAAATATTTACTAAAAATAAAGAAATATTTTATGAAGTTAACTAAACGATTCATTGTATCAACTAACAGGTTATTTAGATTGATAAAATATTAAATGAATTTTATAAAATATTGTATTGAAATGACTAAATATTTAATTAAAGCAACAAAATAGTTTATAAAATTGACTAAACGATTCATTGCACAAACTAATTAGTTATTAAGAACAACGAAATACTTAATCAATTTGATAAAATATTTTATTCAAATTACAAAACATTTATCTGGAGCAACAAAATATTTTATGAAATTGACTAAATAATTCATTCCATCAACTAACGGGTTATTAAGAACAATGAAATACCTAATCAATTTGACTATAAATTTTCTTGAAATTACAAAATATTTTTCTGGTGCAACAAAATATTTTATGAAATTGACTAAACGATTCATTGGATGAACTAACAGATTATTAAGATCAATGAAATACTTAATCAATTTGACAAAACATTTTACTGAAATTACTAAGTATTTACCTGGAGCAATAAATAATTTTGTGAAACTGACTAAACGATTCATTGTATTAACTAACAATTTATCTTGTTTGATAAATTATTCAATTATGTTGACTAAATACTTGTTTGTAATTACTAAACATTTAATTAAAACAGTGAAATATTTTATGATACTAACTAACCGCTGCATTAGATTAACGAAATATTTAATAAATATGAATAAATGATTTGTTGAATCAACTGTTTAGTCAATTTTACAAAATATTTTGCTAATTATTTCAAAAAAATTATAAAAATTTTTTTTTTAATAATTTTGAAATAAAAGTTTTTTCTTCCTTGTAGCCTTTTCGTACAACCATCCGCATTGAAGTTGGTGATTTTTCCTGAACTCCTGTAACTTAATATGGATTCTGCATAGTTATTATATAGTAATTTTATTAATATTAAATCAAATTATTATTACATATTCGCATTAATTTATATTAATTATCGCTCGCAGTTTCACATTTACATATTATCTAACAGAAAAAAACGCAGAAAAAATTTTTGACCTAAGGTGGGATCGAACTCGGGACCCTCGGATTACAAGGCTAACGCTCTAACCGCTACGCTACGCAACGCTTGTACCCTACAAAATTTCAATTTTAACTAAGTATAGAGTTGCATGTAAATGTAAAATATCGCGCACATCAATCTAATAATTAATTATATTCTTATAATTAATATACATTCTTAATTACATTTTAATTAATGATTTATAAACTCAATAATATGTGTGTAACTCATCATTTGTAACTAACGATTTATTTGAAACTATGAAATATTTAGTAAACTTTAATATAAAAGGCCGTGTGAAGTACCGACACGATCTCTACCTTACCGGCATCAACATTTTAGATTGTAAAACCTGTTAGTTACAGTTACTAAATATCTTGTCGGCTTAATAAAATGTTTGTTT
Organism: Torymus aiolomorphi; assembly: GCA_036365515.1. Classification (NCBI taxonomy): domain Eukaryota; kingdom Metazoa; phylum Arthropoda; class Insecta; order Hymenoptera; family Torymidae; genus Torymus; species Torymus aiolomorphi. The sequence continues at coordinate 56,128,865 of CM070875.1, read as the reverse complement.
AAAAGAAGTAAACATTTAGTAAGAATGACAAAATATTTGGATACAAAGACATTGGCATTTCAAATAATTTATTAGTCAGACCTAACAAACATTTATTTAAGTTGACTAATTGTAACTTAGTAATCGCGAGTCAAATTTTTTAACCAATATTTTGTTGGTGTGAGGAAATAGTTTTGTAGATAGAAGTACGCAGTTACTCCTTTTAACAAAGATTTATTTGAAATAAAGAAATATGTAGTCAAATTAACTACATTCTTTTATATTGTCATAGTGCTTGTTTAACTAAACATTTAGTTAAATCTAATTAATCTTTATTGTCGTCTAAGAAATATTTAGTCAAATCAGGGAAACGTTTGATTGACGAGAGAAGAAAATTCATGAATCATTTTTGTTCAGATTGCAAAACCTGTTAGTTGCAGTTACTAAATATCCTGTCGGCTTAATAAAATGTTTATTTAAAACAAGTAAATATTTAATAAGAATGACAATATATTTGGATACAAAGACATTGGAATTTCAACTAATTTATTAGTCAGACCTAACAAACAGTTATTTGAGTTGACTAATTGTAACTTAGTAATCGCGAGACAAATTTTTTAACCAATATTTTGTTGGTGTGAGGAAATAGTTTTGTAGATAGAAGCACGCAATTACACCTTTTAACAAAAGATTTATTTGAAACCAAAAAATACGTAGTCAAATTAACTACATTCTTTTATATTGTCATAGTGCTTGTTTAACTAAACATTTAGTTAAATTTAATAGTTATTTATTGTAATCTAAGAAATATTTAGTCAAATCAAGGAAACGTTTGATTGACGAGAGAAGAAAATTATCGAATCACTTTCGTCCAGATTGCAAAACCGGTTAGTTGCAGTTACTAAATATCTTGTCGGTTTAATAAAATGTTTGTTTAAAACAACTAAGTATTTAGTAACAATGACAACATATTTGGACACAAAGACATTGGCATTTCAACTAATTTATTAGTCAGACCTAACAAACAGTTATTTAAGTTGACTAATTGTAACTTAGTAATCGCGAGACAAATTTTTTAACCAATATTTTGTTGGTGTGAGGAAATAGTTGTCTAGATAGAAGTACGCAGTTACTCCTTTTAACAAAGATTTATTTGAAACAAAGAGATATGTAGCCAAATCAACTACATACTTTTTTATTATCATAGTGCGGTTTTAACTAAACATTTAGTTAAATTTAATAGTTATTTATTGTAATCTACGAAATATTTAGTCAAATCAAGGAAACGATTGATTGATGAGGGAAGAAAATTGACGAATCATTTTTGTTCAGATTGCAAAACCTGTTAGTTGCCGTTACTAAATATCCTGTCGGCTTAATAAAATATTTGTTTAAAACAAGTAAACATTTAGTATGAATGACAACATATTGGGTTACAAAGGCATTGGCATTTCAACTAATTTATTAGTCAAACCTAACAAACAGTTATTTAAGTTGACTAATTGTAACTTAGAAATCGGGAGAGAAATTTTTTAACCAATATTTTGTTGGGGTAAGGAAATAGTTTTGTAGATAGAAGCACGCAATTACTCCTTTTAACAAAAGATTTATTTGAAACCAAGAAATATGTAGTCAAATTAACTACATTCTTTTATATTGTCATAGTGCTTGTTTAACTAAACATTTAGTTAAATCTAATTAATATTTATTGTCGTCTAAGAAATATTTAGTCAAATCAAGGAAACGTTTGATTAACGAGGGAAGAAAATTGACGAATCATTTTTGTTCAGATTGCAAAACCTGTTAGTTGCAGTTACTAAATATCCTGTCGGCTTAATAAAATATTTGGTTAAAACAAGTAAACATTTAGTAAGAATGACAACATATTTTTATACAAAGACATTGGCATTTCAACTAATTTATTAGTTAGACCTAACAAACATTTATTTAAGTTGACTAATTGTAACTTAGAAATCGGGAGAGAAATTTTTTAACCAATATTTTGTTGGGGTGAGGAAATAGTTTTGTAGATAGAAGCACGCAATTACTCCTTTTAACAAAAGATTTATTTGAAACCAAGAAATATGTAGTCCAATTAACTACATTCTTTTATATTTTCATAGTGCTTGTTTAACTAAACATTTAGTTAAATCTAATTAATATTTATTGTCGTCTAAGAAATATTTAGTCAAATCAAGGAAACGTTTGATAGACGAGGGAAGAAAATTGACGAATCATTTTTGTTCAGATTGCAAAACCTGTTAGTTGCAGTTACTAAATATCTTGTCGGTTTAATAAAATGTTTGTTTAAAACAACTAAGTATTTAGTAAGAATGACAACGTATTTGGATACAAAGACACTGGCATTTTAACTAATTTTTTAGTCAGACCGAACAAACATTTATTCAAGTCAACTAATTGTAACTTAATAAGAGTAAGAGAAAGTTTTTAACTAAATTTTGGTTGGGGTAAGGAAATAGTTTTGTAGATTGAAGTACGCAGTTTGTCCTTTTAACAAAAGGTTTATTTGAAACCAAGAAATATGTAGTCAAATTAACTACATACTTTTTTATTGTCATAGTGCTTATTTAACTAAACATTTAGTTAAATCTAATTAATATTTAGTATCTTCTAAGAAATATTTAGTCAAATCAAGGAAACGTTTGATTGACGAGAGAAGAAAATTATCGAATCACTTTTGTTCATATTGCAAAACCTGTTAGTTGCAGTTACTAAATATCTTGTCGGTTAAATAAAAGGTTTCTTCAAAACAAGTAAGTATTTAGTAAGAATGACAACATATTTGGATATACAGATATTGGCACTTCAACTAATTTATTTATTTGAATCTATGAAATAGTTAGTAGTAACAAGTAAAGATTTTGTAAATTAGGAATCGATTCTTTAATAAATCCTTTAGCTAGTTGAACAAAATCATGCTGTCGAAGTTACTAAATAAATAATTGAGTTAACAAAATATTTGTTAAAGGAATGAATGGTTTAGTTAATGCGTCGGAGATATTTCCTTGTTTTTAATTGTTTAAATCAACCAAATATGTAGTTGTTTCAAACAAACATTTATTTGTTTTTAGAGATTGGGTTCATCAATATTTCAGTTATTTGATTTAAGTAAATATTTCGTTAACTCTACCAATTGATTTTGCTAAAAACAATAAACATTTATTTGAAGTTATTTTCTTGTTTCAAGAAAACGAATTTAGTTCTTTCAATGAAACCTTTTAATTGAATCAACCATACCATATTTGAAGTAACTAAATGTTTAATTAAATTTACTAATTATTATTTTAACTAAATAATTTAGTTGATTTTACTCTTTATGTAGTTGTTTCAGAGAAATATTTAGTTGATTTAACTAAAGATAACTTTACTAAATATTTTACTAAATATTTAGTTGAAATAACAAATCTTTTTTTTCAGTGTAATAATTACCGCTTATTTCGTCACGGAATAAGCCTTGCGGTTGGCCAATGAATGCTATAATAAGAAAAGTAATTTCTTGATACAAATAAATGGCTCATTAGCTTCGTAAATGGTGGCCGATGACGGAGTCTAGGTGGTGCGCGCCGTAGGTTTGTGGCTCTAGGTGTTAGAACTCATCGAATGCGTCGCCTAGGTGTTCAGGTTGACCGATTATGGAGCCTACGTAGTGCGCTCCGTAGTTTTTTGGATCTGTGTGTCGGAATGCATCCCACGCGTGGTCTAGGTGATCGGGATAGCAGATTACGGAGTCTAGGTGGTGCGCACCGTAGATTTTTGGCTGTAGGTGTTGGATCTCATCGAATACGTCGTCTAGGTGTTCAGGGTGATCGATTACGGAGTCTAGGTGGTGCGCTCCGTAGGTTTTTGGCTGTAGATGTTGGATCTCATCGAATGCGTCGTCTAGGTGTTCAGGGTGACCGATTACGGAGTCTAGGTTGTGTGCTCCGTAGTTTTTTGCACCTAGGTGTAGGAATTCATTCCATGCGTCGTTTAGCCGATTACGATGTCTAGGTGGTGCGCTCCGTAGTTTTTTGCATCTAGGTGTTGGAACACATCGAATGCGTGGTCTAGGTATTTGGGGTAGCCGATTACGAAGTCTAGGTGGTGCGCATCGTAGGTTCTTGGCTGTATGTGTTGGATCTCATCGAATACGTGGTGCAGGTGTTCGTGGTAGCCAATGACGATGTCTAGGTGGTGCGCTCCATAGTTTTTTGCGTCTGCGTATCGGAATGCATTCCATGCGTGGTCTAGGTGGTCGGGGTAGCCAATGACGGTGTCTAGGTAATGCGCTCCGTAGTTTTCCTCGTCCACCACGTTTGCGATACGTTCCGACACCTGGAGCCAAAAAACTATGAAGCGCACTACCTAAACATCATGATCAGCTCTCCCAAAGACCTATACCACGCATTCGATGTGTTTCAACACCTAGATGCAAAAAACTACGAAGCGCACAACGTAGACATCGTTTTCGGCTACCCCGAACACCTGGGCTACGTATTCGATAAGCTCTACCACCTACGACCAAGAACCTACGGTGCGCACCACCTAGACTCCGTAATCGACTACCCTAAAGACCTAGATTACGCATTCGATGTGTTCCAACATCTAGATGCAAAAAACTATGGAGCGTACCACCTAGACATCGTTTTCGGCTACCCCGAACACCTGGGCCACTATTCGATAAGATCCAACACCGACAGCAAAGAACCTACGGTGCGCACCACCTAGACTCCGTAATCGGCTACCCCAAAGACCTAGACCACGCATTCGATGTGTTCCAACACTTAGATGCAAGAAACTACGGAGCGCACCACCTAGACATCGTCATCGGCTACCCCGGACACCTAGACGACGCATTCGATAAGTTCCAACACCTAGAGCCACAAACCTACGGTGCGCACCACCTAGACTCCGTCATCGGCTACCCAGACCATTTAGACCACACATGGAATGCATTCCGACACCTAGATGCAAAAAACTGCGGAGTGCACCACCTAGACATCGTCATCGGCTACCCCGAACACCTGGGTCACGTATTAGATTCACCCTGAGATCTTAACGCATAAAACTACGGAGCGCACCACCTAGAGTCGATCATCGGCCACCCCAAAGACCTAGTCCACGCATTCGATGCTTCTAATTATCGATATAGTTCACATAGTTCACCATCCATTGGCCAACCGTTCGTCAATATTTTTGTTATTCGTTGGCCAAAACGATTGGCAAACCGTTGCAGTTAAGCCATTTTGGTTGGTTTTCTACCAGGGTACAGGTAGATTTTGGATAGGTCTCGGTCTAGTCTTTTGAGCAAAATGATTGGTCCATAAATTTCGGATATTAGAGGTTAAATTTTTTTTAACCTTTTTTTCAAATCGTAATTTCTCGAGAACGGCTCTATGTATCAGCTCCAAATTCATAGACAATTTTGTATATGGTATATATAATTGTGTGCTAATTTTCATCAAGATCGAACGGTCAAACTTTTTTAGATATTTGATATTGAAAATTTTCGTATTTTACAAAGTCAATTTCTTTGTCGTATAATAACTAGTGAAAAAAATTGGTTTAATCATGTTGAAATTTTGTGGAAATGTAGAGTTTTTATATTTATCGTATAAGTCCTTTAGGTAAAAAAATCGTCTATTCAAGATTAAAATTTTTTTACGGTTTTTTTCAAAATCGTGATTTTGAAAAATCACACATCATGTATCAGTTTGAAATTTATAGACTATTTTGTATGTGATATATCGACGGCGGAGCGGAATAAGGTTGAATTTTAAATATTAATGAATTTTTAAATCATTTTAAAACATGTAGAATGAATAAAGATTGTAGGAACGATAAATCAATTTGGAGGAAGCTACGTGCCAATGACTTGGCAGCGGTTTTTTTTTCAGAGGGTGCTTATCGGGTGCACTCAGCAGTGAAACATACTTTTATGAGTTTTAAAGAATTAACGAGACTGACACTATCATAAACGTAATTAAATTATTTTATTCATTACGAATAATTATGTTACTATATATCAATATAATAAGTTGTTTTTTTTATTAAGTTAATTATCAATTGTGACTCCTAGTCTTTATACCACTCTAACCTCAAAATCACAACTTTGATATGATTTTTCGGCGTAGTGGCATAAAATACGGTTCGAAATTAGTATTTAAGAAAAACGTCACACGAGGAAAATAGTGTTCTAATCCTGCACCTGTGTCGAAAAGTACTATTTCACTTCACTCTACCCTTAGATAGTTGTCTGAGCTGGTCTCCGCGTGCACGAGGTGAGAACAACAGAGTGCTTTTCCACTGGCCGAGCAGCGAAATACGATGGGAAGACTAATCACTGCGCTGATCAGTTTATTGCAAAATTGACTAAAAAAGCAGCGAAAAGTCGCTGCTTTTTCAGTTGCATCATAAAGTCAACGAAAAGTCACTCCTTTTTCAGCGAATCGTCAAGTCGCTGATAAAAGCAGTGATTTTTCACTGATTTTTTAGTGGAACGAACATTCACTGACCAAAACGGTGATTTTCTCACTGATTTTTTAGTGGAACGAACATTCACTGACCAAAACAGTGATTTTTTCACTGATTTTTTTTTAGAGAGTTCGAAGTATCAGTTTGTAATTTCTTTAAGGGGTTTGTTTTGATATTTTCATATGTGGTATTAGCGTCCGATAATAACTTTAGCATTTTTTCACTGTATTCAGTTTTGTGCAGACAAACCGTTACGTTGCCTTTGTCTGAGGTAGTAAACATTAAATCTGGATTTGTTTTGATAAATGCTTTTGTCTTAGAAAGTTTTATGTTTAAAATTCTATCGTGACTAGTCATATGTTTTTGTTGTTTGAAACCCATTTTTAGATTTAACGAGACTTTTTCTCTGATTTCCGATTGTTTAGACGCAGGTAATTCAGAGTTTTGTAAACTAAACTCAACATTTTTAATAGTGTCAATGATGATGTCTTTTTTACAGATGTTTGTATTAACACTGAATTTAGGTCCTAATGAGACTGTGTCCGCTATGTCTTCTGGTATATGTACATTTGTTAAATTTTTGAAAAATTGTTTTGGTGTAGAAATCACTGAAGATTCTAGTGTTTTATTAAGTAAATTTTTAAATTTTTGTTTCAAGATTTTATTATGTTTGTTTAAAATGATTTTAACCTTTTTATCGGTATAGATAAAAAAGGTATTTGTAGAGCTAGTATCAATGTTGAGTTTAAGAATCCTGTTTTTTAGTATGGACAATGATTTATTGAGAAAATTGATGTGAAAGTTAATGTCTCGAATTTCAAGATTTAACAGTTTGTTGGTAACGTGTTTATAGATGTCAACAAGTTTGAGTTTACACCTTTGGCTATGAAATGAGAGAGTACGAAAACGCTTACTTAAGTTTACAATGTGTTGCGGAAAAAGGTCGTTAGATCTGCACTTTAACTAATAACATTTACTAATTACCCTATAAATTTTAAATTAATATATATACAACAATTTTCAAAAAATGGCGATTTGAAAAAAATCGTTGAAATAGTTTATCCTTAAATATCTTCCAATCTTATGAATGTTTTTTTTTCCCAACTACTTACTGAGAGACTATTTTAGAATCTAAAAGTATATTTCGATCTTTGGGTAAAAAATTTACTCAAACTAAATTTTACAATATATTTTATATTACTATTGTTACGAGTAAACTATCCCAACTTTTAATAATAAAAAGTGATGGACCCTGGGATCGAACCAGAGTCGCCGACTCGCGAGTCAGAAACGCTACCGTCAAGCCACGGCCGTCACCGCTCGGCTTTCTGCTAATCGGCGTCATATTGTAATCAGACGCCTTGCTTATTTCGTTCTTTCATATTCGTACGTGTATCCACACGTAACACTTCCAGGGCTCGGAAAATCGACGTCCTCGTCGATGAAATCTTCTTTATCGGCTCCATATGCGCTGCTCGGACCTCGTGAAACTGCCACAAAGTACAGCGAAATTAATTATCCATGAGACTCTTCTTTATCTCTGGTGGGTTCCGGTGCAGTTTAGCTACCGGCCCCTCAGTTGGGCGCCAAAATGTTACGAGTGAGCTATCGCAACTTTTAATAATAAAAAGTGACGGACCCTGGGATCGAACCAGAGCCGCCGACTCGCGAGTCAGAAACGCTATCATCGAGCCACGGCTATCATCACCGCTCGGCTTTCTGCTAATCGGCGTCATATTGTAATCAGACGCCTTGCTTATTTCGTTCTTTCATATTCGTACGTGTATCCACACGTAACACTATATCGATACGAAGAAACCACTCCTTTTATACAAAACTTAGTTTTATACAATGTGGAGAATGTTGCGGAATGATTATCACAAATTATCATAAAGGGTGGAAATGCATATTGTATAAATGATTTTGCAATTGTATGATTAAATTATTTCTATAGAAAAAATGAAGGAATACAAATAATATTAAAGAAAAAACTTTTATATTGTTTCATAATTTGCACATACACATAATTTTCTGTATATCAATGTAATATGTATGTAATTTGTATATAATTTGCGAATTGATGATGCGAATCTGCATTGGATACCATAATTCGAATTCCCGTTAATTTATGTTGATATTAAAAAGTAAATATTCAAATGTTTAACATTATTAGCATTATTCAAAATGAAAATTTCAACTCAAACTTTCAAACTAGAACCGTGCCCAAGTTCACTTTTAATTCATACGATTTTGACTTTCACCTATTAGTTTGAGTATTTTAGATTTGTCAAAAATTAACTAAAAGTTTAGAGTACGAGTTGTAATTGAAAAATATGTAATTAGTCATCTATTGATTTTTATAAAAATTTTGAAAAAATACCCTTTAGAAATGTACAAAAATTTCAAGTATTAATCGACATTTCGTTGCATTTTTTAAATTTGAATAAAAAAGATTTCAAACGAATTACTTGGAGATATTCGAAGTTATGCAATTTTTTCTATTTTGTGCCTTTGTCAAAGTAGTTTCTATAGTAGTCCTACTACTTTAAGAAAAAGAAGAAAAAAAAATTACGAGAAGGCGGATTAAGTTTGAGAAAGTTAAGTGCAAATCAAATGAAACCAGTGACTGCATGAGTTTCGAAGCTGGTATACGTTTACCTCATACTGTTTTCGGATTTATTTCATAAAAGAGTTATTTACATTTTAAAAAGTAGATTGTCAAATGTTGAATTAGCTAAAACATCATCTCTATTTTTCGTAATGATTTGAATGACAAAATTATTAGGACTGAAATTATTCCTGTGCAGCTAGAAATCAGTACAAATATGCAGAAGAAGGCCATGGCAAGCCGGCGGACTCTGGTTCAAGCTCGAGTGCCGCCATACTTTTATTCCAAAAAGCTGTTGTGGCTCACTCGTAACGAAAGAAAACTGTTTAAAGTGTATCAAGGCAAGAGCAGTACGCTTTACTGCAGGCAATGGAAAATGTTAAAATATTTTGCTTGTCACTTGTATCGCCGGTAAAGTCTCCGACGACGTTCAAATACGCGACTAGAAACTTTTAATCCGTGGGTTCGCGTTTATATTTTCTACCCTTTATTATTTAATTCACACTACTCGTTATATAGACAATAAAAAAGATCGTAACTAATCTCAAAAGTTGTTAATACTTTTATTTGTTCATTATTGAAAAAAAGAATGCATTCATAGATATATTTTGAGTGTCTGCGTGATTGTATAGTTATAGACAAAGAGGATCCGGTAAAAGTTCATCGACAATCCGGAGAAAAGCTATAAAGTCGATACGAATCTCTGGCCTGGAGCAATGTAGCTCTATATAGGAAAACAGAGGAGGACGATCGGTGGTAATAGTGAGACGATAAAAATGAGTTTCTTCAATTAAAGTTCTTCATTCGGAAGGAAATCGAGGGTTCGAGGGGTGCCGGTAGTTGAGAACATTCGCAGTGAAGGAGTGGGTGGAAAAACCGGCCGGCACAGAAAGGGAAAGACGAGAAGTTTAATCGTTTCCCCGAGGATTTGAGGCAGTTAAGGGCGATATGCGCTCCCGCTTGATGATCGTAATTCAAGTGACCTAACCTACATCCGGAGCAGCAGAGATTTGGTCGAGTGGCGAGGCGCATGCCACTTTCAGGCGAAAAAACCGCTACAGCCGGAATTACATCAGTCGAGTCTAACGATCTGCGGCGACGCGATGCCATAATGGAAAAAGCTCGCGTCGAGAACGCGTCGGAGCGCAATAACCGCGGGAATCTCGCGTATAAACGCGCACTCGCGCTTTACCTCTCGAAACTCTTCTTCCTTTTGGTCGCGACGCGAGTCTTGCCCCCCCCCCCCCTCCTTTTCCTCCTTCTCGACGTCGTGCAGGCGCGCTGTACTCGTTTCACCTGATTCCCTTTATACTTTTTCCCTTCCTCTCATTCTCCCTTTCCTTTGTATTTTCGCCACTGCTGTTTTCTCATTTCGGCCTGTGCCCCGGAAATAGGCAATAACGTTAGCCTTGCGGCTCTCTCTTGCGAGAAAAGCGGGCACGCGGCCGGAAAACGTATTGTCGAGAGAATTTATCGTGCGTTCTCCGTCATGTTTGTTTTTCAGAATTTTCCCAAGATTTCGCGCGCGATATAAGCTCGCCTCCGCGATATTGACCGGAAAAGGATATTTTCTCGACTCGGGCCAATATCACTGCAGGGACTGAAGAACCGAATCGACATGAGCAAGTATAAAGCGCGGCTACAGTTCACCTTTCTTCGTCGCGTGCTCGTGATTTAAGTGAGAAAAGGAGGGAAATGCATACGTGCTTGGATGATTTTCCGAAGGAGCAGTGAACGAGCTGTGAAGTAGAAAAGATGGATCCGTAGCCTCCATAAATACAGAAAGCGAGGCACTGACCGAAAAACGACTAATTGAATTCGAAAGCCTGCTCATTGAGTCTCGCGAGTAGGTAAGCAAGGGGGCTTCTGCCCCCCCCCCCCACCACCTCACCATCCACAGTTCTCCCCCCACCCCGCCAACTCCGTTATTCGTATGCATCTTATCGCAGCGATTCTCGGAACTCGAGATTATTTCAATTGCGGTCTCCTTGTGTACTTTCGTTCGCCTTACAGAATAAACAATTCTTAAATAATTACTTTAAATAAAATTTAACCATACTAGTAGAATGGAAATCTATGTAATCGCTTCTTGTAAGAGAATAAAAAATTCGATTATTGTTCCGATATCTTTAACCGTTTGCGAGATACGAGCAAAAAGAAAAAATCAGTTTCTACAAAAGTTAAACATTACTGATGAATCAATATTCGAATTGATAACCACGCGTTCACGCAGCATACATACTCATCAGCCATGCATTCTCTGAGTATATTTGTTCCCGTGGAAAAAACCCCAATGACCGTTAAACTTTCTCACCAACGACCCCCGGCGGCGGCGGCGCGGCTTGCATCAGATGATACCGCCGCGCGGGTATAAGCTTATACACCGCGTTTGCGCGCGCTATTAGCTTGTAACGCGCGCTATTAGCTGATAGGTGCGCGGTGCTCATCAGCTGATTTTCCGCGCACCGGGCGCATGTGTAAGCTTATACACCGCGCGTTATAAGCGACCACTTCGTGCACGCGTGTGCTCTAGAACATTTGTCATCAAATGCTTTTTCACGGCACGGGTCTTTAAGTAAGACATAGGGTATACCGAGACGGTATCAAATTGCAACCGTTTCCTGTCAACTGCCCCCGAAAATTGATTACAATAATATTTCCTGGAATTCTACATGATGTATTGAAATACTGTTTGGGTTAACTGCATGTACTGTTCTTCTTATCTTTAAGTAAGACGTAGCGCATGCCGAAAGGGTATCAAATTGCAACGGTTTCCTGTCAACGGCTCTTAAAATCGATAACGTATTTCCTGGGATTCTACACGGGAGAATTGGTTTACAGTTGATATCTTGATATGTTGCGTATACTTTCATCATACACACCCTATAAATACGGGGAGTCTGCAGCGTTTTCATTCATTGTAAAACGGAATCTTAAAGTGAATACTATGTCCGCGCACGATTGCAAGAGAAACGTTAGCATTATGCTGGAGGCCTATAGGCTTCTAGCGTATAGAAAGGTTAATCCTGAAGAAGTGACAGAATGGATTAAACTTGGTAATCGGCATTTAAGACTCTTGAAACAATTTTAAAAAAAAGCAACGAGTGTCGCACAAAAACAAAAATTTATTTCAACCATTGGATTGCTCAAAGGCGTTCAGGACAGACTAAAGTGTTTATTGAAAAGTGGTGGCGGTGTACGTGGAAGGCGAAGTTATAGAGTGCAATGGCAAGACTTGGGATGTGCCTTTAATGAGCGCCTTCGATCTGAAGTGATTACGAACTTGAAAAATTTAGATGTGACTGCATTCATGAGAAACGCTCAAGCAGTGTTTCAATTCCGAATAAAAAATGCTTTGAAGAAAGAAGAGACCCTCAAAGTATACACTGTTTTATCAGCTGAATACGTCATAACAAAAGCTGATGAGGACATAGTAAAAATAAAGTATTTCAATACAAAGGCTGAGCCGATTCTACAAACAACTAATTTAAAACAGTGGTTCAACGATAATGTACAACAACCCCCATCGAAAGAGATATGGAAGAATTTCAGGAGCGAGACTCAGGCTGGGCACTTCGTGAAATTCTCAATTTATCTGTGAATGTTAATCAATATAATCCGATGCGAGGTAGCTCATTCATAAGCCTACCTCCAGAAATACTAAAGAATCATGCATGTGTCAACGTGCAAAACTTTGATGATGCATGTTTCAAGTGGGTAATACTATCAGCCTTACATCCATCGCTCAAGTCTTACAGAGTGTCATCATATAAGGCCTATGAAAACGAATTAAATTTTAAGGGAATAGAATTCCCCGTAAAACTAAAACGGATTCCAAAATTTGAAAAACAAAACAACGTTTCAGTTAATGTTTATACATTGAAAAAGTGTTGCGGGAAATTCAAAGTTGTGTCACTTCATATAAGATCATGCAAGAAGAAAACCCACGTGAACCATCTCCTTTTACAAAACTACTATATTGATGAGGAGGAGCAAACAGAGTAGAAAGAGACTTCATTATTATTTCATTATCTGTGGATTAAAGACTTTTCTCGTTTGGTGTCCAGACAAGTTTCAAAAAAGAAGGTTAAAAAATATATATGCAATAGATGCCTACATCATTTTCACAGTAAAATTAAATTAGAACTACATGAAGAAGATTGTGTAAAAATTAACAAGTGTCGAGTAAATCTACCTACGCCAAAAGATAAAATTCTACAATTTAAAAATTATAATAATAAAGAGAAAGTGCCATTTGTTATTTATGCAGACTTCGAGTGTCTCCTGAAACCTATACAAGTTGGGAACGCCTATCAAAAGCATGAGGCGTTCAGCGTGGGATACTACTTGAAATGTAGCTATGATGACTCTCTATCATATTATCGTAGCTATAGAGGATCACATCCAGCTAAATGGTTTGCAGAAGACTTGCAAGATTTGCAGAGAATGTTGAAACTGTCTTCTGGTGTCCAATACCTATGGAAATATTAACTTCGGAACAAGAACGAGCATACCAAAGTGCAACGATCTGTCATATTTGTGAGAAGCCCTTGTGTGAGAAACGTGTTCGAGATCACTGTAATTTGACAGGAAAGTGAGATTATATATTATAATTACACACACACGCACGCACGCATGCACGCACGCACACATACGCACGCACGCACACACACACATGCACACACACACGCGCGCGCACACACACAGTAGCAATACAACATATGAAATATTATTGTATGTTTCAGATATCGAGGAGCAGCACATGAAAAATGTAATTTAAATTATCAAGATTCGCACAGCATTCCAGTTATTTTTCACAATTTAACAGGCTATGACTCTCACTTCCTCATCAAAGACATCGCTCAAGGTTTTCCGGGCCGAGTTGATCTTTTGCCATTAAATAAAGAACGCTTCATCTCGTTCACCAAACACGTTGAAGGCAGTGACATCAACTTTAGATTCATTGACTCTTATCGATTCATGGCATCATCCTTAGACAAACTATCATCTTACTTCGAATTCTCTCGAGATGGAACATATTTACCGCTAGCAGAAGAGAAATTTCAACTGCTGCGAAGAAAGGGAGTATTCCCTTACGATTATTTGGACTCTGAAGAAAAACTTGACGTTCTGGAGTTGCCATCGAAAAATGAATTCTACAGCAAACTAAATAGCTGCCACATATCAGATGGTGATTACTAACATGCAAAAAATGTTTGGAAAGTATTTAATGTATCGAATTTAGGTGAATATTCAGATTTATACTTGAAAACAGATGTATTACTCTTAGCAGAAGTTTTCGAGAATTTTCGAAGTAGCTGTCTGAAAGCTTATGGCTTAGATCCATCACATTACTACACAACTCCAGGGCTAACTTGGGATGCCATGCTCAAGTATACGAAAATACAGCTAGAACTACTTACCGACATTGATAAGGTTATGTTTATTGAGCGTGGAATACGAGGTGGGGTGAGTCAATGTTCAAATCGCTACGCCCGAGCTAATAATAAATACATGGGTAATGATTATGAAGCAGAAAAAGAGTCCAAGCATCTTATGTACTTTGATGTAAACAATCTTTATGGCTGGGCTATGCAACAGTACTTACCCTACAGCGGCTTCAAATGGATCAAGGACATAAAACGAAAAAATTTTAATATTACAGATGACGCTTCAATAGGCTATATACTTGAAGTAGATTTGAAATATCCAGAAAATTTACATAATGTACATAAAGATTTACCATTCTGTGCAGAGCATAAGAAGCCACCGGGCTCCTCACAAGCTAAACTACTTACAACCGTTGAACCGAAATTGAAATACGTTCTTCACTACCGCAACTTAAGGATGTTCAATGGTTTCAGCAAAGTTAACAGAAGTCTTTGAAATTTTAATATATCATTACTTAGATAAAATAAAAGCAGCTTGAATTTTTTCAATATTTTATACTGAGCATTTTTTCGAGAAAAAAAATTCATGAAAATCGAGTTTTTAACATAGGCTCTTATGGAAGAGTGAGGTTATGTGACCTTTGAACATAAAAATCTCATATAAAAAATTAAGAGATTAGGTTAAAAGACCTTTATTTGAATAGAAGAATAATCAAAGAATAAAAACGTAGAGGGATCTTGACCGCTTACAGGGCATTTGGGAAAGAAGTAGGTAAAAACGTAAACAAAACACCGAGTTCGTAGGCCTCGCGAGGAGGTGCGTAGTGAACGGGAAGCGTCCGCGGGGAGAGAGGGGCGTCCCTCGCCTCGTCCCGCAGCAACTGACTGCAATACCATCGAGTTCAATCAATTTAACATTGAACATCCTCAAAGCAAGCTTTAGCCAATGGATTAAAATTAACTAAAATTCATAGAGTATTGGAATTTAATCAAAGTCCTTGGCTTAAAGAATACATTGACTTAAATAGTAAAATGAGTCAAACAGCTAAAAATGATTTTGAAAAAAATCTTTATAAATTAATGAATAATGCCGTTTTTGGAAAGACTATGGAAAACGTGCGAAAAAGAGTCAATATCAAATTACTAACGAAATGGGAAGGTCGATATGGCGCAGAAGCTCTTATTGCAAAACCTGAATTTCATAGCAGTACCATTATCGATGAAAATCTTGCCATTATAGAGTTATCAAAGACGGATGTATAAATGAACAAGCCAATTTATATAGGATTGTGTGTACTTGATTTATCAAAGACTTTGGTGTATGATTTTCGTTACATCTACATGAAAACGAAATTTAACGATCGCTGTAAATTACTTTATACTGACACGGATAGTTTAATATATGAAATAAGTAATGGTAATATATATAAAATGATTAAGAACGACATTGCAAACTTTAATACTTCTGATTACCCAGCAAATAACATATTTGGAATTCCACAAGCCAACAAGAAAATTGTAGGTTTAATGAAAGATGAATGTAATGGTCGCATTATGACGAAGTTTGTTAGTCTGCGCAGTAAAATGTATAGCATTCGTGTAAATGGACAAGATTATGTGAAAAAAGTTAAGGGTGTAAAAAGTGGAGTTGTCGACAAAACCATCACTTTTGACGATTACATTGAGTGCTTACTAAATTCATCTACACAGTACAGACAATAGTGTATCATACAGTCTAAAGCCCATGTAGTGCATACTATTAAACAAATAAAGTTAGCTTTTAGCCCGCATGACAATAAGAGATATCTTTCTTTAAATGAAACAGATACTTTACCTTGGGGGCATTATAGAGTAGCTAAAATCGATGAAGATTAATCATATTGCATCTGTATGTATTGTAAATATAGGATGATAGATAAAGAAAAAAAGTATATTCGTTGTATTTAACTTTTATTTAACCTTTACAAATCTGATTTGCTTATTCAAGTATTGTGTGAATTATCAAATCCTAACCACTTTACATAAATTTGATTGCCACGTTTTTTAATCACTTTTTCCACAAGATAAACGTCTGAATATTTAGCTTTAAGTAGTTCTTGCTCATAAAAACCGCCAGCGATGGGTTGGCCCCGATAGTCTTTCAGCTTGTAGGTAACCGGATCAGTAGTCATCACTCGATTGATTGTAAAAATCTTTGTCGACCAATTAGGAGTATAACCCTTCTCAAATACTTGCTTTATCTTGCTTACTCTTACTATATGTCCAATCTTAAATTTTGGCTTTTTCACTATTTTAGCCTGTCGAGCAAGCTTCGCAAGTACTCCTGCCTCATTGACCAATGTTATATCTTTAGGCTTCATTCCAATGGTACGATGTTTACTGTTATTGTACTCCTTTAGCAAATTGGGCAAGATATCAAGCCACTTATATTTTCCATGCAAACTGAATTGCATCCACATCTTCTGCTTGAGGGTGCGATTGAAACGCTCACAAATAGATGCTTTGAGATTACTGTATGTTGAATAGAGATTAATTCCATATCGTTGCATTAGACTTTGAAATGTAGCATTGTAAAATTCTTTGCCTCGATCGGTCTGTCAATTTTTTGGTTTGCGTCCCTGCTGCAGCATAGACTCCATTGCTGCTGTGCCATCACTGCCAGTCTTTTGCTTTACAGCCCATGAATACTTGGAGAATACATCGATAACAGTGAGCATATATCTATAGCCATTGTTTTCTCGAGCATAAGGCTGCATCTCCACTAGATCAGCTTGCCATGTTTCATCCAAGTCACGTACAATAAACTTGCGTCGTTGGTAATTTCGACGTGCAGGTGTATGAAGCTCCTTAACTACTTGCAGCTGCATCTTCTTTACTCCGAATTGCATACTGTATTCCTAAAAGTTTTACATCCAACTCATCTCGATCAACCTCAACAATAAGATCTAAATTATCCAAATCTTCTCTTAATTTAGCAATAACTTCTTGCAAGGTTTTAATTTCCATTTTAACTAAACGCTGCAGGGTTTCCAGATTAACAGCGTCGCCTGATTGAGTAGGCTCGGTAACGTAACATAACCTCTTGCCGTTAATGTCGTATTGTCCATCAGAAGTTACTTTGAAGCCAATACCCGGAGGATCACGAGTACCTTCAGCACGCTCGAGATTACGTCCGAATACATCGACACTCAAGTTGCAACTGACTGCAATACCATCGAGTTCAATCAATTTATACTCAAATATGTATTATATTTATGTACGAGCACAGGCGTAATAATTTCAGATAGTCTCTGAATTCGCATCCGAAAACGTTCTCGATCACGTGCTATCTGCTCCCATTCTCCGTGACGTGCAGCTCGACTGGCATAGGGCCACACATGGATCACATGAATAACTACGGTTTAGCATCAAAGTGAACTCTCTTTGAAGACATCTTAATGTATGTAACCTCCTTCTTTGAGTTCTTCAATGATTGAATGAATCTCATTTGTGTGGTTCTGATTGCCGGCTTCCAGTTCAGCCAAGAGTAAGCGAAGACGATCAACTAATTCATTAGGATCATCCCAGTATACATAATCAATACGCATATTTTTTCTTGCAATCTTATATTTAGGTAAGAGACCTGAGCCACTAACATTTCTGTTTATTGATTTATCGAAATAGGGACCTATGAAGTCTCTATATTTGTTACTGTTGCTCTTACGCAGAGGTTGAGTTTCACTATAATTACTTCTGAAAGCATTCGTCACTTCTACGATTTTTCGATAATTTTCAATATCATTGGAACCTATGTGCATCAAGTCAGGTTGCTTCTGAAAGAGCAATTGAAGTAAACCTGCTGTTTTTTGATAGTTTACATTTTGAACTTTCACATAAGTTTTTGTAAAATCTATAGGTGAGTCACCAATTTTCATTACATTATCTTCTATTCGTACCTCATAGATATTATCGAGTGAGTTGGGACGTTTTCCTATGTTCTGTAGGTAAGTTTGTTTAACAAATTCTGTTTATTTGTCATAATCATCCTGTCCGCTTTCAGCTGTTTCAAATGACGCGTCTACTCTTTTAGTCTTTACAGTTTCATCAAGATCACTTTGTGATTCCTCTTCATCTTCAACAAGGAAGGGTATCGAACCCGAACTCACCGATTTCAAAAATTTCGATATATGTTGTAGATCATGAAAAAATATGAGACACGTGTTTTTTCTTATCTGTGGAAAAACATATTTAGGGGGTGAAAACCTCCCCTAAAGATAACCCCCAAAAACGGGTTTTTAAATATATCTCGGCTTCTACTGCGTATTTCAGAGTAAAACAAAATAGAAATTACTTCTTATAAAAAAACAAAGATAACTGAAGCAATTTTGACCCTAAGGGTTGCAACCCTTATTTTTTATTTTCAATATACATGATCAAAAAATTAGCTTTTTGAAAATAAAAAATAAGGGTTGCAACCCTTAGGGTCAAAATTGCTTCAGTTATCTTTGTTTTTTTATAAGAAGTAATTTCTATTTTGTTTTACTCTGAAATACGCAGTAGAAGCCGAGATATATTTAAAAGACCGTTTTTGGGGGAGGTTATCTTTAGGGGTGGTTTTCACCCCCTAAATATGTTTTTCCGCAGATAAGAAAAAACACGTGTCTCATATTTTTTCATGATCTACAACATATATCGAAATTTTTGAAATCGGTGAGTTCGGGTTCGATACCCTTCCTTGTAAGTTCTTGAACATAACTTGGCTCTTGCTCCTCTTCGGTCTTTTTGTTAATTACTTTCTTTTTCTCTGTTTGTGCAGCATCAACGAGTTTTTCAAGTGGACTTACAATAGGCTTAAATGTTTCCCCCTACACCTTTTCTACATCTGTTTTATCTTGCCTCAACTGCTTGTACTTTCGCTTAATTGCTTCTCTCGATTTTACAATTTGATTGAGAACGTTTTCTTCTTGCTTGAGGTGTGCCATATTGTCTGATGAACAATTGAAATCATACTAATCGGTTTTTCTTTGGGACAGCTATATTTATAAGAAATTGATCAAACCCCTTTCTATATGGACTAATACCGAGTGCCCTCTCTTTGTCGATAACAAGGAATCCATACTTATCATTATTCCAGCAACTTGAACACAAATCTCTAAATTAAGCATATGACATATCTGTGTTTACATGATCATTATATATATGCTTTAAATTCATATCATCTTGTCGAAATAATACTAATAAATTAACGTTATCTCGTATTAGATGCTTTGGCATGTAAGCATAAGATTGACATAGATAGAAGCAGTCCACATTTTTGTGTCTTCCCATACAAAAGAAATTTTTAATGTTTTCTTGTTTTTCACATGCGACATCATCAAATATGATAATTGAATTTGGAAGAACATCTTCTATTGATATTACTTCATCATGATCCTTGAATGGGAAATACTTAATTCCATTTATAGGCTTCAAGAGAAACTTGAGAAATTTGTATTTAGGCTGTTCCAGTGATTTTGAGTAAATATATACATTTTCAAATTTTAATCCACTAGGATGAGTAATGAGTGAGCGTAGAGCGTTTGTTTTTCCACAGTTTGATGGACCATAAAATATAGCTCTAATATTATTGGGAAGTAATTCTTCATGACGCTTTTTTAATTTTTGCTGCGTCATTCATTTATCAAAATTCACAACAGGTAGTTTAACGTGTTGCTCCTTGAACTCCATGTACAATGTTTGACGTCTCAAAGAAAACTAACCTTGAACGTATATATACATCATACTTATATATATTTCCAGTTAGTATGTATTTATCCTCCGAGGTGTTAACATCATGATTGAGCATAAGTAGCGTAAACGCAATACGTGTAAAGGTCGAGGCTTAGTCAATACAGTCATCAATAAACTTCCATTTAAATTACATCTGCCTGGCTATCAATACTGCGGACCTGAGACTAAACTTGCAAAGCGTCTTGCTCGAGGTGACCCTGGAATTAATCCTTTAGACCAAGCTTGTAAAGAACACGACATTGCCTACTCACAGAATCGAGAGAGCGTTGAGGCTAGAAAAGCTGCTGATAGAGTGTTAGCAAATAAAGCCTGGAAACGTGTTTTCGCTAAAGACGCAAGTATTGGTGAGAAAGCAGCAGCTTATACTGTAACAAACGCTATGAAATTAAAATCAAAGTTCGGTATGGGGCTGAAAAAGAGGCCAACCACTACACTCGCTCAAGTAGTTAAAGCAGCCTCAAAACCGATTTCCCGTAGTATTGATTCACACAAGGTAATTCAAGCTGCATTGAAAAGTGCTCGAGATGCTGTAAAGAAGGCTGGTGGTAAAGCCAAAGAACACATTCCTCGTGTACTACCAGTTCCACGAAAAATCGGTGGATTCCTACCTTTTCTGACTCCATTATTTGCGGGTCTAAGTGCAACTGGTGCACTGGCAGATGGCGCTGCTGGCATAGCCAAATCAGTAAATGATGCAAAAGCTGCTAAGCGGCAACTTGAAGAAAGTCAAAGACATAACAGTGTGATGGAAGCTATTGCTCTTGGTAAAGGTCTTTACTTTAAACCACACAAAACCGGGTATGGTATCCATCTTAAACCCTACAGCGGACGTGGCAAAAAAGAAACTTCCATGTAAAATTGCCTCATAGAGCACTGACTGACGCTGACTTGATAAAGTATGCTCGTATTATGCAAATTCCATACTTTCGAGGTGTATTCATGCGAAATACATTACCAGCAAAAGGTCCACATTACCGCGAATCAGCGATCGTTAATCTCGATGATGAAAGAGGACTTGGTATACATTGGGTAGCCTATCGAAAACGAGGTAATGATGTTGTGTACTTTGATAGTTTTGGAAACCTTCAGCCACCTGTAGAACTTCTGGATTACCTGGGCGTTAGCACCGTAAAGTATAATCACGATAGATATCAAGATTATAACTCGCACAACTGTGGGAATCTCTGTTTAAAGTTTCTGAGTGAGCCTATATAATACGATGTAAATATTATACATAGTCAGTATTAATTATGCAGTCATGGGTGAAACATTGATGCTAATTTTATTTGGAACGTCATCTATACTAGAAGCTCAATACTTTCCACCAATTGAACTCTTGCCAAATAAAAGATACGTTCTAGGATTGGTTGAACTTTTAACCTTCAATTCAATACCCAATATTGATATCGGAAATAACAACTTTTACGTCGGAGAAGAGATAGTGACATTACCGACAGGTAGCTGGGAGATTGAAGATATTGAGCGCCATCTACAGGAAATACTTACATCTAAAGGCATAGTACTCGGCCTTAAACTTAATAATAATACTCTTCGTAGTATTATAAAGTGCAGTCATGCGATAGATTTTCAACCTCAAGATTCTATTGGAAGATTATTAGGTTTTACACAGCGTACTCTTTCAGCAAATATTACTCACAAATCAGATTTACATGTAGCTATTCTCAAGGTTAACGCTTTGCGAGTTGAGTGTAACATTACAGCTGGAGCCTATATAAAGGAACGGAAAGTACATACAATACACGAATTTTTTTCCAGCTGTTCCTCCAGGCTATAAGATCATTGAAATTCCAACACAAGTTATTTATTTACCAATTACAGTTCATACTATCGATAATATACAGTTGCGAATTGTCGATCAAGACGGAAACTTTGTGAATTTTCATGGAGAAATTATAACAATTAGACTACACATCGAAGCAGCATCATAATTATGGGAATCGTATATAACTGAAAAAGCTATATTAAGAACAAACCATGTCTCCAGAAGATCAGTTATCAACGAGCAGTGAAAGAGCTAACACCACAGAACATTCGCTTCCTAAGAAGCCTAGGCCTTCAAGTCAAAAGAAACGTTGGAAGAAAATAAGTTGTCTGTTTTTCTGCTGTTTCAAAGATGGAAGATATATTGAACGTACAATCACCCGTGGAATTCGACGAATCTGTCGCTCATTATGAAGTGCATGCACATCAGCCTTACACTTCATCCGCTTTCAATAACAGCAATGAAATTCGTATCGCCATACAACATCAAGATCTCTGTCTACTACCTTCACGTAGTTCATTACATATTCATGGTCGATTAACTAAGGTAGATGGTACAGCTGCTGTCAACACTAAGCTTGTAAACAACACCCTCTGGCATCTTTTCGAAGAAATTCGATATGAAATTAATGCTGTAGAGATTGATAAATGTAAAAACGTTGGCTTGACAAGTCTAATGAAAGGTTTGGTGACATTCAATCCTTCACAAAACTTGGAAAATGCAGGCTGGATTGATATTGGAGAAACTCAGAAAATAACTGATAACGCTGGCTACTTTGATGTGTCCATACCACTAAGTATGATTTTCGGCTTTGCGGAAGACTATCGTAAAATTATAGTCAATTGCAAGCATGAACTTGTTCTCACAAGATCAAAGAATGATATAAATGCTATTGTACAAACGCCAGCAGAAGAGTTTAAAATTAATCTAATTAAAATTGAATGGTTAATGCCGTATGTGGTATTATCTGACAAGCATAAAATACGTCTCCTTCATTACCTACAGAAGGAAAAATCGATTGTTATGAGTTTCCGTAGTTGGGAGCTGTACGAGTATCCATTACTGCCAACCACATCGAAGCATGTTTGGACTGTAAAGACATCGAATCAGCTGGAAAAACCTCGATTCGTCATTCTAGGCTTTCAGACTAATCGTAAAGGACAAAGTGGATCTAACGCTAGCCGCTTTGATCATTGCAATATAAGTAATGTGAAACTATTTATCAATTCACAATACTATCCTTATGGAAATCTCAATCTTAACATTCATCAAAATCAATACGCTTTATTATATGATATGTATGTAAGCTTTCAAAATGTGTATTATGGAAAAGAGGCAGAAACTATGGTCAAGAAAGGAGAGTATATAGAGCATGCTCCTCTAATTGTCATCGATTGTTCAAAGCAGAATGAGTCGTTGAAGCAGGCTCCAGTTGACGTTCGTCTTGAATTCGAAGCTAAAGAAAATTTTCCAGCACAGACATCAGCCTATTGCCTGAATCTACATGGTTGTATTATTGAATATAATCCCATAAGTGGGGATATTAAAAAATTAGTATAAAACGTCTTGAAGTGCTTTTATAAAATTAGTATACAAACAGGTGTCAAGCAGAATGGAGTACGTACTAGATGTGCAAGGCTTTCAGCGGGCTGTGAATCAGTTTGTAGTAAAGGAACTGGCGATAGTTCCTCTAACCTCAAACTTGACAACACAAGTTTTCCTTTTCAAGCCACCAATGCCATGGCATAAACTTTCAATGAAATATAGAAGAACAAACGTTTGGTTGGAGCGAAATTATCATGGACTATCTTGGAGCTCTGGCGAAATAGCTTACGAAGAATTGCCTAACGTACTTCGATCAGTCTTGCATAATGCAACTGCAGTTTATGTGAAAGGGCTTAAAAAGAAGCAATAGCTCGAAAAATTTAATTTTAATGTGTATAATATGGAGGATTTATATTTTCCTTCACTGCAAAGGCTGAAATGTGATATTTTGGAACAGTTGTGTCCTCACCATAAGCTAGCCGTTAAAGCAAACTGCGCACATCGGAACGTTTTACTATTGAAAAAATTTTATCATGATAATATTCCATCGCTGGACAGATCACTAAGAATATTTTTCAAGACTGAACATCTATCGTTTATGGATCCTATTGACATTGCTCAATTGTCGCTAAGTTTTCTTACAACCTTCGGTGCAAACAGTATTGAGCAGGCATGGGATAAATTACCTGAAGATGTAAAACTCAACCCAGAAGTTTTAAAATGTTTAAGATGTCGTGAACATAATATTATGAGTATAATGCCTTCTCTAAAAAGAGATTGCATTCATTGTATGCAAAATTTTAATATAATAAAAAATGAAAATTAAATTTATTATCTGTATTAATTTGTTTATCCTAGCACTATCCCTATCCTTTTCACTCTTATCGAAAAAAAGGAAGGCACGATTGCTGCTCTTGCGTCATGGGTTATCGAATATACCTTCGTTAGAAGTGCGCATCAAGGTTCTTTTAGCTCTATAGCATTATACTACGCGCATTATTTCGAATGGGGATTTCGGTATATGAGCCGATTAATGGGGATGGGGGTTCTACAAGTTCACAGGTGGCGGTGTGACGTCACATGTTTGCGCATATTTAATAATTTTAAATTCTGTCAGTAAGACGAAAGAGAGTAGCTAAGGAGATCACAATTGAAATAATCCGGTTCAAAGAATCGGAGCGATAAGATACGTGCCCGAATATCAGATCAAAGAAAAGACCGCTATGGTAAAGAGTCATGCCGCTTGTCTCGCTATGATCACTACGACGAAAGCATGCTCGCACCGGTGTGCTGAAAGTATACGCAACATATCAAGATATCAACTGTAAACCAATTCTCCCGTGTAGAATCCCAGGAAATACTGTTATCGATTTTAAGAGCCGTTGGCAGGAAACTGTTGCAATTTGATACCCTTTCGGCATGCGCTACGTCTTACTTAAAGATAAGAAGAACAGTACATGCAGCTAACCAAAACAGTATTTCAATACATCATGTAGAATTCCAGGAAATATTATTGTAATCAATTTTCGGGGGCAGTTGACAGGAAACGGTTGCAATTTGATACCGTCTCGGTATACCCTATGTCTTACTTAAAGACCCGTGCCGTGAAAAAGCATTTGATGACAAATGTTCTAGAGCACACGCGTGCACGAAGTGGTCGCTTATAACGCGCGGTGTATAAGCTTACACATGCGCCCGGTGCGCGGAAAATCATCTGATGAGCAACGCGCACCTATCAGCTAATAGCGCGCGTTACAAGCTAATAGCGCGCGCAAACGCGGTGTATAAGCTTATACCCGCGCGGCGGTATCATCTGATGCAAGCCGCGCCGCCGCCGCCGGGGGTCGTTGGTGAGAAAGTTTAACGGTCATTGGGGTTTTTTCCACGAGAACAAATATACTCAGAGAATGCATGGCTGACGAGTATGTATGCTGCGTGAACGCGTGGTTATCAATTCGAATATTGATTCATCAGTAATGTTTAACTTTTGTAGAAACTAATTTTTTCTTTTTGCTCGTATCTCGCAAACGGTTAAAGATATCGGAACAATAATCGAATTTTTTATTCTCTTACAAGAAACGATTACATAAATTTCCGTTCTACTAGTACGGTTAAATTTTATTTAAAGTAATTATTTAAGAATTGTTTATTTTGTAAGGCGAACAAAAGTACATAAGGAGACCGCAATTGAAATAATCTCGAGTTCCGAGAATCGCTGCGATAAGATGCATACGAATATCGGAGTGGGCGGGGTGGGGGGAGAACTGTGAATGGGTGAGAAGGTGGGGGGGGGCAGAAGCCCCCTTACTTACCTACTCTCGCGGCTTATAAATAAAGTCGGGGAGACGGAATCGCGCTTGACTCGGATAAAAATGAAGAGGCAGGCGGGAGGGAAAAATGAGGGATCGATCGGAGCGAGGCTGAAAATAGTGTGTGCATCAGTGCAGGCTCGTGCAGCCAGCTAGCGGGCCGTTCGACTGCTCCCGCCCATGTGCGCTCGTGCAATATTTGACGCTGTAGTACCGAAGCACTATGAATACTCGACCCAGATTCGGGGAGAGCCTTATTCCCCCGGCCCGTGTATAGGTGTGGCGCGAGACGAGCGGAGCACAAGGGACGCGCGCGAGTTCAGCCGCCGGCGCTTCTATTTCGGCGCGCGCGGGCGCGAATCGCGGTTGAGACAAAAAGCGAGCCAAGCCGAGCGCGTGCCTGGGTTATTCGCTCTCGCGTCGCTGGTTGGTCTTTCTTTCGCCCGCCCTCGTTCCTCGTTCGACGCTATCGGCCCGACGCGCTAAGGACCTTTCACCCGTCAGCTGCCAACTCTAATCTAATCGCGGATTGACGGATATTCGGTGACGCCGCCTATTTGCCCTGCGCGTGTCGTTAAACTTCAGCATATCGCGAGCTTCGTCAACGTTCGTTAATCTCTAACATTATCGCGATATTAGCGCGTGCCAGCAAACTGACGTAAAACGTGCCGCGTCTGCTCATGCTGAAGGCCCGCTGAGATTCGAGTACTTATTCCTGCTCAACCGCCGTTCCTGTTTCGTCGTTCCGATAATTTCGATGAAAAAGTTTTTGCCGGAACAGACCTACTCTATTGGCACAGTAAGCCGTGCGTGTTGTGCACATATGATAATATTTAAAAAATGATATAAAGTTTTTATCTGTCAATTTTGCAAGCGGATATCGTAATATTTAATACACTGAGACAAGATTAGTGGAAAAATTAAAAGAACGCCCAATAAAAATTACCCTACTGAGCCCGGAAACCGACCACACACTGTCACAAGTGATCTATTTATTATACTTCTAATTTTTACTGTTTTTTATAAGAAAAATTGCAAACAAACAATTGGAAAAATTGCTAAATAGTATGGTAAAAATGACAATTCACAAATTTTACAAGCCACTATAGGGTAATTTTTCTGATATATAAATAGCAATGCACGGTACTTGATATAACCTGCAAAGCTGTAATTCTGTAGCCAAATAAAACTCTCGAGTCGCTGTAAACAATGTAATTGTTATGTAAATAGCTTCAATTAATATTTTAAATCATCATAAATCAATCATTTTCTTAATTGTGGATGTTATTTTGACATAATGTAGATAAAAATAAATGAATACAATTATATACAATTATCAATATAACATATGTAGACGATTCGGATCACCTTCTGTAAGTAGTACTGTGTGGCGCAGTCGGTAAGCTGTTCGCCTGTCAACTCAAAGGTCCAGGGTTCGATTCTCCATCCCGGCTGTTTTTTTTCAGCATTAAAAATTCGTCATTTAATGTATTATTTAATATTACTTACTTATTTATCTTGTATAAATTGTCAAATTATGAAGAAAAAATTTTTTTCTTTATTTTTCGAAGCGGATAGAAAATTACCCTACTTAAAAACTATCAGACTGACTATAAAAATTACCAGACTGACAGTCTGTGGTCGGTTTCCCCATACAGTATGGTAATTTTTACTGAGCGTTCTTATAATTATTCTACTAAGTTTCCCTCAGTATAAAAATAAAAATTGGTTCAATTAGAGTGTTAATACTGTCTAAAATAGTTATGTATTTATCAAAGAATAAATATTTCCCCAATTTCATTTATTAATTACGCGCCAAATAAGCACTTAACCTCCCTGGTAGAAATGTTAACCATAAGTTACCTATTTTTGAGTTAAAATTAAGGCTCAAAATACACATTACCCGTGTCGAAATTATCCAAAGGATCTTCCTATTTCGTCCCAAATTGGGACACCCAGATAGATTCCCATTAGATTCTAATAGGGAAAAAAATTCTGTCCTAATTTGGAACACCGGAACTGGATCCCAATCAGGGATCCCTACCAGATCATAAATTTGGGAAATTTAGACAGATTCCTATAAGATTCTAATAGCGAAAGATAGTTTCATAAAATTAGAATACATACATTTTTTTTAAAATACAAATAAAACACTGCATAATAAAATTTTTATTGGAAATTTATTATAGGTATTTAAAATTGATTTATATTGGTGCAACAATGATATTTTATATACTTTTTTTCTCCTTTCTTCAAAATCAAATTTAATAGAATATATACCCGCGTAAAAATTGAAGCTATTGCAACAACATTGCTACTATATTGGAAATTAATATCGCTGATGTATTGGCAATACAGATGTACAACAATTGCAAGGCTATTGGCGCTATTTGCCTTGGGTGTTATTTCCAATATATTGCCAATATCTTAAGATTTAATTTTCTAAAAAAAAAAAAATTCTTGGGTGTATTCGAACTAGGAATCTTCGGACTACTAGACTTGCTCGCTACCCACCGAGCTAATTCGTTGTTTCTGTCAATGAACGAAATGGAGGTTAAAAGTTGAAACAAGTGATCATTTGTTTTGAATTAGATTTAACCTCTATTTCGTTTATTGACAGAAACAACGAATTAGCTCGGTGGGTAGCGAGCAAGTCTAGTAATCCGAAGATTCCTAGTTCGAATACACCCAAGAATATTTTTTTTTTTAGAAAATTAAATCTTAAGATATTGGCAATACATTGGAAATAACACCCAAGGCAAATAGCGCCAATAGCCTTGCAATTCTGTACATCTGTATTGCCAATATCAGCGATATTAATTTCCAATATAGTAGCAATGTTGTTGCAATAGTTTCAATTTTTACGCGGGTATTTGACTTAATCGAATCTAAATTAAAAATTCTTTTAGTCGAAGAAAATTTTCTTGCCTCCCAAATACTTAAGTTGAGTATGGCTGATGCCCGGCCAGTACGATAGGTCACATAATAGAGGTCGGTATTCTACACCCCCTTAAATAAATCAAGACCATGATTATGTTAGTCGGTCGAATGATATCGATTGCAGTATTGATAATGAGAACAGAGAATAAGAACATTTTTATATTTTTCAGATTATATTAATTATTTAATAATATTAAATTATTAGTTTATTATATATATTATTATTAATTAATATTATTGTTATTATTATTATTATATTACTATTAATTAATATTATTGTTATTATTATTACTATATTACTATTAATTAATATTATTGTTATTATTATTATTATATTACTATTAATTAATATTATTGTTATTATTATTATTATATTATTATTAATTAGAATATTTAGCGCGTATAATGTAACGCAGCTAATGTATCACTTCCAAAATTAGTTGTAGTGTACTCTCTTTACAGGTAAGTGGATAGCGCGTTGGACTGTCGTGCCAAAGGTTCCAGGTTCAAGTCCCGACTCCGTAAAAATCTTTTTATTCATATTTATATTTATTCTTGTATAACAAAACATTATTTATTTAATAAAATTCAATTTGCATGTATTTTAAAAGTGTTTGAATTATAAATAAAAATGTGTCTGCTCTCCCCGAAATGATAGATTTAATTTTTTAATATATTGGGATCTATTTGGGATCCCGGACTGGATTCTGAATGGGGGGCCCAATTGGAATCGGATTGGCACAGCGTAACACTTCTAAATGGAATCTAATAGAATTGCCCAATCAGATCCCAATTAGTAATTGGGTAATCTGAACGGATTCTGGCTGGAACCCGAAGATTTTTCCACACGGGTACTTGTTATTGCATAATAACTAATAATATCTACCAACAATAATTATCTACCAATCAGAAATAGATAAAGGTATTTACACTTCATAAAATGGATATTTTAAGTAACAGCAAAACTTATAGATGATTTAGATGAAGCAGCATGATTGGCGTACCTAACCTTTGTCCTTGATTATTTAACCCTTACATGCACAGCGGGATGTTTAACATCCCACCTACACTGAGAGAAGAATTTGGTTACGCCAAATAAATTTGGTAACTACTACCAAATATCAATTGAAATACAAGCAAATGAATATTTAGTAACAGTTTCCAAATCATACTTGAACAAACTAAACGTAGTCGTTCGGCACAATAACATATTTGTTAATAATTACCAAATTCTAATTTCTAATAAATAAGCATAGAATTATAATAAATATGTCATATTTGATTGAAATATGTACATATATGAATAAAATAAGTTTTGTATCAATATAAATATAATTTTAAGAGTAAATCAAATTTTTCTTTATTAATTCGTATATTTATATACAGTAAGATCAACTGCAGAAAATTTATTTGTAGTCAGAAAATAAAAAACACTTAAATATTTAGTTTGTTTCGTTTTATTCCAAATCTCTTCTTGAAATGACATTACAACCATCAGCTATTACATGAATTTTCATCGGTCTGAGGTATTCATTACAATCGAATCAACCTTCCGCGCGATTCGTGAATTTTGCTTTACACCTCCAAAGCAATTTTTGCTTGGCATAAAAGCAATTTAAGTCTGTGTCTCGAGTGCGATCTACTTAACTCTTAAAGCGTTACCGACCAGGCGGTACTAAAGCATATATTACCTGAGAGCACGGCAGTTTTTCGCGTCTGCGTGTCGGAATGTATCCAATGCATGATCTACGTGTTCGGGGTGGCCGATGATGGAGTCTAGGTAGTGCGCTCCGTAGGTTTTCGCATCTACGTGTCGGAACGCATACAATGCGTGATCCAGGTGCTCGTGGTCGCCGATGATGGAGTCTAGGAAGTGCGCTCCGTAGGTTTCTGAGTCTAGGTGTCAGGACGTGTACGTTTCGATACTTTGACGCTAAAACCTACGGAGCGCACTTCCTATGTCTCCATCATCGGTGACCTCGAATACCTAGACAACGCATTGAGTACGTTTCGACACCTAGACTCAGAAATCTACGGAGCGCACTTCCTAGACTCCATCATCGGCGACCACGAACACCTGGACCACGCATTGTATGCGTTCCGACACGTAGACCCGAAAAACTACGGAGCGCACAATCTAGGCTCCATTATCGGCGACCTCAAACACCTAGACCAGGCCTTGGACATGTTCCACCACCTGGACACAAAAACCTACGGAGCGCGCCACCTAGACTCCATCATTGGCCACCTTGAACACCTGGACCACGCATTGTATACGTTCCGACACCTAGACGCAAAAACGTACGGAACGCACTTCCTTGACTCCATCATCGTCGATCTCGCACACCTAGACGACGCTATATGGATACGTTTGACGCCTAGACGTGAGCTACATACATCCATTATTTTCGACTGTTTCTCAGGTTAATTCTACTGCCCTCTACGAAGCAAATATCTCATTTTACTGCCAAGTAAAAACAACATGGGTCGATGAGCAGAAGTTGCTTTACGCCGCTTGCTTAGGCTAGCAAAGCAGATTTCGCTTGGATCCCGAGCAGAAATAGACTTTTTTTTCGGTGTACTCAAAACTATAGTTCGGTGTGCACACACACACATATATAGAACATGTATAAGCATATTGGGTCGATTGACGGTCGATAAACACAGGAATATTTATCTCAATTAAGATTTGGTAATAGTTACCAAATATTTTTTTCATATAAATATCTATTCAATTCTCCAAAAGCGATTATTTAATTATTTTAAAGTTATATTTATCGTGATCTAATGAAAGAATATTTCGAACAAATTAATTAAATTTAGGGAATATCAAATAAATATGTTTATTTGAGGGAACTAAACTCTTCTCTCAGTGTAGATTATCATCATTTATGAAATATTTCAAGTTGTTCTTTTTCGATTTTGATGATTCTATTTGTATCTATACTGTAGTAACATGTTACATAACTGAAAATCCGTTATCTGAAGTTTTTCGTGAATTTGTTGATATTAATAAACAAATAACAAAAAAGTCACTTTTTGAAAGAAAAATTCATTATTTCCAACAGTTTTTGTTGTATTTACATAAAATTTGGTATATATATATATATATATATATATATATATATATATATATATATATATATATATATATATATATATATATATATGTGTGTGTGTGTGTGTGTGTGTGTGTATGTTTTGAGGGTTGCTGATTTCGAATTTGTATCAGAATTTGAAAATTCACAAATCCAATATGGTGGATCCAATATGGTGGATCGAATTCATGAAATTAACTTTGATTTTGACGAAAAATAGTATATATGGGTTTTTGGGGTCGCTGATTCTGAATCTGTTATTAAATATATGAAATTCATAATGACAGAACCAGTATGGCGAACCGAATTCGTGAAATAATCTCTGATTATTATAGAAATTAGTGATCAGCGTCCCCAAAAACCCAACCCTTAATACAACTATTTTCATGAAAAAAAAAATTTCCTGAAAAATGTATGCATCTAAGGGTTAAATGAAAAATAGTTTAAACATAAAATGAACTATACGTGAAGATAGCCAAACATCTACTATATCGAACTAAAAACCTTTTATTAACGATTTATAAAAAAAAAAAAATTGCGCCATTCAACTCGCCGCTTGCGGATTGATTGGCACACACACACACACATATATATATATATATATATATATATATATATATATATATATATATATTATATAGCTTTAGATCTCTTACGCAAACTAATGTGCTGCACTTGCCCGAATATACTTTCTATCTTTAACATCATTTATGGCACTTTCTAATTTATCTTTGCCCCACTCGCTGTATTTTATTGCAATCTTGCCCATCTAAAATAAATACTCGATCATAAGCTCAAAATATTTTCTCAAGGACGATATTACTTTATACACACTTTCTGCGCGAGTAAGAATATCAAATAATGCACTTAATGCGTAAACATTATAACAAGAGAATATAAGAATGTACTCATTTTGATAAATAAAAGCTAGGCGGTGTATTTTCATGCCTGCGCCAATCAAGCCGCTTCTGACTTTTTTATTATTTCAACTTATTTCCTAATTATAAATAAATACATGTAATAATCGAGTTTTATTATATGAAAGTAAATAAATTAGACTATGTTACAACATATTTGTTTTTATTATCATAGCATTTCAGATTTGTCACTTGAAAAGTGACTGAAAAATACTTTTCTTAACATTTTATCAGAATAGGTTCTAATATTAATGGTTTTCTGTGTGTTTATTAATTTTGTATTTTTAATTAAGAAAAACTAGCTTGCATGCCGAAAATCTGAATAATAATTCTAATAATCAAGTGCGCCATCAAAACCGCCGCCCCCTATATTACTTTTATATGATGATTTTGGCTAAAAATGCTTCCATTTAATTAACACGTCAACTATAGAATATGGTTCATTTTCTACCAGGATATATCACGATCGCTTTCATAGCCACGATCTTGTTTCTTACTGATTATAAAACAAATTTCGAGGTGTCAACAACAGCTGGCGCGCAAATTAAGACCCGCATAAACTAGAAACGTGAAACAATAAATAATGAGCACTAATAATCTCGTATTTGTCATTCACAAGCGCTACTACGAGATCTACAGTCTACTCTTTTAACTTGTATCATGCATAATTGGAAAAATCTAACAAAAATGATCTAGCGGGTAAACGGGTTAGAGCATTGTTATGATTAGAGCGAGGCTGTAATAAATAGAATTGCGTATTAGTGTCTGAATACTTGTTGCCAACTTTGCGATGAAATCAGAAGTGAAGCAACGCAGGAGAGGGAGGGGGAGAGAGAGAGGGTTGGCCGTATATTCATTACGCAAGAGATCTCAAATGTGCTCAAACACACACACACACACACACACACGCGCGCGCGCGCGTACACGGATATGTATATATGTGTGGGTGGACAGAGTCCCAAGAGCACCTGTACTTTCCCTATGTCAGGGGCTCAGATCGGCTGTTCATCCAAACCCTAGTATAATGATAAGAAGAAGATGGGCACGCGAGCAAGCCTCGCAACATTAGCTCAGTGGTCAGAGCACTGGACGAGAATCTAGGATCCGTGAAGGCTGGATTGTCGTAAATTTTTTACGCCTCTTACACATTTTAATTCACTCCATCGCCCTCTCATACGTAACACCTTTTATTAGCTAGCGCCATCCACTTTTTCTTTTAGTCCTGCGCTACATTCGCGCGCTTTTACTGCGTGCGAAAGATGAAAAGAGCAGTGTGTGAAAAGGACGAGCAATTAAAAAATTGAGGCTAAACTCTAGGTAATTTTGCGTTTTGGTTACGGAGCATACTGATTGTAAATTTTAAGAGAAACTAGTTGAATAATCTGTGTTTTTACACTTTCAATCTATACCATCTATATATGATAAGGCAGACCATTCATATCACCGTCGAACTGAGCAGAAAAATACAATAGAAGTTTATAAAGAACAGAGGCTGAATATTTGCTTCTCTAAGAACGTAATAACGAGGGCATTCAAAGCCATACATCTGTGCGGTAAAAGAAAAAAGGCTGGCAAAATAGAAGTCGGGGTAGAATAGGGCAAAAACGAATGACAGATCGCTTGGTTGATTTCTTCGGAGCGAAAGTACCGTGAGTCTTCCTTCTTCTCCTCCCCGAGGCGAGTTTCCCCGTCGATGTATAGTGTAATTGCCACATTTATGGCCTCCCGTCCAATATTCTCTCCGCCTAGATTTTCGCCTCGAGGGACAAGTGCACTTAGCTCGTGCCCCTCCTTTCCCACCCAATTTTTTTTTCTTTCAAATTGCGAGAAACCCGAGTTCGTGACCCGGAATATCAATTATTATAGGTGCGCCGAGGTTTCACGCCCAGAGTTTTCGTCTCGTGGCACGTTGCGCTGTCGTATATATATATATATATATATATATATGGGGTACGTATATAAAGTGCGTCCGGCGTTGTCTGCCTGGAGATTTAATTAGCCGATAACGACCAAAGAAGCAACATCGTTAAATTATGGCTGCGGCTTGTTTTTATACGCGAAAATTAATTATATTGTACACACACGCGTTGATAATGCCTCGTGTGAAGGAGGACTATTTGTTTGGGCAGAAGATTGGATTATTATATGGAAATGCAAATCTGCGAATTAGGATGTAATTTGAGCTTTTTCGCGGCTCAAAAGGCAAAGGACAACTGCTTTCCTAATACAGAGCAGATAAGAGAAATGGCCATAACCGAGATTGGAGATGGATCGTGGCGCAGCTACTGACTGGTACGGTCAGGTATAGGGAGAAGACATATGCCAAGGGGCTACATTGTACCCTTCCCGGTGCTTCATTGTTATCTCGGCTCCCTGTCGATGGCTCCCTCCCGGGCAAGTATGCGATCGGTGGAAGGCAGTAAAGACATCGGCAAAGCGCCCCTACCCCTCTCAGATAAAACTAGACTTGCGCCTGCACATTCAGATCGCCGGTTTATTTTATCTGCCGAAACTGCTAGTGTGTGCCTCTTATTTAGTTTAATTAGCAAATCTCTCATCAGTTGGAATTTATACCGTAATTGGGGAAATATCCGCGATTATAGTGAATCATTTTCTCTATATTGATGAATTAATAGTAATCCGCTGGCTGTTTTAATTATACGGAAATATTAATTCAATTTTTTCCCCGTTAATCTCGTCGAATCTAATTTACTAAAAACGACTATACGTTTAACCTATTATTCTTACAAGATAAATTTACCTAGACATTTCTCTCACTCTTAAAGTAATTAAATGCAATTAAGTTCTGTCTTTTCCATATAGTAATTCATAAAATGTTGTCAGTTGTCTCGTGACTAAAATAACGGACCGAAATTCCGGTAACTTTCAGAAAACAAAATCGCTTTTGAAATAACAAGTCTATTGTTCTATTTTGGGTTTCCACGAGGCATCATTCATTCTATAAGAGAAACAAAGAATATTCAAATTGAGGATGACACTATATTTGCCAGGGGTTTTTCAAAGTTGTTTCTCGATTTCGGGTCACGTATCCAATGCCTTATAAAGTAAATAAAGTATAGTAGGCAAAATGAAGTGGTCATGAGAAAGGAGAGGGTTGCGTAAGGGAATTTTGTGGGATTATATTCGGCCAGAGTGACCATAATGATGATCGCGTTACGTTGATTGGCTTAACTGTGGCTGTGCGTGCGCGCATTATCGTTAAAATTGGCAGTTTGATGCGCGCCCGCGTTCCCAATCAGTTGAGACGTGGCGGCCGTTAACGGCGCATTGGCGTGCTGCATCTCGATGGGCTCCTATATATCTTCCCCTTTTTTTCAAGACTAAACTGACTGCTGACCCAGTTTGGCCAGAGTTTGCGCACCGGTGGTCGCGAACACGAGAAAGCCCGTCTTTGATTTAAACTCTCCTCTGTTTCGTCAGTTGCAAAGTTTCCGCTAAGAAGCGTTTGTCTCCAGGCACAATTGAACTTACATTTAATAATATTATTAAATGTAATTTCATTCATATAATGGAATTACTCCCAACTCATATCTCCCAGCTGATTAGCTCAATTGGATAACTTTCAGTTTACCGGGCTTCCATCATTTCCTACAAAACCGATATATCCTTTTCTGCACTGATGCGATTTCATTCGTGAAATTGCTCATTGTCGAATACAAAGTTGCGTGGATAAAGTTTTAATGAAATTAACGAAATTTGAATTGTCGTCTATATGTA
Organism: Torymus aiolomorphi; assembly: GCA_036365515.1. Lineage (NCBI taxonomy): Eukaryota > Metazoa > Arthropoda > Insecta > Hymenoptera > Torymidae > Torymus > Torymus aiolomorphi. The sequence continues at coordinate 56,092,315 of CM070875.1, read as the reverse complement.
CAGTGAGCGATTTGAGGACAAATGAATGGGACGCCGTCAGTGGCCAGTGAGCCAAGTAGAGAAGAAACGTACAGAGGCATGAGCGGGCTCCTCGCGGGGAAGGAAGGAAGGAAGGAAGGACGCGAGCTCTGCGCATATCCGGCGAATGGTTTTCCCATACAGTTGCCCTCGGTACACACGTACATGCACGCGGACGCCTACTACAACACGGCGGCTGCGCATACCTGCGCGCGGCTCGGGAGCACTTTCCATTTGCGAATCAGCGAGTGCACTAGCCGAGCGCTCCCCGATATATGAATAACGTGATTGCATTCGAATCTCTGATGCGAGTATATGCCTGCGCGGCCGGACTCTCTTTATTAGTGTGCGCGAGTGCGAAATAATGGCCTCCGCCGCACGCTATCGATTAATGCTGGCTCCCTGCCACCTAATATTTATAATACCCCCCCGAGACGCCCATCTTCCATCTGTCCCACCCCGAAACTTGCTTCCGATATCCGCTCTGCCCCGTCATCTTTGACCTCGCACTCGCTACTTTTATCCATTGATATACGTTAGTGCTCGGGTGGACGCGATACAGTATCTCGTCTATTTTACAACCTACCGGCCGGGCCCGCATTAGCCATCGTCCGCGATAAGCAGTTGGACTTGCCGCGACGTGTGCCTCGTAATGCAAATATGAGTTTTGCATTAACGGAAAGAGTTGCTGGAAAATAAGGTCCAACAGCATTTACCTCTCAGCTTGAGTGCTTTTCTAAAGCTGCAGGTGAGAGGAAAAAATGAAATATCATGAAAAATAAATGAAATCAGCGCGGGAAAGTAATATCCGGGTTTTACATCTCCGCGCGAGCTGCAGGGAGAAGCAAAAAATAAACAAATGGCATATGTTCACTCTCTTTCTCCCCCTATTCTCGCGACTTTTTCAATCGATATAATACCCATAGACCATCAGTCACGCTTGCGGTGGCCGCGAAATGCGCCCGAGCGTGCTAGCTCGGCAGTGCGTGCGGCGTTAGAAATCCACCTCGAGTAAAAAGTCAGCTTATTTGCGTTTGGTACCCGCGCCGAGATGTATCGCCGGCCATTCGTTCGTAAATCATTTGCCGACTCGTGCGAGGGCCGCTCTTTTCTTCTCTCTGTCTCTCTCTCTCTGTCTCTCTCTCTCTCTCTCTCTCTCTCTCTCTCTCTCTCTCTCTCTCTCTCTCTCTCTCTCTCTCTCTCTCTCTCTCTCTCTCTCTCTCTCGCGGCGCATATATCTGCCTCCAAACAGCATCGCCGCACTCGTCGCATCAGCGCATCGAACTTTTGCTCATCGCGTAATGCGACTGCCGAGCTCGCCCTTTTTCGCACACGGCGCCACGCCCGCGCGCGGCCTGCCGCGGCATTAAAGTAGTATAATGGGAGAGCCAGTCCGAGGCGCTGCCGACCGAGAATCGGGGGACGATTTCATTAATGAGCCCCGGCCCGATGATTTGAAAGTAGCAGTTGCGTAGCTGTCCATTGATGATGCTTTGTTTACAATTTTTCCCCAGCTCGCAGCTCCCAGTTGTCAGTTCACTGTTCAATCGGTTCAAAGAACCTAGAGCCAACCCCGTTCATTGTGTATCGACAGAACATTTGACGGTGTTGTGGAAAATATTCCCATGTTGTGCATGATATTTTCGTTTGTAAAAAGCCAAATCCGAAAGCATTCAGGTGATGTGAAACCCTAATTTCAATATTTTTTAAATCAACATTCAAACGTTTATTTGGAAAAAGATGGTTGTCAAGCGCTCCGTACACGTAAACACTATATTCAGGAATTTTTTTGAGTGATTTTATTAGCATTTTCGTTAGCTATGCTCGTTTGAAAAGTAGGTCAAATGCAGATTCCTACTTACCGACAGTACGGTTTTTATTTAATTAAATAAATTCTTATCATTTTTTTGGAAAAATACATTTGTCAAGCGCTCCGTATATGAAAAATCCTATACTCACAATTTTTTTTGGATGATTCTATTGGTATTTTCGTGAGATGTACTCGTTTGAAAAATAACGTCGGTACTCACATTCCCTTAAGGTGATGTTAAATACCGACATAATTTTCAAACGAGTACATCTCATGAAAATACCAATAGAATCATCCAAAAAAAAATCTGAGTATAGTATTAACATATACGGAGCGCTTGACAAACGTGTTTTTTCAAAAAAAAAATATGAGAATTTATTTAATTAAATAAAAACCGTACTATCGGTAAGTAGGAGTCTGCAATTGACCTACTTTTCAAACGAACATATCTAACGAAAATGCTAATAGAATCACTAAAAAAAATTCCTGAGTATAGTGTTTATGTGTACGGAGCGCTTGACAAAATTTGTTTTCCGTATAAACGCTTGAATGTTGATTTAAAAAATATTGAAATTCACGGTTTCACATGGCCTTAATAATATCCGCTAAACTATTTGAACCTGAGTGAAAGTTTTATATGATATCTCATATCAGATTTCAAATAATATTTTCCCGCGGGAAAGCACAATGTGTCAATTCAAGTATAAACTGAGAGAAATATTCCATTTGCTGTTTGTGTAAGAAAAATCAATATATTTTTTACCATCGCGAGACATATTCGCTGTAAAACAAGGTTTTTTACTTAAGGCGATGTGAAACCTTAATTTCAATATTTTTTAAATCAACATTGAAGAGTTTATTTGGAAAAAGACAACAATTAACGTATATATTAAATATTACGTTCCCTATACGTAAGGACACTTGAATGTACAATTTTTTAACTGATACATTAGCTATTTTGACTTGCAGAAATTCATATGCGTTACTTGGCACTCAAAAGTCAATAATAATTTAATACTTATATCACTAACAGCTAGAATAGCTTGTTCAATATTCCAATGTAAAAACGCCATTACTCCTAAAAACACGTGGGAAAAGTTTTATTGGTAAAGTCTTAACCGTTTTGAACAGCTTTTATACTAAATTAATAAAATTTCTGTATAGTTCGAGTACGTATCAGGTAATTATGAATTTTGCTAGGATACGATGCAATATGTGTGTATAGGGGAAAGACGAAAAGGTGATGGAAAAGCTGGCGTAGAGGCTCCTTTTTTCTTTAGCTGGCTTGAAGCTACAGTTTCGCTAGTCAGCATCAGACGTTGCCACGAAGAGATCAGAGAGGCGTGTAGGTGTGTGAATATATATAGCGGCAAGGCGCGTGATGTATGCGCCTCTCCGTGCTGAGCTATCGCGCGTTCTGTACTCTCTGTTGAGCGCGCGTGCGCGCGAGAGGCCGAGCGGCATAACTGATTGCCGCACTCGCTCCGTTCGTAGCGCACCTCTCGCGAATCTCTGCACGCTTCTCCGGATGATCCGCGCCGCGAGATTCTACCTTCCTTTGTCATTGTCTTGCAAGTCGCGCCGCTTTTTCCCGCGGCCAACTTCGATGGGTTAATCGGAGATCGCGCCTCAGGCCTCGCGCCTAACAATTGCAGGTCTGAACTAGGAAAATCAATTACCGCGCTCAGCTTAAACTTCCATCTTGAATTTTTCCGCTTCCTCGCAACCTCCTCTCCGTAATATTTATTCACTTGATTTTTACAACAGTATTGAGATATTTATAAATTCAATCGACAGTACTGACGAGCAGCCGGAAACTTTTAACAAAGTAATTGATCGTTGCGTCATCGAACAAATGCCTTTATGAATTATGTATGACAGATACCTATTTTATGTGCCTTGTGGCTACGTTATGATTAATGGGATAGTAACATTTAGTAATTAATTGTTCTGCGTATGCCTTGCTTTTAGTATTCGATTTACTATTCCTGGTTTTTCCTATCCATTGATATTTCTATGTCAGCTGTGTAAAATTAAACTACATCCGCGTGCACAAAATTACGTTTGGGAGACGTTGGGAAAATGTTTTTTTTTTTTTTTTTTTTTTTTCTAAAGTTTGAAAAAACATGTGTAAATGCCAAACTTCCCAATTCATGAGAGAACAGTTTAAAAAAATTTTGTCGGACACCTTTCATAAAATTTTCATCGATTAATTTTTTAAGCGATGAAATTTAAGAAATGTACTTCGTAAAAGTTGACAAAAAAAATGTTTATTCGTATTTTTTTTAAACTGTGTTTTCAGACATTTTCAATAAAAATCAAATTTGGAGTTCCATTATCCACCCACCCACTCTTAGTTTCGCATTTTGACTTATAGTCTGGACCAATATATATTATTCAAGAGTTATCACACGCCACCTGTTGGTCGTGGTTAGCACTTTATTAGTGTGAAATCCTTCGAAAAATTAATTAAGGTAAGAGAGTTCTGAAGTGAGTTGAAAACCTATATAAAGAGTTCTTTCAAATACATATTTTACTCAGAAATATTTTTTTCAAAAGATAACAACAATTTTTTCCCGTAATTATATTTACATTGTTTTAAATGGGAAATGAAATTTCCAATATTTTTTTTACTCAAAATTACATTTTGTACTTTAGATGGTGGTTTGCGCAACAGTTTTTGTACTTGCAACTTTGCACATACAATATTTTTCAGATTTCTAAGAGTTCTAAGTATGAAGCGATTTCAATCCAACCATATTATACTCTTGAGAATTTTTTAAATATCTTTGAATAAGAATAAACTAAACCTTTTAAATTAAAAAGAGATTTAACAAATATATAATTCAATTTAAAACTAAAATCCGCAGTAAAAAATATTAAAAGTTTGATTCTCCATTTAGAACAATGTAAATATAATTAGGAACAAATTATACCTTTCAGTATTCTCTTCCCTTCATAAAATTTTTTATAAAGTTTAGCCAACGTTTGAAAAAACTTATCTCGCACTCTCATTCAAATTCGAGGTAATAATAATAATAAGTCCATATAATTTGTGTTGTACATTTTTTGAACTTGCTCTAAACTTTTGCTAAACTTTTTAAAAACGTTCTATCATGAATTGGGAAGTTTGGCATTATCTCATTGCATAAGTTCTTTCAAATTTTAGCCAAACGAAACTTCATCCCAACGCCTCCCAAACCAGGGTTGCAAATATTTAAATCAATCAATTTTCGAATCAATCCGAAACAAATACAGAATTCAAATTCGAATCATAAATTCATATTTGAATCGTGAATTAGACCCCGATTGATTCACAATTCAAATTTTAATCTCAAGTTCTCAATTACTCAAAATTTGAATCGTGACCAAGTCGAGATTAAAAATGAAAATTTTTATTGTTAATTAGTCGAAGTTAGTTTTTTTACGCGTCTTATAGTCGCCTGTGCCTACAGAAATTGTATGGTGCATGCTACCTGTAATTTTCATGTAGCAGGCAGGCGCCTTCTACAGCCATAAATTTCTTCCGACAAAGATAACTTCGCCGAAATCGCCGCCTATTTCATCTAAATTCTCTCCCTCCTAGCGGCCTGCCAGGCCATTCTTTCTCGCGCGCAAATTCGTCTAGACCTCCCGCAACGGCGGGGCCGGAAGCCGGCTGTGTGTCATATAATACGCAAAAATGTTTCTCTACGACTGTCGGCCGGATGCTTGCGCTTGCGCACGGGGCCGGCGTAATCGCGCGAGCGCGAGCAAATGCACAGGTAATACATCGTCGTATCAAGGCGGCTGACGTTTTTATACGTTCATTTTTCACACCCGCTTTGGGGACTGGCGACTCCTCCGCACGTCGCGGCCGAATAATCCGAGCCCGAGAAGGAAGGGGACACACGCGTCGTGCCGGCCAGCAAAACGACTGTCACGTAATTGCCAACCTGAGGGGAATTCTTTGATGTTTCTGCCTCCCGATGCTTCTTCATTTTTTCATCGTTATCCTTTGCTCCGTCCCCCCTCCTAAACGACGGAATATCGCATTCCAAAGGCTTTCCGAACGGCCGACGGTATTTTAAGGCGAGCAACCTGCAGGGAAATCGGAGCGCTCGAGGCTCGGCTAACTGAGGCGGCAGCGGCGGCGGAGAAAAAGTCCCCTACGCGCATTTCGACTGCATTCCTGCGTCGGTGTGGAGCCAAGGTCACTCGGCGCGCCCGCTACAAAGGAGTCGCGCGAGGTGCGAGGGAATCCTTCTCGAGGATCGCCGGGGACCGACTCGACTGGCTCCCGCGCTCGCCGCCAGAAAAAAGGAGGCGAGGGGACGGAGGCAAACGAGTCTCCGCGCATGGACCAGAAGCGCCGGAGAAAAACGCCGAGACGCGCGCACAATATCCGCTGGAACAATGCAGGCGCGACGCATGCAGAGCAGCCGCGACGAATATGCATTCGGGCGCTGCGGCTGGCGGCGCCTCCCCCCTCCTCTCGCGCGCGCACGCAATGCACGAGAAGCTCTTTGCTACTTTGGCAGCTGCGGCCTGCTGTACACGGATTTATCGGCCATCGCTTCTTATTTGCCGCGAGGCCGCTTTTTATCTATCGGACGCGCCTTTTCGCCTACTACTACGGACCCCTTCGATTCAGCTGCGCTCTAGTGCACCGATAAGCTGGCCGGGCGTTTTATGCACTCGCTGATTCGCCCGAAATCATCTCTTTTTGAAGATGCTGCGCTTCCCTTTTCGAGGAAACGCTCGTTTACTGACGAGGAAGATTAATGTAATTCAATTTGGAGCGGCAGTGATTAAGGCCGGCGACAATATGCTCTACTTGATCTACACTCTGCAGTCTTCGCTCGGCTGTCGCTTCATAAAGAAAAAGAAGAAACTTTGCGCAAGCATGGATAATTTAATTCGGGAAGATAAAGAAGGAGCAAAGAAGCCGGGCGTGAAAAAGAAAATTAGCGGGTCAGACTGAAAGTGCAAAGAGTGAAGTGCAGGAGCGGGAATCGACGCCGCGGACAGAGAAAGCACGGCGGCGGCACTCACGAGACTAATTCGCCAAGTTATCCACTTAGAAATCCGCCCTAATGCCGGCGCGCGACACACTGTACCGCGCTGCGTTATGGCCAAGTTGGCGGGTTGAGGAGGGGTGGCGGGGCGAGACGGGCAAGTTCCCCGGCAGAGCCCAGTGCCACTCGCGCTTTGTACGTGTGCTGCGCAAACTTCGGAGGAGGTTGCGCGCTTACACGTACGTATCCGCGGCGGAGAGAGAAAGGGCTCGCGTCAGAGAGTGAGTGGCCGTGCATGCGTTTGCGTGCGCGGGGAATTAGTCGGGATGTTGCGGCGAATAAACATGTTCCGCGTTAAAGTTTGCCTCTGCGGTTAACGGAATTCCCGAGTCGAATTTTATGACGAGGCGTTCGAGTTTCCATTTCCAAGAGTGCTGCTCGGATTATACCCGCGCGCTGCGAGTTGCCGCGCTAGTTGCTGGTTTCTCTGCCCATTTAATCAGGATTTACACTCGACGAAGTGTTCCTAGTCAAAGATATTACTGCATACTCGCAATTACTTATCCCGGCATTTTAGCGAAAAGATCGCTAATAATAGAAAAATGTAGCTTTGGTAGAAAGACGCGTAGGAAAGGCTATTAAATCCTAAAGCCGCCGCGAAAGTTGGAGAAAAGGAGGCGAGCGGGAGATGATTTATAGAAAAAGTTAGCTCCGGCGAGGAAAAGAATATCAACAAGTGTATGGGCAGCCGTAGGGCGCGCCGCGAGAGCTGGAAAATGAAGTTTGAGCGCGGGGACGCTTGTTTCCGGCAGTCAATCGCGCAAACATTTGGGCGGGCGCGTTAAGAAAAATATAACGCTGCTCTCTTTTCCCGCAGCGGCGGGGCATGTGTGCCGAGGCCGTCTCCAGAGGCGCCGGACGCAAAGTTTCTCCTTTTTCTCTCTCCTCAGCCCGTTTCTTGCTGCTGTTTTTCCGCTTTTTGTCCAAAGACTTGTTTGTCAAACAAGTCCTCGGAGGCTTCTCGCGCGCAGGACCTCGCAGATATTTGTCGGCAGCTGCCGGCGCCCCCGCCATCCCCGGGGATTATCCCGGATCCTCGTGAGAGTTCGCGAGCTGCTGACAAGGCCTTTGTTTTTAGCCCTCCTCACTCTCTCGCTCTCTCGTCTCCGCTGCTCCCGAAGACGCTCCAGCGGCTGGCGCACGCAGTTTGTCAGGCTCGTGCATTAGTTACCGGCAGCCCTTACTAACTTCCCCCTTGCCACCCGTCTCTCACGCCTACACGGCTTTTTTCCCCGCGCGTCTTCCGACCTGCCGAGGTCTTAGCTCTTAGGAAGCTCACGCCAACTTGCCCTTCCCCCGGTTTTTTGAGTATCGAGCAGCCCCCTGCCTAGTTACTCGCCCACCTTTCTTCAAGCTTCCCCATTCTTTATTGCGCTGGGAAAATTTTTCCTTGCAATTTCTCGTTAAACTCACGGTTCAAATTCTGCAGAAGATTAATTATACATAAATGAGATTTTATATGGAATAGAAAATATTTTAAAAGTCGTAATTATTATATTCGTGTTTCTGCGGTTGCCTGTATAATGAGCTCATCAGAGTCCCTTGCATTTTTAAGATACCCACGCAAAAAGATTGCGTTTGGGGAAAGTATTGTTTGGCTGAAATTTGGAAAAACGTATGCAACGAGACAATGCCAAACTACCCAATTCATGATAGATCACTTTGAAAATTTTGTCAAACTGTCACGGAGGTTTCCGTCGTGAGAGACTACAAACCGCGGGTCCGTGGCTTCGCGTCCCGTTCATCACATATTTTTCACACTTTCCTCTCTTAAAAAAGTGATGGAGGAAATCTGTCATCACAATAAGACTGTTTTGATTGGTTGTTGCTGGCTCATTTGATTGGTCTACATAGAATAAACGCCAAAATCGAGTATGTTTGAATTTTGAAGATTGGATTCTTGATTTTGAATATTTAAAACTGAATAGTATAAGAAAAATTTCATGATTTTATTTATGAGACTTACGTTATTATCGTATAATTTAAACTATTTAAAACAAACTTTTAAAATGAAACTTGATCATGTTCATAACCTCAAAAACAAAAAAACAAAGAGATAAATGATACGCGCGAAGCGCGCTAAAAGTAGCTAGTATTATTTAATTCCCAAACTTTTCATCAATTCATTTTTTAAGTGATGAAGTTTAAGAAATATGTTCCGAAACGTTGGCCAAACTTTGTAAAAGTCAACAATAACTTTGGAAAAGTTGGAATAAACGTTGAAGAAATTAAAAAAAAAATTTTTAAATATTTTTTAAATTTATTTAAAAAATGTTTAGTTGTTCCCCCACCCACCCATACTTACACTGAGAAAAAAATTTCTTTGAAACAACAAAAGCTTTCTTTGATTTAAAGAAATGAATATGATAAATAAATATTCTTTGAATCAAAGAAAATTTCATTGCAGTTAAGAAATATGCCTTTACATCAAATAAATATTTTTTGGATCCAAAGAAAAAATCTACTAGGTGCAGTCAATGAATTATTTTATTGAAGTAAAGAAATAATCTTTGTCTCAATACGAAGGTATCGTTGATTTAAAAAAATTGATGTCATACAATTGACAAAATCTTTTTGAAGAAATATTTTTTCAGCCTAAAGAAACATTTTTTTCTTTCAAAAGATGGATCTTTTGTTTCAAAAAATAACGACATTGAATTAAAAAAACTAACTTCTAATGAAATTCACTAAAACCAAAGAAAGCATGCATACTAAGAAAGCTCTAGTTTTTTTATTCTATGCTACAGATATTTACTGCAAAGAAATTATTTTATTGAACTTAAAGTTAATTTCTTACGATGTATTTACTAATTTCAAAGAAGCACTTATTAATGCGAAAGTAATTTATATTTCATTGAATACCATAATTTTTAACGACAAAGAAATATTTCATTATTTTTACTATTCGTTTTTATAATTTAAATCCTAACTTCAACAAAAGCATGTATACTGGCAAAGGTCGAAGATTTCAACTCAAAGGTACAGGTATTAACAGCAAAGAAATGATTTTCTTAAACTTGGTGTTAATTTCTTATGACGCATTCACTAATTTCAAAGAAACGCGTCATTATGCGACAGAATACATTTTTGATTGAATAAAATAATTTTTTTCAAACAAATAAATATTTCCTTGTTTTCACACTATGAAGTTTCTAAATGTCAATCGTAATTTCGAAGAAAGCATGCATAGTAAGGAAGCGTCTTGATTTTGACTCAATGATACCGGTATTAACGACAAGTAATGATTTTCTTGAACGTAGTTGAAATTCCTTACGCTGTATTTGCTCTATTCAAAGAAACGCGCTTTTGTTCGAAAGTAATATATTTTTGATTGAATGTAATCATTTTTCTCGAAAAGATAAATACTTCATTGTTTTTCCAACAAAGTTTTTAAATGTCAATTGTAATTTCAAAGAAAGCATGCATAGTAAGAAAGCCTCCTGATTTTGACTCAATGATACCGGTATCAACTGCGAGGCAATGATCTTCTTGAACGAAGTTGAAATTTCTTACGCAGTATTTGCTCTATTCAAAGAAACGCATCATTATGCGAAAGAATAAATTTTTGATTGAATGCAATCATTTTTTTCGAACAAATAAATATTTCATTGTTTTTACTATAAAGTTTTTAAATGTCAATTGTAATTTCAAAGAAAGCATGCACAGTAAGGGAGCCCAATGTTTTCGACTCAATGACACCAGTGTTAACATCAAAGAAATGATTTTCATGAACGAAATTGAAATTTATTACGCTGTATTTGCTCTATTCAAAGAAACGCATCATTATGCGAAAAAATAAATTTTTGATTGAATGCAATAATTTTTTTGGAACAAATAAATATTTCATTGTTTTTATTATAAAGTTTTTAAATGTGAATTATAATTTCAAAGAAAGCATGCATAGTAAGAAAGCCCAATGTTTTCAATTCAATGACACCAGTATTAACGTCAAAGAAATGATTTTCATGAACGAAATTTAAATTTCTTACGCTGTATTTGCTCTAATCAAAGAAACGCGCTTTTGTTCGAAAGTAATATATTTTTGATTGAATGTAATCATTTTTCTCGAAAAGATAAATACTTCATTGTTTTTCCAACAAAGTTTTTAAATGTCAATTGTAATTTCAAAGAAAGCATGCATAGTAAGAAAGCCTCCTGATTTTGACTCAATGATACCGGTATCAACTGCGAGGCAATGATCTTCTTGAACGAAGTTGAAATTTCTTACGCAGTATTTGCTCTATTCAAAGAAACGCATCATTATGCGAAAGAATAAATTTTTGATTGAATGCAATCATTTTTTTCGAACAAATAAATATTTCATTGTTTTTACTATAAAGTTTTTAAATGTCAATTGTAATTTCAAAGAAAGCATGCATAATAAAGAAACACAATGTTATCGACTCAATAAAACCAGTGTTAAATTCAAAGAAATGTTTTACACGAACGAAATTGAAATTTCTTACGCTGAATTTGCTCTATTCCAAGAAACGCATCATTATGCGAAAAAATAAATTTTTGATTAAATGCAATCATTTTTTTCGAAAAAATAAATATTGCATTGTTTTTACTATAAAGTTTTTAAATGTCAATTATAATTTCAAAGAAAGTATGCATAGTAAGCCAAAGTTTTCAAATCAATGACACCAGTATTAACGTCAAAGAAATGATTTTCATGAACGAAATTGAAATTTCTTACGCTGTATTTGCTCTATTCAAAGAAAAGCGCTTTTATTCAAAAGTAATATATTTTTGATTGAATGCAATCATCTTTTTCGAACAAATAAATATTTCATTGTTTTTCCTCCAAAGTTTTTAAATGTCAATTGCGATTTCAAATAAAGCATGCATAGTAAGAAAGTCAATGTTTTTGGCCCAATGATTTTTTTCTTGAACAAAATTGAACATTCTTTCTCTGTATTTGCTCTTTTCAAAAGAACGCGTTTTTATTCGACAGTAATATATTTTTGATCGAATGCATTCATTTTTTTCGAACAAATAAATATTTCATTGTTTTTACTACAAAGTTTTTACATGTCAATTGTAATTTCAAAGAAAGCATGCATAGTAAGGAAGCCCAATGTTTTCGTCTGAATGACACCAGTGTTAACGTCAAAGAAATGATTTTCATGAATGAAATTGAAATTTCTTACGCTGTATTTGCTCTAATCAAAAAAACATATTATTATGCGAAGAATAAATTTTTGATTGAATGCAATTATTTTTGTCGAACAAATAAATATTTCATTGTCTTTACTACAAAGTTTTTAAATGTCTATTGCGATTTCAAAGAAAGCATGCATATTAAGAAAGGCCAATGTTTTTGACCCAATGATACCGGTATTAACGGCAAAGAAATGATTTTCTTGAACAAAATTGAAATTTCTTACGCTGTATTTGCTCTTTTCAAAGAAACGCGTTTTTATTCGACAGTAATATATTTTTGATCAAATGTAATAATTTTTTTTAGAACAAATAAATATTTCATTGTTTTTACTTTAAAGTTTTTAAATGTCAATTGTAATTTTAAAGAAAGCCTGCATAGTAAGGAAGCCCAATGTTTTCGACTCAATGACACTAGTATTAACGTCAAAGAAATGATTTTCTTGAACGAAATTGAAATTTCTTACGCTTTATTTGCTCTATTCAAAGAAACGCATTTTTATTCGAAAGATCAAGAAAATCAAGAAAGAAGTTCAAGAAAATCATTTTTTTGCCGTCAATATCGGTATCATTGAGTTAAAAACATGGGGCTTCCGTACCATGCATGCTTTTTTTCAAATTACGCTTGACATTTAAAAACTTTTTAGTAAAAACAATGAAATATTTATTTGTTCGAAAAAAAATGTTTGCTCTCAATCAAAAATATATTACTTTCGAACAAAAACGAGTTAAAGCGTAAGAAATTTCAATTTCATTCAAGAAAATCATTTCTTTGTCGTTAATACCGTTATCATTGAATCAAAAACATGGGACTTCCTTACTATGCATGTTTCCTTTGAAATTACGCTTGACATTTAAAAACCTTTTAGTTAAAACAATGAAATATTTATTTGTTTGAAAAAATTTATGGCATTTAATCAAAAATATATTACTTTCGAACAAAAACACGTTTCTTTGAAAAGAGCCAATACAGTTTAAGAAATTTCAATTTCGTTCAAGAAAATCATTTCTTTGCCGTTAATATCGATATCATTGAGTCAAAAACATTGACCTTCCATACTATGCATACTTTCTTTGAAATTGCGATTGCCATTTAAAAACTTTATAGTAGAAACAATGAAATATTTATTTGTTAGAAAAAAAATTATTGTACTCAATCAAAGATATATGACTTTTTCGTTAATACGTGCCTTTATTAGGTTAAAGAAATATTTTTTCATTTAAAGACATTTACGTTAATTTAAAAAAAAGATTTCCTGGATTGCCGGTGATGACACGGTTTCATTGGATCAATTAAGTTTTCTTTGTCTCAAAGGAATGTTTATTAAAGTATAATAATCATGTGTTGTAATTGTCAATATTTCTTTGAATGTGACCAATGCTGCTTATAGAGGCATTTTGAAAGAACCGAATACCTTCTGTCAAAAAAGTACCCGGAAAGGTTTTTTTAAATCTACCGCGTTATAGATATTTGAAATTTTTTTTTGTTGTATGTTGGCATCATTTCAGTTGTTTACGCCAGCTGTTATAGTCAGTTAAGCTCAGTAGTGCGTCACGATTTTGACAATGAATACAAATATTGAACAAAGAGTTTGCCTCAAATTTTGTGTTACCAACGAAATTTCGTGTGCGGAATCTTTGAAAATGTTGGAAAAGACTTATGGGGAATCAGTTTTATCAAAAACATAAATTTACGATTGGTACAAAGCATTCAAGGAAGGTCGAGAAATGTGTGAAGATTTGCCTCGGTCCGGACGGCCATCGACAGCATCCACCGAGGAGAACATTAAAAAAGTGAAACAAATCGTATTGAAAAATCGCCATTCAGGCTTAAGAGAGATAGCACAAGAGCTAGACATGTCCCACGAGTTAGTTCGTACGATTTTGGTGGATGTTTTGGGCATGAAACGCGTCGCCGCTGGACTTGTTCCAAAAGAGCTGAATTTTCTTCAAAAAGAGTACCGCAGACAGATCTCTTTGGACATGCTGGATCGTGCTAATTCCGATCCTACATTCATGGAACGCATTATAACTGGAGATGAGACATGGGTCTACGAGTTTGACATGCAAACAAGTCAACAGGCATCTCAATGGGAAACAAAAGACGAGCTGAAACCGAAAAAACCACGTCAAAGTCGATCAAAAGTGATAGTCATGCTGACTATTTTCTTTGATATTCATGGTTTGGTGCACCATGAATTCCTACCAGAGGGACAGACGGTCAATAAACAATATTATTTGAGCGTTTTGAAGCGTTTGCGTGAAAAAATCCGTCAAAAACGGCTAGAATTGTGGAAGAACAATTCGTGGATTTTGCACGACGATAATGCACTACCGCATAGAGCCGCAGTTGTAACCGAATTTAAGGCCAAAAACTCAATAAATACAATCGAGCAACCACCGTATTCACCAGATTTGGTCCCATGTGACGTTTTTCTGTTCCCGAAACTAAAACTACCTCTCCGTGGAAAACGTTTTGAAGCGATCGAAGCCATAAAACAAAATTCGTTGAGGGAACTGAAGGCCATCCCGGAAAACGCTTATAAAAAATGTTTTGATGATTGGAAAAATCGTTGGCACATGTGTGTTGCATCAAATGGGGCCTACTTTGAAGGCGACAAAATAAATATTGATAAATAATTGAATATTGTGTGTTTTATTTAAAAATTCCGGGTAGTTTTTTGACAGATAGTACAAGTGTGCGATGGCGTAGTGGTTAGCGTGCTTGCTTAGAAACTCGAGGGTCGAGGGTTCGAATCTCGGTTAGGTCATTTTTATTTGCAAACTATTTTCTGCGAAATAAATGTGCGTATAATTTAAAAATGCATTTTAAATTGACTGTAATGCAAATTTTAGCGAGCGTTTATTATACATAATATGTGTGTGTCTGTTTGTGTGGATGTGTGTGTATGTGTGTATTAATAAATAAATGTATGTATCATCATCATGATGATATTCTCTATCTGTACTGCAGAAACAGAAAGGTAAGCTTAATTCACTTAAATAAATAATATAAAAAAAAGTTGGTTTAAATTTTTTTTATAAAATATAAAAAAAAATACTCGTAATCAATGAAATATTTCTTAAATGAATGAATTTTTTTTTAAATGAAGGAAATTTACTATAAATGAAAGAAATTTTCTTCAAACTATGAAATGCGAGTCTCTATTGTTAGAAATATAATTTTGATTGCATGATATATTTAATTGTTTTGATAGCGGAAACTTTAAAATATAAATATTTTTGTGTTGAAAAACCCCGTTTTTTTCTATAAAGGCATATTTTTCTAAATGAAAGGAATTTTCTTTAAATCAAGAAATCGGAGTTTCTATTGTAAGAAATATAATTTTGATTCAAAGAAATATTTTGTTGTTTTGATTACGGGAACTTTAAAATAAAAAATATTTCTTCTATTGAAGAAGACGGTTTCTTACTGCAAAGAAATATTTTTCTAAATGAAGGAAATTTTCTTCAAACCATGAAATCGGGGTCTCTATTGTAAGAAATATAGTTTTGACTGAATGAAACATTTTTTTGTTTTGATCACGGAAACTTTAAAATAAAAAAATATTTCTTCGATTGGAAAAGACGGTTTCTTGCCGTAAAGAAATATTTTTCTAAATGAAGGAATTTTTCTTCATACCATGAAATCGGGGTCTCTATTGTAAGAAATATAGTTTTGACTGAATGAAAAATTTTTTGTTTTGATCATGGAAACTTTAAAATAAAAAAATATTTCTTCGATTGGAAAAGAGGGTTTCTAGCTGTAAAGAAATATTTTTCTAAATGAAAGAAATTTTCTTCAAACCATGAAATCGGAGTCTCTATTGTAAGAAATATAATTTTGATAGAATGAAACATTTTTTTGTTTTGATCACAAGAACTTTAAAATAAAAAAATATTTCTTCTATTGGGAAAGACGGCTTCTTGCCGTAAAGAACTATTTTTCTAAATAAAAGAATTTTTCTTCAAACCATGAAATCGGAGTCTATTGTAAGAAATATAATTTTGATTGAATGAAATATTTTTTTGTTTTGATCACGGGAATTTTAAAATAAAAAAATATTTCTTCTATTGAAAAAGATGGTTTCTTGCCGTAAAGAAATATTTTTCTAAATGAAAGAAATTTTCTGCGAACCATGAAATCGGAGTCTTTATTGTAAGGAATATAATTTTGATTGAATGAAATATTTTTTTGTTGTTATTACGGGAACTTTAAGATAAAAAATATTTCTTCTATCGAAAAAGACGGTTTCTCGCCGTAAAGAAATATTTTTCTAAATGAAAGAAATTTTCTTCAAACCATGAAATCGGAGTCTCTATTGTAAGAAATATAATGTTGATTCAGTGAAATATTTTTTTGTTGTTATTACGGGAACTTTAAAATAAAGAAATATTTCCTTTATTGAAAGAAACGGTTTCTTGCCATAAAGAAATACTTCTTTCAATGTAAGGCATATAATGCCAAGTTAACGCAATATTTTATTCATGTAAAGAAATATTACTTTCATTTAAAGAATTATTGGCATTCATTCAAAGAAATATTTAACCGATTGCCCGCAATGACACGATTTCTTTGATTCAAAGAAATTTGCTTTATTTCTAAGAAATATTTTTCTCAGTGTAGTCTCTCACTCTCGGTAGTTGCTAGCACGTAAATCATTTATTTATGAAAATTTTGCAAAAGGTTAGCCAAAGTTTTCAATAACGTTCTATCATGAATTGGGACGTTTGGCATTGTCTCATTGCAGATGTTTTCTTAAACTTAAGCCAAACTTTATGTTTTTTACGTGGGTAATAGTAATAATCCAAGGAAATACGTATATAGGAACCCTGGTAGAACTGTTAAGCATAATATGGCCATAATATGCCGTATTTTATGACGGATGACCATTTTATGCCGCATATTATGCTCATAAATCCTGTTACCTGGCGACATAATTATGACCATAATTATGCTGATAATTATGACCATAATTATGCTGATAATTATGACCATAATTATGCTGATAATTATGACCATAATTATGCTGATAATTATGACCATAATTATGCTGATAATTATGACCATAATTATGCTGATAATTATGACCATAATTATGCTGATAATTATGACCATAATTATGCTGAAGGGATAACGAGATTAGAGGGACTATAGTAAATAATTATGACCATAATTATGGGAATAATTATGCTGAAGGAGTAGGGGAGATATAGGGCTCCCCGTAAATAAAAATGTCCGTACTGCGCACGCGCGAGTATAAGAGAGAGCTACGTCCCGCGATCTTCTCTCTCTCTATCTCTGCGACGGCCGGAGGCCTGGCTTCCCTTATTATACTCTATCTATAATACTTCTGTGACTGTGATACGAATAGCTGTAATATAACGAATTACCAGAGCGGAGACTGTGTGTGTGTGTGTGTGTGTGTGTGTGTGTGTGTGTGTGTGTGTGTGTGTGTGTGTGTGTGTGTGTGTGTGTGTGTGTGTGTGTGTGTGTGTGTGTGTGTGTGTGTGTGTGTGTGTGTGTGTGTGTGTGTGTGTGTGTGTGTGTGTGTGTGTGTGTGTGTGTGTGTGTGTGTGTGTATAAGTGTGAGAGAACACTGGGAGAAAAACACAGCCGGAAGGTTCGAAATTAAGGTTAGAATTGTCGAAGCATCTCGTTCACCATAATTATGGTCATAATTATGACGAATTCCGCCGTATTAATTATGATTAATTGTCTAGTCAGAATTATGACCATCGGCCATTTCTTATGCTGAATATTCTTGCAGGGAAAATTCGCAAACCGTTTGTTGATAATTTTCTGTGGAAAGTCTTTGTGCATCCCAATTCTTTTTCTTTCACCAACTATGTTTTTAATTGACTCTTTGATAAAACTGATCAAATTCAAATCGCATTATCTGACCAATTTCCAAATACTTTTGCTGGATAAACTTATAAATTCATTATTCGCGAAATTTTCAGTGCATTTAACAGTGAGATAAAAATTAGTACAAAGGAAAAATTTGCATGATGAACCGAATTATAATACGCACTGTAGTAAAAAGAGCGAAGAAACTTTTTCAAAGGGATAATCAAGAAGTTCATTATACTTGAAGAATGTCGAATCTATTATGAGCCCTCGCTTTTCCTTATCTTAATTACTGGGTAATGGAAAAGAACAAAAACGTAACTCTCTCAGAGCCGAAGCGAATTAATTGTATGAATTTCAATCCTGTGACGTGGCGTAACTTGTAAAAATATGCCTCGCCGTGCCGTATATATATCGCAGACGATTACAACTGGCGGCGCTTTTCATCACCTCGCGCGAGCGCGGAACACCGGCGACATACGAGGGAGGCGCGTTTGCGCTGCGGGCTAGAAAGTTGCGGTGTAAATTGCAAACTCCTTTGCAATGCAGAATTTTCAAATAGAGCCCCAGTTCGCGCGCGGAAGCGATTAAAATCCTGCTCGTACATTATTTGTCTTCCTTTTTTTTCTCTGGCAACGTCAAGTCGCACGAACATATTGAAAAATAACACGAACTGGAAAAAGAGCTCGGAAACGAGCACAGCATATCTGCCTTTTGATGAAATTCATTGGTTTGAAAAGTCGTAATGATCAGACACAGTGAAAAAACATCGATTTAGCTGGAAGTTGAAAGGCAGAAAAATAAGAGTGGAGAGTATAGAAAGTAAGTCGAGAAAACGAAAGGGAACGATAATATGAATTTGAAGGAGTTGCAGAGGAAGAAAACTATTGTCAGTCTCTCTTCTGACAGTTGAGCTTATCTATAAGTATTTCTCTTGCGATGCGTATAAATCACGTTTTGTTACGAGTAGCACGTGTCTCTCCCGCACACATACGAAAAGGATGTGTGTGTGCGTGATGTTATTGTTTGGAGGCTCGACACTGTACCAACGCGAGATGTGTCTGCAGCGTAAGTAGGAGAAAAACAGCATCGATGCGAGAGGGAAAGTGAGAGAGAGAGAGAGAGAGAGAGAGAGAGAGAGAGAGAGAGAGAGAGAGAAACCAAGCAATATTACCATGCTAACAGACATTAAGGTAATTGTCGACTGGTAATCGGAAGCAAAAGTTTCGACTCTCTCTTGCCTGCCACGCGTGTATTGTTTGCGGTGGGCGAGACAAAAACTTTTTGAGTTTGACCCCGCTGTTTCTATCGCTTAGTGTGTAACTAGAAGAATGCCACTTGGAATTACAATAACTCGAAAACGGTGCCGCGAATCTGTCTGATTTTTCACTACAGTGTTCCAAATATCTCCCTTAATAGCATATTCCTTTTTTAAAGACATTCCCCAGATATTTTTTCTTTAGTCGATGGAAATGTAATTCTATGACAGCTCTTCCCATAACCTGCGTGTTAAAAGTCCAAACTTTGGGAATTTATATTTCGGAAACGGCACCGCTGAGGTCTCCCGAATTTGAACCACCGGTGAAGAATAACTCTATTAATCTACAGTTAAAATTTCAGAAACATTTCCCAGAGCACAGTTTACTCGACACTACCTTAACCCGAACGGGGGCGGCTCCGAGATCTCAGGGAGGGAAAGTGAGTGAGCGGAAAAGGCTTTCCCGCAGGCGAGTACTCTCCCATATATACGTTTGCGAACCGGCGTGTGCGGACGCTCGCGACTATGCACTTGCGGAGTGAGGTGTGCGGCGTACTCCCGGTTGTATTGCAGACGCACCACTGCACTCCCCGCATAGAGACAGACCGGTGCGCAGTTTTGAGGCATTAGCAAGACGCACAGCGCAAAATTTCGAGGTTCGAGTGAATAATAAAGGAGATTAATTCATATGAAGTACATTGTTGCAAATTTTAAATCATTTTCAGCATGAGAATCAGTTATACCACTGCTCCCGTGGTAAATGGAACTCCGAATTCGTGATTAAAAATAAAAATCGGAAAAATATTTTACAAACATTTAAGCTGAACAAATTCTTGCTGCTGCTTTCTATTTTTAATTCTACGGCGTACGTACTACATTTCCTGAGAAATTATAAGTTTTTATTTGTATGCTATGAAAATTGAAAAAATGTCACACTGTAAATTAAAAAAGATGCAATTGCCTAGGGCTACTAGTTGCAGATGAGCTCGAAATATTACCGGAAATTCCAGTAGACGTGAACTTTATAAAGAAAGTCGATATCACGATGGCAACGCGATGTTATATGGAAAAATTAATATTTCCCTTTCGCCTCAAAGCTGGTCAAAATAAAATATTATAATTATAATTCAACATATTTATCTTACTATATATATAGTTTTCGAAATTGAGTATTATTACTTTACTAGCGTGTATTTCCTTGCATTGCAATATTTGAACTCAAGATTAATTAAAATAGCTTATTATGGAACTTTAAATAGGTAATAATAATAGCAAAAGTTTTCAATGAAAATTTCATACTGGAATAGGTATATAGAGCAGCTGTTGAGAGTGGGGAAAGTAAACATTGGTATTTCCAGGCCTATATCCCGATGTGCGCAGCCTTAGGTCCATATATAGGCATAGGTATAGATATATTGACATTAAATGCAAAGCGGACTAGTGGGATCGAGCTTGAGAAGCAATTTCCAAAGTTTAATATTGTAATTGTACTCACGATATCGAAATCGAGATTTTGGGCAATCCAGTCTCTACCCTGCTTGAACTCCTCGTGAAGTCCCATAATGTAGAGAGTGTCAAGGCCGTCGACTATGGTCGCACCCATTGTCGAGGTGCCGAAGATACTCGCGCTGTGTCCCCTCTTGGAGATTGGCCGCAGCTCGTTCTTGCCCCAGGCGTATCGTACGTAGTTGTCCCAACCGTGCTTCATCATCTGTAACAAAAAACCACGCGACATTTTGAATTATTTCACCTCTGCGGTATAATACTAACGTTTCTCCAGATTAATCTTATAAATAATTCATCAAATTATATATTCCGGTAAATTATAATACATTTAAAATTTTTTTTAAACTAGACAATAAACAAAAATAGCACACTTTAAGTACGCCTACGTGGACGGGCATAAGAAACCGTTATCGATTTAGCCCTATATGTACTTCAATGCAGATATATAGATATAGATGATCCTTGTCAGTCTCAAGTCTTTCTAAATTTCTTTAAAAGTAGGTCGGCTTCAATTTTTCGATCTCACGGTTTTATAACCTCTATAAACAGTTCAAATAACAACTTGCTAAACTTGGCGATATCGATTTTTATTAAAGTTAAGAAGATGGTGTCTGGCACTGAAAAAATACAAAGATGTGTAGGCTATATCGCTACTGATAAGATTGAGCGTCGTTCAATGTTAAGATTTCGAGAAGATAAAAGACAATGTAAATCCTCTAATCACTTTTATTATAAAGGTCTCAGAATGTTAAGGTTCAGAAACGACTAGAATGATCTGGTGGGATTACAACATCCCAAGCGCGCTTTTGAACATTGCATAACATATATTTGCGGAAAGAGGCAAAAAGCTTTAAAGTCAATGTCATTTTTGGTTCTTAGTATTCCCAGCGCGTTGGCTTTTTCATCTTTACTCCCGTGCACTAGCTCTCTCTCTCTCTCTCTCTCTCTCTCTCTCTCTCTCTCTCTCTCTCTCTCTCTCTCTCTCTCTCTCTCTCTCTCTCTCTCTCTCTCTCTCTCTCTCTCTCTCTCTCTCTCTCTCTATATATATATATATATATATATACACACACACACACACACACACACACACATCTCTGAACTTCTAGTCTAGTCCCCGTTAGCTCTGAGGCGCGCGTAGCCTGCAGGAAATTAAATCGATCCATGCAGGAGGACGCTGGCTCGCGCCCGCCGGATTACTTTCCGTGAAAACTCCCGGGGTCAGCGCTTCTCTCCCTCTCCTCGCGCGCTCACCAGCGCCTGCTCTCGCCAAAATGCCAGCTTATTTCGTCCGTAATCTAAGCGCGACATCGGGAGCATTTCTCAAGAAATATTTCGCACTTGGCAAGCTTTATCCGGAGAGAGAGAGAGAGAGAGAGAGAGAGAGAGAGAGAGAGAGAGAACGAGTGGCTTTCCATTTGAATTTCGCAGATATGAGCGCGCGGCACCTATGCGTGCGGCTGCAACACCGTCTTGAAATTACTCTTCCGGCTGAAGAATGCGCGAGATGAACAGAATTTTAAAAGCAGTCGCGGAGCTGAATTTTCAACCGAAAATAATGCTGCAGCTAGCAGTATTTCTCTTGCTCCTTTTCGCCTTCGAGAATTACGTATAGTAAAACAATTTGTTTCATTAACCGACGCCGCGCCAACTCGAGGAGGAGAAATCAATTAATCATCATTATCCCTTCATCCTCGAAAGTGTCTGGTGTCTCTTGAGAACAGAGAAAGAAGAGTCGGCAAAGAAAGGGAGGGGGAGGGAGACTGTCTCAGTTGTCCTTAACGGACGGGAGGCGCAAGAAGCTGGACGCGCTTGCGTAGAAAACTGGTATACGTAGAGTCGCCGACGGGAGCCGATGCCGTGACAAAGACGAAGCTCCGCGATCTCGCACAAAAGGCGATGAAAAACAAATGGGCGCTTTATATACCGAGGCCAGGAAGATGAGAGTGCCGCTATAACGAGCTGCGTGTGAAATTTTGTTTCACCTCCCTGTCGCGCTTTGGCTTCATTTTTCACTTATTTGTCGAACCCCCGCAGTAGTTGCAGCCTCTGCGGTTTCCGAGGGATTACCATTTTGTAGGATGGGCTTTTTCTCCACTTGCCAGACTCTCTGTTTGCCTCGGCTTCGTCTTCTCAAGGTTCGCGTGGTTTATTCCTACGCGAGATGACGCAGAGGAGAAAAAAACTGGAGAAGAGGATCTTTTTAAAGTTAATGGTCTTGTAAAATGCTGCCGCGCTCCGTTAGGCTTGTAATGCGTTAAGCATTTTACATGTATATTTCATATGTTGGAAAGTGATTTTGAGTTTACTGCAACTCTAGTGATAATCTCTACTGCAACCTCATTGTGTACAACAGAGAAAATGTTATATTTTAGAATAACGTCCAAGTCTTATCCATTGTTAAATCTATCCCTATTCTCAGTTTCATTTCATCTCTTTTCCACCCTCCCATTTCAATTTCGTGAAACTTTATTTACGTACTTTCTGTCAAAAAAGTAACCGGAAAAGTTTTTTTAAATCTCCCGCGTTATAGATATTTGAAATTTTTTTTGTGTTGTATGTTGGCATCACTGTACCAAATTATGATGCCAAGTTTGAGCGCGTTCCATTAAGCAGTTTGTTTACGCCAGCTGTTGTAGTCAGTTAAGCTCAGTAGTGCGTCACGATTTTCACAATGAATACAAATATTGAACAAGAAGTTTGCCTCAAATTTTGTGTTACCAACGAAATTTCGTGCGCGAAATCTTTGGAAATGTTGGAAAAGACTTATGGGGAATCAGTTTTATCAAAAACACAAATTTACGATTGGTACAAAGCATTCAAGGAACGTCAAGAAGTGTATGAAGATTTGCCTCGATCTGGACGACCATCGACAGCATCCACCGAGGAGAACATTAAAAAAGTGAAACAAATCGTATTGGAAAATCGCCATTCAGGCTTAAGAGAGATAGCACAAGAGCTAAACATCTCATACGAGTCAGTTCGTACGATTTTGGTGGATGTTTTGGGCATGAAACGTGTCGCCGCTCGACTTGTTCCAAAAGAGCTGAATTTTCTTCAAAAAGAGTACCGCAGACAGATCTCTTTGGACATGCTGGATCGTGCTAATTCCGATTCTACATTCATGGAATGCATTATAACTGGAGATGAGACATGGGTCTACGAGTTTGACATGCAAACAAGTCAACAGGCATCTCAATGGCAAACAAAAGACGGGCCAAAACCGAAAAAACCACGTCAAAGTTGATCAAAAGTGAAAATCATGCTGACTATTTTCTTTTTTGGTGCATCATGAATTCCTACCAGAGGGACAGACGGTCAATAAACAATATTATTTGAGCGTTTTGAAGCGTTTGGATTTTTTCTCAAAAATCCATCAAAAACGGCCAGAATTGTGGAAGAACAATTCGTGGATTTTGCACGACGATAATGCACCACCGCATAGAGCCGCAATTGTAACCGAATTTAAGGCCAAAAACTCAATAAATACAATCGAGCAACCACCGTATTCACCAGATTTGGCCCCATGTGACTTTTTTCTGTTCCCGAAACTAAAATTACCTCTCCGTGGAAAACGTTTTGAAGCGATCGAAGCCATAAAACAAAATTCGTTGAGGGAACTGAAGGCCATCCCAGAAAACGCTTATAAAAAATGTTTTGATGATTGGAAAAATCGTTGGCACATGTGTGTTGCATCAAATGGGGCCTACTTTGAAGGCGACAAAATAAATATCGATAAATAATTGTATATTGTGTATTTTACTTAAAAATTCCGGGTAGTTTTTTGACAGATAGTATAACTTTGATACTCGGATTATAATCATAGTACCGTGTTCCTAAAACAGTTGCTGGTACGAGATCTCAAATGCAGACTTTGAACAAACTTTCGTAAAAAAAATTTTTTATCAAAACATTAAATTGACGTGCATTTTTTCTGTATTTTAGAAGAGATAATAAAAGGAATATGATCCACACAACCGCCTTGAAGGTAAAACAGACAAATTTTTTAAATATATTTCAGTGCTAATCGGATTTTTAAGATACGTAAGATTTTTACGTGAGTTTCCTCAGCAAGGTTAGCTGGAGCTGCGCTATGAATAAATATAAGTAACTAATATCGGCGTATTTTCAGGGTTTTCTTAAGGCGGTCTTACACCTAAAAATTTTGAAAAAATCAAATTTTTTTTATTGAATTTTTTAATTATATATGTTATTCTAAATCGAAAAAATCTGGTTTGAATAAAAAATTTTTAAAATTCAAAATGATATCGTTAAAAGATCTTACTATCTTTAAAATAACGAAAACATTAATTTTCCTTTTCTTGACCTTTTCTATAGGTTTCTGATATATATATATATATATATATATATATATATATATATATATATATATATATATATATATATATATATATATATATATATATATATATATATATATATATATATATATATATATATATATATATATATATATATATATATATATATATATATATATATATATATATATATATATATATATATATATATATATATATATATATATATATATATATATATATAAAATATAATATAGGAACACGTTTACTTGTATGTGTTTTAAAATATCAAAAAACTGTATTTAAGACTTATTAGTATAAGAATTGTAAAAAGAATAATTAAATGTACATACAGGGTTTATTATAAAAATAATATCAATCATATTCTGGAATTTAAAATACAGTGGAATCGTCTTTTGAGTTGTGACAATTTTGCACTTCTGTTCTAGTAAAGTGACCATTCCATTACCGAAATTTGACAGTAAGTTACTATATTATTAATACTCACTTTTCTATACCATGGAATAAAACTATAATACCATAGTGTCAACAGAGTGTCACAGCTGACCACTCAAAATCTCAAAAGATACATAACCATGTGATTTCAACAATTTGTTTTGCAGAGTTTTTGCTTTCTGATGAAGAAAGATGTTTTTCATAGTGCTTGCTCGCGCAAAAAAAATTTGTGGGCCATATATTGCCCACAGTGTTGGACAAGTATGGGCAATATATGGGCCATTGCAAGCCACATTAGAGCAATATATGGGAGAGATTCGGCCCCGGCGCCTGAGCCGAATTCGGGCTTGAATCGGACAATAATATTCCCAGCAGTATCCCATATAGTTCCCATATTAGTCCCATATTTATTTTCATGAGAACCATTAACAAAAAAAAAACAAAAAATAAATCAATAAATAAGCGTAAAAAAGCAAGCCTATTCTGCATCTACTGTGACTGTAAAATATAAAAAAAAAAGAAAAAAAATTTTGAGTGGATTCGAACCTCCAACCTTTGAATTACTAGACTTGCTCGCTACTTTTTTTTAGTTTAAATTCTGTTTATTTATCAATTCAGTACAGTGGTTATATGCGTTAGACTTGCTCGCTACCGACTGAGCTATTTAGTTATATTTATATCAAAGGATCAAATGGAGATTATCTAGGCTGTAATCTGAAACGAATGATGATGGCGTTCAAGTATTAACCTCCATTTGATCCTTTGATATAAACATAACTAAATAGCTCAGTCGGTAGCGAGCAGTCTAGTAATTCAAAGGTTCAAGGTTCGAATCCATTCAATTATTTTTTTTTTTTTTTTTTTTATAATAATTTTACAGTCACAGTACATGCACAATAGGATTGTTTTTTACGCTGATTTATTTATTTTTTGTTTTTTTTTTTTTTGTTAATGGTTCTAATGAAATTAAAAATATGGGACTAATATGGGAACTATATGGGATACTGGTGGGAATACTATGGCCCGATTTCAGCTCGAATTCGGCTCAGGCGCCGGGGCCGAGTATCTCCCATATATTGCTCTAATATGGCTTGCAATGGCCCATATATTGCCCATACTTGTCCAACACTTTATATATGGCCCACAAATTTTTTTTACGCGGGTGAGCAGTAGTTTTTAATGGAACGAATGCTGCTCACTTAGCAGTATCCATGCAAGGTGCCAGAGCTTCTGTTATAACCATTTTATATGGGAGAACAGATAACAGATATACAGGAAAGTGAGTTTCAAG
Organism: Torymus aiolomorphi; assembly: GCA_036365515.1. Lineage (NCBI taxonomy): Eukaryota > Metazoa > Arthropoda > Insecta > Hymenoptera > Torymidae > Torymus > Torymus aiolomorphi. The sequence continues at coordinate 56,065,586 of CM070875.1, read as the reverse complement.
AAGAAAAAGAATGGGGATCAAATGGCTGATTATTTTTGGAGTTTTATGGTACTTTTCTTTGCAGGCTTATTTCTCAAAATGTCATTTTCTAAAGTTTGGCGTTATTTTTTAAAAAAGCTAGTTCATGGATTTGCATGGGAGAAGGCCTGAATTACTTGAAATGCATTGAACTATGGCAAGAAGAGTTGGAAATATTAAAAAAAATTTTTTAAACAATCTTAAAACGTTAAAAACCACTTTTAATTACTTTGTTACGTGTGGAAGCATTCCACACGCGAGTTCGGTACAAATAAAGACGCGATTCAGCATTCGAAGCGTCGAGAACATCCGGCATTGCGCCGCGACTATGGCGCGAGGAAACCGGAGTCGGTCAAATCGGTCAAAGCGGCCGAAACTGCGAAATCGGCACTAGGGGAAGAACGAAGCTCCACGTTCAGCCGACTCCCACCTATGATTAATTAGGAAAGTGGGAGACACTGCACCGCAGATATAAAAAGCGGCGCATCCGGCGCCCGGCTCTCTCTCTCGATTCTACCCACGGGGAACCTATGAGAGGTCTAGATGATATGATGACTCCAGAACGAGATAGGATGATAACGGAGTCTTCAGCTATCAATCCACGAGGAAGCCACGACCACGACGAATCATCCGCGCCGCGCACATATATACTTACACACGATTAGGACACCTCTCTCTCTCTCTCTCTCTCGCGCATTTGAGTATTGAATAAATACCAGTTTACTTATACTTCTCGCCTTCCGACTACTTATTTCACGTAAAATCAACCTCTTCGGGTGCGTAACTCAGAGAGGCCGGAAACAAACGAATACCCTTCACACGTAACAACTTAATTTTAAGAATTTTTGTGATTTTTTATGATTTTTAGCATTTTAAGATGATTGAAAAATTTTTTTTTTAATATTTTCAACTCTTCTTGCTATAGTTTGATAAATTTCAAGTAATTTAGGCCCTCCCCCATGCAAATCCATGAACTAGCTTTTTTAAAAAATGACGCCAAATGAAAAAAATTGAAAATGCTATATCTCTGAGTAAAATTGGTCTACAGATTAAGTCTTGGGCCATTTTGTCAGAAATAGAGTATATTTATAGGATATATATTTTATATTGTTTAAACAACATTTTTCTCTTTTTTATAGCTGATTTTGGCCTCAGAAGCCACTAGGTGTAAGATCGCCTTAAGGTAGCTCAAGCGGACTAGTAGACCTAAGCTATGAAATTTTTTTACAAAGATTCATTTTGTAACAAAAATTGTTTCCGTTATGTTAAAAACCCTTTTTTCTGCCATATTAGTTTTAAGATTGGAATGTGTAAATGAATATTTGTAAAAAAATTTCATAGCTTGAGGTCTACTAGTCCGCATGAGCTACCTTAAATTTGTGTGTCCCCGCAAGGAAAAACATTGTTGGTTACCGTTACCAACTTAATTGCTTAAAAATCTCTCAATTGTCTAACATACTAAAAAAAACTCATAAGAATAGTCACCACAATCAATTAATAGTTACTATAACCATTTTTTTCGTGCGAGTTTTGAAAAAATAGTCATCTAGAAAATAAGGGGGTCAGACACTTTTAAAATTTTCTTCATAAAATGATCTAAAAAAATAATTTTACAAATGAGAAATATGTGGAAGTAATATTTTCAAAGTATAGTTAATTTATAATGAAATGAGACCCAAAAAACATTTTTTTTATTGATTTTAACCGAAGATATAGCCATTTCTAAATTTTGACTCTGCCGTCGACTCCAGATCCAGGAACTCCATATATTTTGATGAGACAGGTCCTAAAATCTTGGTATTTTATATGACTATGGACTGAAGAGTTGTATGTATTCAAATTATTTAAGTAAATATTTTTTTCGGTCAATAATTGCTAAAAAATCCCAAATTTAAGTAAAATTACGATTATTGAGAAGTTTTTGACCGCAAAAAAATATTTACTTAAATAATTTGGATACAGACAACTCTTCAGTCAATAATATATGATCGATTTAGATGAAGCTATTGAAGACTGATTGGTTTTCAATGCAGATGTCGGTACAGATGTTGAACATTTAATTAAGAAAACGATGCATGATTATAATATCTTTAATAAACCGTATGAATTGATGAGAAAAGAATTAAAAAAATAATAAAGTTTAAATTTATGCTAAGAATAAATTGTAATTATTTTTCTTCGAAGCTTGGATATAGGTAAGTGTAACTACAATTTCCAGAGAAGGAATAAAGTTGCTGCAATATTTACAATTACAGCCAATGAGATATTTTCATTAGGATTTCAGTTAATTTGGAATACTTTTAACTGGAAATATGCATTGGCGAAATATGATTGTGATAAATCACAAGTGGATGAAAAATCGCATTCGAGCGTAAGCAGATAACTAGGGGGGCTGCGCCCCCCAACGTGCCTTCGGCACGCCCCCCCCCCCGTCCCCACACACACCTGCTCCTCGCTTCACTCGTCGCCCGCCCCCTCCCTATGCACGGAGAGAAATTTTAGAGTAAAAATTACCAAGGTGCCTTGGCAGCGCATGGATAGACTGTCAAAAGCCGTGATATTCCCAGGTTTCTAATACAATTTATAAGTTTCCCAGGAAAAACTACCATAACCACTTAAAAAAATACCAAATTATCTGAATAAAAATTACCAGACACACTAGTAAAAATTGAGGTCTAGTCATTTTTACAAGGTAACCTAAGAATTTTTACTAAGAAAACTGATAAATTTTACCAAATAACCTGGTATTTGTGTACTCGCGCATGCGCACTGCGCATTATTGTGTTTCAGAAGATTGATACTAGAGGCGTGCGCGACGTTAAAATGAAAACAATACACATATTTTCAGTAAGTAATAACGGCGATTCAAATGACTGTTGGTAACAGCTTCCATGGCGCAGTCGGTAGAACATCGGACTCTCAACCCAAAGATCGTCGGATCGAATCCCGCTTCCGTAAAAATTTTTTTCAGTTTAATGTTTTTTCATTCTTGTTTCTGTTTCTATTTCTATATTAAAATGCTATATATCCATCAATATGGATAAAAAAAGTTAATTTTTTTAATTTAAATTAACTAAAAAAATTTTACCAAGGCACTTTGGTAAAAAGTTTGAAATTGTCAGTCTGTCCATCCATTACCATAGAAACTGGTAATTTTGTCTCGAATATTTGTAATTTTCACTACAAAATTTCTCTCCGTGTGTAAAAACTTCGTTTTTACATAATAGGCACGACCGCAATATTCAGGAGAACCTTGTATTTTTATAAAAGCGAAAATTGCAACACTTACGATATTTATAATAAAAAAAAAAATTAAATATATAATAATAATAAAAAACTAGCTAGTGTTCCTAACTACATATACCTATACGATCTCAATTAAAAAAAAATACTTGCGCACATATGCATATATATATACACTAATACCGCGAAAAGAAGAAAAACAGAAGGAGAATGCTCAATACCGATGCATTCAGCAACGGCAAACTGGCTTAGCCCTGCGACCTGCGTGCATGAATACTTATACTGCAGCAGTCGTAACGGCTACGCTAGGTACCTCGGCTCACGGTCGTACACACTTTCCGGACCTATGTATACTACCGTGCCTCAGCTAGGATGCGTTCGCACACCAACAACAGCGGAAAAACACATGCGGCTCGTGCGACCACGAGGTATAAGGGAGATAGTACAATAAGTTCCGTGCTCTGCTCCGTGCTATGCTCCGTGCTCTGTTTCGTCTCTTTGTCGTCTGCGCGTGCCGCTCTACGCGGTTCCGCTACTGTTGCATTCCGAAAATCCAAATACCTATTGAAAAGGACCCCGCACACAATGTATGGGAAAAAATCATCCGGTCAAATTGAACGAAACTTTGGAAAAAAATAGATCTTGAGGTCCTGAAGAAATCTATCTTTTTTCAATTTCGTTCAATTTGACCGAATGATTTTTTCCCATACATTATGTGCGGGGTCCTTTAGGGTACCTCATCTTTAACAATTTATTATCTATGAAATTATAGGTTTAAGAGCATATGTTTATTAATTTTAACACAAATTACAAAGTATAATAGATAACATACACCACCTTAAATTTTCAAAAGGTTTTTAGATTTTCGGAATGTAACATGAACCGTGTAGAGCGGCACGCGCAGATGACAAAGAGACGGAACAGAGCACGGAGCATAGCACGGAGCATAGCACGGAACCTATTGTACTATCTCCCTAAGATATATCTATATATATGATCGCGCGCTTTCTGCTACTGCTGAGTAGTGTGGCGTGCCGTCAGCCGTGGCGCACATGTGTCCATGGTGTGTGTTGTCAACAATCGAATCGTCTGGCTCCCGGCGTCCCCAGCGATGACTGTGGCTGCTGTAGTATGCCGCCCTGGTGAATCGTGTTCGCCCTTTCATCGTGTTCGTCGATTGTTGATGATTCGTCGGAGATGGGAAGGCAGTGTGTCAGCGGCGAGAGCAGATTTAGTAAGCATTTTCTCGTTCCTAACCTCTCTGATGGGTGAGATGATGGTACTTTCGCTTGTTGCAGGTATCTGTGGCAGCGAGAGTAGTGTAAACGACGGGCACTGCTGCAGACTGTTTCTTGGGTATGGAAATGTTGCCTGAGTCATCTATTTATTAATTATATGTGGTTTTTAGGTGCTCAACTTTCCTTGTTTGGCTCTTACACTAGGGACTATGTGTACAGTTAAGCTGCTGCTTGTGTCTTCAGCGTCTTCAGTGAAACAACGGTTTAAGGTCTCCACCAGTTCTTCCCCTCTAGTTGTTACAGGAAGCTGGTACAGTGAGCGAACAACAGCCATTGCTGCAGACTTTTATTTTGTATGGTATGTTTTTTTGAGTCATCTATTTATTAGTCATATGTGGTTTTTAGGTGCTCAACTCTCCTCGCTTGTCCCCCAGAATAGGGACTGATCTGCTGTTCATGCGCTTTGCTGATCCCTAGGCTGAGGCAGTCCCTGACATTGAAAAACAATTGACAGTCTCTGTCAGTACTTTCCTCCTAGGTGGTGTGGTTACTGACACAGTGGATCGCTGTTAGATGATTCTCAGCAGACTGTCATCCATGGAGTAGTGCCAGCCTAGACCGTCCAGCCCTATTTTGCAACTTCTGCAGCTCTAAGTGATCTTCGAGTGTTAGTGCTTTAAAGTGTGAGCGGATAGGTAATAGGAACTGGGAAATATTATATAAGTGCTCTGTGTGTTGTTAAATGCGATAACGGTAGGTAGTTGTCTCTGGTAATATTGGCTCGTCTATTTAATTTCTAAGTTTAGTCAGGGTGTAAGAACTCGCTTCAGGGTATCTGTTGTACTACAATACATCATTATGTATTTCGCAGACTTCTACCCAGTGAGACTTGCCTATTTAATAGTTTTCTACATGCTGTAAGACTGAGTCAGCTAGAACATTGCATTCTTTATGCATTGAAATTTACCATATTACAACATTTATAGCTCATACATTACACAAAAGTTTTTTTTGTATATATGATATTCCTTTAACATGTACTTATATAATATTACACCATTTTGATTCTTTTAGTTCAATCGCTTAGGTCCTGGGAACATAGTAGATTAAGCTGGGTAATCTTATATCAAATTTTTTAAATTTGTTATTAAAAATCTTTTTGTAGAAAACAGGGAAATAGATATTTTGTTTCTTTAATTATTCTTCCAATGTGTTTATCCCATTGAATATTGTAATCAAATGTGATTTTGTATATTATTATTCTGTTTTTGTAATTATATTATCTTTGGAATGTTATGTCGATTTTTTCCATCTTATTTAGAGCTATTGTATCGAATACTTCTGTGTAAATCTAATTCTGTGAAAAATAAGCGAAAATTCACTATACGTGTATTGGGGTATTAAAAATCATGTTTATACGTTTAGATGATCCAGTAATTAACAGTTTTATTGAAAGTCAAATTCTTGTATGATAAGCGAAAATCGACTATTTCTGGTGTATTTAGGCATTTAAAATCGTTTTTATAGGTCTAAGCGGTCAGGAGTTGATTTTACACGAAAATGTTAAATAGAAAAAAGTTTTGTTTAAATATTATCTACAATTTTTACATTTAACATTTTTGTATAAAATCAAATCTTGTCAAGTTGTAGCCGAAAACCGTCAATTTTTTGTATATTTAGGCGTTTAAAATCGTTTTTATAAGTCTACTTCATCAGGAATTGGTTTTACACAAAAATATTAAATGGAAAAAAGTTTTATTTTAATATTATCTACAACTTTTGTATTAAACATTTTTGTGAAAAATCAAATCCTGACAAGTTATAGCCGAAAATCGTTCATTTTATGTGTATTTTGGCGTTTAAAATCGTTTTTATAAGTCTAGCTCGTCAGGAGTTGATTTTACAAAAAAATGTTAAATGGGAAAAAGTTTTGTTTCAATATTATCTACAACTTTTGTATTTAACATTTTTGTGTAAAATCAAATCCTTATAAGTTATAGCCGAAAATCATTGATTTTTGACCATTTTTGGCCGTTTTTCGCAGTTATCTTGGCAAATATTGCTCGTGCAAAAAAGTGTTCAACACAAAAAAGCTGTATTTTAATTAGTTTTAGCAGATAGACCTATATATATTAGCTTAAAATTAATTTTTCTAGACATTAGGCTTAAAAATCGATTTTTTGAGATATTTCTTTGTGCTCGCATTTGAAAAATTTTTCATCGATCTATCTCAATATAGAACCAGCACTTAGGTATAATTATAGGAGTATTTTCCCGCAATCCCGATGAAATCGGTCGAAAATTCATTGAGATAATCGAGAAACTTGAGTACATACGGACGTACAGACATACATACATCTCAGAAAACGCTTAAAACGCACTCGCTGTGAGTGGAACATGGTTTTTACACATTAATTTTTCAGTATTTGAATTCTTACAATTTTCGCTCTGGTGAAATTATAAGGCTCTCCCGAGTAGCGGTCGTGCCTAATAAAAATGGAACAAATTTTAATTTGTTTTTGTTGATTTCAAATAAAAAGTTTTCTTGATGAATCAATTTTTTTTAATACTAGCCAGTTCAAGCGCGCTGCGCGCGCTCTTCGTTTCACCTTGTCTTATATAATTAATATTGAAATATTATGAATTTAAAATACATTTTATTTTTTAACATACACAAATTTATCCAATATTTTCTATTAAAACTTGGATTGTATTTATATTTATTTTAGTTTATTCCTAAAATACGAAAATTTCGAGGTTAAAAATTTAACCGTGTTCAGAACAGTTATCACAGTCCTTCATTATTAGCTACAGACAAAATAATGATACTTTTTTGTTGTATAATATTAAACTTTAAGTCATTAATACAATTTATAACTTATATTTTTAGTTTAAATATTTCATAATTTCAAATTATATGGGTTTTATTTGGACGCGTCACTGCAGACCAATCACGGGTTCCTTTTAAACGGACTTGACCAATCGCAAAGGTTTTATTTCGGCTTCACATTTCCGTCATCATTCTTTTAAGAGAAGATGTTCACGAGTATCTTCCGCAGCTTAGGTGTTCTTCCTATTTTTTCATAAGACTTTATTTCATTTGTACATTGGCCCTCACCTAATCACATCTTACTTTGACTGCACATTATTATTAGTTATATAAATGTTGCAAAATTGTGTATTGATGTATAATAAGAATATATATATATATATATATATATATATATATATATATATATATATATATATATATATATATATATATATATATATCAGTTTCCAAAGTTCAAGAGGAGAAGCGCAAAGTTGAGAAATACTTAAACTGTTGGCAGATTGGATTTTAATATTAAAAAAAGGCAATTTCTTTTAGTTAGCGAAAGAAGTGAGAATAAAGATAAAACATAACGTTAAGAAGCCGACAGGTTATTCAGTAACAAAAGCAACAGAGCAAGAATCCTTCGAGAGGTTGTAGAGAACTTTTAAGATGCAACATTTATTATTTATTTGTTTATTTACTACCAGTATTCCGAAAATTTAGTTATTATTTCATAGGATTTGTTCCGCAGCTGAAATCAGCCCCATTTCTCAGCAGGTATATACATTTCCAAGTATTGGAGAGGGCGCGTAGAAAGGAGAACATGAGAGGATAAAAAGCCTGAGGTTTCGCGCACGCTAGCTCGCGTTGGCTCGCGCAAACCCTGCGAGTCCATCATTTTCTTCATCAGCTGGCCACGAAAAAAGGGGCGGAGAGCCGTAAAAAGGTTTTTGAGAGCGAGGAAGCCGCAGAGATCGCGTCGGAATTCTCCTCTTTGCAGAATCGCACTCCATGCACTTGTTTGCACGCTAGGTCGCGTTGTTTTCTTTGCGCAGCTTGAGTGTGTGCGTGTGGATGTACAGGGACGGTTCAGCGAGAATGCGGCGCTGCTCGTGGCTGCTGCCTGTCATCTCTGGCTCCGTGAGGACGACGAGCAACACCTTTTTCCTGGCTGGTCACAGGATCGCGATAAATTTCCGTTTGCGTAGGAAGAGCTTATCAGCTGCGCTGCAATCGGCCTCAGAAAAGGCTTTGTCATTAGTGTGCATTGAAATTATAAACATTCTTCAATTGCGATTCGTTTGCCGACAAAATTGAAATATCCCGGAGCTAATTAGTATCACCTCGTATAATTCTGATAGTCAGCTTATATAAGCTTATATAAGCTGCAATTATTCGAAATAAAAATGGCATTATAGCATTTTTACGTACTCTCGGTCTAAAATGACGTCACTTGAGTGGGTTTTTCTGAAAAAGAATCGTAAAGGCCGCCGGGTAATTTATATTAAAAACAGCCAAGTAAATGAAATTCCGGAGAGTTCAGTTGATGATAATATCACGGGGGGCATAAAATTTTTAATGAAAATACGAGCCTACTGATGTATACAGCTAAGTTTTTAAATGCTCACCTTGCAAGGAAAAATTAGTACATAACGTCCTTGAGGTGCATGCTCAAAGCGACCGCGCGCGCCTTCGCATGCAAGATCCTGGCCGAAAGATAAGTAATTTTCAGCTCTTGTAGGGATATTTTTTTGAGCGCGAGAGGAAATGATTCTCGAGGGACTTGACTGATTTAATTATAAATGGTAATTTGCGACGATTACTATGTACCCTCTTTGATACAGGCTTGAGGGCCGTAAATTAGGCTCGGTCAGTATAAGCACCACTCGCGACTTTTATACATTTTATGGTGTATAAAAACTACCAGCCATTTGCATAATGTACGTGATTTTTTTAAATGCGAATAATATAAATATTGGAATAAAAGATGCTAAAGAACTCGTTTACTGTGAAAGTGTGAAGATTCTTAATGAAGATTAATTTTTCACCACATTCATACCATGAATTATATTAAAAAGATTGACGTATTTTGATATTTTGAGTAGGTTTCATATTTGGATGATTTATGTCACAGGGTTCTGCTCACATGTATCTATACACCAAAATTGTACTCTTTATTAAACATTTAGATACAAGGTGTTATTATACATGTATACAATAATTTAAGAGTGGTAATTTAAGATCTGGTATGTAAGAGATTATGCCTGTACCGACAGGCTGCACAGTGATGGGGACATTCTTCGACAAATGTTATCGCGATGACCTTGTTACTGCTGTAGATCTATTGAAGTCCCTGTGGGCGATGACTCCACCAATGAGCACGCGGATGGTGATGACAGCAAGGGCTATCCTATTGATCTTCCCCAGTACCAGAAAATCGAGAGAATGACCAGCAGATGATTAAGGTTGTATGACTCGTAACACCCCATTCAAAATTTAGTTTTTGACATTAAAACTGCGATAAATAATTATGTAAAGCAAATAATCAATTTAGAGTTTTCGTGATCTATGTATGTAAAACAGTGTCGCAAGTGTGTTTTGAAAATTTTCAACATTTTTCTTGTGTATTATAAGGTATAATGATCGAGAAAAACCATGTGGGCATATTAAATGTTGAATTGTTCATATATCTAAGCCTCGACGAGTCAGCATATCGGTAGGAAGAAGAAGAATCGCGCGATGCACTCGAGCAAGCATAATGACGGCAGCTCAGTGGTCAGAGCATCGGACGAGAAACTTCGGGACCGTGGGTTCACGTCTCGATCGGCGCATATTTTTTACGTAACTTGTTCATTTAATCCGTTCAGTCCTTCTCTCAGGGAGCATGTACATAAGCGCTGTGCTGTGCGATGCCGCGCGGTGCTGCGCGATACCAGTGCTGCGTCCGTTCCGTTGTCTAAATGGTTCAAAACAAATTGTACGCTGTACCTCTGCATCATTTAAACACTTCGTGGATGTGCTCTAAAAAGTTTTATGCTGAGCTAGGCATATTGATCAAGGTTCATTTTTTAGTATATTTCGACACTGGAGAGGAAGGTGATGATTTATTCCGTGTGACGTTTTTCGCACGAGCGAAGCGAGTGCGAAAAGTCACAGGAAGTAAATAATCAACTTCCGCACTCGTTTCGAACGGTATTATATACCACGAGCGCCGAAAAATCATACCAAAGTTGTGATTTTGAGGTTAGAGTGGTATAAACAAATTTATGAAATTTCTCATGGTCTGACAATGCAAAATACTTAAATAAAGTTTGACAGACACCATATTTATTTCTTAAATTCATTGAAAGATGTGGTCGTACCCACCACCTTCTGATCTTATTTTTTTAAGTATTTCATCAATGTTAATAAATCCATTAAAGTTAAACACTTTTTTAACTTATTTAGTTTTTATTGCACAATTGACATTTTATTTAAAAAAGAACGGCATCGAACGGCATCGAACGGCATCGAACGGCATCGAACGGCATCGAACGGCATCGCACGGCATCGCACGGCATCGCACGGCATCGCACGGCATCGCACGGCATCGCACGGCATCGCACGGCATCGCACGGCATCGCACGGCATCGCACGGCATCGCACGGCATCGCACGGCATCGCACGGCACAGCGCTTATGTACATGCTCCCTCATGTGTAATACTAAAAACGAATAAAATTTGTTATCAGTGGAAAATGTAGGTTTATGTCGTCCAATATGGTCCAGCGCCTAATACCGTCCATTGCGAACCTAAACAAATAAGCCTGTTAATTTCTTGTCATTTTTGTTGTGTTTTTCTTACTGTGTTTCTGAATGTATAAGCAAATTTTTAGAAATTGAACGGGCTCCGGTTCCATTTTTCCGGACATTTTGGGTAGTTAAAAGTTAATAATAAAGTGGAAAAGATAAAAAAACTAAGATCTAGGTGTTTGATCCGACATTTTCCAGTCAACAGATTTATCAAAGTGTAAAAATATTCAGAGAAGATCAATCGAACTTTTTTTATTGTAATTTTAAATTTAGCAAAGACTTACCCGTATATTTATGTCATTGATTTTATTATCAGTTAAAAAAAGTTATGTTAAGAATTATTTTTAATGGTTAATTAAGAATAATTAAGAGTAAATAATCAAGTGAGAAATTATAGGATAGTAAGTCTAACAAATAAGAATAGTTGAAAAAAGTTGGTAACAGTTGGTGTAAATACCTTGATTGGTTACAATGAATAACGATCAGTTTATAAACCTAACAACGTGAAAATGGTTGCGTAAACTACTAATGCTGGATGAGACATCTGTAACCAACCACTTTGTACTCGTAAGACTAACCAATCATTTTTTTCCGTGAAATAAACATGTTTTAATACTTAAATACATGCTATTTTCTTGACCATTTTTCATGATTTTTCTCAAGTGGTCCGTATTAAGAACCCGTTGTTCAAAATTGCGAAATTTCAAATAATATTTTGTTCAATTTTTATGATACTAGTCATATTGAGCACTTTTAGTGTCTACACAAAGTCCCTACACAGGACCTTTATAGCACTGCTAAGTTCTACACAAGTAATATTAAGAAAAAATATACACATATATAGTCTACACTGATATAGTCTACACGATTAAAATCTACATCATGTAAGGATCTTATTGATGTAGATTTTAACTGTGCACAATTTATCTCGATAAATAGTTTTTGTGCCGAAATTCTCTGTGTAGGCTTTATTTGTGTAGAATTTTATTATATTTTAAAGACTTATACACTATTGTCGTATACATAATACTTGTGTACGATATCGCCGAAAGTCATCGATTAAATTTATATACTAAATTATAGGTAGTTTTTAATCAATTACATAAGATTTGATGTCAATTGAGGGCCTGGAAACGAAAAGGGACATAAGCAAAAAAAGATCAAATATTTCTTTCAGAAATTTTTATAGCTTAAAATTTATAAAATTTATACAACAATAAAATTTGGGATATTAGGAGTGTTATGCTTTAAGGAATTAAGGAAGTTTTCTGGAAAACTTCAGTAGTCAATGCATTGTTGTTAAAAATTTGTAGCACATTTTTCGTGATCGTCTCGAGTCGTGCGCACGTCGTTACACCTGTACCGTGGCGCGCGGCCTTTAACAGCATTTATCGTGACAGTCACGAAAAGTTCTATTTACCAACAATACATAGAGTACTGGAATTTTCCAGAAAACTTCCTTAGGCGTTTAAGAATATAGTAATTCGAATCAAATCGAAAAATTCGAAAATTTGTTACACACCTTTTTCATTTGCAAATAGAGATTAAAATAGCAAAAAAAAATGCTTTAAAATTCGCTATTTGGTTCAATAACAATCGCTATTATTCTGCTAAAGTTTATAACATTCCTAATACCCCAAAATTTATTGTGTAAAAATTTCTGAAAGAAATATTTGATTTGAATGAAGTTCTGGCAAGATGAACAAAAACTTACATTAAACTTGTTTTTTTTTTCACAAAAAAAAAGTTTGTTATTGGGATTTTTAATAAAATTAATAAAGATGAAAATTTGATTTCTTCACAGAAAAATGCGTATTTCAATTCTTTACATGCCTGTACTTTAAAAAAACGAGATTTGCTCAATTCTCAAATTCAGATCGTTGGAGAATACTTTTTCTGCAAAATCGTGGTATGCCCCTTTTCGTTTCCAGGTCCTCAATTGAGATCAAATTTTATGTAATTGATTAAAAACTACCTATAATTAAGTATGTGAATTTAAGGGGATATCGGAGGCAACTACAAATTCCTACATCGAATTTTACATTATTCGAAGTCAGTTTAAAGTTTTTTAAATTATCGCAGTCATTCGGTGTTTGCATTGGGTTAAAGAACGCCGGATGGCAAAGATAATTAATGAAAATCAAAAATTGAATGAAAACAATGGAAAATACGAGAATTTCGATAAGTATGTCATTCCAGGTGGGCTCCGACTGTAGTTAAAATCTCATCAATAAGATCTACACATGATCTAGATTTTAATTGCGGAGACTATCTCAGTGTAGACTATATATGTGTACATTTTTTCATAATATTATTTGAGTAGAACTTTTTTTTTTACTTTATAGCAATGCTATGAAAGTCCTGTATAGGAGCTTTGTGTAGACACTAAATGTGATCAATATCACTAGAATCATTTTATAGTCATTTAACATTTAGTACGCCGTATGGAGAACCTTTAACCTTGTACAAAATGATAATAAAATATATAAATCTTCTCATTCAAATAATCATATTTTATTTAGAATTCGACTAACTGGAATTGGATATGGTTATATTTAAATTACAGATAAGTATATGCCTTAACAATCGCAAAATAATCTCTCCTTCACTATTACACCAAAGAAATAATTTATATTGATCGATCACTATATCATTATATAATCACTTTGAACAATCAAACGATCGAGCGTCGAAGTACATACAGCGAAAGTTTATATTCGATAAAGTTTGGCGTGGCAACCGAAGTTGACTGTGGGGCTGATGATTTCGGCGACGATCTCTCAATCGTGTAATATATCTTTTCGCCAAGTCGTCAATCAGGGTATTGATATATAAGATTATATATATATCACACCGATACCCGTGTCGGGCCCGATGACTCGCCGGGTGAGAAAGAGAGATGCGAGAATGAGACGTCTGTCTCTTAAGTCTGATCGCGACTTTCTACCGTACTTACGCTGACGATAGAAGCCACAGGCTTAATGATTTCGGTAATACTAACATTGAATACATATACGCCGATAATATTTACATGGTACATGCTTTGTGCCGAGTCATATATAGTCTCGCTCGAAATATCCGTTACAATTCACCCCTCCTCGATTTATGCTCGCTTAACATCGAATTCGTTCCGTCGTTAAATCATAGTAAAATAAGCACAGACTTAAAAACAAAGCGAGATAGTCTGCACTCTCTTTACCATCATCGTACGTCGTCATCATTTACACATTAATGTATAGAGTGTATCGCTTGCATGATATAATATAATTTTATGAAGCTGAAGTTAGCAGCGAGATCTATCAGCGACAAGCAATTTTGCAGTGGCTCTCAACCCAAAAATACAATTACGCTTAATCGAGGTATACAATCATTCTAACGTGGATTTTCTACTACTGGAAACCAAAAAAAGTATTTCGAACCAAAATCACGTGTTATATAATTAATTACAATGAATTATTTATTGATAATACCATACTTGCAAAATCAAGTTGAAAATATACGTCTTTTCCATGTTTCCCCGCTTCCTATCGAAAAACTAAAGGTGTACATTTTCTAAAACTTGGCAAAGATATTCGAGGAACTCCAAGAAAGAAGGTAAAAGAGTTTCGAAAAATGTACACCTTCCATTATTTATTTATAAGAGCTTAATTGCAAAATTAAGCGAAAAATATACGTCTTTTCCATGTTTCTTCGCTTCCTATGAAAAAACTAAAGGTGTACATTCTCTGAAACTTTGCAGAGATATTCAGGATAATCCTAGAATGAAGCTGAAAGAGTTTCAAAAAATGTACACCTTCCATTATTTATTTTCAAGAGCTTAATTGCAAAATTAAGCGAAATATATACGTCTTTTCCATGTTTCTTCGCTTCCTATGGAAAAACGAAAGGTGTACATTCTCTGAAACTTTGCAGAGATATTCAGGATAATCCTAGAATGAAGCTAAAAGAGTTTCAAAAAATGTACACCTTCCATTATTTATTTATAAGAGCTTAATTGCAAAATTAAGCGAAAAATATACGTCTTTTCCATGTTTCTTCGTTTCCTATGGAAAAACTAAAGGTGTACATTCTCTGAAACTTTGCAGAGATATTGAGGATAATCCTAGAATGAAGCTAAAAGAGTTTCAAAAAATGTACACCTTCCATTATTTATTTATAAGAGCTTAGTTGCAAAATTAAGCGAAGAATATACGTCTTTATCATGTTTCCTTGCTTCCTATCGAAAAACTAAAGGTGTACATTTTCTGAAACTTTGCAGAGATATTTGCAACGATGCCAGAAAGAAGCTAAAAGAGTTTCAAAAAATGTACACTTTTCATTATTTATTTATAAGAGCTTAATTGCAAAATTAAGCGAAAAATATACCTCTTTTCCATGTTTCTTCGCTTCCTATAAAAAAACTAAAGGTGTACATTCTCTGACACTTTGCAGAGATATTCAGGATGATCCTAGAATGAAGCTGAAAGAGTTTCAAAAAATGTACACCTTCCATTATTTATTTATAAGAGCTTAGTTGCAAAATTAAGCGAAGAATATACGTCTTTATCATGTTTCCTTGCTTCCTATCGAAAAACTAAAGGTGTACATTTTCTGAAACTTTGCAGAGATATTCAGGATAATCCTAGAATGAAGCTAAAAGAGTTTCAAAAAATGTACACCTTTCATTATTTATTTATAAGAGCTTAATTGCAAAATTAAGCGAAAAATATACGTCTTTTCCATGTTTCTTTGATTCCTATAGAAAAACTAAAGGTGTACATTTTCTGAAACTTGGCACAGATGTTCGAAACAATCCCAAAAGGAAGCTGAAAGAGTTTCAAAAAATGTACACCTTCCATTATTTATTTATAAGAGCTTCATTGCAAAATTAAGCGAAAAATATACGTCTTTTCCATGTTTCCTTGATTCCTATCGAAAGTATATTTTTCGCTTAATTTTGCAATTAAGCTCTTATAAATAAATAATGGAAGGTGTACAATTTTTTACAACTCTTTCAGCTTCCTTTTGGGATTGTCTCGAACATCTCTGCAAAGTTTCAGAGAATGTACACCTTTAGTTTTTTCATAGGAAGCGAAGAAACATGGAAAAGAGTTATATTTTCCGCTTAATTTTGCAATTAACCTCTTATAAATAAATAATGGAAGGTGTACATTTTTTGAAACTTTTTTAGCTCCATTCTGGGCTTATCCATAGTATCTCTGCGAAGTTTCAGAGAATGTACACCTTTATTTTTTCGATAGAAAGCGGGAAAACAAAAAAAGACGTATATTTTTCGCTTCATTTTGCATTAAGCTCTTATAAATAATTAATGGAAGGTGTACATTTTTTAAAACTCTTTCAGCTTCCTTTTGGGATTGTCTCGAACATCTCTGCCAAGTTTCAGAAAATGTACACCTTTAGTTTTTCGATAGGAATCAAGGAAACATGGAAAAGACGTATATTCTTCGCTTAATTTTGCAACTAAGCTCTTATAAATAAATAATGGAAGGTGTACATTTTTTGAAACTCTTTTAGCTTCATTCTAGGATTATCCTGAATATCTCTGCAAAGTTTCAGAGAATGTACACCTTTCGCTTTTCCATAGGAAGCGAAGAAACATGGAAAAGACGTATATTTTTCGCTTAATTTTGCAATTAAGCTCTTATAAATAAATAATGGAAGGTGTACATTTTTTGAAACTCTTTCAGCTTCATTCTAGGATTATCCTGAATATCTCTGCAAAGTTTCAGAAAATGTACACCTTTAGTTTTTCGATAGGAATCAAGGAAACATGGAAAAGACGTATATTTTTCGCTTAATTTTGCAATGAAGCTCTTATAAATAAATAATGGAAGGTGTACATTTTTTGAAACTCTTTCAGCTTCCTTTTGGGATTGTTTCGAACATCTCTGCCAAGTTTCAGAAAATGTACACCTTTAGTTTTTCTATAGGAATCAAGGAAACATGGAAAAGACGTATATTTTTCGCTTAATTTTGCAATTAAGCTCTTATAAATAAATAATGAAAGGTGTACATTTTTTGAAACTCTTTTAGCTTCTTTCTGGCATCGTTGCGAATATCTCTGCAAAGTTTCAGAAAATGTACACCTTTAGTTTTTCGATAGGAAGCAAGGAAACATGATAAAGACGTATATTCTTCGCTTAATTTTGCAACAAAGCTCTTATAAATAAATAATGGAAGGTGTACATTTTTTGAAACTCTTTTAGCTTCATTCTAGGATTATCCTGAATATCTCTGCATAGTTTCAGAGAATGTACACCTTTAGTTTTTCCATAGGAAGCGAAGAAACATGGAAAAGACGTATATTTTTCGCTTACTTTTGCAATTAAGCTCTTGAAAATAAATAATGGAAGGTGTACATTTTTTGAAACTCTTTCAGCTTCATTCTAGGATTATCCTGAATATCTCTGCAAAGTTTCAGAGAATGTACACCTTTCGTTTTTTTATAGGAAGCGAAGAAACATGGAAAAGACGTATATTTTTCGCTTAATTTTGCAATTAAGCTCTTAGAAATAAATAATGGAAGGTGTACATTTTTCGAAACTCTTTTACCTTCTTTCTTGGAGTTCCTCGAATATCTTTGCCAAGTTTTAGAAAATGTACACCTTTAGTTTTTCGATAGGAAGCGGGGAAACATGGAAAAGACGTATATTTTCAGCTTGATTTTGCAAGTATGGTATTATCAATAAATAATTCATTGTAATTAATTATATAACACGTGATTTTGGTTCGAAATACTTTTTTTGGTTTCCAGTAGTAGAAAATCCACGTTAGAATGATTGTATACCTCGATTAAGCGTAATTGTATTTTTGGGTTGAGAGCCACTGCAAAATTGCTTGTCGCTAATAGATCTCGCTGCTAACTTCAGCTTCATTATAATTTTAAACAAAAAGTTCATGTGCATATTGTAAGATAGTCAAGTATACATCGAAATAATATGCTTATATAATCGCCTAGACATCGCTAGACGGGACTTCATAATAACGCCGGAGACTTAACCTATTGTACACACCTTTAATTTGATCGCAAGCTTCCGGTAGGCTTAATTCAAACGCATTAGGTCCTGCTTGTCGCGTTATTTTATAAGGACCCTCATAGATGTGAAAAAACTTGTGGATTTGATTTTGTGCAGCATTCGAAAGATGCGGCACGCGTAACAATACCAAATCCCCTATTACTAATTTTACTTTACTAACAGTCTTTTGAGTAGCACATCGCTGTTCGAAAGCCCGCTGTAGCTTTTCGTTTGCAACTTGTATTTGTACTTCCCGCGCAACCACCTCTTTTTGTAGCCGCGGAAACATAAGTAGAATATTTTCTTTCGGTTGTTTATTATAATGAAGGAAAAAGGGAGTATACCCTGTGCTCTGGTGGGTTGTATAATTTAAACAATCTTGTACATATTTAATGTATGACGCCCACTTTGTGTGTCTTTGTGAACAATATGTTCGAAGAATACGGCCAATTTCGCGCATGGTCCGTTCAATGGGGTTTGACTGTGGATGCCTTATTGAAGAGTACAAAACTTTTATTCCCAATGATTCGAGCTTCGACTTCCATTGTAATGAAATAAATTGCGTGCCATGATCAGATAAAATCTTGTTAGGTGTACCGACATGAATGAAATAGTGATTTATAAGTTTATTTAAACATGTGCGTGTATTTGCTCGCTTAATTGCATAAATTGTTACTAATTTTGTAAATAAATCTTGCGCAACGAACAAATACTGAACTCCCCCCATGGACTGCGGAAGAGGGCCGTAAAAATCTACGCTGACGATTTCGTTGGGTTCCTTTGCTTGCAAGAACTGATAAGAACCTTCCATCTTATAATTCAAATATTTTGTTCGCTGGCATAGATCACAGGTTTTTGTGTAAACTTTAATATCTGATCTCATATGACGCAAAAAAAATATTCATTTAAATAAGCAAATAATTTATATGAACCTGCATGCCCAAATTGTTCGTGTGCTAACTTTAAGGTTTTATCAATTAGAGTTCGGGGGAGATATAATTTCCAGTTCTTAGATTTAGCTTGTTTAACATATAGAATATTGTTGTCTTTTAGGAAATTTAGTTTATTTGACGGTTTACTATATAATTGTTGCAGTATAGTATCGTTTGCTTGGTGAGTTGCAAGATTACGAAGCTCGGTAATAATTTCGCGTTTCATTGTGATTTCCGCGATTAAACTTATGGAATTGATTTTGACAGTATCAATTGCTTGATTTTCTGGTAGCGACCGCACGCAGCTCCAAATTAAACGATTCGGATGTGGTTCATATGACTGATTTTGAAAATTCCTACTAAAGAAATCAGCAACCACGTTGTCTGTTCCTTTACAATGGCGGATTTGAAACTTGTATTCCTGCAAGGCTAAAATCCATCTAACTAAACGAGCACTGTGGAACGGTGATGATAATAAAAATGTGAGAGATTTATCATCGGTAATGATATCAAATTCAGCTCCTATTAAATAGTACCGGAATTTTAAAACTGAATAAATTATTGCTAGGAGTTCCTTTTCAGTTTTAGTATACCGACTTTCATACTTCGTAAGTACTCGACTAGCCAAAGATATTATGCGCGCGTCACCCTCATTATCTATCTGATAAAGGATCCCGCTTATGCCTATATCGCTGGCATCGGTTTGTAAATAAAACTTACGGTTTAACATGAAATGACAAAGTGTGACCGTGCGCATGAAATTTTCCTTGAGTGCTTCGAACGCACGAGTATGCTCGTCGGTCCAATACCACTGCTTTTCGGCTTGAAGCAAATCTCGGAACGGTTCTACATAATTCGCGTGTCTTACACTAAAGCGCCTATAAAACCCGCATACGCCTAGGAACGCTTGCAGTTGCTGTTTATTTAAGGGGAGTGGAAAATCATGAATTTTAGTCAAATGCTCTGGATCAGCTTGAATACCCTTTTCGCCTAAAATAAACCCTAAAAACTTTATACTTTTACGAAACAAAAATGATTTGTCTAGGCTCAGCGTCAAACCAGCTTGTCGCACGCACGTAAACAATTGATCTAAATGATCGAGATGTTCATCAAACGTTTTTGAGGTGACCAACAAGTCATCTACATAGATCGTAAGCAAGTGTAACACTTTATTTAGTGCGATCGTTAAGCCTCGAATAAATCCTGATCCGGCAGTACTTAAACCAAAAGGTATTCTCGTAAACTGATATGTGTGGCCTTTATGACAAAATGTTGTGTATTTTCGCGACTCCCTTTTTAAACAGAATTGATAATACCCTCTCACTAAATCAGTAATCGAAAAATATTTCGCCCCTTCGTGTTTTTGCACTAACTCATCTATATAAGGTGGACATTCGTTGTCTGCGGATATCCCTTTGTTTAAAAACCGCGCATCGAGACAAATACGCACATCCCCATTTTTCTTATTCACGATACGAATTGGGTTACAATATTCGCTGCATGAATACTCTATTGTTCCCTGCTGCAACATGTTTTCGATTTCTTGGTCAACAGCTGATTGCTGGTATAAAGGAATAGGATATGATTTTCTAATGAATGGTTTATCAAAATTAGGCTTTATCTCGTGCTCGTATACATATGTGCAACCCGGTTGATCAGAAAATACTTCTTTATGTTCCATTAAAAGTTTAAGGACTTGTGATTTTTCATTACCATTTAAATCGTCAAGGTTGTGTACATAAGATTTTACTTTATTCTCTAATAATTCCAATTTTTTGTCTTCCGAATTATTATAAGGTTTTATTTCGTCGCGCCTTTCAACACAGTTTGATTCTACCCTCGCACCCCCCAGAGTATATATACCTACGGTAAACTTGTGGTTTTCTAACTTATCGTTCGAAAATACTTCAGTTTGTTTTGAATTTACTGTACAAATTTTAATCCCATAACACCCATTAACACTTTCGGCAGATTTAGGTTGGTAATCTACCAGATCAGACGGAATCGTTTCATTCAAAAGTTCGAAAGTTTCATTTTTGAAATTAATAACTCCACCGTATGATTTTAAAAAATCTGCTCCTATAATAATATCTGCTGAAAGACCAGGTACGACTAAAAAGGTATATTCAAGATTAAACTTCCAAATACAAATGTTTAAATAAATTTTTTTAGAAATACTAATCATTTTCTTTCCTACGGCTACATATACAGCTAAATTACTTACAGGTAGCACTGGAATATTATTATTTTGTTTTAGATTATTGTATATAGTATCAGACACACAAGTTACTTCGCTACCCGAATCAATCAAAATATTTACTGTACGTGCACATACTTGGCCTTGTATACGTGGACTTATAACACGCGAATCTAATTTATCTTTGATATGACCATGATTTTCGCCTACATCCCAACAAAGCTCTTGGATAAACTCCGATTTATTAATTGATCGAATTACACGATTATTTGAATTATTCTGCGATGTATTTTTATTCGAAGTGTTGGCTGAACTTGGAGGTGGTTGCGAGGTATCGGGTAACGCTACACGCGATGGATTAGACAGATTATTTTCACGCCAATTTTGAGTATTTTGGCTCGGTCTTTGGGAAGGGTACGGTGCCGATCCGCGATACGCTGGCATAGCAGTTTTCATCTGCGTGTTTACCCCCTTACTCTCGTTAGACTCTTTATGCGCGGAATCAAGCCTACCCAATGCCTGAGAGATACGATCCGTGTCCGAATAATCGATCACTGACAAAACTTCACGAACTCGCGATGGCAACTGACTTACTATGTGAAAATTTATTTCATACGGATCCATAGGAGGATTTATGTACTTCGCTGCACGGTGCTGTTCCGTATAATACTCAGATAATGATCCGTCCGACGACTTAAACTTTCGCATAGTCCAGCTGCTTTTCGTCTCTGCGCGGGCTTCAAGCGAATAAAATTCACTTAAAAATTTAGTTTTGAAATGTCCGTAATCGATAAATGAACCAGGTTTCGCATCGAACCAAGCACGCGCACGGCCTTTTAAAGCATCCTCGGTTATATTTAATTTTTGATCGTTCTCAATTCTTTTTCTACTAAAATATTTTTCCAATCTCTCGATCAACTCGGCTGGATTTCCTTTATCACCATTATAATGAGGTAAATCTATAACTATTTGAAAACTTTTAAAATGATTTAAAATTCCTTGCACAAGTTCATCGTTAAGATTACGCCTCTCGCTATTATGATTTGAATTTACAGAGGAGTGCACACTAGAATCTACATTTTGCGTATTGTTGCTTTCGCCGTTACAGTTGTGAGTTACATTACCATTATTCCTGAGTACGTTTGTAGGTCGGGACAATTCTTCACGTTGGGCCAGCAATGTCTCGTTCAGTTGCATGAGCTTGTCAATTTGTTTTCGTAGTTGCTCATTCTGGCTCCAAGCTGTGGCCGCCTCAACAGACACTCTCTCAAGATCCTGCTTCAATTTCTCCATTTCCAGGCTGGTTAATTCGGTCGATTTTGTTCTGGTTGCCACCATACCCTTGGGCGGTGTCCTGTCCAATGTCATTAAAGTTCTACCCTCTTTAAACTTAAATTTAGATTACAAAATTTTCGTCAGCTTTCTGTTTTTTTTTTTTAATTCCAGTTAGTTTGCCACGAGTTGAGCGCCAAATTGTACAAAATGATAATAAAATATATAAATTTTCTCATTCAAATAATCATATTTTATTTAGAATTCGACTAACTGGAATTGGATATGGTTATATTTAAATTACAGATAAGTATACGCCTTAACAATCGCAAAATAATCTCTCCTTCACTCTTACACCAAAGAAATAATTTATATTGGTCGATCACTATATCATTATATAATCACTTTGAACAATCAAACGATCGAGCGTCGAAGTACATACAGCGAAAGTTTATATTCGATAAAGTTTGGCGTGGCAACCGAAGTTGACTGTGGGACTGATGATTTCGGCGACGATCTCTCAATCGTGTAATATATCTTTTCGCCAAGTCGTCAATCAGGGTATTGATATATAAGATTATATATATATCACACCGATACCCGTGTCGGGCCCGATGACTCGCCGGGTGAGAAGGAGAGATGCGAGAATGAGACGTCTGTCTCTTAAGACTGATCGCGACTTTCTACCGTGCTTACGCTGACGATAGAAGCCACAGGCTTAATCATTTCGGTAATACTAACATTGAATACATATACGCCGATAATATTTACATGGCACATGCTTTGTGCCGAGTCATATATAGTCTCGCTCGAAATATCCGTTACAACCTACAGTTATTAAACATGAAATATACATAGAATTACAAATTTTTTAAAATAGAATTTTTTATTCCTTGTGTGACGGAGGTTCTCGTAGACGTTTAGACAAAGTTTAAACCGTCGACTCAACAAAAGAACAACTAGCTCACGATGCTCACTTATTCTTTTACGCTTTATTATTTAATTCTCACGTACGTAACACTCGGAATGTAGAAATATTGTTTAGTGAAGACTTGAAATGTTAAAAAATCATTAAAATTAATGCTTCGCTCTTATTGGACGGACTCGATCTCATAAATGAATGATTTGGGTATTAACTGCGATTAAGAATTATTGAAAAGTTCATATCCTTTTTATAAAAATAAAATTTCCGTGGTAGAAATTAGTTCATTAAAAATGGGCAAGAAAACATAAACTAGCCATTGGAAATGGCTAGTTATTAGATACAAGTGTAATATTTTTTTTTCATCAACTTCATCAATTTAATCATATATTGTAAAGCTTATAGCTTGATTAAGATATCGACCAAAATTGTTATTTTGCCACGTGACTCTATCTCTCTAACTCATCACCACATTCGTCGGTTAGCTATTGCCAAATTAATAGATAATACAAAATTTTGACCATTTTTGCGGCCAATAAATGTGAAAAATAGGTTGTAAAAGACTAGCCATTTACTACTCAAAAAATGATTTATTTCTACCAAGGTTCACTGAAAAAAATAGTCTATGAAAAATTATTAAATTATCTAGGAAAATTTACCATGTTGTATGGGAACAGAGCGACAGACTTGAATTGTTTCAAATTTTACAATGTTATCTATCAAATTTTACAATACTGGAAAGTAAAGTGGAAATTCACCAAAAAAAAATATGCAGTGATCGGGAATGGAACCCTAACCCCCTGGGCCAGAAGCCGCGCTCTTACTCGCTGCGCCAACATGTTCTTACGGGTATGGTGTTTCGACTCGTCTATATTTGCCACAGCCTGAGGTTATGTTGACTCGCCGACTACAGACATTAGCAGCCGACAACTCAATTTTTACTATATTGGCTTGTAAAAATTCTTATATACCTTCTGTCAATTATTAAAATGTCTGAAATTTACGATGTAGTAGAGTAAAATTTGTGACAAATTCTTGGCAAAAATTATGCAAAATATGCACTAAAAATTATTTCATATCATATTAATCTTTCACTCTCAAATTTTTTACTATGTTACTTAGTAAATTTTATAGCCATTTCTATTAATTTTTCATCAATGTTATATTGATAATTACTAAAAGTAGACTAAATAGGCTTAGAATACAAGTATGTCGCCCCATTACTAGCGAACATAGTAATTTTTCAACAAATATTTTTCTCCGAGTACTTGGCGATTTATTACCCGAGCGGAAATGAAATCAGTCCAGCCTTAGTTGAAATCAGGCCTTGATCAAGCTTCTTGATCAAAGCCCAATCAGGATGGTGACGCTTTTTTTATCAAGGCTTGAATTGACAAGTTATATTTCCCTGACAACCGATTTAATTATATACTTCATAACCTCATTATTTACAATAATTAATTATCGTTGTTTACATACACTTCTTAACAAATACAGAATTAAATGTTATTTTTTAAATTGAAAGTTTTATTGACTGAGAAACGATGAGATTATATTTATCACGTAAATGGTAACAAACGTATTTTTAATTATGGCGAATTATACATACAAAATGTTATATTGTAACAATTTCAATATCAACATTTGTCCATACATTTTTATATCTTGTAACTGTTATAGCTCTAGTATTCTTTGAAATATAGTATTGTTTAATAATATCACTGCCTCAATAATGGAGTCTAGGTGGTGTGCTCCGTAGGTTTTTGCGTTTAGATTTCCGGGTTTCATCTAATACGTGGTCTAGGTGTTCGGGGTAGTCGATACCGATGTCTAGGTGGTACGTTCCGTAGTATTTTGCCTTTAGGTATTGGAAATCATCGAATGCGTTATTTAGGTGTTCAGGGTGGCCGATGACGATGTCTAGGTGATGCTCTCTGTATTTTTTTTTTGTTTAGAGCTTCGGGCCTATCTAATACGTGGTCTAGGTGTTCAGGGAGGTCGAGGACAATGTCTACCCGCGTGAAAATATGATATGAGATCTCATATGAGATTGTAAATGAGATCTTAAAAAGATCTAAAATGAGATCTACATGAGATCTCATATGAGATCTATCTGTAATTTTCTATTAAATAAAAAACTTAAGCCGTTACATCTCGTGTGACATCTCATATGAGATTTCATATGAGATCTCATCTGCAATTTTCTATTAAATAAAAAACTTAAGCCGTTAGATCTCATGTGAGATCTCATATGAGATTTCATCTATGATGAAAAGTTTTAAATATTGCTTCCTCCTAGAGGAAGCTTTGTGATAGTAAAAAAAAAGTTTATGAGATAATGTGTTAGAAATGTTATTTAGCAAATTTGGAATCGAAATACACTATTTTTAGAAAATGTCCGTATGGATGTGTGTGTGTGTGTGTGTGTGTGTGTGTGTGTGTGTGTGTGTGTGTGTGTGTGTGTGTGTGTGTGTGTGTGTGTGTGTGTGTGTCCGTATACGCTGATATCTCATGATCTACTCGACCGATTTTAACGGGACAGTGATCATTTTTTTAGATTTTGCTTCCACAATTGGGGTCAATATTCTATTTTTGTAAAATTTAATTTTTTTTTTTTATAGCCATTTTTTAATTTTCAAAATTTTTATTTTCGATTTTTTTAATATTTAGAACAAATATTGTTTATATATCATGAATTCTCTGTATGTAGGATAAAATGATCTACAATTTAAAAAAAAGTCGGTAGCTATATTTCGTCATAAGTTATTGATGAAAACGTAATTTTTTGTAAATAGGTTATATTTCGAAATTAAAAAAAGATATTAACATGAATATTTGTTTGTTTATAAAGGATATTAAGTACTACAACTTACTAAATTTTTAGGTTTTTTTATTCATTATTTTTTGAGAAAAAAAATAATTTATAAAAAAAGTGATTTTTTGTTGTCGTTCAATAATTATAGTAAAATTGGCTTAATCACTTTCAAATTCTTTGTAGGGGTAGATTTTGTATACCAATCGAGTGAGTTCTTTGGGCAAAAGGATTGATCCATAAATTTCGGAGATATTCCTCGCCTTCGGCTCGGGCGTTAATATCACACGCGGGTTGGGATGTCTTACTTCCCTCCCTTGGTGCGTAATGTACTATTGAGGAAGCTACGTGCCAATAAATTGGCAGCGGTTTTTTTTTATTTCAATTATACAATTACTATAAATACTATTTGCATGTCTTTAGTGTATTTAATTTAATTTGTCGTAGAATCGACGTATCAAAAACAAGGCATGCCTTGTAAGTTCGACTCTTAAGGTGATGTCGGAGCCACGCTGATTGGTTGAAATTTTCCTAACCTCAAAAACAGAATATCATGAATAAAAAAAGTATACTATTATAAAGCACAAAAATGCGGTGATGGCATGTTCTTTTTATAATAAGGAATGTTTATAAACGTTATTCAGCATTTAATAATTTTTAGTTGAGACAAACAATGGGAAATACGACGCGAGGTGAAGATGCCGTTTCACATAGAAAATTGTAAAATGACCGTCACTTTTACGTAATTCCACGCGTCAATTTTAAGAATATTGCATTACATAAATTATTAAACATTTTGATTATCGAAATTGCTGTGATCCCGCATTCTTTACACGATAACAAATCGTTAGCAACTTAATTTTCAATATCACGAAGTAAATTTCACGCGAACAATGGGAAATACGGCTCGAGGTGGGGGTCACTATCGGTAAAGTTCGCTCCTACATCCCCTTAAAAAGTAATTGAAGTCATCGACTCTCACAGTCTTATACACTCGACATTGACAACTTGTTTATAGGAACAGTCGGCGGGTCGCCACGTATCGGCGAGTGGCGGTAATAAGGAATGGGTCTGGGTGACAAGCTTAGTATCGCCATTGGCCGATACGTGGCTACCCGCCGACTGCTCCTATAAACAAGTTGTCAATGTCGAGTGTATAAGACTGTGAGAGTCGATCACTTCAATGACTTTTCAAGAGTCAAACTTACAAGGCATGCCTTGTTTTTGATACGTCGATTCAGCGACAAATTAAATTAAATACAGTAAAGACATGCAAATAGTATTTGTATAATTGAAATAAAAAAATATTTAAAACTTTTTATCATAGATGAGTTCTCATATGAGATCTCACATGAGATCTAATGGCTTCAGTTTTTTATTTAATAGAAAATTTTAGATGAGAACTCATATGATATCTCACATGAGATATAATTCCTGAAATTTTTTCATTTAATGGAAAATTGCAGATGAGATCTCATACGAGATCTCATGTAGATCTCATTTGAGATCTTTTTAAGGTCTCAATTACAATCTCATATGAGATCTCATATCATATTTTCACGCGGGTAGGTGGTGCGATCCGTAGTTTTTTTGCGCCTAATTGTAATTGTTGCAACGCGTCGAATGGGTGGTCTAGGTGGCGCGCTCCGTAGTTTTTGTGTTTAGATATCACGACGCATCTAATACGTAGACCAGGTGTTCGGAGTAGTTGATTATGATGTCTAGGTGGTGCGCTCCGTAGTTTTTTTTTCTGTAGGTTTCGGAATGTATCAAACGCGTGGTCTAGATCTTTGGGGTGGCTGATAATGGAATATATAGGTGGTGCGCTCCGTACTTTTTGGCTCTAGGTGTTCGAGCGCATCGAAAACATGGTATAGATGATGAAAACTATGGAACGCATCATCTAGACACCGTCGTCGGATACCCGGCCGCCTAGACCACGCATTGAATGCATTCTGACACCTAGACGCAAAAAGCTACGGAGCGCACCACTTAGATTCTGCCATCGGCCACTCTCAACACCTAGACCACGCATTCGATGATTTCTGATGCTTAGAGGCAAAAACCTATGGTGCACACCACCTAGACCGCGACATCGGCTACCCCGAGTACCTAGACCACGCATTGAATGCATTCTGACACTTAGACGAAAAAAGCTATGGAGCGTACCACCTAGACTCGGTCAACGGCCACTCTATGAACACCTAGACCGCGCATTCGATGATTTCCAACGCCTAGAGGCAAAAACTATAGAGCGTACCACCTAGACACCGGCATCGGCTACCCCGACCACCTAGAGCACGTATTACATAAGTCCTGAGACCTAATCGCAAAAAATTACGAAAAGCACTACCTAACCTATTTATAGGCTATCTCGAGCAACTCCCGATGTACATACTACACCCACTCATTCAAATATCATTGTAACTGTTACAATATCGACGTTTATTATAAATATGAGTATTTCTCTGGAACTTTTAACTTTTAGCTAAATAGAAATTTCAAAATTTAATGTTCAGGCATATTGCCAACTGATTTTTTTCTGTTTTAGGTACCAATAACAATAAAAAGAGTGTGCTCCTCATTTTTAAACATAGTTTTTTAATATTGTACGCTTATGCACGTACGAGTAAGCGTAAGCGAATGCATGTAAAACTGCCTTACAATCAGTTTCTTTTTTGATTTTTTTTTAAATAAATCCGAATTTCGTTAGACACCCCGAGAATTAGTTACAGAAAATGTGTGTAGAAAAAAGAGCAATACTTAGTTTAGACTAATTTATCGTTGTTTATGTGTGCCACCAAAAACTGATAATTTTTTACATGAGAGGCCCATGGACACCGTGTTCTTTAGCATATCATAATTCACTTTCCATAAGAGGCACACTTATAAACCAAAGTCACAGTTTGTTCGTATTTCCAAGACGAGTAATTTATGCCCCAGAAAATTAAAAAAAAACACAAAAGTTTTTTTTTTTTTTAATCGACAAATAAAGTTTAATTTTTATTTTTACCAAAATACAGCATCGCAGAGATAATGCTATGCACTTTTTTTAAAGGTAGGCACATTCAATCAGACAACATATTTTCGAATACTTAACAAGGAATAATAGCCTAAAAAAGTTGGTAAAGCATTTATAAAAGTTTTTTTTTTTAATGGTGTAAAAAGGATGAAAATTTACGACAGTACGCAGGCAAGATCTCTAAATTTAGGCCTTAATTTTCCGATTGCCCATGAGCTTATTCTTGTTTAAAAGTGAATTCTATGTAGTGGAATACGTTACTGGAAATGGATTTTATAAATATTTGTTTGACTTAGATAGCTAAATATTTAAGAACCATAAGATATGTTACAGTACTGTAAAAGTTAAAAGTTCTAGAGAATTGATCATACACTGTATTAAGAAAGGGCATTTTCTTTCGGTGTACTGTTTTTAAAATCAATAACTAGTGTTATGCAATA
The DNA here is from genome assembly GCA_036365515.1 of Torymus aiolomorphi. NCBI lineage: Eukaryota > Metazoa > Arthropoda > Insecta > Hymenoptera > Torymidae > Torymus > Torymus aiolomorphi. The sequence goes on along the minus strand of CM070875.1, from coordinate 56,035,868 downwards.
TTTTACTAAACCAAAAAAGTCACGAAACACATTAGGCAGATTTACCTATAAGTGTAACATAGAACTTTCCATATTTGTGTCTAGATATATATTTTTTATACACTCTATTATAGGTTGTTAAACTCCAAAAATGTTTCATAACAACGATTAATTAGTAATAGCTCAATTATTATCTACCATAAATACATAAATATTGTTAGCAGCTCTCATTTATACTTGTACAAAGTCAATGACGTAAGGTACGTAAATGATTTCACTAAAAATCCAACGTCTTAATACTGTATAAAATAGTTAAAAAACGAAGTGCATGTAATATTGTTAATAAAAACATTTTAATCCCTACCATACGATATAAAAATTAAATTTTAACAGCAGATAATATTTTTCTATAAGTATAAGAGGTTAGTCTAATTTGAATCTATGACAGATTTTCATTTGTCAAATCCGGGCTTGACTAGAAAAACGTCATCACGTTGATCCGGCATTGATCAGTATCTTGATCAGGACTGGATCAGTACAATCAAGATCTTAATCAAGGCCTTATTTTATACTGATTTTATTTCTGGTCGGGTAGATTATATTGTAGATACCAACAAAAATAAACTAAAAAACACTTGTAATACTTCTGATCTTTCATTCTTTCCAGTTTAACAGGATTGAATACATTTTGTGATGGGCTCAGCTCGACCGTCATCCGAGCCCTGGCGCATCCGCTTCATGATAAGAACTAGACGCTCGCGATGCTCTCAAACAAGCATCGCACAGTGATGCCTATCGACTCAAAAGTGATGAAAATTCGTGCTTTAGCACAATAAGGCTCAAAAAATTTTTATAAAATACGTTTGGGACTCCTGAAGTAATTTCCTACGATAAATCGTTTCCCTCATGGCTGTAGCATTGCTCATTTTTTTAGTAATGAATACGTTAAATGACGTTTTTTGGAGTTTATTTTTTTTCTTTTTGTTGTAAGTAGAATTAATTTTTTTTTTGTTTTATAATAAGCGCCCATTTTTAGGCACGACCGTTACTCGGGAGAGCCTTATAATTTCACCAGAGCGAAAATTGTAAGAATTCAAATACTGAAAAATTAATGTGTAAAAACCATGTTCCACTCAGAGCGAGTGCGTTTTAAGCGTTTTCTGAGATGTATGTATGTCTGTACGTCCGTATGTACTCAAGCTTCTCGATTATCTCAATAAATTTTCAACCGATTTCATCGGGATTGCGGGAAAATACTCCTCTAATTATACCTAACTGCTGGTTCTATATTGAGATAGATCGATGAAAAATTTTTCAAATGCGAGCACAAAGAAATATCTCAAAAAATCGATTTTTAAGCCTAATGTCTAGAAAAATTAATTTTAAGCTAATATGTACAGATCTATCTGCTAAAACTAACTAAAATACAGCTTTTTTATGTTGAACACTTTTTTGTACGAGCAATATTTGCCAAGATAACTGGGAAAAACGGCCAAAAATGGTCAAAAATGAATGATTTTCGGCTATAACTTCTCAGGATTTGATTTTACACAAAAATATTAAATACAAAAGTTGTAGATAATATTGAAAAAGAACTTTTTCCTATTTAACATTTTTTTGTAAAATCAACTCCTGACGAGCTAGACTTATAAAAACGATTTTAAACGCCAAAATACACATAAAATGAACGATTTTCGGCTATAACTTGTCAGGATTTGATTTTTCACAAACATGTTTAATACAAAAGTTGTAGATAATATTAAAATAAAACTTTTTTCCATTTAACATTTTTACGTAAAACCAATTCCTGACGAATTAGACTTATAAAAACGATTTTAAACGCCTAAATATACATAAAATGGACGATTTTCAGCTACAACTTGACAAGATTTGATTTTATACAAAAATGTTCAATACAAAAGTTCTACATAATATTTAATCAAAACTTTTTCCCATTTAACATTTTCATATAAAATGTATTCCTGACCGCTTAGACCTATAAAAACGATTTTTAATGTCTAAATACACTTGAAATAGTCGATTTTCGCTTATCATACAAGAATTTGACTTTCAATAAAACGGTTAAATACAAAGCATGTAGATATAGTTTAAACAAAAGTTATTCCCAATTAAAATTTTTATGTACAATAATTACTGGATCATCTAAACGTATAAACATGATTTTTAATACCCCAATACACGTATAGTGAATTTTCGCTTATTATTTCACAGAATTAGATTTACACAGAAGTATTCGATACAATAGCTCTAAATAAGATGGAAAAAATCGACATAACATTCCAAAGATAATATAATTACAAAAACATAATAATAAGATACAAAACTACATTTGATTACAATATTCAATGGGATAAACACATTGGAAGAATAATTAAAGAAACAAAATATCTATTTCCCTGTTTTCTACAAAAAGATTTTTAATAACAAATTTAAAAAATTTGATATAAGATTACCCAGCTTAACGTACTATGTTCCCAGGACCTAAGCGATTGAACTAAAAGAATCAAAATTGTGTAATATTATATAAGTACATGTTAAAGGAATATCATATATACAAAAAAAACTTTTGTGTAATGTATGAGCTATAAATGTCGTAATATGGTAAATTTCAATGCATAAAGAATGCAATGTTCTAGCTGACTCAGTCTTACAGCATGTAGAAAACTATTAAATAGGCAAGTCTCACTGGGTAGAAGTCTGCGAAATACATAATGATGTATTTTAATACAACAGATACCCTGAAGCGAGTTCTTACACCCTGACTAAACTTAGAAATTAAATAGACGAGCTAATATTACCAGGGACAACTACCTACCCTTATCGCATTTAGCAACACACACAGTACTTATATAATATTTCCCAGTTCCTATTACCTATCCCCTCACACTTTAAAGCACTAACACTCGAAGATCACTTAGAGCTGCAGAAGTTGCAAAATAGGGCTAGACGGTCTAGACTGGCACTACTCCATGGATGCCAGTCTGCTGAGAATCATATAACAGCGATCCACTGTGTCAGTAACCACACCACCTAGGAGGAAAGTACTGACAGAGACCGTCAATTGTGTTTCAATGTCAGAGAATGCCTCAGCCTAGGGATCAGCAAAGCGCATGAACAGCAGATCAGTTCCTATTCTGGGGGACAAGCGAGGAGAGTTGAGCACCTAAAAACCACATATGACTAATAAATAGATGACTCAAAAAAACATACCATACAAAATAAAAGTCTGCAGCAATGGCTGTTATTCACTCACTGTACCAGTTTCCTGTAACAACTAGAGGGGAAGAACTGGTGGAGACCTTAAACCGTTGCTTCACTGAAGACGCTGAAGACACAAGCAGCAGCTTAACTGTACACATAGTCCCTAGTGTAAGAGCCAAACAAGGAAAGTTGAGCACCTAAAAACCACATATAATTAATAAATAGATGACTCAGCCAACATTTCCACACCCAAGAAACAGTCTGCAGCAGTGCCCGTCGTTTACACTACTCTCGCTGCCACAGATACCTGCAACAAGCGAAAGTACCATCAGCTCACCCATCAGAGAGGTTAGGAACGAGAAAATGCTTACTAAATCTGCTCTCGCCGCTGACACACTGCCTTCCCATCTCCGACGAATCATCAACAATCGACGAACACGATGAAAGGGCGAACACGATTCACCAGGGCGGCATACTACAGCAGCCACAGTCATCGCTGGGGACGCCGGGAGCCAGATGATTCGATTGTTGACAACACACACCATGGACACATGTGCGCCACGGCCCACGGCTGACGGCACGCCGCACTACTCAGCAGTAGCAGAAAGCGCGCGCGATCATATATATAGATATATTTTATACCTCGCGGTCGCACGAGTCGCATGTGTTTTTCCGCTGTTCTTGGTGTGCGAACGCAGCCTAGCCGAGGCACGGTAGTATACATAGGTCCGGAAAGTGTGTACGACCGTGAGCCGAGGCACCTAGCGTAGCCGTTACGACTGCTGCAGTATAAGTATTCATGCACGCAGGTTGCAGGGCTAAGCCAGATTGCCGTTGCTGAATGCATCAGTATTGAGCATTCTCCTTCTGTTTTTCTCCTTTTCGCGGTATTAGTGTATATATATGCATATGTGCGCAAGTACTTTTTTGTAATTGAGATTGTATAGGTATTTGTAGTTAGGAACACCCGTGAGTCCGTGAGCAGCTAGTTTTTTATTATTATTATATATTTAATTTTTTTTTATTATAAATATCGGAAGTGTTGCAATTTTCGCTTTTATAAAAATACAAGGTTCTCCTGAGTATTGCGGTCGTGCCTATTATGTAAAAACGAAGTTTTTACATAGGGAGGGGGCGGGCGACGAGCGAAGCGAGGAGCAGGTATGTGTGGGGGCGGGGGGGATGGCGTGCCGAAGGCACGCTGGGGGGCGCAGCCCCCCTAGTTTATAAATATAATTTTTTTCAAAATTCTAGGACTTATGCAGTTGTTTGAAAAAAATTATATTTATAAAAAATGGGCGCTTATTATAAAACAAAAAAAAAATGAATCCTACTTAAAAACAAAAAAAAAATGAATCCTACTTAAAAACAAAAAAAAAATAAATAAACTCCAAAAAAAACGGCATTTAACGTATTCCTTACTAAAAAAAGAGCAATGCTACAGCAATGAGGGAAACGATTTATCGTAGGAAATTACTTCACGAATCCAAAACGTATTTTATAAAAATTTTTTGAGCCTTATTGTACTAATGCACGAATTTTCATCACTTTTGCATCGATCGGCACCACTGTGCATCGCGGCGTTAGCTCAGTGGTTCACAGAAAAAAACATTCAGGACTAATTCCCTTTTTCGTCTGTTTGTGAATGAAAGCTGCTCTTCGATGCGATCTGGTAATGAGTCCCGAGAGAACGGGACTGAGTCCCAAGCGAATGAGACTGAATCAACTCAATGTCATAAAAATAAACATCGGATGCCCTTGCGCGAGGCGAATGCACGGTCGTGCCGTCTCAAAGTGAACTCAGTCCCGAGTGACGAGAGAACTGCTACTAACATGTGCAGTGGCGCCACAGCTATGAAATACAGCACTGGTAGCAAACATTTTTTTCCGTGTAGAGCGCGGGACTACAAACTTCGGGTCCGTCGGTTCGCGTCTCGCTCGTCGCATATTTTTTATGCAACTAATTCATTTTAATTCATTCTGCTTCCTTTCATACGTTACATTTTTATAAAATTAATTATTTATTAAATCTAACTAATGTTAAAGTAAGTGTACGCACGATAAGAGGTAGCCGTGCATATGTATACCCGCATTGTAATAATTTTGAGATCTTAACAGACGCTTCTATTTCAAGACGACAACGTCCAAAGAAATTCGCCGACGGCCCGCAATCACGCGCGAACAGTCCGGCAGCCAAAAAAGGATATCTGATTCTCTAAGTTCCCAGGTCATGACGTCCCACGCTCGGAGCAGGCTATACGAAGAATGCCGGGCGTCACCTCGTTTAGTTGGCCATTTTGATTTTTTCTCTACGCATATTCGCGCCCATTGGGACGCTGCAGTGTGCGTGTGTACGAGCGTGGGCGCGTTGGTTCATTGCGTTTTTACGACGGCATAATTTGGGAGCTGTATGGCTGCGCGGTCCGCGCATAAGTACGGAGCTCGTGAAAAGCGCCCACCGACGTATTATAAACGAAAGCGGCGGCCAGTCCACTCAGCCAGCTTTCGCGAGCTTGCGCTTAACCAAGTGCGAGCCATTGGTATAAAAAGGTGTGGGAGAGGGGCCGATGTAAAAATTCCGGCTGGCGGTTGGCCACGGCAGTGCACCCGTCGATGGATTTATCGAAAGAATTAAAAAGCGCGGGCCACACGACCCGGCTGCGTTTAATAGCTGCGCACTGAGAGCGCGTCAAAAGTTCGGAATATTGCTTTATACGATACGGGCAAATCGAACGCGCCCTCCATACAGCGGAGCCTCGCTGCGGTGAACTTGGCCACATATAACGCGCGAGCCTTTCTCTACTTGATTTATTTTTAATATTCCGCTCCCCCTTCTCTCGCTCCCTTATATAGATATATAGAGCTAGCTTTATGATGCTAATGCGATTATTGAGAGGAGGCCGTACCCGCCCGTTAGAACCTGAATTAACTATTCCAGCGACATATTCTAAAGTTCATCAGCTTCCGTTCTTCCCCCGCAGATTCACCTTGATCGCGCTAATATCAACATTGACGATTGTTCTCATCTCGCTCTCCCACGAAGCTTGCTATACATGGGAGGTTAAATTTAGGTTCCAGTGAAAATTGAGGACACCACTCGTCGCGAAATAATGAATGAGGACGTATCAAGGAGTTGGAGGGGGAAAAGTGAGTCGAGAAAAAAGTGAATTGATAGAGGGCCGCGGAGCTAAAGAGTAACGGCAAATCGTCGATTGAGCATTTTTAATACGGAAGTTAAAAGCCGAGTGACGTTGATTAATCGCAGGTGCCTGCCTCCTTAATTGCTCGTTAAACCGCCTCGAGCAGAAACATTCTTCTGGCATTTTTCAGCGAGCTGCGATCGCGGGACCTAAAGTGCATAAAAGTAAAAAAGAGAGGAGAGAGGGAAAAGAGAGCGCTCGGGGAAAAGCACCGGGAGGGGCGACAAAAAATTAGCGCTGCACGTCGGAAAAGACGTAGGCCGGCCGCGCAGGGGAGCGACAAGAGCGCGAGCGAGTCTGTCAGTGGCCATTATCCGCGGTAATTGCGGCTAATTTGTTCGGAGAAACCGGCGGGTTGCAGCCCGGCGCGGGCAAATACAGAGACGCACGCGCGTCGAGGCTCTGCGCTAATCTGTTTAACATCCACGTTCGGATTAAACCATTAGCCGCCTCGCCTCTCGCCTCCCCCAGGCCTCCCCCAGGCCTCCCCCAATTGTGCGTCCCACGGTCCACGCGAAATTCGCCGACTCGCTGCTGACTCCGCTCCGACCCATCCCCTCCTCCGCCGCTTCGACGTGTGCGAGTTCTGCGCGACATCGGCCTTTTAAAGAGTGGATGCTGCGCTCTCCCCTCCCCCCAGTGCCGCCCTTTTTCCCTTTTTCTATTTTTTGCATGACTAATTGCACTGCCCGCCCTTCGTTCCGCTTATGTCGCATATCTCTTTAATCTCTCCGTAAAATTTATTCCAGCAGACCAACTAAGCATTCGCAACAGGCCGATAAAACGGCTATTTTACTTAAAAACCTTTTGAAAATTCAATCATTTTAAATGTAAACGCATGCATGCATGCTGGTTCTTTTGCACAACTCAAATTCGGCTTGAATCGCATGAAAAAATTAGTAATTCCATTGGCTTGTTCAACTTTTAGATGAGGGAACTGGCTCGTTTTTCAACTGACCACAAATTAAAAGGTAATGTACTTTTAGTTTATTCAACTCGTGTACCTTTTCCGCGCCCACGAAGGTGTAGGTGAGACAGTGCTGGCACCCGTAGCATTGGCGCCTATATAGATTAAAGTTAAAAGACAAAAGAAGGAAATCATCCTTGGAAGAGCCTCTATAAAGAGGTGGATTAGTTTTTTTTTCTATTATTATATCAATAAGAACCCTGGTGGAAAATAGACCAACTTCGTTGGTTAACATGTTAATCAAATGGAAGCATTTCTACTTAAGATTAACATCGAAATTTAATTTAAACTATTTAAACTATCACTATATTGTAAAGCATCTACAATATAATATTTCCACGTGTATAAATAGTTACTCTTCGTCAATAGCAACATAATCATGGTGTGACGTTTTTAATTTAAAAATTGACGAACGGTTCGCCAACCGTTGGTTAACACCAGGGAAGTTAGTTAAAAATAAAATAAAAAAGTTGATTTTCACGATCCCAAAAAAGTGTTCCCCAGTTCCAGCCCCCTTAATTTTTCACGAAATTTTGAATTGTAACAACCTTTAGTTAATACACAGCAAAGGACGTCAAAATGTTTTAAAATTATTACAACTTTTTATTATTATTTCAACGTAAAATGAAAAAATGATAAAATTACGTTACTTACGTTATAGTAATTGAAGTTAGATATTAATTTATCTTAATATAAATTAGAATAAAATAAGATTTATGTTAGTTGCCATCAACACTCAGCATATGTCCATACGTGATATACGGCTATAGTAATAGGTAATAATAGACTAGCCAACGTTAGCAAAAAAGACATTATTTTATTTTGAATCGTACTTAGCCACCAACGGGTTTAATCAACCCAGAGACACACGACCATTAATTCCTAAATCCTTAATTCCTAAAATGGCCGGATGTTGTGAAGCATTTAAAGATTGCTTTTGATTGGTCTGATAGGAATACGCGCGAAACTTCGCTACTTCCGCTATATTTGAATTTTTGAAATTGAATTTTTGTTCTTAACTATTTAAAACTAAATAATAATTAAATCAAAATAGAATAAAAAGATTAATTTTTTCACGCTATCAAAAAAGTAGGAATTATTAAAAAAAATATTACATCAACTACAGACAAAAGACGAGAAGATAAAGATAACTTTGAATATTGTAATTGTTGTTACAATATTAAATTCTAATGTAACTTTGTTAATTGCGTATTCAATATTTCAGACACGAAATATCTTTAATAAAATCATAATTTACTTCTAAACATATGGTTAAAATTTGCTACGAAAATGTCAAAAATTACTATTTAAAAAGAAAAAAGCCCACACGTCGAGTATGTCCCAGTACTACTATGAAAATAATACATTTTCTTATAAAAGAAGTAAAGTTTACAAATAAATGTTACTCCGTGTAGTTGTACAACACCGTCGGTTTTAGACGATAGCCATGAGTATGAAACTCTCCCCTAAGTATGTAATAAATTTCTCTACATATTTTTGCTTGCAGATTATGTAATTTTTCAGTTTATTTTAAAATCATGATAAAACTATGGCTGCCCTGATTTGTATTTGTATTTGTATTTGAATGCTGTTTTGTATCTTGTCTCCTAAACGATGGTAGCTAAGACTTTAAATTTTTGTATGATAGTTTGAAATTAACTGCAGCTAAATAATGTACAGGCAAAATTAGTTGCAAAAATTTATTTCAATTCTTATCTTGAAGAATTTACATAATTTAGTTGATATAGATGATGTATCACATTAAATATTTCATAAATAATAGATAAAAGAATATGAGTCGCTAAATATCGGATTTTTCTTATACGTATTATTTGTGAAAATGCATATTTTCACCTGGAAGAAATAGCATTTAGTTGATATACACGTTGTATTATAATAGATACTTGATAATTACAAATAATTAAATATAATGTCCTAAAATAAAGTTATGTGATTTTTGGAGTCCATATTTTTAAAGAAAAAACCTAAGCAAATCACCATACTAACAAGGAGAGTGCATACCCTCCCAGAAACGGATTTTTATGGGGCTCGATTTCTGGTATCGAAAATGAAGTCTAGTGCTTACAATTCTATAAAACGGACCCTTTTTCTTGAAATATAGGCAATCTAATCTCAAATATGCTCTATTTCATTAAAAACGAGCATAAATGATTATGAAAGTAGACAGGAAAAGCGAAAATTTAAGCTTTGTTTCGAAAATATTAATTTTTCAGGAAATCACAAGTAATTAAAAATAGCTTAAGAGGATGGTTAAAAATATAACCCTTTCAATCGTTTAAAAAGAAGGCAAGTCATTAGATTGGTATTATATTGGTCGAAAATAATATTACAAATATTAGCAAATCAAAATACATGTATATATTTAATTGTGACTATACTTTTGAACAGCCAATTTTGAAGAGTGTAAACATTTAGCCACAAAACAATATAAATCGTTTTAATGTTTCTCAAGTTCATTCTTTTTTCCTAACACGCGTTTTTATCTTTTCATTATGCCCAACAAATATATATATTCCAAGAAATGTCTCAAAGAGTGTCCCAAAGTGAGACCTAAAAAGTATTCTAAAAAGATTCCTAGAGAATGTCCCAAAAATCAAGGATATGTCCTATATGGGTAGGGGAATTCGGCGTTTATTATAATTATATATATATATATATATATATATATATATATATATATATATATATATATGTATGTACTGTTGTAATTCTTATATTCGGGTTATTTAGGTTCCCACATGTTACCTAATAAAGTGCGTATTTTTATTTTGTCTATAAAGCTCTTACACTGATTTTAAGCGAAGCTCGAGAGCTAAAGATAGAGAGGGAAAAAAGAATTGGCGACGATGCTAGTGGAGTCGGCGAAAGTAAATACTTAATAGTCGGCAAAGGAGTGCCGCGAGATGAGGCGCGGAATCCGAGGATTACGTCGCATTGGGAGCTCACAGAGTGCATTAATGACGAGTCGGCGGTAGGTAGCGCACGCCATGTCTCGTCCCGTCGGCAGTCTCGGAATGTCGATTTATCAATTAATAGAAGCACGGGCGCGAGTGTAGAGATGGATGATAATCGCGACGAGGAGCGGGAATCGTCTCCCGTGACGCTGGCGGCTCACCGACGGCGATTGTGCGTCTATGCCTGTGTTGCAAGCCGAGGAACTATGAGGAGAGAGGCTTAGCTCCGACTCGGTGCACTCGGCAATTAACCCTGCTAATTAATTCCCTGCAGAGGATCTCGCAGACGATCGATCCTGTAGCTGTATTTCCTTAGCTTGCGCGCTCGAGTGAACGCCGGCGCCTGTTTCCTCCGCGCAGCCCGCCGGGGCTTATCTTTGCCATCATGTGCACGGGAGATCGGCCACCCTCAGACAGACTAACGAAGAAGAGTAATCACCACCCGCAGAGGCTCCAGAGGAGGCATTATGAGACCGGCGTGAAAATGCCAACTGCTCGTTTCTGACCTCTATGCATGGAAAAGTTACAATGTATGTACCTTACATAGCACCGCTCTTGACTACTCTCTGCTTTCGACATTCTTCCTATTTATTATTCATATAAATACGTTTTAAGTAACATGTGGATGGATTCGATCCTAAAAGGTGCTAAAACGGCAGTGAATTTTATCAGGATTCGAGTATAAATAGTAATTTTCTCTCTATGGTACTTCGACTGATGCTCTCTAGCAGATTGTTCTTTTGCTTGATGGTACCGGTCAAACATTATGACTTAGTTATTGAATAAAGTTCCTCTCCAGCAAGTAAATTGTGATAAAATAGCTGTTACCTATTTGTTTCGAGCGTGAGAAAGTGGATGTTGCGGAATTTTCGAGGGGCAGCGTCGAGCAGGAATAAAGCGCTGGCCGGAAACGCTATTGGGATGAAAGAGTGGGCGGAGGTAAGGTGAGCGAGGCTCCTTTGCGCGGATTTATTGAAATGGATTGAGAGCGTGGCATATGCACGGCGGCGCATGGCGGAGCGGAAGAAATTAGCGAGCGAGAAAGAGCGTGAGAAAGGTGGGGAGAAAAACGGAGCGGAGAGCAAGAGGCAAAAAGGAGGAGACACAGGGGAGGAGGTGAGGAAAGGAGCTGCTGGGCTGGGACAGAAGAAAGGAGACGAGCTTATCTCATTATCCGCGCCGGGCGAACGGCGTCACTAATAGGGAAGCTAGAACGCGAGCGCGAGCTCGGGGAGAGAAGCATCGCCATTTCACTGCCAATTTTTCTTGTCCGCTAAGCGGAAAATTACGTTCGCTTTGCCCTTTTCACTCGGTCTGGCTCTCCGTTTTTCCCTGTCGCCAGGTTAGAAGCGCGCGATAGGACCTTAATAAACCAAGGGAGGAAATTGCCCTGAGAATTATCCATTGACTAAAGTGATTCAGGAGATTTTAATAACTTTTTAATGAGTCCTCCTGCTTTTTTCTCGCCGGCCAACCGCTTCACTTCCAGTACCCGCACGTATATCTATATCCGCTTATTCAATTATCCTCCCCCGGCCTATTAGGCCGTGTAATTAACTATATGAAATACACAATATTTAGAAATCCCTCCAGTCCCATCTGATTTGAATGTGAGCGAGTGCAGCTCTAAAAACTTTCAAAGGCAATTGGGGGAAGGCAAAATAAATGAGCTCCATTCGCCTTGGACGTGGACGCGGACGTGGGCGGCCGCGGCAGTGCAATCAAGATTAACTCGCAAATGAGGAGCGGGAGGAGCGGGTGTAGCTCGAAAGGGGAAAAGGGTCCCCTCCCGGCGTATTTTTTAAAATTAACGCACTCGCTCTCTCGCACTTTGCCGGGCCTGGCCCATTCAGCGCAGGCGAGAACTCTCGCCTCCCCACACCTCTCGGCGCTGGAGCAGGAGCTAATCACTCGCTGCGCAAGGACTGCGTCTCGTGTTTACTTTCGTGGCGGACTCTTTGCACTGTACTCATGGGAAACAACGGCGGCGGCAGCAGCAGCCAATGCGCACACCTCGCGCGCTGGCATAATTGGGGCTTTGTTTATTATTGTGGCGCGAATTAATCTTTGCTAAGTGAGCCGAGAATAGCGCGTCGCGGAGGACGAAATGCTGCGGGCATATGACCACTGGCTCATTTACAGACTCGCAGGTATAACTTAGCTTTCCTTTCCTGCTCCTTCGCCCTGTTCGACCAGGTCTACACCACCGCCACCTCCCCGCTTCTTTCCTCGAGTCTCTCTTTTGCTCTCCTACTGTATTCTCTCTCGAGGTCTGTTCCCCTTTCGTGAAGAGAAAGTGTTTTGAGAACGTGTCCAAACCGCGTGAAACAGATCCTAGTCTTTCGAAAATCAGAACGAACTGACTTGCTGACTGATAATGGTTAGTTAATGTTATATTAAATGCCACTACCTGCATTATCAAGTAGTCGTTCATAACAGTTAAAGAAACATTAAGGCACTAACTCAGTACAATGAAAATGTAATTTGACCTCTTAGTATAACTAGCCTGCACTGGCCACTACTAATAGTGAATTTTCCCAAATTCAGCTTAATGGGAATATAATATAGTATACTTCTGCGAGTTGTCCTTGTTAGAATACAGATTCGCAGATCCCGTGCGGGCAGCATTGAAGCTGCTCTTAACTAGCGTCTCGTTAAAAGGGGGCTGTGTTCTCCATTGTGGGCCAAAAGCCCGAGAGACGATAGACAATACGACTTTGTTGGTTCGTAACGTGTTCCCCTTCCCCTGTCCTGCCCCCTTTTCTCGCCCACGGCGCTTCTGATGCTGCCGGTCTATAATACCTCGGCTGCGTGCACAGAAGCTGGATGCTGCACTTGACAAGTGCGTCCTTTCGACAAGAACGACACTTGTTTCGTTCAATGAGGCAGCCAACACAGAAGGCGAGCAGGACAATGACAATGCCGAGATTTTGTCTCGTTAACGCAAATCCAATGGCGCAGCTGAGTTCTGGATGGGGACGAATAAAATACGGGGACGGCAACTGTTGTAGCTTTGGCTTCGCCAAAAGACGAGCACGGCGTGCCTCGCTTCCACTTTCGCTTCCTTACGTATACCCGTATTCCTCCTGTTTCGATGCTTGCGTGCATCGAACTGGCTGTGAGTGTGTGCCCGATGCAGAAATCTCACTTGAATTGTGTTCTTTTTCTTCTTGCTTTGCTCAACGCTGCTGTTTCATCACAAAATGAGCAAGATTTTTATAAATGAATATAAAAAGCTTGTACATAGGTAATTAGGTTGAGAAAATTATCCTTTATATCATTATGCAGCATCATAAATCAATATGCACATTCATGACTCGCATCCATGCATAATCCATGTGGGTGCCGTAACAGGGTTGCACATGTTGGTACAAAATTCTCATAAGCATACGTGTCGGATGAATTTGTAGCAGGATAACAGTATTTGTGTCTTCATTACAAGGAATACTTGTAATACTTCATTTATACACTGCGTAATGAATATAAACGAAAAAACATTTAGAATATTTCTTAGGAAATTGATCAAAAAGCATAAAAATCATCAAGTACCTTAACAGAATAAGAATAATTTCACTGATTTCAGAAGTGGTTACTTTAATCATTCCAAAGTTATTTAGGTTATTCTCAGTATAGATGTTAAAATAACAACAACAAAAAATTTACTTAGAAAACCGTATGGATCTTTATGGATAAACAGTAGCTTTGTTGCTTTCTACAATCCATAATGGTTAATAAAAAACAATTTGTACATTTATGTTGTGATTTGTTTATGTGCTCAGTGCATAAAACCATTAGTTTAGCACTGTTAAATGGATATGATCGTATATTTATTAAAATTTAGAATATCGACAGCGATTCTAAAAATGATTAAAGTAAGGTCCATCATTTGAAGAAATACATGTGGTAGAAATTGTTATAAATCCAACCATTTTTGAAGCTACTAAAGCTAAAAATTCAATGTTTATTTTTATAAAATACCTGTAAAAGCACAAAAATTGCATGAAAAATAAAAAATTCGTTTGTAGAGTTATACTTTTATAACAATCATTAATGAAAATTCTGTTTCAAAAATAATAAGTAAAATTTTATAAACGAAAATTTTTGATCTAAATTATTCTAATATGTTTTTCACAAAAGATCATAATGAAAAACTAACTAGGTTTTATGGCAAATAAAATGGCAATAAATTCGTAACGGATTATCATCCAGCTATAAGGGGAGAATAAAACAAAAATATGCGAATAACGCAATTATTATTTACAAACATGTACACGACCCACCGATATTATATGATATACGGTAACAGAGAGTTGCTAAATGAAAAGAGATATCAATCAAAATGAATATTTATATTTGTTAAACAATTAATTTGTACAGAGTTTTGAACGCGGAGGATAACCCCAGCTGTTAAAGTGAAAGAGAGCGAGAGAGAGAGAGAGAGAGAGAGAGAGAGAGAGAGAGAGAGAGAGAGAGAGAGAGAGAGAGAGAGAGAGAGAGAGAGAGAGAGAGAGAGAGAGAGAGAGAGAGAGAGAGAGAGAAGTTTGAAGTGTCTAAATTGTAGTCCGGCGAAATTAGATTTTTTGTTAAAAAAAAAGAACAATGAAAAACACATTTTAAGATAAAAAAAAAATGTTTTGTGAAGATTGCGTAGTAATCTAAGAAATCATGATTTTCTTTATATTCATTTTGAAGTTTTCTTTAGGCTTTGATTTAGGCAAGACGAAAAATAATTCATGATTTACATTAAAAATTATCTTGGTCACGCGTGAATTGAGGGGCTGCGTGGAACAACGGTATAACTCTTATGGGACTCCATACGAGTTAAACCGTTGTTCCACGCAGCCCCTCAATTGTTAGTTTTCGTTTCAAAGCTTACGAATCGCGTTAGTTTTCGTTGCAAACTCGCGAATGGTGCCTACTTTTCGTCGTAATTTCGCGAACCGTGCTTGTGTTCGATACGAACTCATGAATAATACTTTTTCGTTGCAGTTTTGCGAAACGTGCTAGCCTTTCTAAGGAAACAACGAAACGTGCTAGATTTTGTAGGAGGCGCCGATATATTGTATGGTAATAACTCTGGTACAAACATATTTACAGATTGACAAGAAGGTATCGATTATGGACTAGGGCTGTACTGAGCAATATCGTAAAGGCAGTGTTGGATTGGACGATGCCTGTCATAGACTTAATGTTGAGAAACCTAAGCCATTATTTTTTATTGCCCTGAAACCATCAACTGACATTCGGAGCATGACCAGTTCCGTATCGAGATCGGAGTCTCAGTGTGATACTTAATTCCAAATTAAATTGAATAAATTAAATATTGATTCAATCTCAAATAAATTTAACAAGGCTATTTATACTTTAAAGTTCTGCTAGAAGTACGCAACTCGTTAAGGCCCTGCTGTACTCTCATCAGAATTATTGCTCCGTTATCTACGTCTACTGAAACGCGTCGGCAATAAATTGATCTATGACTGCGGTGCTAGGCTGCGGAATTTGCTTCCATTTTGAATAAAAAAATTGGCCCAACTATAATAGATTCATCGACACATCATATCTATTCAATCGCGACAACTTTACAAGCATTATTTCGTTTGAATATTTTGTTATTTATTAAATTTATCGTCCCTACACAACGAATTGTGATGGAGTGCCTGTATATTATAGTATTAATCGCAGTATGAATGTGACGATGACTACGAGTAGATGCTCTTATATTTTACCTTTATGAGCTGCACTGATTGATAGATAAAGGCGATACTTTAGTTAGAATTAATTCTCCGTGATAATACTACATTACGCAACAAGTACGCAACTCGCTACACTCGGGCGACACACACGACTCGTGCGGGAATCACCTACGCACACTCGTTACGTATATTATTTTTCTAAACTACGTGCGCAAAATTCGATTTTCTATGCCCATTTAGTGTACGCAAAGTGTATGATTTCCGCATTCTTAACTCGGAATGTGTACTCACTTTGTGCATTGAGTGTGCAATAGTACTTTTCCTAACTGAGTGCGGGAATATGCTACTTTGCGAACTCATTCAGGATCGCAAAATTGAATTTTGCGCACTCAGTTAGGAAATAGTACATTACGATACAAGTGCGCAAAGTAGGTGATTCCCGTGCGAGTAGAGTTTGTCGCCCAAGCGAAACGAGGGCGACAAAAGAACGAGTGCACCTATGCAGGACACGAGTATCGTATACTAGTGCGGGAGAGATGAGTTTCGTACAGGTGCGATCGAGTTTATTATACGAGTCGAGAATTATTTCATGCACTAGTATCGAAATGTGCTATTTCAAAACGACGGGCGGAAAGTCCGAGTTTGCGCACACTGCGAGTTAAGAATGCGGGAATCCTACACTTTGCGTACGCTAAATAGGCATAGAAAATCGAGTTTTGCGCATGTAGGTTAGGAAAATAATTTGGCTGTCATGACAGTTTTAAGGATTGCAATAGCAGCAACCTTATTAACAAACGTGAAACTACAGTATCAGAACAATCTTTACATACATTAAACATGATGTGTAACTACAGAAAAACTATAAATATAATTTGTAGTTTGCTGTATCAGCATAACACGAAAAAAAAAAAACAAAAACAAAATTTATGGTCTAAATACCACCTTTAAATATTTTAGGTTAAATACTGGTCTTGGCTGAGCTTACAATGCTACTGGCAACTTTAGAATTAATGTCTGTATGGGTAGGTATACACTAAATAGAATAAGATAAATGCGTGAAATTGAAATTTAAAAAATAAATACGAAAAAAGTAGAAAGCTAATATAAGGCCGGTTATAAATTGAGCATTATCCTAATCCGCGAAACAAATGATAAGTACGCAACCCTCTTGTTTCATATAGAATAATAGCAAGTATAAGAGTCATTTCTCGTTCGAGACAGTATCTACGTAAACGCGTGCAGAGAGAAAAAAAGTTCTGTGAACATACGAGTCCCCGGAACATGCAAGGAAAGATCTCTCGCAGCTGGTTTAATATATGTACGACTGAATACGGTCTCTCGCTTTGCGGTGACACTGGCAAGCTGGACTTACTCGTGTCGTCTGCACATAAACTTCCGCCGCGGCGTGGCGGTGGTGTGCATTGAAAGTCCTTCCCTCGTCCAGGGGCGTGCGCACGTCCAGAGTAAGAGAGAGGCGAGAGGAGGAGGCCGTGAGATATGTACTGTGACTAGGAAAGAGCGATTGTTGCACGGCCAAGATAGGGCGGACTACACGGCTCGATTGTTACATCAGGAAGTTCAGGGTTGCGTGTAAATGACCGAGGCCGTTAAGATAAGCTCGCGCTCCCCCCTCTCTCACGCGCGGACGGTGCTCAATCTTGCAGATAGCGCCCTGTGAGTAGCCTATAAGATGAGCGTGCGAATGGCCAGCCTATAAGCTACGAGATTTCGCTACAATTAAGTCAAGGCTCTTATCCGAGTAGTCGGCGCCCAAGCTCGCTCTGCGTAGAACAAGCGCGGGTGAAAAACGATGAAGCGAAATTCGAGAGAATTAACGAAAACCTCTACTTGGATACACCTAGCTTTTTCCAGTTAAAGCTAGATTCACCTCGTTTTTTACCTTCCACCCGATTTCATTTTAATACCAAATCAGGCTCTTCTGGATTTCTACACCTTCCTCGCCGAACTGCAATTTTGTTATTTTATTATTTTTTTTAGCTTTTTCTTGTTTTACAGAAGCGCTCGAATAACGGCTGCATTTCATTTGAAAGAATTCACCCAAAAAACTATCACGAACTTTGGCAAATGGAGTTTAGTCCAGCTGGCGCCGACAATAGACTATCGCAGTTGCGCTAGAAAATATTCTATTTGCGTTATTTTGCAAGAAGTAGTCTTGAATGATACATAGATTCATTGTTATTTTGTTCAGGTAAAGAAGGTAAACTGGCCGTACAGCAGCTGTGCGTAAAGAGTGAAAAATTTGAAAGTCTTATCAGATATGTTGAGAGAAAGGTATTTTTGCCTTGAGTGTCGGCAATGTTTTTCTTCGTCCAAAAGCCAATATTTTGCCCAAGTAGCCTCTATCTTTTCCTCCTTGAAACTCACTTTCCGCGTGCGCACACGCGTGCACTCCGTGTACGTACACGGAGATGGAACGTCGGATGATATTCTTTTGTAAAGGCCTCTCCGAGCTTATGAAAACAGTTTTCAATAGCGAGGAAATTGAAAAGTCAATCGCGCGTGCCTGCGGATATCCCGGCATAAGAGCGACAATGAAGCAAGCTTGTCTCCCTCTTACTCCTGTATACATTGCCGTCTTTTTCGGAGCTGCGCGTGAATCGTGAAAAGCGCGAGTTCTCCTCTGATCGATCTTCGTCGTTAGGCTGGTTTTATCTGGCAGCCCGGGCAACGCGAGGGCCGGTTTTTACGCGTGCGGTCGCGGTGGTAAAGCTCGAACGAGGAGGGGGTGGCTGGGTGCAGAGACAAAGGATTCATCGATTTCCTCTTACGAGGGCCCTTTAATTTCCGCTTCCTATGCGCCGGCCATCGGTGTCGCGCCACTCGCTTCTATATGTTGCACGTACACGTATATAGGAATGCCGAGTATATATGGCTCAGGCGACACGCTGCAATATATTGCGTAATTCGGAACTCCCTCAAAGCTTTCGAGAAAAAGTAGGAAGAAATAAAATTGCTTCTGCAGACTGGTTTTTGTTATTCCAGAATTTTCATTTGATTTTGTTACAAAGGCCTGAGATGCCGGAGGGAAAAAAATTTCATATATCCCGTCACTAGGTTAACATGTACCTGAACCAGGGAATCGCAGTACATGAGAATTTTTATATTTTCACATTATAATTATTATGGTACAATAATCTGCAACTTACCTCTTCAAGTAGACCACAGCTGGGAAAGCACCAGACTGAACTTTTTATTATAATTTAATATAGTATTCGATTCTACGAGACCACAAAGTTATTTTGCATTTTACGCTTGAATTTTATGTCTATATAGAGACCTGCGCATATGGCGCCAGCAGTGCGACATACATTTTTTACGTGCAAAACTAACGGTAGTTTTACATGTTTTAAAACGAAAAAATCGTAAAAAAAGTGAAGCAATTTTTTCAACAAATAA
Source organism: Torymus aiolomorphi (assembly GCA_036365515.1). Lineage (NCBI taxonomy): Eukaryota > Metazoa > Arthropoda > Insecta > Hymenoptera > Torymidae > Torymus > Torymus aiolomorphi. The sequence continues at coordinate 56,016,415 of CM070875.1, read as the reverse complement.
AGTCGCTTGCGATTCCTTTTAATTTTTAAATTGGTATAAAATCTTTGATATTAGTATTAGTTTAATTTCAAACTCTTGGGTCGTGCGAAGAAGAAGTAAGTAGAGAATTATAATTTCACATCCAGTGGACGTACGTGAGGTAATTTGACGCTTGATGAAGATAAATAAGAGTTTATAATAAAGAAGGACTTTACAAGTAGCTTGCTGGATATGTGGTGTTAAACTGGGTGTATGTAAGTATATACGGAGTTGTTGTTCATGATTTAATGGCTTTTTAAACTTTCTTCCTCGCACAGGCCGCGGGGACCGCGTTGGCAGTAAAGCTCGGGCAAAGGGTCGCGGGTGGGGGCGAAAAGTGGAAATACCTCTTTGACTTTCTCTCTGCGCTGGTGGGTGATGTCGTCGAGTGGTGGGTTCGGCGGCTGGATGACGTAGGGTCCCAGCGCGGGAACGTCCTGCTGCGAGTTGACGGGCGCCGGCGCCTCGATCGGCGGGTGCCTGTGCCGCACGTTGACGACGACGGGCCTGTGCTGCTGCTGCTGTTGCTGGGCGTCCGAGTCGGGCGCGACGTTGTCCTGGACCCAGGCGGGGTTCAGCTGCTCGTTGCGCTCCTCGGGGCCGACGCCGCGGTCCACGACGCTGGCGAGGTCGCGCCGCGACACAAACGTCCCCGTGAGCAGGACGATCAGCATGACGGACAGCAGTCCGCTGATGGCGAGGCGCTGCATGAGCCGCATGTCGCGCGGGCACTTACTACTGCTGCTTCGGCCGATGAAGCCGCCGCTCTGGGTCGACTCGCCTGTCGTCTTCCCCGTCCTGCCGGCTGGTTAATCAAATGGTTTTCGTTAATACGTCATTAAATTCCTCTAGCCTAGCTTACATTTTCAAACCCTCTCAAAAGCCACTATTGAGCCAATATTACATTTTATTACGTCAACGTGCTACTCCTTTCGTATAGCATCTAAAACATCGATTTTAATACTCCATTACGTCGGCTTTAATATTGCAAGTGAAAGACCCACATAATCGAAGTAGAACGTACAGAAATAAATTCTAGTAGAAATAGAATTTAGGTGAATCTACCTCGTGAACGATATATTGGAATCCGAATTATCAAGCGAATTAGAACGCTAGTTAAATTTTATCACTGTACGACTATTTCAATATAGGGATTTTATAAGATTCTATGGTTAGTTGTGTATTTTACTTTATTAACATTTTATAAAAATGGAAAAACCGAGGAAATTGCTGCTTTCCTGTATTTCAGCGAATCATTGAGCGAATGCCTCGCGAGCAGTTTCATAGAATTATGATAACTTTCAGTTTATCGGCCTTATCTTTTTCGCATAAGGCTCGATGGTTTAAAGAGATCCTTACATGTCTCACAAAAACAGTTTTAAGCTTGGATTCCGAATCTCGTCAGTTTGTATGTATAATTGAGTAGTTGTAGCGAAAATCAATCTTTAAAATATTTTCAACTCATAGTTTTTTTAGAGCTTTCATCCGAGTTTCGACATTGCTCCAGGGGTAATAGGAAAAAGGATGTAAATAGAGTTTGAGAGGAATGAAATTTTACAAAGTGATGTTTCGTGTACCTCTCAAAAATTCATAATGGACACGAGTAATAGGAAAATCGTTTCAACACAGATTGATAGATTGGAGATAAAAAAATATTTTCTCCGAGAACGGCAATGATGGACAATGACAAAGGCAATAACATACAGACGTATACTCCAATTTAAAAAGTTTGTTTCTCAGTTTTTGCTGCCATGGTTTTAAAACGGAATTTAGAGTATTGGCAAAAAGATATTTGATTACTCTGTTGATTAAACGGGTATTTTTGAATTTAATGAATAATCTGTGTGGGTGAGCACAGAGCTGTGAAAGTCAGAGCCCAAAGAGTGAGTGACTTTAGGCGGAGCTCCAGCTTCCAGTCTCCCGGGGCTTTCCCCGGGACGCGCGCGTTACGTTAGACCAGTGCGTTTATCGTATGTTTGTATCAGGTATACACATACAGAAGCGCTAGCTCTGGCTCGCTGACGCGAGTATCTGGGTTAAGTCGCGCAGGAAAGGTGACCGCGCTGAGGCGGCCGAGACACCCGCGTCTCGCCGTTATACACCGAAGGGCACGATTCAATTACGCGGACCGCCGAGCCCACGGCTAGCTTGGAAATTGACTAACGAGCCACCTTTGACCAAAATACGATATTGGAAAGAAGCGCGGCAGTGCGAGAAGGGCGTTCCCTTCAAGACGCCAGCTTGATAGCTCAGCCAAATGTCTTTTTTTAAGGTTGCAAGTAGTCTTCTAAAAATTGCCAGTATCTTTATTTAATAAGTCCTCTTTGTTTGTCTGGCTTGATTTCTATGGGGAGGAGGGAATTTATTATTGTCAACGAAAAAGAAACTACTTTGTAAGCAAGTTAATGAGGCTCTTGAAACTTTTATTTTCCCTCTACAGAGGGACTTTTTGTTTTTTTAAAGAGCAAAAATGTCGTTGTCTAGATTTAGGGACAGAAAAATGCGATAGCTTGAATCCGGGGCGGAAAATCGGGTAAAGCCCCTCGCGAATGAGAGGCAGGAAGTAAGCTCAAGTGCGCGAAAGAAAGAAACAGAGCAGAGTAGCAGAGAGAAGAGGAGGCAGGGATAGGGGGGAGAAGAGAGGCAAAGTGCAGGACTTACTTGTCAACCACCTGTTGTCACTGCTGTCGCTCAAGCACTGCGTCGAGTGCTCGATTATGAGTCGTCCGGATTGTTTAAGCAATGCCGACGTCGTGCTGCGTCGCCAACCCTCAAGATGCGTCCGTTGTTTCGGCCCTCTCACCTACTGAGCCAGGGAATCGCCAACTGCCGCCGACACTACTACTCCCGTTATTGCTGCTCTGCGCTGCCACTTTCGCTATGCGAATCTACACAAATAGACACAGTCGTAATTTTCACCCGTCATCCTCACAACTCTACAACTTTAACGCCCGGCGTACCCTTTCGTGTAACAGAAGCGTTCTTTCCTTTTCCCTGGAATATTCACTATTTTTATACTTAAAACTTTTATTGGATTTTTTTTTGTTACGGCAATTTCAAATGATGCAGCTATATGTTTGCAGCTGCTATGTGGCACGGCCTGCAACGTTATTTGTTTTTATTTGGGTCGTTTGGCTGACGTGAAATCTTTTTTTACGCATGGCTAGTATCCTTTTATATTTTACCCAATCTGTCTATTTTAAAGTTTCGCAATGCTAAAATAGGGCTTTGCACCGCGACAGTATAAAACTACACCTTCCTTGTTTAGTTATAAAATAATGTTGTTGCGTTTTCCAAAAACAGCTGAACCAACAATGAGTAGCCCGACAATTTTCGGAAAACAATATAATTATTCAGCCGTCGGTAGTATTTAGCGACTTTATCGTTAGGAATTTCTAATGTTACGTATACCTAGGAGCGCGTGATCGGTAACTTTCTAATGTGGGAAATACCTTACCAGGCCATCAGGTGAAAATAATTGTTTTCGCTCGACTTGAAGTTCTTAACGTGCAAACCACCCTCGTACACACAGACATAAAGACGGCATGCTCTAGCCGAGGTTCGGCTAGCTCACTCGCCGCGAAATCCGAACGACTTCCGGTTCGGCGCTCGCACTTATTCGCAGCCAATGACTCGAGAGAGGGCTCTTGCTCTCGACTGTAAATCGCGAGGACACGCTCGTTAAACCTATTGCGATTGCGCGCTTGCGCCCGGTCGACCGGGTGCTATACGAGGTCTAGCGGAACGCCGCGGCAAAAGAGGGGGGGGGGTGAATATAGATATACATATATATAGATATACGAAAGTGCGCGAGAGAAAACACGCCGGAGCGGTGGAGGGAGAATCGTTTTCGAGTAGCCGCCGTTAAAACAATCTCGATGAAGATCGAACAATTCGATTCGCGCGCCGTCGCGTTTTCGAGGCAACTTCCGAGAGCCCTCGGAGTATACCTGGCACGCTTCCTCGCTGCGTTGCGCTATACTAATTTAGTTTGTGGAAACGCGCCGGGAAATTGCGCTAATTAAATGCAAATTGCACGGAGCTTTTGGTACCCATCTTACATTGTGAGCACGCTCTCCCCTGTTTAGGATAAGCCCATTTTACTTGCCAATTAGAAACTCGTTCCCTTTTCCGCTCTATCAATTACAAAATCCCAAACGAGCCACGGTCAATTCATTCAACAAGAAAAGCCTCATCGACTATTGATAACTGCAAGTACTGCGTTATGCGAATTAGGGGATAGCACGTTCTGCAACGCGCATGCACTGCTCTAAGAGAAGCGTGTTGCTGTGCTCCGCGAAACAAAGCTCACTCTGCGCCGGTGCAGCGTATGCCTCATTTGGCGATTTTGTCGCAGCAACGAATCGATTACTATCACGCAGTGCCGGGCTCGTGAAATTCAAAAGATGAAAAAATCTCGAGAAACGGCAGCGATTCAGCGGAAAAGCAATTAGGCGCCCCCCACGTCTCGCTCCGGCTGCCTCCCGCACCTGCCGTCGGGCGTACAGCTACGTATGCTGCGAGCGCGAGGGAGTTGGCTGTCGCAGGAGCAGCGAATTCCAAGATACCGTAGCGATTATCCGGATATGGAAGTCGATATCGAGGGTCGGCCGTCGGAATACCGGAGCGTCAAGGCGACGAGCGGCCGGCGCGGGCAAAAAGTGTAAGAATTTCAGCAGTTCTAAGTGAAAGCGAGAGAGGCGGAAGAGCGGGCAGAAAGAAGGCAGATCCAGGAAGGCGTAAAACTTACTCTCCTCTCCCGGCGTTCAAGAGGAGCAAATGATAATAATTAAGGGTGTAAGGACTGTAGCAAAAAGAGCGAATTGCAGGGGAGAGCGACTCGACGCTCCGCTCCGACGGTACACACGAGCAGACGCAATGACATTCCAGAGAGGTCCGCAGCGTCGGGGACGGATTCGTTTGATCGCTCGCTCGTGCGGAATGCTCGTTAAACGAGAAAGGCCGGGCTTCTCGCAGACATTTCCATCGATCAGCCCGCCAGCAGACTGGAGGGACAAATTGTTTCGCGGAACCGCCCCTGAAGGCTAATAAACGCCTGATTTGCCTGAATTATTTATCTATGCCCGCTGGATCCCGCACCTCTCCGCTTTTCGGAACTGCCAGAATAGTCCGCTCGAAGAGTCCGCTGATTGAAAAACTGACTAAATATAAAATCAGCCGGCTGACCGATGAAAGGGAAATATTCGGAAAGTCACTCACTGGAAATAATGAGGTAGCCCGTGCTAGTGAATGGTGCGAGCGCGCTAATTGCACATTCTTCATCTCTGTATCCGTGAAATCAATGAACTTTCGGTCGAGCTGGAAACCGGAGCGGACGGCAAACGAAAATAAAATATCCCGCAGCGCGCGGCCGACGGAGGGGGTAGCTCCATCAAATGCTGCCGATAAAAGTGCAGCGGCGAATCGAATAAAAGAAAATAATCCGGAAAGAGCGGGTAATCGCCAGGGCTGCTCGCGCGCAGGCCGCACGAAATAAATGGCGAGGCGCGCTCGTCGATCATTTGACGAATGCACTCCCCCTGCACGGGGCAAATCACCCGGGATTTCGCTCCATAGACGAAATCGCGCCGATCGCGCCAACCGCGCGCACCCGGGAGAACGCGGGGCCGAGGGCGGGCTTGGGCACATAAAGAAGGCGGAAAAAGAGGAGAAGGCGTGAAAGGTCGAGAGCGAGAGAGAGAGTTAGGGGGGGGGGAGACGCTCGCGCAGATAAGTACACGCACTCGCTTTATCTCCTCTCATTACTCTCGAGGCTCGGTACGTCAATTTGTCGCGCCTTTGCGCATTATGCAGCTGAGAGAGCCCGATCGTAAAATCGGACCTGGCGGCACTTGTCAGAAAAGGAGGGATAAAGGAGCGAGTCTGAGACAGAGATAATGTACACGTACCCAGGCGCGCCTCGACTAAACTTTAGCTCCGAGCGCAGCCCGTTTTGCGCTTTCGAACAAAGGCCAATTAAACAAGTGGGCCTTGAGCTGGTGATTTCCAGCTTTAGAAACTATACTTCTGTCCGCTCTTTTTTCTTTCTCCCTCTTTCATTTATATAGTCCGCTCAACTACCTCTGACTTTTTGCAACTTTTATCAATTGTTGACTGTTCAGGTCCATTGCTGGAAATCCTCGAGGAGTGACATAGCTCACTGCAACTATTTTCTTCCGCGTGGATAAGTCAAATACGAAATAGAAATTTCAGATATTTTCAAGCCAACGTTTGCTTTGAAAGGAGACTTGCTCTAAAGTAAAGCAGCATAGATGAAAAAAGTTTATAAATACTACCGAATAATTGGAGCTGCCCTCCTCTGCTGTGCCTCCTAAATGATATATGAGGAAATCCAGCAAAAATTTCAACTTTTCGTGTCGCCAAAACCGGTCAAAATTTTGTTTGAAGGCACACCTTTCGGACGCGGTTTTTGTTCTTTCTTATGTCACAAATATACGGAGGAAATTGTGTATAATTAAAAACGTCTTTGTCTCACATTTTTTTCAAAAGTTGAAAAAGCAGCCATTTAGCCCAAAACCGATCTACTTGAAATTTTAAAGTTTCATAAAAATGCTCTCAAAGTCGGTGCTGCCGATTCCTACGATTTGTGCATTTTTTATGCCTTTTCGACGTTCAACTTCAAACCCTTATAACTTTTGAAGGAATCGACATTTTTTAATTTTCGAAAAAGAGAATGAAAGCTCTTTCTTTATAGTTCCAATTTCTGTTTTGAAACTTTAAGTCGATCGGTCTCAGGATTAAAGAATAAGGACTTTTTGCCATTTTCTTGAAAAATTTTAACCTTTGAAAAAAATGTGAGACAAAGACGTTTTAAAAACGCTCTTGCATGAAAATTTGTAAACTGGGATATAACATTTTCAATAGTTCAAGATGTACCGAATCTTGTGGTATGTTTATTTTACCCTGTAACCGTGGAAAATTTTGAGAAATTAACGTTTGAAATTATCATTTTTTACATGTACTCTTATGGGACGGCGGGAAAATATAGGTTAAATCGAGTATTTCTGAAAAGGGATCGAATTTTTGACCAGTAAAAAACATATGGCTTTAAAGATTGAGTCTTTCCCTTTCAAACTACACCTTCTAAATTGTACGAAGCCGTGGGAAATTTCGAGATATTTTCTTTAATTTATGATTATGAACACAAATAGCAGACGACCTGCACGAGAGTGAGAGAGACAGAACAACGTGACACAAGAAAGAAGAAAAACCGCGTCCGGAAAGTGAGACTTCAAAAAAAATTTTGACCGGTTTTGGGGACACGAGAAGTTGAAATTTTTTTCTGTATTTCCTCATATATATAAAATAGTATAAAAATAGATTTGAAAAAAAACGCACGCTAGCGTGGAAATCCTAAGCGAGGGGAAGAAAAAGTATTGAAAAAGTATTGAAAAAGTCAGAACTCCTAGCGCCCTTGCAAAATTTTAACTGCAAAGTTCGTCAGAGAGAAAGAGAGAGGGAGAGACAGAGAGAGAGAGAGAGGAAGAGAGAAAATACAGTAGGTCTTTCTTGCGGTGTGGGTGGATCGGGCTAAAAAACTTTACGAGTTGACCGGTGCATAAATACGTCTGGGAATCTCTCTGCGCTTGAGGCGCGTGCGATTGCGGCGGCAAACGGCTGCAAGAGAGAGAGAGAGAGAGAGAGAGAAGGAGCGCGTCAAGGAATATATTATTCCGTATACTTTCGTGACTTTAATACTATGTTGTGTAAGGACGGGAATCTCACGCTCTTTGCATGTGCGCTCCATGTATAATGCAGGTTTCGCGCCCGTTCGCCAAGCGCAGCGATATTTGTGTTTGCTCTACACTGTAAAATCCAGGAAATATTGTTGTTACGTGATTTTCATTCTTCATGCGTGCTAATATTTTTTCAAAAAAATGGCAGCGTAGCTTGAGCTTAAGCAAACTCTTCCGCTGCAATAGTAATTTTTCATCATTCTATTTTTCTTTACGGTTGTGCTAGAAATTAATAGTCTGTTTTGCTCCCCCAAAGAAATAGAATAGTAGACAAACACCACATTAAAATCGATTGAAAAGAAATGGTCTATGGGTAAAAGGATACAGATCAATAAAATCTATGGCTTATTTGAACAAAGTGAATATTGATATTAAAACAAACGCTTAACTTGTGTGAAATTAATACACTCTCAAGATTAAAATGTTACTTTCTTTAAATGACATAGAAGTAACGAAGATGAATTCCACATTTCTGTACTGTATATAAAGTATATGTAATATGTAATAATACTGTGCCAATATTCAATTCTTATAAAGATAGATGATCCTGAAAATGTATTGGATAGTTTTAATGTTTAATGGAACAATTTTTTTAGAATTATTTACCAATATCAAACTGAAAATTTCAGGTAGTCCCTGGTAGAAATTAGTCCATTAAAAATGGACAGGAAAATAGAAACTGGCCATTGGAAATGGCTAGTTATTAGACACAAGTGTAACACCTTTTTCCATCAACTTCTCCCATTTTATGGAATGGCCGTAGCCTCAAAATCTTCACATTAAAATTTCATAACAATTTAATCACATATTGTAAAACTTATACTCTTAAGAGATAGTTTATCGGGATATAAACAAAATTTAGTAGTTTTTGTACTATTTACAGCTTTATTCTATAAGATATTAACCAAAATCGTTATTTTGCCACGCGACTCTATCTCTCTCACTCATCGCCATAACAAATCACTTGTTACTAGATTTTTAACGGCTTCGTCGGGTAGCTATTTTAACTAGTATTAAAATGCCAAATTAATAGATAGTACAATATTTTGATCATTTTTGGAACCAATAAATGTGAAAAATATTTTAAATTCGACCTTATTCCGCTCCGCCGTCGATATATCGCATACAAAATAGTTTATAAATTTCAAACTGATACATGAAATGAGATTTTTCAAAATCACGATTTTGAAAAAAACCGTAAAAAAATTTTAACCTAAGGTGGCTTGGGTGCTTTGTTAAACAGAGTTAAATATTTCTGAAATTTAACACAGATATTCTTTGAACATTAAACTTTTTATTTATATCAAGAAAATACAAGGTCAACGACCAAATTTTAGAGAAAACTAGGTTTCTAAAACGTTTCTTTTAACATGTAACATTATGGAAAAAGACGTTAATTTCGTATTTATTCCATTATTAAGAGATAATTTTTATCAAATGAGGTATAAAATTGAACATTTTTTAATGTAGATTCCAATGCTGTCATCATAATTATGTGTAAACGACCAAATTAAAGAGATATTAGCGATAAACTTTGTAAATGTGCTTCTGCGCATGCGCACTGCGCGCAGATACATGAATAAGTAATAGGAATGGCGATTTTTTCTGTTTTGTAACAAAACCCAGATTTTTTAAAACTTTCTAAAGTAGTTCGAAGGTGATTACTGAAATTAAAATTTCGGGGGGGGGGGGGGTCCAGAGTTTCGACGATTTACTATAAAATTGAAGTCAACTATAGACGTTTTTCAGTTCGACATATGATAATGCAGATTGTTCTTAGTTTCGAAATTCTAAATTACGAAAATCATATTTACGAATGTAACACTTCACCTACTGTCCAAAACATCGAATTTCATTAATAAAATTTTAATAGGGGTACGATATAGACATTTCGAAATGAATCATTAGAAACAAGTTATATTTGCTTTGAGATCGTATTGATGAAATTCGATGTTTTGGACAGTAGGTGAACTATTACATTCGAAAATATGATTTTCGTAATTTAGAATGTCGAAATTAAGAACAATCTGCATTATCATATGTCGAACTGAAAAACGTCTATAGTTGATTTCAATTTTATAGTGAATCGTCGAAACTCTGGACCCCCCCCCAAATTTCGGAAATTGCAAAGGGGGGGGGGCAAAGTTTAGACGACTCACTTGAAAATTGAAGTCAACTATAGACCTGCTCGGTTTCGATATAAGCTACTGCAGATTGTGCAAAATTTCGAAATTCTAAATTACGAAAATCATATTTTCGAATGTAACAATTCACCTACTGTCCAAAACATCGAATTTCATCAATACGATTTCAAAGCAAATATAACTTGTTTCTAATGATTTATTTCGAAATATGTTTATTGTATCCCATTAAAATTCTATTAATGAAATTCGATGTTTTGGACAGTAGGTGAATTGTTACATTCGAAAATATGATTTTCGTAATTTAGAATTTCGAAATTTTGCACAATCTGCAGTAGCTTATATCGAAACCGAGCACGTCTATAGTTGACTTCAATTTTCAAGTGAGTCGTCTAAACTTTGGACCCCCCCCCGATTGCAAAAAACACAGAAGGCCCCCACTGGGGCCCCGACTTGATACTGCACCACGCGCCCAAGCCACCTTAAATAGACGATTCTTTTACCTAAAGGACTTATACGATAAAGATACAAACTCTACATTTCCACAAAATTTCAACATGATTAAATCAAGTTTGTTTCACTAGTTATCATGCGACAAAGAAATGGATTTTGTATAAAATACGAAAATTTTCAATGTCAAATATCTCAAAAAGTAAGCGTTCGATTTTGATGAAAATTAGCACACATATTATCTATATCACATTTATCATATTGAAAAAAGGTTAAACCAAAATTTTAACCTCAAATATCTCTGAAATTTATGAACCAATCATTTTTCCCACAGAACTCAACCGAGAGCTATCCAAAATCTAACCTCTACAATTTTAAAGCGATTAAGTCAATTTTACTCCCGTAATCGGTTGACATACAAAACTCATTTTTTTCATTTTTGAATGTTTACGCTTTGGTTAATAGAAAAAGAACCGTGATAGCTAGAAACTTTTTTTTGTAGAAAGTATAGGTATTTTTATTCTCTTTCGAATGCTACCCATCCGATTCAGATACATAGAGCCGTTCTCGAAAAATTGCGATTTGAAAAAAGTTAAAAAAATTTTAACCTTAAATATCTCTGAAATTTATGGACCAATCATTTTGCCCAAAGAACTCGACCGAGAACTATCCAAAATCTACCTATATAAGGAATTTTGAAGCGATTAAGTCAATTTTACTCCTGTAATCGTTGAACATACAAAACTTATTTTTTTCATTTTTTAATTTTTTTCTAATAAACTAACCAACAGAATGAATTCAAATTTTTACAGATTATAGCTATCTATATTCTGCATTATCATGATTTTTCTCAAAAAAATTGACCGTTTAGTTTTGAAATTGTAAGCTTTAAAAAAAAAACACGTTTTTGTTAATAACAAAAGAACCGCGATAGCTAGAAACTTTTTCTTTTAGAAAATATAGGTATTTTAATTCTTTTTCGAATGCTATCCATCCGATTCAAATATCTCGATCCTATCATTAGAAAAAAGCAAAAAACAATTTTGAAAAATCGAAGATTCGAAATAAAATAAAAACGCATCGGCCCAATCAAAAAACCCAATCAAAAACCGAATTTTTGACCCACAATCACACAAAAAAAAAATAATAATAAGAGCTGTCCGGTTAAAATCGACCAAGTAGAAGCTGAGATCCAGGCGTGTATACACACACACGCACGCACGCACGCACACACATCCATACAGACATTTTTCAAAAACCATGTATTTTGATTCCTAACACTTCGGAAAACCATTATAACATGTTTTTACAACAACTCAAAAAATGACTATCACAAAGCTTCCTCTAGGAGAAAACAAAATTATTTCAATTTCTACCAGGGGTAGAGAATCCAATATATGCTCTTATTCTTGTACTACAATACTTTAGCCCGAGGATGTTACAACAGTTTCTAACGCTTTTGATGGGTTTAAATACCTATATTTTATATAGTTTATGAAATTAGATTTTTATTTAAACCATCTGTTAACTTTATGACCATTTTCTTTATGCTGTTTAAAACATAATGAGATGAAATTTCGGTATAAGTAAATTACCTAGCTGCATGATTGTGTTTATTCAATTCAAAATAAACCAATAACTTGGACAATAGCTTGTTCGATTAATTGCAGCAGCTACTGCAACATCATTATTTAGATCGTCAATTACAATCGATTCTTGTTCAAGTAAATGCACAGATAAACTTGTTATCCTGTGACTTTTACTCTGCAGTGCTAGTTTCTATATAACTACGAATTGCATCGTGATTGATTATCTTCTCATTATTTGTATCCTTAATTGTTTTATCCGCAGCATCATGTCCTTTTTGTACACTGAGAAAAAAATTTCTCTTTTTTTACAAATTAATAATTAAAATTAAAATTTCGCTTATTGGTTTAAAGAAGTGGTTTATTTATGGTCGTACTCATAAACTGTCCAGGTATTGGGTACTTTGCTTTACGTTATTAAAAATTTTTATGTAAGAGAGAATTGCGTATTATATACTCAGAAAAATTTTCATTTGAGATCAAAGTAATTTATTTCCTACAAAAGGATATTCTTCTTGACTTTGGACACAAAATTCGGTCTATTTGAACCAAAAGGAAAATCCTTTCTACTCAAGATCCGCTTGTGTCAAAAAGAAACCTTTTGACTCAAAAAGTGTATATTCTAGTATGTTTTTGCTAAAAAATAATTGTAATTACTGCCGCTAATTATTGTGCAATCACTAATCAAGACTTTTTTTACCATTTATATAGTACGTGCACTTGATAATATGTTAAACTTGTAAAAAAAACCAAAGAAAAAAATGTGGTACGAAATTAGTTCAGAAGTGCAGTCACCGGGAATCGAACTCTCGACCTTCGGATTGAGAAGCCGATGCCTTAGCCACATGACTACCCGAGTCTCTGACAGAGAATCGCAAAAAAACAAAGATACGCACGCAGAGAAAAGGGCATTGGTAGCAAATGAAATCCTTTTGACACAAGAGGAAAGGAATCTTGATTTGATTGTCAAAATTAATTCCTCTTGCCACAAGAGGAAAATAATTTTCTGGTAAATTATTCTTGTACAAAGAGGATTCCTCTTCAAGGAAATAGAGGGTCTAGTTGACCGATAGTTAATAATAAATAATAATAAAATTAGTTAAATAATAAAATTAAAATAAATAATAAAATTTTAAAAATTAAGTTTAAACGTATTTTCCCTATAACGGATGCGATTTGCGGAAATAAAGAAAAGGGGTTTGATGCAAGAAAAATATAATCTTGAAGCACAAAATGAATTTTTTGCTTTAAGAATAATACGTTAGATTAAAAACGATAATCGTTTTACAGCAAGCGGATTTTCACAAAAAGATTTTCCTCTTGCTACTAATGGATCATTTTTCTGCGTGCGTTACGTCCATTTCCTCCTGCATCAAAAGGAAAATCATTTTGGACCAAAAACTTGCTCAATAAGTACTTGAATTTGACGACTTTCAAAAAGAAAATCCTTTTATAGCAAAATGAAATCATTTCCATCAAAAAGAAGTTTCATTTTAGTGCAAGATTAATTAGAGGTTAATTTGGAAAGGAAATTGGGATTAACTTGAAATTATTACTTTTTGTTCCACTAAAATTATTTACACGGGAAAGGAAGTTTCTTTTTGAATCTAGAGGATAATCATATCGAACCGAAAACTTAAATTTTCAATATCAAAATAAAATGTTTGATTCAATAAGATAATCATTTTGCATCGAAAGAATTTTCCCAAAAGGAATTTCCTTTTGCCTCAAGTAATCTATTTCTCTCAGTGTATGTATATCATCATAACTAAATCAATATCTTATATACAAAAAAAGACTAGCATTTTTTTCGCGTATTCTACGATATATGTTATATACTGTATAATAATTAGAGTTTTGAATAATCATTACAATCGGTTGTAATAGAAACATGTATAGTAGCTACGTGTATTGTATCTGCATGTATTGTACACGTAGAATATACCTCTATTGTAAATTTTAATCACACTGAGGGAAACATAGTAGAATAATTATAAGAACGCTCAGTAAAAATTACCATACTGTATGGGGAAACCGACCACAGACTGTCAGTAATTTTTATAGTCAGTCTGATAGTTTTTATAATGCAGTACACTGAAAAAAATTTTAGGCTGTAGAATGCATAGTTTCGATTTGCTGTACTAGCACTATTTATACTGATCATTTACCCTTACAGACGGCTCAAGCAGTCTATTTATTTGTATAATGTAACGGCACTATTGGTCAGATGCGCAAAATGTATTTGTACAGCTCTGACAACGGTACATTTAGTTGACAACGCTACAATACGAAGCCAACATTTATGTTATAACCTCAAAAAGTCACAAAATCTGCCGATTAACCCCGTGTTCGCAATCCGCTTTTGTGCATTTCATCTGTAATCCAGTGTATTTATCAATCGAGATTATTTTAGTGAAAAATATGTACGTATGTCGAATCATAACCTATTTAATGCTTCGACAAAAGAACTCTATACATTAGTATTTTCAGTGTATATTGTACGACTCTCACAGCTGTATCGATACAATTACTGTACCTAAAAAATTCAGCGAAAAGAAAATCAGCCAAAAAGTATCGCTGTCAGAGCCGTACTTTCAGTACTCACAACGTAAAATTTTTTTCAGTGTAGGGTAATTTTCTATTCGCTTCGAAAAATAAAGAAAAAAATTTTTTTTTCATAATTTGACAATTTATACAAGATAAATAAGTAAGTAATATTAAATAATAAATTAAATGACGAATTTTTAATGCTGAAAAATAGCGGCCGGGATGGAGAATCCCGAACGAAAAATGAATAGGGCTAGCTCTGTGTAAACGTAAGGGCCTAAGTAGGTTTGCCGTAAGGGCCCCCAGCAAGGCGCGTAACGCGGTGCTGGTATGGCCCCGGCCCGGACTGATAAGGCCTTAATTTGCCTGAAAATCGCCTTACAAAAATATTTAGATATTAAACTAGGGCTACGTGAATGGCCCTCGTCTGGCCCTGATATGTATCCATCAGACGGTACGCCTTACGAAGCCCTGATCAAGCCTTGATATTGTAATGACATGTCTGGATTTAGTAGGTTAAAAATAATTTTGTTTCATTTCTTACGTTAATGTCATTACTACAGAGTAACACATCTGTGTTATTTGAAAAAGTTTATTGAATTATTTTAGATAACTTGCAACGCTTACAAAGCTGTGCATTATTTAAAGCAGTAAATTACCAAACAGTGAAAAATACGAGCTATGCCCGGGAAAGCCCGCCAGAGCCGGAGGTGCGCCCCATTACGCGACTTGTTAAGGGCCTTACCAAGTGCCATGTCAGGACCTTATGATTATTTTAAGGCATCGGATAAGGCCCTGGCATTAGCCCTAAGTCAATTTCTGTTCTGGATCGAACCCTGGACCTTCGAGTTGACAGGCGAACAGCTTACCGACTGCGCCACACAGTACTACTTACGGAAAGTGATCCGAATCGTCTACATATGTTATATTGATAATTGTATATAATTGTATTCATTTATTTTTATCTACATTATGTCAAAATAACATCCACAATTAAGAAAATGATTGATTTATAATGATTTAAAATATTAATTGACGCTATCTACATAACAATTACATTGTTTACAGCGACCCGAGAGTCTTATTTGGCTACAGAATTACAACTTTGCAGGTTATGTCAAGCACCGTGCATTGCTATCTATATATCAGAACAATTACCCTAGTGGCTTGTAAAATTTGTGAATTGTCATTTTTACCATACTATTTAGCAATTTTTCCAATTTTTTGTTTGCAATTTTTCTTATAAAAAAACAGTAAAAAGTATTAGAAGTATAATAAATAAGTTACTTGTGACAGTGTGTGGTCGGTTTCCGTGCTCGGTAGGGTAATTTTTATTGGGCGTTCTTATAATTTTTCCACTAATTTTTTCTCAGTGCATTCATGCATACGACTGTATGAAATTACTTTTTTATGCGAAAATTCTATTAGTCTCGCATTGGATATTTTTTTTAAAGTAATAATTAGTTTATGAGAGAGCAAGAGTAGCTATAATTAGCGATCACCTACAGTTACACTGAGAAAAATGTTGTAGTAAAATTTATTATAAACATAAGAAAAATTACTATATTTTGTAGGAACGGAGGGACAAATCGAAATTATAACAATTTTTGCTATGCAACATAGTAATTTTTATGAATGACCTTAAATTTCAAAAAATTAAATTTTTTCTCGTTCTTCCTGTTTTCAGAACTATTTTCAAACTCTAATCATACAATATTTAATGTGAAAATAAATTAAAATGAGAAATAAAAATATTTTTTTTACGAGCGTTGGGATCGAACCTGCAACCTTCACCGCGGCAATCGGACGCGCTAACCACTTACCCAAATAGGATTCTTGAGTGTAAAGTTTTGGAACTTGTACATGTCAAACCATCGACTTCAAGAAAATTTCAGATAATATTAAATAATGACAATAAATAACTTTGATAACACAAAGAAACTTATCATTAATGTGCATAATATAAAAATAAAATAATTGAAGTAAGGTTTTGAATGTTTTGTCCCTCTATATAAAATGCAACCAGACCTGTTTGGCGCCATGTTGATTTTTTCTCGAAAATCTCGAAGTATATCTCGAAAATCTCGAATCGCGTCAATTGCGTCTGCTAAAGTTAGAGGGACTAGAGTTTTAAATGCGAACTAGATTAAGTTTTGAATACAGATATTGTAGTAATATGTAAATTGTATTTTGTATTATGTTGACATGTTGTTGTATATTACATTATTGTAATTATTGCATTTGTAATATAATAATATTAAAGAGGCGTATACATTCAGATGTTGCGCCGTGTTGCATGCGCAGAGATGCAACGTGACTGTGACGCGCGTCATAAGACGGTCATGCGACCGTCTTAAGACCGTCGAAAATATGAAGCAAATGACCATACTTTGTCAAGTTCCTGATGACGCTTATCGCTATTTTAACAGATTTGATATTGATAAATGCAACACATATTTGTCTAAAGTTTTTAAAACTCGTATCGTATATTTCTTAAAATAAACTTTTTATATTTAAACTATTTTTTTAATAGCAAAACTTAGATTAAAATTAAAATTCATGACGTGACCAAAACTTTTAAGACGGTCATTCTACATCTATATAGATTTATAGGGTTATAGATTGGATAAATGCAATACATATTTGTCTAAAGTTTTTAAAACTCTTATATAGATATACATAAACTATTTTTTAACTATCAAAATTACAATTTAAATATATTTTATTACAAGAATAAAAGTTACAATCACAAAATAATTTATTAGATTAAATTAACTTTATAATGACAAATATTAAATGTAGCTCCTATTACACTATACTCGGGACTACCGCTTTCAAATGTAGCTCAATCTGAGACACAAAATACAACAAACTTGCGGTTTTTATAGGCGGTGATCACGAATCTGATATAAAAAATAATGTAATATGGAATTTAAACAAAATTATTTAAACAAATTATTGAGAAATATAATTTTTTGAAACTATAATTACGGAACTGTATTATGTTTTGTTTTTGGGGTTGCTAATCACGAATCTGATATCAAAAATAATGAGATAATTAATTTAAACCGGATTATTTATTTAACAAACTATTACAAAATAGAATTTTTTGTAAACCCCAGTAGTCAGGGGATATGAGGTCCACGCATGTAATTTGCCCACCACTAAGCATCGAAGCCGAAGATTGGCTCCGATTGGCTGAGAGTTGGGTACCTCAATGCACAAGGTACATTATGTAGATACTCATGAATGACAGAAATTTTAAAACGGTAATTTCTCGAAAACACGTAAAATGTAATTACGTCGTCATTCCTGGAAGCCACATATATGTATTTGCATAAATACTTGACCATTTTGATAGCTTTATTAACAAATTATTAGCAAAATAAAAAAAAAAAGAAAATCAGCGCGCGAAGCGCGCGTGTCGAACTCTAGTAAACTTAAAAGCAAGGCAAAGTGAAATTCCCGTAGAAACATAACCTCAATCAGACACGTGGGCGCCTTGATCTGCGCAGAAAGTACTAATGTTGTAGCAATTTTTACTATGTTGGATAGCAAACTTTCTTATGGCCTGTAGCAATTTTTGAATGTGGCACTTTTTACTATGTTTATAGTAATTTTTAATACGCTACAGAATAAAATTTATACGCTACAAAATAAAATTTAAACACTACGAAATAAAATTTATATTCTATTCTAATAAAAATTAAAAGCATATATATGTTAAATTTTATTATATCACAGTTTTTGCTATGTGTATAGCAATTTTTCTTTTATTTCATAATACTTTCTAATCAACAACTGTCATAAAAATTACAAGAAATTTTGTAATTATTCATACAATTATAATAAAAATGCAGCATAAAGTGTATTTGTCTCACCCTTCCTATACTTTATAGTAATTTTTATTACAGTTATAATAAAATTTACTACAACATTTTTCTCAGTGTAGTACCATGTACGTGTCGTTATTAAACCAAAGCTTTCTGCGAACGTTTCGTATCTTTTAATATTGTCGAGCTTATACTATTCGTTTGTACTCCCTTTAATAAAATATTGATAAACTCTTTATTGGCTGGCAGTTTACGAGAATTTGAAACAATCAAGGTGTAATTGGGCATTCCTTATTCCTTTGTATTAAAAGACAATAGCGAAAATGCTCGCATAGCATTAAAGTTTGATAGCGCAGTAGAAAGTGCAAGTAGGAATAGATTCAGTAAAAAGATAGAGTCTGAGATTCCGCGGGGGACAGCGGAAATTTGAAAGTCACGCTAGTTCCTGGTCGGAAGAGCAGTTTGAATTATTCCGTGCGGAATGCGGACAAGATGTAAATGCAAGAACGATTGCAGGATTTGATTCACGGTCAGTTTCCAGCGGCGCGAACGCGATTGCGCGGCCGGCGCCAGCAGCGCATCACACACGCGGAAATCGAATCGCTGCTTGTAACAAAGGGACGAGCGCACCGCGGCTTGAGCTTCGAGTTCTGCGGGGAGCAATCCTATTATGCAGGAGCCCGTCCGGCGTGTGCCAGCTATAGCTGCTCTGCAGCCTGCCACTCGTCGCTGCGATTTCTCTCCCTCGACTCTCTGCCCTTTGGCTATCTCTAAACATGGACAAAATCCCTCCGGGGACGTATCGGAGCTAATCTTGCATTTGTAACGAGACCGAACTTTATCCTTGTTGCGTGAAATTTCGCAGTTTACCAAAAGTTTGCGCTATTGCTCAATATTTCATGCATTCTTCGACAGAATTTGTCGGGCAACACAAATACAAATCTTTAATGTTAACGTTATTTACCTCGTTTTTTATAATAGTAAATTTTTTAGTTTTTTATTTTACTTTGACGTTAAAATCTCTCTCTCTCTCTCTCTCTCTGTGTCTCTCTCTCTCTCTCTCTCTCTCTCTCTCTCTCTCTCTTGGTCGAAACTCTAGTCCAACCTCACTTGGACTACTGCTCCATAGTGTGTCTAGATGCAACTAACGAATAACGTATACGACTAGAACGTCTAAACAATTCATGTATGAGATATATCTTCGGTGTTAGGAGGGACCAACATATAACTTCTTACAGGCTGTTCAGCTCAAAATTTTTGTACTTATTCCAAATTAGTCCCAAAACACAAATATAAAGTTTTAGAGCAAAATATGTAATCGTTCTAAAGTTATAATTAATTGAAAATTAGAAAATTTTGAATTTTGTCGTAAATCTTAAATATTTATGATTTTTTAACTCAAAAATTTGAAACTTTTTGTATAGCATATTAAATTGGAAAAAGTTTGCAAATTGTAACTAGAATTACTCAGAATTTTTGCAGATCGATGCCAATTATTTTGCTAATTTATACTTGACAGAACACCATTCAAAATATGCTTAAGGCGAATGCGACAGTATCAATATCCCTCACCAACGGCTAAAAGATTTGTAAAAAATGTTACCTTTAAAATGCGACCTTGATGAAGATGGAAATATATCACTGAAAAAAGTTGTGTGCAATTAAAACTGTCAAAAAAGTTAAACAGCACATAAGTAAACAAATTTTGAGCAATTTTAAAATTTTGAGCTGAACAGTTGACATGAAGTTACATATATCAATCGATAACGGAATATAAAAAATGAAATATATATATATATATATATATATATATATATATATATATATATATATATATATATATATATATATATATATATATTGTTACGTGTAAGAGGGTTCTGTTTCTCGTGGCCAGTCCGGGTGATAAGCCCAGAAAGGTGCACAATGAAGTAAATTAGACGGAATAGATATGTTAATTACTGTTGTATTTATTGTACGAATAACTCTTATCGCGCGAGAGAGAGATACTATAATCAGATATCGCGACGCGGTAGTTTGATTGCAGGGATAAACTCAGAGGCTCGGCGAATGTGGTCGTCAGTCGTCTCGGCAGGTCCACGTGGTGGCTGGGTTGATGGATCGTGACTTCCTCTCGTGCAGCGTTGGTCGTAGCCTCGGTCTCTCTCTTTAGCTAGCCCCCGCCTCGTGGTGTGTTAACACTTTTATTGTAAAAATTGGCGTAGCCCCCTCTTTCCTCAATCACGTATAAGTGGGGTTACCGTCGATCAGTCTTCGAACTTCGGCTTAGCGACCGAGTCCCTCTGTCAGCGTTTTTCATCCCCGGGCGAGTCGCCGTGATTATTTCGCGCCTCGCCTATATTGCTGAGTTGGTGCTATCGCCGCTTCGTTCTTATGTTTTACCTATGTGCGCGAAGCTACCACTCGTAACAATATATATATATATAAATATTTCATTCTTGATATTCCGTTATCGATTGATAGTATTATGATGTTTTTTATGATTTGTATTGTATGGTACTGATAATTACTTTTGTGTTATTGTGTATTCAATTTTGTCATTTGTTAAATAAAGCTAATATCTATCTATTTATCTATCTATCTCCCTTTCTCTCTCTCTCTCTCTCTCTCTCTCTCTCTCTCTCTCTCTCTCTCTCTCTCTCTCTCTCTCTCTCTCTCTCTCTCTCTCTCTCTCTCTTTCTCTCTTCCTATAATGTTATACTGTGTGCAATGTATAACATTTTATTTAACGAAATAAATATCATTTGGCATACCTTTGAATAAAGCAAAATTGAATCAATTCAATGGAAGCTTATCAGAATATATTAAGAATTTTGAATATCAGTTTTTACAATTCCGATTGCTCAGTACGTTTTATATGTACACGTAATGTTCACTGCAATAACCGTGGCTCATAAGGAATATTATTTGAAGGATAAAAAGATTTTTAGCGTAAACGATCCTGCCCTATTTCATCCCCGATTACATTTTTTTAAAAGTGTCCTTGAAATTCTTACTCAAAACTTTGCAGAATGACAGATAATTATATCACGGAGGGTAAGCGGATTTGGATAAGTCGTTAATCGTAGTAATAATCGAGTTATAACGAATTACTGCTGTCTGGCCGGTACGGTAGGTCGCATAATAGAGGTCGGTATTCTACACCCCCTTAAAGGGTATGTATCCTGAATTCCCGATTCCCTTGCCAATTATTTATCTTATTAATGTTATGGATAAAGTACCATTTTAACTCAATAGTAGAGCACGAGACTTCTCGGATCCGTGTTCGTATGACCTGTACCTAAGAATCGTGGTGCCAGAAGTGGGATACATTGACGCGAGCTGACTGGTGCTTTATTGATACTAATAATATTATGACGTAACTATTATAAAATAATTATGAAGTTAATGCAACTTTTAATCTCACGACTTCGGTAGCGGGCGGTATCCAAGGTTATGTGTCTAGTATTAGTCATCATGCATTTCATTTTTCTAGCCATATGCGATGACTTGCACCACTGTGGTTTTATCGATCTTATGTCGCATTATGTAAAAATTTATAATATAGAGAAGAATCACATAGTTGATGGATATTTTTGAGATCTTGTTTGTTTTTCTACAACTGAGTTAATATGTTTTAAACATATTCAGTATGTTTTCTGGGCTGACAAAACCTCTTAGCGGCTTGAGCCAATCCAAAATAGAATAGTACTACTTTTGTTCCGTATAAACCACTCAATTGTCAGTCGGAAATGACCGTATACAGTTTTTGGTAATGATAATGTTAGGAAACACTGTATTATAATAACCGTTGCGTACACTGAGAAAAAAATTTCTTTGAAACAAAGAAATGAATATGGTAAATAAATATTCTTTAAATCAAAGAAAATTTCATTGCAGTTAAGAAATATCTCTTTACATCAAATAAATAGTTTGTTAGATTCAAAGAAAAAATCTACTAGGTGCAGTCAATGAATTATTTTATTGAAGTAAAGAAATAATCGTTGTCTCAATACGAAGGTATCTTTGATTTAAAAAAATTGATGTCATTCAACTGACAAAATCCTTTGGAAGAAATATTTTTTCAGTCTAAAGAAACATTTTTTTCTTTCAAAAGTTGGATCTTTTGTTTCAAAAAATAACGACATTGAATTAAAGAAAACTGTCTTCTAATGAAATTCACTAAAACCAAAGAAAGCGTGCATACTAAGAAAGCTCTAGTTTTTTGATTCTATGCTACAGATACTTACTGCAAAGAAATTATTTTATTGAAACTTAAAGTTAATTTCTTACGATGTATTTACTAATTTCAAAGAAGCGCTTATTAATGCGAAAGTAATATATATTTCATTGAATACCATAATTTTTAACAAAAAAGAAATATTTCATTATTTTTACTATTCGTTTTTATAATTTAAATCCTAACGTCAACAAAAGCATGTATACTGACAAAGGTCGAAGATTTCGACTCAAAGGTACAGGTATTAGCGGCAAAGAAATGATTTTTTTGAACTTGGTGTTAATTTCTTATGACGTATTCGTTAAATTCAAAGAAAACAAATTAATATTTCATTGTTTTTACTATAAAGATTTTAAATGTCTATCGCGATTTCAAAGTAAGCATGCATATAGTAATAGAGGTCAATGTTTATGACCCACCCTGGTAGAAAATAAACCAACTCGGATGGCTTATCTACTAACTGTTGGGCAATAATTTAGGCCAACGAATAAGAAAAATATTGACCAACGGTTAACCAACGGTTGGTGGACTATCAATCAATAATAAAACATTGAGCAACTCACAAAACAATAATAGAAATTAATAAGAAATATAGATATGTAAAAAGATTTTGATACATAAACAATAATAAAAATTATTGTAATGCATTAAAAAAATATTTGAATGAAGTTGGGATTAAATTTATTTGAAGGTTAAGTAGACAGCGTAGCACGTAGGCTATGCTCCGAAATTACTGTCCGCATCCCGCTTTCCGCAAGACAAGCACACATGCACATAAATACACACATATTACATACACACGAGTGCGATCGCAGGTTCATGTGTTATGTATAGGTAAAAGTATTTAACTGCGCAGACTCATACGAGTCACGTAACGGGATTGCCGGGATCGCGTGGTTTTGCTTCACTGTAAAAGTCAGATGGTAATGGAGCACCGTGTACAAAACGGAGCAATACGAGTCCGAAGAATTTATGTAGGATACTTTCAAATTTTAAATGTAGAATACCTTTTATGTAGGATTATTTCAAATTTTAAATATAGGATACTTTTAAATTTTAAAAAATGTAAGTATCCACCTGTACATGTCCTGACTTACGTCAAAAAGTCACGCACACTACACATTAACACGCCCTAACCTCAATTTGAACAAACAAAACTATACTCGTTACCAATTTAACCATATTTATCTGAAGAAAAATACTATTAATATGTGGGTTTTGATTATTCTATGAATAATACAAATTTTGAGAGTTTTATTTAAATAATAAGTTGTGTAAATGATTTTTATTTAAGATTTTTAATATTAAGCATTCATTGACCAAGCGCAAGGGTGATTCCGTGACGAAATAAGCGGTATTTATCGCTAACTGCTGGTTAAACGGTTGGCCAAATCCTTGCGATTTGGTGAACGGATGGCGTACAGTTGGTTACAATTTCTACCAGGGCAATGATACCGGTATTAACGGCAAAGAAAAAATTTTCTTGAACAAAATTGAAATTTCTTACGCTGTATTTGCTCTTTTCTAATGAACTCGTTTTTATTCGACAGTAATATATTTTTGATCGAATGCAATAATTTTTTTCGACCAAATAATTATTTCATTGTTTTTACTATTAAGTTTTTACATGTCAATTGTAATTTCAAAGAAAGCATGCATAGTAAGGAAGCCTCCTGATTTTGACTCAATGATACCGGTATTAACGGAAAAGTAATGATTTTCGTGAGCGTAATTGAAATTTCTTACGCTGTATTTGCTCTTTTCGAAGAAACGCATCATTATGCGAAAGAATAAATTTTTGATTGAATGCAATCATTCTTCTCGAACAAATAAATATTTCATTGTTTTTACTAAAAAGTTTTTAAATGTTAAACGTAATTTCAAAGAAAGCATGCATAGTAAGGAAGCCCGATGTTTTTGACTCAATGATACCGATATTAACGGCAAAAACAAGATTTTCTTGAACGAAATTGAAATTTCTTACGCTGTATTTGCTCTTTTCAATGAAATGCGTATTTATTTGAAAGTAATATATTTTTTATTGACTGCAATATTTTCTAACAGCAAATAAATATTTTATTATTGTAACTATTATATTTTTTAATTAAAATTCTATCATTAAGGAAACATGTATTCGGCGACAGGTCTAATTTTTTTATTGTAGAACGCAGATATTGATCACAATAGTATTAATTGACCTTTCCTGCTATGCATGCTTTCTTTGAAATCGGGATAAACATTTAAAAACTTTGTAGTAAAAACCATGAAATATTATTTTTTCGAACAAAATGATTGCATTCTATCAAAACTTTCTTTGAATAGAGCAAATCGACGGCTGAACGGAAGAAGATGCTATCTCGATCAAAACTAGCTGGAAAATGCTATGCTACTCGGCCAAGGTAGCACGTTCTCTGATCCTCGGTCGAGATAGCATCCTCTGTTAGCCTCAGCCGAGATAGCATATTCTTCCGCTCAGCCGTCGAAATACAGCGTAAGAAATTTCAATTTCGTTCAAGAAAATGATTTCTTTGCCGTTAAAACCGGTATCATTGACTCAAAAACATTGGGCTTCCTTACTATGCATTCTTTCTTTGAAATTATACTTGACATTTAAAAAGTTTTTAGTAAAAACAATGAAATATTTATCTGTCCGAAAAAAATGATTGCATTCTATCAAAAATATGTTACTGTCGAATGAAAACGCGTTTCTTTGAAAAGAGCAAATACAGCGTAAGAAATTTCAATTTCGTTCAAGAAAATCATTACTTTGCCGTTAATACCGGTATTATTGAGTCAAAATCAGGAGGCTTCCTTACTATGCATGCTTTCTTTCAAATTGCGATTGCCATGTGAAAACTTTATAGTAACTAGGGGGGCCGAGCGCCCCTGCGTGTCTCGCTGCGCTCGACACGCCAACCCCCCGCGCCACCACACACACCTGCTCCTCGCTTCGCTTGTCGCCCGCCCCCTCCCTATGAGTACATTCACAGTAGTGCGTGCGCGAGTGAAATGGTCCCGTGAACCTCGGCCCATAGGTATCACCAGTATAAATTGGAGGTGCCCTAGTGCGCGAACGTTTTACGTTGACTCACTCCGAGCGCAAGCGTTTCGAGCAAGCTCACGGACTAAGCTCGCGCATGAGCGTTTCTCGCGAACTGACATCGTGCGCGAGCGATTCGCGCGCACTACTCAAGTAACTGTCCGCGCGAGCATTTCCTGCTGACCCACGAATTCTCCTCGCGTGCGAGCGTTTTGAGCGGACTCACACTTGGCGCGCGAGCATTTCAAGCAGGCCCACGGTTCAACTTCGCGCGCGAGCGTTTTTTGCGAACTCGTGGACTAACCTAGCACGCGAGCGTTTCGCTCAGTCGCACGGAGTCATCTCTCGCGCTAGAGTTTTGTGCTCAGTCACGGAGTCGCGAGTGTTTCGTGCGGACTCACGAACTAATCCCGCGTCCAAGAGATTCGCGCTGAATCACGTCGCGCCTGAGCGTTTCGAACGTACTCCCGGACTAAGCTCGTGCGTGAGTGTTTCGCGCGTATTCGAGCGTTTTCTGCGTTTCCTGCATAGCGTCCCCTCGCGCGAGAGCGCAATGGGCTAGATTTCCCTGCGCGCGATCGTCTCGTGCGAGCATAGAGACTAAATGTGCCTCTTTACCAAGCCCGGGATGCATACAGGTAACCTCCAATTTATACTGGTAATACCTATGGGCCGAGGTTCACGGGAGCATTTCACTCGCGCACGCGCTACTGTGAATGTACTCTATGTAAAAACTTCGTTTTTACATAATAGGCACGACCGCAATGCTCAGGAAAACCTTATAATTTTATTATTGCATTAATTGTAATACTTATTTTCATCGTTATTATCATTAGAATACACATAAATACATCTCTGCAGTAAAATTTAAATGGAAATTATGCATTTACTATTACATATTTATTATTTTTTGTAGAAAATTTGCCTTATAATTCTACAAACATAGATACATGCAGATAACTTTTCAAATAGTCTATGATTCATATAAATTAATTAAGTATTATTAATTGATATGATTAAAGTACACATAGGAATATTAAACATATAAGTACTATGATTGCAATTATATTTAAAATTAAAAACATTGCTTTCATTATTTCTATTTGAATTATAATAATAGTTTTTATTTTTATTTATGCAAATGTTGAATAGAAAAATTTTAATTTCAATGTTATCAACAACTTTTGTATTTGAAATTTTTGTGTTAAGTAAAATGCTTTTGAATAACATAAGGAAAAATACCGTTTCATTACTCCCGATTAATACAAAAATATAAAGTTAAATTTTACAAAGTTTAACGAAAACTGTGAGACTAATCGCTCACTGATGTTCGTATAACTTATACATAAACACACATGCACACACACACTAATACCGCGAATAGGAGAAAAACAAAAAGAGAAAACTCAACACTGGTGCATTCGTCAACGGTAATCTGGCTTGGTGCTGCGTGCGTGCAGAGTACATCAGCCGTAACGGCCATCTCGACTATACCTAGGCTGCGCATACACGGAGAAACTTTTGGTACAACTGCTGCACTCCGTAGTGCGACCGTTGCGCCAAGCGCGCCCTCTCGTTTGTACTTTCAGTTTGGAACAACTGCTACACCAAAAACGCGCAACGGCTCGACCAAGGAGCAGACGACGCAGCCGCTTGGAACAGCAGTTACGCCTATTTGGAATAGCTGCTGCCCCAAACTCACAGCGCTGCCGTTGCACTACGGCTAAAGCATGATTTGCACCAAAGGTCTAGTGCGTTCGCGGTTCGCACCAGCGGAAAAACTCTTGCAACCCACGTGACCATGAGCGCTCCCTGTATAGGGGAGGGCGGGGCACGTGTGACACCCTAACTTTGATTAAAAATAACAACTAAACCGTGTATTATTTCAAAATGTACAAAAACGGAATAATTAGATCAGAAAAAAATAAAATAAAATAAACTATTAACTTTTTCTTCATTTTCTTTTAATTATTGATAAAATACAGAAAAGAAATTCTGAAAAAATGCTCTACATGCCCCACCGGCGGGTGGATTGTGGCACCCGACGGGGCACGCATGGCACGATCAAATTTAATATTTTACTATAGGTATTTTTCAATTCTTTTTTCCAGTAATTAATTCTTTAATAATTATGCCACAATAAAATTTTCAAAAATCAAATAATTAATCAGTCTATTGAAAATTTAAAATTTTATTTTTATTAAGGAACATAACAATTTTTATTTTAAAATAGATTATTACATTTTAATAAATGATTATGTAATATAAATTCCTTCTTATAAAATATGATCACAACACAATACTTTTGTTTGATTAACAAATTATCATTATTATTACAATAAGTTTAAATTTAAAGATTTCACATCATTTTCATCTATGTATCATATTTGAACTACCTGACCATTGAAAAAGGCAGTTTGAGTATCTACAATTGATTCTTCAGGTATTACTTCTCTAAAGTAATTTTCATTATTTACGGAAGCTGAATTATTATTAACAATGGATAAATCAAGCTGATTTATTAATAAGCACATTTTCAATAGCCAAGTGCATTTGTTCATTGCTCCAATTATATTTATCTGTTTTTTTGCTTCCTCCTAGAGGAAGCTTTGTGATAGTAAAAAAAAAATTTTATGAGATAATGTGTTAGAAATGTTATTTAGCAAATTTGGAATCGAAATACACTATTTTTAGAAAATCTCCGTATGGATGTGTGTGTGTGTGTATGTCCGTATACGCTGATATCTCATTATCTATTCGACCGATTTTAACGGGAGAGTGATCATTTTTTTAGATTTTGCTTCCACAATTGGGGTCAATATTCTATTTTTGTAAAATTTAATTTTTTTTTTATAGCCATTTTTAAATTTTCAAAATTTTTATTTTCGATTTTTTTAATATTTAGAACAAATATTGTTTATATATCATGAATTCTCTGTATGTAGGATAAAATTATCTACAATTTAAAAAAAAAAAAAAAGTCGGTAGCTATATTTCGTCATAAGTTATTGATGAAAACGTAATTTTTTGTAAATAATAGGTTATATTTCGAAATTAAAAAAAGATATTAACATGAATATTTTTTTGGTTATAAAGGATATTAAGTACTATAACTTACTAAATTTTTAGGTTTTTTTATTCATTATTTTTTGAGAAAAAAAATAATTTATAAAAAAAGTGATTTTTTTTGTCATTCAATAACTATAATAAAATTGGCTTAATCACTTTGAAATTCTTTGTAGGGGTAGATTTTGTATACCAATCGAGTGAGTTCTTTGGGCAAAAGGATTGATCCATAAATTTCGGAGATATTTGAGGTTAAAATTTTTTTCAATTTTTTTTTAAATCGTAATTTCTCGAGAACGGTTCTATGTATCTAAATGGGGTGAGTGGCATTCGAAAGAGAATTAAATTACCTATATTTTCTAATAAAAATTAATTCTCTAGCTATCACGGTTCCTTTATTATTAACAAAAACGTAAAAATTGAAAAATGAAAAAAAATGAGTTTTATATGTTCAACTATTACAAGAGTAAACTTGTCTTATTCGCTTCAAAATTCATTGTAGAGGTATATTATTGATAGTTCTCGGATGAGTTCTTTTGGCAAAATGATTGGTTCATAAATTTCAGAAATATTTGAGGTAAACACAATCAAAGAACAACTTTAGAATATTTTTTTTATTTCGAACCAATGTACGACGAGAAGCCGTTAACAGTGGACTTGAAGAAGAAAAATTTGATGAAGAATAGAACTTGAAGAAGATTGTTTTCCATTTATATAAGAATTAAAATCACAAAGAAATAAATTGCAAATGGAACCTCAATGAATAGCCATGAAAAAATTACAAGTTAATATTTTCCATAAAATTTTTCCAATTTTTTTCGTGAAAAATTTATTTTTCGAATTTTAATTTAATAAAAGGAATCAAAAAATTATTTTGAGGAAGCTACGTGCCAATGAATTGGCAGCGGTTTTTTTATACTTTCTTATCATTGTTTTTTCTACTCTAAATATAACTTAATACGCAGTCGTAATAATCGTTATTTACTTATTAATGTAATAATTGAAACTAAAAACTAGTTAAAACTAAATTATTGGACTGCGTAGTTGTTAACACATCTTGCTCCGTTTTTGGTTTGTATGTTACATCACTTCGCTCGGCGGCCGCCGCGGCGCACTGATACGCCCGAGTGTGCCACGCGTGCCCCACCAGGGTGTCACGTCATGCCCCATTTTAACCCCATTACCATTTTCATTTTTTAATTATATTATTTATAAAGATTTTCTGAAAATAACAAAAACAGGGCTTGAAAGATAGAAGTTGAAACTATCAAATAGGTTTGGTCTCATTTAGAAAAAAATCATTTTCTCGTTGCTCCAAGCGACTTAAAAATGAAGTCAACCTTGTTTCTAAACATCGATTTTCAATCTTATTAAATTAAATGTTAAACATTATCTATAATCTCAAACGTATAGAGGAAAATTCTAAAAGCATATCTAATTAGGTTTGCGTAAAAATTACATTTTTTGCATTCATTAATATTAAAAATATGAGGGTGCCAATCTTACTTACCTGACACGTTATGCCCCGCCTTCCCCTATAGGGCTAGTAGCAGAAAGCGCGCGCGTCATATTATAATATGATATTACTTTAACATGTACTGTTATAATATTAGACAATTTTGATTCTCTTAGTTCCATCGCTTAGGTTCTGTGAACATAATTAACAGGTTAAGCTGTGTAATTTTATATGAAATTTTTATTTGTTATCAAAACAGTAAGATAACATAATTATAGATTTTTAACAACGCAATTTTTAAACATTTTCCTAATTTTGATCTTGCTATATACTAAGTTCTCTAGATCATGACAAGAAATTGTAAGTTTTGACAGCTTTTATGTAATAGTTTTTGTTAGTTATTGTTTTAGTTTTTTTATTGGTATTTAAACGATATTTATATCCTTTGTATTTAAGAGTTCTATTGGAAATCAATTCTTTAATTGTACGATAAGCAAAAATTGTCTATTTTATGTATATTTTGGCGTTTAAAATCGTTTTTATATAGATTTAACTCGTCAGGTATTTATTTTACATGAAAATCTTAAATGGGAAAAAGTTTTGTTTAACTATTATCTATAACTTATGTCTTGAATATTTTTGTGTAAAATTAAATACTGTTAAGTTACAGTCGAAAATTGCCCATTTTATGTGTATTTTTTGGCGTTTAAAATAGTTTTTATAAGTCTAACTCGTTAGGAGTTGATTTTACAAAAAAATATTAAGTGGGAAAAAGTTTTGTTTCAATATTATCTACAACTTTTGTATTTAACATTTTTGTGAAAAATCAAATCCTGACAAGTTATAGCCGAAAATCGTCCATTTTATGTGTATTTTGGCGTTTAAAATCGTATTTATAAGTCTAACTCGTCAGGAGTTGATTTTACAAAAAAATGTTAAGTGGAAAAAAGTTTTATTTCAATATTATCTACAACTTTTGTAATTAACATTTTTGTGTAAAATCAAATCCTGAGAAGTTATAGCCGAAAATCATTCATTTTTGACCATTTTTTGCCGTTTTTCGCAGTTATCTTGGCAAATATTTCTCGTACAAAAAAGTGTTCAACATAAAAAAGGTGTATTTTAATTAGTTTTAGTAGATAGACCTGTACATATTGACTTAAAATTAATTTTTCTAGACATAAGGGTTCAAAATCGATTTTTTTGCAATTTTTCTTTGTGCTGGCATTTTGAAAATTTTCTATCGATCGTTCTCGCTGGAGAACTCGAACTTTGGTGTAATTAGGCGAGTATTTTCCCGGAATCCCGAAGGAATCGGTCGAAAATTCATTGAGATAATCGAGCAACATGCGTACATACGGGCGTACAGACATACATACATCACAGAACACGCTTTAAACGCACTCATTCTGAGTGAAAAATGGTTTTTACACATTAAATTTTCAGTATTTGAATTCTTACAATTTTCACTCTGGTGAAATTATAAGGCTCTCCCGAGTAGTGGTCGTGCCTAAAAACCATGAAATATTTATTTATTCGAAAAAAATTATTGTACTCAATCAAAGAGATATGACTTTTTCGTTAATACGTGCCTTTATTAGGTTAAAGAAATATTTTTTCATTGAAAGACATTTACGTTAATTTAAAAAAAATGATTTCCTTGATTGTCGGTGATGACATGATTTCATTGGATGAATTAAGTTTCCTTTGTGTCAAAGGAATCTTTATTAAAGTAAAATAATCATGTATTGTAATTATCAATATTTCTTTGAATGTGACCAATGCGGCTTATAGAAGCCTTTTGAATTTCTTCTATTGAAAAAGACGGTTTCCTGCCGTAAAGAAATATTTTTTAAAGGAAAGAAATTTTGTTCGAATCATGAAATCGGAGTCTCTATGTAAGAAATATAATTTTGATTGAATGAAATATTTTTTTGTTTTGATCGCGAGAACTTTAAAATAAAAAAATATTTCTTCCATTGAAAAAGACGGTTTGTTGCCGTAAATAAATATTTTTCTAAATGAAAGAATTTTTCTTCAAACCATGAAATCGGAGTCTATTGTAAGAAATATAATTTTGATTGAATGAAATATTTTTTTGTTATGATCACGGAAATTTTAAAATAAAAAAATATTTCTTTTATTGAAAAAGACGGTTTCTTGCCGTAAAGAACTATTTTTCTAAATGAAAGAAATTTTCTTCAAAACATGAAATCGGAGTCTCTATTTTAAGAAATATGATGTTGTTTCAATGAAATATTTTTTTTGTTATTACGGGAAGTTTAAAATAAAAAAATATCTCTTTTATTGAAAAAAACGGTTTCTGGCCATAAAGAAATACTTCTTTCAATGTAAGGCATATAACACAATATTTTATTCAAATAAAGAAATATTACTTTCATTTAAAGAAATATTATCATTCATTCAAAGAAATATTTGACCGATTGCCCGCAATGACACGATTTCTTTGATTCAAAGAAATTAGCTTTATTTCTAAGAAATATTTTTCTCAGTGTATTAAATGTTGTGGAAATGCAATACTTCGCATGTAATTGAGACGAGCGGACTGGGTAAGATGTTTTGAGAAATGTTGACAAAAAAGTTTTCTATTTTGACAAATAAATAATAATTGTTACTTTTTGTTTTCTGCTGGAAAAAGCTGAAAAAGGTATGTGCGAGGAAGAGCATGAAAATTGGTATTGGAGAAGCCTCTTGTGACGGTTAGTTCCCTGCTTGAAGAACTTTGAGAAGAGCAGCTTTTGCGAGGGACGAAGACAGTACGGCACAGTGGCGGGTGTGCGCTTAGTACTGAAGCTGAGCGCGCGCTCCTGCACATAAGTGACTATATTGTTACGGTCATAGAGCTCCGGAACGTAGCTCGCCTCGATGGCGCGTGCCGCGGAAATATACGTGTGCGTAAGCTTCGCGCGTTCCACCTACCGAAGGTATTTTCTCCACTCAGGCTTTATGTCTTTCTCATTTCTCTGTCACTTAGATCTCTTGGCCTATCCCCCTGGGCGCCGTTACCCGTTTGCAGCGCTGCGGATTCCAGGTAATACGTTCTGCTTATCCGAATTCATCAGTCGCGAGATTAATATCAATTTGGAGGGAGCCGCGAGCGACACGTCGGAGCCGTCTGCGAGCTTTATCCGCGATAAGGCGTTTACGATGAAAAATAACGTTTCAGCAGCAACAAACCCAATGACGATTGGACTAGTTAATAAATCAATCGTTCAGCATCAGATAATTTCATTAGTCGGAAAGTCCGTTAAATTACTAATTTGCATACTATAATGGTAATGAAAGTTCAGATCAATATTGATACTCGATTTCTGAAATTGAAAATATTGTTTTATTAATGATACTAATATAATGGCAGTAGGTAAATTTGATCAGATTATCTCAATATTAACGGGGACTTTGGAATAAATACGCGAACATTTAATGACAATGGGTGAGGGCAATAAATCGCTGAGCAGCTAAAGCCCCGTCCCTGGTAGTCACGTGCAGCGGAGGCCGAGGGCAAGACTGTCAAGAGCGGGAGGGCGAACTATTTTATTCGGCCGCTCCGTTCTCATCCGGTAGTTGTCCGTCTTTGTCGGCCGGGCGAGTGCGTTTCTCCAGGCTGGACTTGCGTGATGAATACGCGCTGTCTCGGGATTAACACGTTAGCCCGCATTGTCTCTCCGGGCAGCCGTCCACCTTATACACCGCGTATCTCGCGCGCTCCTCTCTATATAATAGCTACCGTTACCGTGCAAATGCGCAAACTCCGTTATGCGGCTCGCGAAAAGGCAAAGTTGAGGAACGCCGGCTGGGGGTAAACCGTTAATTATCGGCTCAGCCGCCTTTCACCATTTAATCATTGGATTCGAGGCGTGCCGTGGCGCACGCCAGCGCTAACTACAAGAACCGCGAGGAAAAGAAGGAGGCCCTCACTTGCCTTTCTCTCTCCTCTTTCTCCCTGCCATTCAGCTGATTAATTGCAAGAAGCCGCGAGCTCTTCTCCTGACCTTTAAAGGCCGGCGGATTCTCGCCCTGGGGATATCTTTATCTTGGACCAAGAGCGCGTGTCTTTTTATTTCCGGCCTGCTAATTCATTTCTCAAAAGATCTAACTTGTTCCGATATTTCCATAATAAAATGCAGCTCGGGAACGTCGCGCGATGGAGTAAGCTTCTTCTTCTTCTTCGGCGAGTTGTGTAAAGTGGTTGAAAAATGCCTGAGAATTATAGGGGATATTTACATTGAAGCGCACTCTCCGGAAGAAGATGCCGCGGTATAGTAGCCTATTTTGTTGTGAGAGAATCGCAGAGAGTGCGGGAGATTTTCGCGCGCCACCTCGCGCAGCTGTACTTTTCCGAGGCAGAGCCTGGGGGGCGAAAATTCAAGAGTTAGAAACAAAAGTTGGAAAGGGCGCCGAGGTATATGTACACAACAAGTGCGCGCACTCCCAAGGCACCCCGATGGAGATAGACTCGTCTTCCCGTTCTCTTTTCCCGATAGCGAGTTTTCTGCACCCCTGCCGTTTTTCTGTTGATTACTTTCGACAAAACTTTCATCGGCCACTCACTCCTCAACATTTTCACGTCAATAGCTTCTTTGAATTTCTCGCTAAAGTTGGAAATTGAGTTGCGACGTTTTTCTATGTTTCCGCAACTTTTGTAAACTGCCAGCCTACGGTCTTCTCTTAACTTTTTCCCATTGACTTTCTCACAATGAGAAATTGAACCGTTCGAATAAATTTAGAGGCAGGACAGAGAGGGAGGGGTAAGCTCGCAGCAAAGCTTCGATCGCAATTAGAAATGTGACGAGGTGCAATTAGTGTGGCGGATAACGTGGCAGGGAGCAGTGAAGTAAAATAATCAAACGGCAGGGGAAGGTAGCGAGAAGCCGAGGCAGTAAGAAGGCAAATGGCTAAGAAAGACATGGAGGTGCGCGCGGCCTGCGCCTTCTTTACGAGGCAACTTCACGAGGGAAAGTATAACTGGCTGTGCTCGCGTTCCCGCATGTGTACGCACACGTGGAACCGACGAGAGCGAGAGCGCGAGCACCAGGTAATAACTCGGCAAATTAGTCGCGCAACTACCTAGCGCGGCAGTTTTCCGTAAATCCGCGTTGCAGCGCGAAACTTATAGACGCCACGCGCAATTTTCTCCCCCTCCCCCTTTTCGTGGAAGTTCGGCTTGTGCGCTACTGCGGCGCGCTATACCGCTACAGTCGGACTCGATAACTGTGCAGTGTGCGAGCGCGACAACGAGGGGGAGGAACTCACGCAGTCGTCTGTGCGCACAGGGCTAAGTGGAGAGAAGTAGCCAACTTTCCAGCCAAGTCCTCCGGAGCTGTGCTTCTTGATAGGAGATTGGACTGTATATGTGTGCTGGAACACTGCGCGCGAGTTAAAGATGGCGGAATTTGAGAAATACGCGCAGGGGTTAGCCAACCTGACACAGCAGTAAGGCGCTGCTTTGTGGATTATGCGAAGGCCGATGAATGTCAACGAAAACTATGATTTTTTTCCGGACCATGTTTTAGGCGAATGACGGTCGAAGCTGATCTATTTTTGACTGAATGTAGCCAGACTTTAGGTTAGGAGTTATAAGCTTAAAAAAAAAAACACGTTTTTGTTAATAACAAAAGAACCGTGACAGCTAGTGAAATTTTTTTTAGAAAATATAGGTATTTTAATGCTCTTTCGAATGCTATCCATTCGATTCAAATATCTCGATCCTATCATTAAAAAAAAGCAAAAAACAATTTTGAAAAATCGAAGATTCGAAATAAAATAAAAGCGTATCGGCCCAATCAAAAGATCCGATCAAAAACCGAATTTCTGATGCACAATCACACAAAAAAAACAAAAATAATAAGAGCTGTCCGGTTAAAATCGACCGAGTAGAAGCTGAGATCCAGGCGTATATACACACACACGCACGCACACACATCCATACAGACATTTTTCAAAAATCATGTATTTTGATTCCTAACACCTCGAAAAACAATTATAACGTTTTTACAACAACTCAAAAAATTACTATCACAAAGCTTCCTCTAGGAGGAAGCAAAAGTATATTAATATTCGTTGTTGTACATATTATATGTAAAATGTGCCATTTGAAAAAGTAAATTGTAAACAAAAAATATGCTCGCCTTACACTTTTAGAATCTACGCTCAATTTAAGCCTTTGTTTATAGAGTTATTTTTGTTATTTAAATTTTTTAACTTGCAATGTAGAAAAAATAATAAAGTTTATTTTCCAAGCTGTGCAATATCTTTATTCAGAATAGTTCGTGTAAAACTCTCCGTGCCGTATGAAACTCTCATATTGCTAACATATATAGTGCAAGAGAGTTTTATGAGGGGCCCAAGCGTAGGTCAAGCCGTGTTCACGTCTTTCATATGTTGACTTCAAAGTTCCTGTGAGAACCATGTGTAAGTCGCATTATTTGCACAAGCAAGAGTGCAGCGTAAATACGCGATGCGAAATGAAATCGGTGCTATATGCTGGCCGTTTAACGCTTCAATACAAATATTTAATTATTAGAATTGAATCGCAAGCAGCCGGTTGAGGCACGAGTGAAGCGGTTTTGTCGAAAAAATGAGTGCTTGGCAGTGGGTAATACGGCCGAAAGTAGCAGAGCTTAGGACTTTATCTAACTGGGTCAGGTGAAATAAGAGCGCGTAAATTTCATCAGGGGGCTCAGCTTGCATTCGAAAATGCTCTTTACGGGAGAGCAGGAGGGAAAAATAAAGAGAAGGCGCTTTCAATAAGGCGGGCGGCTGCGCGCCGAAAGCAAAGAAAGCGAGGTAAGAAAAGGTGAGGCGAGAAATGGGGAGCGGGAGCGGGGCGGGGGCCGCGGGTAATTTCGAGCTCCGAGTCTGACTGCGTTTGCCAGCTCCTCGTGCGTTTATCAGAGTCGCAAAGTGCCTCGAGTCGCTGACTCGAGATGATGATTGCCGCGCGGCGCCCCCGTCAAAGCCGCGGCAGCGAGCGCGAGCTCACTCGTCTCTGCCGCGCTCGCCCAAGGCACTTCCTCGCGTTATACATCCACTTCCGCAGCCGTGCGCCGCTGCGGCTCCCTCTAGTCGGCTAAATGAGCGCCTCGAGAATCTCTCCTGCCTGGCTGTAATTTAGACTAGTAATGACGTATGGGCACTCGAGTAGTTGCTTTGGCCCCTGCGAGCGGAGCTTTTCGCCCTCCCGCGCTAATGTCGCCGCGCCGACAGCGACTGCAGATTAATAAAGCCCCCGACGGAGGCCTGCGCTTTTCGATAAAAGCAAAAAACTTGCTTATTTCCGGCTCGCTGAGGAGCTCCGTCGAGTGCGCAGGACTAATAATCCAGGTGAAAGGCCAGCAATAAAGTCGCGCCGGCTATTACTTGTACAAAGGCCGGCCCGGCTGGCATTAAGAGGGCGTTATGCCACGACGACAACTGGCTCATCAACGCCGCTCGCAATATTCGGAGCTCAGTGAAGCGCGGCGCACACGGCCGATAGTTCCTGCCCCGGCCATTGTCAGGTTAACGGCCGCGCGGCGCTTGATCCCTTTACACCTCGCGGACACACCGCCGAGAAAGCTGGCACACGGAATTTGTCGCGGCCCCGCCGATAGCGGCCGCGTAAAAGAAGTGCACGGAGCGCTCCTCGTAAAACGCGGCCCGAATACGCCCCCGGGCTTGGAAGGCTTGGAAGGCGAAGCGCGCGGCCTGTGCAGAAAAGTACAAGCATCGAGCATTTTTCGCGGATATTTTCAACTGCTCTGTCACGGAGCGGAGATATCATCGATTTGACGAGTCTATTTTCGGTAAGATGCAACGAAATGGGGAGACGGGGAATAAAGAAGAAGCTCTCATCAGAGCTGGAGGCATCTCAGTGGCGGGCTGCGCTCTTTTGGGTGGCGCGCTAATTAACTCGGATGATTCGGTTAATTATATCAAAGCTCTAGAAATTGAAAGGCGACGAGGTTCACCGAGCCGAGTGCCGCTCCGCCCGCCGCCCAAGTTTCAGGTTCTCCTGCTTCAGCGTCTTGTTACGTCTCATTAGCTAGTCGTCTTACGCCAATTCACTTGGACTACATTTGCACTTGGCTTCTTTTCATTTCGACAAAGTTTTAGTTTATTTTACCTACTCCCCTCCGTCCTACCTTATACATTTCTATTATTTCTGAGATCTCGCTCAATCTTTATCGCTCATTAATTCAGCCACTTCTCTCTTCTATAACGACTGTTCTCTCATAATTAAAATACTTTTAATTGGCATTCCCTTTCCACCTCTCGAGAATATCTTGCATGCAAATATTTTTTTAGCATAGTTCACAGGCCATAGGCAAAGGAGTTGGCTCATAGATTTATAATTACTCGGGTGTAATATAAATAAAATGCAAGCATTCGACTCGCGATCGCATCATTACATCGCACACAACAAATTGATTTTTCTATTGCAAGCTGAGGAGTTGGGAAGCTTTTGATTAAAAAATTGGCAGCGGCGCGTCGCTTAATAACTGACAGAAGCGAGGCCTACCGCGAGGTGATGATCGAGCGGTTATGAAATGGAGCGCGGAATCGCGACGGCGGCAGCTCAGTCGTTAAGGCAATTAGGCAGGGCAGGCTACCCTCGCGCGCGGCTCGTACCCCTTAATTTAATTGGTTGATTCGGCAGCAGCAGCAGAAGCGCCTTTAATCACACCGTCGCGCTGCCGTCGTCTTCCTCGTCTTCGTCGTCGGCGTCGTCGTCTTTGTCGTCGGGAGAGCAAGCGCAAATGCGAGGACGAGCGCGGGGATCGGAGGTGCAAATCAGGCGATTAAATTACCGGATTAAATCAACAGGCGGCTGCCGTGCTGCTTCTCTCCCTCCCCCTCCCGGAGTCGCAGCCAGCCCTGATAACGCCGGCGAATCTCGCTGACTTGCGCGTGCTCGCGTTAGGCGCGGGTGGTGCAAATTCTTGCCCTCGGAAGAGAAGAGGGCGACGGAAGAGGCGGAGATGGAGAAACAAACAGCGCGGCTGTCATTGCTAAGCGATTGCAGTGTTTCAGGGCGCACGGCGTTAACGAGGCGGTTGCTTACTTTGCAAGTTTATCTTGCGAAAATTTTCTCCGGATGCGCCGAGCACTATTTTGCCAATCAATGTCCCGAGCAACTCTCAGCCTTGCTGCCTTGGATGGTTTCGGTAAATAAAGATTAGAGCTTCATTAAACTAATTATATAGCAGTTCTAAAGTTTCAAATTGTCAGAAAACTTCAACAGAATTGATGCCAAGAAGTCAGCAGTCAGTGCGCGACAGATATGAAAAGACATTTGTTTTATTAACAACTGTATAAAGAGAGAGAGAGAGAGAGAGAGAGAGAGAGAGAGAGAGAGAGAGAGAGAGAGAGAGAGAGAGAGAGAGGAAGGAAGGACAGTTCTTCTACTTAATAAACCTTACGTTTGGAGCATGTTGATTCACTTTAAGGTAGTTCTCTTCATATTGCAAAAACTGAAAAAGCTTCTGAAAAAAATATAAAAATATTCTTCAAAGTCACAGCAATGATACCATATGTTTGTTTACATACATTGCGGAACAAATTTTTGAGAAAAAAATTCTTGAAAATGGTTATTTTTACATGAGAGTAAATGAGTGCTATATCAAATGTGACAGAAAGTAATAGTATTACTCATCAAAAAAACTGGACTTCAAAAAGAAAAACATAGCTTAAGAAAGATGAAATTCGGCTCTTTCTATTAAGTCAAATATATGTGAAGCCGATCTTTTTAAAAAGATATCAATGATTATAAACACAAATAGCAGACGACGGGCACGAGAGCGAGAGGGACAGAACGACGTTCATGGTATAGTTTATGCTCTCGCTGAGCCACAAACTGTAGTGCCCGAAGAGAACCCCCTTAAAGGCACGATTTATGAAAAGCTAAGAGCTTGTGAACGCGAATAAGATCATAAAAAAATACATCTGTGATGCACCCCTTGTTCAATATACTTAAACTAACAAAAATGGAGTTTTCAGTGCCACTGCAAGTATTTTTGTTAAAAAATTTTATTAATTACAATAATGAAATATCTGAACGAAACTTCTTAGCACGGGTCACGTGAAAAAAAAATAATGTTGGTGTCTATTGTTACGTATGAGAGGACAGACTGAATAAGTCGCGTAAAAAATATGCGACGAGCGGGCTTTGAACGCACGATTTCGAGGTTTGTAGGCCCGCGCTCTACCACTGAGCTAACGTCGCGATGCTTGCTCGAGAGCATCGCGAGTGTCTTAGTCCTTATCGTGAAGCGGATGCGTCAGGGCTCGGATGACGGTCGAGCTGAGCCCGTGACACTATACATGTATTAGCAGTTCATTGGAAATAGACATGGGGCATATGTTAGGAATATAATAGTTTAATTATTGACATGACTTTATACTACTAAATCAGTAAATAGTAAAAAAATTGGCAATATTATGGGCAGATATTGCGTCGATGGAACAATGATATGGCGGTGTATTGATAACGTAAGCCATATTTCCAATGTGCGACCCCATTGGCAACAGTATCTTTTTACGGGGGGCATAGTTTAATCTTTGTTATAATCTTTACCAGCAGCCTCGATGAACTAATGGTTAAGTGTGATGAAAGATATCGTAAAATAATATAGACATGATTATGTTGTTACGAATAAACTGAAGTTATTTCCTCCTGAAACAGACTAATAAGCTTCATAGCCGAGATGCGGGGTACATAAAAAGAGGAGAAATGGAGCGCGTAATAATAAGCTATTAAGACGCCATCCTGGCAAAAAGTCATATACATCGGGCTCATAGCTCTCATTCGTCTTTCTACAGTCTGTGATTCCGTGTTAATTCCGAAGACACGTATAATGCATTGCGGTTATTTAGCGAACCAGAAGCCGCCGCGGCCATGATTAACTGTATAGAGGTATACCGAGATGGCGCACTCGCATTTTATGTGCACATGAAATACTCCGACATAGATCCCTACATTACCGGCACCTGAATTTCATTTTTTTCGCCTGTAATCAACAACTTAAGAAAAAATAATTTTGCCAGTAATTTATTAGAATTAATTTAGTAAATTTTAAAAGAATCTCTGGAAAAACCTAAGAAATTAAATCATTCCAAAGTTGGATAGGATATTCATTATACAATTACTAAGCGCCTGACAAACTTCATTTTTCTTAAATTGTTTAAAGACGAAAAATAATTAAATTCGGGTACAGGTAGCGTATGTGCCTCTATGCCTATTGCTTCTTTAATCGTGAGTGTTAATGAAGGTTCATTCAGTTAAAGAATACCAAGGTAGCGTTTGAGAAACTATTAATAACTGTTATACGTGTCCCAAACCAAACTGTTTATAACATTTATTAGCAGTTATTTGCAGTTTCTAAGAGTCATTACACTGAGAAAAAAGGCGTTTGTACTGTGACCTATATTGCATAGTAAAACTGAATATGCCTTGACAATATTTTTTTGTAAAATGAACTATAATATCTTAATAATAAATATATTCATATAATTCAAACGACTAAAAAGTTATAGTAACTCAATTATTGTACATTTAACTAAATTTTCAATAAAGTTTATTATATTTATTTAGTATAATATAATATTTCCATTCGAAATCCTTTGATATTTCCAATTTTACTATATAATATAGTACTCAGTAACATATTTCTAGCTATCTTTATCATAATTTTGTTGTTCTTATCACAATAAAATACCGATGTAGCCAAATACCGCTATATTTTATAGTACTTTTATGTGAAAATATACTAAATTATTTTTCTCAGTATAGCAGTTATTAGCAGTTATTTGCATTTATTTTTTTCACTAGGGTTGGCTTAAGCTTATGAAACTATAAGATTGGTAGGAGCATAAGTGTCGTGAAGACAAAAGTATGCTATAAAAGAAAAAAAGTATGACAAGTCCAGCGTTCTATTTCACCTTAGCGAAGAAAATAAAAATATTTTCTGTTGGAAGACACACACAGCTACACGCTTAAAAGTAAAAAAATGGGAAATAAAAAAAAATAGCGTAAATATCTTTTACTTTAAAGGAGGCTGAAAGATGTTCTAGGAGGAAAGTTTGAAACAAATATTAATGAAACTTCCATTTTCATAAATAATTTTCGTTTTCTCAAGTGCTGAGAGAAGAAGACAGGGTCAAAAGAAAAACGCCAAGAGTGTCTGTTTAAGGCAAATGAAAAGAAGACGTGCTTAATTTCTCTTTTTCTGCACGCCGTCTCTTTTGGCTGCTTGTGGTTAGAGGCATGGCGGGGACGCATGTCGACGACGTCGCTGAGGGGGAAAAGTCTCGATGCTTTTACGCCTACAAGGGGAGACGTCGGCGGGCCCGCAGTCAGTCACTTTTGTCGCTTTCTGGCGTGATAGCGACGACGACAGAGACACCGCGGCACGCGCGATTTCTCGCCTCCAACAAAACCCAACCACCTTCTTTCGCACGTTTCAATCTTTTTCCGCAGCTCTTTGTTTTACAAGTTCTCTCTTGCGTAAAACAGTTCCGGGTGGCACTGTCAAAGAGAGCGGATAATTGCTCCCCCTCTGGGAGTATAGAAACAAATCGAGACTGTTTTTTTTTCTCCAAATGCAAATAGCACACGGAGAGAAATTTTGTAGTGAAAATTACAAATATTCGAGACAAAATTACCAGTTTCTATGGTAATGGATGGACAGACTGACAATTTCAAAGTTTTTACCAAAGTGCCTTGGTAAAATTTTTTTTTAGTTAATTTAAATTAAAAAAATTAACTTTTTTTATCCATATTGATGGATATATAGTATTTTAATATAGAAATAGAAACAGAAACAATGATGAAAAAACATTAAACTGAATAAAATTTTTACGGAAGCGGGATTCGATCCGACGATCTTTGGGTTGAGAGTCCGACGTTCTACCGACTGCGCCACAGAAGCTGTTACCAACAGTCATTTGAATCGCCGTTATTACTTACTGAAAATATGTGTATTGTTTTCAGTTTAACGTCGCGCACGCCTCTAGTATCAATCTTCTGAAACACAATAATGCGCAGTGCGCATGCGCGAGTACACAAATACCAGGTTATTTGGTAAAATTTATCAGTTTTCTTAGTAAAAATTCTTAGGTTACCTTGTAAAAATGACTAGATCTCAATTTTTACCAGTGTTTCTGGTAATTTTTATTCAGATAATTTGGTATTTTTTTTAAGTGGTTATGGTAGTTTTTCTTGGGAAACTTATAAATTGTATTAGAAACCTGGGAATAACACGGCTTTTGACAGTCTGTCCATGCGCTACCAAGGCACCTTGGTAATTTTTACTCTAA
The DNA here is from genome assembly GCA_036365515.1 of Torymus aiolomorphi. Taxonomy (NCBI): domain Eukaryota; kingdom Metazoa; phylum Arthropoda; class Insecta; order Hymenoptera; family Torymidae; genus Torymus; species Torymus aiolomorphi. Next base: position 55,972,964 of record CM070875.1, on the reverse strand, counting down.
AATTTCTCTCCGTGCACACGCAAACAAATTGTATCCGGGGTGGAAATAAAGTTTGCAAATAATTCAACTTCGGGCGTTGTCGTTCTAGTTAAAAAATCTTTCAATAAATATCCATCCTCCGCTGAGCAAGAGACCGCCTGGCGAGGGAAAAAAAGTAAAAATTGCACAAGTTGGCGTAAAGAGGAAATGTGGCATTATGCTAAAAGAGAAAAAGCGAAGAGCGAAGATGCACGTAAATAGTAAACGAAGGCTACTCGGAAAGACGTCGCTGAGTCGTCGCACGGGTTGACACCTCGAGCGTGTCTCCGAGCGCGCTCCTCTCCTGCCGAGCGTCACCGTCGTTATAACCGCGAGCGCTGGGCAGCGAGAAAAATGTTGTCGTGACCGCGTCGAAAAAACGAAAGAAGCCGAATAAAAGCCAGGCGCGCTCGACCGGCTGTCGCCAGAAGAGACGGAGGTCCGACGCGAGGCCAACTTGCGCTAACGTCGCGCCGTCGTAAATTTCACCCCGGCACATATTCCGCGACTGGAAAAAAGAACACTGCGCAACTTTTCTCTAATACGCCTGTGCGAAGATCGCGAGCTAGAAATTTAAGAGAGGTTTTGCAAGGTCGATTACTGAACTATTCAGGTTAAAATTACGGGTAGGCGCTGTTAAAACCACGTTTCTTTTTTCCGCGTATGTGGTTATACACATTATCGAACTGAGCATTGAAAGCGTGCCCCTAAACAGTCGGAATAAATATTGGACCGATCTTACCAAGATTTTTTATTCCATACACCACAAAAACACCACAAAAGTATAGGTGTAAAACTGCGTGAAAAAGGTGTCCAAGTTATCGCAAAAAGGTTCCCAATTGAGTTGACTGACAATGAGAAAATAAAGTTATGGCGCGGATTAGCTGGTGTAGTTGGCGATTGGCTGCAAACTAGAACGAGTACCAAGTCGAAAGTAAACTCGCAGGACAGAAAGGAAAAAAGTGATCTAGGAAGTTGAGCGGCAAGGAGAAGGTGACGAGTCTCCGCTGTCGCGAACAAGAAAGACTGGCTAGGACTGCAGGGGGAAAACGTGTGACCGCGCAAACGCGGCCAAGTGGACAAACTTCCTTACGTCTCAATACCGTTGATTTTATGCATCGCTCCGATTTGTATGTGCGGGTCGAGCTGAGAGCGAGTGAGCGAAAGCAGTTTCTACCGCTGCTCGACGAGGAAAAGTTATCGCGTAAAAGATTTATCGTCGGCGCGAGCGAGAAATCTCGCAAACGGAACGAACGTATTGTTATAAAAGTTGGCCGGTTTCAAACTGACGAGAAATATAAGAAAGAAAAACTCGGTTTTCAATGATTACCACTCTCCGTTGCAGCTGTGGGCGCACGTAAGAGGTCGGTTACGCTACATTAGTATATTCGCACGCGGCAAAAAAACTTTTACGACACTGCTGCGATATTCAATTCACTTTTCTTTGCTATAGCCTTCAATGCTTGCGTGCGTGCTTTCCTTTCCTTTTAATGAGGAATATCGATGTACACTGAGAAAAAAATTTCGTTAAATCAAACAAATTTTGATTGATCCAATAAAATTACTGAATCATAATATTCCCATACAATATTTAATTGATTCTAATATGTAAAAATAACTAATTATTTGTTAAAGTCAATGAAATATTTACTTTGATTTTACTAAATAAATTTTCACTTCAAATGATTATTTTATTATTACTTAAAAAAATTTTATTGTTCATAAAATACTGTTAATTTAGTGCATATAATATTTAATTGTTTCAATTCAAAAGCTTATTTTAGTTAAAAATTATGTAGTTGTTTCAATTAAATATTACTACATAAAATGAAATTATTGATTGCATTTGAAAACAATGTTGATTGAGTACACATAATATTTAATTGTTGCAATTCAATGGCTTTTTTCAATAAAAAATTATTCAGTTCCTTCAATTAAATATTACATTATACTGAAAAAAAAATTTAGTAAAATAAAAAAAAAATTTATTTGGATCAAATGATTTATTCGTACAGTACCTATAACATATTTATTTGCTTCAATGCAATATAATTACTCAAAACAGTAAAATAATTAATTTAACTATATAAATGTTTACTAATTTTGAAAAATGTTATTATTCAAGCTAAACAAATATTTATTTCAACTTAATAAATATTTATTCAATTAATAAGATACTTTATTGAGTGCAACCTATATTTAGTTGATCTTTATAAAGCAATAAAAAATTAATGAACTATAATTATTTGGTATTAAACATTTATTTAACTCCATTAAATATGTTTTCAATATCAATAATTACTTTTTTGATTCAATGAAATATTTATTTAAAAGTAATGAAAAATTCATAAGTGAAATAAAAACTTTAAGAAATATTTGTTTGGTTGTAGTAATTAATTTTTTTCTTACTTACCTTGAATGGGTGGAGACTTTTTTAATAAGTTTTTACAACAATTATAATTTTAGTACGCTATTTTACATATTATTCGCAAGTTTTCATATTAATTATTAATTGTACAATATTTTTATCGCAGAAAAAATTGTATAAAATTTTTCGACATAACGGGGAATCCAACCTAGGTCGCTCGGTTACTACGCGGACATGCTATCCGCTACGCTATCGCTCGCTTGTTGAATCATGTAATTTTTTCCGTTATAAAGTGTACCTCCAACTATTCAATTCTCCAATTTTAAATAAAAATATTAGTTTTATGTTTTTATATTATATTTTTATTAATAAATTTTTAATTATGTAATAATTATTTTTAATTATTTAATTATTCCATTAGAGCAAATGATTTAAGGAGATAATAAATAATGATGCACGAATTCCTGCTTTATCGACACTACATTTTTTATTTATTTACCTAATTTGTAATTTGTTTCATAAAATTTTTAATAGCCATTTTTGAAGAAATAATTTGAAAATTTTCTAAAATTTTTGTTTAGATATAATGAAAAAAAAAATAAAATTTAGGTGCCGATAAGGTAGGGATCTACGTTTGAGTTGGTGTGAGTAACATGTAACGTCGAAATTATGAAGTATTGAGATGATATAATTAAATATTTTATTCTACAAGCTTAGAGGCTTGAAAAATAAATAAATATTTAATCAATATAATCAATGAATTTTATGTAGGTGATAATCGACATAATTAAACTCATTTATTGTATCGATTAAATATTTAATTATTTGTAATTTTAATTTGGGTATTATAAGATAAAATATGTAATTATATCATTTTAATATTTGATAGTTTCGAAGTCAAATTTCACTTATATCAGATACATATTGAACGAAGACAAATATGTACCTTTTTCGATATTTTGCTACTCGATTACTTGAATCAAATAAATATCTACTCTATATAATTAAATTCACTGATTAAATTGATTAAATATTTATTTATTTTTAAATCTGTCTGGATATTGGTGAACAAAATATTTAATTATTTCACTTCAATATTTGACTGTTTCGAAATTACATTTTAGTTTCTTTAAATAAATATTAAATTATATTAATTTCAGCAGTATCAATTTTGTTTTTTTACATTAAGTAAAAATTACTTTGTAACTAAAAAATATTTTATCCTATAAGCTTAGAGGTTTGAAAAATGATTAAATATTTAATCAATATAATTAATGAATCTTATGGAGATGACAATCTACATAATTAAACTCATTTATTGTATCGATTAAATATTTCTTTATTTGTAGTTTTAATTAGGATATTATAAGATAAAATATGTAATTATATCATTTTAATATTTGATTGTTTCGATGTCAAATTTCACTTATATCAAATACATATTGAACGAACACAAATATGTACCTTTTTCGATATTTTGCTACTCGATTACTTGAATCAAATAAATATCTACTCTATATAATTAAATTTACTGATTAAATTTATTAAATATTTATTTATTTTTAAATCTGTCTGGATATTGGTCAACAAAATATTTAATTATTTCACTTCAATATTTGACTGTTTCGAAATTACATTTTAGTTTCTTTAAATAAATATTAAATTATATTAATTTCAGTAGTATCAATTTTGTTTTCTTACATTAAGTAAAAATTACATTGTAACTAAAAAATATTTTATAAATTTACTTTTTCATTTATTTAATACTTAATAACATTTAATTCAAATAAAGAAAATATTAATTTATTATAGTAAATATTTATTTAATTTTGTTAAATATTTTTTAAGAATTAATTAAATGTTTAATTGGAATATTATGATACAATATTTTAGTTGCTACTATTAAATATTTGATATATTAATAATTCATTGACTTAACATAATCAATTATTGATTTAATGTTCATAGAAAATTGTTCGAAATAATTATTTAATTACATCAATTATTTTCCCTTGGACAAAATATTACATTGAATCAAACTATTTTTGGAAATTCCATTTCATTAAATTGAATTTTTATTTGATTGAATCAATTATATTATTTTCAATAACATTGATTTAATTGATTCAATAAATTTTTTTTCTCAGTGTAGATGAATAGTAAGAGTTGGGCCAACAGATTTTTGCGTATGGGTAGTCTATCTATCCATTCATTTGAATTTTCATACTGAAATACAATGTTCATTTCTCACTGATTTCATTCCGCTATATAGTCTAATAAATTGTGTCGTAACATTTAAGTGTGAGATAGCTTGCCAGGAAATAAGAGAAAATACATTTTAAATCTAAATATTAATTATTTAATTTGATAAATATATGTTTCTATACCCTTTTGCCATTGCAACTACACAAAATTTGTAATTTCTAATGAGGCAATACCAAACTTCACAATTCATAATAGAACGTTTTTGAAAAGTTTAGCAAACTTTTCATCAATTAATTTTTTAAGTGATGAAGTTTAAGAAATTCAGAAACTGTGCAGAAGTTAAAAACAACTTTGGAAAAGTTGACAATATTTTTTAAAATGATGAGAATTTTTCCATCGGTCTTACAGTCTTATAAATTAAATTAAAATAATTAATATTTATGGCAATCTGACTGCCATAAATATTAATTATTTTAATTTAATTTATAAGACTGTAAGACCGATGGAAAAATTCTCATCAGTTGATAGTAAGTTGCAGTAATATTTCTTTATAAGTAATATTTATATAAGTAATATTTTTAATATTTTTTAAAGTTATTTCCAATTTAGAAGAAATTTTGAGTTTGACCCCCTCCTCCCATTAGTCCCGCACTTTAACTTATAGTCCGGATCGGACATTTTTACTCAAATATTGCCATATGCCACCTGGCGGTAGTCGCTAGCTCTTAAAACATTTATTTATGAAAATGTATATACCATATCGACGCTCCCTACGAAAACTAGCACGATTCAGATTGCCACAAAGACTAGTCCATTTCAGCGTTGGCCGCGAAGACTAGCACGCCCCATTGATTTGCGTTGAAGACTAGTCCGATCCGCTTGAATGCGGCGAAGACTAGCACATTCCACTGCCTCTTGTGTAAATTAATACGGTGACGCGAAGTGCTAGTTTTCGCGGCAAGCTTGCGAATCGTCTTACTTTCCGTCGCAAACTTGCGAATCGTGCTACTTTTCCTCGCAATCTTACGAAGTGTACTATTATTCGGCGCAAATTCGTGAATGATGCTAGTTTTCGCGGCAACCTCGCGAATTGTACACGGAGAGAAATTTTAGAGTAAAAATTACCAAGGTGCCTTGGTAGTGCATGGATAGACTGTCAAAAGCCGTGATATTCCCAGGTTTCTAATACTATTTATAAGTTTCCCAGGAAAAATTACCATAACCACTTAAAAAAAATACCAAATTATCGGAATAAAAATTACCAGACACACTGGTAAAAATTGAGATCTAGTCGTTTTTACAAGGTAACCTAAGAATTTTTACTAAGAAAACTGATAAATTTTACCAAATAACCTGGTATTTGTGTATTCGCGCATGCGCACTGCGCATTATTGTGTTTCAGAAGATTGATACTAGAGGCGTGCGCGACGTTAAAATGAAAACAATACACATATTTTCAGTAAGTAATAACGGCGATTCAAATGACTGTTGGTAACAGCTTCCGTGGCGCAGTCGGTAGAACGTCGGACTCTCAACCCAAAGATCGTCGGATCGAATCCCGCTTCCGTAAAAATTTTTTTCAGTTTAATGTTTTTTCATCCTTGTTTCTGTTTCTATTTCTATATTAAAATACTATATATCCATCAATATGGATAAAAAAAGTTCATTTTTTTAATTTAAATTAACTAAAAAAAAATTTTACCAAGGCACTTTGGTAAAAAGTTTGAAATTGTCAGTCTGTCCATCCATTACCATAGAAACTGGTAATTTAGTCTCGAATATTTGTAATTTTCACTACAAAATTTCTCTCCGTGTACTAGTATTCGCGGCAAAGTCGTGAGTTACGCTAGTTTTCGTTGCAGTTTTCTGAAATGTGCTAGTCTTCGTGAGGAGGCCAAAAAAGGTGCTAGTTTTCATAGGGAGCGTCGATATATTGTTTTATATTTTATTTCTATTTTAATCTTTTTGTTCATAATTTAACTAACAAAGCGAGTCTGTCACATCCAGACCTTTAGATTTGGCTAAAACTTCAGGCTGTCATTTTTTGAGCCGAAAAAATGAACCCCTGTTTTAGAATGTTGTTCATTGGGCTCTAGGGATAAAGATAGAGCAGTTTTTCAAAATATCTAGAAGAAAAAACGGGTATACACGGAAACTTAAATTACTCGATAGCTAAAGGTATTAATTCGTTATGAAGTTATAATCAAAGAAAGCGTAAGAAACTGGTTAAAACATTATCCATAAAATGGTTAGAAAAAAAGGAAACTTTATAATTTTATAATCACCAGCTACATTGAACGTGCTTCGCGCGTTTTTTTTTGCTTTTTTTTTGAGGTTATGAACATGATCAAGTTAGTTAGTTTCAATTAGAAGTTTGTTTCAATCAAGTATGATAAATAAAATAATAACATTTTTCTTATACTATTTTAATTATTCAGTTTTAAATAGGCCAACTCAAGAATGCAATCTCGATAATTCAAACGTATTTCCATTGATTTTAGCTTTTTTAATTTGAAGTTAACAGCTATATGAATGACTAATTGAAAACCGTTTCATAATCGGTACTTTGACCTTAATTAATAAATTGCTCTGCCGCGTTTGAACGCAAATGATAACTGAAATATTACTGCACCAATTAGGGAGGGGAAATTGTAATTTTGCCCATTTAAGCAAAAAGTGCTAATCAGCCCACAGCTAAATTTAAAGCACACTAAAAACTTTTTCGGCACAATCGTCGTGGCGTGCCCGAAGGGTTACATCCAACTCGTTACTCCGAGAAAGAGATACAGAGAAAAACAAAAAGCGAGGCGCAAGCGAGGACGCAAAAAAGAAGAAGAGAATAACGGAGCGCCTGGAGGATACGGGGCTGGACACAAGAATAAGCCCAAACGAGCTCTCACGAACGCGCGTGTGCATAGGAATAAAAAGAGTGAGCCGGGGAGAATCGCAATTTGTTTGAACGGGTTTTCTGTGTCCATATAGGCTCTGCCGCCACGCAGCGGGTCATTAGATTCCTGGGGATCGTTTAAAGACTACAGGGACAGGTCATACTGTCCACCTTCGGATTGATTGCGACGGTTGGCCTAACTCCCTACTACATCATCTTGTCTTTGAAACGCAGAAAAATTTTACCACCTATTGGATCCTTTAGCCGCGAGATATCTTACTTTTGAACAGACCATTTTTAGCTAGATCCCTCACAATTCGTACTTTACTTCGGAAATCAGTAAGTTAAATGATTTGCCAATCGAAGAACTGGAAGCCTAGCCTCTTATTTGCTAAATGAATAGGTGCCGTTTTCGTTCCATTTCTATATGTTTATAAACCAAATGTTGAAACTGCTTCAGTTTACTGACATTGTCAAATTTAAATTGATTGCGAGATTTTTCTTGCTTACGCAATGTGGAAAGCAGCGTTGATAAAGTCAACATCTGTGTCTATAGAGACGGAGACAAGAGTCTCGTCTCGGCTAACGAAGGGGGGCACCTCGGGAAACAAGAGCAAGCCGACATGCCGCTAGCAATGGGACAGGGTTTTAGGGGAATGTTACTGCAATCTAATCGGGAGTCCATGCACAAGCAGCGGTTATAGCGCAGCTTCCGGAAGTCGAATGTCTCTCTGTCTTCCTCTCTCCTCCTTCTCCCCTTTCTCCAGCTCTTTCTCTTTCTATACAGCTACGTTGCTAAGCGACGCGTTACTGTTGTTGCCTCGTGCTTAATTAATTTAAATGAATATTTCGAATGGCGCGAGAGGGACAGAGTAAGAGCCAATGAAAGATCTTTTATTTACTATTATCTCCGTCTGTTTGTCTCTATGTCTCCCTCTAGCTCTATCAAAATACGTTATCATGGAGAGGGCGGAAGAGAACGTCTTTTTAAAATGATCCCTCTGCAAACAAATTATTCGTGGTACTCAGAAATATCCCTCTGTATGTATATTTGTCTTGATTGTTTTTCGGAAAAGTTGTCGAGAAGATTGCGAGAAAATAAGTGTAGTAAACGTAATGATGTACATTTTTGTAAAAGTGTTTATAAAAGTGTACAAGAGTTCTAATTTACTAAACAAGTATTTTAAAATAGATTTCGTCGTTTAAGCGCCGCAGCTGCCACGGTGCGTAACTACAGGAGGTGGTTTTCGTGACCGTACACCACAAGCACGAAGAGTTTGTTTCTCCTCGAGTCTGTAGTATATTGAAAAGAAAAGAGAGAGAAACAGAGAGCGAGAGAGAGAGAGAGAGAGAGAGAGAGAGAGGCGCAGCGGTTGTGAAAATGATGACTGTTGCTTAGCAACAAGATTGTTGAATTAAGTTTCCTTGTTTTTCTAATCGAGATGTCAGATTTGAAGACAACCTTGTCAAGTAAAGACGTGTATTTTCTTTCTCTCGTAAACGCTTGTTTCTAGTGTTGTATTATTATTTTCCCTTTACAAATAAATTAATATCGTCGTTGAATATCAACAAATAATTGTGTTTTATTCATTTCGCCTTGCAGTAAGAGAGCACCGACAGCTAGAGCTCGGCAAGCGTTAATTTATTATTTTACTCTCATTACAAAGTAATAAAAGTGTATAAGCTCGCGGACGATGTATACCGTGACGGTGAATTTTGTGAGGATTACACTGAGAGAAAACTTCTAGGAAAATGAGTGTAATAAAAATTACTATATTTTATATCAATAGCGAGACATAAATATTAAAAATTAGTATTCCCCAACTTAGTAATTTTAAAAAATTTAATTTCCATGTTATTTCGTATTACAATAAATTCAGAAATTAAATTTTTTTTAGCGGTGACAGGATTTGAACTTAAGACGACCTTCGGAACGGCAGTCGGACACGCTAACCACTTACATATACACATGATTTTAGATATATCATTTTACAAAGATATAAACGACAATAAATAATTAATATTAACGTTAATATTTGTGTTAAGTTTAATTGCTATTTTAAATATTTTATCAATTTATAGAAGTAACATAAACTAACCTTAATTGAGAAAGAAACGTAACCTCAATTAGACGTGCGCGGGAGAACAACTGCCGGATTGATGCAATTTATTATGTTGCGTAAGATAAAATACCCAATACCGGAACAAACTCAAAATCTGTCCCTATAACGGGATAACAAAAAATACTACGATTTCTAACAAATAGGGTCACAATATAAATTCATGAACATTGTTTATAACTATATGTAATCCACTATTAACACTATTACTATTACTATTAACTATATGTAATCCAGTCAATATTGAGTTCATTTAAGGTTGTATTGGCCGTAAGATCCCTTTTTATTTAAAAATAAAAAATTAAAGAAAAATTGTAAACTAGGCCCTATTTTTTTTTAAATCGTCATTACGTTGAAATTAGTGCATTTTGATGATTTAAAGAAACTAGTGCCGAGTTTACAATTTTGCTTTAATATTTTATTTTTAAAACTTATAATATTCCAATTGCATTAATACATTGATCGCGAGAACTAAAAATTGATCAATTGCTTTACATAATTATTTATCGCAGTTTTAACGTGAAAAACTAACTTTTGGCAAGGACCTTACGGCAAAGAAGATAGACACTAAGTGTCTATATCTTCGTTGCTTACGGCCAATACAACCTTAAGTATTTGATTTATATCATAATGCAGAGAGAAAATGTTGGAGGTTATATTTAAATGAACGAATCCTGTCCCAACTTAACGTACACCTTCTTTATCGTATCCCGATAGCAGGACACATTTAAAAATATATATTCCGGTATCGGTTCTAAACTTTGTCCTGCTATTGCGTTCACATATTTAACATGTCTTACCCTTATGCTGTCCTGCTATAGCAGCTTCGTGTGTACATCTTTGAACTTACTTATTTAATATAAAAACGTATCAAAATAAGCTTCCTTTAGTATAAAATAGTAAAAAAAGATACAAAACTAATTAATTATGTCGAAGATATTTAAGAAATTTCACTTATTCATTTTAAAATGTGTATCTAAACTTTCTCCTATGTTGTTTTTGTCCCGATATTGGGTATTTTACCTTATTAAAATTTCCTTTAACCAAGTGGTGAATTAGTACTTTTTGACATACACGTCCGTAAACTACGTGTTTTAGGGACTGTTTTGAGTCCGTAAAGAACAAGTTTACGGCTTAGTGGGTGGGTTGTATATCCTCCAACCGTCTGTGTTGGTCCTCGGTCGCACCCACTTGGTTCGTAAAATCAATGTTACCGTCGAGGACCGAAGCTTACTATTTCGCGCAACCGGTCCGAGAACGTACAACCCACCCACGACGCTATAAAATTTTATGGCCGTAGAGCAAGCATTATTTTTTAAATATTGTCCGTAAAGTAAATGTTTAAAAATGTTTTTTCGAGTTTGTTACGGACTCAAAAAAATCCCTAAACCGCGTACTTTATGGACATGTATAACTAAAATACTTTTTCCTATACTTGTAATAATTATTGCTATGTGACATAGTAATATTTCTAAATAATTAATAAAACAATATTCAAATTTTTCATAAAGAGATTTAATCTCACCATTGTTATAAATATAGTAGGTTTTTTAAAATTATAACAAATTTTATATCATTCTTCTCAGTCATGTATCTTCTTTTAAAATAAAAATTGTTAGTGTTTTTTTTTTCTTGCTTGGCCTTCCAACAATCAGGTTTAACAAAGTTACATTTTTCGTCATCCCTTTAATATAACACTGTTTTAGTTGTCTTATAATTCTTATTTAAATACGTTCGCAATATAAGTACTAAGTTACTAAAGTTTAAATATCGACAAGCATTTTTTATAAATGATGTTTAACTGAAAATGATGATGTAAAATGTAGTACTTGAATAGAATTTTTATACTTAAATCAGCATAATAGAAGAAGTAAATGCATATCAAATAAGAGGCAATTATATCGTATGTTTGAGAAAGGAGAAAAGTAAAAGAAGAAAGGCTCAATCAGGATTGTTTATTTTTAACAACCGTCTTCATAAAATATTTATTTACTCTTTGCTCGTGAGTATTCAAAGTCAATTGGATCTAACATATTACTACAGTTCAGCTCTTTCTCTATACATTTGTTTTTGGAAGTTTTGATCAAAAAGGTGTTGAGCTCGAAGCAACCGACCGAGAATAGAATGGAGAGGAGGGGTGGAGCGAAAGAAAAATTCAGGTAATCCACTATATAAATCGGCATGTAACCCGTAACGCATAACGCATAACGCATAACGTGTAACGCAAAATTTTGTAACGCAATACTAGAAGCGAAGAGAGAGCAAGAGAGAGAGCGAGAGAGAGATAGAGAGAGAGATAGAGAGCGAGAGAGAGAGATAGAGAGAGAGATAGAGAGAGGGGGAGAGAGAGAGAGAGCGCGAGAGAGAGATAGAGAGAGAGGGAGAGGGGGGTAGAGAGAGAGATAGGGGGGATGCGCAGGCGCATGGCAGCCCGGTCTCGATAGGTATAAAAGGCCGGCCGCAGAGCAGCTCCGCTCCGTTGGAGCCGGGCGTTCGAGGAGGTAAGATGCCTCTGGGTCAGGGCGGGTGGGAGGGTGAGAGTGAGAGGGGGGAGGGAGGAGAGGGGAGAGAGGGAGAGGGGAGGGAGGAGAGGGGAGAGAGAGAGATAGAGAGAGAGAAGAGGGGGGGATGCGCAGGTGCATGGTAGCCAGCCAGGCCTCGATAGGTATAAAAGGCTGGCCGCAGAGCAGCTCCGCTCAGTTGTAGCCGGGCGCTCGAGGAGATAAGATGCCTCTGGGTCAGAGCGGGTGGGAGGGAGGGGGGAGGGAGAGTGAGAGAGAGAGGGGGGATGCGCAGGTGCATGGTAGCCAGGTCTCGATAGGTATAAAAGGCCGGCCGCAGAGCAGCTCCGCTCACTTGGAGCCGGGCGCTCGGGGAGGTAAGACGCCTCTGAGTCACGGCGGAGGGAGAGAGTGTAGGGGGGGGAGAGAGGGGAAAGAGGTGAGAGAGGGGAGAGAGAGGGAGAGGGGGGCGATGCGCAGGCGCATGGTAGTCAGCCAGGCCTCGATAGGTATAAAAGGCTGGCCGCAGAGCAGCTCCGCTCAGTTGGAGCCGGGCACTCGAGGAGCTAAGATGCCTCTGGGTCAGGGCGGGTGGGAGCGAGAGAGAGAGAGAGGGAATGCGCAGGCGCATGGTAGTCAGTCAGGCCTCAATAGGTATAAAAGGCCGGCCGCAGAGCAGCTCCGCTCAGTTGGAGGCCGGATGCTCGAGGAGGTAAGATGCCTCTGGGTCAGGGCGGGTGGAAGGGAGGGAGGAAGGGAGGGAGGGAGGGAGGGAGGGAGGGAGAGAGAGAGAGAGAGAGAGAGAGAGATGCAGGAGCATGGTAGCCAGAATGGCCGGCCGCAAAGCAGATCTGCTTAGATGGAGTCGGGCGCTCCGGGAGGTAGGATGCCTGTGGGTCAGGCCTTTTAAGGGGGCTAGACACCTTTTTTCTCTGAAATAAGAAGTCACATTTTAATACATAAATGTAAACTAATTATTTCATACTTTTTACATATAAAAGTGGGTATATTTACCTTACCTTATAACTTTCTCCGATGGGCCTTTTATATGGTCCAGAACCATTAAATTTTTAGGATTAAATGTCGGAAAAAATTTTTTCATCAGAAAAATTATGAAAAAATATAAAAAATTTAAAGAAATTAAAAAAAAAACTATTGAAAAACAGCACAATCTTTTTTTTCTCATTAGATCAAAAATCTCTACACTCATATGAGAATTATACTATTCAGGAGTAATTTAGTTCAAATCTGAAGTCAATCCATCCACAGGAAAATTTCAAAGCTTACGGTTAGTGAAAAAACTTGTTTCATCGATGACTATGGTTCTGGACCATATAAAAGGCCCATCGGAGAAAGTTTTAAGGTGAGGTAAATATACCCACTTTTATATGTAAAAAGTATGAAATAATTAGTTTACATTTATGTATTAAAATGTGACTTCTTATTTCAGAGAAAAAAGGTGTCTAGCCCCCTTAATTGTTTTATTAAATGTTAATAATTCTTTTTTTTTTTCAGCTACAAGTGTATACCGCATCAGGTATACACGAACATTGAGAACTTACCACGAATAGTGAGAACATATGACGCACATTGAGAATTTATTACGAATATAGAAAACTCAAATCTTAACATTGTTATTTCGAATTTCAGTATCAAACACATATGTATATCATTACTGTTGAGCATTTATCACTATTATTGAATCTTGGTACTTTTATTATTGTTTCAAATTTATCATTATCATTGAAACACATTAAGCTTCAACACCATTATTAAATATAAACCTATATAGTTAAACATATTATATGATTTTTGTTGAATTTACTACAATTATCCATCATTGTTTAATATTTTATCTGTTAATTATTATGTTAAGGATGTATATTGTTAAAAATTAATCTATATTTATTTGGAATTGGAAGTTCTTCTTCAATCATCTCACTACATATTTTCACTAATTCATTAAATAAATACGAAAGGGTTAGTGAAACATATATTTGATATTGTATAAAGAACTAAAAGATGGGATTTCAGCTAAATGAAGAGCCGAATGGTAGACAACCTAATGATGGAAGGTCTAGAATTAGACGATTAGAAGAGATATCAATTATTATACAATGGCAGCGTACTCAAACAGCTGAGAGAGTTAGAAGGTATAGAGAGCGTATTCGTACTAATCGCGATGTGAATTCACAATCTATTGAAAGTGTGGATATTCCCAATTCTCAAAATTCGTCCGAATTTAGTGGAAATAATCCGAATTTATCAAATCGCAGAAGTAGATCACGCTTAAGACAAACATCAGAAGAGAGATCGATTATTGCAGAAAGACGGCGTACTCAAGGAGCTGAGAGAGCTAGAAGGTTTAGAGAGTGTATTCGTACTAATCGCGATGTGAATTCACAATCTGTTGAAAATGTGGATATTCCCAATTCTCAAAATTCGTCCGAATTTAGTGGAAATAATCCGAATTTATCAAATCGCAGAAGTAGATCACGCTTAAGACAAACATCAGAAGAGAGATCGATTATTGCAGAAAGACGGCGTACTCAAGGAGCTGAGAGAGTTAGAAGGTTTAGAGAGCGTATTCGTACTAATCGCGATGTGAATTCACATCTGTTGAAAATGTGGATATTCCCAATTCTCAAAATTCGTCAGAATTTAGTGGAAATAATCCGAATTTACACTTTGCAGCTGAAAAGGTGTTTAATAAAGATAATTCATTTAATGATTGTTGTGGGCATGGATCAGTTGAATTAGAACCTATTCCAGATTTTCCAGCTGAATTACGTTTATTATTTGAAAATCATCATGTAAAAAGTAGGGCGTTCTTCGCACGTATTCGGAATTATAATAGTTCGTTTTCATTTGCATCCTTTAATGCAAATTTAGTTAATTTTCCTATCATAGGAAGAGCTCCGTATTGTTTTAAGATACAAGGACAAGTCTATTACCAAATAAATGAAGCTTTATATCCATCGGAAAATGAAAATCCTCAGTATGGTCAACTTTTTATTGTTGATCCTGAAGAGGCTGTTGATTACAGGATGGCAGGTAATTTAGGATCCAATAGAGAAATTATGGATAATTTAGAACAAATGTTAAGAGAATGTAATATATTTGCAAAGTCATATGAAATGATGAAAGAAGAAATTAACCATCAACGTGAATTATTAGGTAATGATACTGAACCTGAATTACAATTATTGTTTAGTTTAAAGCCTGGGTACGATCGTAATAGATATAATTTGCAAAGAGTAAACGAAGTTGCTGCTGTGTTTAGTACAACAGCTGATGGTGATATTCCTGAATCATATGTGACGATTCGGAATAAAGACACGCGAGTATTGCGATCGATAAGTTCGATGGATCCAAATGTGGAACCTATGGTCTACCCATTATTCTATCCTCATGGATCGCAAGGTTGGCATAAAAATATAATGAAAAAAAAAAATAGTAACTTAAATGTTGAGGCAGGTGATGTAAATAATGATCAATGTGAGCGACATGATCGTCGTGTAACTAGGTGTTCTTATATCAAATATAGAATTAGTGTGAAACCTGATATATTTAATGCATTTTTAGTAGGGCGTAAATTATTTCAACAATGGATCGTTGATAGTTATGTTAAAATAGAGAAAGATCGAATTAAGTATGTTCGTAATCATCAAAAACAGTTACGTGTTGAATCATATCAAGGATTAATCGATCATTTAAATAATAATACGAATAACATGAATTGCCAAATAGGTAAAATGATCATCTTACCATCAACATTTGTTGGTTCTCCTAGGTATATGATGCAAAATTATCAAGATGCTATGGCTATAGTTTGTAGTAAAGGAAAACCTGATTTTTTTATTACAATGACATGTAATCCTAATTGGCGTGAAATTCGAGAAAATCTATTTCCGGGCCAACAGGCTTCAGACAGGCCAGATATATGCGCGCGGGATTTTCATTTGAAAAAAGAACGTCTAATATTGCTTATAACAAAAGAAAAGTATTTTGGTGATGTTTCAGCTCATGTTCATGTGGTTGAATTCCAGAAACGAGGTTTACCTCATGCACACATTTTAATTACTTTGAAAGATGGTTATAAGTTGACGACCATTAATGATATCGATAAATTTATCTCTGCAGAAATTCCTGATTTAGAGATAGATCCGGTATTATATAACATTGTAGTTTATAATATGATACATGGTCCATGCGATAGTAGATGTATAGTAGAAGGTAAATGCTCAAAACATTATCCGAAAGAATTTCGTGAGGAGGCGGTAATGTCATCTGATGGGTATTCATATTACAGACGAAGAAATAATGGCAGATCAATAGTGCATCATAATCAAACAGTAGATAACCGATTTATTGTGCCATATTGTCCACAATTACTGCGTATATTCAATTGCCATATAAACGTAGAAGTGGTTTCCAGTGTAAGATCAGTAAAATATTTATATAAATATGTATACAAAGGACATGATGCTGCGAATATAACAATTGAGGATGCAAATAATGAGACTATAATAAATCACGACGAAGTACGTAATTATATAGAAACTAGATAAGTTAGTCCAGTTGAAGCATGTTATCGTATTCTAAGTAAACCACTGCAGTGTAAAAGTCATAGCATAACACGATTATCTGTTCATTTACCTAAACAGCAGTCGATTGTAATTGAAGATTTAAATGATGATGATGCAGTGGCCGCTGCATTAAACCGAACAAGCACGTTATTAGCTTATTTTGATTTGAATAAAAATGATCATGCAGCTCGGAAATTTACGTATACTGAAATTTCATCTCATTATGTGTATAAACAGCATAAAGAAAATGGTCATAAAGTTTACAGATGGTTTGAACGAAAATCTCAATTCAATTGCATAGGACATATGTATTCCGTTAGTCCAAGTCAAGTAGAGCTGTTCCGTTTGAGATTACTTTTATTACATTGTAAAGGGGCAACAAGTTTTGATGATTTAAAGAATGTAAACGGCGTTCAGTATCAAACGTTTTCGGAAGTATGTTTAGCATTAGGTCTAATTGAAGATGATGAGGAATGGTGTCGAGCTATGCAGGAAGCTGTAAGTTGGATGATGCCACGTAGTCTTCGACAATTATTTGTGCGCATTTTGATACATTGTCAGCCTATACATCCAGATCAGATGTGGGAAAATTTTAAAGATACATTATCAGAAGATTTCATACATTTATACCGTAATTCCATTAGAGCGCAAAATTTAGCTTATAGAAGTATTTGCCAAATGTTAATCAATGAAGGTCATTCTATTGCAGATTTTCCAGTAATGTCTCAAGTGGTAGTAAATAATTATGATGAGAGTTGTGATGAAATAAATATTAATTTTGCAAATATAGCTAATGAAGAATATAACCAATTAAATTTTGATCAAAACGAAGTTGTCGATATTATTTTGCAAGTATCAAATATTATTGATTATAATGGATTTAAATGTTTTTATATTGATGGACCGGGAGGTTCTGGAAAAACTTTTGTTTATAGAACTTTATACAATTTATTAAAAAGTCAAAACAAAAAAATATGTTGTATGGCGTTTACTGGGATTGCAGCCACGTTATTGCCTAATGGAAAAACTGTTCATAAAGTACTTGGGTACACGCGCGCGCGCGCGCACACACACACACACACACACACACACACACACACACACACACACACACACACACACACACACACACACACACACGCGCGCACACGCGCGCACACACGCACCATTTGATAGCACAGAATATTCTCTAGAATATTTCTAGAGAATATATAGAAAGAATATGGTTTAACACGAATTATAGATAATTAAAGTGTGTAAAAATTGTTATACTTTGAGTATAACACTATACACACTACACCCATGCTAGAGCCCTCTCCACTGTCTTCTGTCCTAAATCTATTTGCTTTTTATTTCCCTGCTCTTTTCTATCGGCTGTATTCGAGGTCTATTTTTTTTTGTTTCTACGTGACAATGAAACTCGTTACACCATGTATCTAGAATTAAAATTTTAATCAAATAATTAACAGTAACATTAACAAATATATTTATATAATGAGTCACATTACACAATTATTGTAGTCGACTCAAGAGAACACAGCGACATTGTAGGCGCGCGTAGCGCGCCCAACATTCTAGTTTCTTGAAAAAGTAAAGGAATATAGTCAGGGAGGGGAGACAGAAGGATAAATGAAGCGTAAAAATTTATTAAAGATGAGTGAGCGCCTGGGGGCCAGTTGAGGGCCCGACCTACGTGCGTGGCGATTCCTCTCCTTCATTTCAACTCGTAATCGCTAATCGATGCGATTTATCTGAACTCGAGCATGCTTCGCAAAAGAAGCCAAGTTCACACGGCCATTACTCGTCCATGTACCTCTCCTCCACCCTGGATCAAATCGCCAGCAGCCTTATCTTTTTCTCTTCCCATTTCTTAGGCAAATTCAGTATTGGAATAATTCAGCTGCACTTCGCATTTAGCTTCTTTCATTTTTTAGCCGCAAACTTTCTCTATAGGGGGCTTCTCAATAAACGGCACGCATGTTCGATTTTACCCTGGGGCAATACTATATTTTTACGCCTTATACAACATTAAACGCGGGTAAAAATTCAGTTTTGCCAAAGATTGGCAAGAGTTTAAGTTCGGCAGTAGGGTGACTTGCGCAGTAGATGGACACTCAGGCACAACTGTGTGTTTAAGGGGGTCCGAAAGTCAATTAAAAATTCAAATTTCGCGCCACAATATAGCAGACGAAAAAATAAATAATTTGCCTATAACAAATAGTAAAAACAATATTACGGAAAACCAGGACTGCATTGCCCTCCGTTACATTATTATCTATCATTTTATAAAGTTTGAAGTTTCTATATAAATATTTCGCTGAATGGCATTTGAATAATGTCTCAAAATCAAGTAATTCAAATGCCATTCAGCGAAATATTTATATAGAAACTTCAAATTTTGTTAAATGATAGATAATAATGTAACGGAGGGCAATGCAGTCCTGGTTTTCCGTAATATTGTTTTTACTATTTGTTATAGGCAAATTATTTATTTTTTCGTCTGCTATATTGTGGCGCGAAATTTGAATTTTTAATTGACTTTCGGACCCCCTTAATCACAAATTATTAAAATTATAATTTTTTAAATCTAATATCAAAAGCGATTTTGATAATTCCAACCATGTGAAATACTCATAAATGTACGAAAAAGTTTGAAAATAATTTGATTTTATTAATAAAATACTAAATTATAGAATATCTCAAAATACCAGTAGATGAACAGTTCTTCTAATAGATGTACGACCCTCCGCCAGTAGATGAACGATTAAATTATAACAATTTCAATTGTTAATCAAATAAATATGAAAACTGGATAATATAATAGCAAACAAATCCATATAACAATCATCGTTACGAAGTTTTTTCTATAAAAAAAAAAAAAAATATTGATGCATCAAGTTTACAGTGTAACATAACCAAAAATAGGGGTTATGAATGAAATTACCAAACTGTTTGTTTACACTTCAAAATATAAAGTTACTTATATAAAAGTGTTGCTATTTAATATATTTCATGTAATTATGTTAATAATTCTTATATTTTACTTAAAAATAGCGATTCCAATGTACTTTTAATGTGTTCATCTATTGGCAAAACACTAAAATTTCTTCCAGTAGATGAATCTCAATTCTTCTTATTTTTCTTTAAAGTATTTTAATATTGGACACATTTACTTAAAATGAAATATCTTTTATATATGTATATGCATTATATATCTGAAGAATGTATTTAGAAGTCTTTATTTCTATATTTCTTGAGATCCATGTGCTTCGCTTGATACAAGAACGCGCCTGAATCTCGAGCGTCGCCACGCGGCGCAGTGAGACTGCCATTCAATGATTTTTTTTTCAAAATAAATAAGCTTTTCCTAAAGATTTTACAACGTGCAATATTTGTATAAAGAACTGCTCTTCCTAATACAAAAACAAATTTTTGTTTTTACTGCTGTAATAAATAATGACGACTAATTTTATTTAACATCGTCCATCTACTGGTAGGTGTCCATCTACTGGGCGAGTCACCCTACACCTCTCTCAAATCCGCCCAGCGAAACTTTGCAAAACTTTAAATATAAGAGAAAAGGAGCTGTTGTTTAGACTTAACTAAAAAGCATTTAGGTCGATCAAAGATACTTGACGGTCTTAATAAGACTGAGTCTCTGAAGCTAGATAATGTCACCCGACATAGGAAAATCAATTCTTGCCTTTCAGAATTTATAAATGGATGATGAAACATTACGATTCAGATGAATTAATAGAAGATCATTCGCATGCCTGCCTCAGTAAACCATAAAGAATTCATGATTATTATAGAATTTCCTTGAATTGTATTCTCACTCATATTTTTCATTCGCAATCTCTATTATTTAGTTCAAGTGTTATAACAATTAGAAACATATTTATAATTTAATTATTAAAATTTTACATTCTATGAAAATTGTATTTATAACTTAAATATTGGAAAAAAGAAACATGTAAACATACAGAAAAATTGATACTTGAATATCTGGAAAATAATGATTGGAATTTTCAAGAAATGTCAAGCATATCGTACACGAAATAATATTGGATGATAAATTTTTCAACTTTGCGACAAGAATTTGCCTGACTCCGAAATGGCATTATTAAAGATTAAGAGGTACAGTACTTTTCAGTATTTTGCGGCAAAAAGAAAAACCCATTAAAAGACTAAATTAAAGAAATTATCGTAAAAAACAATAACACAGTAGTTGTCGATGTAGAAATAATCTTTTTAAAATGCAGTTTGCATAATATGCAGAGAAAAAACCGTGTTTTTATACAATATGCAGATTGGTTCATTTCCTAATAGAAATAGAGATATCTTAATGTACCCGCATACATGGTTGGAATATTTCCGTTGAGTCGAGTCACATGCATTAGCATAGGGCAGTATAAGTCGAAGCAGACTTTCGTTATTTCATCATTGATGTAAAAGGTAGCGAGATAAGAATTAACGATAAAGAGAGCGCGTAAGCGTTGAGTGTATACGCTTTCGCGATGCTCTTGTTGGTTAGCTCTAGGGAGTACACTATCGCGCGTGTACACGCACTCATCTCGAACTCGGTAAGTAGCAGGCGTGAGCATAAGCAAGATGCGATCGCGCCGAGTTCGGGCTCATTTATATTCCGCGAGGAGGAGAAGCGGCGCCGTTCAGAAAAAGACGACCTTAATTATAGTCACGTCGGAATGCCCGAAGGTCGCGTCCTTGATTGCCTTCCCCCATACGCTCAGCGTAAATTGCAAATTTATGAGAGTGAAAAATCCTCGGACATCCGTTCAAGTTTCTTTTTCATCCTCTTAATCCAACCTTTCTCTTGCTTAATTTTTCACCATTTTCAATAAATTATTATTTCTTCTTTGCGAAAAACTGTCCAGCTAATTAATCTACATGTACATTGCAGGCCACGATTTTTTTTTATTTCAATTTTCTTACATCGTAATAATCTAATAGTAATGGAAAGGGCAATATTATTTATTTTCTCCATTTACAGTGATATCTTTAAACTTCAAATGCTTTTAATTATAAGCACTCAAAATGTACGGTATAAAATGATTTTTTGATCGAATCCATTTATAAAAATACGATTAATTTATTTTTATACACGCTCTGATTGGTTTAATATTATATCAAAGGATATAAAGCTAACTTGTGTCATTTAGCTGTTTTCAAATCTAAATGAGGTCAACATCACAATGAGAATAAATGCCACGTGTGAGCAACACACGCGGCAAATCTGCTCGAATAGTAAATAAATTAAAAAAATGAAATCAAAAATTTATTACAAAAATACACATATATCAGATTTTTTCACATTTTCTACGAAAATATTTCGAACAAACAATTTCTAAAACTTAAAATTTTCCATGTATTATACGCAAAAGCCGCATCGCATTTCACAACGATACATAGCTCATTAAAAATGTAGAATCAATGCTGACAGTCAATAATTTTGTGCTTTACTTTTTTCCAAAGAAAACTTTGAAATAATAAGAAGGTTTTCCAGAAAAACCGTTAGAAATAAATATAAGGGTGATTAAAGTCGAAATTTTTTATTTTGAATCGAATCCGTTGCAAAACATAAAACCGCCAGAGCAATTAAAAAAAGCAAATTAAAGAACAATTAAAGAAAATAAAAATTTTTTAAAAATCTAGCACATGTAGCTATGAAAACTAATTAAAGAACATGTTTTTTTCTATAATAGTCCGGGCGCGGGGGGGTCCAGTGTACTTTTTAGGTCCCCTCGGTAACTTGATGTTACTGTATGTTTTTTGGTATGTTGATCCATTTTTCAAGGTTACCAGGCCGAGAAGTGGTCAGGTTAATTGTTAATTAACATTTTTTATAAACAATATCAAACTGTTATATTTTCGAAAAATCACATTTTTTCAAACTTTGGGAATTTTTTTCTCGAAAACTATATAGGTCGGAGGGAAAAGTTGATAAAAACCATTTTTACTCAGAAGATGACAGAGAATAGCTCAGAATTTTTTAAATCGAAAAATTTATATTGTTTATAAAAAATGTTAATTAACAATTAACCTGACCACTTCTCGGCCTAGTAACCTTGAAAAATGTATTCAGCATACTAAAAAACATACAGTAACATCAAGTTGCCGAGGGGACCTAAAAAAGTACACGTATATTTTTTAATACAAAAGCAAAAAACCTCTGAAATTGTCAAAAATAGTTGATTTTTGGTCATTAGTCGACAGGACTTGATTCTATACGTTAAATACAAAAGTGATAGATCCAATTAAAACAAAACTTTTTCTTATTGAAGATTTTTGTAAAATTAATTCCTAGCAAGCTAACCGTATAGAAACGGTTATAAATGTTTGAATTAAGGTGGTTCACTATGCGTAAGAGAGAGCTAGCTTTGTGAGGGGGAGAGAGAGTGCAGGCTATCGAATGTAGAAAATGTGGCAACATCGCGCCGGTGATCATATGCGCGCCCATGTTGTCTATAGTTGCGCGATGCCACATCTACCTCGTCGTATGTACTTTTCCTGAAAGCAACACATTTAAGGGGGTGTGCAGAATTCGGCAAATTCTACATTATTAAAATAAATATATCGAATTACATCTTATAAAGAGATAGTTGCCCTGTGCAATGTAATAATCTACCAGCTTGCGCAGTTTCGAGCCCAAATATCAACGGCACCCTAAAAAATTTTGCGAACGAAATTTCGGTTATTTTTGTTCGCAAAATTTTTTAGGGTGCCGTTGACAATTGAGCTCAAAACTGCGTAGGCTGGTAGATTATTACATTGCACAGGGCAACTATCTCTTTATAAGACGTAATTCGATATATTTATTTTAATAATATAGAATTTACCGTGTTCTGCCGGTAAAACAGAGTACACGAGTACCACACCCTCTTAAGACATTCTATTTTAATAATAGAACGAGTCTTGTTTGTAAACATTCCATATTGTATTTTTTATACATACACATTGTTAACAACAGCGAAAAAACTCGATGGTTTTGACATAGATTGTAACTAGTGAAACATTGTAGACAATAATTACTCCAGGATATATATAGTTTTTTTAGCAGCAAATGGCAGTCAGATTAGAATATATTGTACTTTTATGGCCATATTGACTAGTGGTCACTTAGGATGCCCACTTAAACATAGTTTTTTACGATATGTTTTGACCTTGAAGAGGGACGAAAATAAATCGTCCGAAACGTTGGATAAATAATTGGTATTTGTTTTCTTTACTACATGGGCAGTAGAACCATTAACGTCCTATCCTACAATTACTCCAGGAACCAAAGCACGAATTGCTCTGAAATTTTGATATGACGTTTATCAAGTCTTTATTGAACTGCGTGTTAAATTTAGAACATATGTTGAGTCAACTTGGGGCTCCAAACATAGCATAACATGCAGTAAAGTAGAAGTACATTATTATATAAAAACATAAGATTTTCCTGAGTAATAGCGCTCGGGCCTTGAAAGAATCACCTACTTGGTGCCCTAGTTGCGTACAGTGCGCCGATATGCTACTGTAGTCTGGCGCCTGCGCACTAGAGCTCTTCGCTGATTGGCCGCTCGGTAGGCGGCCGAAAAGTACGAGTGGCACGACTGGAGCGCGCGCGTTCAAATAGCGACCGGAGAACTTGGCGCGTGACACGAGGTCCACACATATAACGGAGTTACGTAGATGCGCGTTACTAAGCAAGACGAGAATTAAAATCAGTTCTAAACCCATGTAGGAGGGGAACGCAAGGTCCACGCATATTAGGAAATTACATAAAAGTGCTACAATAAGCAAAACAATTGATAAGTAATTTTTAAACCAAAGTTGGCGGGGGGACCGATGTCCACGCATATTAGAAAATTACATAAAAGTGCTACAATAAGCAAAACAATTATTTAAATAATTTTTAAACCAAAGTAGCCGGGGGAAACAAGGTCCACACATATTAGGAAATTACATAAAAGTGCAACAATAAGCAAAACAATTATTTAAATAATTTTTAAACCAAAGTAGCCGGGGAAAACAAGGTCCACGCATATTAGGAAATTACATAAAAGTGCTACAATAAGCAAAACAAGTATTTAAATAATTTTTAAACCAAAGTAGCTGGGGGAAACAAGGTCCACGCATATTATGGAATAACATAGGAGTGCTATGATAAGCAAAACAATGATTTAAATAATTTCTAAACTCAAGTAGTCGGGGGAAACGATGTCCCCGCATATTAGAAAATTACATAAAAGTGGCACCAAATCAGCAAAACAATTATTTAAATAATTTTTAAACCAAAGTAGCCGGGGGAAACAAGGTCCACGCATATTAGGAAATTACATAAAAGTGGTACAAAATAAGCAAAACAATTATTTAAATAATTTTTAAACCAAAGTAGCCGGGGGAAACAAGGTCCACGCATATTAGAAAATTACATAAAAGTGCTACAATAAGCAAACCAATTATTTAAATTATTTTTAAACCAAGTTGGCGGGGGAAACGATGTCCACGCATAATAGGAAATTACATATAAGTGCTACAAAAAGCAAAACAAGTATTTAAATAATTTTTAAACCAAAGTAGCTGGGGGAAACAAGGTCCACGCATATTAGGGAATAACATAGGAGTGCTACGATAAGCAAAACAATGATTTAAATAATTTCTAAACTCAAGTAGTCGGGGGAAACGATGTCCCCGCATATTAGAAAATTACATAAAAGTGCTACAATAAGCAAAACAATTATTTAAATAATTTTTAAACCAAAGTAGCCGGGGGAAACAAGGTCCACGCATATTAGAAAATTACATTAAAGTGGTACAAAATAAGCAAAACAATTATTTAAATAATTTTTAAACCAAAGTAGCCGGGGGCAACAAGGTCCACGCATATTAGGAAATTACATAAAAGTGCTACAATAAGCAAACCAATTATTTAAATTATTTTTAAACCAAGTTGACGGGGGAAACGATGTCCACGCATATTAGGAAATTACATATAAGTGCTACAATAAGCAAAACAAGTATTTAAATAATTTTTAAACCAAAGTAGCTGGGGGAAACAAGGTCCACGCATATTAGGGAATAACATAGGAGTGCTACGATAAGCAAAACAATGATTTAAATAATTTCTAAACTCAAGTAGTCGGGGGAAACGATGTCCCCGCATATTAGAAAATTACATAAAAGTGGCACCAAATCAGCAAAACAATTATTTAAATAATTTTTAAACCAAAGTAGCCGGGGGAAACAAGGTCCACGCATATTAGAAAATTACATAGAAGTGGTACAAAATAAGCAAAACAATTATTTAAATAATTTTTAAACCAAAGTAGCCGGGGGAAACAAGGTCCACGCATATTAGGAAATTACATAAAAGTGGTACAAAATAAGCAAAACAATTATTTAAATAATTTCTAAACTCAAGTAGTCGGGGGAAACGATGTCAACGCATATTAGAAAATTACATAAAAGTGCTTCAATAAGCAAAACAATTATTTAAATAATTTTAAAACCAAAGTAGCAGGGGGAAACAAGATCCTCGCATATTAGGAAATTACATAAAAGTGCGACATTAAGAAAAACAATTATTTAAATAATTGTTTTGCTTATTGTAGCACGTTTATGTAATTTTCTAATATGCGTTGACATCGTTTCCCCCGACTACTTCAGTTTAGAAGTTATTTAAATCATTGTTTTGCTTATCGTAGCACTTCTATGTTATTCCCTAATATGCGTGGACCTTGTTTCCCCAGGCTACTTTGGTTTAAAAATTATTTAAATAAATGTTTTGCTTATTGTCGCACTTTTATGTAATTTCCTAATATGCGCGGACCTTGTTTTCCCCGGTTACTTTGGTTTAAAAATTATTTAAATAATTGTTTTGCTTATTGTAGCACTTTTATGTAATTTCCTAATATCCCTTGTAGAAATTAGTCCATTAAAAATGGGAAGGAAAACAGAAACTGGCCATTAGAAATGGCTAGTTATTAGACAGACATGTAACGCTTTTTTTCATCAACTTCTCCCATTTTATGGAATAGCCCTAACCTGAAAATCTTTACATTAAAATTTCATAATAATTCAATCATATATTTTAAAACTTATACTCTTAAGAGATAGTTTACCGGGATATAAACAAAATTTAGTAGTCTTTCTACTATTTACAGCTTTATTCTATAAGATATAAACCAAAATCGTTATTTTGACACGTGACTCTATCTCTCTTGCTCATCGCCATAACAAATCGCTTCTTACTAGATTTATAATGGCTTCATCGACTAGCTATTTTAACTAGCATTAAAATGCCAAATTAATAGATAGTACAAAATTGTGACCATCTTTGCGACCAATAAATGTGAAAAATAGGTTAAAAAAATCGTTACACTTATGGAAGAAAACTGGAGTCAATTTTTTTGCCATTTTGGATCATACTAGCCATTTACTGCTCAAAAAATGATTTCAATTTCCACCAGGGATGCTTGTACCTTGTTTTCCCCGGCGACTTCGGTTTAAAAATTATTTAAATAAATGTTTTGCTTATTGTCGCACTTTTATGTAATTTCCTAATATGCGCGGACCTTTTTTTCCCCGGCTACTTTGGTTTAAAAATTATTTAAATAATTGTTTTGCTTATTGTAGCACTTTTATGTAATTTCCTAATATGCGTGGACCTTGTTTTTCCCGGCTACTTTGGTTTAAAAATTATTTAAATAATTGTTTTGCTTATTGTTGCACTTTTATGTAATTTTCTAATATGCGTGGACCTTATTTCCCCCGGCTACTTTGGTTTAAAAATTATTTAAATAATTGTTTTGCTTATTTTGTACCACTTTTATGTAATTTTCTAATATGCGTGGACCTTGTTTCCCCCGGCTACTTTGGTTTAAAAATTATTTAAATAATTGTTTTGTTTATTGTAGCACTTTTATGTAATTTTCTAATATGCGGGGACATCGTTTCCCCCGACTACTTGAGTTTAGAAATTATTTAAATCATTGTTTTGCTCATCGTAGCACTCCTATGTTATTCCCTAATATGCGTGGACCTTGTTTCCCCTGGCTACTTTGGTAAAAATTATTTAAATAATTGTTTTGCTTATTGTAGCACTTTTATGTAATTTTCTAATATGCGTGGACATCGGTTCCCCGGCCAACTTCGGTTTAAAAATTATTTATCAATTGTTTTGCTTATTGTAGCACTTTTATGTAATTTCCTAATATGCGTGGACCGTGCGTCCCCCTCCTACATGGGTTTAGAAATGATTTTAATTCTCGTCTTGCTTAGTAACGCGCATCTACGTAACTCCGTTATACGTGTGGACCTCGTGTCACGCGCCAGGTCCTCCGCTCGCTGTTTGAACGCGCGTGCTCCAGTCGTGCCACTCGTACTTTTCGGCCGCCTACCGAGCGGCCAATCAGCGAAGAGCTCTAGTGCGCAGGCGCCAGACTACAGTAGCATATCGGCGCACTGGTTGCGTAACGTACTATTATGAAAAACTCGAATTTCTTTCACCACAAGTTGAGTAAAAGTAGTCTAAAGTTTAGTCACTTTATTGAGATTTTCTACAAAGTCTAACTATATATAGAATCAAGATACGATGAATGTTAGTAGTTGAGACGATCCAACGATTTATGATTGAGTTTGTATTAAAAAAGAATATTTTCAAGGTATTGCTATTTTGAAATTTGAACTAGCAAAGTTGGATCTCTTTCCTTTTTGCAATATCACAAAGTTGGCTTTATTCCGTAACAATGTCCAGAGCAATCAGAGTGCGAAACTGATCGCAATGGCTTTTCCCATAAGTGGATAATAGAAGTTACTTCGCGAGGTGCTGTATTTGTTGCCTTGTTACTCGTTCCCGTGTATCCTTGCAAGCTCGAGCCGCAAAGTCTTGCCGCGGAGTACTGGAGCGAAGGTAGCCTAGCAGTTTTGTAGTTCGGTAAAGCCGAGCCGTATCCGATTGGGCACAGCTCGGTGCGGCAAATAGATTCGCGTGTCGTGGAAATCTAACGAAGCGCGGATTAAAGACAATTGGCCGGAGATCTCGTTCATCCGAGCGGGCGCGCGCTCTGCGTTTGATACAGTGTTAGCGAGAAGGCTAATGAACAATCGCAGGAGTCGGGCTTAGAGTCCGGCCCGCCGCGCCAACTATTGTTCCCGCGGAGCCATCGAACTTGCCGGCGCGGCTCGACACTGATCATCCGCGGAGCATCGGTTATTAATCAGCGCTTAATCGAACTACTCGCCGAGAGTAAATGGTCGAGTTGAAGAGAGGAGATTTTATTGGAAAGGCAAAAAGCCGGCTGCTCGAGGGTCCAATTAAAAGCCGACATTGAGCCCGCAGGTGGAGCCATTCTGCGCGGCGCGCACAAGTGCTTTTCACGCGCATTCGCGTATAAACTCTTCGGCGCCGTATCGAGTCAAGTGGTGGAAAGTAAAAAGCATTCTCCCGTGGGCCGCTCCCTCGGTCTTTCCGAATCTCGGCTCGCTTCATTCACCGAGCCCTCGAAACGCGATTCCAATGCATGCAGGCCGAGGTCCCCGAGCTCGACTCAATGGGCGGCCGAGGAATGGGCGAAAAAGCCGAGGCGAACTTCAGCGGCGGCGGGACAGAGCCGCCGGCGTTTTTGCCCGGCGCTTTTACTCAGCGCCGCGCCGGCGCGTTATGTGCAATTGAAAGTCTGATTTATCGGGGGCCCATATTAGAGCGGAGCACGTGTCGCGATAAGAAAGCCCCGCCGATTCCCATTATCATAACCCGCCACGTTTGCCGGCCGAGCTGCTCCAATAGTTTTCAAAAACGCATCTCGCGCACGCGCCGATGCCCCGGCCCCGGCCCGGATGAGAAATGCGCCGATATATTATTCAGGAGCGCCGCCTCCCCGGCTGCGGGGGAAAATTCCGCGCGCCGCCGTGGCTCTTTGCCCGTAAGGGGCGCGGCCTTGTGTGCACACTGCCGCTACGCTTCTCCCGCCAAAGGCGACGCCTCGGAGATAAAGGGAAATACAACGGAAAGCACATTTCGCCAGAATAAATCTATTGATGCTTCATGCTGCGTGCCTCGCGCTAAGGTATTTGCCGACGCTCTTCCCGGCGTCGAGTAAAGACCAGCGGGAAATCTTGTTTTAGAGATATCATTTCGTCAATTTGGAAAATAATATTTTTATCTACTGCCGATACCTACAAATTATCCCACAAAGTTTAAAACGCTCTTTCTACGAGAGGACGCTTAACGCAATTGACATAATTCATTTAATATCTTGCCATAAAAAGCCACTTCGAAATTCTCTACTAACTCACTTGGCTCAACGAAAGTTTTCATAGTTATGAAAAACTGATTAAACGTTTTTAACCGAATTATTAAAACTAGTTGATTTCTAATTATGACTGCGAAATTATTATCCCGAGTTACGTTTGTCTTTCATACTTCTTAATAACCAAATTCAGTTTATAATTGTCACAACAAGTTTTATGAAACGGTGGAAATGTTTTATAACAATGGCGCTCAAATTTATTTCAAGGAATTTTGCTGGCTAATCAGTAACCGGTTCGATTTTATGAGAAGTTTATATGTGCCCCATAAAAGCAGTGATTAGTATCTTTGTGTGACGCTAGTTAAAGTTATTCAGGCCATATATCTGCAGTGTCAGTTTTGAAATAACGAATCTTTTACTTCAAGACTGTTTCAGGATAAAATGGCGATGCCGATATGGTAGGAATCTATTCTACTGATAACTATTTAAAGCAAAACTAGAAGAGATATAAGGAGTGAAGAAGCAATAAAGAGAAATGTCATTCGCTTACACTGAAAAAAAAATTTCGTAAATTCAACTAAATAAATTTATTTGAATTCCATTCAGTCAATTTAAATAAATATGTTCTTGAAATAAATACTAAATATTCAAGTTTAATAAATATTTATTAGAAAATCTCGATCATTTATTAAAAATAAAATTTATTAAAAATAACTAAAGCTTTAATAAAATTAAATTTATCATTTGCTAAAATTAGATAAACGAGTTTTTTAAATATAATAAACCAATTTATTTAAAAGAAATAAATACATTCTAATAAATAATTACTTAAAATTCATAACTAATTTATTATAACATACCGAATACGTATTTCTAAATGATTGATCATTTACTTGTATACGGATGATTAAAATTGATAAATATTTATTAAATTTTACAGAATATTTAATTAATAAAGTAGAAAATTTATTACGTTTAAATAAACAATTTGTGAAAACAATATTTTTATTAACTATACCTGATAAAATTAATTTCTAAATATAATTAAATATTTATTTCATTGAATCAAAAAATTATTTTAAATTACATAAATGCACTGACATTATAAATATTTATTAAAAATAATCGTAAATAGCTCACTTTTTAAATAATTATTCATTTAATAATAATAATTATGATTTCAATAGTAATAAATATTTTTGCACATTCGGGCTAATACCAATTTACATTGATAAAATATTTTATTACTTTTAATACATATATTTTTAGAAACGAACAATTATTTATTAGTACTCAGAAACATAATTTTGTTGAATTAGAAAAATCTGGATTTAAAAGTAAATTCGCAACCATTACATATATATTTTGTTAATTTAAATAAATATTTAAATAGTACTATTTCAAGACATACTTTTTTTGATTTTAATACATTTTAGTTGAATTTCTGAAATATTTTCTCAGTATAATTATTTCGGGAGATCTATTAAGTAAATATTTTCTCAACTGAAACAATTACTGAGTAATCCGTGTACTTATTTGCAATAAATGCTTTATTATTATATAAAAATGTTATTAAATGTCTCATAAAAATTATTTCTAAATATAAGTAAATATTTATTTAATTGAATAAAAAAATTATTTTAAATTACATAAATACACTGACATAATAAATATTTATTAAAAATAATCTTAAACAGCTCACTTTTTAAAATAATTATTCATTTAATAGTAATAATTATGATTTCAATACTAATAAATATTTTTGCACATTCGTGCTAATACCAATTTACATTGATAAAATATTTTGTTACTTTTAATACATGTATTTTTAGAAACGAATAATTATTTATTAGTAATCAGAAATATAATTTGGTTGAATAAAAAAAATCTGGATTTAAAATTAAATTTTATATATATATATATATATATATATATATATATATATATATATATATATATATATATATATATATATATATATATATATATATATATATATATATATATATATATATATATATATATATATATATATATATATATATATATATATATATATATATATATATATATATATATATATATATATATATATATATATATATATATATATATATAGATATATATATATATATATATATATATATATATCAAATGTAGCTTTTGAGCATCTATGTCACCACGGATTCGATACTTTCAGCATTTTTCGGACTTTTGAGGACATCCTCAAAATTCCTTCGGTATGAAACGGTACTTTTGAGGATTTATATTAATACCTTCAACGCAGAGAGGGAGTTATTCTTTAGTCAAGTATATACGAACTCTGGAGAAAAAAACTATAGATCCTCAAAAGTACCCGTTTTCGAAATGTGTGTGTGTGTGTGTGTGTGTGTGTGTGTGTGTGTGTGTGTGTGTGTGTGTGTGTGTGTGTGTGTGTGTGTGTGTGTGTGTGTGTGTGTGTGTGTGTGTGTGTGTGTGTGTGTGTGTGTGTGTGTGTGTGTGTGTGTGTGTGTGTGTGTGTGTGTGTGTGTGTGTGTGTGTGTGTGTGTGTGTGTGTGTGTGTGTGTGTGTGTGTGTGTGTGTGTGTGTGTGTGTGTGTGTGTGTGTGTGTGTGTGTGTGTGTGTGTGTGTGTGTGTGTGTGTGTGTGTGTGTGTATTGAATAAAATTTTTTACAATAATAAAGCATTTATTGCAAATAAGTACACAGATTACTGAGTAATTGTTTCAGTTGAGAAAATATTAACTTCATAGAACTTCCAAAATAATTATACTAAAAAAATTTTTCATAAATTCAACTAAAATTTATTAAATTTTAATACAGTATTTATTCAAATACTAATTTTTAAATGCTTATTCGAATCAGCAAAATCTCTGTAGTTAGTAATTACACATTTATCTATACAAAATATGTATTTGTTAAGTTCACAAGCTGTATCAATAATAAATGAGTATTCATTTCTAAAAATCTATGTATTGAAACTAATACAATATTTTATAAATGTAGATTAATATATACTTAAGTCAAGTAATTAAAATTTAGATAAATAAATAATTGTCCGCTTTTAAATAACCAATTTTATGTATTAAGGACGTTCTCCGAGAAAACGATTTTCTTGTGATTTTCCTGAAACTTGCAGAAAATGTTTGATTTTTAGTCCTTAGTACATGCTTCAAAGCCCCACGTCCAAAGCGGTATTCAAAATAAAAATATTTGATTTCAAAGTTTCAGCGTTAACATGGGATCCCTATCTAAGCTCGTTGGAAAAATACATTTTAATTTACTGTAAAAGAAGTTTTCTTTGTGATTTTTTTTCAACCGTGGGATATAAAACTAGAAATCGAGAGGAATAACATGGTATAATTTTCAATATGGCAAGCGGTATTAATTTCGGAGACATAGCGATATAAAGAAAAACAACCATGTTATTTGTATATCTATATATAGTCACACCGTGTAAGTGGTATTTATTTAAAATATCGTATTGACATCTTTTTTCTGGCATGGTGTGGTTTGTGCACATAAGAATTATGCACATATTTATTGTGCACACTTTAGCATTGGTGTATATCTATATCTATGTGTATACTCCAATGCTAAAGTGTGCACAATAAATATGTGCATAATTCTTATGTGCACAAACCACACCATGCCTTTTTTCTTACGTCGTCATTTTTTATTATTTTTAGAGTAGTGTATAGAGACTCGTGAAGG
The DNA here is from genome assembly GCA_036365515.1 of Torymus aiolomorphi. NCBI lineage: Eukaryota > Metazoa > Arthropoda > Insecta > Hymenoptera > Torymidae > Torymus > Torymus aiolomorphi. Next base: position 55,939,310 of record CM070875.1, on the reverse strand, counting down.
GTTTCCATCATAAATAATATTTTTAGATCACAATTTTTGCGATATTGATGAAGTTGAGCCGGAGAACGTCCTTAAACAAATATTTATTTGGTACAGAGAAATATATAATTACTAACTAACATAGATTTTGTTAATTTCAATAATAAATATTTAAGTAATAGTACTTGAATAAATACTGTGTTTAATTTGAATAAATTTTAGTCAAACATATGAAATATTTATTAAAAAAATAGATTTCTACCTTATCAACATTACGTTTTTTTACTTCATTACTCTATTTTTCATTAGGCTTATGTATTGAAAAATCATTCAATTTATAGAAAAAAAACATCTTTGACAGCTATAAATTATAATAATAATAATAAAAGTATTATACAAATAAATTTCTAACCCTTGTTTGTGTAAAGATCTGAAATCGATTTTCCATAAAGTATTAAAATTAGTTGTATTTAATAAATATTGATTACGTTTTTATTTTAATAACTATTGTTTAGATAATAATAACAATCATACCTTTGCTTCTAAATTCTTCCTAAAACCAATAAAGTATATTATTCGCATATTAATGAATGCACGTTATATACGAACATCGACTGCGTCTTTACAAGCGTACGATAGCGTAATGGATAGCGTGTCTGCGTACTAACTCGAGCGACCCGGGTTCGAATCCCCGTTGGATTTTTCTCTGCGATTTTTTTCAAATATTAATTAATGTGTATTATAGTTAATGCGTTTCTTAGAAAAAACTGTACAAAATCAACATATATTTGTTTTCATCACTTCTGTAAAAGAAAAATACTTTAGTGTGTTGTGTGTCGATAAGGTAGGTAGCGAAAATTTCAAACTGGAATAGAAAAATAAATAATAATAAATATTTGTATTTAATAAATTACATGTCTGTTTCAGATCAAATAAAAATAATCAGTTACAATACTGTAATTGACATGGAGAGACCAACTAAATAAGTGAAATAGAATTCAGCAAATATTTTTAATTTTACTTTTTTATTATTTTATTAATTGTAAGAAATATTTATTTAAAACAAGTAAATCTTTGTTTCGTTTTAAACTCTTGAATAGTATAATATAAAGTACAATTATTAATATTTAGAAAAAGATTTCGATCTCTTCCGCATTTCTTAAATTTAATCAAATAAATTTTGTATGCAATTAAATAATTAGTTGATATTTAAAGTCACATCTATTTTAAATGAATAAATATATAATAATTTTAATTAATACGATTTTGCTGGTTGTTTTACATGAAAATAATAAAATATTTATTGTAAGTTAATTAATAGTTTCTTAAATCTAATAATTGGAAATTTAAAATAAATAAGTAATTTTTTAAATTAAGATTATATTTTTTTAATACTAATAAATAGATAGTTAATTTAATACTTGCATATATTAAAAGTCGCAAAATATATTATACATAAAAGTAAATATTTTCTTAGTTGAAATAATTAAGAATTTTAAATTAACTAAATAATTTCTTAAATAAAAATAATATTTTCCTTATATTAATAAATAAATATTTATTATAATGAGTGCGTACATTTAAATTAACAAAATATTTAATTAGTACAAATAAATCTTTACTTAAGTCAATTATTAGAACTTGTTAAATTAACTAAATAATTACTCATTTTTACTAAATCTATTGACACTATTTAATAAATATTTATTTAATATAGATAAATATTTCTTTAGCATAAGTAAATAAATTTTGTTAAGTTAAAGAAATATTTAAATAGTAGTATTCTAATAAATAATTTATTAGATTTTAAGAAAATTTAGTTGATTTCAAGAAATATTTTTTTCAGTGTATACTAGGAGCAACATACGGCAGAGACAATTTTCGGCTGGACGGCCATAATCGCGTAGCAGAAGAGCGCGACTAAACAGAAGAGACTAACCGGATGCACAGCTTATGGTCCAATTTTTCTCCGGACAAAAGCGAGAGCATGTTGGCGCGGGTCATTGGAAAAATACATCGCGAATAGTTAATGCTTTTGTGCGTATACTAGCGAATCGGAAAAGCGTACTCATTAATCAGTTCGTTGGGTCGGGAATGGACAAGTAAGAGCGGCGATATAATGAGTCCCGGCATTATCGCTGTATACACGCAACGCTGTGCCCGTGCTGTTTGCTCATTTACTAATGTTCTACGTGGCGGAGGAAGCGCGTCGGCACAATAAGACGAGGTTGGCCGGGGTGTGCGCCACCGGAATGGCCCCCTGCAAAGGCGGACATCCAAGTGGCCCTCGAATGAATATATCCAACGAGTGCGCGCCGGAGCGCGTGTAAATAAATCTTAGCCGACACATTACTATGTACCTCGTGACATCGTGAGCCTGTCCCTCCCCTCTTTCGAGCCTCCGTTTTTTTCGTTCCCCTTCTCTCTTCGCTCGTAGCTCCGTTCACCTCACCATCTCCTACGAGGTCGAGTACTTGTAGTTTGGCCAATGTCAGACCAAAGAGCAATGCACTCTTCAACCCGGAATTCTAGACACTTTACAATTCCTTTGGCAGTCCGTTAAGATAGACTGGCGTGGCAAAAAAAGAACTGCACCAAAAATACTCCTCTATGAGATACCTTAAATCAACTGACAAAATGGTATTTTTGAGGGTAAAGAGTTACTCTGCCGCAAGTAGTATAAGGCTCGCAAAGTATCTATATAGGTTGCTATCCAACGTTGTACCAACAACACCGACAACCCTTGTCTAGCTATATTATATTTACGCACGCATGCAGACATACATACACCATCTGCACTCTTGGCAAGGTTGGACCGGATAGTTTCGAACTTTCTGCTACCACAAGTGTTAATTATTCCCCAAGAATACGAAATGTCCATTTAAAGTGGAGCCAATATATCCCACATTATATAGTAGTCGAAAAATCTGAATACGATAATGCTTAATAGAGTTGAGGTTACAAAATGTAAAAGAAAGTTATAAAGAAGAAGAGAAGCAGAGGATAAATGAGAAGCCGGCCCCCAGTTTTCGTTCGAGCTGACCGAGCCCGTGCTTCCATCCGACTAATTAAGGCAATTAATAAGCTCGAGCTCGCGGCCCTTTGTGCGAATCTCCCGTCGCATAAAGAAGAGCTCGGGAAGGATTGTTTGGCTCGATATGTGAAGGAGGGAGGAGACAAATGGAATCCATGTATCGAAGCTCGTGTGCCGCGTGTTGTCGTTCTGGCAAACGACTCAGTGTCGCTCGTGTGCGCTCGATGACGGGGATGATAAGCAGCCGCAGCGGAGGTAGCGGCGGGGCCGGTCATATCGTGCCTTCGCGGCCGTGCTTTGTTTTTCTTGGCTGCAGCGTTCGGGCCCTTGATGCTGCCAGATAAAGCACGCCCTCCTTATCACGTATCGGCCACTGACATCCACGCCTAGCTCCTCGTCGATATTTCACGGGACACGCGTTTCTACACTTTTCCTTTAATCTCCCGTAGGCTAGAAAGAGATCCGTGTGTCTGCGCTGCACCTCTCACTTTATCAACTTCGTCATCCCTAATGTATTCGCGGAGATGAAAGCGTAAGCGCGCAAGTGAGTAGCTCTATCTTTTTCGAGCTGAGAAAAAGTTAATGTGAGAGAGTGAAAATCGTACGGCTGATTACGGAAAAAGGCTCTTTGATGCAAAAATCCAATCTTTGCATTTTTCTGATAATGAAACCGTTATTTTCAAATATCGCATCTTTACAAACGTAAATGTGTATATACATTGCCGTTTCGACCAATTTGATCATTATTTAAAAGCAACAGTTGAACTAAAAAATCGTTCAAAGAAAAATTTTTCTTACGCTGTCTTTGATTACTGACAACTTTCTGAGGCATTTTAATATTTTTAATCGAATTAAAGTTTAATTAAAGCTTTTTCTCGCTATACTTTCTGTTTATTTTTACACAATATTATTCTGACAATTTAGCTATCGAGAAATTTAGGGATCCGTTGATACCCATTTACCCTGGATATTTTGAAAAACTCCTCTATCTTTGTTTCTAGAGTTCAATGGATAAAATCCTAAAATAATTCATTTTTTGGCTCAAAAAATTACATCATGATGTTTTTAGTTAAATTCACGATTTGGATTTGAATATCATCTAAATTCCCTTCGAAGCTTTCAGAAACAAACTCAACTTCATTTTAAAGCATTGCATCAACTTCTCATGAGCATATACCATCTTTAACTAAGCCGATATAAAAATATAAAATGTATTTCTTTTGCAATCAACTATACACCTTTAAAATAATAAATACAGGATTTTCCTTTTATTATCCATGTCATTATAAAAGTACCTGTACACGGAAAGAAATTTTGTAGTGAAAATTACAAATATTCGAGACAAAATTACCAGTTTCTATGGTAATGGATGGACAGACTGACAATTTCAAACTTTTTACCAAAGTGCCTTGGTAAAATTTTTTTTTTAGTTAATTTAAATTAAAAAAATTAATTTTTTTATCCATATTGATGGATATATAGTATTTTAATATAGAAATAGAAACAGAAACAAGGATGAATAAACATTAAACTGAAAAAAAACTTTACGGAAGCGGGATTCGATCCGAGGATCTTTGGCCCGAGTATAGAAATTTTCAAACGGCAATGACGCGGGATGGATCCGTCTGCCGTGATTCCTGATCCGTACCTGATGTTGTTGACGGATGAGTGCCGTACGAGGCATGTAACGTTGAACTGTACGAGGCCCGGATGTTTTTACCTATCTATATCCTTACTTCCGGTGAAACATCTGGCCCTGATCCGGCCCTGATTCGAGCAACACGTGGCTTATTTTCTAAATAATTTGAAAGCGAATATGTTCTATACTTAATAAAAATTACAACATTTAATATATTTTTGATGTATTTATTAAATCATATTTAATGTATTTTATATATTTGGACACTATACGTTATAAACTTGTTTTTTTTATAACAAATATAAAACTAATTTTGCACTTTTTCGAACAATTATAATTCTACATCTATTTGTACTTTATTTAATTAAACACTACTTATTTTTATTAAATATCTTCTTTTTTCGAAATTTAGTACTTAACTTTTTCCTTCATTGCTTATCCATTATACTTATTAGGTTGTTCTTCGTACGACAGAAACGGAGCACTATCCAGGTTTGAGGCTATGACGCGCGCGTAAACAAATGCTCAAATATTAATGCTAATATAACGGAAAAATGACATGTACCTTATCCCGAAAATTTCACGGCGTTGTACCGGCCCGGATAAGGCTTGCTGTAAATGAGTTTATCATACGGCAGAAACGCAAGTACCTTACAATAAAAGCGTTACATGCCGCGCGAGGGCCTTGCGGGTATACGCCATCCGGCCCGTGTGATACCTACGGCACGCCGTATTTCATTTCTACTCGGGGGGTTGAGAGTCCGACGTTCTACCGACTGCGCCACGGAAGCTATTAGGAACAGTCATTTGAATCGCCGTTATTACTTACTGAAAATATGTGTATTTTTTTTCATTTTAACGTCGCGCACGCCTCTAGTATCAATCTCCTGAAACACAATAATGCGCAGTGCGCATGCGCGAGGTTATTTGGTAAAATATCAGTCACCTAGTAAAATTTATCAGTTTTCTCAGATAATTTGGTATATTTTTTAAGTGGTTATGGCAGTTTTTCCTGGGAAACTTATAAATTGTATTAGAAACCTGGGAATATCACGGCTTTTGACAGTCTATCCATGCGCTACCAAGGCACCTTGGTAATTTTTACTCTAAAATTTCTGTCCGTGTAGAATATTTCCCCAATTGCTTTAAAGCATTATTTTTTCTTCTGACAATGTACACACACATACGCACACACGCGCACGCAATTTGAACCAACAATTAATAAAGTTTTTATATAACATACCTATATATCTGTAATCTAATGTGAAAATTGTACGAAATTATCTGCTTTTAAAGTACAAATCAACTGATTTAATCAAAATTCAAAATCAAAAGCGTGTGTATTCCATTCCTATATCATATAGTTCTAAACAGATTTTGATTCATTTGAAAATTTTTAATTTTTTTAGCAAATTTGTAAATAATTTTTATCTTAGTAACTTGAAATTTGTTGTTGTAGAGTATATTATGTAGCAAAAAGTGAGAAAATTATGAGTAGAATCAATAATATACCTGCACTTAGAGGAAATATTTATAGGACTATAAAAAAATCGTATTAATGTTAAAAACAACTATTTCTTTCTCGGGTTTCAGCGGTGTTTTGCCATGTATTTGCTTGCAAATGAGAATAATACTTTTCTGTAAGAAAAAAAAACCCAGGTACAGGTTTAATTCTCCAATTATATTAAATTATAGAAAACAGATTACAGACTTCATAAATTATGTATATTTGAATATTTAGCAATAGAATAGGTATAATATCAGAATAGAAACTTTTGACAGTCTTTATTGAAATTCATTGAATGAAACGAGAAAACTACTCATCTACTATAGACTTTAAAAGAAATACATTCTGAATGATTTAGGTAAAAAAGAGAAAAGTCATAATAATAGGTCAACGTGATTGACACATTGGAATTGAATGAATTTGATTTAAAAGAGTATATAATTGGGCTACCTTAAAGCTTGAAGAAAAAAAGGGAAGTAGGCGTTGAGGGTGTGTGACTAACACATACGCACGTATGGATTCGAGTGGTGCTTTTAGCATGTCACTTATCCCTAGCCATTCCCTTCCAACGTTCTCTTTCGCTCTTTTACGTTACGCCAGGATCTTGCTCGTGAGAGATCGTGTCGAGATAACAATATTAACGAGAACTCCCCGCGTAGGAAATGGAGGATAGATTCCTCACTATACTAATCGCGCGTCATCTACAATCTCACTCATGTGTGTGTGTGTGTGCGTGTCCGCGCGCACGTGTGAAGGCGTAGGGCGGCCCGCGCTACTGGCCGGACTCACATCAATCATCGAAATTTGACGATCATAATGCACCGAATTTCGATGACCTACCAGGCCGTATACAGACCTGCGTACTCGCCCGAGCACGCCGACGCTGACGCCACTCAATGATCGATCGTACTTTATGGTGATTGATCCACTGTTACCGTGAACGCGCTGTGGAAGCTCTTTTCAAGCTTCCAGCCGAGCTCCGACCGGAAGCCCTAATTTATCCCAACATGATTTTCTTCTTCTGCACGCTACGGTGACATAGGAGCGCTCCCGGCTCTCGCAGAGCTCGAAATTAGCAGAATTATTAACATCTCTCAACGAACCTACTTCTACCCATGTCCTATTTCAAACTATTTTCAATTACAACTTCAAGATCTTTACGAGTTACATATTATAAGCTCGTCATTGTACCGATAAGTAACGCGCTTCAACACCGGAATCATTCGATCATTACTATCAAAAAGATTACTCTGATCTTTTGAATTAGATGAATATGTTTTCTTGCTCGAAATAAAAAGAAATGGTCGTAATTCAATACACGAAAATCTTAAGTAACGCGGAAAGTAAATAGTTTTTACGTAATTGGGCGCAAAAGCTAGTGAACCAACGAAAATCATAATCTGCCAAAAGGACTAGCTAGGCTTATACTAAAAAATTTTTGGTGCGATGATGTGCAGAGCGTGGAGAGACGTCACGAAGTGTGGTAATATCGACCTTTAAGTGTACGCGCGCGAGGGAGATCGCACTAATAACGAAGAGGGAGATAGGTGGATAGCGATAGAGAGGGGAGAGAGCATGGAGGAGGAGGTTGGGGTGAGGGGTGAGAAACAAAGCGCCTCGAGCGCTTCGATGTTTCTGCAAGATCAGCAGAATATATAGCAGGATGTACATAATAAGTATAAAGGCAGAGAACTTAAATTTTCTCAAATTTCAGCTGTAGGCGTACTCGATTATTACATGCGTTGATGAATAAAATCTTCTAGCCTCGGGTAGAGCTCGGGTACTTTAGCTGCTCATTATAACTTGGCTGAAACTTCAGGATATCATTTTTTGAGCCAAAACATTGGAGCAGAAATAGTGCAGTTTTTCGAAATATCTAGGAGACATGGATGTCCACGAACACCTAAATTACTCGATAGTGTTTCGTTAAATATGCAACGATCCGGGCTCAAACTCACGGATCCGGGATTCTAAACTGAAGCGTTAGCCACTGAGCTATCGTTACGAGACTTACTCGGAGGCTTCGCGCGGATCTTCTTCTTGTCACTTTGCTGACGCGTTAGGGCTCGGGTGTACAGTCGAGTTAAAGTGTTGTAATAATCATGAAAAAATAAACAGAAAGTAGTCAGAAAAAGCTTTAATTTAAGCTTTTATTCATTGAAAAATATTAATTTCTCAGGAAGTTATAAGCAATCCTCTTTCTAGTAGGGAAGACTCGTGCCAAGATAAATGCACTATCCCTTGCAATAGACACACCTGGCTTTAGAAAACGCTCAAAGTGCAGGGAAAACGCAGAGGTAGCAGTATACAGAGGATGATTTTACACGAAATAAACACTTTTTAATCTGATGTGGTAAAGATAGTGCTAAAAGAATTTTCACCTTTTCAGGAAATGAGTGACGCTAAGGAAACCCATGGCTTGAAGAGATCAGCTAGTGTAAACTCCTAGAAAATAATAATAGTAATAATAATAAATAAATTGAGGTAGTATAACTAAAATAAAATTCCTTTTATAAGCTGGCAGCACCATATAAAAATTAATTACTGCGTAAAAAAACGTCGCTAGGTTTTCTTTGGCCGGGAGTATCTTTTTCACGTACTATGTGTAATTGTGAAAAGAAAACTTTCACAGATTAAGAAAAGAACGCGCAGCAGAGAAGCGGTATTAAAAAAGTCGGCTACACCTTCTACATATCGAACGATTGCGGAATTGCCTAAGAGGATAACCATTGCACGCGCTACACGAGCTTGGCGCTACGCTAATTACCTGCGTGCGCCGAACCATTTACAAATCATCTATCAAGGAAGAGGCTCTCGTTATCGCGAGATTTCCATATCGTCGCGTAGCCACGAGCTAATCTTTAATTAATCGTATGCTTGCTTTTCTCCCTCTTCTTCTGTGTAGCTTCTTGAATGCTTGCACAGGTTCCAAATAATTAACGTCGTTGCATAATTAGCGTCGACAACTCCATTAAAACTATCGTGACAGCGTAGTGTAAACGGTATTTAAAAAAATTGATGTCATGATTGGCAGAAATTTATGCACCTGACATAAAAGGTATGTTAAAGAATCGTTGACCCAATTGGCAGAAATTTGTACGCTGGCTATATCAAAGAAACTCAAGTACTAAAACTACAAAGCAGGCTTTTTAGGGCGTATGCCCGGTAGAGTGAATATCGAGTTGAAAACAAAAATATTGTCTATACTGAGAAAAATGTCGTAGGAAAATTTATTATAAACGTAAGAAAAATTACTATATTTTTTTTAGCAACATCGAGACATACCTTAATTGTACTAATTTTTGCTATCCAACATAGTACTTTTTTCGACCGAGCTCAAATTTAAAAAAATTTTATTTTCATTTTCATTATTTCTTATTTACAGAACTATGACGATATATATGTATATAGGTATAGAGTTTAATTTAATTTTAAAATAAATAAATTTATAAATAAAAATTTTGTTTTCGACGACGACTGGATTCGAACCCTGCGGACCCTTGACACGGCAATCGGAAGCGTTAACCACTTACCCACATGAGACTTTCGAGTACAAAGTTTTGGAACTGATATATTTGCTATCTTCGGTTACGAGAGAACTTCAATGATAATTTGATGGCAATAAATAACCATATAATACCCACAATAGCTTGTAATTTATTTGCATAATATAAAAATAAAATAATTAAATCGAATTTTTCGATGTTTTATTTACTTAAAAGTAAGGCAAACTGAAATTGCGGGACCAACATAACCTCATCCTGTGCACCTTAACGTGCGCAGAAAGTACTAACTGGTGTGACAATTTTTAATATGTTGAGTAGCAAGATTTCTTATGATCAGATGGAATATTTACTAGAATGAAAATTTACTATGTAATATAATAATTTTTATAATAACTGTTAGAAAAATTATTCTGAAATATATTAATTATTTCTATTATTACAATAAGAATTCACCATAATGCAAGTATTTCACACCGATGGTACATATTGTAGTAATTTTTGATACACTTATAATACATTTTGCTAACTATTTTTCTCAGTGTATTACCTAAACTATCTAGTAGCGTGAGTTTTTTCAACTACATCGAATGCTGCAATGAATATCAAATATGTTTGATAGTAAAATATATGAATAGTCTCTTTTGAGGAGTTTTGAGTGGAAGTTGGGTATAGATTCAGTCAATGTCTAGTGGCACTCGTAGGCGTAGCAACAGTGGTGGAAGTAGCAACTGGTGCGAAGTGTATCGCGAAATTGGCGCGGTCTCTTTGTTCTTCTGGCTCGCACGCGATTACCTCCTCGCACGGAGAGTTTGCCGGCTGTGCAGCAAATCATCGAACTTTCGGCTCTGAACTTTGCTTATCCGTGCAGCGCGCCACCGCCAATCAAGCCTGCCAGCACACGGGCCCCGGCTTTTCTTCTCGCCCAACCTCTTCGCTCGCTCGCTCCTTCGCCCTCCGCGAACCTCCATCTCTTTCTATTCCACGCCGCGGCAGACAGCATTTCCCAATTGGAGTTTCTTTCTATACTCCAAGGCGCTGCTGCAGCTGCTGCTATTGCATGAATGGAAGGAATATCGTGGAAAATCGACGATTTGCTGCCGCTCGAAAATGAGGGATGCGCCTACCCCTCCCATTCCCATTTCTCGCGCTCCTCCATTTGGAAGAGTGTATTGAACTTATTTAGGAAGCGGGATTCGTGATTTTTATACACATTGCCTGTGCTTCTGCTTTATCGGATTTTCAATGCACTTTGCCTTATGCTTTTTCACATCATGCCGCAGGGCTTTGGATTTTCTACAGATATTCGTCTCTCCTCCTTTTTTGAACAATATCTTATGGTACCTTACTAGTCTCACATACGCGCGCTTTGCGCGCTGATTATTCGAATAAGCAAATACTGAAACTATATTTAAACTATATATTAACAGTAATCGAACAATTCAAAACTTACTTCAACACATTTTGAAAAACAAAATTTTTAATGAAAAGTAACATTATAAACAACAAATTTGTATAGTTCGAAATGAAGACTATTTCGGTCAAGCAATTTGGGGTATGCGCCCCTTAACACAAAACCTCAGTAATTAACCTCAATTTTTTCTATCGTATCTGACACTCGACGCACATTGATTCTGTCGGAACGATTCAACTTTCTAATCTAATTTTGCGCTGGCTCTTACACTTTTTTAAATTGTTTCAATAGAATTAGACTACGTCACATGTACCTACATAGACACGAATACGAAAATTTGTATATTCAAGGAAATATTTTATTATTTTTAAATATTAACATACAAAGTGTTATAATATGCTAAAAAGCATTATTATATTCATATTTCCATTTATATTTCTAATATTATTTAAAAAACATTTTTATCATTAAAATAATAATTCTATTCTCTGATTTCTATCTCCCGCGCACACAAGCGCCATCTACCATAACTCTAGAGCGCATGCGCCCAAAATTCGAGGTTTTAAAAATATTTCGAGGTATTCGAGAAAAAAAATAATATGGCGTCGACCATATCGGGTTGCATTTTTCATAAAGGGATATCAAATTTGATTAAAAAATTACGAGATACTTTTTAATGTAATCACTACACTGAAAAAAATTACCATTGCGTTCGGGTAATCCGGCTACAGACTGTCAAAAGTGACATATTTATTAAAGTTTTAGTAATTTTTACAGTTTGAACTAGAAAAAATACGAAAAAGTTGTCCAAAAATTAATATGAAAAAGTAGGACAAATTACTAAACAGCATAGTAAAAGGTAGAAAAGATAAATTTTATAAAGCTATCAAGTAAATTTGACTCTGGCCACTGATAAATTTTCTTATACTTCGAAAGATTTTTTTCTACGCAGATGACAAAATTTTACATGTCAGTTTTAATTTTTTACTAGCCGTGGTTCTCCAGCTTGAGACGCCGATATGCCGTATTAAAGCTTTTTGTTATTTTGTTATATTTGTGTGTTTTTTTTCAGATTAGGCAAGGACCTTGAACTGACTCTCAGTGATAGATTGTTGATTAGTACACTCAGCTCATCTAGCTCACCAGCCTATCGCAGGTAGTATCTAGAACCTCACGCACAAGCCGGGATAATAGTTTCGGATCTTCGCCGCCGAAAAATCCGGGAGACACCTTTTTGAAGGTAATCTGGAAAAATTTGGACCGTCGGGGATTCGAATCCACGTTCCTAAGCTGCGTTTATTTCCACAGGCAAGCGCCTTACCAACTGAGCCAAACGCCGCACAGTGTTCTATTTTGAAAAAAAATGGACAAAATGAAATATCTCGCGAACGGATATCGATAGCCGGATGAATCCAACTGCATTTTAAAGTTGAAGTAATGTACAATGAAGGAAAAATAGTCCAGTACTGATCATTTGATCCTGTGACCTTAGAAATGAAAAATGAAAGTCGAATAAATAACGAATTTTCGACTTTTTCATTGTAGACTTTATGGCTCTCAATTTTTTCGATCAAAAAAATATGTACTCCTGTAGTGTTTGATGCAAGGAATCCGAATTTGATGTCAGAATTGTCCTATCGCACACTAATTTGTTTTTAAATCTGAAAACTCCATAAAAAATACGAAAAATTCACCCTGGAAGAAATGGAATATTATTGAGTAATTTCGACTTCGGATTTGGATTCTTTATAAAAACTTTATATAACCCCGAATTCGGGCTGGAATCGAGCCATAGTATTCCCACCAGTATCCCATGTAGTTCCCATATAGTTGCAATATTAGTCCCATATTTATTTTCATGAGAACCATTAACAAAAAAAACAACATAAATAAATAAATAAGCGTAAAAAACAATCCTATTGTGCATGTAGTGGGACTGTAAAAAAAAAAAAAAAGAAAAAAAAAAAATAATCTTTGAGTGGATTCGAATCTCGAACCTTTGAATTACTAGACTTGCTCGCTACCGACTGAGCTATTTAGTTATGTTTATATCAAAGGATCAAATGAAGATTATCTGGCTGTAATCTGAAACGAATGATGATGTCGTTCAAGTATTAACCTCCATTTGATCCTTTGATATAAACATAACTAAATAGCTCAGTCGATAGCGAGCAAGTCTAGTAATTCAAAGGTTCGAGGTTCGAATCCACTCAAAGATTTTTTTTTTTTTGTTATATATTATAATAATTTTACAGTCACAGTACATGCACAATAGGATTGTTTTTTACGCTTATTTATTTATTTTTTGTTTTTTTTTTGTTAATGGTTCTCATGAAATTAAAAATATGGGACTAATATGGGAACTATATGGGATACTGGTGGGAATACTATTGCCCGATTCCAGCCCGAATTCGGCTCAGGCGCCGGGGCCGAGTATCTCCCATATATTGCTCTAATATGGCTTGCAATGGCCCATATATTGCCCACAAATTTTTTTTGCGCGGGGCTTTTATAAAAATTTTTTACGTGAGACATTTATTATTGAATTATTATTTCAGTTTTTTTTAATTATTAACCGAAAGTATAAGAGAGATCCAAAGGTATTATATTTTATAGCAACGTGAATATGAAGGAGATAGTGAAAAAAAGAGATAGACAAAGAGAGGAGAGGGAAAAAGCTGGAAAATAGTTAAGCATCAATCAAATGAAATTTTCAATACTTTGTTAAAAATAGGATAGACACTAGAGGGAGAGAGAGTGAAAGAGAGTGTGGGAGAGAGAGAGAGAGCCGACATCCTTGATAGAGGGTATCCTTTTGTCAATCGTTGAGAAAGAAAACCGCTCCCAATTCATTGGCAAGATGCTTCCTCAAACTAATTTATCGATTCCATTTTTTAAATTTAAAAAATAAAAGTAAATTTTTCACAACAAAACTTTATTAATAAATTGTTTGTTAAATAATTTTACTTAATACAAAAAATATCTTTTTTGT